>OY740716.1:226754449-228018728 GCA_963513945.1 Hydrotaea diabolus | reverse complement strand
GGGAAAAACCTTGAAATTTCATATAAATACTTAAATCAGCTATATCTCCTAAACTAAGCGTCTAATCGACAAAAGAAGCTTAATTCGTGACCACGCTCCATTTAGTGGGAAAAACCTTGAAATTTCATATAAATACTTAAATCAGCTATATCTCCTAAACTAAGCGTCTAATCGACAAAAGAAGCTTAATTCGTGACCACCTCCATTTCCTTGGAAAAACCTTGAAATTTCATATAAATACTTAAATCAGCTATATCTCCTAAACTAAGCGTCTAATCGACAAAAGAAGCTTAATTCGTGACCACCTCCATTTTGGGAAAAAACCTTGAAATTTCATATAAATACTTAAATCAGCTATATCTCCTAAACTAAGCGTCTAATCGACAAAAGAAGCTTAATTCGTGACCACCTCCATTTATTGGGAAAAACCTTGAAATTTCATATAAATACTTAAATCAGCTATATCTCCTAAACTAAGCGTCTAATCGACAAAAGAAGCTTAATTCGTGACCACCTCCATTTCCTGGGAAAAACCTTGAAATTTCATATAAATACTTAAATCAGCTATATCTCCTAAACTAAGCGTCTAATCGACAAAAGAAGCTTAATTCGTGACCACCTCCATTTCCTGGGAAAAACCTTGAAATTTCATATAAATACTTAAATCAGCTATATCTCCTAAACTAAGCGTCTAATCGACAAAAGAAGCTTAATTCGTGACCACCTCCATTTCCTGGGAAAAACCTTGAAATTTCATATAAATACTTAAATCAGCTATATCTCCTAAACTAAGCGTCTAATCGACAAAAGGAGCTTAATTCGTGACCACCTCCATTTCGTGAGAAAAAAGTTGAAATTTCATATAAAAACTTAAATCAGCTATATCTCCTAAACTAAGCGTCTAATCGACAAAAGAAGCTTAATTCGTGACCACCTCTAGTTCGTGAGAAAAAAGTTGAAATTTCATATAAATACTTAAATCAGCTATATCTCCTAAACTAAGGAAAAACCTTGAAAAAAACTTAAATCAGCTATATCTCCTAAACTAAGCGTCTAATCGACAAAAGAAGCTTCGTGACCACCTCCATTGAGTGAGAAAAATGTTGAAATTTCATATAAAAACTTAAATCAGCTATATCTCCTAAACTAAGCGTCTAATCGAGAAAAGAAGCTTAATTCGTGACCACCTCCATTTCCTGGGAAAAACCTTGAAATTTCATATAAATACTTAAATCAGCTATATCTCCTAAACTAAGCGTCTAATCGACAAAAGAAGCTTAATTCGTGACCACCTCCATTTATTGGGAAAAACCTTGAAATTTCATATAAATACTTAAATCAGCTATATCTCCTAAACTAAGCGTCTAATCGACAAAAGAAGCTTAATTCGTGACCACCTCCATTTCCTGGAAAAACCTTGAAATTTCATATAAATACTTAAATCAGCTATATCTCCTAAACTAAGCGTCTAATCGACAAAAGAAGCTTAATTCGTGACCACCTCCATTTCCTGGGAAAAACCTTGAAATTTCATATACATACTTAAATCAGCTATATCTCCTAAACTAAGCGTCTAATCGACAAAAGAAGCTTAATTCGTGACCACCTCCATTTATTGGGGAAAAACCTTGAAATTTCATATAAATACTTAAATCAGCTATATCTCCTAAACTAAGCGTCTAATCGACAAAAGAAGCTTAATTCGTGACCACCTCCATTTCCTGGGAAAAACCTTGAAATTTCATATAAATACTTAAATCAGCTATATCTCCTAAACTAAGCGTCTAATCGACAAAAGAAGCTTAATTCGTGACCACCTCCATTTATTGGGAAAAACCTTGAAATTTCATATAAATACTTAAATCAGCTATATCTCCTAAACTAAGCGTCTAATCGACAAAAGAAGCTTAATTCGTGACCACCTCCATTTATTGGGAAAAACCTTGAAATTTCATATAAATACTTAAATCAGCTATATCTCCTAAACTAAGCGTCTAATCGACAAAAGAAGCTTAATTCGTGACCACCTCCATTTCCTGGAAAAACCTTGAAATTTCATATAAATACTTAAATCAGCTATATCTCCTAAACTAAGCGTCTAATCGACAAAAGAAGCTTAATTCGTGACCACCTCCATTTCGTGAGAAAAAAGTTGAAATTTCATATAAAAACTTAAATCAGCTATATCTCCTAAACTAAGCGTCTAATCGACAAAAGAAGCTTAATTCGTGACTATATCTCCTAAACTAAGCGTCTAATCGACAAAAGAAGCTTAATTCGTGACCACCTCCATTTCCTGGGAAAAACCTTGAAATTTCATATAAATACTTAAATCAGCTATATCTCCTAAACTGAGCGTATAATCGACAAAAGAAGCTTAATTCGTGACCACCTCCATTTCTTGGGAAAAACCTTGAAATTTCATATAAATACTTAAATCAGCTATATCTCCTAAACTAAGCGTCTAATCGACAAAAGAAGCATAATTCGTGACCACCTCCATTTCCTCGGAAAAACCTTGAAATTTCATATAAATACTTAAATCAGCTATATCTCCTAAACTAAGCGTCTAATCGACAAAAGAAGCTTAATTCGTGACCATCTCCATTTCCTGGGAAAAACCTTGAAATTTCATATAAATACTTAAATCAGCTATATCTCCTAAACTAAGCGTCTAATCGACAAAAGAAGCTTAATTCGGGACCACCTCCATTTCCTGGGAAAAACCTTGAAATTTCATATAAATACTTAAATCAGCTATATCTCCTAAACTAAGCGTCTAATCGACAAAAGAAGCTTAATTCGTGACCACCTCCATTTATTGGGAAAAACCTTGAAATTTCATATAAATACTTAAATTAGCTATATCTCCTAAACTAAGCGTCTAATCGACAAAAGAAGCTTAATTCGTGACCACCTCCATTTCCTGGGAAAAACCTTGAAATTTCATATAAATACTTAAATCAGCTATATCTCCTAAACTAAGCGTCTAATCGACAAAAGAAGCTTAATTCGTGACCACCTCCATTTCGTGAGAGAAAAGTTGAAATTTCATATAAAAACTTAAATCAGCTATATCTCCTAAACTAAGCGTCTAATCGACAAAAGAAGCTTAATTCGTGACCACCTCCATTTCCTGGAAAAAACCTTGAAATTTCATATAAATACTTAAATCAGCTATATCTCCTAAACTAAGCGTCTAATCGACAAAAGAAGCTTAATTCGTGACCACCTCCATTTCCTGGGAAAAAACCTTGAAATTTCATATAAATACTTAAATCAGCTATATCTCCTAAACTAAGCGTCTAATCGACAAAAGAAGCTTAATTCGTGACCACCTCTAGTTCGTGAGAAAAAAGTTGAAATTTCATATAAATACTTAAATCAGCTATATCTCCTAAACTAAGGAAAAACCTTGAAAAAAACTTAAATCAGCTATATCTCCTAAACTAAGCGTCTAATCGACAAAAGAAGCTTCGTGACCACCTCCATTGAGTGAGAAAAATGTTGAAATTTCATATAAAAACTTAAATCAGCTATATCTCCTAAACTAAGCGTCTAATCGAGAAAAGAAGCTTAATTCGTGACCACCTCCATTTCCTGGGAAAAACCTTGAAATTTCATATAAATACTTAAATCAGCTATATCTCCTAAACTAAGCGTCTAATCGACAAAAGAAGCTTAATTCGTGACCACCTCCATTTATTGGGAAAAACCTTGAAATTTCATATAAATACTTAAATCAGCTATATCTCCTAAACTAAGCGTCTAATCGACAAAAGAAGCTTAATTCGTGACCACCTCCCATTTCCTGGAAAAACCTTGAAATTTCATATAAATACTTAAATCAGCTATATCTCCTAAACTAAGCGTCTAATCGACAAAAGAAGCTTAATTCGTGACCACCTCCATTTCCTGGGAAAAACCTTGAAATTTCATATAAATACTTAAATCAGCTATATCTCCTAAACTAAGCGTCTAATCGACAAAAGAAGCTTAATTCGTGACCACCTCCATTTATTGGGAAAAACCTTGAAATTTCATATAAATACTTAAATCAGCTATATCTCCTAAAACTAAGCGTCTAATCGACAAAAGAAGCTTAATTCGTGACCACCTCCATTTCCTGGGAAAAACCTTGAAATTTCATATAAATACTTAAATCAGCTATATCTCCTAAACTAAGCGTCTAATCGACAAAAGAAGCTTAATTCGTGACCACCTCCATTTATTGGGAAAAACCTTGAAATTTCATATAAATACTTAAATCAGCTATATCTCCTAAACTAAGCGTCTAATCGACAAAAGAAGCTTAATTCGTGACCACCTCCATTTATTGGGAAAAACCTTGAAATTTCATATAAATACTTAAATCAGCTATATCTCCTAAACTAAGCGTCTAATCGACAAAAGAAGCTTAATTCGTGACCACCTCCATTTCCTGGAAAAACCTTGAAATTTCATATAAATACTTAAATCAGCTATATCTCCTAAACTAAGCGTCTAATCGACAAAAGAAGCTTAATTCGTGACCACCTCCATTTCGTGAGAAAAAAGTTGAAATTTCATATAAAAACTTAAATCAGCTATATCTCCTAAACTAAGCGTCTAATCGACAAAAGAAGCTTAATTCGTGACTATATCTCCTAAACTAAGCGTCTAATCGACAAAAGAAGCTTAATTCGTGACCACCTCCATTTCCTGGGAAAAACCTTGAAATTTCATATAAATACTTAAATCAGCTATATCTCCTAAACTGAGCGTATAATCGACAAAAGAAGCTTAATTCGTGACCACCTCCATTTCTTGGGAAAAACCTTGAAATTTCATATAAATACTTAAATCAGCTATATCTCCTAAACTAAGCGTCTAATCGACAAAAGAAGCATAATTCGTGACCACCTCCATTTCCTCGGAAAAACCTTGAAATTTCATATAAATACTTAAATCAGCTATATCTCCTAAACTAAGCGTCTAATCGACAAAGAAGCTTAATTCGTGACCATCTCCATTTCCTGGGAAAAACCTTGAAATTTCATATAAATACTTAAATCAGCTATATCTCCTAAACTAAGCGTCTAATCGACAAAAGAAGCTTAATTCGGGACCACCTCCATTTCCTGGGAAAAACCTTGAAATTTCATATAAATACTTAAATCAGCTATATCTCCTAAACTAAGCGTCTAATCGACAAAAGAAGCTTAATTCGTGACCACCTCCATTTATTGGGAAAAACCTTGAAATTTCATATAAATACTTAAATTAGCTATATCTCCTAAACTAAGCGTCTAATCGACAAAAGAAGCTTAATTCGTGACCACCTCCATTTCTGGGAAAAACCTTGAAATTTCATATAAATACTTAAATCAGCTATATCTCCTAAACTAAGCGTCTAATCGACAAAAGAAGCTTAATTCGTGACCACCTCCATTTCGTGAGAGAAAAGTTGAAATTTCATATAAAAACTTAAATCAGCTATATCTCCTAAACTAAGCGTCTAATCGACAAAAGAAGCTTAATTCGTGACCACCTCCATTTCCTGGAAAAAACCTTGAAATTTCATATAAATACTTAAATCAGCTATATCTCCTAAACTAAGCGTCTAATCGACAAAAGGAAGCTTAATTCGTGACCACCTCCATTTCCTGGAAAAACCTTGAAATTTCATATAAATACTTAAATCAGCTATATCTCCTAAACTAAGCGTCTAATCGACAAAAGAAGCTTAATTCGTGACCACCTCCATTTATTGGGAAAAACCTTGAAATTTCATATAAATACTTAAATTAGCTATATCTCCTAAACTAAGCGTCTAATCGACAAAAGAAGCTTAATTCGTGACCACCTCCATTTCCTGGGAAAAACCTTGAAATTTCATATAAATACTTAAATCAGCTATATCTCCTAAACTAAGCGTCTAATCGACAAAAGAAGCTTAATTCGTGACCACCTCCATTTCCTGGGAAAAACCTTGAAATTTCATATAAATACTTAAATCAGCTATATCTCCTAAACTAAGCGTCTAATCGACAAAAGAAGCTTAATTCGTGACCACCTCCATTTCGTGAGAAAAAAGTTGAAATTTCATATAAAAACTTAAATCAGCTATATCTCCTAAACTAAGCGTCTAATCGACAAAAGAAGCTTAATTCGTGACCACCTCCATTTCCCTGGGAAAAACCTTGAAATTTTATATAAATACTTAAATCAGCTATATCTCCTAAACTAAGCGTCTAATCGACAAAAGAAGCTTAATTCGTGACCACCTCCATTTCCTGGGAAAAACCTTGAAATTTTATATAAATACTTAAATCAGCTATATCTCCTAAACTAAGCGTCTAATCGACAAAAGAAGCTTAATTCGTAACCACTTCCATTTCCTGGGAAAAACCTTGAAATTTCATATAATAGCTTAAATCAGCTATATCTCCTAAACTAAGCGTCTAATCGACAAAAGAAGCTTAATTCGTGACCACCTCCATTTCCCTTGGAAAAACCTTGAAATTTCATATAATAACTTAAATCAGCTATATCTCCTAAACTAAGCGTCTAATCGACATAAGAAGCTTAATTCGTGAACACCTCCATGTCCTTGGAAAAACCTTGTAATTTCATATAAAAACTTAAATCGGCTATATCTCCTAAACTAAGCGTCTAATCGACAAAAGAAGCTTAATTCGTAACCACTTCCATTTCCTGGGAAAAACCTTGAAATTTCATATAATAACTTAAATCAGCTATATCTCCTAAACTAAGCGTCTAATCGACAAAAGAAGCTTAATTCGTGACCACCTCCATTTCCTTGGAAAAACCTTGAAATTTCATATAATAACTTAAATCAGCTATATCTCCTAAACTAAGCGTCTAATCGACATAAGAAGCTTAATTCGTGAACACCTCCATGTCCTTGGAAAAACCTTGTAATTTCATATAAAAACTTAAATCGGCTATATCTCCTAAACTAAGCGTCTAATCGACAAAAGAAGCTTAATTCGTAACCACTTCCATTTCCTGGGAAAAACCTTGAAATTTCATATAATAACTTAAATCAGCTATATCTCCTAAACTAAGCGTCTAATCGACAAAAGAAGCTTAATTCGTAACCACCTCCATTTCCTGGGAAAAACCTTGAAATTTCATATAATAACTTAAATCAGCTATATCTCCTAAACTAAGCGTCTAATCGACAAAAGAAGCTTAATTCGTGACCACCTCCATTTCCTTGGAAAAACCTTGAAATTTCATATAATAACTTAAATCAGCTATATCTCCTAAACTAAGCGTCTAATCGACATAAGAAGCTTAATTCGTGAACACCTCCATGTCCTTGGAAAAACCTTGTAATTTCATATAAAAACTTAAATCGGCTATATCTCCTAAACTAAGCGTCTAATCGACAAAAGAAGCTTAATTCGTAACCACTTCCATTTCCTGGGAAAAACCTTGAAATTTCATATAATAACTTAAATCAGCTATATCTCCTAAACTAAGCGTCTAATCGACAAAAGAAGCTTAATTCGTAACCACCTCCATTTCCTGGGAAAAACCTTGAAATTTCATATAAAAACTTAAATCAGCTATATCTCCTAAACTAAGCGTCTAATCGACAAAAGAAGCTTCGTGACCACCTCCATTGAGTGAGAAAAAAGTTGAAATTTCATATAAAAACTTAAATCAGCTATATCTCCTAAACTAAGCGTCTAATCGACAAAAGAAGCTTAATTCGTGACCACCTCCATTTCCTTGGAAAAACCTTGAAATTTCATATAAAAACTTAAATCACCTATATCTCCTAAACTAAGCGTCTAATCGACAAAAGAAGCTTAACTCGTGACCACCTCCATTTCCTGGGAAAAACCTTGAAATTTCATATAAAAACTTAAATCACCTATATCTCCCTAAACTAAGCGTCTAATCGACAAAAGAAGCTTAACTCGTGACCACCTCCATTTCCTGGGAAAAACCTTGAAATTTCATATAAAAACTTAAATCAGCTATATCTCCTAAACTAAGCGTCTAATCGACAAAAGAAGCTTAATTCGTGACCACCTCCTTAATTCGTGACTTCCTGGGAAAAACCTTGAAATTTCATATAAATACTTAAATCAGCTATATCTCCTAAACTAAGCGTCTAATCGACAAAAGAAGCTTAATTCGTGACCACCTCCATTTCCTGGAAAAACCTTGAAATTTCATATAAATACTTAAATCAGCTATATCTCCTAAACTAAGCGTCTAATCGACAAAAGAAGCTTAATTCGTGACCACCTCCATTTATTGGGAAAAACCTTGAAATTTCATATAAATACTTAAATCAGCTATATCTCCTAAACTAAGCGTCTAATCGACAAAAGAAGCTTAATTCGTGACCACCTCCATTTCCTTGGAAAAACCTTGAAATTTCATATAAATACTTAAATCAGCTATATCTCCTAAACTAAGCGTCTAATCGACAAAAGGAGCTTAATTCGTGACCACCTCCATTTCGTGTGAAAAAAGTTGAAATTTCATATAAAAACTTAAATCAGCTATATCTCCTAAACTAAGCGTCTAATCGACAAAAAGAAGCTTAATTCGTGACCACCTCCATTTCCTGGGAAAAACCTTGAAATTTCATATAAAAACTTAAATCAGCTATATCTCCTAAACTAAGCGTCTAATCGACAAAAGAAGCTTAATTCGTGACCACCTCCATTTCCTGGGAAAAACCTTGAAATTTCATATAAATACTTAAATCAGCTATATCTCCTAAATTAAGCGTCTAATCGACAAAAGAAGCTTAATTCGTGACCACCTCCATTTCCTGGAAAAACCTTGAAATTTCATATAAATACTTAAATCAGCTATATCTCCTAAACTAAGCGTCTAATCGACAAAAGAAGCTTAATTCGTGACCACCTCCATTTCCTGGGAAAAACCTTGAAATTTCATATAAATACTTAAATCAGCTATATCTCCTAAACTAAGCGTCTAATCGACAAAAGAAGCTTAATTCGTGACCACCTCCATTTCCTGGGAAAAACCTTGAAATTTCATATAAATACTTAAATCAGCTATATCTCCTAAACTAAGCGTCTAATCGACAAAAGAAGCTTAATTCGTGACCACCTCCATTTCGTGAGAAAAAAGTTGAAATTTCATATAAAAACTTAAATCAGCTATATCTCCTAAACAAAGCGTCTAATCGACAAAAGAAGCTTAATTCGTGACCACCTCCATTTCCTGGGAAAAACCTTGAAATTTTATATAAATACTTAAATCAGCTATATCTCCTAAACTAAGCGTCTAATCGACAAAAGAAGCTTAATTCGTGACCACCTCCATTTCGTGAGAGAAAAGTTGAAATTTCATATAAAAACTTAAATCAGCTATATCTCCTAAACTAAGCGTCTAATCGACAAAAGAAGCTTAATTCGTGACCACCTCCATTTCCTGGGAAAAACCTTGAAATTTCATATAAATACTTAAATCAGCTATATCTCCTAAACTAAGCGTCTAATCGACAAAAGGAGCTTAATTCGTGACCACCTCCATTTCGTGAGAAAAAAGTTGAAATTTCATATAAAAACTTAAATCAGCTATATCTCCTAAACTAAGCGTCAATCGACAGCTATATCTCCTAAACTAAGCGTCTAATCGACAAAAGAAGCTTAATTCGTGACCACCTCCATTTCCTGGAAAAACCTTGAAATTTCATATAAATACTTAAATCAGCTATATCTCCTAAACTAAGCGTCTAATCGACAAAAGAAGCTTAATTCGTGACCACCTCCATTTCGTGAGAAAAAAGTTGAAATTTCATATAAAAACTTAAATCAGCTATATCTCCTAAACTAAGCGTCTAATCGACAAAAGAAGCTTAATTCGTGACTATATCTCCTAAACTAAGCGTCTAATCGACAAAAGAAGCTTAATTCGTGACCACCTCCATTTCCTGGAAAAACCTTGAAATTTCATATAAATACTTAAATCAGCTATATCTCCTAAACTGAGCGTATAATCGACAAAAGAAGCTTAATTCGTGACCACCTCCATTTCTTGGGAAAAACCTTGAAATTTCATATAAATACTTAAATCAGCTATATCTCCTAAACTAAGCGTCTAATCGACAAAAGAAGCATAATTCGTGACCACCTCCATTTCCTCGGAAAAACCTTGAAATTTCATATAAATACTTAAATCAGCTATATCTCCTAAACTAAGCGTCTAATCGACAAAAGAAGCTTAATTCGTGACCATCTCCATTTCCTGGGAAAAACCTTGAAATTTCATATAAATACTTAAATCAGCTATATCTCCTAAACTAAGCGTATAATCGACAAAAGAAGCTTAATTCGTGACCACCTCCATTTCGTGAGAAAAAAGTTGAAATTTCATATAAAAACTTAAATCAGCTATATCTCCTAAACTAAGCGTCTAATCGACAAAAGAAGCTTAATTCGTGACCACCTCCATTTCCTGGGAAAAACCTTGAAATTTCATATAAATACTTTAAATCAGCTATATCTCCTAAACTAAGCGTCTAATCGACAAAAGAAGCTTAATTCGTGACCATCTCCATTTCCTGGGAAAAACCTTGAAATTTCATATAAATACTTAAATCAGCTATATCTCCTAAACTAAGCGTATAATCGACAAAAGAAGCTTAATTCGTGACCACCTCCATTTCGTGAGAAAAAAGTTGAAATTTCATATAAAAACTTAAATCAGCTATATCTCCTAAACTAAGCGTCTAATCGACAAAAGAAGCTTAATTCGTGACCACCTCCATTTCCTGGGAAAAACCTTGAAATTTCATATAAATACTTAAATCAGCTATATCTCCTAAACTAAGCGTCTAATCGACAAAAGAAGCTTAATTCGTGACCACCTCCATTTCCTGGGAAAAACCTTGAAATTTCATATAAATACTTAAATCAGCTATATCTCCTAAACTAAGCGTCTAATCGACAAAAGAAGCTTAATTCGTGACCACCTCCATTTCGTGAGAAAAAAGTTGAAATTTCATATAAAAACTTAAATCAGCTATATCTCCTAAACTAAGCGTCTAATCGACAAAAGAAGCTTAATTCGTGACCACCTCCATTTCCTGGGAAAAACCTTGAAATTTTATATAAATACTTAAATCAGCTATATCTCCTAAACTAAGCGTCTAATCGACAAAAAGAAGCTTTATTCGTGACCACCTCCATTTTCTGGGAAAAACCTTGAAAAAACTTAAATCAGCTATATCTCCTAAACTAAGCGTCTAATCGACAAAAGGAGCTTAATTCGTGACCACCTCCATTTCTTGGGAAAAACCTTGAAATTTCATATAAATACTTAAATCAGCTATATCTCCTAAACTAAGCGTCTAATCGACAAAAGAAGCTTAATTCGTGACCACCTCCATTTCCTGGGAAAAACCTTGAAATTTCATATAAAAACTGAAATCAGCTATATCTCCTAAACTAAGCGTCTAATCGACATAAGAAGCTTAATTCGTGAACACCTCCATGTCCTTGGAAAAACCTTGTAATTTCATATAAAAACTTAAATCGGCTATATCTCCTAAACTAAGCGTCTAATCGACAAAAGAAGCTTAATTCGTAACCACTTCCATTTCCTGGGAAAAACCTTGAAATTTCATATAATAACTTAAATCAGCTATATCTCCTAAACTAAGCGTCTAATCGACAAAAGAAGCTTAATTCGTGACCACCTCCATTTCCTTGGAAAAACCTTGAAATTTCATATAAAAACTTAAATCACCTATATCTCCTAAACTAAGGCGTCTAATCGACAAAAGAAGCTTAACTCGTGACCACCTTCATTTCCTGGGAAAAACCTTGAAATTTCATATAAAAACTTAAATCACCTATATCTCCTAAACTAAGCGTCTAATCGACAAAAGAAGCTTAACTCGTGACCACCTCCATTTCCTGGGAAAAACCTTGAAATTTCATATAAAAACTTAAATCAGCTATATCTCCTAAACTAAGCGTCTAATCGACAAAAGAAGCTTAATTCGTGACCACCTCCTTAATTCGTGACTTCCTGGGAAAAACCTTGAAATTTCATATAAATACTTAAATCAGCTATATCTCCTAAACTAAGCGTCTAATCGACAAAAGAAGCTTAATTCGTGACCACCTCCATTTCCTGGAAAAACCTTGAAATTTCATATAAATACTTAAATCAGCTATATCTCCTAAACTAAGCGTCTAATCGACAAAAGAAGCTTAATTCGTGACCACCTCCATTTCCTTGGAAAAACCTTGAAATTTCATATAAATACTTAAATCAGCTATATCTCCTAAACTAAGCGTCTAATCGACAAAAGGAGCTTAATTCGTGACCACCTCCATTTCGTGTGAAAAAAGTTGAAATTTCATATAAAAACTTAAATCAGCTATATCTCCTAAACTAAGCGTCTAATCGACAAAAGAAGCTTAATTCGTGACCACCTCCATTTCCTGGGAAAAACCTTGAAATTTCATATAAAAACTTAAATCAGCTATATCTCCTAAACTAAGCGTCTAATCGACAAAAGAAGCTTAATTCGTGACCACCTCCATTTCCTGGGAAAAACCTTGAAATTTCATATAAATACTTAAATCAGCTATATCTCCTAAACTAAGCGTCTAATCGACAAAAGAAGCTTAATTCGTGACCACCTCCATTTCCTGGAAAAACCTTGAAATTTCATATAAATACTTAAATCAGCTATATCTCCTAAACTAAGCGTCTAATCGACAAAAGAAGCTTAATTCGTGACCACCTCCATTTCGTGAGAAAAAAGTTGAAATTTCATAAAAAAACTTAAATCAGCTATATCTCCTAAACTAAGCGTCTAATCGACAAAAGAAGCTTAATTCGTGACCACCTCCATTTCCCGGGAAAAACCTTGACATTTCATATAAATACTTAAATCAGCTATATCTCCTAAACTGAGCGTATAATCGACAAAAGAAGCTTAATTCGTGACTATATCTCCTAAACTAAGCGTCTAATCGACAAAAGAAGCTTAATTCGTGACCACCTCCATTTCCTGGGAAAAACCTTGAAATTTCATATAAATACTTAAATCAGCTATATCTCCTAAACTGAGCGTATAATCGACAAAAGAAGCTTAATTCGTGACCACCTCCATTTCTTGGGAAAAACCTTGAAATTTCATATAAATACTTAAATCAGCTATATCTCCTAAACTAAGCGTCTAATCGACAAAAGAAGCTTAATTCGTGACCACCTCCATTTCCTCGGAAAAACCTTGAAATTTCATATAAATACTTAAATCAGCTATATCTCCTAAACTAAGCGTCTAATCGACAAAAGAAGCTTAATTCGTGACCACCTCCATTTCCTGGGAAAAACCTTGAAATTTCATATAAATACTTAAATCAGCTATATCTCCTAAACTAAGCGTCTAATCGACAAAAGAAGCTTAATTCGTGACCACCTCCATTTCGTGAGAAAAAAGTTGAAATTTCATATAAAAACTTAAATCAGCTATATCTCCTAAATTAAGCGTCTAATCGACAAAAGAAGCTTAATTCGTGACCACCTCCATTTCCTGGAAAAACCTTGAAATTTTATATAAATACTTAAATCAGCTATATCTCCTAAACTAAGCGTCTAATCGACAAAAGAAGCTTAATTCGTGACCACCTCCATTTCTTGGGAAAAACCTTGAAATTTCATATAAATACTTAAATCAGCTATATCTCCTAAACTAAGTGTCTAATCGACAAAAGAAGCTTAATTCGTGACCACCTCCATTTCCTGGGAAAAACCTTGAAATTTCATATAAAAACTGAAATCAGCTATATCTCCTAAACTAAGCGTCTAATCGACATAAGAAGCTTAATTCGTGAACACCTCCATGTCCTTGGAAAAACCTTGTAATTTCATATAAAAACTTAAATCGGCTATATCTCCTAAACTAAGCGTCTAATCGACAAAAGAAGCTTAATTCGTAACCACTTCCATTTCCTGGGAAAAACCTTGAAATTTCATTTAAAAACTTATATCAGCTATATCTCCTAAACTAAGCGTCTAATCGACAAAAGAAGCTTAATTCGTGACCACCTCCATTTCCTTGGAAAAACCTTGAAATTTCATATAAAAACTTAAATCGGCTATATCTCCTAAACTAAGCGTCTAATCGACAAAAGAAGCTTAATTCGTAACCACCTCCATTTCCTGGGAAAAACCTTGAAATTTCATATAAAAACTTAAATCAGCTATATCTCCTAAACTAAGCGTCTAATCGACAAAAGAAGCTTCGTGACCACCTCCATTGAGTGAGAAAAAAGTTGAAATTTCATATAAAAACTTAAATCAGCTATATCTCCTAAACTAAGCGTCTAATCGACAAAAGAAGCTTAATTCGTGACCACCTCCATTTCCTTGGAAAAACCTTGAAATTTCATATAAAAACTTAAATCACCTATATCTCCTAAACTAAGCGTCTAATCGACAAAAGAAGCTTAATTCGTGACCACCTCCATTTCCTGGGAAAAACCTTGAAATTTCATATAAAAACTTAAATCAGCTATATCTCCTAAACTAAGCGTCTAATCGACAAAAGGAGCTTAATTCGTGACCACCTCCATTTCCTGGGAAAAACCTTGAAATTTCATATAAATACTTAAATCAGCTATATCTCCTAAACTAAGCGTCTAATCGACAAAAGAAGCTTAATTCGTGACCACTCTATTTCGTGAGAAAAAAGTTGAAATTTCATATAAAAACTTAAATCAGCTATATCTCCTAAACTAAGCGTCTAATCGACAAAAGAAGCTTAATTCGTGACCACCTCCATTTCGTGAGAAAAAAGTTGAAATTAATTATAAAAACTTAAATCAGCTATATCTCCTAAACTAAGCGTCTAATCGACAAAAGAAGCTTAATTCGTGACCACCTCCATTTCCTGGGAAAAACCTTGAAATTTCATATAAAAACTTAAATCAGCTATATCTCCTAAACTAAGCGTCTAATCGACAAAAGAATTCGTGACCACCTCCATTTATTGGGAAAAGCCTTAAAATTTCATATAAATACTTAAATCAGCTATATCTCCTAAACTAAGCGTCTAATCGACAAAAGAAGCTTAATTCGTGACCACCTCCATTTATTGGGAAAAACCTTGAAATTTCATATAAATACTTAAATCAGCTATATCTCCTAAACTAAGCGTCTAATCGACAAAAGAAGCTTAATTCGTGACCACCTCCATTTCCTACGAAAAACCTTGAAATTTCATATAAATACTTAAATCAGCTATATCTCCTAAACTAAGCGTCTAATCGACAAAAGGAGCTTAATTCGTGACCACCTCCATTTATTGGGAAAAACCTTGAAATTTCATATAAATACTTAAATCAGCTATATCTCCTAAACTAAGCGTCTAATCGACAAAAGGAGCTTAATTCGTGACCACCTCCATTTCCTGGGAAAAACCTTGAAATTTCATATAAATACTTAAATCAGCTATATCTCCTAAACTAAGCGTCTAATCGACAAAAGAAGCTTAATTCGTGACCACCTTTATTTCGTGAGAAAAAAGTTGAAATTTCATATAAAAACTTAAATCAGCTATATCTCCTAAACTAAGCGTCTAATCGACAAAAGATGCTTAATACGTGACCACCTCCATTTCGTGAGAAAAAAGTTGAAACTTCATATAAAAACTTAAATCAGCTATATCTCCTAAACTAAGCGTCTAATCGACAAAAGGAGCTTAATTCGTGACCACCTCCATTTCCTGCGAAAAACCTTGAAATTTCATATAAATACTTAAATCAGCTATATCTCCTAAACTAAGCGTCTAATCGACAAATGGAGCTTAATTCGTGACCACCTCCATTTCCTGGGAAAAACCTTGAAATTTCATATAAATACTTAAATCAGCTATATCTCCTAAACTAAGCGTCTAATCGACAAAAGAAGCTTAATTCGTGACCACCTCCATTTCCTGGGAAAAACCTTGAAATTTCATATAAATACTTAAATCAGCTATATCTCCTAAACTAAGCGTCTAATCGACAAAAGAAGCTTAATTCGTGACCACCTCCATTTCGTGAGAAAAAAGTTGAAATTTCATATAAAAACTTAAATCAGCTATATCTCCTAAACTAAGCGTCTAATCGACAAAAGAAGCTTAATTCGTGACCACCTCCATTTCCTGGGAAAAACCTTGAAATTTCATATAAATACTTAAATCAGCTATATCTCCTAAACTAAGCGTCTAATCGACAAAAGAAGCTTAATTCGTGACCACCTCCATTTTCTGGGAAAAACCTTGAAATTTCATATAATAACTTAAATCAGCTATATGTCCTAAACTAAGCGTCTAATCGACAAAAGGAGCTTAATTCGTGACCACCTCCATTTCCTGGGAAAAACCTTGAAATTTCATATAAATACTTAAATCAGCTATATCTCCTAAACTAAGCGTCTAATCGACAAAAGAAGCTTAATTCGTGACCACCTCCATTTTCTGGGAAAAACCTTGAAATTTCATATAAAAACTTAAATCGGCTATATGTCCTAAACTAAGCGTCTAATCGACAAAAGGAGCTTAATTCGTGACCACCTCCATTTCCTGGGAAAAACCTTGAAATTTCATATAAATACTTAAATCAGCTATATCTCCTAAACTAAGCGTCTAATCGACAAAAGAAGCTTAATTCGTGACCACCTCCATTTTCTGGGAAAAACCTTGAAATTTCATATAAAAACTTAAATCAGCTATATCTCCTAAACTAAGCGTCTAATCGACAAAAGAAGCTTAATTCGTGACCACCTCCATTTCCTTGGAAAAACCTTGAAATTTCATATAAATACTTAAATCAGCTATATCTCCTAAACTAAGCGTCTAATCGACAGAAGAAGCTTAATTCGTGACCACCTCCATTTCGTGAGAAAAAAGTTGAAATTTCATATAAAAACTTAAATCAGCTATATCTCCTAAACTAAGCGTCTAATCGACAAAAGAAGCTTAATTCGTGACCACCTCCATTTATTGGGAAAAACCTTGAAATTTCATATAAATACTTAAATCAGCTATATCTCCTAAACTAAGCGTCTAGTCGACAAAAGAAGCTTAATTCGTGACCACCTCCATTTCCTGGGAAAAACCTTGAAATTTCATATAAATACTTAAATCAGCTATATCTCCTAAACTAAGAGTCTAATCGACAAAAGAAGCTTAATTCGTGACCACCTCCATTTCCTGACAAAAAGTTGAAATTTCATATAAAAACTTAAATCAGCTATATCTCCTAAACTAAGCGTCTAATCGACAAAAGAATCTTAATTCGTGACCACCTCCATTTCCTTGGAAAAACCTTGAAATTTCATATAAATACTTAAATCAGCTATATCTCCTAAACTAAGCGTCTAATCGACAAAAGAAGCTTAATTCGTGACCACCTCCATTTCCTGACAAAAAGTTGAAATTTCATATAAAAACTTAAATCAGCTATATCTCCTAAACTAAGCGTCTAATCGACAAAACAAGCTTAGTTCGTGACCACCTCCATTTCCTGGGAAAAACCTTGAAATTTCATATAAAAACTGAAATCAGCTATATCTCCTAAACTAAGCGTCTAATCGACAAAAGAAGCTTAATTCGTGACCACCTCCATTTCCTGACAAAAAGTTGAAATTTCATATAAATACTTAAATCAGCTATATCTCCTAAACTAAGCGTCTAATCGACAAAAGAAGCTTAATTCGTGACCACCTCCATTTCCTGACAAAAAGTTGAAATTTCATATGAATACTTAAATCAGCTATATCTCCTAAACTAAGCGTCTAATCGACAAAAGAAGCTTAATTCGTGACCACCTCCATTTCCTGACAAAAAGTTGAAATTTCATATAAAAACTTAAATCAGCTATATCTCCTAAACTAAGCGTCTAATCGACAAAAGAAGCTTAGTTCGTGACCACCTTCATTTCCTTGGAAAAACCTTGAAATTTCATATAAAAACTTAAATCAGCTATATCTCCTAAACTAAGCGTCTAATCGACAAAAGAAGCTTAATTCGTGACCACATCCATTTCCTGGGAAAAACCTTGAAATTTCATATAACTTAAATCAGCTATATCTCCTAAACTAAGCGTCTAATCGACAAAAGAAGCTTAATTCGTGACCACCTCCATTTCCTTGGAAAAAACCTTGAAATTTCATATAAATACTTAAATCAGCTATATCTCCTAAACTAAGCGTCTAATCGACAAAAGAAGCTTAATTCGTGACCACCTCCATTTCCTTGGTAAAACCTTGAAATTTCATATAAATACTTAAATCAGCTATATCTCCTAAACTAAGCGTCTAATCGACAAAAGAAGCTTAATTCGTGACCACATCCATTTCCTGGGAAAAACCTTGAAATTTCATATAACTTAAATCAGCTATATCTCCTAAACTAAACGTCTAATCGACAAAAGAAGCTTAATTCGTGACCACCTCCATTTCCTTGGAAAAAACCTTGAAATTTCATATAAATACTTAAATCAGCTATATCTCCTAAACTAAGCGTCTAATCGACAAAAGAAGCTTAATTCGTGACCACCTCCATTTCTTTGGAAAAAACCTTGAAATTTCATATAAATACTTAAATCAGCTATATCTCCTAAACTAAGCGTCTAATCGACAAAAGAAGCTTAATTCGTGACCACCTCCATTTCGTGAGAAAAAAGTTGGAATTTCATATAAAAACTTAAATCAGCTATATCTCCTAAACTAAGCGTCTAATCGACAGAAGAAGCTTAATTCGTGACCACCTTCATTTCCTAGCAAAAAGTTGAAATTTTTATATAAAAACTTAAATCAGCTATATCTCCTAAACTAATCGTCTAATCGACAAAAGAAGCTTAATTCGTGACCACCTTCATTTCCTGGGAAAAACCTTGAAATTTCATATAAAAACTTAAATCAGCTTTATCTCCTAAACTAAGCGTCTAATCGACAAAAGGAGCTTAATTCGTGACCACCTCCATTTCCTTGGAAAAACCTTGAAATTTCATATAAATACTTAAATCAGCTATATCTCCTAAACTAAGCGTCTAATCGACAAAAGAAGCTTAGTTCGTGACCACCTCCATTTCCTTGGAAAAACCTTGAAATTTCATATAAAAACTTAAATCAGCTTTATCTCCTAAACTAAGCGTCTAATCGACAAAAGAAGATTAATTCGTGACCACCTCCATTTCCTTGGAAAAACCTTGAAATTTCATATAAATACTTAAATCAGCTATATCTCCTAAACTAAGCGTCTAATCGACAAAAGAAGCTTAATTCGTGACCACCTCCATTTCCTTGGAAAAACCTTGAAATTTCATATAAATACTTAAATCAGCTATATCTCCTAAACTAAGCGTCTAATCGACAGAAGAAGCTTAATTCGTGACCACCTCCATTTCGTGAGAAAAAAGTTGAAATTGGACGGTCAATTCTGAGTGGTACACAACCATCTGTTTGCCGAAGAAATGAGGACAGATAATAAAAGAAGACGGATCAGTTTGCATCACGACAATGCGAGCTCTCACACATCAGCTGAAACAATCAGCTATTTGTCCACTCGACAAGAATTCAAAATGTCGAATTGATGGGCCGGCCATCCACCGTACAGCCCTGATTTGGCACCCAATAACTTCTCATTAATTAGCATCAAGAACAAAATGCATGGTCAACTTTTTTCACCGCCCAAAGCAGCTGTGGAAGCGTTTAAAAATCATGTTTTGGAGGTGTCTTATTCAGAGTGGAAAAGTGCTTCGAAAGTTGGTTTGTGCGCATGCATAAGTGTATTGATTTCAAAGGAGAATATTTTGAAAAACAATAAAACCATATCGAATGATAAATTATTGTGTTTTTATTGCCGGGCCCGAAATATAAATAGCAGCCCTCGTATGAGTCTTTATCAGTTATATCACTACATAAACCCCCAGCTTGAAAGGCTAACCCGTTTCGCTTTTGCGTCCTTCAACGATAAGGCACCCGTGACACTTGCCTAGGTATAACCGGCTCTGGGTATCGTGAAGGACCGATGTTAAGTAAACAATCCATCAGGCTCTTAAGGCCAACATTAAGCTAGCCATTAGTGAGAGAGTTTACGGGATGCACTGCCGCGAAGCCACATGAATATTTTTTTTTAAATAACCAACACTCAGGGGATGCCCCCTATACATGCGGTGCATTGCGTTGGCGAGTGGAAAGTAAAGGATCGGATGGGGGAAAGAGGGAGTAATGATTGTTGATGCTTGCCTTGAACTTCTGGATGTTGCAATCAATGGGAAATACATTTGCCGGAAGTGAATTTGATCTGTAGTGTATAGTGCGGTCAACTGGCCAATCGATAACAAACGGGTGTGAATTCCTAGAAAGTCGCGTATTCCTGCCGAACATCCTCACGTCAGGAATAAGGCGACGGATGTCTGATGAACACACACCATGAAAGTAACGATAGAACAGCGTCATGCAACCCACATTCCGACGATGCTCAAGGGAAACAATAGAGTTGGATACCTTACTGTCATTTATCAGCACCATCGCTCTCCTTTGAACACGGTCAAGTAGCTCCAAGGATGATTTTGGAGCCCCTGCCCATATATGGGAGTTGTATTCCATCTTTGGCCTGATCTAAGTTGTATAGATATTGAAAAGAACAGAAGGAGTGAAATATTTCTTGCACCGCTTTAAAAAGCCTATGCACTTGAGTACTTATTTCGACACTTCGAATACATGTCTCGCCCAACGAGCGTCACATTGTATTTTCATGGCCAGAACATCGAGAGCTTCTGATTGTTCAACATCCGTACCATCGATAGAAATTGACGATATTGTTGGGTCAGCGAATCGCTTGTGAGACAGCAAGCAGCACTGTGTCTTACGTGCATTAAAATCTACTCTATTCACTCGACCCCATTCAGAAATGGCCAGTAGATCCCGGCCAAGTGTCTCATCAATAATTCGCCTTTTGTCTTCAATATCTTGAAGTCTCGGCCTACGGTCGAATGAATATGAATGACAGAGGTTACTATCATCTGCGAAAGAGTAGATTGGATTCACGGTCTGACCCAAAAGATCGTCAATGAAAATAAGAAATAAAGAGGGAGAAAGGACAGAGCCCTGTGGCACACCTGCGGTCAGCCTATGTGTGTTGGATGAGAACCCATCTACAACAACTCTAATAGTGCGATCTCTAAGAAAGCTCGATATAAATCGAGCAAACGTATTACCGACACCGAAAGCGATCAGCTTTGATATGAGTGCACCGTGCCAGACTCTATCAAAGGCCTTGGAGATATCTAGAGCCACGACCTTACTCTCACCAAACTGGTGGATAGACCGACTCCAATGTTCCGACAAGAACGCCAACAGGTCTCCGGTAGAGCGATTTCTACGGAAGCCATACTGTCGATCACTTAGCAGGTCGTCGGTCTCTAAATACCTCACAAGATTGTGGTTTACCATGCTCTCCATTACCTTGGAGAGCGCAGAGCAAATCGCAATTGGCCGATAATTCGCACCTTTCGCCGTTGGAGTAGAACGGCTCATCGGTACCATATATGTGTGCTGCCGACAAGGTGTTTATGAACGAAACATTGCTAAATTTTGCATATGTGACGCGCAAAATAGAAAGGGACCCAAGGCTAACAACCAGCTTTGTTCAGGAGAGCCATTTTAAAGATTAGGTCCCTTTCTAGTTGCGCTTAGAATCATCAACTTCACTTTCATAAAACGCGCATATCTCTGGGAGGGAACACTGTTGGGGTATGGGATCGGTCTCATTACATGCTCAGATGTTGTCCACATCAAAAAAGAGAAAAAAATGAAAATTGATTTTTTTTACCCTTAGGTCCCTTTCTCTATGCGCTGTCACATAAGCGAAGTATTATGTTGAAGAGTGATACATTACTTAAAAAATTCTTAACATATTGATATATATTGTTTAAAATTTTATTTATTTTTTAACAGAGACTTGAAGTAAAATTTTCCTTATTTTCAGGATCTACCTTAACAAAGACTTTAATTCTTTCGTAATAATGTTTTTATAAACAAATCGATAAGTATTTGAATTCGTCTGCCTAATCGTCCACACATTCGCTTACGTTCATTCACATTATTCGGTATTAACTTTTGTTTATGTTGCGAAAACTTTTAATCTCGCATAATTTGTCAAGCATTAATAAAGGATTTCTCGAAAATTACCCTAACGAACGAACAATTTGTCCTGGCTCTGGTTATGGAATATTCGAATTCTCGAACATCTTCAAACATATTGAGATATGAAAACGGAATCAAACATCAACAGACATTCAATAATTTATGGTCGACTAAATATTTAATAGCATTAACAAAGTATTAAAGCCGATAATCATGACTTACATTCACACACACACGCACACACTCGTACACCCATCGAAATACACATTCGTTTACACAGATACGCGATACCCCGAGTAGGCGACGAACAGAATGTATGACACCTGTTAAAGCCCCATACGAAACACAAGCACTCCGACTTAAATACTTATTCAACAAATCACCCAATTTAACCTTAAACCTTATTAGGCGTATTAGGAATACGAAGACGAATATTAAGTAAACGCCCGCCAGTCCAGCCGTCTTAACACACACACACGCATACACATCGCCCTCCAAAGGCGTTCGCATGCATACATAGATTGCTTACGAGGACAGTTTGGAAAGTTGTCTGATAAAGAATTTAATTTTAATTAAAGGGTGAAAAAGCGTCCGATTTAAAGCGTGGAAACTTGTCTGGAATTAGTGATCTGTGCACTTTATGTTTTGTATACGTACTGATCAGGACCATATGTATAAAGTAATGCCAGCTCTAAACTTCTAATGCATTTTTCAAATATGCTTGGCCCAGAGATAATTCGCTGAGTCGTTAAGACGCCGATTTGTACTAGGTGATAAACCCCAATGTTTATATGCAACCTCGAAACTGTATGGTTTTTATAACAATTTTTCCTGAGCTTGGTTACGGGCTCTGGCTTTATGAATTTCTTGTTCGACATTCGCCTAAAGCGACTAAATTGTAAATAAATTGTTAGCGTTACCTCGGCCCTGCTAGCTTCATCACAAAAAAAGTCTAACGACGCACAGTGGGATGAGATTATAAAAAAATGGAAGTATTGGAAATAAACTAACAGTCGGATTTTGATGAAATTTCACATATTCATAGAAGAGGTGTTTTAGAGCTTGGCCCCCCTACATGATATGCAGGGGCGGAGCAACAGAGCCCCCAAGTTGAACACCTCGATTTTATACAATTTTTAAACGCATGTAACTTTTGTATCTTTAAACCGATTTGAATGATTTTTTTCCTATAGAATCTACTAGTCAAGACCATCAATAACTTTTCTTGAAACTGGTATGTTGTGTTTTTCCACAATTTTTTACACAGAGTTTTTAGTATATTGCAAATTAAGTAAAATATTGAAATGGCTTAAGTTTTTATTTCAAAATATTCTTATAAAAAATAACCTATTATGTTTTATCAAAACCAATAGAAAAGGTAACTTTTTGATATATTCCTTTTAGCTGGTATCCAAATGGAGCCTTTGAATGGAAGTAGTAACAATGGTGAGATAGGTACGAATTATCTTCAAAAAAGCCAAAGAAGGGTTGTCCAAAGTAATTCTCACTCACTAATTGCATAAATTCGCGAATATATAACAATGAAATTGTGCAGTTACTTAGAAACACGCGAAATAAATAATAAAAAAATATTTCTTAAAGACAATCCCACAACTTTAAATTTTTTTATAAAATCCAAAACTAGAATCATTCAGTTTTTTTGCTATATTTGGCCACATTATTGGCGAAAAAATGGAGTCATTTTGCAGTTTGATTAACAAAACTTATCTTATATCCAGGAATGCTTCAAGTTTTTTGATCCCAGCTTTGCGATTAGAGAAATTAGGGCTAACTTTTGGATTCTACATAAAAAATGCGGTATTTCAGAAGGCATTAGCACCAACAAAAAAAAAAACAATTTGGAACTTTTTTTTAAATATCTTCTCCAAAAACAATCCTTTACGATGTATACGAGCATATAATTTATATATTTTCTTTACAACTTTTTTCAATAACTCCAAAATAAGACAAGAACTTTTAATGCAAAAAAACTCGAAAATTATCCCATTTTTAACTTTAAATGCTTAAAACTTTGTACTCTAAAGGAATGTCTTTTTGCTTTTGTATAACAATTTTTGTTGTTTTTAAAAGAAAATTAAAATGAACACAATCGGTTGATATTTTGCTCAGTCATTACCAAAATACTACACCAAGGAAGGGCAAACAAATATAATGAAAAGGTTTAACACACTTTTTTGGAGGCCTCACTAAGTGTTCCCTGGCGCCATCTAAAATTCCCATTAGAACGCTTGACATTTATTAGCATAAACGTACTCAGCACGTTTTGACGTACCACCATCATTTGTGGTGTTTACAGTAACTTCAAAAAATCAATTTGGCAAAAAAATGGAATTAACTCGTGAACATTTTCGTGCGATCATTTTTCACAAATTTCGACGCGGATTATCACGACAAGATTGCATCGATGAACTTAAATCTGTGTATGGCGATGAAGCACCATCCATTAGCACTGTGAAAACAGGTTTCATGAATTCAACCGTGGCCGACGCTCGCTCAAAGACGAAGGTCGTCCAAAAATGGCCGTTGTGCCAGAGAACATTGATGCAAGATCGGCATGTGACATACCGTGAGATAAAGGCAACCTTGGTCATTTCTTCCACCAGCATACATTCGAAAGTGCATGAACACCTGGCCGTGAAAAAGGCTTGTTCTCGTTGGATACCGCACAATTAGACAATCGCTCAAAAAAACAGCTCGTGTCGATTGGTGCAAAAAAAAAATGAAAAAATACGATCGCGGTGCTTCAAAAGACGTTTATAAGATCGTCACAGGTGACGAATCATGGATCTATGCGTATGAGCCCGCGTGAGAGCGTGTGGTCTTCGAAACCAAGCCAAATCCAACGAAAGTTGAACGTGAAAGAAGCACTTCGAAGCAAATGGTTGCCTGTTTCTTCGGCAAAATTGGTCATGTGGCGACTGTTTCGCTTGATCAACGTAGGACGGTCAATTCTGAGTTGTACACCATAATATGTTTGCCTGAATCTTCGGGGAAATTCGAAAAACGAACAAGAGGAGACGAATCATTGTGCACCATGACAATGCAAGCTCTCACACATCGTCTCAAAACAGCGCCTTTTTGACCGGCCAAAACGTCGAATTGATGGGTCAACTGCCGTACAGCTCTGACTTAGCACCCAAAGACTTCTTTTAATCCGGTACATCAAGAAAAAATGCGTGGTCAACGAGTTTCGTCGCCAGAAGATGCTGTTGAAACCATGTTTTGGAGGTGTCTCAGTCGGAGTGGAAAAAGTGCTTCGACAATGGGTTTGAGCGCATGTAAAAGTGTATAAATCATGCTGGAGAATACTTTTAAAAACATTAAAACCAATTTTGATGACAAATATTCGCATTTTCATTATTAGACCAGAAGTGTTCTTACTTAGTAGGAACATACGTATATGTGACAGCGCATAGATAAATAAATTATTAATATGCCGAAATAGAATACGTTTTTTGAATCAGGTCAGCGTAGCTAAAGCAAACACATTACAGTCTGTTTGACGCACCGTTCGCCGTTGGAGTAGGACGGCTAATCGGTACCATATATGTGTGCTGCCGACAAGGTGTTTATAAACTAAACATTGCTACATTTTGCATATGTGACGCGCAAAATAGAAAGGGACCTAAGGCTAAAAACTTGCTTTGTTCAGGAGAGCCATTTTAAAGATTAGGTCCCTTTCTATTTGCGCTTAGAATCGTCGACTTCACTTTCATAAAACGCGCATATCTCTGGGAGGGGCATGGGATCGGTCTCATTCGATGCTCAGATTAGACCAGAAGTGTTCTTACTTAGTAGGGACATATGTATATGTGACAGCGCATAGAGAAAGGGACCTAGGGGTAAACAAATCAATTTTAACTTTTTTTTTGATGTGGACAACCTCTGAGCATCGAATGAGACCGATCCCATGCCCCAAAAGTGTTCCCCCCCAGAGAAATGCGCGTTTTATGAAAGTGATGGTACACCAAAGATACACGTATTTAAATCTTTAAAATAACTATCCTGCGCAAAACTGGTTTTTACCCTCAGGTCCCTTTATATTTTGCGTCACATATACTGTTACACACGTTTTATGCTGTAAAATAAAAAGTTCTGAATGATTTTGGACCAAATATTTTTTAATATATTTATTGATGTATATTGTATCCAAAAAGCATCTACCTTTTCGAAATGTCCGCCTTTTGCATTTATACACGCCTTAAGTCGCACTGGCGAATCGTCAATAGCTGCACGAATCTCGTCCATTGGAAAATTGGCCACAGCTCGAACCAAAGCAGTCTTAAGAGATCCAATGTTGGGGTATCTTTTGTGACAAACCTTGTCCTCTAAAACCGTCCACTATTTGTAATCCAATGGGTTCAAATCTGTACTGCCTAAGGCCCATTCTTCAGAGGAAATGAACGTTGGCAAATTGTTTCGAAGCCAGGCCTGGGACGTTTTAGCCTTGCTGGAAAGTCCATGGCTGGTTGTAGAACAGGAAATTGTTAAGAGGCTTCACAAAAGCTTCCAAAACGGTTTCTTGGTAAACTTTGGCCGATGTTTTGACTCCTTGTTAGCAGAAATGTAGGTCAGTGACGCCATCGTAATAGACACCCCACCAACACATGACTGAAGCTGGGTGATGACCCTTTTGCACCCTTGGAATCAGTTCAGATGCTTCCTTAGATGACCGCGCATACACTCTATCATTTTGCTTGTTAAATTTTTCCTGAACGATAAAAATTTTTTCATCGGTGAACAAAATTTTTTTGTGCAAGTTATGAGCGTGCTTCACCAAAAGACGTGTGACGTTTAGGATTGGAAAATCTATGTTTTTTTAAGCTGCAGTCAATAAACTTCCGGTACGTCGTTTGAAAGACCCCAAGTCCCAAGTCTTTTTTAATGATTCGACTCATGGACTTTGGCGTGATATTCATCTCACGGGCCATGATTTTCTGTTTTCGGATCGGATTTCTGTGAATTCTTGATTTAACGGCTTTGATGACATGCGGTGTTCGAACAGAGCGTGGGCGACCCGACCGGTGGCGGTCTTTTACATCTCCAGTCTCCTCAAACAGTTTTATGCATCGGTAGACGAGCATGCGGCTAGTCCCTAGTGGCCGGAGCGTTTTGAAAATATCGCTTTTTTCATTTCACACTTGAAAAGCGCTATTACAGCGATACGGTTCTCATTACACTGTGGAACATTTTTGGGGTTATTGTCTGGGGGTGAGAAATTCCAAGTCAGGGTGATGGTACTAGGTCAGTATATAAAAACCCTCAAAGGGTTTTGCGTTTGTATGTGCCAGTTTTGTGAAGTTACTTAATTTTGAATAAAAGCAGAACGCGTTAATCGATTTCTATGATCTATGTCGCATTTTGTTTATAGGTTATGTGACTTTACGTGAAAGTTATAAGACTCTACACGTTTTTCCGTTTGGGATTTATATGTTTAAAATGTTGGCAAAATTTTCTTCATAAATTTATTTCTAATTGCAAAAATATTGATTTGGTAGAGAAACAGTATATTAGTAGATTAAAGAAAATGTAATTATTAATTTTTCTCAATTTATTTCAGCAAAATCGAACTAGTCGTTCTCGAGTTATGTCAAACTACGTTTTTGCCAACACTTTACAACTAAGCGAAAAAACATCAAGGTAAGGAAAAAATTTAAAAGGTCATAAAAACGCATACGAACGCAAAACCCTTTGAGGGTTTTAATATACTGACCTAGTACCATCACCCTGACTTGGAATTTCTCACCCCCCAGATTGGCTGTTGTACTGTGTTATTTGACCACTTCATGATGAAAGTTGAAACAATTTTAAAATCCCGTTACAGACTAACGCTATTGAGGTTAGCTTTCAAAACCCATATGACATTAACGGGGTATGTTCAGTTCTACTATTGAAATTGGTGTGTTCAATGTTGTAACAGTATTTATGTCCCTACTAAGTATATAGCAACCCCTCGCCCTAGCCCTGGTAAGGAACACAGTTTATCACGTTTTTTTTATAAGACACTTTTAAAATCTTTTTTAAAGATGAATATATCCCGAAATTGTCATACAAAACTATTAAAAAAGCTGGTCAGGCGTGGCCGACTTTATTATTCTCTGCACTCCTGAATGTTTGCAAAAGCCAACTGAAACTATGTTTTTGACCTTATTTACCCAGATTTAAAAACTAATGCCATATTTGTATTTTTGAGAAAATGTTATTGTTTGTAGTAAAATCGGTTGAACATATATGTGGGAGCTACATCTTAATCTAAATTTTTTTTCTTCAATCTCCGATTTCTTTGAGGAACTTACCTATGATTAATAGAATTTTAAATATAATCAAACAAAATAAATTGAAACGACATTCCACTGGACTCATTCTACTAGAAAAAGCGTTTGCGACTATCTGGCACAACGGCTTAGTCTTCAAGATGCTTCAAAAAAATATACCAAAGTATCTTTGTAAGATAATATCAGAATTCCTTGATGAAAGAAAATATGTAGTAAGTGTTAATGAAACCCTTTCTTTAGCGAAAACAACAACTGTCGGGTTACCTCAAGGATCGATTCTTTCACCGCTACTTTACTCCTTGTACACGTCTGTTTTTACACCGCCTTCTTACGTAGGAACAGCTTACTATGCAGACGACAGTGTTAATAACTTCTAGCAAACTCTCTACGGCTTTATTAAAGAAAATGGAAAAAGGTCTTGCAAGCTGTAGCAAATATTTTCAGAAATTGAAAATTAAAATAAATCCTACAAAAACCCAAGCAATTATTTTCCCATTCAACAAGTCCTCTAAACGCTTACCAAATCGTAATTTGAAGTGTGGAAATGAGGAAGTACACATCCTAAATGAAGTCAAATATCTTGGTGTCCTGCTTGATAAAAAAAACTAAATTTCAGTAAACATATCGACGTCACGGCCAAACGAACCTCAAAGGTTCTTAAGGCGCTTTGGCCACTAATAAGTTACAGATCGTCCCTGAACTTAAAGAATAAAAATCTAATTCTTAAACCCATTATCAGACCTACACTAACATTTGCATGTCCCATATGGTATAAAGCTGCAAAGACGCATATCAAAAAGCTGCAAATTATTCAAAAAAGTTTCTTAAAATTATATATAACCTGAGATGGAGATATTCTACAGACCTTCTTCATAGAAGAAGCGGTTACGAAAAAATTCAAGATTTTATGTACAGGCTTATTATGACAATAACACACATTCTACTTTTCCATTGATAAGAGAATGTATAGAAAGTAGAGAATCATCAAATTGAAAAATGTGTGTACGAGTATTTGAAATTTTATAAATATAAATTCATAAAAAGGTTTTACCACCAATTTTTCCTTTAATTGATCTTATGTAATAATATATCGTCTCAAAAAAATTAATGATCTCATTTGTTGTAATATTTAGAATAATATCTCAAACTACGAGGGCGGTTCGGAAAGTTCTTAGCCTATCAATGAAAGAGAATAGTTAGTTTTTCAAAAATATTTTTATTTTGTTTAATATAATCTCCTGAAACTTCAATACACTTAGTCCAACGCTTATCTAGCAATTCTATCCCTTGATTAAAATAGTTTTCCTCAAGGTCTTCAAAATAGTGGTTTACAACTGTAATTGCATCTTTATTTGAGGTAAAACGCTTGCCAGCACGGAATTTTTTTTAGATTTGGGAACAGGTAAAATTCACTGGGAGCTAAATCAGGAGAATAAGTTGGGTGGTCAAGCAACTCGTACTTTAATTCGATGATTTTAGCCATTGTTAAGACACTCTTGTGCGCTGGTGCGTTGTCTTGATGAAAAATTATTTTTTTGTGTTGTAAGCCAGGACGTTTTACTCGAATTTGTACATTTAATTGATCTAAAAGGTTGCAATAGTACTCTGAATTTATTGTTTTACCCTTTTGCAGATAGTCAATCAATAAAATACCTTTGAAGTCCCAAAAAACCGTTGCCATAACCTTACCAGCCGATTGAATTGTTTTTGCCTTCTTTGGGGCACTTCCTCCAGCTTCAGTCCATTGTTTGGATTGTTCTTTTGTCTCTGGAGTATAGTGGTGGATCCATGTCTCATCAACAGTTATGAACCGACGCTTAAAATCCATTTTTTTCGCTGAAAACGATCCAAACAAGCTTGAGAAATATTCATTCTTATTCGCTTTTGGTCGACTGTTAACAAGTGCGGCACCCATCTTGCAGAAAGCTTTTTCATCTGTAGTTCTTCATGCAAAATTAAATGGACTCGATCATTTGAGATGCCCATGATATTAGCTATTTCACCATATCATGCACTTTGGCTACAATTTCTGTTGTTTTTGCTGTTTTTGGACGTCCACTACGTGGTTCATCTTCAATGCTTGTACGACCACGTTTAAATTCAGCAACCCAATTTTTTACTGTTGCATATGAAGGAGCACTTTAACCTAACTCATTTACCATTTCATTATGAATTTCTTGTCCCGATAAACCTTTTTTATGTAAATATTTAATGACACCACGCATTTCTAATTTTTCCATTGTCAATAAAATCGCGGATGCGTCTTTTGTGAACACCTGTTTCTATATGAAGGAGTTGCCAGATCAAAACAAAATTTAACATGTGTTCATAGCAGAGATGGATGTTTCCAAAACACTTAACTTTTTTCTGTTTATACCGCGCTTTTTGTGCTAGGCTAAGAAGTTTCCGAACCGCCCTCGTATGTAAACATTTAAAGAAACGTAAATAAAGATGATGTTAAAAATTCAAATTCAAATTCCATAAAGGAAATAAAACCCAGAATATTTAAGATAATGAGTTTAAATTTATTTCAGGTCCAGTGCAAATGTAACATTTTAAGAACGAAATTCGATTTCAGTCATATAACCACCACAAGCCCGTGTAGAGCGATCTATAAGTATTCTTTGGACCCAATTTGCCACCACTCTTGCACACATTTCGACCGAAACGTTGGCAATTTCGCGTTGGACGTTGTCTTTGAGCTCGCCTACAGTTGTTGGCTTGTTAGCATAGACCAATGATTTGGCCCCACAACAAGAAATCGAATGGCATTACGTGGCATGGTGGCCATTCGAATGGCAAGGTGGCCATTCGACTGGATTATTTCGCGAAATAACACGTTCACTGAACTTGCCTTTTAGTAAATCAATTCTAACGTGTGTTTTGTGGCTAGTGGCACCATCTTGTTGAAACCACATTTCGGCGATTTCAAGCTCTAAATCTGGCCAAAAACTAATTTTCTAACATGTCACGATAGCGCTCTGAATTGACGGTAACATGACGATTGTTTTCACGGATATAAGTGCGGCCCAATCACACCTCTGGCATGAAAACCACACCACACAGTATTTTTTTCCGAACGCAATTGTGTCTCTTGAAGCACGTGTGGATTTATTGCTGCCCAAAATTTCTGCATATTTTGATTATTGACAAAAGCACTCCGTCAGAAATGAGCTTCATCGCTGAATATGATTTTTCGATGAAATTCTGGATTTTCACATTGAACAGGCATTAAACCGACTCAAGACCTCTTGCTTCTATATTTAAATAGAAGACAAGTTTTTAACAAAATGGCAAAGTGACATTGATTTTCGTGGCTGCACACTACTTTTATCATGATTTTGGGTCCGTGACAACCCTCTTCAGAAAGCCTTGCTGCAATTGTTGAAAGTAAAACCGGAAACTTTGCCACAGCCTAATCGGCGTTCGGCGTTTCAAATGATCAAGTGCCTTTAGTTCTAGAGTCAATTTGATTTTTTAAGGATAAAGGCCAAGTTCTTTTCGCAAAATACTTCACAGTGTGGGTTGAGAGATGCCCAATTCCTGAGAATGACTTTAAACCGACTGATTTGGCCCATTGTGAACGGATACACTTACGGCTGCGATATTTTCGTCACTATGAGCGGTACGGCATCTCTTTGGCGCCGGAATATCCAAAAGTGAAAATTTGAATCCAAATTTATCTACTATGAGTATAGCACGCACAGCCTGTCGGGTGGGATGATTATAACCGAAAACTTAAGTTAGTGCTCTTAAAGTTGCGACCACCGACTCAGAACTTTGGTAGTTATTTTTAATCATTTCTAAACGTTGCTCGTAAGTGAACTCACCATGATGAAAAAGTTGACTTCGACCAACCTTTTTGACACTGAATGATCATTAAAAATGATTGTGGGTGGGTTGACATAAAGATACGAAATTGTTATGTCCCTGTTGGAAAACCCGTTATAATGAATAACATCTATCTAAAAGATACAGTCCATTTTTTTTAATAATTTCATATTTTTCTTAATGTGTTCACGTAAAAACCCCAATTTTATCATGGGAGGTTTTTTTTCACTGGGAGTCACTGTACGTCGATCGGTGTACTTTAAGGTGGGTCTCGCTCAAATATTTTTGGTCCAAGGTATAATAAAGGTCCCGGCCTGCATTTACTGCCTCTTAAGAGTTTTGCAACCTACCCTCGTTTAGACAATAAACATTTAACCTTAAAGACATTTCCTTGCTTTATGATAAGAAGCATCTTAGAAAAAAGGCAATGGAGATTTCTTTATCTGCCTTCCAGAGTGAGTGGATGATTATTCATGTTTTTCTTGTAAGATTTATTACACCAAAAACAAACTCTGAGGCATGTGTTTGCATGTTGTTTTTTTTCTCTGTTTGTGCTGCCTATTCATGTTGAACTTTTTCCAAATGGAATGTGATAAGAATACGCAAAACATTCGGTGTTTGTTTTTCTAAGGGGGCCGAATCTATTTTCATAAACGCCACAAAGGAGAAGGCGGGCGGCAAGGCAAACAAGGACAATTTTATTATCTCTCAAATGAACTTCGTCTAGAACAGAAGCAAAAAATTGAAGCAGAACAAAAGCACCGAAAACGGAATGTGGCATTAAAATAACAGCAAAATAAACGACAACAACAACAACAATAATAACCAATTCTAAACAGATTTTGTTGTTATTTCAGTAGATTTATTTGGATTCCAAATTGTTCCTTTACCTTTAAGATATTTTCTAATAATTCCCAAAAAACAAAACTGCTCCACATATTTCGGGTAGATACAAGGAAAATTGAGAATCTTTAAAAAGGAGCTTTTTGTTGGCGGCCTTTTTCGAAAACGTAATGAATGGTTGGTTAGGCGTAGGAAGGGGCAAAAGGATTTTAGTCACTCACACACACACTAAACATTTGTACTCGTATATGTGTGTGTTTTCACTTTGGCTAACTGAAATAGTTTTCGAGATACGACCGCCACAGATGAGGCACGTACTTGTAATTTTGTTCTTCTTATGTCTTTTCAGAAGCCTTCTTTGTATACTTTTCTTATATCTTTTATTTTTTTTTTGTTCGTTTTATTTCTCTAGCATCTGCATCATTTATTGTGTGCGAAAATGTAATGTTTTGGAATTTCGTTATTACTCAAACATGTGGTCATGGACAGGGTCCTGGTCATAGCTCTAATGACAGCACACTTCCTCAATCGGAAACTGTTAAGGAAAGGCGTAAAAATGGGGGGAGTTTTATCTCGTGATTGAAGAAAATGTAAAGGTCATAGAGAAGAAAGGTTCAATTCAAAGCGGCTTTGTAGCTAGAGGCCACAATTACGACAAACAGAATGAATGCAAACAAATACACCTGTTCAATGTCGAATTTAAGGTCTACATTCATTATCGTGTCACTCACCTCCCAGGCTTGTTTAGTAGGGAATTTTAGAAAAATATATTTGATTTTAGCACATGTTTGTCAGAAAAAAACTTTTTTTAAATATTTAAGAAACAAATTAATTTAAATCAATCAGCTAGCTCATAGCGATGTGACTGCACGCAAAGAAAAAATATGGTTGCTATATGGTCACGGCAACAATAATATGTTCTCTGCAATAATAGTATGTTTGTCGCAACCATAGTATTGTTTTCTGAATTTCATGTTGACAATAGTATGGTTGCGACAATATCAATATTGTTGAAATGCAACAATAGTATTATTGCCAAATTTAAAAATGATACTATGGTTGCAGCAACGATATAAATATCGTTGGTGCGACAAAAGTATTGTTTTTTGGGTTTTATGTAAACAATAATATGATTACAGCAATCATACTGTATGATTGTAATTTTTCTTAATTTCAATAGGGGTTTTACAACAATGTTATTGTTACGAATATTATGATATAATAATGAGAATTAAAATTTTACAAACAAACTGCTATGAATTTGTTTAACTGAAATATTTTAAATAAAAACGCTTACGTTTTTCTAAATGGATTTTTCTACTGTTTAATAAACATTCCTATTATTTAAATTTAATGTTTTTTTTATTTATGTACTTATTAAAATCCCTATTGTTGACAACATAACTTAATCCCAATAAATAATTTTGAGGACCATAGTATGGTTGAGCGGGATCATGTGTGAACCATACTATGGTTGTTAGGATCATACTATAGTCGTATGTCAAACCTACTATTGTTGTAAGGATCATAATATGCTTGTGGGGATCATAATATGCTTGTGGGGATCATAGTATGGTTGATTATGAATCATACTATGGTTGTGCCACAACCATATACCCAACAATACTATGATGCCCTTCGAATATTGTCACCCCAACCATACTTTTTTCTGCGTGCGCAAACTGATAGAGAACTAAGGATATACGAGTAATTAATGTGGTACTCAAATGGAAGTGTGATAGATCCATATAATAAAAAAATATCAACTTAGAATTATTTAGATATGCCCACCTGTATGTCTGCCTATCTTTTTATTCGCTGCACCACGCTGTGGAACAGGGTAAGTTAGTTTTATGGCAAATATTTGTAACTACCAAATATATTGGAGCTAGACCCACCTTTAAGTTACCGATCGACTCGGAATCACTGATTCAGCTGATTCCATTAAACGATGTCTGTCTACAGCTTCCATCTAAAGCTTGTGATAAAACTACAGGTCGCAATTGTTGTCCGATTTTCATGAAATTTGGCAAAGGTAAGTTTTTTGGTTCAAGGTCGGAAGCATTTGAAATAAATGCAAATCGGTTTAGATTTAGATACAGCTACCACACATCCAATTTTAATGTTTTGATAAGTAAAAGCCACATATAGCATCACATCTTTATGAAATTTGGAACGAGCTAGTTTTTTAACCTAGTTTTGTAATTTCTTAGAATTGAGGAAATGGTGGTCCAAACATAATGCACAATGATGATTGTATGCCACACTTTAAAGTCAAGCTGATTGCTAAACTTCATTTGACATTTCTTTGTTTCAGTGTTTGAAAAATTCAACCATGGAGAGGTACTCAATTGATTGCGCGTTAAGATTCTTGAAGCCTTTTACGAAAAATGGCATTTAAATCCAAATGGATATCGTGCACTTCGTGATTTTTTTGGTCAGCATACAAGAGCTACAAGGGGTGCAAGTGACTAATATTTAATAATGAGAAAAAAGAGGTTAAAGTTAAATTGCAATTAAAAATGTTAGATGCTATCAGGTATATTACTTATTAACTAATAGTGATCCTGAGATATATTTTAATCAAATAAGATAAAAAAAACGCAATATTTTACATTTACAAGTACCCAATAATCATATTTGAAGTAAGTACAGTCTCACTTACACCCCTTGTGCTTTAACTTTTTTTTAAAATTTTTAAATAAATGAAGTTGTACCTCAAACTATTGTTAGTTATACCTAATAAGAAAACCACATAGACGAAATTTTTAAAAAGATTTTATTAAGAAATATTTTTATGGTTCTATGCTAAATTTTTTATTCGTCATAATCAGATTCCATGACATTGTCGGGCTCATCTTCATCCTCACGTTGGCTTTCGATAATTTCCGGAATTTCCTGCATTTTATCATGAGGTAGTGTTTTAAACCATTCATGGTGAATTGGTGGTATGTAACAAAGAAGATCCTGGAGGTTCTTGAATTTTCGAACTTGATTGGTTTGACATTGTTTTTTGGTGGAAGTTGTGGGAGTACCTTCACGGATCGACCAACATTTCGAGCTCTCATGTTTACTTTACTGAAGGCTTCTTGCTCATTCATTAGATTGTCTTTGTATGAGAGGTTCCAAGGGTCATCCTTGTGAAATTGTAACCATTGCATCTTTCGGATGCCCGGTACACTTTTTCTAAAAAACCTTTTGATGGGCTCTAGAGATATAAAATCCTTATTTTGCATTGATACTACGGTAAATTTTTTACTTGAATTTGACACTAGCTTCTCCCAATCTTGAGGTATATAAATTTGACAGAAATTCTTTCTCTTGCTAATTTCTATAATACCAAAATTTTGGTCACACTCCATGAATGAGTGGCCAGAGAGTAAAAATTTGTGGTTTACTTCTTGAATATGAGTATTTTTAATGACATATAACCCAAACTGAACAATGTAGTGACTCTTATTCTGGCCACCACAGTTGTCGCTATAACATGTAATGTGAGTCACACTCTCAGGCAAAGAGTTTATAAATTTTAAAAGACAAGAACTAATTTCTTGGCATCCACGTGAAGCTTGGCTTTCATTCCACATGTACATTTTGGCGTCTCAGGAATTTCCCATGTGGGATCTGCATCACTGTCATCTGCAACAGAATTTACAAGTTATGAAATCAGTTTCAAAAATAAATAACAAACGGTAAAATATTTTAAACTTACCAGCATTACAAAATGTTTCAGATTCACTCATTTTTAATGATTTTATTAACGAAAAACAACAGACAATTAACATTTGAAACAAAGCAGTTTTTGAAAAACTTACTAAGTTCAATAAGGTTTTTTATAACAGGTGTTTTGATAACAAGTGCTAAAATAAGTTTCGATATTTTAGCTCAGAACTTCTCTAAATTCACTCACTCAGTCAACGTTAAAAAAATCATTTTAATATTTCTTTAGAGCACAAGGGGTGTAAGTGCTCATACACCCCTTGTGCTCCAAGCAAAACAGTTATTTTAATGAGAAGTGCTGAAATTGGTCGCCATGTTTCGGTACCGGCTGAGAAATCCACATTCACCTGTTGTGCTCTGAACTTCTATGAACTTCATCTACTAATTCCATATGTTAACTCAATTTAAGAAAAAAAGTCACTTGCACCCCTTGTGCTCTAAGCCCCTCAATAGTGTGGGACTTTCGAATAAATCACAGTTTTTTTGCAAAAAAAAAATATTTTTCAACATAATTTCCTTTAGCACTAAGTCAAACATTTTTCCAATTTGTGTATCCCTACCAAAAAATGGGATTTTCGAGGTACATTAAAGAGGCATTTGTTTAATCAATAATTTCATCGTTGGAGCTGAATCTCTTTTCACCGATCAATTTCTTTAGGTTTGGAAATAGGAAATAGTCACTGCAACAATTGTCATGTGTTAACAAAAAGTGCCTATTATCAGCATTTTAAAAAACAATTTGTTGACGAATTTTTGGGAGTACATTTTTAGTAGTTACCCCCATGTTATGATACCACTCAACCACACTATGATCCCCAAAATTATTAACTAGGATTAGGTTATGTTATTTTTTAACAATATAGATTATTTTAGTAAATTATTTAAAAATGCTCAAAACAATAAAAAATATATCAGTTATAAAAATCCAACACAGTTTGTTTTGAGAAATTTAAATTTATAGATGAAAAGTACTACTATTGCGTAGGATTCGTAACAATAACAACGTTCTTATTCGTTCTATTCAAGTTGATGAAAATTACAATCATACGGTATGATTGCCGTAATCAAATTACTGTCAACATAAAACTCCAAAAACAATAAGTGTGTCACACAAAACACATTTATATTGTTGCTACAGCCAAATTTTTAATATTGGCAATAATACTATTGTTACATTTCAACAATATTAATATTGCCTCAAAACTTTTTTTTAAAGTTTTTTTTTTTTTTGAAAATAGAAATATATTGAAAATAATGGACCACAACCGCTAACACAAATCAAAATGGATTACATTGTGGCTAAGATGGGACTATCACAACAATACTCAGAAATGTTGACATCATTATTGAAAATATATTATATATTTATAATATATTATATATTTATGCCCTACTAATGAATATGCAAATATTTATCGTCAAAAATGGTTTTATTGCTCTTCAAAGTATTCTCCAACATGATTTATACACTTTTGCATGCGCTCAAACCAATTGTCGAAGCACTTTTTCCACTCCGATTGAGACACCTCTAAAACATGGTTTTTGAACGCTTCAACAGCATCTTCTGGCGACGAAAATTGTTGACCACGCATTTTTGTCTTGATGTGTGGGAATAAAAAGAAGTCATTGGCCAAGTCAGGGCTGTACGGCGGATGATCCATTTATTCGACGTTTTGGCCGATCAAAAAGGCGCTGGTTTGGGCTGATGTGTAAGAGCTCGCATTGTCATGGTGCACAATGATTCGTCTTCTCTTGTATGTTTTTCGAATTTCTCCACAGTCTTCAGGCAAATAAATTGTGCTGTAAAACTCAGAAATGACCGTCCTACGCTGGTCGAGCGGAACAGTCACCACATGACCAGTTTTGCCGAAGAAGCAGGCGACCATTTGCTTCGAATTGCTTCTTCCACGAACCACTTTCGTTGGATTATACTCGTCTTCGAAGATTGCTGTTTTTTTCCGGGCTCATACGCATAGATCCATGATTCGTTACCTGTGGCGATCCTATAAACGTCTTTAGAAGCACCGTGAACGTATTTTTTTCAAAATTTCTTTGCAGCGATTGTCAAATTTTGCGGGATCCAACGAGAACAAACATTTTTCACGTGTTCATGTAATATCGAATGTATTCTGGTGGAACAAATGCCAAAAGATGCCTTTATCTAACGGTACGTCACATGACGATCTTGCATTATCAGTTCACACACGGCATCAAAGTTCTCTGGCACAACGGCCGTTTTTGGACGACCTTCACGACCTTCGTCTTTAAGCGAGCGCAGGCCACGATTGAATTCATTGAACCAGTTTTTCACCATACAAAGATTTAAGTTTATCGATGCACTTCTGTCTTTATAATGCACGTCGAAATTTGTGAAAAATGGTCGCACAAAAATGTTCATGAGCTAATTCAATTTTTTGTCAAATTGATTTTTTCACGTCACTGTAAACAACTCAAATTATGGTCGTACGTCAAAACGTTCTGAGTACGATTATACTAATAAATGTAAAAGTTTCCAATGGAAATGTCAGATGGCGCCAGGCAAAACTTAGTGTTGCCTAGGCCAGAAATATATATAGTAATCGACCAAATGTTTCCACAGTGGATTCATTGAATGAGAATCCACGAGTGGTTGTTGAAAAGCCAATGAATCCAAAAAGGGTGACTGTTTGGTGTGGTTTATGGGCTGGCGGCATCATCGAGCCGTACTTCATCCAAAATGAGGTCGGCCAAGCAGTTACCGTGAATGGTGTTCGCTATCGCGAGATGGTAAGGGTCTTTTTGTATCCAGAAATTGATGATGCGGTCCTGGGCGATATAAAGGTTTCAACAGGAAAGTTCCACATGCCACACAACCAATGAACCGTTGGACTTTTTTCTTTAGGGATATTTTAATTAAAAAACGCACGTCAATAAGCCAAGAACAACTCAAGATCCAAAGAATGAGATAATGTGGCACATTAACGACTTCGAACCTCCATTATGTCTCAGAAATGTTGCCGAAATCAAACGATTGTCTAAATAAAACTCGAAAAATATCGCTATAGTTGCAACGTGCATACTTTTATTGTGGAGAAAATATTATGTTCGAAATATCATTTTCATAACTGCATAAGTTCATGATTTATTGTCTTTTTAAGTTCGGGATTGTGTTGGCAATGCCCCGTCCCTTATCCAATTTTACATGGTCTACAATAATGACCTAGTTATTGGTTTTATCCTGATGATATTGAGTAACGACCGATCCATTAGTAAAGCAAGAATTCGATTTTTTTTGAAAAGGGGCGTGGTGCCGTTTTCTAATGTTTTGACCCATATCATATGTTTAAAATAACCGCAACATTTCTCAAAGTTCCTGATATATTTTAATTTAAAAGAAAAACACTACTATGGTTGCGACGATCATACTTTTTTTTACGGATAACACATTAATGTGGCTGTGACCATGTAGTAACCATATATTTTCCCTGAGTTTAAGTAGCCTTCGAGCTACCTCTAGCCCTTCTTCGTTTAAAAATACACCGAAAGCTACGAGGGTTGCTATTTATATTTCGGATCCTGACTAGTGTTCCCATATGCAAACTGAAACTTCCATTCGAAACATTTTTTAGCATAACTTCACTCAGAACGTTTTGTCATTTAAGGGCGAATTGTTTTGTTTACAGTGTGTTGAAAAATTCAACTCAGTCAAAAAATGGAATTATCCCGTGAACATTTTCGTTCGATGAGACAAGAGTGTTTAAATCAACTTGTTTCGACTTTTGGCAATGAAGCACCATCAAAAACCATTGTAAATCGCTGGTACCAAGAGTTCAGTCTCGGACAACGTTCACTCCAGGATAAATTTCGTGAAGGACGCTGAACTTCGGTCACTTTGCTAGAAACCATCGATGCTGTGCGTGAACTGACTAAGCAAGACCGGCATGTGACATACTGTGAGATTGAGGCATCTTTGGGCAATAGTATGGCAAGCGTCAATAAGATATTGCATGTTCATTTGGCCGTGAAAAAAATGTGTTTTCGTTGGATCCCACATAATTTGACGAATGCTCAAAAAAAGGTTCGTATGGATTGGTGCAAAGAGAAAAAGATGTCGAATTGATGGGCCATCCACCGTACAGCCCTGATTTGGCACATAATGACTTCTTCTTATTCCCTAGCATCAAGAAAAAAATGCGTGTTCAACGTTTTTTATCGACCGCAGCAGCTGTTGAAGCGTTCAAAATTCATGTTTAGAGTCTCAATCGGAGTGGAAAAAATGCTTTGAAAATTGGTTTGTGCGTATGCAAAAGTGTATTAAGCTTAAAGGAGACTATTTTGAAAACAATAAAACCATTTCCAATAATAAATTATTGTGTTTTTTAATTGCCGGACCCGAAATATAAATAGCAACCCTCATACTTGATTGATTAGGTTAGAGCCGTCAGTGTAGAAGTCTAGTTACGTCCTTTACCTACAGTTCCGCATACCTTCCTGCCTGGTGTGAGTATATGTTATTTCTTGTCGAAAAGCGGTTCAGCCAGAGAGTAGTCAACGATGTCTGGTATGTCAGGCATCACATTTCGGATAACTCTGTGGTCGTGGCCGTTAATGACAGCTTTCTCATTCCTTTTGCTGTGGTAACGGTAGTTTGCATGCTTATGACTTCCAGGAGCAGCAAATGCGAAATTAGATTTACTGCTAGAGAGGGTTCGAAACGGAACACGTCCGCGTTGCACTGACTAGCCATTCTTTTGAGCTTTTAAAGAGCGTTCCTCCCGATGATTATCCTTTATAACATTATCGGTCTTACTACTGCAGTGCACAACCAGTACACAATGCAAGAGTTGAGCCCACATTGCTATAATGCCCGCTGTCATTTTCGGATCTGTCTGTAATGGTTCAGCTTGAAATTTAGCTTCCTGACTTATGTAACACCGAAGTATTTTGCTCTGTCAGTAAAGGAAAGAGTCACAGTAGGGTAAATTAAGAGCTTTCGAAGAGAAGAGATGCACAAGAGGGCCGTTGTGGTGTGGGCGACGACTAAGAGAGTTGTTATATATATTTCTGGCCTAGGCAACACTTAGTGTTGCCGGCGCCATCTGGCATTTCCATTGGAAAGTTTAACATTTTTTACAATAAAAGTACTTAGAACGTTTTGACGTAGGACCATCATTTGTGTTGTTACTTGCAAAACTCAATTTGGCAAAGAATTGGAATTAACTCGTGAACATTTTTGTGCGATCATTTTTCACAACATTCGACGTGGATTATCACGACAAGAGTGCATCGATGAACTTAAATCTTTGGATTGGCGATGAAGCACCATCCTATATCACTGTGAAAAACTGGTTTCATGAGTTTCATCGCGGCCGACGCTAAAAGACGAAGGTCGTGAAGGTCGTCCAAAAACGGCCGTTGTGCCAGAGAACATTGATGCCGTGCGTGAACTGATAATGCAAGATCGTCATGTGATATACCGTGAGATAGAGGCATCCTTGGGCATTTCTTCCACCAGCACCACCAGATATTGCATGAACGTAAAAAAAAATTTTGTTCTCTTTGGATCCCGCACAATTTGACAATCGCTCAAATAAAGGCTCGTGTCGATTGGTGCAAATTTTGAAAAAATACGATCGCGGTGCTTCAAAGACGTTTATAAGATCGTCATAGGTGACGAATTATGGATCTATGCGTATGAGCCCGAAACAAAACAGCATTCGACCGTGTGGGTCTTCGAAGACTAGCCAAATCCAACGATAGTTGTTCGTGGAAGAAGCACTTCGCCTGTTTCGCCTGTTTCTTCGGCCAAACTGATCATGTGGCGGCTGTTCCGCTTGAGCAACGTAGGACAGTCAATTCTGAGTGGTACACCACAATTTGTTTGCTTCAGAGTCCTCGGAGTAATTCGAAACCAAGAGAAGACGAATCATTGTGAACCATGAAGCATGCACGTTGAAGGGTTCAAAAACCATGTTTTGGAGGTGTCTCAATCGGAGTAAAAAAGTGCTTAGACAATTGGTTTGAGCGCATGCAAAAGTGTATAAATCATGCTGGAGAATACTTTGACAAACAATAAAACCATTTTTGATGATAAATATTCGCCTTTTTATTATAAGGCCAGAAACATATACAGCAGCCCTTGTATCACAGAAGTTATTTTGCTATCTTACGTCCCACAACATCACATTTAGGAACAATGGGGAACTTCTTTCAAATCAGTGAGCGCTGCACGATTCAATTCTTATACTCACTGGAAGGGACCTACTGTTTAACGCTGGCATCGAACGACTAATGCATTTTATAGAGAAGTTTTACAGGCCTTAGCGATAAATCTCTTACAAAGTCGCCGACATTTATAAGGTGAAAACCCTACGCTAGAAAGTTTTAAGATGTTCTTACCCGTGGTTGAACCACGTTTACTAGCAGAATAGTTGATCACACTTCCATTACACCATCGCTGTCCCTAAGTTACTCAGCTTAAAAGTCGTGAAATATTCTAAAATTCGAAAACAGATTCCACAAACTTGGGTAATAATGTTTGGATACCTTGGATTAACGCCAGGTGCCAGCTACCTAATTCTACACTTTCATTGCCATGGTGGAGATTACCTATGTTGGCTACACTTCGCATCGCTTTTACTGACAAAATTCTTTTCTGGTTTATTTTAAAGTTTGCAGTGCAGATTAATTAATCATTTTGATTGAGCTTTCTTATTCAAAGTTTAATAATTCGTTAAAAACACTTACTTGGCGTATCCTGCAGATGGTTCAGGTTTAAATTTACGAATCCACACGAGCCATTTGCTGAGACGCTTGCCATAAATAATTTTTGTTTTCCGGTCTTCATTAAAATGTAAGTCAAATTCAATTTTCTTCCTTTCCCCTCCGGAATTTATGGCCACATCCGCCACTGTTGATTGCCCAACATTTTGACCAAATGTTTTTCAGCAAAAAGTTCATTCTGCGTAAAAGTTTTTGTTGTTGATTTTTATTTGATTTCGGTAATTAAAGACGAGGAGAATCGTTGGCAATTAACTGGACAATTTTGTGGGGTGTTTAATGGCCTCAGGTGCTCGGAGAACTTTTGCCAGCAATTAATGTTAATTAAATTCATATTTTATGCCTAAACTATGGCTTGGTTCGTTTCCTCCATTCAAGTTCTTCGTCCAATGGTGCTAATGTCATTAACATGCTGTGACTGTGGCCTAGAAAAAAAATGGCAAACTGTGAAACGATGCTACACAAGGAATAGGAAATCGTCTGCACAGTCTTGGGAAAATAAATCATATTTAAATACACATCATGATGAGCTAGACGCACCGTTTCCAATCCTACTACTGTGACATTTAAGGAACTATGCAGAGCATACACCTGCCGACCTCATCTGATCCAACAGCTCAATTCACGTGCTTATTATCACCGAAGAAAAGGGAAAGCAAACTGACGTGTAAGGAAGAATGGAAAAATGGATTTTTGAACGAATGAAAATATTCCGATTTGTTGAACCTTGTTTTCGTTTCGAATGAGAAACAAGTGAACAATTAAGATCGGCCATGCCGAAGGTTATATACCCTTCATCATGGATTAGGTCCATTATGAAAATGTAATCAAGGAAGCGTGGCAACGGTATCTTTGCTACGTATCAGGGTGTGCTTCTTTTTATACCAACAATATATGAACCAACTTCTATCGTCATATCGGTATAAGTTCACGAGATATAGCCTTTTAAAAACCAGGGTTGTATGGTCGGGGCCACACCCCCTTATCTAATTTTAAAACAATGTGATCTAAAATAATGTGGTAATCATTGAATTCATCCTGTTACAATTTTATAACGATCGGTCAAATAATACTATTTTTTTAAAGAGGGAGTGACACCGCCCATGCCGATATCCCACATTTCAAATATTATTGTCATAGCAATATTAGGTTATGAGATATAGTTTTGTTGTAAGTTCAGTATTGAGGGGGTGGTGCCCCGCCCCCTTTTCATTTTTACTATAACATAGTCTAGAATAATTTCCAAGTCTTTGATTTCATTCTTTAAAAATTGTATAAGGATCGGTACATTGCTTTGGCCGTAAATGCGATTTTGTAAAGGAGGCATAACCATGCCAACATTAAATATCATTGTCATATATCTATTAGCTCATGAGATATTGTCATTTTAAGTTTAGGGTTATGTGAGCGGAGCCATGCGCCCTTATCCAATTTAACCTAACAAAGTCTAGAATTTTAGTCTAGGCATTGGTTTCATCCTTCTTAATTTTGGTAAAAAATTGGATTTATAAAGGGCGTGTCAACGCCCACTTCTCCTCCAGAGTGTGCTTCGACCCATGTCAATGTCATATTTTCTAAATATCCGCCTCTTATCTCAAATAGTTCACGATATATTGCAATATTATGTAAAGGATTGTAAGTTGAGGAGAAAATTTTAAACTCCTGACCGATCTGTCCCATTTTCTATACCAACTGTTTTAATCCAATAATACAGGCTTTAAAAAAGTTTCGGCCACCTAGCCTCAATAATGCGACCTGTAGTTTACTTTCCGCAATATTTTAAAAATATTTACATATAAAGTGTGGTCCAACCATAATGCACAATGTTAATTGTGGGTCACACCTTAACGTCAAGTTTTTTGCCCAACTAAATTTGACATTTTCTTATTTCAGTATTTGACAAATTTAACTGAGGGGAGCTATACAATTGAGCAGCTTTAGGATGAGATAATTCGGGGAGCTATACAATTGAGCAGCTTTAGGATGAGATAATTCGGGGAGCTATACAATTGAGCAGCTTTAGGATGAGATAATTCGGCACATAAACGACATTAAACCTCCAAAATGCCTGAGAGTCATTGAAATTATGGACCATCGGATAAAGGTATACCATCGAAGCCATGGCAAGCAATTGGCCAATATTTTGTTTCACACATAATTGTCATAGATCCTTCTAGCACAATTAAAAATTTTAAGATAATTCTCTGAAATTTTTTGTTTTATTTTTTGTTTACGTTTAAGTTGGAAAGTCCTTTACTTTATGGAGTTTCCGAACAGTATTTCAATGGGTTGCAAACGGAATGACAAAGTGAATACAACCTTAATTCTATGATGTGGGTATAAAAAGACAAAACAATTTTCACCTAATATGACAACCTATTATATGTTCACACAAACACACGCACGTGTGTTTCTGACATACGAAAGCGGAAGCCAAGGCGCAGTGGTTCAAAACATACACATATGTGACAGCGCATAGAGAAAGGGAACTAAGGGTGAAAAAAATCAATTTTCATTTTTTTTTTCTTTTTTGATGTGGGCAACATCTGAGCATCGAATGAGACCGATCCCATGCCCCCAAAGTGTTCCCTCGCGACGATTCTAAGCGAATAGAAAGGGACCTCAACTTTAAAATGGCTCTCCTGAACAAAACTTTTCATCAACTTTTCACTTTTTTTTGATGAGGGTCATCACCCAGCTTCAGTCATGGTTTAGTGGGGTGTCTCTTACGATGGGATCACTGATCTGCATTTCTGCGAACAAGGAGTCAAAACATCGGCCAAATTTACCAAGAAACCGTTTTGGAAGCTGTTGTGAAGCCCCTTTACAATTCCCTGTTCCAAAACCAGCCATGGACTTTCCAGCAGGATTCTTCCCCGGCTAATCCCTAGTGGCCGGAGCGTTTTGAAAATATCGCGTTTTTTCATTTCACACTTGAAAAGCGCTATTACAGCGATACGGTTCTCATTATCTGACCACTCCATGATGAAAGTTGAAACAATTTTAAAATATCTTACAGACTAACGCTATTGAGATATTTCAAAACCCATATGACATTAACGGGGTATGTACAGTTCTACTATTGAAATTGGTGTGTTCAATGTTGTAACAGTATTTATGTCCCTATTAAGTATATGTGACGCGCAAAATAGAAAGGGACCTAAGGGTAAAAACCAGTTTTGTTCAGGAGAGCCATTTTAAAGATTTAAATACGTGTATCTTTGGTGTTTCACCACTTTCATAAAACGGGCATATCTCTGGGAGGGAACACTTTTGGGGCATGTGATCGGTCTCATTCGATGCTCAGATGTTGTCCACATCAAAAAAAAAGTGAAATTTGATTTTTTTTTACCCTTAGGTCCATTTCTCTATGTGCTGTCACATATTGTTATCTGAATAATGTGGTGGTCAATTTAAAAGACTACAATTTTGCTCACGAATGCATCCTTTTACAGCTCTGGCAGTGTGAGTTTGACGACTGTCATGGGGATAAGTTCATTGAATGGACCCAAACTAATTGTTAAACTGTGGAGATGCTATTTCCAGCATCCTTTTGTTAGACTTTGCTGTCATTTTAGTCGACTCTAAACACTTTGCGATGTTAACATAGTAAGTTGTGGCGCTACATACATACATAACTTCGTCTAGTCGGCTATGTCTTCTCTGCATAATCAGTTTTCCTTCCTTGAGCGATGGAAATCGATAATACATTCTTTTCGCCGAAAAATGTTTTGAACCAGTTTTTTTGATTGCATTGCATTTTTGCAAAATCTAGGCGCCAAAAAATGACTTTTGACTTCGTATTTAAGAGACAGACATCGAGGTATTTGAAGCAATTTTTAGAATTTGTTTGCGATCTCTTTCCGTAGTTGCCGTTGTCAAAATTGTATCCATCAGGGCCATTGATATTGCTTGTTTTCGTGGGAAAGAAACACTTTGAACCGTTTATTGGATCTCGTCATTGCATTTTTGGCAAATTCTTAGCGCCACAACTGAAGATTTTCCTTAAGGGGTGTTTTTTGCACCTTTTGATGAACTCACTTGATTTTTTTCTAGCATTAACACCACTTTTTATACGTATTTTTTGAGACAGACATCGAGGAGGTTGAAGCAATTCAAAGAATTTGTTTGCGCTATCTTTCCGTACTTGCAGTTTTAGTATTTCCTTTTATGTTCCCATACTTCTCGATGGCGTTTTTATAATGGGTGACCACTGCATTAGTAGTGCAATATCAAACTGCAGTATTTACCTTAAAAATACGATTTTTTTCTTTTTCGCAGTTTTAAAGTGTTTTTCTGCAAGAATGATTCGTTAACGTTTTGAAGTTTCCAACACGTGTTCATACTAACAATTGAAATCGAGCTCTACTTGATTCGAATTTGAAAATTCCTTATATAGGATGATCCATCTAGAGATATTTTTTCCATACGGGGTTTTTCAGAGTTTACGCGTGTGTTGCGTTAAGCGTTATTTTTTTCCTTTTCAGTATTGTTTGTCATTTTATCATAGAAAGACTAACACCGCAACAACATCTCCAAATTGTGCAACTGAATTATGGAAATGAGAAACGAGAAGATCCGCTATTTTTGAACAACGGTTTATTCAGTGATGAGGCCCCTTTCTGGCTCAACGGCAACGTCAATAAATAAAATATCCGCATTTGGGCTGAAGAGCAACCAGAAGAGGTTCAAGAGCTGTCATTATACCCAGAGAAAACCATGGTTTGGTGCAGTTAATGGGCTGATGGAATCATCGGTCCATACTTTTTCACAAATGATGATGGGCGAAGATAACTTGAAAAGTAAGGTTTACAACAGTAGTTCTCATTCGTTTGGGAGAGCCTGGCCTTATAGAGTTCGGTTTTACTTGCAACAATTGCAGCAAGGCTTTCTGAAGAGGGTTGTCACGGACCCGAAATCATGATAAAAGTAGTGTGCAGCCACGAAAATCAATGTCACTTTGCCATTTTGTAAAAAACTTGTCTTCTATTTAAATAAAGAAGCAAGAGGTCTTGAGCCGGTTAATCCCTGTTCAAGGTGTAAAAGCAACAGACTGAAATAAAACAAACGACCTAAACGGCCGAAAATAACCGTGAATGGTGCTCGCTATCGCGCCTTGATATCGGACTTTTTGCTACCTGAAATTGAAGCCCGTAATCTTGACGATATTTAGTTTACACAGAACGGTGCCACTTGCTATACAGCTGCTCTAGCAATGGATTTATTAAGAGGTCATTTCAAGGAGCAGCTAACTTCACGTATTTGACCGGTGAGTTGGCCGCCTAGATCGTATGATATCCAAAGAACGAAAATTAACCGATTGCTACGGGAACCGTTCGCTGTTCGAGCGAAACCAATTCATTTAGTTTTAATGGTTTTGTATCATGACAACAAACGATACACGAAACATTTCGCCTCTGCCGAACAATACACGATTCGAAACACATAGCGCTCCTTACGTTGAGTTGAAACGTTTTGTGTATTGGTTAGTGATCATGACAACAAACTAAACTTTTCATCATTTGGTTTTTTGGCACTGTCGATCACTAACCAATCGTTCACTAGTTTTGTGTGTATGTATGAAAGCTGTGGGTTATAACCGATTGCTACGAGAACTGTTCGTTGTGACTCACAAGTTGTGAAACCGTTTCATTGGGTTTCGTGTTATGTTCTCGAGCTCTCTTGTTATTGTTTTGTGTATGGGTTTCACATCGCGATCATTAACTAAACAAAACGAAAAAATTATTTTGTGTGTGAAACAATTCAATCGTTAGTGGTTTTGGTTCACAAGTGATCGTAACAAAACCGAAATGAACAGTTCGTAAAGGTTAATTTTCGTACCCTGATGATATCACGAGTTAAGACTTTTTTCTTTGAGTTCACGTAAAGTCCAAAGTCTATGCGGATAAACCAGCTAAGATTCAGGTTTCGAAGCCAACATTATGGGTGTCATGAACGCCATACCGATCGAAATGCTCGAACGAGTCATCCGAAAATGGACCTATTGAATGGACACGCTAAGACTTAGTCGCGGTTAACATTTACAAAAAAATTATATTTAAAAAAATAAATGTCATAAAATGACCGTTCGAATGAACAACAAAGATTCCACACTTGATCTGAACTGTTGTTTTTTTTTGTTTGGAAAAAATGCCTCTAGACTGACCACGCGAAACAAGTGATTTAAAACCGTGCGTGTATTTTTGCGGAATCTTAAAACATATTTTAAAACATATTTAGTCAATATTGATGTCAATTTTTTTGTGCAAAATACTGACACAATTAGATACAAATATACATTTACCCCTGAATGAAACACACGTCATTCACTGTTGAGTATTCGTAAGATACTCCGAGTCTCTTACCGCTGGTGTGGCGAAAACTCTTTGATTTTTCAATTTTACCTCAGGTGGTAAAAAAATATTTCTTTAGCTCTGGCGCTAAAGATTCGATTTTTTTTAACTTAGAGTCTCTTACCTTTGGTAGGGAAAAACTCTTCGTCTTAAAGGTTCGAAGGACCAAAAATTAAGGAAAACACGTCATTCCATGTTGAGCATTTTAAGATACTCCGAGTCTCTTACCACTGACGGGGGAAAACTCGTTGGTTTTTAAATTTTACCTCAGGCGGTAAAAAAGATTTCTTTAGCTCTGGCGCTAAAGATCCGATTTTTTAACTTAGAGTCTCTTACCTTTGGTAGGGGAAAACTCTTCGTTTTTAAAGGCTCGAATGGACCAAAATGAATGAAACACACGTCATTCACTGTTGAGTATTCGTAAGATACTCCGAGTCTCTTACCGCTGGTGTGGCGAAAACTCTGGCGCTAAAGATCCGATTTTTTTAACATAGAGTCTCTTACCTTTGGTAGGGGAAAACTCTTCGTCTTTAAGGTTCGAAGGACCAAAAATGAAGGAAAACACGTCATTCCATGTTGAGCATTTTAAGATACTAATTTTTATTAGAAATAATTGTATGTACATTGAAAATTGAACATCTTAAAAATAGTCTAGAACTATCGGTCTCCTGGTGGTTACAAATCAAGGGATTCTCCGTTGACCTTCAACAACCGTACACCATCCTAAATACACAAATAGTGTCACATTTCTTGTGTGTGCGGGCTGCTCTTATCACCATGTGGAAATGCATGATCATGTGCGACCGTACAAAAAGTACTAAGTATGCAGTTTAAAATTTTATGGGCTGCACTTGAAAATACCACATTACCCAGCACACAATATAAAACATGTTCAACTTTGAACAACCCATAAATTGCTTAAAAGATTCAATTCAACTGAAATCTGTCAAACTCGGTTTCTTATGCATGTTATTCGCAGTGTATAATTTGATTAGGCACAATGTAAAACATATTTTGGCCACTGTGCCACGTAACAATTTCTTAAACATTTTCCTGTTTCCTTCTTAACTGAAAATGTGTTTTTCTTTTACGTTTTTTGGTATTTTGTATGTTTGTTTTACCTTCACACACTTACGCATACATGACTAGTTCGGTCACACGTTCGTGCGTAGGCTGTCTCAAAAATACTCGACAAAAAACTCTCCTAATGAAAACAGCAAACAATCCCAAAGTTCATAACCAACAGCACTGTTTAGCGCCTTTCTTCAGAGGAAATGAACGCTGGCAAATTGTTTCGAAGCCAGTTCTGGGACGTTTTAGCCTTATGGGCCGGAAACCTGCTGGAAAGTCCATGGCTGGTTTTAGAACAGGGAATTGTTAAGAGGCTTCACAACAGCTTCCAAAACGGTTGCTTGGTGAACTTTGGCCGATGTTTTGACTTCTTGTTCGCAGAAATGCTGGTAAGTGACCCCATCGTAAGAGACACCCCAAAAAATGAAGCTAGGTGATGACCCTTATCCACCCTTGGGATCAGTTCCGATGCTTCCTTAGATGACCGCGCATACACTCTTTCATTTTACTTGTTAAATTTTTCCTGAACCGTAAAATTTTTTTCATCAATGAACCAAATTTTTCTGTGCAAGTTATCAGCGTGCTTCACTAAAAGACGTTTGCAATTTTCAATCCTATTTTTTTTAAAGCTGCAGTCAATAAATGTCCGGTACGTCATTTGAAATCCCCAAGTGCCAAGTCTTTTTTAATGATTCGGCTCATGGACTTTTGCGTGATATTCATCATGATTTTCTGTTTTCGGAGCGGATTTCTGTGAAGTCTTGATTTAATGGCTTTGATGACATACTGTGTTTGAACCGAGCGTGGGCGTCCAGACCGGTGGCGGTCTTTTACATCTCCAGTCTCCTCAAACAGTTTTATGCATCGGTAGACGAACATGCGGCTAATCCCTATTGACCGGAGCGTGTTCGCGGATAAGGCGTGGCATTGTCGTTGCCTCACACAATCGTCGTTGGGTCGCTGTCGTCGTTGGAGTGTTTTCGTCGTTGTTGTTCCTCTACTGTCTTGTCTCTCGTGAGGGAGGCAAAGTCTTTTGTTGTTGTTCGTAATGTCCGTGCTGGTGCCAGTCTCTGGTCATCGAATCTCCCGTGAGGGCGACTGTTCAATGTTTGTAACTTGTTTGTGTTTTTGGTTGACTGTTTTGGTGCGGGTGGCCAGTCCCATGTTGTATGGAAGAGAAACTGGAAGAAGCCTTTTGGTTACGAGGTCTGACCGGAGACTTAAATCCGGTGCCACAGGTAGTCAGGAGCCCCCAGAACTTGTACTGGCCTGACTATTTGGTGCGGCCCTTCGGGGAGTATCGTGGTGGCTGTGGTTTGGAACCAAATCGCGCACGCAGAGAAAAAACATGGCTACTACATGGTGACGGCAATAATAATATTTTCTCCGCAATAAAAGCATGTTCGTAGCAACCATAGCATTGTTAACTGAATTTAGTTTTGACAATAGTATAATTGCTGCAATATTAATACTGTTGAAATGTAACAATAGTATTATTGCCAAATTTAAAAATGACAGTATGGCTATAACAACAATATAAATATTGTTGGTGCGACAAAAGTATTGTGCTTTGCGTTTTATGATAACAATAATATGATTACGGCAATCATACTTATGCTTTAAAGAACAAATGTTATTGGTACGGGTTTAATGCAATAATAGTACTTTTTTATCGAAATTAAAATTGTTCAAACAAGCTGTTTTGGCTTTTTCTAACTGAAATATTTTTAATAAAAACGCTTTCGTTTATTTAAACTTATTTTTTCTACTGTAAAATAAATCACTCCTATTATTTTGAGTTTAATGTATTTTTTAATAATTTTCATAATTCAAATCTATTGTCGACAACTTAAACAAATTCTAATAAATTATATTGGGAATCAAAGTACAATTGCGTGTGATCATACTATGGTTGTAGGGATCATAACATGGTTGCGTGTGAATCATATTATGGTTGTGAGAATCATACTATGGTTGTATGTGAAACATACTATGGTTGTGAGGATCATAGTATGGTTGTGGAGATCATAGTATGGTTGAGTGTGAATCATACTATGGTTGTGGGGATCATAGTATGGTTATGTGTGAATCATATTATTGTTGTAAGGATCATAGTATGGTTGTATTTGAATCATACTATTGTTGTGAGGATCATACTATTGTTGTACCACAACCATATACCCAACAATAGTATTATCCTCCACGAATATTGTCACCACAACCATACTTTTTGTCTGCGTGCGGGGAGAACTTCGGTTCGATGTGGAGTTGCATTGCGACCAGGTGCTGTGGCCCATAGAACAGTAGAGGCTTAGATAGTCCTCGACCCCTAACCAAGAGGGAAGTTATGACCCATAACTGACGTGCTTCGAATTGGTACCGGCGGAATCAATACAATGGGGCGCTGGCCGTCGCATTGTTACGGCCCCAGTGTGATGGCACACCGTGGGTTAGGCTGTCGTGGCGATAATCACGTTAAACTCGACGACTCTGATCGGAGCGTTTTGAAAATATCGTTTTTTTTCTTTCACACTTGAAAAGCGCTATTACAGCGATAGGGTTCTCATTATCTGACCACTCTATGATGAAAGTTGAAACAATTTTAAAATCCCGTTACAGACTAACGCTATTGAGGTGAGCTTTCAAAACCCATATGACATTAACGGGGTATGTTCAGTGCTACTATTGAAATGGGTGTGTTCAATGTTGTAACAGTATTTATGTCCCTACTAAGTAATATAGTCGGTCACGCCCCATTTTTAGCTAGTTACACATCAATGGGCGGATAACTTAAGATATGTTTGTTGCGTAGAATTTAATACTCTCTACACATTGTTTTGAATGGCTTCTTTTGTTATTTTGATTAAAAATAAAGAAGATGGAATTGCAGCTATTGAATGTTTATCGACCAAGAGGTTTCAGTTGAAAAGGGCCTATATAAGGATTTTATTTTTCTTCAAATTTTTTTTCAAATTTGTTTCACTTTTTTTAAAAACATCGATTAGTCCTTGGACCACCGTCGCACTTACATATTCTAATATCCAAACACCTATACTTGTGTACAAACAAACACTTTTATATTTGACATTCTTTGAATGTTTCAACGTGCGTGTGTATGCCAGTGTAGGTGGATACGCTTGAATGTGCGTGTGTTTGTGCGTGTATTCATAAGTGTCACAGGTGTTGTAAAACGTTTTATTATGTTTGGTTTAACCTTAAGCTACGTGATGTTTACAATTCTGGCAGGATTTGACATTAAAGTTTCCACTCTGTCTGTGTGGGCACAAACGCACACAGACAAACGACGCACATATACTACTATGAATATAATCTGCCAATCTACTGCCGCTAAAAGGAAATGTAAAACCAGTTCGTACATACACCTCCCACATCCCGTACAGACTTATTAACAATATTTTTGTTCATGTTGATTTTAAATATGATTATTATTATATTATTACAATGAAGTATTGCTTGATAATAGTACACACGTGTATCTCATGTGTATGTACTAGGGTGTCCTGTTTGTAGGGGAATTTTTTGAAGTGAAAAATCTCTCAGCTCTCTTAACGAACTTTAAACTTTAGATTTCTTGTGTGATAGTTGTGCATACTTATTAGCACAACAAAATGGAGGACTCCTTTAAGTACTGACTAAAATAGTAAATAAACGGAAATAGAATATAAAACAAGTGAACAAATTAAGTTCGGCCAGGCCGGCACTTTTTCGAATTTCTACGAAGGCTTCAGACAAACAAATTGTGGTGTTTCACTCAGAATTGACCGCCCTACGTTGCTCAATCGGAACAGTCGCCACATGGCCAGTTTTGCCGAAGAAACAGACGACCATTTGCTTCGAAGTGCTTCTTCCACAAGCATTGGATTTGGCTCGTCTTCGAAGACCCACACGGTCGATTGCTGTTTTGTTTCGGGCTCATACGTATAGATCCATGATTCGTCACCTGTGACCATCTTATAAACGGCTTTTGAAGAACCGCGATCGTATTTTTGCAAAATTTCTTTTCACCAATCTTCACGAGCCTTTTGTTTTGAGCGATTGTCAAATTGTGCGGTATCCAAAGAGAACAAACCTTTTTGACAGCCAAGTGTTCATGCAATATCGAATGTATGCTGGTGGAAGAAATGATCAAGGTTGCCTTTATCTCACGGTATGTCACATGACGTTCTTGCATTATCAGTTCACTCAAGCCATCAAAGTTCTCTGGCACAACCACCGTTTTTGCACGACCTTCGTCTTTGAGCGAGCGTCGGTCACGATTGGATTCATTAAACCAGTTTTTCACAGTGCTTTAGGGTGGTGCTTCATCGCCATACAATGATTTAAGTTCATCGATGCACTCTTGTCGTGATAATCCACTTCGAAAGTTATAAAACATGATCGCACGAAAATGTTCACGAGTTAATTCCATTTAGTTAGCCAAATTGATTTTTTTTTAAGTCACTGTAAACAACGCAAATGATTGTCGTACATCAAAACGAGTACGTTTATGCTAAAAAAATGTCAAACTTTCCAGTGTAGTTTTGCCTAGGGCAGAAATATATATAGCAACCTCTAATGATGGCTAACATCGACCATTTTCTGCTAGGGTGAATTTTTGTTTTATGCCAATATATTGTTGTATTATGCTCGGGGCTGAAAGCTGTAATATTTAAGCGAAAACCACACAATAAAGTACTACTCAAATATAGTGGTTACTCCATAGGTTAACTCAGTCCTTGTATGGGGAAAATGTTTTCCCTAGACCGATCTTAAATTTTTACAACACCAAACGGTTCACAATATTAACGCCTACTTCCAAAAATATCAGCCATTTAGCTACATGCACTTAAACTTCCCCATCTAGGTCGCAGTGCAAGCGTCGCGGCTTTTCTGCTCATTTCCCGTTTCTGCTTCATACGCTATTCACCGTTTCTGCTCAGTCAACGATCTTACACAGTCAATTTTCCAAGTATAGTTTTATGCCCAAATAATGTTCTTGCCCTGTTACCGTTCTTGTCCTGCTACTATTCACATCCAGTCACCGTTCCTATCCAGGCAATGTTCCTTAGGGCGTACCTCAAACAAAAAGTTCGCCGTACACCTTCGAATATGAAATATTATTGAAAGGTAGTTTCAAAAAAAAAATTTTTATTTTTTTATGCCGAACGTAGGGGTCGCGCTTTTACATTTTTCTATATAACTTCTGCATTTATAAACGGATTTTAAAGTGTGATACATCGATGTTTTTGTCTCGACGAGGCCGATTTTTTTGTCTTTGAAGTCATTGAAGTCATTGTTCCTATCCAGTAACCGTTTCCATCCAGTTGCCGTTTCTATCCAGTCATCGTTCCTACCCAGTCACCGTTCCCATCCAGTCACCATTCATATGCAGTCACCGCTCCTTTCCAGTCACCGTTCCTATCCAGTCACCGTTCCTATCCAGTCACCGTTCCTATCCAGTCACCGTTCCTATCCAGTCACCGTTCCTATCCAGTCACCGTTCCTATCCAGTCACCGTTCCTATCCAGTCACCGTTCCTATCCAGTCACCGTTCCTATCCAGTCACCGTTCCTATCCAGTCACCGTTTTTATCCAGTCACCGTTCCTATCCAGTCACCGTTCCTATCCAGTCACCGTTCTCATCCAGTCACCGTTCCTATCTAGTCACCGTTCCTATCCAGTCACCGTTCCTATCTAGTCATCGTTCATATTCTGGCACCTTTCATATCCAGTCACCGTTCCTGTCCTGTAAACGTTCGAGTCTAGTCAGGACACCATTCTGTTCCCACCCTAGTATCAACCCCCAGAAAAATATACATATATAGATAAAATTGTACAAATTGTCACGGCCGTCTTAGAAACAGACCTTAAGTTTTGTATAATAATACAGAGAGGTTGAAATACTTGATCCGATCGATTCGCTTGATTTCCGAAAAATTATAGAATATATTCTTTATTTGGTATAAAAAGTCAAGATGTCATGGATTACTTCTCCCGATATTTTCAACTTTATGTACAGAATCTTCCAGAGCAGTTAGCAGACTTGGAAAATATTTTTTTTATAAACAAGTGAATGTGGTTGGATTCGGACGGGCCAACTTTAAGATACTTACACCACTCTATATTCAGAACACATTGCACCAATGTCTGGAGTTTGATCAAGGTCAGAATTAATGAGTGACTCCTAGAGCGTGAGGGATATATCCTGAACCGAGATGGTCCACTTTCACCAGAGATGGATACTTGTCACTGTTCACGCTCTACGTGAAATTTTATTAGAAGCGGATATAATAAGTGGCTTCCGAAGGATTCTGAAATCGTGTAGAACCTTTGCATGGGGTCTATTCGACTACAAGGACTGATATGGTTCACTCTAAAGTGTTTCTTTATTGATCGGCATACTTAACATGGTGTCTTTGTCCATTCCTTTAAGGCCCTACAACCATTAGCACTATATCATAGGACCCTGTACTACAGTTTGGTGGCAAATATACAAAGATGCTATAACTTTTTTTCATGCAAATTGAAGAATTAATTGTCCATACAAAATTTTGCACTCATAATTTTTCTAACGTTTGAAAACTTTTAATCTAAGGGCCACGCTACTGAACACATTGACAAATATTCTGTTCATTCGCCAATTGTTGGAAGTCATAGGTCACGACATAAGAACGATTGTAGGCGTAAACTGTTCAGCTTTATTTGGACTTAGCACCAACAACTTTTGATGCAATGGGGTTTCATTGCGTTCGAATAAATCTACTCGCATGTGTGGACTCAAAAGAACAATTCAATTTGATTGTAATTGTGGCCTTATCAGGTAACAAATTCTAAAATTTCTGTCCGCAGGCATGCGTTAACATAAACAAACGAGGTCGGCTCGGCCACATATCCAAATTAGGCAGCAATTGTCAACGAAGTGGAAACATAATGGGATTGGGATTAATTTCTGTTTTGATTTATTTAATTAAGTGTGTCATTTGTATGCGAGTGAGCACAGGGTGGTTGATGAAAGCCGCTACCAAAAAAAAATAAATATTTTTTTTTTTATTTTTAATGAATCTGGTTTATTTATTTTAATTTTGCTAATTGATTTTTAGATTTAAAAAAAAATGGACAAATAGGACACTGACACAAGAATTTGGATTGTCCGCCGCTATCACGTACTGGAGCCCGTAGTTTTGGTTCAAAGAGAGTATAGCGGCAATCCTCCGAGCATATGGACCTTAATGAGACTTGTAAACAATTTTGTTGAGCATGGGCCAGTCAACAGAAAACCTTATCATCAAAACCCTTCAGTTCGGACGGAGGAAACAATCTCTGCTGTAGCTGCTGCCATACAAAACAACCCAAGAGTTTCGATAAGAAGCTTATCTGCTCAAAGTAGACATTATAAGCAAACAGTCCCATATAAAATATATACAGTTCCCATATAAAATTAAAACGGCCAACAAACTGAATAAAGCAGACTTCCCGATTCGCTTGGAATTTTGCCAGAAGATGCTTCAAATGGCGGAAGAGGACGAAAACATGTTGAACTGTCTTTTCATGTCTGACGAGGCCCATTTCGATAAACGGCAACATAAACAAACAAAATGGTCGAATATCGAGTGCTTCCAACCCGCAAGTTAACAAAGCAAAACCAACAAATTTAAGTAAACTAAAGAAATCCATTCGAGAAACAATTGCGGCTATACCTAAGATTGCGGCTATTCCTAAGATGCCGCACATGCATCAACGAGAAGGTGGGCATTTCAATTCCATTATTTGTATAGGGTGATCCATCTAGAGGTTTTTTTTCAGAACAAAAAGAGCAAATATATAAAAATTCAAATCAAGTGTGGAATTTTTATTGGTAATTTGAAAGGACATTTTATGGCATTTATTTTTTGAAAATAACTTCCTTCAAATGGTGGCCGCAACTACGCCTTAGGGTTTCCATTCTGAGGGTCCAATTTTGGATGATTCGTCCGAGCATTTCGACCGGTATGGCTTTAATGACACGCGTAATGTTGGCTTCCACTGAAAGAAAATTATTCGAGTTTTTTAATGTAGCAATATTCACCAGCCACCCTGTATGAAGCAGGTTAAATTCAGGAAAACACTCCTAATGTTTTAAGAGTAATTTTCACCTTAAGAGAGTTATTAATCTAAGAAGCACCACGTCGAAAACAATATATGTGACAGAGCATAGAGAAGGGGACCTAAGGGTAAAAAAATAAATTTTCACTTTTTTTTGATGTGGACAACATCTGAGCATCGAATGAGACCGATCCCATGCCCCAAAAGTGTTCCCCCCAGAGATATGCGCGTTTTATGAAAGTGATGGTACACCAAAGATACACGTAATTGAATCTTTAAAATGACTCTCCTGAACAAAACTGGTTTTAACGCTTAGGTCCCTTTCTATTTTGCGCCTCATATATTGTTGAGGTGATAATATTCGAATAGAATCAAACTATTGTTGGATATGGTAACCATACAAAACTCTCCGGCTATTATCATAGTATTGTCCAGGAAACCATAATATCGCTATATGATCGCTCACAACATCGTTATGATTTCCGGCATCAAAAAAAATCACTAACAACCATATTATGATCCCTTACAAACATACCAAGACCACTCACAACCATATCATGATTTCAACAACCACATTATAATGCCAGACAATCATAGTTTGATTAGCACGATATTAACGATATTATACGAACGATATTATGATCCAACAACAACATTATAATCCCAAACAATCATAGTTTGATTACCACAACGATTCACGCTCAACTACATACTCGTATATCATGATTCTCTTGTTTTAACCCCAACATATTATAATTCACGCAACGCTAATATTATACCACAATCATTTATTTTGTTCACTGTCAAATTATGATACCTACGGGCGACCACAAAACTAACTGGCCTGGTACATTTTCTGTTTTACTAGCAACTTTTTTTTTGTTTTTTAAAAGCAATCTTTTATAAGCCATCTGTCAAAATTTCCGAAATATTTAATGATTATTTTCTTTGTTACAGGTGATTGAAGTAAACAAGTTTTATAATTTTTGAAAAATGGAAAATAAAGAGTTTCGTGCGGTAATTAAACACTTTTATATGAAAGGTTATACGCCACAATAAATCAAAGATAAATTGGATTCTGTTCATGGTGATAATGCACCATCATACTCCACCGTAAAATCCTGGGTTCAACAATTTAAAATGGGTCGTTCAAGTACGGAAGATGAACAACGCTCTGGAAGACCGAAAACTGCTACTACTATTGAAAACATTAGAAAAATATTTAATGAAGTGACTAAAGATAGACGAATAAAGCTCAGAGAACTTGATGATACTGTTAAAATACACTTCATCAAACGTTATTCAAGTTTTTTAATTCCATCCGAAAAATAAGATTTTTCAAGACCTTCAAAATATGCCTCAGTTTCAGCAATAACCTCGCTATTGGACGAACATTTTTTGCCACCGCGATTTTTTTTTTAAATTTGGAAACAAGAAATAATCAGAAGGAGCTAAATCTAGACTATATGGTGGATGCGGAGCAATTTCAAATCGTAATTCGGCCCGTTTTTGTTGAGTTAAAAATGCAGTGTGTGAAGGAGCATTATCTTGATGAAAAAAAACTTTTCTTTCTAAATGCGGTCGTTTTATCTTGATTTCTTCACTCAACCGATCCAATATTGCACAATAATATTCACTATTTATAGTTTTTCCTTTCTCAAGATAATCAATAAATATTATACCCCTTGCATCCCAAAATACTGTGGCCATTACTTTTCCTGCTGACTTAACAGTTTTCGCCTTCTTGGGACCATTTTTACCAGCTTCTATCCATTGTTTTGACTGTTCTTTGCATTTTGGGATGTAGCGATGGATCCATGTTTCATCAACAGTTATGAATCGGCACAAGAACTCTATTGGATTACGCTGATAAATCGCTAAAAGCTCCTCGAAATTGGTCCAACGGACGATTTTTTGGGGCAAAGTCAACAAACGCGGCACATATCTTGCGGATAGCTTTTTCATGTGGAGTTCATCATGTAAAATACTCCAAACTTGTTTTTCGTGTATTTTAACAATATCAGCAAGTTCTCTGAGCTTTTTTATTCGTCTATCTTTAGTCACTTCATTAAATATTTTTCTAATGTTTTCAATAGTAGTAGCAGTTTTCGGTCTTCCAGAGCGTTGTTCATCTTCCGTACTTGAACGACCCATTTTAAATTGTTGAACCCAGGATTTCACGGTGGAGTATGATGGTGCATTATCACCATGAACAGAATCCAATTCATCTTTGATTAATTGTGGCGTATAACCTTTCATATAAAAGTGTTTAATTGCCGCACGAAACTCTTTATTTTCCATTTTTCAAAAATTATAAAACTTGTTTACTTCAATCATAAACAAACAAAACAAGTAAGTAAGTGCTATAGTCGGGCGTGGCCGACTCTATGATACCCGCACCTCTATAAATGTGATTAAGTCTCCTGTTAATCGAAAGCACTCGTCGCTATTTCTATCTGTATCTATCACGCAAGCACTAAGCCTTTATACCCCATACCACTATGTGGTGAGGGTATAACAATTATAGTTGGTCCTTGTTTTCGGACCCTGTGCCCTCCCACGGACGAGATAAATCATTTGGCTTGACACATTTAAAGTCCTGAGGCAATTCCCTGTCATTTGAGGGGTCACACTAAAATCCGGGTAAACCGAAACTTTTGGACCCTCCTAATGGACCCTGGGGCCCAAACAGGTCGAATTTTTTTCTGATTTTAAAATTGTAAGATAATTTCCTTTCATTTAAGGGGTCACACTTATATTTAAAATCATGGGTCCATTTTTTGGGTTCTGAAGACCCCGTAGGTCCGAGAGGCGGGTCCAACTATTTTTTTTACATTTTGTGGTCAGTTCTACATCGAATGGCATATTTTTTTAATTTGTTGACCAATACACGCGACATCAATTGAATTTGGACCAAATCCGGGAGTTCCTTTGTATGGGGGGTCTATCAGAAAGTGCTCCGATTTGGACCAAATTCAATAGCGTCCGTCCTTGTCCCAATATATTACCACATGCCAAGTTTCATCAAGATCGGTGCATAAATGCGACCTGTACTTTGATTACAAGAATAGATGGACATCATTACATCCAGCCAGCCAGCCAGCCAGCCAGCCAGCCAGCCAGCCAGCCAGCCAGCCGACCAGCCAGCCATCCAGCCAGCCAGCCAGCCAGCCAGCCAGCCAGCCGACCAGCCAGCCAGCCGGCCAGCCAGCCAGCCGGCCAGCCAGCCGCCCAGCCAGCCAGACAGACATTGCTAGATCGACTCAAAATGTAATTCTGAGCAACTTTCTCTCTGGTCCCGGTATTCTAACTCGATTCCTTCGATGTGTTACAAACGCAAGCACTAAGCCATTATACCCCATACCACTATGTGGTGCGGGTATAAAAAAAGTTGCTAGTAAAACAAAAAATGTGCCAGGCCAGTTAGTTTTGCGGTCGCCCTCGTTTAATAATAAGAACACCATCCAATGACTTCGCCAAATGGGCAGAAGATTGGAGCTGAATAATTTTATGGAAAAATCGTACTTTTCGATGAAGCTCATTTTCATCTCGACGACTATGTCAATAAGCAAAATTGCCGCATATGGTGTTCAAAGAACCCACACGTGAATATTGAGAAGACAATGTATCCACAGCGAGTCACTTTTTGTTGTGGATTTTGGGCTGGCGACATCATTTTTTTCGAAAAAAGAGCAAGGAGACGCCGCGCAGTGAGGTATTTGACTACCATAACGGCGCACAGTGGGAAAATTACGAAAAAAATTGGAAATAATTCGGCCATTTCGTTTGTAATCGTCCGATTTAAATGAAAATTTACATTGACCTTCTTGAAGTGTTACTGAGCTTAAGTTTTGAATTTCATGCATCTGTGTTTAACAGGTGCTGCACAGTGGGCCCTCAAAGTTGGTCACCTCGAGTTAAAATTTTCTTTTTCAAGCCGCCAAAAGCGTATTTGTGGTCCGATCGTAATAATTTTTTCTATAGTGAAATCTGCTGGACAAACCCAACCAAAAATGTTATTACAAATTTTTTCATATCTCGTACAATAAAAAAGATATCGGGACTTAAAGTTTTTTTTTCGAAAAATTGCTTTGGATTTTCTGGGATTATTTTATTTTTGGGTATCAGTTTTAGGTGAATCGGGGAAAATTTAATCCTGGTTTAAAGAAAACACTTTGGTTAATGTTTTAAAAAAAGAATTGTAGCAAAATCACCAATAATATGAAAATGCCAGCTGTTCAAAGTCAACTATTGCGAAAAAAGTGGGATTTTGAGTGTTTTACGGCGAAAAGGTACCTTTACTCTTATGTCAATAACTTTAATGTTTCTTAAGTAACATACAAAAAATTTGCATTTATTTCAAAGAAAACTTTATGCTTAATACAAATAATAAGCAATTGTGACCCTAGTCGATACTTTTCTTGCTCCAGGCGTCTCCAAATATGGGCATTTTTTTCAAAAAAAATTGAGTTTGAGCTCAAATAAAAAAAATCGCCACACTGCTGGCCCAATTTGGTGCTATAAGTCAGTTAACTACATATGTTTTCTAAAATCCCAAGCAAAGAAATTTTGCGGGAGGCCATTTCTAGGACAAAAAAAATGAGTTTTTGTTAAAAAATCCCATTTCTGGGATTTTGTTTTCCCCTGTGTCAAATTTTAGAAAAGTGGCAACTCCAATTTTTTTTTTTGAATAAGTTTTTCATTTTGTCACAAAAATATTGATACTACGTAAAAAAATCAGGTTTATATCTCCAACCAGCAAAATTTTACAGTGGTCTGAAATATTGACTTTTTTTGCTACCTTCACAAAAAAAAATTTTTTTCTCGTTTTTATCAATTATTATTCAACATATTGAGTTAATTGCATTCTTTTTTATAATCTGTTAAAACTAGAGGTAATTACCTTTCCATTGGTATATAAAAAGTATATCCTTTTACCTACACGTATAACAGCACGTGCGCTGGAATAAGACCCCTTTGAGTAAAATATTAATTTTTTTGGTAAATAGCAATTTCATTTTGTGAGAGATCAATGTTGTTGCATTTAAAAAAATCAAATTTACACATTTCCAATCGCAAAAAAGTAATTTAATTGTTGCAGATAGAAAATTTGAATAAAAAGATGCTATTGACTTCATTTTTTGTGAAAAACTTTTTTTTAAATAAATTAACATTTAAATAAATCTTATAATTAAAAAACATTAAACTTAAATGATTTTATTCCACGTCCAGCATATCTAATAAATCAGAAAATTCTTCTTCGTCTCCATGCGTCATTTCGTGGTACGAAGTCAACTTACTTCTCATGGAGGATAAAAAAGGATCTGAAGATAATAATAAACTATTAAGTAAGTCTTCGTTTTGTGCTATTCTTGAGCATTTTCTTGTGGAAAATTGTTGAACATATCTGAAGTCTCGATTTCTAGCTTCTTGTGGTTCTTCAGTTAACTCGCCTATAGGGAGAAGGTGAGACTCGATTATTTGTTTCCCATGGAACAGGACTCTGTGTATAGTTGGCGTTAGATCTTTCCAGGGATAGAGATCAGCAAGCATTTTTAAAATTCGTTCGGCGTAAACTCCAAATTTATCGGAATTAATCTTTTGTTTGGAATTCAGAGCTAAAAGCAATATATTAACCATTCGAATCAACTCCTTATTGATTCCAGTTATTTCTGCAGCTGTATTATAGTCTGCGAAGAATCTTCTGGCAGTGTTTCCATCATTTGTATTCCCAAAGTTCGAGCGTGGTTTAGAAATATTTAGGCCAGTTTGTTGTTTAAATGCATCTTGAATTCTTTTTTTTTCACTTGCTCTCATTTCATGCATTTCTTTGTTAGCTCGAATGTTTTTCCTTTCATTTCCTGGTATAGATTTATACTTAATGTCATAAGCAAGGTTTAGAAAGTGTTCTAGAAACCTGATTCGAGCATGTAACGGTGCTATTCCAAACTCAAGGGTATCTTCATTGACTACTGAATTATTCGAAGCGTTTGAAAAATTAACTTTGCTTTTATTGCAAATGAAACACTTCCAGCTAGATTTGTTTCCTGTAATATCGTTTGCGGCTTTTCCATCTACCATTGTCAGGAACATTTTAAAAGATATTGTAATAGAATACCTGTCGAATTTAAATGCAAAATCTTCTAATCTCGAAATATCATCTTTTAATTTGTCTGTGATGGCTTTAGTTAAATCACTCGTTTCTTTATGATATACGAAGGAGATTGGTCTGCAATAAATTTTGGAGCCAGGTGTTGGATTACGCCATATTGCTTCAGTAGGGTTTGATTTTCTGCGCGAAGTTGAAGGTAAGGTAGAGTCTAAATTTAACCTCAGAGGAACCAAAGATGCCATGAATACGCTCTTGAATTCGATCTGGGTAGATTGGCTATCAGAGCATTGTTTGTATTCCGAAAGTGCTGACAAACCATCACATCCCCACTTGCATATTAATTGAAGATGGCTGTTGTTGATTTTTTTTAGTTGTTCCTCATTCAATGTTGTTATTATCCTACTGGCAGTATTTTGGAGAAGTAGTTCCAAACTAACGCTGCCGGCCTTTTCTGTAATTATCACTGGGTTTGGCAAAATTTCCATTTTTCGTTCCTTTATTCGGTTGTATGCGGGAAACATGTCACATCCTTTATCAAGCAGCATTCTTCTTAAATGAGTGTACTTGTTCTTACTCAATCCCAATTCGATGATCAAAGCTAATGCTTCTTCCTCGCTAAAACCAGGACATGGTGTTGCAATACTTCTTTCAATGCGTTGGAGCCGCCTTCTTGGTGATGCTTCCGTTAACACGTCTGCAATTCTTTTTGCGCTAGATGGCCGATTTTCCACCGTCAGTAATTCCTTGAATGTATCACAAATCTTTGAAGGTGAATGATTTGCCATCTCAGCCGACAACCGTTGTTTCTTTGCCTTTGGACATAGATCGTCGTATTCCTTAGTAGGAGCACCCACTAAAGCAGGGACAGTTTTAAATTCAATTATACTGTCGAGCCACTCAGTTGGTAATCTTGAATAATTCCTGTGATACTTCTCCATGAGCCGGTCAAATTTTTTCAAAAAATTTAATACTTTGCTGCTTTCGTTAGATTGTGTTATCTCGCTATATGTTGACTCTATGCACTCTATTAAATATGCTACTCTGTTCTCCATTTTCCGAAGTTTGGTGTTTTTTAAAAATTCAACAAGTTCTTGAACAAGGAGTGTTATCGTCATGGCGGATTAATTTGTTATGATAAACCCATACAAAATCGGCGGTTCTTATATCAATGAGTAATACTTACAGGTAATCACAATAATATCCGCAATTAATACTTGACTAAAATACCAGGTATTCCCCAAAAATACATTTATAACAATGAATTTTTATGTACCCAGGTACATTCGCCTAAAATGTTGCACAATATTCCGGACATAGGGGACAGGTATTCCCCCAAAACATATAAGAATGAATGTTTAGGTACCTAGATCCATACTATACAATACTACCCATTTTCCGTTTTTACACAATAGGTAAACAATAATGGTAAAAATATATATTTTTGCTATTTATGGATAGGTACGAGAATTTTTAAAATTGGTATTCTTACCTATAAAATTCATACTTTACTCAAAGGGGTCTTATTCCAGCGCACGTGCTGTTATAAGTGTAGGTAAAAGGATATACTTTTTATATACCAATGGAAAAGTAATTACCTCTAGTTTTAACAGATTATAAAAAAGAATGCAATTAACTCAATATGTTGAATAATAATTGATAAAAACGAGAAAAATTTTTTTTTTTGTGAAGGTAGCAAAAAAAGTCAATATTTCAGACCACTGTAAAATTTTGCTGGTTGGAGATATAAACCTGATTTTTTTACGTAGTATCAATATTTTTGTGACAAAATGAAAAACTTATTCAAAAAAAAAATTGGAGTTGCCACTTTTCTAAAATTTGACACAGGGGAAAACAAAATCCCAGAAATGGGATTTTTTAACAAAAACTCATTTTTTTTGTCCTAGAAATGGCCTCCCGCAAAATTTCTTTGCTTGGGATTTTAGAAAACATATGTAGTTAACTGACTTATAGCACCAAATTGGGCCAGCAGTGTGGCGATTTTTTTTATTTGAGCTCAAACTCAATTTTTTTTGAAAAAAATGCCCATATTTGGAGACGCCTGGAGCAAGAAAAGTACCGACTAGGGTCACAACTGCTTATTATTTGTATTAAGCATAAAGTTTTCTTTGAAATAAATGCAAATTTTTTGTATGTTACTTAAGAAACATTAAAGTTATTGACATAAGAGTAAAGGTACCTTTTCGCCGTAAAACACTCAAAATCCCACTTTTTTCGCAATAGTTGACTTTGAACAGCTGGCATTTTCATATTATTGGTGATTTTGCTACAATTCTTTTTTTAAAACATTAACCAAAGTGTTTTCTTTAAACCAGGATTAAATTTTCCCCGATTCACCTAAAACTGATTCCCAAAAATAAAATAATCCCAGAAAATCCAAAGCAAATTTTTCGAAAAAAAAACTTTAAGTCCCGATATCTTTTTTATTGTACGAGATATGAAAAAATTTGTAATAACATTTTTGGTTGGGTTTGTCCAGCAGATTTCACTATAGAAAAAATTATTACGATCGGACCACAAATACGCTTTTGGCGGCTTGAAAAAGAAAATTTTAACTCGAGGTGACCAACTTTGAGGGCCCACTGTGCAGCACCTGTTAAACACAGATGCATGAAATTCAAAACTTAAGCTCAGTAACACTTCAAGAAGGTCAATGTAAATTTTCATTTAAATCGGACCATTACAAACGAAATGGCCGAATTATTTCCAATTTTTTTCGTAATTTTCCCACTGTGCGGCGCTTAATTGAAAAATGAAATAGATATTTCCGATTATATATTGGTACTCCATAATTATATACAAAATTCTACATTACTAATTGATAGAATGGAAAGTATATGTTGTTTGCTTCTTCTTCTTCTGTTGCCCACATCAAAAGAAGAAAAAAAAAAGATGAAAATTGATTTTTTTTTTACCCTTAGGTCCCTTTCTCTATGCGCTGTCACATATAATAATTTTTCTGTTGAAATATCTGTAAGGCTTTAAGAAGCCGGTTAAATGTTTAGGGAGAGTGAGTTGTATTTTTGTGGGCAATTGTGTGAAGAAAACTTGAAAAGTAAGGTTTACAACAGTAGTTCTCATTCGTTTGTGGAGAGCCTAACCTTATAGAGTTCGGTTTTACTTTCAACAATTGCAGCAAGGCTTTCTGAAGAGGGTTGTCACGGACCCGAAATCATGATAAAAGTAGTGTGCAGCCACGAAAATCAATGTCACTTTGCCATTTTGTTAAAAACTTGTATTCTATTTAAATATAGAAGCAAGAGGTCTTGAGCCGGTTTAATCCCTGTTCAATAGATTGTATAGTATGTTACAGCGCCGATATTATACGATTTGCATTCACAGAGTTATTTGATATAGCCTTATGTCGGTTGAAAAGATTTTTTCAGCTGTCGATTTTTGAATTTTTACTTATTTCTCGTCCGATTTTAGTGCAATTAACGTTAAAAGATGGACCCCATTGAGGGTTATTATATTGATATTTTAATGTTCCGCGTGGGATATACACATCGGAACTTATAGCACAATATCGGATGTACATATATGTGACCCGGCCTATGAAAAGGGCTTATGACTCAAAAAAAAAAGTTCCACTGTTTTTTTTTTTGGTTTTGTTTATTGTTTATCTATAACAGCTGTTTCTTGCAATTTCTTTTTTAAGTCATAAGCCACCTTTTCATAGGCCGGGTCACATATATTTTTTAAATACTATAATCCATATTGTCGCCAGTTGATTACCGAATTTAATGTAATTAACTGCAATAGACAGATCTCAGTTAGGGCTATCAAATTGGTCTCTAAAGCTCCACGTGGGATATACATATCGGGAGTTATAGCCCGATATCTGCCACAAAATGTGTTTTTCGCCGATAGTAAAGCCATTTGAATTGCGATTTTGATTAAATAACTGCAAAGGACGCAGATTGTTGAGGGCTATAACTTTAGTATTAGGAGGTGCCACGTGGAATGCATACCTCAAAAGGTATAGCCCAATATACGTTAAAAAATTATATTTTTGGCATATCTTTTCCGATGTTTCGGGCATACTTAGTAGGGACATAAATACTGTAATAACATTGAACACACCCATTTTAATAGGAGAACTGAACATAACCCGTTAATGTCATATGGGTTTTGAAAGCTAACCTCAATAGCGTTAGTCTGTAACGGGATTTTAAAATTGTTTCAACTTTCAGCGTGGAGTGGACAGATAAAGAGAACCGTACCGCTGTAAAAACGCTTTTCAAGTGTGAAATGAAAATAAAAACGTTATTTTCAAAACGCTCCGGCCACTAGGGATTAGCCGCCTGTTCCTCTACAGATGCATAAAACTGTTTGAGGAGACTGGAGATGTAAAAGACCGCCACCGGTCGGGCCGCCCACGCTCTGTTCGAACACCGCATGTCATCAAAGCCGTTAAATCAAGAATTCACAGAAATTCGCTCCGAAAACAGAAAATCATGGCCAGCGAGATGAATATCACGCAAAACTCCATGAGTCGAACCTTTAAAAAAGACTTGGGATTTGGGGCCTTCAAACGACGTACCGGGCATTTATTGACTGCCGCTTTAAAAAAAAAAGGATTGAAAAATGCAAACGTCTTTTGGTGAAGCACGCTGATAACTTGCACAGAAAAATTTTCTTCACCGATGAAAAAATTTTTACCGTTCAGGAAAAATTTAACTAGAAAAATGATAGAGTGTATGCGTGGTCATCTTAGGAAGCATCTGAACTGATCCCGAGGGTGGGAAAGGGTCATCACCGAGCTTCAGTCATGGTTTGGTGGCGTGTCTCTTACGATGGGGTCACTGGCCTGCATTTCTGCGAACAAGGAGTCAAAACATCGTCCAAAGTTTACCAAGAAACCGTTTTGGAAGCTGTTGTGAAACCTCTTGACAATTCCCTGTTCCAAAACCAGCCATGGACTTTTCAGCAGCATTCTGCGCCGGCCCATAAGGCTAAACCGTCCTAGACATGGCTTCAAACCAAATTTGCCAGCGTTCATTTCCCCTGAAGAATGAATTGTGGACGGTTTTATAGGACAAGGCTTGCCACAAAAGATACACTAACATTGGGTCTCTTAAGACTGCTTTGGGTCGAGCTGTGTCCAATTTTCCAATGGACGAGGTTCGTGCAGCTATTAACGTTTGGGCAGTGCGACTTAAGGCGTATGTAAAGACAAAAGGCGGACATTTCGAATAAGTAGACTCATTTTGGTATTGTATCCAAAAATGTATGTTCCTACTAAGTATCTAAGCCATTTTAAGGACTAAACTGGAATCGGCTATTACGAGGGCGGTTTGGAACGCTCTTAGCCTATCAATGAAAGAGAATAGTTAGTTTTTCAAAAATATTTTTATTTTTCAATATAATCTCTTGAAACTTAAATACACTTAGTCCAACGCTTATCTAGCACTTCTATCCCTTGATTAAAATAGTTTTCCTCAAGGTCTTCAAAATAGTGGTTTACAACTGTAATTGCATCTTCATTTGAGGTAAAACGCTTGCCAGCAAGGATTTTTTTTAGGCTTGGGAACAGGTAAAAGTCACTGGGAGCTAAATCAGGAGAATAAGGTGGGTGGTCAAGCAACTCGTTCTTTAATTCGTTGATTTTAGCCATTGTTAAAACACTCTTGTGCGCTGGTGCGTTGTCTTGATGAAAAATTATTTTTTTGGACGGACGTTTTTCTCGAATTTGTACATTTAATTGATCTAAAAGGTTGCAATAGTACTCTGAATTTATTGTTTTACCCTTTTGCAGATAGTCAATCAATAAAATACCTTTGAAGTCCCAAAAAACTGTTGCCATAACCTTACCAGTCGATTGAATTGTTTTTGCCTTCTTTGGGGCACTTCCTCCAGCTTCAGTCCATTGTTTGGATTGTTTTTTTGTCTCTGGAGTATAGTGGTGGATCCATGTCTCATCAACAGTTATGAAACGACGCTTTAAATCCCTTTTATTTCGCTGAAAACGATCCAAACAAGCTTGAGAAATGTTCATTCTTATGCGTTTTTGGTCGACTGTTAACAAGTCCGGCACCCAACTTGCAGAAAGCTTTTTCATCTGTAGTTCTTCATGCAAAATTAAATGGACTCGATCATTTGAGATGCCCATGATATTAGCTATTTCACGCACTTTTATTCGTCGATCATTTAATACCATATCATGCACTTTGGCTAAAATTTCTGTTGTTGTTGCTGTTTTTGGACGTCCACTACGTGGTTCATCTTCAATGCTTGTACGACCACGTTTAAATTCAGCAACCCAATTTTTTACTGTTGCATATGAAGGAGCACTTTCACCTAACACATTCACCATATCATTATGAATTTCTTGTCCCGATAAACCTTTTTTATATAAATATTTAATGACACCACGCATTTCTAATTTTTCCATTGTAAAAAAATCGCGGATGCGTCTTTTGTGAACACCTGTTTCTATATGAAGGAGTTGCCAGATCGAAACAAAATTTAACATGTATTCATAGCAGAGAAACACTTAACTTTTTTCTGTTTATACCGCGCTTTTTGTGCTAGGCTAAGAAGTTTCCGAACCGCCCTCGTAATCTCCGAAATAGTAAATATATATAAACATTACATCTCCGGAAAGCGACTTTTAATTAATCTCCATTTTGGGGTTACAATACCGTCAACGGCGAGCGTAAACGCGCCATGCTAAACGTTTGTTCTTTCACAAAAAATGCAAGAGAATGGCATGGACGACATCTGGTAACAACATGACTGAGCCAAATGTCACACAGCCAACGCAACAATCGATATTTTATGCACTGTTTTTGAAAATCGAATAATTAGACGAAATTGTGATGTTAATTGGTTGACTTAGATCTGTGATTTGAGCCCTTTGTATTATTTTCTTGGACAGCCATTGAAGATAAATGTTACGCAAAGCATCCAGAGACAATTGAAGAGCAGAAACATGAAATCGAAGTTGCCATTGAAGAGGTTCGACCGGAAACAATCTAAAATGTACTGAAAAATTGTTGATCGGATGAGGTACTGCCGAGCCAGTTGTGGTGGTCATATGAACGAAGTTATGTTTCATTATTAAATGACAAAGTCGAATAAAACCAAAAATTTGAAAAACTTATCAGTACTTTTTTACTTATCAGTACTTTTTTATCAGTACTTGTTTACAGCCGATTCAAATTTAAAATGGTCCACCCTTTATATCAGCACGATCTTCTTTGATGGCTACAAAATTTTCACATTAAGTTTCCATCGGCCAGGTAATATTTGCGATGTGATTCGAGAAGGAGCCGTGGTACAGCCCTTACAAACCTGACAAATAGAAATATGACGGTGATATTTGGAATGTTGGCATGGATCGAAATAGTGGCAAAAAGTGGGCTGTGCCAACACCTCTTTTAAAAAAATTGCATTTATGGCCAAAGTACGGGACCGATCTTTATAAAATTGTAACACAATGATATCAATGACTATGAAATTAATATAGCTTATGTAATGTAATAATTGGACAAGGGGTCGCTAATACAACCCTGTTCTTAGTAAAATCATATCCCATAAACAGTTAGAGATAAGACGATGATATTTGAAAAATATAATATTTGCCTGGAACGAAACACGATCAGTCTAAAAAGAAGGCAATCCACATTCTTTTTAAAAAAATCATTTATGACCAAATGAAATCATTATATGACATGAAACAGACATCAAAAAGAAAAAAAACACACAACAGCTTTGGCACAACACTGCAATGAATGCGGTCACACGGCTGATCTGGTTGATGCCAAAATATTATATAAAGAGAAGAGAGAGAATAAACGAGACACCTTAGAAAGCTTAAGAATACAACAAAAATCAAAATCAAAATAATGGACCGTTCGTTGCAAAATTTGTAAGACTAAAACAATGATTATCATTTTCTATATAATAGACTATATTGTGTTTAAATTTACAAAAGTCGGTGGAATCCTCAACTTTGAATGACCTTGTCTCGTGAACGAATACCGATCTGAGGATAGTAGTACATCAAGGGTTTTTTTTAAAACGCATGGCTTTCAATCTGGCCACACTTTTTTTGGAGTTGGTCTTTTTGGCAGCTGTCACTTAATTAATGCTCAGGTTGGTTTGCAATTTCATAATGAACAGACTTATTCTAGAACAACGTTTGCAAATCATGGTGAATGGGATCAAAGCTATAGGGGCACCCTAAAAGTCACCGTGTCGTGGGCTCTATGGGTAGAGGGATTTAATGCTCCATATTTCTACAAAAATGAAGCCGCCTAAAATGTTACATTCAATGGGGACCGCTATAGAGCCATGATTAATGACTTTTTCGTAAAGGATGTTGATGTGAACGACCTTTCCAACAGGACGGCGCTACATGCCATATAGCCAACGAAAAAAACAATTTTTTTAAGGAAGCTTTTGTGGGCCTCCAAGATCGTGCTGGACTATTTTTTGTGGGGTTAAGTGAAGTCGCTTGTCACGCAGATAAGCCCAACACAATTGACGCATTGGAAGAGAATATTAAACGCGTTATTGCTGATATAAAAGTCTGCAAGAAGTGGTCGAAAGTTAGGACTCTCGGTTGGAATGTTTAGAATGTCCAATGTACTTCGCTGTTCCAGACGCGTTATTGTGACAAATGTTGCAAAAAGTAGTCAATAATTGGGCCTCTCAGCTTAAATGTATTCGAACAGCGGCCACAATGTGTTGCCTGGCGCCATCTGACATTTCCATTGGAAAGTTTGACATTTTTTAGCATAAACGTACTCAGAACGTTTTGACGTACGATCATCATTTGTGTTATTTACAGTGACTTAAAAATAATAATTTGGCAAAAAACTGGAATTAACTCGTGAACACTTTTGTGCGATCATTTTTCACATCCTTCGACGAAGATTATCACGACAAGAGTGCAACGAGTGCAATCTTTGTATGGCGATGAAGCACCATCCTATAGAACTGTGAAAAACTGGTTTAATGAATTCAATCGTGAACGTAGTAACAATTATTTCGTGTAAAGCTCGTTGATTTAAAATAAATTTCCTGTTTCTTCCGAATTCCTAATGATACGAGAATTGCTATTTATATTTCGGTTCCGGCAATAAAAAAATAATAATTTATCATTGGAAATGTTTTTCACATCCTTCGACGAAGATTATCACGACAAGAGTGCAACGAGTGCAATCTTTGTATGGCGATGAAGCACCATCCTATAGAACTGTGAAAAACTGGTTTAATGAATTCAATCGTGGCCGACGCTCGCTCAAAGACGAAGGTCGTAAAGGTCGTCCAAAAACGGCCGTTTTGCCAGGGAACATTGATGCAGTGCGTGAACTGATAATGCAAGATCGTCATGTGACATGACGTGAGATAGAGGCATCCTTGGTAAAAAGGTTTGTTCTCGTTGGATCCCGAAGAATTTTTGACAATCGCTCAAAAAAGGGCTCGGCTTGGTGCAAAGAAATTTTGAAAAAAATACGATCACAGTGCTTCAAAGACATTTATAAGGTCGTCACAGGTGACGAATCATGCATCTATGCGTATGAGCCTGAAACAAGACATCAATCGGCCGTGTGGGTCTTCGAAGACGAGCCAAATCTAACGGAAGTTGTTCGTGGAAGAAGCACTTCGTTTGTTTCTTCGGCAAAACTGGCCATGTGGCGACTGTTCTGCTTGAGCAACGCAGGAGTTCAATTCTGAGTGGTACACAACAATTTGTTTGCCTGAATTTATCAGAGAAATTTGAAAAACGAAAAATAAAAGACGAAATATTGTACACCATAACAATATGAACTCTCACACATCGGCTCAAACCAGCGCCTTTTTGACCGGCCAAAACGTCGAGTTGATGGGTCATCCGCCGTACAACCCTTTATTCCCGCACATCAACAAAAAAAAGCATGGTCAACCTTTTTCATTGCCCAAAGCAGCTGTTGAATCGTTAAAAAATCATGTTTTGGAGGTGTCTCAATCGGAGTGGAAAAAGTACTTCGACAATTGGTTTGAGCGCATGCTAAAGTGTATAAATCATGCTGGAGTATACAATAAAACCATTTTGGATAAAAAAATGTCGCATTTTCATTATTAGGCCAAAAATATATACAGCAGCCCTCGTAATGGCTAACCCTTATCATTTTATTAAAGCTAAATTCTTGGCTATAACATTAAATGATTTTCGTTTTATTTCTTCCTGAAAACCACACGTCTGTAAAAAACACCCTTTATAATGATGGTATAGAAAAAAAAACACTCCTTGACAAAATGTTCATTTTAGAATAGATTTCATATAAAGGGAATATAGTTAATCCCGTTTTAAGGTATATGTTAAGGACAAGCACAATTTTAAAATCTTTTGGTGTGGAAAAACAGTGCTGATATTTTTACGAAATTGGCGCCAACGACAGCCGGTTCTCTACATCATATACAACTTTAAGTTTGATTATCCGGCATTCAGCAGTAGGAACGTAGTAACAATTATTTCGTGTAAAGCTCGTTGATTTAAAATAAATTTCCTGTTTCTTCCGAATTCCTAATGATACGAGAATTGCTATTTATATTTCGGTTCCGGCAATAAAAAAATAATAATTTATCATTGGAAATGTTTTGTATTGTTTTTCAAATATTCTCCTTTAAGATCAATACACTTTTGCATGCGCATAAACCAATTTTCAAAGCACTTTTTCCACTCCGATTGTGACACCTCCAAACCATGATTTTTGAACGCTTCAACAGCTGCTTTGGGCAATGAAAAAGGTTAAACACGCTTTATTTTGATGCTAGGGAATAAGAATAAGTCATGGGTGCCAAATCCGGGAAGTACGGTGGATGGCCCATCAATTTGACATCTTGAGTGGTGAAATAACTCATCGTTTCAGCTGATGTCTAAGAGCTCACATTGTCGTGGTGCAAAATGATCCGTCTTCTCTTAATTTCTTTCCTCATTTCTTCGAACACTGTTGGCAAACAGATGTTTGTATACCACTCAGAATTGACCGTCCTACGTTCCACTAAACGCACTGTGGCAACATGGCCGGTTATACCGAAAAAATGCAATCATTTGCTTCGATGTACTTCTTCCACGAACAACTTTTGTAGGATCTGACTCGTCTTGAAAGACCCATGTGGTCGATTGCTGTTTTGTTTCGGGTTCATATGCATTGATCCATGATTCGTTACCTGTGACAATGTTATACACTGCCTTTGAGCTACATGCAATATCTAATTGATGCTTGCCATACTAATGCCCAAGGATGCCTTAATCTCACGGTATGTCACATGTCGATCTTGCTTAATCAGTTCACGCACAGCATCAATGGTTTCTGGCAAAATGACCGAAGTTGAACGTCCTTCACGAAATTTATCCTGGAGTGAACGTTGTCCGAGACTAAACACCTGGTACCAGTGATTAACAGTGGTTTTTGATGGTGCTTTATCGGCAAATGTCGAACAAGCTCTTGTCTCGATAACCCACGCCGAAAATCGTAAAAAATCATCGCACGAAAATGTTTACGGGATAACTCCATTTTTTGACTGAGATGAATTTTTCAATACACTGTAAACAAAACAATTCGCCCTCAAATGACAAAAGGTTCTGAGTGAAGTTGTGCTAAAAAATGTCAAAGTTTCCAATGGAAGTCTGCATCTGGGAACACTAGTATTTTCAGGACCCGGAATATTAATCGCAACCCTCGTATATTGAGGCAAATATGTTTGTGCGTGGAACCTGTTTTTTTTTAAATCCATACTCCTTAATGCTCCTGTCTTGTTTTAACGACCCTGGACACAAAACAATTGATGACTTTAGAAGTAAAAGTAACACCTCGATCCAAACTTATTCAATTAATCTTTCAAAAGTGTCAATGTGTCATAAAATATAATCAGTCGGCCACTAAACAAACAGCCTAATTAATTAACACCAGTTTCAGTCACTTTCAGAAACATATTAAATGCAAATTCATTCCAATTTAATATTCAGCATTTTCTGACTTTTACGATAGCCCTCGGCCGTGAACATCAAAACAACGCTTAACAAATGGGTTTTTGGCACAGCGGAATTGGTAACACCATTTCATTTTTCATTTGTCCATTTGTCGACCCTCTCAAAATCACAATTAAAGCCTTAAAGATGTGATATAATTCACAACTGTCCCAAACTCGAAAAAGAAAGGAGGAGGCGGCGGAGGAGTGTAGTAGCGTTGCTTACCACTGAATATATAAACTTTTTATTACGACATTATTGTTATTGTTGGTGATGTAATTTTTACATCTCATTAAAGAGAAGAACACAAAAAACACGGCGAACCAGCAAGGGATGGGTGACGAAGGACTACGTATCATCGTCATCATCATCATTGGCCAGCAATTGTTTTAATTAATGAGATTTTTCATCAATGTCTCTCCTCTGTGGGCTGATATTTGGCGGTGGTAGCCGCGGAGCACCAGCATCAACAGTCATCATGGCCGGTGCCATTGTCATGATTATCAACATCAATACTCCGACACCAGCAACAAGCCATCGTCGTCTCGACGGCAGGAATAAACGTTATTTTCATGTTTCATGTCAGTGTAAGCTTTTGCTAATTGACAATTGAATTAAATGACATTCGTTTTCGATTAATTGTTAAGTTCCTCGTCGTTCAATGTTGGCTCGGGCGCTGACGGTGGTGGCGCTGTCACTGCTCCGCTCCGCTGTCACTGTTGTTACTGAAGAGATTTATGACAATTTAACACAATTTTTGTGGTCGATCTCATTTTGGGAGGCTTCCTCTTTCGCTCATTCCCCGTTTTCGTGAAAACCATGGCTGCGAAAATGAAATTAACGCTTTAACGCACATTCAGTATTAAAACGCATAATTAAATTTGGATCGATTCGCAAGCACCAAAGCAGTATTTAAGTTTGATTTGCCGAACAAAATTATATGAACGTACAAACGTATGAAATGCGACCTTATGAAAGTCTTGTACCTAAAACTGCACAGTGGGAGGGAAATTATATGTGTTTTATGCAACGGAAATCGCATAGTGAAGATGTTTTATAAATTTGTAAAATTCTATCAATGATAACTTTTATTGTTTAAGAAAGCTGTCTGCCAGTTGGTTGCCGCGTTTGCTATCTATTGACCATAAACGTAATCGTATGAATACTTCAAAGAATTGTTTGAAATTGTTTAATCGCAATTTGATGAGCTTTTGCGGCGTTTTGTAACTGTGGATAAAACATGAATCCATTTCAACGCTCCGTGAATCCATTACAGCAGTCTAAACAATGGGTTTCTCCGGGTGAACCTTCCGACGAAGGCCACGGTGACTTTGTCGGACAATAAGGTGATGGCAACAGTGTTTTGGGATGCACGAGTGATAATCCACATGAATTACCTTCAAAAGGAAAAAACAATACGAGGGTTGCTTTTTATATTTCGAGTCCGGCAATAAAAGCACAATAATTTATCATTGGAAATGGTTTTATTCTTTTTAAAATATTCTCCTTTAAGATCAATACACAACCTTATTTTTGAAGCACTTTTTTCACTCCGATTGAGACACCACCAAAACATGATTTTTGAACGCTTCAACAGCAGCTTCGGGCGATGAAAAACGTTGACCACGCATTTTTTTCTTGATGCTAGGGAATAAGAATACGTCATCAGAGCTGTACGATGGATGGCCCACCAATTCGACATTTCGCATTGTCGTGATGCAAAATGATCCGCCTTCTCTTATTATCTTTTCTCATTTCTTCGAACACTGTTGGCAACCAGATGTTTGTATACCACTCAGAATTGAGTGGCACTGTGGCAACATGGCCGGTTATACCGAAAAAAACGCAATAATTTGCTTCGATGTACTTCTTCCACGAACAACTTTTGTTGGATTTGGCTCGTCTTGAAAGACCCATACGGTCGATTGCTGTTTTGTTTCAGGTTCATATGCATAGATCCATGATTCGTCACCTGTGGTATTGTTTACACTGCCTTAAGCTACCGCAGTTATACTTTTTCAACATATCTTTGCACCACTCCATACGAGCCTTTTTTGAGCATTAGTGGGATCCCAGGACAATTTTTTTCCACGGCCAAATGAACATGCAATATATTATTGATGCTTGTCATACTAATTCCCATGGATGCCTTTATCTCACGGTATGTCACATGTCGGTCTTGCTTAATCAGTTCACGCACAGCATCAATGGTTTCTGGCAAAATGACCGAAGTTGGACGTCCTTCACGAAATTCATGCTCGAGCGAACGGCGTCCGAGATTGAACTCTTGGTACCAGCGATTAACAGTGGTTTTTGATGGTGCTTCATCGCCAAAAGTCGAACAAGCTGATTTAAACACTCTTGTCTCGATAACCCACGCCGAAAATCGTAAAATATCATCGCAAGAAAATGTTCACGCGATAATTTCATTTTCTGACTAAGATGAATTTTTCGACACACTGAAAAAACATTCTGACAAAACATTCTGAGTGAAGTTATGCTTAAAATGTCAAAGTTTCCAATGGAAGTTCCGGTTTGCATCTGAAACACACAAGTATTGTCAGATCCCGAAATATAAATAGCAACCCTCGTAAACGTAATATTCGACGTATATTGTTTTTCCCTGCCAAACTATTGGACTGATTCTTTTTCCGAAACAGTCCACATGTGCAGTCTCGATGACAAAATTGCATGAATTGGGTTACGAATTGGTCCTCATCCGCCATATTCTCCGGATTTAGCCCCTAGTGACTATTTCCTATTTCCAAACCTAAAGAAATGGCTCGTTGGACCATGAAATTATTGATCAAACAAATACCTATTTTGTGGACCTCGAAAAATCGTATTTTTTGGAAACGATACAAAAATTAAAGAAAAGTTAAACTAAGTGTATTGTGGAGATTCTGCTAAAAAAAATTTTTGTTTCAAAAAAAAACTGCATTATTCGAAAAGTTACGGAATTATTGATTATTGCCCTCGCATCATTTGTATGGATATACACAACAAGAACAAAAATTTGATTCTGTATAGTCCAAGTTTCTTTTTTTCCATAGTAATATATATTACTAAATTTGACCGAAATAAAAGAAGAACTTTTTATAACAAGTATCTTACAATTATAGAGAAATATACACTTTCTACAATTCCTTTATATAGGTTGATTAATTTTGAGGTACCCTACTTTTGTAAAGAAAGAAACACAGAAAATTCAAATTCAATGTGGAATGTTTATTATCATTTGAAAGAACATTCTTTGGCATTTATTTTTTAAAGATTACGTCTATTAAATGTTGGCCGCGGCTACGTCTCAGATGGTCCATCCGTTGAGTCCACTTTTCGATGACTCGTTCGAGCTTTTCGACAGGTATGGCGTTAATAACACGCACAACGTTGGCTTCCAAAACCTGAATCGTAGCTGATTTGTCAGCATGGACTTTGGACATTACGTAGCCCCAAAGAAAAAAGTCTAACGTTGTGATATCACGCGATCTTGGTGGCCAATCGACCGGCCCAAAACATGAAATTATCTACTCACCGCAGTGTTCTCTCAATAAGTCCATTGATTGATGCGATGTGTGGGATGTTGGCGCCGCGCCGTCTTGTTGAAACCAAATGTCGCCGAGATCACGAGCTTTAATTTCAGGCATCAAATAGTCGGTTATCATGGCACGATAACGGTCGCCAATGACGGTTACGTTCTCACCGGCATCGTTTTTGAAGAAGTATGGACCGATGATTCCACCGGCCCACAAACCACACCAAACCGCTCTTGAACCTCTTGTGGTTGCTCTTCGTCCCAAATGCGGCAATTTTGCTTGTTTACATACCAATTGAGCCAGAAATGGGCCTTATCCCTGAACAAAATTTGGCTCGAAAACGTCGGATCTTCTTGGAACTTTCCAAAAGCCCATAAAGCGAAGCGATGTCGCTTGGGAACGTCGTGCAGCTTCAGTTCTTGCACAAGCTGTATTTTGTACGCTTTCAATTTAAGATCTCGACGTAAACTGTGCCAAGTCGTTCCATACGTCAGTCCGAGCTGCTGCGAACGGCGCCGAATCGACTCTCCACGGTCTTGGTGTACACTCTCAGCTACGGCCGCTACATTTTCTTCACTGCGTGCTGGACGGTCGAATATTATTCAATAATCAATGCTGGCTCTCAAGATGGGTGATGGTGTTGCGAATAGTATGCTCAGTAGGCCGATTAAACTGACCATAAGTTGAACGAAGTGCACAAAACACATTCCTCACAGAACGAGAATAATTCGTAATAAAGTTGAACGACTTGTAAACGTTGTTCAAGCGTTAGTCTTTCCTTGAGGAAATGCCAATCAAAAAAAAGGCTATTGAAAAAAGTATCTCCACTTGGATCACCCTATATATTGTTATACCCACACACTACTAGGTAAGAGGGAATATATTATTTGGTTTGGACAAAAAGTGTAACGCATTGAAGACAAAATTTTAGATCATGCAAATGTTTGATCTAATCCGTTTCATGACTTTTTAAGTAATTTTAGGCATGTCCGTCTGTCCATCAGTTGACAGGTTCGCACGATAACTTTTGAATGGAGTTACCAAAATTTGCCTGTTGTAATATTTATTTCAAAACTGTGTATGGGATTTAAAATAGGCTATACGAGGGCTGCTATATATTTTTCTGGCCTAATAATGAAAATGGGAATATTTACCATCAAAAATGGTTTTATTGCTTTCAAAGTATTCTCCATCAAGATTTATGCACTTTTGCATGCGTTCAAAGCAATTGTCGAAACAATTTTTCCACTCCGATTGAGGCACCTCCAAAACATGGTTTTTAAACGCTTTAACAGCATCTTCTGGCAACGAAAATCGTTGACCACGTACTTTTTTCTTCATGTGCGGCAAAAAAAGAAGTCATTGGGTGCCAAGTCAGGACTATACGCTGGACGACCCATCAATTCGACGTTTTGGCCGGTCAAAAAGGCGCTGCTTTGAGCCGATGTGTGAGAGCTTGCATTGTCATGGTGCACAATGATTCGCCTTCTTTTGTTCGTTTTTCGAATTTCTCCGAAGACTTCAGGCAAACAAATTGTGGTGTACCACTCAGAATTGACCGTCCTACGTTGCTCAAGCGGAAAAGTCGCCACATGACCAGATTTGCCGCAGAAACAGGCGACCATTTGCTTCGAAGTGCTTCTTCCATGAAAAATTTTCGTTGGATTTGGCTCGTCTTCGAAGACCCAAACGGTCGATTGCTATTTTGTTCGGGCTCATACGCATAGACACATGATTCGTCACCTGTGACAAACAATTGAGCAGCGCGCTAAGATTTTTAAAGTCTTTTACGAAAATGTGAGTTCAAATCAAAACGAATTTAGTGCACTTCGGTATTTTTTTGGACGGCATTATCGACCAAATGTGTTCACAGTGGATTTGTTAACAAGCAGAATTACCGCATTTGGGCAAATAAGAATCCACGAGAGATTATTCAAAAGCCGATGCATCCACAAACCGTGACTGTTTGGTGCGGATAATGAGCTGGCGGCGTCATCGGGCCGATTTCTTCGAAAATGAGGTGGCCAAGCAGTTACCGTGAATGGTGTTTGCTATCATGAGATAATAATGGACTTCTTGTGGCCAAAAATTGAGGATATAAACCTAGACGATATGTGGTTCCAACAGGTTGCTGCCACTTGCCACACAGCCAACGAATCAATGGCTCCTTTGCGCGAGATATTAATGGTCGTGTTATCTCACGGCTTGACAATGTTAATTGGCCGCTGATTTGAAACCGTTGGACTTCTTTTTTGGGAATTTTTAAAAGAAAAAGTGTACATTAACAAACCAAGAACAATTCAAAAGTTAAGGGTTGTGATAATTCGGCACATTAACGACATGTCTCAGATTTACTGAAAATATAGAGCATTGTTTAGGGGTATGCGACCGAAACCGTGGCGAGCATTTGGTCGATATTTCGCGACCTTAGGACAAGAAGGTTCTATTTGCACCAACACTACTTTTGAGGGAACTAAGGTTGAATATTGTTAATCGTTTTACTTAGTCGATTTCCACTTAACTTAAAAACTGTTTTTGAAAAATTTGAATTTAGACCTGAAATATTATTATGTTTTTAAAAATATCTAAGCTACTATATTAGCTTTGCCACAATTTGAGTCTCAAAAAACAGATAGAACTCTGATGCTCAACGATGAGGCACATGAATGTAGGAGAATATGGTTCTAAGTACCTAATAGAACTTTGTGTGACGGTAAGAAATATTTTTTTGCATATAGAACCATGTGTCTAATTCTAAATGCTAAAAAAGTAATAAACATAAGGATAATGAAATAAGAGTTTCAATGTTTTTTAATATATTTTATGGTTTTATTTTGTATTTTTAAAAAAGGTGTTTAAAATAAATAGTTCTCCTATTAATTAAAGAAAATATAATTAGAATTAGTCACATTTTTAAATTCATAAATATTATAGTTTTTAGTAAATTCAGTTAACCTATATTATGATTAGACAAAAAAGGAACTTAAATTCGAATATATCTGATATAAAACGACTGGACTATTCTGCGGTTTCGTCATCTGAAAAACACAAGAAAAATATTTTTTTTGATATAGTTAAATTTTATGAAAATCATTGTAATACATACCCAATTTAAGGATGACTTTAAAATATGCTTGGTGAGCAGAGCTCATGTATTTAAACATAGACAGTAGGTGTTTCGATTTTTCTTGGGATATACCACCCGTCTTCAAAGTTACAGTCTCAATGTCCTGCAGTATTGGAACTTCCTGCTTTTCTCCTTTCTTTTTCCGAAGTCGTGTTACTGTTCGTCTTATCACGGTACTGGTCATGTTCAGTGTTTCATAATCCAACGAGTATTGCAATTCATACTGTATTTGCGTGAATCTCAACATTTTTAATTTGGAAAAAGGTACACTTTTGTATTCAAAGCAAATTTTTGAATATTTTCCAAAATTCTTAAAATCACACGGTTGCATCTGTATGACAACAAATGGGTTTCTGATGTTTACATTTTTCAGTAACCTTATGGGCCCCATTGGTGAAAAGTATTCATTGACTGAGAGATGTTTTTCAATTTGGCTGTGAGCATTATCAACTTCTTGGAGCGCTGAGTGTCCCGGTAATGAGTATTTCATAGTAATACTTTCAACGTCGGGATGAGTTTTCATAAAATACTGCATTGCTAGGGCCATAATTGAGTTTTTGTTTTGAAGCACGCAGGAATCGCTCCATGTTATCAGCTTAGTGATATTGTTGCCTTCGAATACTTTTTCGAGAATTTTTTGTAAGGCTGATGCAATATCGTTCCCACTTCTTCCGCCAGTATACTCTGTCCACAAAGCACAGTATACTTTTCTTGATGTTGACAAGTGTGCTGTTAAGTTATAAACGTTAAGTTTTGAATTGTAAAACATGGGCCCAATTTCCGCTCGGGGGCAGGATAACACATTTTGAAGATCAATAGTTAATATTGGAGTACCTGAAGCCTTATCCAAAGCCTTTGCATCTCTCATCATTTGCTTTAGTTTAAGGTGGATCTCATTTTCTTTTTTCATTTCATTGGACAAATTATTTTCTATTTCAGCTACAGAAAATGCTTCGCACTTTCCACACCTGTCAGATTTGGGTTGATGAAAACCCAAATTGAAGTTAGTGTTAAAAATATACCTGTAGAAGCTTTCTTTGACAGGGTTTTGAACTGTTTCTTTGTACAAGTTGTACATTTTAGTAATATTCAGATTTGGATCAAGGTAATGCTTCGAAGTTTTGGCACGGCAATAATGGGATTCTATCCTTGGGAATGATGTAATATGTGTTTTTACTTCAGAAACCTTGTCATCAGGAATTCGGTTTTTGGATTTCAACCCCTTATCGCATTTTTAGCTACCCCAGTTACACTATTTTTCTTTTCGTGTGCGTTGTAAACTGGTTTTTGGGAAATCGCAAAAGTTCCAAGCCAAAATGGCTTACAAACTCGAATCATGTTTCCAGACAATTCTACAAAATAGCTAAAAGAGTAGTTTCGTCGCGAATTTCCCGATTTATTGCTTTTTCGAACACTTTCAATTCTCAGAGTTGATTTTAAAATATAACCTGACTTTCCTTCTTGATTTAAGGAGTAGAAATCCTTAAATAGTTCCTCACGCTCGGTTTGTGTAACAATATTTTGACAGTTGAATTTACAGTTCGCGAAGCAGTTTTTTTATTCAATATTTCTTTTTGTGCTACTTCTTTTCCCCGAGAACTTGTATAAGCTTCCCCTGCTTGGTGTTTTCTTTGTCGCACGTTTCGCTTCCAAGATTTTTGGTTTACAGCCCGTTTCCGCGTTTTTTCAGAGGTTGATGCAACATTTGGTTCATCATTGGTTTCCAAATTACTTACATGTATTTCCTCAATGACTGCCGGTTCCAAACTAATACAATTTTTCATAACGACCGCCAAATCTACCTCAATGATATCGCCTAAGCGGACTGAAGGTACCTTTGGGTCCATTTTCCTATTCCAAACACAATAATAAAAAGGTAACTTAATACGAGGCATAAAAAGACATTTTTATAATATATTTACCTGAGTTTTAATATTAAATAGTTTAATTAAAACCTCCGCGAACACTTCCACTACACAATATTAAAAATAAATGCACACAATTTACCGTTTGTTTCTTTCTAATAAGTTCCAAGATAATACTGTGCGCACGTGACTTCAAACCAGAGCTCACAATAAAGTGAGAGAAAGCTCAAACAAAAACTACATCCCACTACAAAAAAAGACACACAAAACATAAGAGATGAATGACCGATATTTTGTTCTGCTTAAAACACAGTTGGTTCTATTTGAAGAATTAACAATTTTGAATCCGAGCAACATGGTTCTATTTGCAATTAATGTTCCACATGGTTCTATCTGCAAAATAATATATGCTTTCTCGGTTAACAAGTTTCTCTCAGTCTGTTAGAACCTTTTTAACTGAATCTCAAACCAAAAACGCGTAGTTAGAACCTACTTCTATTGAATATCTCAGAAACTGTAAGAGATAGAAAAAAAACTGAGAACGCCAATCGAAAGAGCAGAGCCGCTTTAGAGCGATGTGATATATAACTCATTTTTGAAAAAAATGTAAGTTAGAACCTTGTTGTCCTAAGGTCGCGATTTTGTTTAAACATAATTGCCGCAGATTCTTCTATCGTAGTTAAAAATATTAATATAACTCTCTGAAAACTTTTTGTGTTATTTACAATTAACATCGTGCGTTTTACCACTTAACAATACCCCTTTTTGTCACGACTTTGCGTATGCATATGAACTCTTCAGTTTAAGGCACAATTTTGGTGAATTTAAGTCTCAGCTTGCTTTTATTCCGGATATGTGACAGCGCATAGAGAAAGGGACCTAAGGGTAAAAAAAATGAATTTTTACTTTTTTTGATGTGGACAACATCTGAACATCGAATGAGACCGATCCCATGACCAAAAGTGTTCCCTCCCAGAGATATGCGCGTTTTATGAAAATGAAGTCGACGATTCTAAGCGCAAATAGAAAGGGACCTAATCTTTAAAATGGCTCTCCTGAATAAAACTTTACATCAACTTTTCACTTTTTTTGATGTGGACAACATCTGAGCATCGAATGAGACCGATCCCATGCCCCAAAAGTGTTCCCTCTCAGAGATATGCGCGTTTTATGAAAGTGAAGTCAACGATTCTAAGCGCAAATAGAAAGGGACCTAATCTTTAAAATGGCTCTCCTGAACAAAACTGGTTTTTAACCTTAGGTCCCTTTCTATTTTGCGCGTCACATATATAGAGTGCCCAAATTTTGCTTTTCCGGCTTGTCCATAAAATGGAGTTTAAATATAAGTTTTCATTCGGTTTGTTACAACTCGATAGACTTATCTGCGACCCTATAATGTATTTATATAGGGTGGGCTTTTTAAATTTGTTAAACTAAATTGGCGACCAGGAAACGATTTCTTCACAATATTCATTGAGGCTTGTTCAACCTCAGATTTTGAAAGACATCATTACCGCCCGAAATGCTCGTACGAGTCATCCAAAATTGGACCCTCAGAATGGACACCCTGAGGCGTAGTTTCGGCCAACATTTGAAGGAAATTATATTCTAAAAATAAATAGCATAAAATGTCCTTTCGAATAAACAATAAAGATTCCACACTTGATACTAATTATCGAAGAACTTTTTCCACTCCGATTGAGACACCTTCAGAACATGATTTTTGAGCGCTTCAGCAACGGCTTCGTAATAAGAAGATGTCATTGGGTGCTAAATCAGGGCTGTACGGTGGAAGGCCGGCCCATCAATTCGACATCTTGAGTGGTCTAATAGCTCATAGTGTCAGCTGATGTGTGAGAGCTCGCATCGTCGTGATGCAAAATGGTCCGTCTTCTCTTATTATCTTTCCTCATTTCTTCAAACACTGTTGACAAACAGATGGTTGTATACCACTCGGAATTGGCCGTCCTAAGTTCAACTTAAGCCACTGTAGCAACCTGGCCGGTTGTACCGAAAAAACGCAATCATTTGCTTCGATGTACTTCTTCCACGAACAACTTTTGTTGGATTTGGCTCGTCTTGAAAGACCCATACGGACGATTGTTGTTTTGTTTCGGGTTCATATGCATAGATCCATGATTCGTCACCTGTGACAATGTTATACACTGCCTTTGAGCTGCCGCAGTTATTTTTTCTCAATATCTCTTAGCACCAATCCATACAAACATAAATTATGTGGGATCCAACGAGAACAACTTTTTTCACGGCCAAATGAGCATGCAATATCTTATTGATGCTTGTCATACTAATGCCCAAGGATGCCTCAATCTCACGGTATGTCACATGTCGGTCTTGCTTAATCTGTTCACGCGCCGCATCGATGGTTTCTGGCAAAGTGACCGAAGTTGGACGTCCTTCACGAAATTCATCCTGGAGCGAAAAGCGCACGAGACTGAACTCCTGGTACCAGCGATTAACAGTGGTTTTTGATGGTGCTTCATCGCCAAAAGTCGAAACTAGTTGATTTAACACTCTTGTCTCGATAACCCACGGGATAATTCCATTTTTTGACTGAGATGAATTTTCCAGCACACTGTAAACAAAACAATTCGCCCTCAAATGACAAAACGTTCTGAGTGAAGTTATGCTAAAAAAATGTCAAAGTTTCCAGTTTTAGTATTGTCAGGACCCGAAATATAAATAGCAAACCTTGTAGTCGTACACACTCCCACCACACCATGACTGCGCCAACATCACCAACCGAATAGGATGCCTCCGCCCAGGCAGATCAGGTACGATCTTCATAATCTAGAGAGAGAGGTCCAGCGGTATAAGAGAGAACCTTTAGATTATCGACACTATCAGGTAGGTCTGAACAACATTCACGCCGATGATGTCGCAGCAGCAGTATCAAGCTATCGTGTGAATGTAGTGCTAGGGAAACATCCTCCGGAGATTTCACCTGAGGAGAAGGTACTACCTCGGCAGACACACGTGTTTCTGGCGCAGCTGAGATCTGGATGGTACAGCCGCCTCGATTCTTACTGGGCACGAATTGATGCTAACGTTCGGGACATCTGTCCCGCCTGCCATCGGGGACCACATGACGTGCTGCACCTCTTCAATTGTCCGGCCCAATCAGCTGACCCCCAGGTCTCTGCGGACGCATCTAATTCAAATGGCGCGTTTTCTCCACCTGGATATCGAAACAGATCCCCCATAGACGCACAAGATTTCAAAATAAATATATTGTTGTTACAACAACAACAACCGAATATTGCTCAACAAAATCAACATCTGTCTACTTTTCAAAAATTTAATTGACCAACCGAGCAAAAATTATAAAAAACTTTCGATAGGGTGATTAATTTTAAGTCATCTTGTACAACGTGCAGGATCGATGCATAATAATACTTCAATTTGAGGAAGGATGCCATAAAATCTAGAAAGTTCTTATCGAAGACTTTGTTCATTAAATCAATGAATTCTACATCAATTTTATATAGATTTATTGAAGAATCTGTTCCATTGAATTAATAATTTAATGACAGAATGTAAATTTTTTGAACATGTTTTTTTCAGAGTAGGGCTCCAACATTGACCCACTGCCAAAAGCCTTATCCTCCAGAACTGCCACTGTCATATTAGAAAGCAAGCCATGGTGGAGAGTACAAAAGCTACGGTCCGCGGCTACTTGCTTATTGAGAACTTGGCCAATCACACAAAACAATCATTAAAAACTCACCTATTAAACCTAAGTTCTAAACTGAAGTATTTACCCCCAGTGTGCGATGTCGAGGATGTCTTTATTTAAACGGGATGCTGGTGGGTATAAAATTCTATATCATAACCCCCACCCCCTACTTCTACAGAGTGAGTAGGAGGAGGTCAAAGCTTGCGTACCGGGACGACCGTTGTGTAACTTGAGAATTTGCTATGATTATAATTATTGATGCTGCTGCCTACCGCCCGCCCGCCCGCCATTGTTGTTGCTGTTTGTTTAAAACTTTCATAATTATTAATCAATTGTTGAGAAAAGAAATATCAAAAGTTGTTAATTAAATTGCATAAATGAAATCTGTGATCATTAACAATTGTTGTTCACTGTCGTCAACGTCGTCGTCTTCGACAACGTCTTTCCGTCGCTTCTGCTGCTTCTCTGTATTGTCGATGGGCTTGTTTCACAATTCTAACCCAATGTTTCATTAAATTTAGGATAAGTTTCCGTTCTGTTCGCGTCCGTGCTAAAAAGTATTGGGTTACTTAAATTGCTGTGTAAATTCTTTGTAAATTGTTTAAAGGCTTCACGTCCCAAGGCTCAGTGCCATTAACAATTGTCCTGTCATTTAAGGATGCCATTTTAATTTGCAGTATTTCAGTTAAAGGTCGAAATATTTTTAAAGTTCCTTTGGGGGGTGTGGTTTTTCAGAGAGCTTGTTTAAGCAATTGTCTCATTAAAATATTAACTTGTTAGCTTCACAATAATGGCAGACGGGTGGTGACGACAGGGATGTGTTTTGTATTTAATAGCATTTGAATGGATTTGTATACTCGTAGAGTAAAAGGTAGCAGTTGGACTAGAGTGTCCAAAAAAACCGGGGTTTTCAGAAAAACAGCATTTCGGGGTTTTTTCAAACCCGTGATTTGAAAAAACTGACTATCAGGTGTTTTTTAAATAAAAAAACCGTCAAAAGCGGACATTCTACTTACATCAGGGTGTGTCGATTTTTAAGGAAAAACATTTGCCGATATTGTGCCATCGAATTTCGATAGCTTTTGGCATGAGGAAAAAAAGTTCCACTACAACGTATCACAAAAATCAGTTTGAGGAGCCCAAACTTTAAGTTTTTGATTTTTTTAAACTTTTATTTTTATGGTATTTTAAATGCCTGTAGAAAACGTCGGGGATCGTGTATGTCTATGTGACAAATAACGTAAAGCAAGACTATCAGTTTTGGTACTCACCCATCGAACTGTCTCACCCAAGCGATAATAGCACATCTTTATGGTAGCGCCGTGTGGTTCTACTTCGTATAAGCACTTAGAAAAGGGTGTCACGTTACACGCAGTGTAACGTATGTTCTCGCAACCATAGTATTGTTTTTTGAATTTCATTTTGACAGTAGTATGATTGCGGCAATATTAATATTGTTGAATTATAACAATAGTATTGTTGCCAAATTTAATAAAGAAAAAAAGAAAATGGTTGTAGCAATAATATAAATATGGTTGGTGGAACAAAAGTATTGTTTTCATAGGTTTTATGTAAACTATAACATGAACACGGCAATCATACCGGCAAAATTGTATTTTTTTTAATTTGACAATGTTATTTTTACGAATCTTACGCAATAATAGTAAAAATAATAAAATATTTTCGAAACAAACTACGAATTAGAATAACTGAAATATTTTAAATAAATATTTTTTTTACTGTTTTATAAATCACTCCTATTATTACATAACTTCTCTATTCTCTATTGTTAAATAACAACTTAACCCAATCTTTACAAAAAAATTTGGGGACCATAGTATGATTGTGTGTAAGTCATACTATGTTTGTGAGGATCATACTATGGTTGTACGTTAAACATACTATGGTTATGAGGATCATATTGTTGTTGTGTGGATCATAGTATGGTTGAATGTGAATAATAATATGGTTGTGGGGATCATAGTATGGTTGTGTGTGAATAATTCTATTGTTGTGATGGCCATAATATTGTTAAGGGGATCATAGTATGGTTGTGTGTGAACCATACTATTGTTGTGATGATCATAATATTGTTGTACCACAACCATATAACCAACATAGTATGATGCTCTTCGAATATTGTTACCCCAACCATACTTTTTTTCTGCGTGTAGTAAGATTAATAAAATAATGCCGGTGAATATGCCATAGTCTTCTAAATTCATACAAAAACAAGTAAAAAAGACTACAGACGGGCTGTACGATTTCGTACGAGGGTTGCTATTTATATTTTAAAACTTAACTTAACTACGAACATTTTATCATTTACAAGCGAATTGTTTTATTTACAGTGTGCTAAAAAATTCAGTTGGTAAAAAAATGGAATTAACCCGTGAAACTTTTTTTAATTAGCCAACACTCAGGGGTTTTCCCCTATACATGCAATGCATTGCGTTGGTCGTTGGTCGTTGGAAAGCAAGGGATCGAAGGGGGGAAAGAGGGAGTAGTGTTTATTGACATTGTCTTAAATTTCTGGATGTCGTAGTTGGTGGGAAATACATTTGCCGGAAGTCAATTTCACATACGGACAGTATGGTCGAAAAACGAATTCGATCTGTAGTATGTAGTGCGGTCAACCGGCCAATCGATAACAAATGGGTGTGAATTTCTGGAAAGCCGTTTTCCCTGCCGAACATCCTTACATCAGGAATAAGACCATGAATGTCTGAAGAACACTCACCATGGAAGTAGCGATAGAACAGCGACACGCAACCCACATTCCGACGATGCTCCAGGGAAACAATAGAGATGGATACCCTACTGTCACCTATCAGCACCATCGCTCTCCTTTGAACACGGTCCAGAAGCACTGTGAAAACCTGGTTTAACGAATTCAATCGTGGCCGAAGCTCGCTCAAAGACGAAGGTCGTGAGGGTCGTCCAAAAACGGCCGTTGCGCCAGGGCATCCAGGACATCCTTGGGCATTTCTTCCACCAGTTATTCGATATTGCATGAACACCTGGCCGTAAAGAGGTTTGTTTTCGTTGGATCCTGCACAATTTGACAATCGCTTGAAAAAAAGGCTCGTGTCGATTGCTGCAAAGAAATTTTGAAAAAATACGATCTCGGTGCTTCAAAAGACGTTTATAAGATCGTCACAGGAGAGAATATTTTGAAAAACAATAAAACCTTTTTTTGATGATAAGAGTGGATTTCAATGTGTGTTAGACACAGTGCCGCTTGTTGTCTCACAAGTGATTCATTGACCTACCAGTGTCGTTATTATGCATCTATGGTATGGATGTCGAATAACACTGTGAAACAATTTCAGGTTAGCAAAAGTTAGCTCGATTTTGTGAGGCTATTGTTTATGTTAGTTCATTTTTTTTAATCGACCTTCGAACTTTGCAGTCAAATGCCGATTTTCAGCATATTGTTTATTTGGGTTTTTGGCAATAACTCGTCGACTAATTGATATTTTTTCAATCTGTAAAAGCCAAATTTTTGCTCGAGACCTGCCCAACAATTAAATTTTTTTTAAAGAAATGCGTGCTTATGAAGCAAAATGTTGGAAATATTATTTTGTTCATGCTTTTTGAAAATATTTTCCACAAAACTAGGTCTTTTTTGGGTTCTGTTTGATCTAGTATATGCTTCTCAGTTTCTTCAATAAATTTCATTTGAAAAGAAAACAATCATAATACAAAACTTGCGTTTTCCAGCTTAATATTAATTTACTTCTCATTTTTTATGTATCAATTTTGTTCAGTGTTGGCTTTGAAGAAACATTGAAAAAGAAAAAGAGGTTGAAGTAATTAAAAAGGGAATTTCCAAGAATAAGGAATTAGTAAAACAACTTTTTTGTTTTCAACCACCGCACAGGTGCGATTTTATAAATTTTGTACAAGCGAACGCATTTATAGGTGTTTTTGTACCTCCAACAAATTTCAGCGAGTATTGCATCTGGAGATTTCTTTCCTTTGTACCTGAAACAAAAATAGTATCAATCGTTGTTGATTTAACTAAAGAAAATCGATTCAGATTTAGATGTAGCTCCCACATATATGTTCATCATATTTGTAAGTTTCTATTTTCAATCTTAATGAAACTTAGCACGAGTACGTTTTTTAGGCCAAGAATCACGCGATTGAAATTGAAGAAAATTGAATAAGATTTGTTTATAGCTCCCACAAATGTGTTCATCCGATAAGTTTGGGCCAAGGCGAACGTTATTAAAATTTTATAAAAACAGTTCAGATTAAGATATAGCTCCCAAATTCAAAAATGATTTTAGTTTTAAAACAAATTAGAATATTGAGTCTAAAAACATATTTTCAGTTGGCTTCTCTAAACATCCAGAAAGGCAGGGTATAATAAAGTCGGCCACGTCTGACTTTATCTTTTTTACTACTTTTTAGTGTAAATTGAGAAAAAAAATCAAATCCACCATCTGACATACAAAAAAAAAAGAACCAAACTTTTTACACATTCCAGATTTTTAATTTCAAAACCATCTCCACATTCCTGCTGTTCCATTTCAGCCACATGTATAGAGGAGTATACGGCACACGACCATTCAGACTATGTCACGGTAGAAAACTCGTTGTTATTCAACAAACACATGTTGGCTTAGACTTCCTTTAATCCTTCTTCCTTTATTGGACAATACTGAGTATCGTTTTTAATGCTTATGGGTTTTTTATTCCATTTTTCACGGTTGCTCATCGAAATCAATATTGGAATCATATGAATGTGCCTTTTTGCAGGATTCGACCGACCGGCTGAAAGGCCGACCGCCTCCTATTGTAGCTGTTGTTTGATTTGATATCCTTTTTGTGCGTTATAGTCAGATATTGACCATTTTATGGATTTTTACCCTTTAAATGACACTGAGTGCGTGCGTGTATCTGTCGGTAAAAGATTGTCCCTTAATAGAAAACAGTACAACAGGGTGGCACCGAAGTATGATGCTATGGACAAGTAAGACCGTGGCAAAACTAGTGCGTTACATTTTTAGAATCAAGTTCGATTCCGGTCATATGACCACCACAAACCCGTGTACATCCATCTATGCTTTGGACCCAATTTTCCACCACTCTTGTACACATTTCGACCGGAACGTTGGCAATTTCGCATTGGATGTTTTCTCTGAGCTCGTCTTAAGCTGTTAACTTGTTGGCATAGACCAATGGCTTGATGTGGCCCCATAAAAAGAAATCCAATGGCCTTAAATCGCATGAACGAGATAACACGTTCACCGAATTTGCCTTTCAGTAAATCGATTAAAACGCGTGCTGTGTGGCTAGTGGCACCATCTTATTGAAACCACACATCGGCGATATCAAGCTTTCCATTCTGGCCAAAAATAACTTTCTAACCTGACACTATCGACGAAAAAATAAGGACCAATCACACCTCCGGCATGAAAACCACTCCACACAGTAATTTTTTGCGGATGAAATTGCTTCTCTTGAAGCACACGTGGGTTCGTGTCTGTCCATTAATATTTTGTTTATTGACAAAACCACTCAGCAGAAATGAGCTTCATCGCTGAAGATGAATTTTCGATGAAGTTCTAGATTTTCGTGAAACTTTGCCAGAGCCACCGACTCAGAATTTCGGTAGTAATTTTTAATGATTCCAAACGTTGCTTGTTAGTGAACTTTACCATGATGAAAATTTTGTCTTCGACTAACGTTTTGACACTGAAAGGTCATTAGGTATGTTTGAAGGTGCGTTGACATAATGATACGAAATTGTTATGTCCCTATTGGAAAACCCGTTGAGATCTAATATAAATACCGAATTATAAAATGAAATGTAGACCTATCTGCATCCTATACGATGGTGCAAAAAACTGTTCTGGTAATAATGAACAATGATAGGGGTAACAAGTTTTCGGAAGCTACACACACACACAACAGGTTTGTTGTCACAACCGAATTTTTTGCCAACCACTTACTATCTATGTTTTCCATCGCTATAACCGAATGCTGATTGGGTACATTGCAATTTTCTATAATGGAAACGAACAGTATCAGTTGAAGAGACAAAATACATATATTGGTTGTTGCCATCGATTATTTGTTCACTGAACCAACTGATAGTATCATTTTATGTATTCGTTTATCTGACCGAAAAAATGTTTTTTTTAATTATTTTTTTATTTAACGACTTAAAAATATTTATTCTGTTAGTTATGAGTTTTTATTTAACAATTTGATTTTTCTTTAAAAACTATTAAAGCTAGAATGACCAACTGCAAAGATTTTATGCATTTATTGGTAATGTGGTTCAAAAAAACATTCTATTTTGGTTTAAAAGTGTCAAACAATTTTAAGATATAGCTGATTGTGATATATTACCTAAGTGGCATTTTAAATCTTAATATTTCTGGCTACTTAATGGTTTATGTGACACTAAATACCTAAAATGAATTTTTGAATTCTGGCTTTATGTGAAAAAAAATATATACTTTCATATCAGTCATATTTTGTAGGATATTTAAAAAAACATAGGTAAACAATAAATTTAATTCAATAATAAAAATAAATCGCCACTCTGTTTCGAGTTTGCTTTCCATTTTGAACAAAACTTATTTATTGAGTTTTATTAATTTTTTTGAAAAAAGGACGAAAAGTTTCATTTTATCCTAAAAATATTCTGATTTTTTTAAAACGATATTTACTAATAATACAAACGATATTTACTAATAATACATAAGTAATTTTGCAGAACATTTTAACCGAACAACGACCACTTTTAATAACTTTTATACAATTTCATTAAAAAAATGCCATGGCCCAACTGAAATTAATTGGACAGAAAAACATAAAAAAACTCGAAACTCCCGTTAAAGAATCATTTTTTTACCTTTTCCAAAACTAAGGAGAAGGACACTCCAATCTTAGAGATACGATGTTAAATTGTTCTATGAAAATAAACTCTATACGGTAGGCTGCTATATATATTTCTGACCTAATAATGAAAATGCGAATATTTATCACCAAAAATAGTGTTATTGTTTTTTAAAGTATTCTCCAGCATGATTTATGCACATTTGCATGCGCTTAAACCAATTGTCGAAGCACTTTTCCCACTCCGATTGAGACAACTCCAAAACATGGTTTTTGAACGCTTCAACAGCATCTTCTAGCGACGAAAATCGACGACCACGCATTTTTTTCTTGATGTGCGAGAATAAAAATAAGTCATTGGGTGTCAAGTCAGGGCTGTACGGCGGATGACCCATCAATTCGACGTTTTGGCCGGTCGAAAAGGCGCTGATTTGAGCCGATGCACATTGGGGCCAAATGAATGAAAAGTGGCGATTAATTAAAAATATGAACTTTAAAATTCATGATCGTGTTTGGTACCGGGTTAAAGTGGATAAAATTCTGCATCACTAATTGCAAAAATTTTACTTTTATGTTGTTTGCTTTAGTTGAAGTGAGCACTTAAAGTTGAATAATTGTTATTTTTTTTGTGCATATTGAAAAAAAGTGAAAATTTTGATATTTCAATTGATAATTTTTTCTATTAATACTTCTAAAAGTTAAATTTTTATAATGGAACCGTCAACTTCAGGTAGTTTACTATATAGTACATGTTTTTTTGTTTAAATAAATGTTTTAAAAATATTAAATGTTAATAAAATAAAATTAGCCCAAAAATGGGCTATTTTTGATTTATATATGGAGTTTCAACAACTTTGTTCGTGAGCTTGCGTAAAATCGTCTATATAGTGTTATAATATCAGATCTCAACTAATAAACCCCAAAATATTTTTTGGCGATTTGTTGCGATTTTTCTGTTATGCTTGTTTTTGTGAAATAACTCAAGATGCTAAAAATCCACAAATATGAAAAAAAAACAACAAAACAAAACATCAAGTTGTTTTTACTTTGTTTTGTCATTATTTTCGTTATAGTAGTTGTTATTGTAGCTAAAAAATGTGTTGTTAATTAGAGATGGGGGCGTGAGTAACTTTAATTCACGCATACTCACGTGATTGCGTATGTTGGGTTTATTTACTATGAATAAAACTAATTAAATTATTTTACATGTGTTTATGATATTTCAATGAATTTTACTTAAACATTTGTTAATTTTAAATTATTAGAAAATTGTATATGGCACAAGTGCACTATTTTGAAAAATTGAAGGAGGTCACGCTCCCATCCCTATTTATTATTGTCATTTATTTGAGTCCTACATAATAACTGTTGGTCATATACATGCATCATACGAGTAAAGTTTTAATTTTGTTTTAAGCTGGTGATATCAATCTACTTATATAATGATAATACATTTTTAAGAATTTCTATCCATCCGTGGGGTATTATTGATTCGGTACTGACACGTTTATTTATTGTTTTAGCTGTCAATGTTTTGTGATGTGATGTTACATATTTAAAGTGTTGTGAAAGTGTAAATTATTCGGTACAGGGTTAAAGGAATTACTTTTTGCAAATTTTAAACGAATACAAATCTTATTAATTTTAGGAACATCTCCCAAAACAATTTTCATTCCTCGTCATGAGTTGCATAATTTTATGAGGAGTGCAGAACCTAAATCACTTCAGGATAAATTTAAACTTTTGAGATGGGAAGTAAAAAACGTGTCGACCCTTCGGATATGGTAGATTTTATGACAAGGTTTCATAATTTTTGCTCTAGCTATGAGATTCGGTGGCAAAAATGTCATAGAAAGAATGAAGTTTTTGTAAAAAATAATAAGAATTGGCTGGATGCCTCAATCTCATTCAGTCCACCACCAGAACCACAACAAAAAAGAGGTCGCAGTGATCTCTCATTTGAAGAGTGCAAAGAAAAAACAAAAGTTAAGAAATGTAAAGACATAAGAGATGAAATTTCTTTGCCTGTTTTGGCTTACGCCACACAAATGAGCTTGAGAGCTGCTGGAAAAATAGATGAGTCGAAAATTGTTAAGGAAATAATATCATCTCCAACAAAAGCCAAAAAATACCGAAAAAGTATAGCACAGGTGCCACCACAGCAGTTAACTCCGGATGAAGCTCTGTCCGTTTTGGTAGAAGCGAAGCTAAGTCGCCACCAATATAATGTTATTAGAAAGGTTGCACCTGAGAAATTTCCATCATATAAATTGGTCCAAAGAGCTAAGAAAAAATGTTACCCAAAGGGAGAACAAATGAAAATTTCTGAAACATCAGCGCAAGTTAGCCTACAAGGAATATTGGATCATACCACTGAACGCCTTTTGTCGGTTAAAAATGCAGATTTAAATTCGTTAGACAACGAAGAAATCGAAAATATTACTTTATACACTAAGTGGGGCTTTGACGGAAGTTCAGGGCATAGTTCTTACAAACAAGCCTTTCATGACAGTAATGCATCTGATTCTTCTGTATTTATTACGTCAATTGTACCATTACAATTAGTTTGTAAAAACAAAATCATTTGGCATAATCCTCGACCGTCTTCAACTAGGTTTTGCAGGCCATTAAAAATTGAATTTATGAAAGAAACGGTCAACAGTATTAAAACAGAAAGAGAAAGAGTGGAGACAGAAAAACAAGATACAAGTGAACCACAAACTAATTCTCGTTATGATTGACGGTAAAGTGTGTAACGCGATTACAGACACAAAGTCCACACAAAAGTGCTACATATGTGGCGCTACCAGCAAGGAGTTCAACAATATTGAACAAATGATTTCTAGAGATTCCAACGTAGACTTCATGGAGTTCGGTTTGTCTGTCCTACATGGCTGGATAAGATTTTTTGAATGTCTTATTCACTTGGCATATAAACTTCCAATTCAAAAATGGCAGGCAAGAAGTGACGAAGAAAAAAAAAATATTGCTGAAACTAAAAGTCGTATTCAACGCGAATTTAAAAAGAGAACGGGATTGATCATTGATCGACCAAAACCTGGTTTTGGTAACTCTAATGACGGGAATACTGCAAGACGTTTTTTTAAGAATGCAGAAGTATCTGCTGAAATTACTAATATTGATTTAGAGTTGATCAAAAATATGCACACAATATTAATTGTAGTTTCTAGTGGTATTGAGGTCAACATTGAAAAATTTACAAACTTCGCTAATAACACTGCCAGGCTATTTGTGAAAAAATATCCATGGTACTATATGCCTCCTACTCTTCACAAATATTTTATTCATGGGCCTGAAATTATATCATTATCGCCATTGCCAATTGGTCAGCTAACCGAAGAGTCTCAGGAAGCCAGAAATAAAGATTTTAAAAGTTATAGGGAGAATTTTGCCCGTAAATGCAGTCGAGAAAAAACAATGGAAGATATCTTTAATAGATTTCTCTTAAGTTCAGATCCGTTTATAACAAGCATGAACAATAGTTCTAAAAAGAAAAAAGAGCTAATGCCAAAATCTGCATTGGAGTTGCTTGTACTTCCCAGCAATCAAAATAGCAATGATGAAGATGGAGATGAAGATGGAGATGGAGATGAAGATGAAGATGGAGATGAAGATTAAGATTATTGTAACGAATTAATTTATGATTATGAAATTGAATGTGAAGTAAATACTAACATTGAAGGTAATAATGAATATAATAAAAAATTGTTGTTTTCAAAAAAAAAAAAATAGAATAACCGAATTTAATTAAATTTTTTTAAATAGTGTGTTTATGGTTATTTATCAATAAAAAAACAATTAGATTTTCAAATGTTTCATTTTTGAGCAAAATTTTCAAATTTCGAGAAAAAAGGTATGATTTTAATTTAAACATTTTCTAATAAAAATACATATAAAATATTTATTCCTTATTATTTTTAAAAATATTACTTATTTTTCTTAAAGTACATTTAGTATGCTTTAATTTGCAATTTAATTGAATAATTTATAGCGCACCGTTCCAAAGTTACAGCAAAAAATGTGAAAAAAGAGGATTTTTTACAGAACACAAAATGGCCCATAAAGGGTTAAAAAATGTGTTTTTTCACTCTGTTTTTTTTTAAATGTTGGTTTTTTATGTATTTATAAATAACCATTAATAAAAAATATTTTTTTTTTTAAATTACGACTTCTATGAATTAATCGCCACTTTTCATGCATTTGGCCCCACTGTGCGATGTGTGAGAGCTCGCATTGTCATGGTACACAATGATTCGTCTTCTCTTGTTAGTTTTTAGAATTACTCCGAAGACTTCAGGCAAACAAATTGTGGTGTTCCACTCAGAATTGACCTCCTACGTTGCTCAAGCAGAACAGTCGCCACATGACCAGCTTTGCCCGAGAAACAGGCGACCATTTGCTACGAAGTGCTTCTTCCACGAACAACTTTCGTTGGATTTGGCTCGTCGTCGAAGACCCACACGGTCGATTGCTCTTTTGTTTCTGGCTCACACGCATAGATCCATTCGTCACCTGTGACGATCTTATAAACGTCTTTCGAAGCACCGCGATCGTATTTTTTCAAAATTTCTTTGCACCAATCGATACGAGCCTTTTTTTGAGCGATTGTCAAATTGTGCGAGATCCAACGAGAACAAACTTTGTTTACGGCTAGGTGTTCATGCAATATCGAATGTATGCTGGTGGAAGAAATGCCCAAGGATGCCTCCAACTTACGGTATGCCACATGACGATCTTGCATTATAAGTTCACGCACGGCATCAATGTTCTCTGGCACAACGGCCGTTTTTGGAAGACCTTCACGACCATCGCCTTTGAGCGAGCGTCTGCCACGATTGAATTCATTAAACCACAGTGCTATAGGATGGTGCTTCATATAAAGATTTAAGTTCCTCGATGAACTCTTTCGTGATAATCCACGTCGAAAGTTGTGAAAAATGATCGCACGAAAATGTTCACGAGTTAATTCCATTTTTTTTTTGCCGAATTGATTTTTCCAAGTCACTGTAAACAACAACGTTCTAAATACGGTTATGCTAAAATATGTCAAACTTTCCAATGAAAATGTCAGATAGCGCCAGGCAACACTTGGTGTTGGCTAGGCCAGAAATATATATAGCAGCCTACTAAAAATATACTAGTACTAACTTAGTAGAACATTTTATTTCGAAAACAACTATTTTTTATAACTTTAATACAATTTCATTAAAAACAGGGCACGGCCCAACTGAAATTTATTGGACAGCAAGCAGAACATAAAAATACTCGATACTTCCGTAAAAAGTAAACTTTTTCAATTTTCGGAAAAAATAAGGAAAAGGTCATACCAATCCTAGAGATAGAATGTTAAAATGTTCTACGAAAAAAAACTCTATACAATTTCACTTAAGTCATCCCATCACTAAAATTCGGTAAAACGAAGGAGCATTTTAATTTATTTCACATGGTACAGCGGTGCAAAATAAAAATTTCCGTGTCCCATAAATAATTATACGGACCTCAGAGGTCTGTCCTTTTGAGCATTTACTATAATCACCTAAGTCGTTGATTTGTAGAAGAAGTCATTTCTAAAAGAAGTCATTCACCCCCTAAGACAGTCCCAACTTTTGTCGCATAGTGTAATATGTAACAACAGCGAACAAAACCTCGTGGTTACTAAAATAACTTATTTGTTGTACTAAAGTAATATAGATTTCATAATTAGTTAGTTTTCATAGCCACCAGTTGTGGCAACCAATAGTTTTACAGAACTCGGTTGGTACGAGGGCATATTAATAATTTCATGACTTTTTCAACTTCCCTCGTAGTTATATGAAATACACCTATCAAGTATCATCTGTTAGTAGAATACTGTCAAAATTTGAGAGTGTTCTGTCATTTAGTTTGTGTTTAACAGCTGTTCAAAACATACCTCCTCGTGGATTTTGTTGAAAATAGAAAAGGGGGAATATTGAGTGCTCATTTAACATTATTTTTTGCGGAAAAACCCGTCAATCAAACCAAAGCTTAATAAATATAAGTACTATGGGACCTCTACACCATCGCTTTTAATAGTAAAAAATTGGTTTATTGACTTTCGTTGCGGTCGCACAAGTACAAATGGCGCTGAACGTTGTGAACGGCCAATTGCGGTCATTACACCCGAAAATGTCGAAAAAATCCATGATATGGCGTTGGCCGATTGAAGAGAAAAAATGCGTGCGATTGTTGATGCCATACGCATTTTATATGGCAGTGTGGTTTCAATTTTACATGATCAGTTGGGTTTAAGATAGCTGTCTGCAAGATGCCTGCCGCGATTATCATTTCATCAAGTCTCAATGCAAAATCGCATAAATTGGGTTACGAATTGGTACCTCATCCGCCATAATCTCCGGATCTATCCCCCAGTGAATATTTCCAAACCTAAAGAAAGGGCTCGGTGGAAATAGATTCAGCTCCAACGATTAAATTATTGATCAAACAAATGCCTATTTTATGGACCTCGAAAAATCCTATTTTTGGAAGGGATACCAAAATTGGAAAAATGTTGGACTAAGTGTATTGAGCTAAAATGAGATTATGTTAAAAAATAAATTGTTTTTTTGCAAAAAAAAAACTGTGTTTTTATTTAAAAAGTTACGGAATTATTTAACTGCCCTCGTATATATGACTTATTGGTGGTAAGAATCGTAACAATAATGTAGCTACCATCTTATGGTTAGTCGAACCATGGAACCATCAATACCATGGAATGTTGGCAACAGAAAGTATGTTTATCCAACCAAATGTTTGTAGTACGGACCGATTTCCAACTGATTTTTTTTCTGTGTGTGCTTTAAAAATAAAATAAAATGTGTCAGAAAAGGACCATTATTTTTTCCGTCCATTTGTATTTGGTATTTATTATAAAATGAACCGGCATGGTCCACTTTATTAAGACTTAGCTACCCACTGATCATACAAAACTGTGTGAATATGTTTGCAGAAAATTCTTTCCTGCCGGAAAGCAATAAACCACTCCCCGAGATCGAACACGTATCTGGTTCTATGCCTAAGATATTTGTTTAACTCGTGGAGTTAAAAGGGTTCTTGCGAATCTCAAGTAAGTTAGTAAGTCCCCGGGCCCGGATGGTATCTCGGCACTTGTCGTATGTAAGTGCTCGTCGACGCTAACCCGTCCATTAGGCAACCTTTTCAACCTTGCTTACCGTGCGGAAGTTTTCCCAGCGTGTTGGAAGTTTGCGGACGTCCAGCCGATCCCTAAAAAGGCGAAACTAATAATCCTGCGAATTATCGGCCGCCCATGGCGATTTGCTCTGCGCTCTCCAAGGGAATGGAGAGCATGGTTAACCTCCATCTTTTGAGGTATCTGGATTCCAACGACCTACTTAGTGATCGACAGTATGGCTTCCGTCGAAATCGCTCTACGGGAGACCTGTTGGCGTTCTTGTCGGAGCGTTGGAGTCGGTCTATCCATCAGTTTGATGAGAGTAAGGTCGTGGCTCTAGATATCTCCAAGGCCTTTGATAGAGTCTGGCACGGTGCAGTCATATCAAAGCTGATCGCTTTTGGTGTCGGTAATACGTTTGCTCGATTTATATCGAGCTTTCTTAGAGGTCGCACTATTAGTGTTATTGTAGATGGGTTCTCATTCAACACACATAGGCTGACCGCAGGTGTACCACAGGGCTCTGTCCTTTCTATACTCTTTATTTATTATTTTAATTGAGATCTTTTGGGTCAGACGGTGACTGCAATCTACTCTTTCGCGGACCTCTATCATTCATATTCATTCGACCTTAGGCCGAGACTTCAAGATATTGCAGACAAAAGGCGAATTATGGTTGAGACACTTGGCCGGATTTTACTGGCCATTTCCGAATGGGGTCGAGTGAATAGAGTAGATTTTAATGCGCGTAGGACACAGTGCTGCTGTTGTCTCACCAGCGATTGATTGATCAGTGCCGTCATTATCTATCGATGGTATGGATATCGAACAATCGGGTGCTCTTGATGTTCTGGGCATGAAAATACAATGTGACGCTCGTTGGGCGAGGCATGTATTCGAAGTGTCGAAAGAAGCACTCAAGTGTATAGGCTTTCTAAAGCGGTGCGAGAAATATTTTACTCCTTTTGATCTCTTCGATATCTATACAACCTATATCCGGCCAAAGATGGACTGCAACTCCCATATATGGGCAGGTGCTCTAAAATCATCCTTGGAGCTACTTGATCGTGTTCAAAGGAGGGCGATGGTGTTGATAGGTGACAGTAGGGTATCCAACTCAATTGTCTTCCAGGACATCGGTGGGCGATGGTGTTGATAGGTGACAGTAGGGTATCCAACTCTATAATCACCCTGGAGCATCGTCGGAATGTGGGTTGTGTGTCGCTGTTCTATCGTTACTTTCATGGTGTGTGTTCCTCAGACATTCGTCGTCTTATTCCTGACGTGAGCATGTTCGGCAGGGAATTCACACCCGTTTGTTATCGATTGGCCGGTTGACCGCACTATACACTAAAGATCGAATTCGTTTCAAATTCGCCCGTACTGCCCTGCCCGTATGTTGAATCGACATCCGGCAAATGTATTTCCCACCAATTACGACATCCAGAAATTCAAGTCAAATGTCAATAAGTAATACTCCCTCTTTCCCCCTTGAACTCCCTTAGTTTCCACTCACCAACGCAATGCATTGCATGTATACGAAAAAAACCCTGAGTGTTGGTCAATTAAAAAAAAAAGAAAACTTGTCCGTACTTAGCAAACTCTCCACTTTACTAGTACAGAATTATTCCAATGTATATTAAACAACAAATTTTCAAATAAACGGCTAAACGTTTGGATCACCCTATAGTGTTGTTCAATTTTAAGGGGCCTGCACCAGACATAACCCCTTTACATGACACACTCACATACACAAATATACATACATACAAACATAAAGGAAAATCAAATGAAATGAACTTCTCCAAGTGCTCTGTTTGTGGACCAACTGTTTCTCTTCAAAGAGTTTCGTAGCCAAGAGGGACATCGCATCCCAGCGCACACACACACTCAAACTAAAAATCAGTCTGCTTCATTTCATTGCGAAACCCCATAAAACGGTTGCAAAATATTAAAAAAAAAGGTTAAATGCCTTATTTATGAGTATCCTTTTTTTGTCCCGCTTATTTCCGTATAAAGCTCAGTAGCCAAACCGAAGGACAGACAAGTCGACCGGCTACTGCTGCTGATGCTGTTCTTCGGTCTGTGGAAATGTGTTAAGGTTCATTAAAAAATACTGCCGACAAATAAAAAAGGACAAAAACCGGAGGGGGACGAAGTTATGAATAATTTTTGGAATTAGTTAAGTAAACTGGAAGTGTCATTATCGGGCGGCGAGAACGGAAATCAATGAACATGATTTGCCACTTGAATCGAGGAGGGTGAGGGTTAGAGATGGATGTCACCCATAATTTGCTAATGTCCTCTAAATTTATCAAGGCATCGTGAGAAGCCTTATTATTGGTATTATTGAATTTTTAATTCGGTCTTGGGCTATTGGTGAAAGTAATTAAGTGAAAGAAAAAAGTTTGTTGTGAATTTCGTTGAGACAACTTTGAAGAATATGATTTGGTACGTGTCTTTTTCGAGACACTTAAAAATAATTTAAAGTTAAAAAGGAAATGAGCATTCAAGGATTTTCCCATAGAAATTAATACCGATAAACTGACTTAAATTATTCTAGGGAGTTTCCCCAAAGCCGTGAGAAGTCAGTCAAATGTTTTTCCACACTGATTTTAAATAGTCAGCACTTGGAAAAGTTAATTATCAATTTATAAGTGAGCAAATTGATTGGAAAAATGCAGTTGGTGCTAATTTTTTAATTAGTATAAATGCAAATTTGAAAGCGACACACAAGTAGTGTCCTGTAAGGAGAAGAGATGTAAAAAAAACGGCGACAATTAAAATGTTCCATTCAAATGGAAAAAATATTTTTCCGATTTTAAGTGACACTAATTCGCAGATGCAGCTAATATCAGAAGATCCTTATAGTGGTTTATTTTTCAATCATATGTTATTTAGGCACTGATTGTTCTTTACGCCTCTCAATAATATATACGAGGTCACTTCAATATTTCTATTGAATTAAATTTTTAAAAATTTTCGTGCAACTTACATTCGATAAGCCTTATTCTTTTTTATGCTGCCTTGAAAATATGTTCTAAGTTGAGATTGTTTAGTTTGTTTGGGAGAGGCATAACAATCAGACGTCATTGGCTTGTTTGGCAAATTTTCTTCTGTGGAAAAAACAATGGATCGAAGAATTTGCATCAAATTTTGAGTAAAAAATTAATTTAATTTTACTAAGGCACTTGAAGTGTAAAGAATGGCATATGTGACGCGCAAAATAGAAAGGGACCTAAGGTTAAAACCAGTTTTGTTCAGAAAAGCCATTTTAAAGATAAGGTGCCTTTCTATTTGCGCTTAGAATCGTCGACTTCACTTTCATAAAACGCGTATATCTCTTTGAGGGAATACTTTTGGGACATGGGATCGGTCTCATTCGATGCTCAGATGTTGTCCACATCAAAAAAAGAAAAAAAAATGAAAATTGATTTTTTTACCCTTAGGTCCCTTTCTCTATGCGCTGTCACAAATTGATTTTTTCAAGTCACTGTAAACAACAACAACAAAACAAACTTTCCAATGACACCAGGCAACACTTAGTGTTGCCTAGGCCAGAAATATATATAGCAACCCTCGTAGTATCACTCTCCAGAAACTTCCACTTTATTCTTTTCTGTAACACTGTGAATTGTGCTCGAACCAAATGCATTTTCTGCAGGATGTATATGCTCTCTGAGGACATCATAAGCTTGCTGTAGGGCTGAATATAATTAAAAAGTTGTTCTGTAATAAACTAAAGAAGCTCGTAAAATATTTAATGAAAATCCCGAATAATAAAATTTTCAAGTTTCTTGCGAATCGAAGCAAAATCGAAGTTTCAACTTGTTTCGTGGTAATGCAAAAACGTACTTGCGGTTTGGAGCAGTTCGTGTTAAGTTTTATGGGTAATTTTTTGTGTGTTTCAGGAAATCTCTTCGGCTTCAAGTCAAACGCAACCACTGCATCGTCAGCAGCGAAAAACCCGTACAATATGCGTAACCTTTTTTTGTGTGCCTGCAAGTGTGTATATTCTCGTAGATAAACTTTAATGAATAGATATTTTTTTGTTCGTGTTTTAAATTAAATAGCGAAAAAGAATTTAACCCGAAACAAGAAAAGAGATTATCAAACCACCTGACTGGCACTCCACAACAACCATCTCCGCACCATCTCGCCGCCATCACCAACACCGCTATCACCATTGGTTCCATCATAAACAGAATATAATTCACTTAACGATGATAAGGGTCCTTAGGAGACAAGAGCACAACGTAGCCAACCAACAACACCCACTCTATATATTTAGTAGCATAACTTTCAACAGCCACTACAAGCCGCCTGCCAAACAGCGACGACCCGAGTGTAGGACATAGACGATGCTCACACATGAAAATCCACATCCTACATACGCATGCATCCAACCGTCTGTTCGTCCTGCCGTTGTATTAACCACGAGTCCGTCCTAGCGTACACCTCTGATGATACAAAGTATCATTAAAATCCTGTTGAGCTGAACCAAAAAAAAAATACAAAAAAATGCTGTGTGGTTGTTAGTGCCGGCTATATGTACATCAATCTATCTCAGTTATTGGCATTACTAAGAGCCCATAAAAGCGTCAATAATAATCCTGCGCGTGTTGTTGATCCTGCTCCCACTGCTGTTGCAGATGTTATCCTCCTGTTCAGCCAAGTGAGTTTTCATAGTCTCCACCTAAGGAAGGAAAGTAAACTGAATTTGTCCTTGCATTTGCAACACCTGGAAGTATGAATATCGGATTCTATCTAGCATAGGCACATTCTTTTGATCGTCTTTAAATCCTTAGGCGATTAAGTATGCAACACTTTGTGTTGCCTGACGCCATCTGACACTTATATTGGAAAGTTTGACATTTTTAGCATAAACGTACTCAGAAGCTTTTGACGTACGACCATCATTTGTGTTGTTTACACTCACTGACAAAATCAATTTGGCAAAATAATGGAATTAACTCGTGAACATTTTCGTGCGATCTTTTTTCACAACATTCGACGTGGATTATCACGACAAGAGTGCATCGATGAACTTAAATCTTTGTATAGCGATGAAGCATCCTAGCACAGGTTTAATGAATTGAATCGTGGCCGACGCTCGCTCAAAGACGAAGGTCGTGAAGGTCGTCCAAAAACGGCCGTTGTGCCAGAGAACATTGATGCCATGCGTGAACTGAAAATGCAAGATCGTCATTTTACAAACCGTGAGATAGAGGCATCATGGGCATTTATTCCACCAGCACACATTCGATATTGCATGATCACCTGGCTGTAAAAAAGGTTTGTTCTCGTTAGATCCCGCACAATTCGACAATCGCTTAAACAAAAGCTCGTGTCGATTGGTGCAAAGAAATTTTGAAAAAATACGATCGCGGTGCTTCAAAAGACGTTTTTAAGATCGTCACAGGTGACGAATCATGGATCTATGAATGAACCCGAAAGGGCTCATTCATCGTTTTCGAAGACGAGCCAAATCCAACGAAAGTTGTTCGTGGAAGAAGCACTTCGTAGCAAATGGTCGCCTGTTTCTTTGGCAAAACTCATGTGGCGACTGTTCCGCTTGAGCAACGTAGGAGGTCATTTCTGCGTGGTACACCACAATTTGTTTGCCTGAAGTCTTTGGAGAAATTTGAAAAACGAAAAAGAGAAGACGAATTATTGTGCACCATGACAATGCGAGCTCTCACACATCGGCTCAAACCAGGGCCTTTTTGACCGGCCAAAACGTCGAATTGATGGGTCATCCGCCGTACAGCCCTGACTTGGCACCGAATGATTTCTTTTTATTCCAGGACATCAAGAAAAAATGCGTGGTCACCGATTTTCGTCGCCAGAAGATGCCTTTGAAGCGTTCAAAAAACACTTTTTGGAGTTGTCTCAATCATAGTGGAAAAAGTGCTTCGACAATTCGTTTGAGCGCATGCAAAAGTGTATAAATCATGCTGGAGAATAGTTTGAAAAACAATAAAACAATTTTTGATGATATATATTCGCATTTTCATTTTTAGACCAGAAATATATATAGCAGCCCTAGTAATTATAATTAAACAATTAATATAAAAGTTATTAAACATTTAAACCACAACGGTAGTTTTGCGCCACCCTGTACTTATAACACTTTTGTCATGACAGTAAGATTACTTACAATTATATTGTTCCAACGACCATATTTAAATTTATAAAAATGACAATCATACGGTATGATTGCCATAATCATATTATTATTAACATGAAACTTAAGTAACTATATCTTTGTTTCACACGTAGAAAAAAAGTATGGGTAGGATGACAATATTGGGAGAGCAACAATATTATGATAATCACAACAGTAGCATGGTTCACACACAACCAACTTTGATCCCCACAATCATATTATTATTCACACTCAACCATACTATGATCCCCACAACCATATATACCATATGAACCATATGATCCTCATAACCATAGTATGCTTAACATACAACCATATTATGATCCTCACAATCACAACCATACTATGGACTCCAAAATTTTTTGTCAGGATTGGTTAAAGTTGTTATTCTATAATAGATTATTAGTAAATTTTGTAAAAATACATTAAGCACTTAGGAGTTATTTATGTATTTATTATGTTTTAAAAGAGTCCATCTTGAGGTATTTTCTTCCATAGCCTTTTTTCACAGATTTCGCCTGAGTTGTGTTTAACTTAATTTGTTTTTTCTTGTCAGTATTGTTTGCCATTTCATCATGGAAAGACTTTCACCGAAACAACGTCTCAAAGTTGTGCACCTGTCTAATGGAAATGAGCGTTCGGTGAGAAACTGTTTTCGATCACAATTTTGTTTAGTGATGAGGCACATTTGGCATTGAGTCTCAACGACAACGTCAATAAACATAATTACCGCATTTCGGCTAAAGAGCAACCATAAGAGGTTTAAGATGTGCCATTATACCCAGAGAAAACCACGGTCAGGTGCGATTTATGGGCTGGTGGAATAATCGGTGCATATTTTTTCAAAAATTGTGATAATCGGAACGTAACCGTAAATGGAGCTCGCTGTCGCGCCTTGATGTCGGACTTTTTGCTTCCTGAAATTGAAGCCCGCAATCTTGACGACATTTGGATTTAACAGGACGGCTCCACTTGCCATACAGCTACTCAAGCAATGTATCTATTAGAGGTCATTACGAAGAGCAGACAATTTGGACCAGTGAGTTGACCGCCTAGATCGTGTTATATCACAGCTATAGACTTTTTTATTTCGGGCTACGCAAAGTCTAAATTCTATGCTGACAAACCAGTAACGATTCAGGTTTTGGAAGCCAACATTTCGCGTGTCATTAAAGCCATACCGGTCGAAATGCTCGAACAAGTCATTCATAATTGGCCCCCAGAATGGACACCCTGAAGCGTAGTTGCGGCCAACATTTGAAGAAATTATTTTCAAAAAATAAATGGCATAAAATGTCCTTTCGAAAGAACCACAAATATTGCACTTTTTACTTGATTTTTTGAATTTTTTTTTTATTTTAAAAAATACCTTTAGATTGATCACCCGTTATTTCAGTTATACTAACCCAAAGTAGTTTGTTTTGAAAAATTTAATTTACATATAAAAAGTACTGTTATTGCGTATGATTCGTAACAATAACATTGTCAATTAAAAAATATATGATTTTGCCGATACGATTGCAGTAATCATATTCTTGTTAGCATGAAACCAAAAAAAAAACAATACTTTTGTCACACCAACCATATTTATATTGTAGCTAGAACCATATTTTTATTTTTTTAATTTGGCAACAATACTATTGTTACAATCCAAAAATATCAGTATTGCCGTCATATTATTGTCAAAATGAAATTAAATGACAATACTACGACAATCATACTTTTTTTGCAAAGAACTTACTATAAGTATTGTAGCCGTGACCATATAGTAACCATATATTTTCTCTGCAACCTTAATTTCTCATCAACCATAACAATTTTGCTGCTACAATCTCATTTTTATTTCTAAATTTGGAAAAATATTACGTTTCAAAATTCTTAATTTTCGTTTTGCTCGTTTGTTTTATTTCGGTTTTTACTTTTACACATTGAACAGGGATTAACCGGCTCAAGACCTCTTGCATCTATATCTAAATAGAAGACAAGTTTTTAACAAAATGGCAGTTTCATTATAATTCAACCTAACCTTGGTTTTCGTTTAATACAAACAAATAGTAATTGGTTTTTCGAAACTTTCAATGCATCCAACTGAAAAAGTAGAAGCCGAAAAAAAATTAAATTATCATTAAATTGAATCAATCAAACGATGATCAGTAATAAGTTGCAAGATTGACTAGTAATAAGTTGCAAGAAGGTCATGAGAAATGATTAAATTAAAGTGAACACCATTTGTGATACAAACTTAGAATTTTTCGGTTCGGTGTTCCATTAAAATGTCATAGCTGCTGTATCATGGTGTGGTGGAAGAACATCACGATTACAAATAGTAAGTGTTCGTAGAAGAAATTCTTCTCGTCCAAGCGAATTTAAATAATCAATTTTCAAACGACTTTTTCTCTGTGTAAATTAATTAAATAATCAAATACCCTAATCGGTGTAGAGGATTTTAAAATTCGGCCAGCTGGCACTTTCGCATAGGCTCGTTTTTCATTGTGTCGATGATACAGTTTCAAGTTCAGTGGCAACAGGACCGAAAAAAATAACACGGCACTGAGGCGAAAACGTGCACACATTTACATTTTAGGATCCTTCGGATGGATGGCAGGCAACTTTCACCTTTTATGGATAAACAATTTTATTGTTTATAGTTAAGAATTTAGATTTTATGGGTTTTAAAATTGAATTATTCGACGAGATAATTTTTCATTTTTATTCTTCCGCTTTGATGAGGAACGTATCCGTTTCCATTCATGCGTTTGCTTTTTATTACATATTCATCGGTGCGTTTGCGTATGTGTGTGTGTGTAAAGGTAGAGCTGTGAAATGGCCTGGCATGAGGAGGTTGCTTAGGCTTGGGGTATTATTTGATTTGCGTTTTTTATTCGAATAGAGGATTTTCCGCATTTACTGGCATTTCTTACCGCAATCAATTTCATCATTAAGTATTTGGCAGTAAAAATTGTGCGTAATAAAATAAATCTCTTTTGAACATATGCCCATAAATGTTGAAATATCCGACGGTGGGGGGCCTGAGAAATGATAAATAGCACGTCTACCGGCGTAGCGTCGGTGTTTTTATATGCTTGTAAAAAAATCTTAAGTGCAGAGGATTTTTTTCGATTTTCTAATAAGTCATCATTTTTTATTAAGGACTGAGGGCTTAATCTGCCTGCCCAATTTTGTGTAAACATTTCTTGAAATTTTTGCCTGTAATTCAATTTATGCGTGAAGCCAAAGTATTACGACTTTTTGTCGTTTGGATAAGTACTTTACTGTGACACACACACACAGATTCGTTGCCAACCGCATGCATGTAGCTCGAGTATTCCATCAGTATTACCTTATGTTAGTTGGTGATCTGTAATACTCATAGTTGGAACTGAGGTATCGGCCGAATACGAAGTATCCAAACCTCCGGAAAAGAATTTTGGAATTGAAAAATCCACATGTTCATAACAAATTTAAGAATTCAGAGCAAACAACTGTTTGCTAAGTTCATAAGTTAGTACTTTTCAGCATAGAAGATTTTGTCGAGAAAAAAGTCCAAGAGATGATATAGCGTGATCCATTTCGAGGTTCCCTACTTGTTTAAAGAAAAAAAACACAGAAAATCCAAATTGAATGGGGTATCTTTATTTATCATTTGAAAGAAAATTCTTTGGCATTTATTTTTTGAAGATCATTTCTATCAAATGTTGGTCGCGGCTACGTCTCAGATGGCTCATCCGTTAAGTCCAATTTTCAATGACTCGTTCGAGCTTTTCGACTGGTAACTGGCGAATGAAACGCTTGATGTTTTGCACCAAGGCCTGAATCGAAGCGGGTTTGTCCGCATAAACTTTAGACTTTACATATCCCCACAGGAAAAAGTCTACCGGTATGATATCGCACGATCTTGGTGGCCAATCGACCGGCCCAAAACGTGGAACTATTTGCTCACCGAAGTGTTCTCTCAGTAAATCCATTGATTGATGCGATGTTTGAGAAGTGGCGCCGCGCCGTCTTGTTGACACCAAATGTCGCCGATATCCCGAGCTTTAATTTTAGGCATCAAATAGTCGGTTACGATCGGCACGATAACGGTCGCCATCGACGGTTACGTTCTCACCGGCATCATTTTTGCAGAGATATGGACCGATGATTCCACCGGCCCACAAACCACACCAAACCGTTGTTTTTTCTGGATGAAGTGGCAGCTCTTGAGCCTCTTCTGGTTGCTCTTCGTCCCAAATGCGGCAATTTTGCTTGTTTACATACCCATTAAGCCAGAAATTGGCCTCATCACTGAACAAAATTTGGCTCGAAAACGTCAGATCTTCTTGGAACTGTTCAAGAGCCCATAAAGCGAAGCGATTTCGCTTGGAACGTCGTGCGGCTTCAGTTCTTGCACAAGCTGTATTTTGTACGCTTTCAATTTGAGATCTCGACGTAAAATGCGCCAAGTCGTTCCATACGTCAGTCCGAGTTGCTGCGAACGGCGCCGAAACGACTCTACACGGTCTTGGTGTACACTCTCAGCTACGGCCGCTACATTTTATGATGAAATTCCAAACAATACTAAACAAAAATAACATGACAGCATGACACGACTCACACGTGATCTGTCAAAAAAGGCTATTGAAAAAAGTATCTCTACTTGGATCACCCATTAGCTGATTTTTACATAAAGAATAGGTAATTCGATTGGCATAAAGTCAGCTATAAATGATTTATTTTGTTTTAATAACACACATTCAAACCAAAAAAAAAAATTAGACAACCAGATTTTTAATGTGATGAAAATGTAAAGGGTGTCCTAAGAAGAGCGCAATTTTTAAATTTTAAATAAAACACAGATATTTAAGAAAAAATCGTGAAACTTTATTATATCGTAAAGTAGACAGAATGAGGTTATGTATGGAACAATATATCGTGCAGATGGCCGCCGCGGCTTTGCTGGCATGTACGCGATCTTTTAATGAAATTTTCAATGACCGTTTTGCATGAATGCTGCGGTATTTCATTAATGCAGCGTCCAATTTCGTCTTTTAAGGCTTGAGTCGTCGTCTGCTTATTCGCGTAAACCATCGACTTCAAAAAACCCCAAAGAAAAAAATCCAATGGTGTTAAATCGCACGATCTAGACGGCCAATTCTGATCTCCAAAACGCGAAATAACACGACCGGGAAATGACTGATGCAGCAATTGAATTGTTTCTCTGGCTGTATGACATGTGGCGCCGTCTTGTTGGAACCACATGCCCTCCACATTCATTTCTTCAATTCTAGACAAGAAAAAAATGGTTATCATTTCACGATACCAAACACCATTGACTGTTTGCGCTTGACCTGCCTCATTTTCATAAAAAAAAAGGTCCAATGATTCCTCCAGCCCAAAAACCACACCACAGTGACACGTTGAGGATGCATTTGCTTCTCGTGAATCACTCGAGGATTTTCCGCACCCCAAATGCGATAATTCTGCATATTGACGAAGCCATCAAGATGAAAATGGGCCTAGTCACTGAAGATGATTTTATCGGCAAAATCAGCATTTTCATGTTGTCTCTCCAATACCCAATTAACGAACTCCCTTTCGTGTAGCGCTCCATTTTTACTAACCTCGTACCTTCTACTAACAAACAATAACAATTGTTCAAATGTCAAACAATGACACTTCGAATGTTGCCAGATTTAAAAATTGCGTTCTTCTTGGGACAATCACCAATCACCAGTTACAATCACCAATAATTGTTATAATTGTTACCAATAAATGTATGCCAAACCACCAGTTTTGGCAAAAGAACCTTTTCCGCATTTTATTAGTTTAACCGATCAATTAGTCGTGAGTACAGTACGCTTATCATATTTTATATCATGTGGTATGTCGAACCGAATATCTACGAGTATTACATTTATAAACATTAGGTGATTGCAACGGAATTTGTAGGTCCAACCAATTTTCAACAAAATTGTTCTCTGTGCGCAAATGCAATTTTAGGTAATAACACACACACAGAGAAAAAATCAGGTGGAAATCGGTCTGAACTACAAAAATTCGGTTGGATAAATATACTTTTTTTTACTTTGTGTTGCCATGGAATCACCAATATTCCATGGTATTGATGTCCACATGACTAGACTTACCATAAATGGTAGCTATAATAATATAACGATTCCTACAGCCAATAAGGCGGTTATATTAACCGAATTCAGAAAAACTATTGGTTGCCGCAACTGGTGGTCATGAAAACCAGCCAATTATGAAGTGCATGCTTCTTTATCTCCAATAATTGGTGGTGACAACAAATAAATTCTTTGTAGTAACCAAAACCCGTTTAGTTCGCTGTTGTAACATAAAAAATTCGGACTTTCTCGGGGGTAAATGATTTTAAGGTTATTATTATAGGTCCGATTTAATTTTTATGGGTCAAGGAAATTTTTATTTTGCGACGCTATACTACATGAAATAAGTTAAAAGTACACGCAGAGAAAAGATATGGTTACTATATGTGACAGCGCATAGAGAAAGGGACCTAAGGGTAAAAAAATCAATTTTCATTTTTTTTCTTTTTTTGATGTGGACATCGAATGAGACCGATCCCATGCCCCAAAAGTGTTCCCTCCCAGAGATATGTGCGTTTTATGAAAGTGAAATCGACGATTCTAAGCGCAAATAAAAAGGGACCTAATCTTTAAAATGGCTCTCCTTTCTATTTTGCGCGTCACATATGGTCACCGCAACAACAATATGTTTTCTACAATAAAAGCATGTTCATCGCAACCATAGTATTGTTTTTTGAATTTCATTTTGACAACAGTATGATTGCGGCAATATTTATATTGTTGAAATGTAACAATAGTATTATTGCCAAATTTAGAAATAAAAATATGGTTGTAACAACCATATAAACATGGTTGGTGCAACAAAAGTATTGTTGTTTAAAATTTAAATTTAAACAATAACATGTTTACGGCAATCATACGCGACTATGAACATAACAAAACAGGTTTTATAGAGCAAGTTAAATAAAAGAACTAGGCCTTTTTGTTTGGTTTTTATTTATACTTATTTTATTTCAGCAAAAGTCAAATGTATATTAATTCATTTTATGTTTTACGTAAACGACAATGTCTTTATCTTTTTCTTTTCTAAAGATTATTCGTATTTCATAAAAAACCGATAAAGAGATCTTAAATGAAACATCTTAACGAGATCACTACCGTTGTTCGACTGACTCAAATTCAATTATGCGAAACCAGTTGACATAATAAAGAAAGGCAACAAAAGAACATAAATAATAAACCGTTAATCTTCAGTACATAAGAAAACATTTTTGTTTGAGTGATTAGACACATAGTGAGAACATTAATAGTTGGAGAAAGAGAAAACGTAAGCATGTAATATATAACTTGCCCTCCCTTAAAATTCGAGTCTCTTCGAATCCAATATACATATAAAAAAAATTAGTTTAACTTTATATATTACATGTAGTCTTAATACTATTTCTTGTTGTTATTTATTACTAAAATAGTTATTATATGTCTGAATTTTACGTATATTATCTAGAATGACAAATACCATTTTTTCCTATTAATTTATATACTATCCATTAGTTTAGGAGGTCTTTTAAAAAGTACAACATCTACTTTGTTTGGATTACTGTAGTGGTATTTGTTAAAACGTTTGGCTGTTTTTTGCCTAGCTGCGGTTGGATTTTTCATGTATAAATTTGGTTGAGTTAAATCAAAATTGGGTATATGTTCTCTATTATAATTTTCTCTATTAATATTCTTATTTTTATTTTCCTGAATTCGGTCATGAATTTGTTTCAAGTTAATGTTACAATTATTAATAAAGTCAAAAGGTTTTATTTTGGTAGAACTATGAATGGTATTATTATAAAAATGTACTGATTTTAAAACCAAGTCTTCGGCATCATTTATATTTTCGGAGTTTTTTAATATTCTAATGTGTTCAAGAAGGGTAGAATGCAATCGTTCTATATCTGAATTACCAGTGTGAGAATGAGGTGTTGTGAAATGAGGATTAATACCATGTTCTTGACAAAAAAGCCTAATTAGTGCGTTATTGAATTCATTGTCCATTATAATCATTTGTGGTCTTCCTAAAATCGCGATTCTTTCTTCTAATTTTCTCCTAACAGTAATCATGTTTTTATCGTTTATCTTATGTGCTGAGGCCAACTTCGAAAATCGGTCTATTGTGGTTAAAAAATACGTTTTTTGAATTTGAAAAATATCAATGTGGACTAATTCATTTGGTTTTTCTGGAGTGTGGGTGTGTTGAAATTGCTTTCTAATAGGTTTCCTGTCATATTTATTTTCATTACAGATTCTGCAACTATTAATGTAACGATTTATGTAGGCGAACAGTTTTGGGTAAAAATAAAAATCTTTTATTTCTAGATAATTTTCCTGAATTCCTCTGTGATTGCCTTTATTATGAATATCTTCGATAATACTCAGTAAAAGCTCTTCATTCCCAATATCAACTGCTAGTTTTGTACATTTAATAAATCTAATTTGGGAGTCATTAGAAAATAAATGTATAAGTCTTTTTTGGACTTCATTATAGAACCTGTCATTTAATTCCGAGTATATGCCTATCGTTCCTTTTCGGATTTCTCTCCTAAATAAATCATTTAAAAGGTGTATATTATCGATATCATCTTTCGATATATATATAATTTTAAAGTTTTTATAAATTATATCAATCTGTTTTTCTTTTCTATTTACAATTCTAATCTGTAATCTGTATTTATTAACAATAGTATCTTCAATAGGGAAATGGGCATTAGTATCTTCTTCTGAATTTGTTTCTAATGAAGAGTGGAAAACGTTAAGTCTACTTAAGAAATCAGCTACATTGTTTTCCTTTCCTTTAAGATATTCAATCTCGAACTGGAATTCATCCAGCAATATTTTCCATCGGATTATTCTTGAATTTGGGTCTTTCAAGGAATATAACCACTTAAGAGGTTGATGGTCAGTTTGTACTAAAAACTTTCTGCCATATAAATAAGGGCGAAAATATTTGGCGGACCACACAATTGCCAAAAGTTCCTTTTCCAACGTGGAGTAATTTTTCTCGTAGCCGTTAAGCGTTCTACTTGCAAAACTTATTGGTTTCCCATTTTGACTCAATACTGCCCCTATTGCATGATTACTTGCATCAGTCGTCAAAATAAATCTCTTTTTGAAGTCAGGGTAGGATAATAATGGAGGGTTTGTTAATATTTCTTTCAACTTTTCAAATGCCTCTATATATTCCTGGTCATTTTTGTCTATTTTTGAATTTTTCCTTAAATATTTTATTATGGGATTTGCAATTATTGCATAATTTTTTATAAATTTCCGGTAGTAGCCGGTCAACCCAAGAAATGATTTAATTTCTTTAGTTGTCTTCGGTAATACAACATTTTGAACAGCTCTTATTTTTTCCGGGTTAGGCTTTATACCTTTATTTGTAATTATATGACCCAAAAAATTAGTTTCCTTCGACAAAAATTTACATTTTTCGATTTGAATTTTTAAATTATATTCATTGAGCCTATCAAAAATTTTCTTTAAGTTTTCAAAATGTTCAGGCAACGATGTAGAAAATACCAGAATGTCATCCATATAGATGACGCAAATTCGGTTTATAAAATCACATAATACGTGATTCATCATCCTTTGGAATGTTGAAGGTGCGTTCTTTAACCCGAACGGCATCCTCACGAATTCGAAATGGCCACTAGATGTGGAAAAAGCGGTTTTTTCGATGTCATTTTCGTCCATAAGGATCTGGTGAAAGCCTTTAGCTAGATCTAAAGTTGAAAAATATTGCGCTCTTCCTAGTTTATCAAATAGGGACTCAATATTTGGTAATGGAAATTTATCGTCCACTGTTACCTCGTTCAACTTCCTATAGTCTACCACCAGACGCCATTTCTGTATACCGGAATCACCTTTATTTTTTTTCACAATCCATAAAGGTGAATTGTATGGAGATTTACTGTGCCTAATTATATTTTGGTTAAGCATTTCTTTAATTTGTTTATTTATTTCGCTTTCTAGTATCTGAGGATGTCTGTAGTTTCTACAGTAAATATGCCTGTGTACTTCAGTAATAATTTTATGCTTAACACTATTGGCGGTGGTTAGGTGTTGACCCTCAATGAAAAACGTTTTTCTATTTTTCTGTAAAAATTTTGTCAGCAAAGCAGTTTCTTCTAAATTTAAGTCTTGGGATATCATTTGATTTATATTAAATTCTGTTTTTTCTATATAATTAACTTCATCTAATTTGTATGGGAGGCTATCCAAAAAAAATATTTTTTTATTATTTAAAATTATTGAATCAGTCTGCATATTTATTACACCATTCATTGGTCTTAAAATATTCTGACCAATAATTGCATCGAAATTCTTTTTATGGAAGTTAGCCAACTTCCACACCATGTAACCATCCTCACAAAACTCTCTTGGTAACTCAGTTATAATCTGTTTATTAATAATAGAATCAGTATTAAGCGATGACAATTTAATAGGATGTTTTAAAAAAATCCGAGTACTTTGTGGTAATTTATTTTCGTCAAGTAATGATGTTGAAGAACCGGTATCAATTAAACATTTAAGAGTTGTATTCCCAATTGAAATTTCTATTTTGGTAAAAGTGGTTTGAGGCTGCTAAAGGAAAATTTACTTCTTCATTATTAGAGTTAATTTCTGTTATAGTTATTATTTCTAAAGCGAGGCGAGTTCTGCACGTAATTGTTTTGATATCTGTTGTTAGAATTATTATTACTAGAGTATTGATTATTTGGATTTCTATTGCTATAATTATTTCTAGTATTAACGGAATTTTGGTGTTGATTTGAATTATTTGAATTTCTATTTTGTAACTGACTATTGTTGTTTCTATAATTTATATACGGATTTGATTGTTGATTAAATGCTGGTTTCGGATTAACTATTACAATATCGTGCATTATATTGTTTTCAATGAAAAAGGAATGGGCTGCACTAATAGATTTAATTCGGTTCTGTATAAGTAATGACTTAATATTAATTGGAAGATAGTTAATATAAATATCAAAAATAATTAGTTCATTATTTTCCGGAACATTTAAGGTATCTGGTTGCAAACAATATTTTTTGTTCATTTCACTCAAAATATTGTTTAGTTTTCCATAAAGCTCTTCGTAATTGCTCGCTCGAATGTTAAGAGCATCACACCGTAGATTAAAAAATGATCTTTTAACTCCAAATTCTTCTTTTAGCTTATGTAAAATTTGATCCCATGTTGGATTTATGAGTGATTCAAGTACACTCAATGCTTTCCCTTGCACTCTATTTACTAGCACTTTCTGTAGTACGGCTGTGTGCTCTGCTGGCGTCAGTTCCAACACTGTTTGCACATCTCTTAAAAAATTACTGAGGGCATACTCGTCGCTACCGTTGAATATGGGTAGACTTCTCGCTTCTTTCAAACTCTCCGCTAATGTTAAAGCCATAACGAAAGTGTAGTCTCCAAATGCAGAAATAAGAAAAAACGTTTGCTGATTGTCTATTGCTTGTTCGTTGTTTGTTGTATTCTGTTTGTTGTTGTATTTTTTTCTTTTTTTGTCTTATATTATATATTTTGTTTGTAGTTTTCTTTGTAGTTTCGTTGTTAGTTATTTATCAATTTTTTTTCTAGTAAATTTGTTCTTTATATGTAAATTTTTTCCAATTTATTTCGTTTATTTTTGGTCAGATATTTATTCATTTCACACTTCACTGTTTCACAAATTAGTTGGTTCGTATCGCAGGATGCAATTATTATAATTGTATCCCATCCTCGTCGCCAGTTAAATAAAAGAACTAGGCCTTTTTGTTTGGTTTTTATTTATACTTATTTTATTTCAGCAAAAGTCAAATGTATATTAATTCATTTTATGTTTTACGTAAACGACAATGTCTTTATCTTTTTCTTTTCTAAAGATTATTCGTATTTCATAAAAAACCGATAAAGAGATCTTAAATGAAACATCTTAACGAGATCACTACCGTTGTTCGACTGACTCAAATTCAATTATGCGAAACCAGTTGACATAATAAAGAAAGGCAACAAAAGAACATAAATAATAAACCGTTAATCTTCAGTACATAAGAAAACATTTTTGTTTGAGTGATTAGACACATAGTGAGAACATTAATAGTTGGAGAAAGAGAAAACGTAAGCATGTAATATATAACTAGCATCCATGTGTGTGTGTGTGCGTATGACTTTTTTTAAATACCAAAAAAACATACACACGTTCAGTGAAATACTCGACTACCGACTGGTTCTCGTTTATTTAAAATCTGTGACAGCGCATAGAGAAAGGGACCTAAGGGTAAAAAAATCAATTTTCATTTTTTTTGATGTGGACAACATCTGAGCATCGAATGAGACCGATTCCATGCCCCAAAAGTGTTCCCTCCCAGAGATATGCGCGTTTTATGAAAGTGATGGTACGAGGGCGACCGCAAAAGTAACTGGCCTAACATAAAAAGAACCGTTTTTTTTGGAATTATTATTATTTATTTTTCAACATAATCTCCTTCCAACTTAATACACTTCATCAAACGTTTTTCAAGTTTTTTAATTCCATCCGAAAAATAAGATTTTTTAAGACCTTCAAAATATGCCTCAGTTTCAGCAATAACCTCGCTATTGGACGAACATTTTTGCCACCGAGACATGTTTTTTTAAATTTGGAACAAGAAATAATCAGAAGGAGCTAAATTTGGACTATATGGTGGATGCGGAGCAATTTCAAATCGTAATTCGGCCAGTTTTTGTTGAGTTAAAAATGCAGTGTGTGAAGGAGCATTATATTGATGAAAAAGAACTTTTTTTTTTCTAAATGCGGTCGTTTTATCTTGATTTCTTCACTCAACCGATCCAATAATGCACAATAATATTCACTATTTATAGTTTTTCCTTTCTCAAGATAATCAATAAACTAAAATATAATAAACATTCCTTTTCCTGCTGACTTAACAGTTTTCGCCTTCTTGGGACCACTTTTACCAGCCTCTATCCATTGTTTTGACTGTTCTTTGCATTCTGGGATGTAGTGATGGATCCATGTTTCATCAACAGTTATGAATCGGCGCAAGAACACTATTGGATTACGCTGATAAATCGCTAAAAGCTCCTCGGAACTGGTCCAACGGACGATTTTTTGGGGCAAAGTCAACAAACGCGGCACCCACCTTGCGGATAGCTTTTTCATGTGGAGTTCATCATGTAAAATACTCTAAACTTGTTTTTCGTGTATTTTAACAATATCAGCAAGTTCTCTGAGCTTTATTCGTCTATTTTTAGTCACTTCATTAAATATTTTTCTAATGTTGTCAATAGTAGTAGCAGTTTCGGCCCGAGCGTTGTTCATCTTCCGTACTTGAACGACCCATTTAAAATTGTTGAACCCAGGATTTCACGGTGGAGTATGATGGTGCATTATCACCATGAACAGAATCCAATTCATCTTTGATTTATTGTGGCGTATAACCTTTCATTTAAAAGTGTTTAATTACCGCACGAAACTCTTTATTTTCCCTATTTCAAAAATTATAAAACTTGTTTACTTCAATCACCTGTAACAAAGAAAATAATCATTAAATATTTCTAAAATTTTGACAGATGGCTTATAAAAGATTGCCTTTAAAAAACAAAAAAAAACAAAAAAGTTGCTAGTAAAACAGAAAATGTGCCAGGCCAGTTAGTTTTGCGGTCGCCTTCGTAAATAGGTAATGGGACTTTATAAAACAAGTAAAAAGTATTTATGTTCAGGCCGAGCCTTATATAAGTAGGTATACCCTTCACTGAACCTACGCTACTAAAGCGCAAATACAATATAGGTCCGCTTTTTGGTTAATTTTGGTACATGCGTCTGTCCCCCATTTCAGCCAAAATTACACTATTTTTGTATTGCTAGCAAAATTTAATTAAATTGAGTACCCATATCGACTATTAACCGCCCGGTTTGATTCATCGAGAAAGTTTATGAGCCAAATAAGCCAAAAAGTCTAGCAACTACTCCGTCCACGAAAAAGGTGATTTGTTAAGCAAATATACAAAAAAGTGTTTCTTTTACCGAGGTACTTTTAGTTCCTTAAAGAAAACTCCCCCCAAAAAATAGTTCCCTCGTAGTTATATGATATGGAACACTGCTCCTATCAAGTATCAACTGTTAATAGACTACTGTTAAATTTTTCAAGAGTTCCATCATTAAGTTTGCGTTTAACAGCTGTTTAAAAAAAAACAACCTCGTGGATTTTGTTAAAAATGGAAAACAATTGATTTTCGAGTGCTCATTAAACAAAAAACCGTCAATCAAACCAAGGAAAAGCTTGATAAATACTATCGGGACTCTGCACAATCGATTTCAATGGTAAAAAATTGGTTTACTGAATTTAATTGTAGTCGCACAAGTACAAATGACGCTGAACGTTTTGAACGGCCAATTAAGGTCAGTACACCCGAAAATTTCGAAAACATTCACAATATGGTGTTGGCCGATCGAAGAGTAAAACAATGGATTTAGACAGCTACTTGGTCTCTGAAGTGTTATAATGGATCCATGTTGCAGCCACAATTACAAAAACTCATTCGAATTGCGGTTAAACAACTCCAAACAATTCTTACAAGTTGTCACACGATTACGTTTATGGACAATTGAGAGCAAACGCGGCACTAATCTTGAAAGCAGATTTCTTAAACCCAACTGATGATGTATAATCATAACCACACTGCCATATGAAATGCGTATGGCTTCAACAATCTCACGCACTTTTACTCTTCGATCGGCCAATACCATATCGTGAATGTTTTCGAAATACTCGGTTGTATTGACCTCAATTGGCCGTCCGAAACGTTCAGCGCCATTTGTACTTGTGCGTCCACAATTAAATTCAGTAAACCACTTTTTTTACCATTGAAATCGATTGTGTAGAGTCCCCATAGTATTTATCAAGGCCAAGGTGACTTTGTCGGCCAATAAGGTACACTATTTTTTTTTTTGGATGCATGCGGCATACGAGGGCTGCGATATATATTGCTGGCCTAATAATGAAAATGCGAATATTTATCATCAAAAATGGTTTTATTGTTTTTCAAAGTATTCTCCAGCATGATTTATACACTTTTGCATGCGCTCAAACCAATTGTCAAAGCACTTTTTCCACTCCGATTGAGACACATCCAAAACATGGTTTCGAACGCTTCAACAGCATCTTCTGGCGACGAAAATCATTGGCCACGCATTTTTTTCTTGATGTGCGGGAATAAAATGAAGTCATGTCAAGTCAAGGCTGTACGGCGGATGACCCGTCAATTCGACGTTTTGGCCGGTCAAAAAGGCGCTGGTTTAAACCGATGTGTGAGAGCTCGCATTGCCATGGTGCACAATGACTCGTCTTCTCTTGTTCGTTTTTCGAATTTCTCCGAAGACTTTAGGCAAACAGATTGTGGTGTACCACTCAGACTCTTGTCCTAAGTTGCTCATGCTGATCCGTCGCCATATGACCAGTTTTGCCGAAGAAACAGGCGACCATTTGCTTCGTAGTGCTTCTTCCACGAACAACTTTCGTTGGATTTGGCTCGTCTTCGAAGACCCACACGGTCGATTGCTGTTATGTTCGGATTAATTCATAGATCCATGATTCGTCACCTGTGACGATCTTAAAAACTTCTTTTGAAGCACTGCGATCTTATTTTTTCAAAATTTCCTAGCACCAATCCACACAAGCCTATTTTTGAGCGATTGTCAGATATTGCGGGATCCAACGAGAACAAACCTTTTTTACGGCCAGGCGTTCATGCAATATCGAATGTATGGTGGTGGAAGAAATGCCCAAGGATGTCTCTATCTCACGGTATGCCACATGACGATCTTGCATTATCAGTTCACGCACGGCATCAATGATCTCTGTCACAAAGTCGGTTTTGGACGACCTTCACGACCTTCGTCTTTGAGCAAGCGTTGGCCACGATTGAATTCATTAAACCAGCTTTTCACAGACCTACAGGATTTTGCTTCGTCGCCATACAAAGATTTAAGTTCATCGATGAACTCTTGTCGTGATAATCCACGTCGAAATTTGTGAAAAATTATCGGACGAAAATATTCACGAGTTAATTCCATTTTTTTGCCAAATTGATTTTTTTTAAGTCACTGTAAACAACACAAATGATGGTCGTACGTCAAAACGTTCTGAGAAATATCAGATGGCGTCAGGCAACACTAAGTGTTGCCTAGGCCAGAAATATATATAGCAACCCTCGTAATCTAAATCGATTACCTTCAAAAGGGAAAAACAATAAACGGCGAATGTTATGCCAACTTATTGGGCCGGTTTAATGAAGATTTAAAAAAAAACGACCTCATATGGCTAAGAAAAAAGTTTTCTTTCATCAAGGAAATGCACGGGTTTCAGTGTCAAAATTGCATGAATTGGATTACAAATTGGTACCTCATCCGCCATATTCTCCGGATTCAGCTCCCAGTGACTATTTTCTATTTTTAAACCTAAATAATGGCTCGGTGGAAAAAGATTCAGCTCAAACGATGAAATTTTTGATCAAACTAATGCCTATTTTATAGACATCGAAAAATCCTATTTTTTTGAAGGGATACAAAAATTGTAGAAACGTTGGACTACGTGTATTGAGCTCAAAGGAGATTATGTTGAAAAATACATTTTTTTTGCTTGCAAATACAATTTGTATTTTAACGTTCCAAAGTAAATCAGAAATTAAGGGAGGCTTTGATTCCCCCAAGTGTAACCCATTTTAAGTGGCCAGTTAATTTGAAATTCCAACATGCTTAAATTTACTGTTTTACAGTTCCAAACCCCCCGACTAAGTCCAATATTAAATAGTTGCGGCATTTCATTTTCTTGTTAGAAAGGAAAAACACGAAAAGCTTTTTAGGAAACATGTGCCACGTTCAATACAAATTGCTGCTGCATATTGGCCCATTTATGGGAATTCCAAGAAATTCAATAAACTCGTATTTCTCATATACATTTCGTTGTACAATTTGTCGGCACCTCCCGCCGCACGAAACGACACGGCACGGCAATCTGTGAACACCGGGAACGAACATATTGGATGCTTGTCATAAAAAATATTTGAAGGTTGTGAAATATTTCTAAAGAAATCGCCCGCCCCACAACGACGAGTACATCCTTTGGCCATTTTTTTTCTTTCGAATACACGTTTTGCCACTGCCTCCATGGTCCAGCGTAGCTGATGGTGCTGCTGCACTTAATGTCTTTCTCATCCGTTGTTTGTTTGGCCATGGAATGGAATGGCCGGGGAATACATGGGATCGGTCATTGGACACATGTGAAAGAGTTGTTGGCTCGATGGCCTAGCGTTGATTTAATTTTGTTGCCCTATCAGGGCCATTGGCTGCTGCTTTACCTTGTTCCCTATTTCTTGACCAACGGTCACGGGGACAACTTAACACATACTTGCACACACATACACACATATTATGAGGATATGTATCTGTGTGTAGGATTGTTTATTGTGAATCCTGACATACACCCATGCAACAACAACATAAAGTCATATCCATAAAATGATTATTATTGTTGATGTTGTTGTTGTTGCCATTGTCGTTGCTGCTGCTACGACCGTCGGTGTTATCGTTGCTGCTACCACTGCTGTTGCCGTACGTACTTGTCATCAACATTAAACCAAGCAGAAATTCAGTTGTAAACAATATTATTCACATACGAGAGCAACAGCATGTTGACCTAAGGCTTCCAGGGAGCACAGTAAACGATTGCTGGTCGCTGTTGTTGCTGATGTCTTTGTTGTTGTTGTTGTGGTTACGTACACAGGTGCTTTGAACACATGTTGGTCTTGGGATAAAACCGAGCACATAGGAGGGAAGGTGCACCAAACCCGGGAAATAGAGCTTGTCCAAACTAATCTATTATTTTATAACTGGTTCATACGATTTCCTATCGCACATCACTGGCTGCGTGTCAAGTAATCGAGATTATGCCAAAATCAGGCGATACCGAATATAGTAACCTCACAGAACAGTGCTGAAGTAAAGTGTGATCAATTTAAAACTTGTTTTAATATTAAAGAAAATATACGAGTATATAGAACTGTAGTATGATCCATCTAGAGGTATTTTTTCAGGACAAAAACAAATATAAAAATTCAAATCAAGTGTGGAATCTGACTAAGACACGTCATTCACGTATGAGCATTTGTAAGATACTAAATTTTATTTATACAAAAAGCGATTATATCAAATGTTAAAAATATTTCAAGTCATCTAGTAAAACCTCTTGCAGAGATTACAAATCAAAGCGGAGGCCAAATATATTTAATACAAAATATACAATACAATTTTTAACAACATATGTACATCCCTTAGGCTGGTATACATCCTAAGTACTACTCGAAAAGTGACACATTTCTTGTGTGTGCGGGCTGCTCCTACCACTGGTCATTATCACCATGTGGAAAAGTACGATCATGAGCGAGCGTACAAATATTATTAAATGTATACAGCTAACAATTTTATGGGCTGCACTTAAGAATGCAACAATACCCAACACACAATTTAAAACATGTTCAACTTTGAACAGAATCTTTATTGGTAATTTGAAAGGGCATTTAATGTCATTTGTGTTTTGAAAAGAATTACCTTCAAATGTTGGCAACTGTATTATGGAAATGAGCGTTCGGTGAGAAACGGGAAGATCCGCTGTTTTCGACTTAAATTTTGTTCAGTGTTGAGGCCCATTTCTGGCTGAACGGCAAAGTCAATAAAGAAAATTGCCGCATTTGGGCTGAAGAGCAACAAGCCGAGGTCCAAGAAGTGTCATTATACCCACAGAAAACCACAGTTTGGTGCGGTTTATAATCTGGTGGAAGTATCGGTGCATATTTTTTAAAAAATGATGACGGCCGGAACCTAATCGTGAATGGTGCTCGCTATTGCGCCATGATATCGATCTTTATGCTACCTGAAATTGATCTTTATGCTACCTGAAATTTATTGGTAATTTGAAAGGGCATTTAATGTCATTTGTGTTTTGAAAAGAATTACCTTCAAATGTTGGCAACTGTATTATGGTGAGAAACGGGAAGATCCGATGTTTTCGACTTAAATTTTGTTCAGTGTTGAGGCCCATTTCTGGCTGAACGGCAAAGTCAATAAACAAAATTGCCGCATTTGGGCTGAAGAGCAACAAGACGAGGTCCAAAAAGTGCCATTATACCCAGAGAAAACCACGGTTTGGTGCGGTTTATAATCTGGTGGAAGTATCGGTGCATATTTTTTAAAAAATGATGATGGCCGGAACCTAATAGTGAATGGTGCTCGCTATTGCGCCATGATATCGATCTTTATGCTACCCGAAATTGAAGCCCGTAATCTTGACGACACTTGGTGTCAACAGGACGGAGCCACTTGCCATACTGCTCAAACAATGCATCTATTGAGAGGTCATTACGAAAAGCAGCTAATTTCACGTTTTGGACCGGTGAGTTGGCCGCCTAGATCGAGTGATATCACACCTTTAGACATTTTTCTTTGTTTACGTAAAGTCCAAAGTCTATGCTGACTCAGGTTTACGATTCAGGTTTTGGAAGCCAACATTACGCGTGTCACTAAAGCCATACTGGTACCAGCTCGAATGAGTCATCCAAAATTGGACCCTCAGAATGGAAACCCTAAGGCGTAGTTGGGGCGAACATTTGAAGGAAAATATATTCAAAAAAATTAATACCATAAAATGTCCTTTCAAATTACCAGCCATTTAAAAGATTAGGTCCCTTTCTATTTGCGCTTAGAACCGTCGACTTCACTTTCATAAAACGCGCATATCTCTAGGGAGGGAAAACTTTTGGGGCATGGGATCGGTCTCATTCGATGCTCAGATGTTGCCCACATCAAAAAAAGAAAAAAATGAAAATTTATTTTTTTTTTACCCTTAGGTCCCTTTCTATTTTGCGCATCACATATATAGAATTAGATGTCGGAATAATTGTGTCCAAAAAACCGGGGTTTCCAGTAAACCAACATTTCGGATATTTTTCAAAACCGTGTATTGGAAAAAAGCGACCGTCGAAATTTTTTAGAAGTAAAAAACTGGCATTTACCGACATTCTGGTTTTAGCCTTTGCCCTAGGAATGGAAATCATTTTCTGAATCATAAGAAAAGTAATAGTGCCCTGGAACAGTTTAAATTTACCAGATTTTAAAAATAATGTCATACCTTCGAACCTGGATAAGTGGGGCCTGCATAAGTGGGAATCCTCTATAAGTGGGTCAGTTTTGGCGATCCCTGCACACTTCGAACAAAAAAAAATAAAAAAAAATCCTCTTTAAGCAGGTGTTTAAACCTCTTTAAGTGGGACTTGATTCTTTTGAATTTACTTTTATAAGTGGGAATTTTTAGTCGTTTTCCTCTATGAGAGGGATGTCCCTTTTCATGCTGAAGCTTCCAAAGTGCGGTTTTTGTCTTTTTACTCTCTCTTGCAGAAGCGAGACAGGGTTGGCGATTTTTTGCCAAATATTTTGCCAATTTCAGCCTGAATATTGTTAGTAAGGTCTTCCAAGGTGTGTGGACGGTTGATATACTCCTTCGTCTTCAGGTAAGTCCAAAGGAAAAATTTTAATATGGTTAACGCTGGTGAGCTTGCCGGCCAGTTCACATAACCCGTCAAAGAGATAAGCCGTTAAGGAAACATTTGCCTTAAACAGTTCATGGGAACCCTCGCTGTGTGTGCGGTGGCACCATCCTGTTGAAACCATGTATCCTCTTATATCATTGCCTCAAAAAAAATCCTTTATTATAGCCAAGTACCATTCAGAGTTCACAGTTACGGCAAGAAGACTATCCTGGAAAAAGTAAGGGGCAATGATCCCTACTCGTGATATGGCGCACCACACAGTGACGCGGTCCGAATGCAGAGGTCTCTGGTGAAGTTCTCTGGGGTTTGTTTCACCAGGAACGCGTCCGCGTAGGGTAACAGCGAATCGTAAACAAAAAGCACGCTGCACTGCAATGATAGAGTGCGCATTTGAAAAGTACGCTTCAACACAAAATGACCTCTCCTCACGTACCCAATGCATGATGGCAACTGAAAGGCAGACGAATACAAATCTCCCATCAGCCACTATCAGCCAGGCACTCTCTTCGACCAACAGTGTCGCAACAGCCTGCAGTGCAAAAAAGCAAATTTCCAGTACACTGAAAGGTCTAGGTCTAGCTTAAATACTTGTATATGTGATATTTACGTATTTCGTACTTAAATACGAGTATTATGAATTTTCGTCGCTTTTACATACAACTAAAAAACCGAAAACCGGAGAAATCGACGCCATAAATCCGGGTAAAACAATATGTCGGGTTTTAGCTATTTTTGAGACACCGACTGTTGGGTGTGGAAAGTAAAACCGAACTGTCGTTTTTCGGTTTGCAACTATCGGTTGAAATGATAACGCATTGGTACCCCTAAGAAAGAACATCTGTTAACTACACCTAGTTACGGTTAGATTTTATGCATTCTGTTCTTTGACAAAAAAAAAAGTTTTTTTTATTTATTTTTTACAAAGATAGCTTTTTGGGACCTTTGGCCTATCTCTTATCTCACGCAAAATTTCTCTATACTTGGATTAGTAGCAAAATTTGCATATCCAATCAATTTAAGTACCCATATGTCCATATTGACTATAAATCGCCCGTTTGGACCATGTCGGACGTTTTTTGGGCCATATGGGCCATATGTTTATTTACTTCACTGAATAACCTTTTAAGAAACAATTGCAAATCTGTGTAATGAAATTTATGTTATTTGTGCACATGGCCAAGTTATCACTTAGAGGATTAATTCGGAGTAGTGAAATTTTAAGTAAAAAAGGTGGGCAAATTAAGTCTAAACTTTATTTATCCTCTATCATGGATTGCGATTGAAGGTATCATAGTCGGTACACCTACTAATCGTCTGTCAAGAAAGCTTTTCGATGTCTAAAAGCTTCTTTAACTTATATTGACCAAATATTCTTATAAAAATTTGATACTATTAAAATTCTATTATCATCGGTCCATTATTTAGATCAATATGAACATATTTTCAAACGGGCGATTCATCTTGGTATACTTAGTAGGGACATAAATACTGTTACAACATTGAACACACCCATTTCAATAGTAGAACTGAACATACCCCGTTAATGTCATATGGGGTTTGAAAGCTAACCTCAATAACGTTAGTCTGCAATGGGATTTTAAAATTGTTTCAACTTTCATCATGGAGTGGTCAGATAGTGAGAACCGTATCGCTGTAATAGCGCTTAAAACTAAAAAGCGATATTTTCAAAACGCTCCGGCCACTAGGGACTAACCGCATGTTCGTCTACCGATGCATAAAACTGTTTGAGGTGACTGGGGATGTAAAAGACCGCCATCGGTCGGGCCGCCCACGCTCTGTTCGAACACCGCATGTCACAGAATTCACAGAAATCCGCTCCGAAAACAGAAAACCATGAAGAATATCACCCAAAAGTCCATGAGCCGAATCTTTAAAAAAGACTTGGGACTTGGGGCTTTTAAACGACGTACCGGACATTTATTGACTGCAGCTTTAAAAAAAATAGGATTGAAAATGCAAACGTCTTTTGGGGAAGCACGCTGATAACTTGCACAGAAAAGTTTTGTTCACCGATGAAAACATTTTACTGCGAACAAGGAGTCAAAAAAAACATCGGCCAAAGTTTACCAAGAAACCGCTGTTGTGAAGCCTCTTAACAAGTTCCTGTTTCAAAACCAGCCATGGACTTTCCACCAGGATTCTGCGTCGGCCCATAAGGCTAAAACGTCCCAGGCCTGGCTTTGAAATAATTTGCCTGTGTTCATTTCCTCTGAAGAATGGCCCTCAGGCAGTCCAGATTTGAACCCATTGGATTACAAATTGTGGACGGTTTTTGAGGACAAGGTTTGTGACAAAAGATAACCCAACATTGGATCTCTTAAGACAGCTTTGGTTCGAGCTGTGACCAATTTTCCAATGGGCGAGGTTCGTGCAGCTATTGACGATTGGCCAGTGCTACTTCAGGCGTTTGTAAAGGCAAAATGCGGACATTTCGAATAAGTAGATTCTTTTTTGATACAATATACATCAATAAATATATTAAAAAATATTTGGTCCAAAAACATTCAGTACTTTTAATTTTACAGCATAAAACGTGTGTAACAGTATTTATGTCCCTACTATGTACAATTAAGCCTACTTCTATATTCTGGAAAATGTTTATTTATTTAAAGTGTGTTTATTTATGTGTCTGCATCGTTTCGAAGCATTAACCATCTGACTCAAGAAAATGTAACTGTCAGGCCCATTAAGAAATTAAAGCAGATTAAACACATTCATCATTCGTCATTTCTACTTAACCAAAGATTTTGTAGTGATAAGAAACTGATAAATTATTATAGGTATTATATTCTGATATTGGGATAACCAATAATAAGTTACAACAGCGACATAATCGAGGCTTGGTTACTACAAAAAACTTGTTGGTTGTCACCACCAATTATTGGTAGCAACATAACATGTACTTCATAATAGATTAGTTGTCATAACCACCAGTTTTGGCAATCAATAGATTCACTGAATTCGGTTGGTATAACCGACTTTTTTGGATTTAAGTACAGTCATATTATAGTTTCTATCAACTTATGGTAATTAGAACCATGTAACCATCAACACCATGAAATGGAAATTATCAACAACAGCCGAATTTTTGTAGTTCGGACCGATTTTCAGCTGTTTTTTTTTGCAGACACAGAACATATTCGTTGCCACAACCGAATTTGTTTGACAACCGAATGATTTAGTTTGCATACACCATCATTATTTCATCAGCACAACTGAAGTATAAACGAATTTTTGGGTCTAAAATTTTACATGCGGCACTTGTTTCACGAAAAAATTTTAAGTTTTCTGTAGAGGCAAAAAACTGTTTCCGTATTTTTCATGTCGAGGAAAAATAGGAAAAGGTGATTGGAAATTTTTACTGAATAAATTGAATTATACGATTTGCTTAAAGCAGTATTAAAACGACTAGTTTCGGATTTGGTTACGATGAAAGTAAGTTTATGATCACCAACATTCGGTTGCAACAACAAAATTTTGTCAAAACTATAGGTTGACACAACCAGCCGTTACTCCAATTCAATATATTTAATGCGTTATATTGGTATGACCAATCAATGAGTTGCGGCTACAATACGATGATCATATTTTTTATCTTGTGAAATGTCTTTTTTTGAATTTGTAACAAAGTTTGCTTTTATTTGAGCACATATGTTTCGATATTGATCATATCGATATTTTGACTAGGGGTACGTTTCTTGGGCCACATTAGCTAAAAAGTCCATCAACTATGCCCTTTGTTGTGGTGTTAAGTTTGTTCCTACTAACAGTAACCATTTAAACTACTGTCGGTCCACAAAAACTTATTCTTTGCTAAACAAATACTCAAAAAGTGTATATTTAATACTTAATGGTGTCTTCGATCAATACTTCAAAGTGTTTCAAAAAGGAATGATAAAGTGAATATACCCTACATCTATGATGGAATATTGATACAACTTTTATTGTAATTCCATTACCACACTTTTCATATGCAGTCTCGTTCCTAGCGACCAACTATCACAGCGAAGAATATTCCGACTACAGCTACTGGTTCTCAACCCAAGCTAACACATACACACACACACACCAAAGTATGGTTGTCGTTACTACAGCTTGCAATCAGTTTAAACTGAAGGAAAATTACTGTAAAAAAAGGATACCTCTCTTTGTGTATCGACCAACCGACCAGGCAACCGACTAACTTAACTAAGAACAGATCACCGTTGACTAGGAGAAATAATAGGGTAATAGGGTATTGAGCATATTTTTTAAAGCTCCTTTTCAATTGGAATTCTTTAAACTGTGCCAAGTGTGTTGTTTGTTTTTAATATAAACATCTCCTTAAAGGATTGGAATTTTGTGTTTTGTTTAGATTTTACAAAGAGAAAATAATTTTTTCGACTGCCCTGTGGGTAGTAGCACTCGATAGAAATTGCAACTGCAAAAATATTCCTTAGAGGAATTTAAAATTAAAGGAGCTGCAATTGCATTTCAACAGACAATCACTTGCACTTTGAACAATAAAACAAATTATTCACAAGTTTAGTTATTTTTCTCTAAAAAAAAACCTCCTACTACTTGCTTGATGGACTGAGCAAAGCTTGCTTGGAAATAGTCGACGGCAAAGTCCCGTGCCCCTTTTAATACCCGATGAAGTATTTAAAGCAGCGATATTTTTTGTACCAGAACTTGACTTGACGGGCACTAGTAACTCTCGCAGCTATGACATCCCATGCTTAGACAATTAGTCTAGTAATGCCCGGCTTATATGGACCATGCCTCTCAAATAACCCCCATCAGTTACATTTTCCTCTATATTTCCAAATATATCGATTCCAGAAATCTTCGATAATCACGTCGTCTCTTTTATCAACTCTTTAATTCTCCAATATTTTTCTCATCGGGTTGTTTGCAAAATAGTAATGCATAAACTGGATGGGTTCACAGTAAGAAGTTTCACACACCTACAAAATGGAGCCCTGGCACGAGCCCTTGGTGCCGGCAGTATAAGAAACCAGTGTATAATATGTAAGTTCGGCCGGGCCAAAACGTTTATTCTCTTCACCATGGAACGCATTGTAAGGGTGGTCCAACCATAATGCACTATGTTTTGCCCAACCTAATTTGACATTTGCTTGTTTCAGTGTTTGACAAATTCAACCATGTATAGGAACACACCTGAGCAGCGAGTTAAAATTGTTGAAGCCTTTTACAAAAATGGGCGTTCAAACTGCTTTTCTTGCACTTCGTAATTTTTTTGGTCAATATACGTAGTCGACCAAATGTGTCCACAATCGGGAGAATTCTAGGCAAATTTCAGCAAACCGCGTCTGTAGGAATGTGAAAAGACCTGTACATGCTCGTGAAGTTCGTTCGGCGAAAAACATTGATGTTGATCGCGATTGTGTGGCAGAAGAGCCGTCAACCTCGACTCGTCGTCGTGCCCAAAAATTGAACATCTTACGAACATTATTGATGCGAATTTTGAATAGAGATTTGAATTTACCGCTTACAAGGCCCAATTAACACAAAGCTGAAGCCTAGTGACCATTTAAGGTGTCGTGAATGGTGACTTTTCAAAAAACACTTTCACCTCATTGGATTAACAAGCAGAATTGGCACAAGTGATTGTTGAAAGTCCGATGCATCCACAAGGAGTGACTGTTTGGTGTGGTTTCTTTGAAAATAAGGTCGGCTAAGCAGTTACCGTAAATGGTCTTGTGGTCAGAAATTGAGGATATGGACCTGGTTCCCTGTGCCTGGTTAAGATTCATGAATTTTTTTTTTTTTTGGGAACCCATATGCCCACTGGGGTCGAAGGGGCCCTAGGGAGCCGGAAGGTAAGGGTCTTAAATTTAGACAAATCTTAAAAGCTGAAGCATATTTAGATTTCCGAGGCAATACCACTGTTTTTGAGTAACCCCAACGAAAACGGTCATTCTAAGGGTGATCCATCTAGAGGTATTTTTTTAGAACAAAAAAAATATAAAACTTTAGATCAAGTGTGGAATCTTAATTGGTAATTTAAAAGGACATTTTATGGCATTTATTTTTTGAAAATAATTACCTTCAAATGTTGGCAATTGTATTATGGAAAAAAGCGTTCGAAGAGAAACGGGACCAAAATTTTGTTCAGTGATGAGGCCCATTTCTGGCTCAACGGCAAAGTCAATAAACAAAATTGCCACATTTGGGCTGAAGAGCAATAAGAAGAGGTTCAAGAAATGCGATTATACCCAGCGAAAACTACGGTTTGGTGCGGTTTATAAGCTGGTGGAATAATCGGTGCATATTTTTTCAAAAATGATGATGGCCGGAACGTAACCGTGAACGGTGCTCGCTATCGCGCCATGATATCGATCTTTTTGCTACCTGAAATTGAACCCCGTAATCTTGACGGCACTTGGTTTCAATAGGACGTTGCCACTTGCCATACAGCTGCTCAAACAATGGATCTATTGAGAGGTCATTTCGAAAAGCAGCGAATTTTACGTTTTAAACATATGAGTTGGCAGCCTAGATCGAGCGATATCACACCGTTAAACATTTTGCTTTGGGTTACGTAAATTCCAAAGCCTACGCGGACAAAGCAGCTACGATTCAGGTTTTGGAAGCCAACATTACGCGTGTCATTAAAGCCATACCAGTCGAAATGCTCAAACGAGTCATCCAAAATTGGACCCTCAGAATGGAAACCCTGAGGCGTAGTTGCGGCCAACATTTGAAGGAAACTATATTCAAAAAATAAATGCCATAAAATGTCCTTTTAAATTACCAATAAAGATTCCAAACTTAATATGAAGTTTTATATTTTTTTTTGTTCTGCAAAAATATCTCTAGATGGATTACCGTTTATAAGCACGAAACATTAATGTGTTTGTAGCAATGTTTACAAACATGTTTATGTGCAAACAAATATTTGTTTGCACCCAAACATCGATATGTGTGCGGCAATGTTTACAAACATGTATATGCTTATGTGCAAACAAATATTTGTTTGCACCCAAACATTGCTATGTTTGTGGCAATGTTCCCAAACATTCATATTTTTGCAACAATGTTCCCAAACATCTTTATGTTTGTGTACAAACATGTATTTATTTTGCAGTATGTTTCAAACAAAAATGTTCTGATGCAAACAAATTTTTAACATATTTTTTACTTCGTGCATATCTCGATATTCGAAGCAACCTCATATGTTCGAACGGTTTGGGAACCGTTGACATATGAGTAAAGACATTAAATATATTCAAATTATAGAATAAATGTTATTTTCAGATTCGTGACGAAATTTGATTGTTTTTTATACCCATATGTCCATAGTTCAAGGAAGTCGTTTTGGGCCCTGGTCCGGTCGTATTTCCAAATAGGTACAAGTCTAAAACAAAAAAACATTCACTGTTTCTAGATACTCATATGTCAGCGAAAATTGGAGGATCGTTTTGAGCTTCAAGGCTCATAGACCGCGCTCTTAAGTCAAGGAGACCAATTAAGCCCTTGGGCCCATACGAGCCTTTAATCTTTCCAAATCGATACAAATCTTAAATAAAGGTAAAAATTTGCATTTGTAAAAAATATTCAATGTTTTTGGATACCCATTCATCGAAAATTAAGGAATGATTTTGGGCCCCAGAGCTCATAGGCCACGCTCGTAGGTCAAGGGGTCCAATTAAGCCATATTGTTAGATTACTGCCATATTCAGAATCATTAGAAAATACCACTGTTCTAAGTTCCCACATGTCAATGTCCAAAAAGACCTATTTGTCGGCACCCTATGGACCATACACCCATGGGTCAAGGTTTCAAATTTCTTCTAAATGTAAAATTAATTCCATATTCTGATTCATAACGAAATTTTATTGTTTTTAATAACCCTTACGGCCCATGTGGGCCGTTCCGAGTTCAAAATGGACACAAATCTTAAATAAAGGTACATATTTGGATTTAAATGAAAATTTCACCGTTTCTGGATGTCCCCGAACATTAGAGGACCACGTCCATTTATAAGGTTTAAGCATCATGTCTACCACTTCCAAAAAAAAAACAGATTTTAAAGTTAATTACGTAAATTACATGGCGTAATTGTCAACAAATCAAAAAATTGATCAGGACTTTTTAGTCTCTCCTTGCATTTCTCCCTGTTGCCTGACTAGGTCCACCGATTGCTGACTATACAACATATATCTGATACGTTTGAAGGCTCTAGCTCTTTTCGTTTGGACTGAATAGTGCTTTCAACAGACGGACTTGTCTAGATCGTCTTAGAATTTAATGACGATCAATAATATATAAACTTTATATGGATTTGTAACATCTCAAAATACTTATCTGCATTTTGAGACGTTATAAATCGAATGACATCCTATAGTGAAGAGTATAAAAACAATAATATAGGGCAGGTTTTTGACATTTTAGCACCCTGTTATTTCTTTTATCTTATTTGCAATTACATTGCAATTTATTTTCAAAGTTACAGCGATTTTTTTGAAATAAGATAATTTTTCCAAAATACAAAAAAGGCCCATAAATGGTTTAAATTTTTTTTTTAAATTCTGAGTTTTGGTGTATTTATAAGTGCCCAACAATAAAAAAAAATATTTAAACATTACGACATCCTGAATTAATCGCCAATTTACACACTGTTCAACCCACTGTGCGATTGTTTACATATCACTTCTATACCCTCCACCGAAGGGTGGATAAATCCATAAAGTATAAGTACATGGTGGCTAATGAAAACCGCTACCAAAAAAAATGTAATAAATTTTTTTCTATTCAATGAATCTGGTAATTTTTTTTTTATTTTGCAAATTGATTTTTAGACTTAACAAAAAATGGATAACTAGGACACTGAAAGAAGAATTTGTATTGTCCGCTGCTATCACGCGCTGGAGTAAGAAGTGTCGGTTCAAAGAGAGTATAGGCGCTTTGCAATCCTCCGAGCGGATGGACCATACTAAGACTTGTTAACAATTTTGCCGACCATGGGACAGTTAACAGAAGACCTAACCATTGAAATCCTTTAGTTTGGACGGAGGAAAAAAAAGCTGGTTCCATGTAAAACAATCCAAGAGTTTCGACAAGAAGCTTATCTGCTCAAATGGGTATAAGGAGACAGTCATTGCCTTTAATTATGCACAAAAATTTGGACTTATTCACATGTAAAATTCAAATGGCCAACAAACTGAATGTAGCAGACTACCCGATTGGAATTTTGCCAGAAGATGCTTTAAATGGTGGAAGAGGACGGATACATGTTGAACTGTCTTTTCATGTCAGGCGAGGACCATTTAATTTTAAACGACAACATAATCAAACAAAATTGTCGAATAAGGAGTGATTCCAACCCACCGATATTCCATAAGACGGAATCTCATCCATTTCGTGTGAAAGTGTGGTGTGCACTTTCTTTAGGCTGCATTGTCAAGCCCTACTGCTTTGAAGAAAACGGTCACACCGTTACGGTTACTGAAAACCGTTGCTTGAGCATATTTAGAGAGTTTTTTCCACTCTGTGCGGTTTCAGCAAGCTAGTGCAACTCGTCACATAGCCCGGCCTGTTATGACAGAATTGCGACAAAAATTTCCCAATAACACGCAGAAAAAAATTATGGTTGGGGTGACAATATTCGAAGAGGATGTTACTATTGTTGGGTATATGGTTGCGGCACAACAATATTATGATCCTCACAACAATAGTATGATTCACACAAAACCATACTATTACCCCTACAACCATAGTATGATTCCCACTCAACCCTACTATGATCTCCACAACCATACCATGATCCTTACAACAGTGGTATGATTCACACTCAACCATAGTATTATCTTCGCAACCATATTATGATCGTCACCAGCATAGTGTGTTTCTCATTCAACCATAGTACGTTCTTCACAACCATAGTATGATTCACACGCAACCATAATATGATCCACACACACAACCATAGTATGATTCACACTCATCCATACTATTATCTCTACAACCCTATTATGATCCTCACAATCATAGTATTTTTCACATACAACCATAGTATGATCTTCACACGCAACCATGCTATTATCCCTACAACCATAGTATGATTCACTCAACCATACTATGATCCCCAAAATTATTTATTTAGGATTTTTATCAAGCAAGTTATATTAAATTGCATTACAATAAGTTAATAGCCAGAATTGAGGCCATGTTTTTATTGAACATTTCATTGAAGAAACAAAAACACATATTCCAACGGCAGTCGAAAATACTTTTAGTTCCCAGCAGGGGTGAATGCTACTTCACCATCCGTAGACCCCAGAAACGAATGTGATTAAACCATGATCAATGGCTATACACTTTAGTGCAGGCAGATTTTAAATAAACGAGAACCAGTCGGTTTTAGGCCGATTGTTGTTGTTTTTTTTAATGGACAACAACCATTCACCGTATCGTGTGTATGTGTTTTTTGTGTATCAAAAAAAACACATACATGTATGATCTAAAAACCTGTTTTGTTATGTTCATAGTCGCAAACATACTGTATGATTGCCGTAATCATATTATTGTTAACGTAAATTTTAAACAATACTTTTGCTGCGCCAACCATGTTTATATGGTTGTTACAACCATATCTTCATTTCTAAATTTGGCAATAATACTATTGTTACATTTCAACAATAGTAATATTGTCGCAATCATACTGTTATCAAAATGAAATTCAAAAAACAATACTATGGTTGCGACGAACATGCTTTTGTTGTAAAGAACATATTATTGTTGCGATGACCATAGTGTAACCATATCTTTTCTCTGCGTGAAGCTGTTATCCAGAAATTCCACATTCCGTTGGCCCCCAGGTCGACTGACCTTACTGCACCTAACTTTTTCTTGTGGGGTTATTTCAAACAGGAAGTCTACAAAGCAAAACCAACAAATTTGAAATTTTAAGACGATCTAGCCATGTCTGTCCGTCCGCGTGTCTGTTGAAATCACGTAGAGGTCAAACGAATAAACATCGGATCCTGAAATGTTGCATTACAAGGGTTGCTATATATATATTTCAGACATTTCCATTGGAAAGTTTGACATTTTTTAGCATAAACGTACTCAGAATGTTTTGACGTACGACCATCATTTGTGTTGTTTACAGTGACTTGAAAAAATCAATTTGGCAAAAAAATGGAATTAACTCGTGAACATTTTCCTGCGATCACTTTTCACAATTTTCGACGTGGACTATAACGACAAGAGTGCATCGATAAACTTAAATCTTTGTATGGCGATGAAGCATCAACCTATGGCACTGAGAAAAACTGGTTTAATGAATTAAATCGTGGCCGACGCTCGCTCAATGACGAAGGTCGTCCAAAAACGGCCGTTGTGCCAGAGAACATTGATGCCGTGAGTGAACTGAAAATGAAAGATCGTCATGTAACATACCGTGAGATAGAGGCATCCTTGGGTATTTCTTCCACCAGCATACATTCGATATTGCATGAACACTTGGCCGTAACAAAAGGTTTGTTCTCGTTGGATCCCGCACAATTTGACAATCGCTCAAAAAAAGGCTCGTGTCGATTGGTGCAATGAAATTTTGAAAAAATACGATCGCGGTGCTTCGAAATACGTTTATAAGATCGTCACAGGTGACGAATCATGGATATATGCGTATGAGCCCGAAGCAAAACAGCAATCGACCATGTAGGTCTTCGATGACGAGCCAAATCCAACGAAAATTGTTCGTGGAAGAAGCACTTCAAAGCAAAGGGTCGCCTGTTTCTTCGGCAAAACTGGTCATGCGGTGACTGTTCCGCTTGAGCAACGTAGGACGGTTAATTCGGAGTGGTACACCACAATTTGTTTGCCTGAAGTCTTCGAAGAATTCGAGAAACGAACAAGAGAAGACGAATCATTGTGCAACATGACAATGCGAGCTTTCACACATCGGCTCAAACCAGCTCCTTTTTCACCGGCCAAAACGTCGAATTGATATGTCAGCCGACGTACAGCCCTGACTTTGGAGGTGTTTCAATCGGAGTGGAAAAGTGCTTCGACAATTTGTTTAAGCATTTGAAAAAGTGTATAAATCATGAATACTTTGAAAAACAGTAAAACCATTTTTGATGATAAATATTCGCATTTTCAATATTAGGCCAGAAATATATGTAGCAGCCCTCGTATAATGGCTTACATTCATAAGTTGTTTGGGCTTTTAAATGGGCGAAATCGGTCCAGGAGGGACTAAAGGTACGGACAGTGGTTAACATGGATACGGTTATCCAATATACGAGGGACATAAATACTGTTACACACGTTTTATGCTGTCAAATAAAAAGTACTGAATGTTTTTAGACCAAATATTTTTTAATATATTAATTGATGTATATCGTGTCCAAAAAGAATCTACTTATTCGAAATGTCCGCCTTTTGCCTTTACATACGCCTTAAGCCGCACTGGCCGCACTCGTCAATAGCTGCACGAACCTCGTCCATTGGAAAATTGGCCACAGCTCAAGCCACAGCAGTCTTAAGTGATCCAATGTTGGGGTATCTTTTGTGGCAAACCTTGTCCTCTAAAACCTTCCACAATTTGTAATCCAATGGGTTCAAATCTGGACTGCCTGAGGGCCTTTCTTCACAGGAAATGAACTCTGGCAAATTGTTTCGAAGCCAGGCCTGGGATGTTTTATCCTGCTGGATAGTCCATGGCTGGTTTTGGAATAGGGAATTGTTAAGAGGCTTCACAACAGCTTCCAAAACTGTTTCTTGGTAAACTTTGGCCGATGTTTTGACTCCATCGTAATAGACACCCCACCAAAACATGACTGAAGCTGGGTGATGACCCTTTTCCACCCTTGGGATCAGTTCAGATGTTTCCTTAGAAGACCGTGCATACACTATCATTTTGCTTGTAAATTTTTTCCTGAATGGTAAAAATTTTTTCATCGGTGAACAAAATTTTTCTCTGCAAGTTATCAGCGTGCTTCACCAAAAGACGTTTGCATTTTTCAATCCAATTTTTTTAAGAGCTACAGTCAATAAATGTCCGGTACGTCGTTTAAAAGCCCTAAGTCCCAAGTTTTTTTAATGATTCGACTCATGGACTTTTGCGTGATATTCATCTTGATTTTCTGTTTTTGGAGCGGATTTCTGTGAATTATTGATTTAACGACTTTGATGAGATGCGGTGTTCGAACAGAGCGTGGGCGGCCCATGATTAAAGTTGAAACAATTTTAAAATCCCGTTACAGACTAACGCTGTTGAGGTTAGCTTTCAAAACCCATATGACATTAACGGGGTATTTTCAGTTCAACTATTGAAATGGGTGTGTTCAATATTGTAACAGTATTTATGTCCCTACTAAGTAGACTCATATTTAAGCAAATTTTGCTACGAATCAATCCAAGCAAAGAGTAGTTTTAAGTTTAAGGTAAGATTAGAGATGACCGACCGCAAGGCCCGTTTCAATGGCCGTATAAAACTTAAGAGATGCCTTCCGACTAACTTACGTAACATTTGGTATAATTTTTGGTCTAATAGTTAGGTGTTTATCGGTAAAACGGTTCTCGAGTTTAAGGCGCTAGTACACCGAACATTACATTTTTATATAAGGGTGTTTTTTATTGAGGTATAGAACTTCGAATTGAAATAAAACACAAGAAAATAGTTTTAATGTCCATCAATTTGGCTTTATTGGAAGGATAATTTTATGCCATTAATGTTTAAATATGATTTCGGGCATGTGGCCGCCGCGGCTGGCTCGAATAAAGCCAATTCTACAGATCCAATTTTCAACCACTTTTTCGAGCATATGGGGCCGTATGTTGGCAATAACGCCACGAATGTTGGCTTCCAAGTCCCCTAACGTGTTTCTGGTTTGTTGGCGTAGACGAGCGACTTCACATATCCCCAAAGAAAATAATCCAATGGTCCATGTTAACCGATCCATGGTTAACCGAATTAATTGCTCTGATGGACGATTATGTCGACCATAAAATGGACGGAGCTTGCGGTGAACTTCGCGAACTGAACCATTACTTTCGAAATAAATTTGCACGATTTGCAAGCGTTGTTCTTTTGTCAACCTGTTCATGATGAAATGGCAAACCAAACTAAATATTAATCACTTGACAGCTGACAAAATGGCCGCCAGATAAAAAAGTGATGCCAACTTAAAGTTCTATACCTCAATAAAAAACACCCCTTATTAAGAAAAAAATAGGAAATTTTTAAGAAGTTTTTTATTATGCCAGTTCGTAAATTCCCAAAAACTTCTTTACGAGTACACGAAATTTAAAAAAAAACTTCATCCATACGAGTAATATGAAGAATGAACGAAGACCACAATTAAAAAAATGTTTCGTAAATACACGCAGAGAAAAGATATGGTTACGCTATGGTCTCCGCAACAATAATATTTTCTCTACGATAAAAACATGTTCGTCGCAACCGTAGTTTTGTTTTTTGAATTTCAATTTGACAACAGTACTAGTTGAAATGTAACAATTGTATTATTACCAAATTTAGAAATGAAAATATGGTTGTAGGAACCATATATACATGGTTGGTGCAACAAAAATATTGTTGTTTAAAATTTACGTTAACAATAATATGATTACGGCAATCATACAGTATGATTGCGACTATTAACATAACAAAACAGGTTTTATCGAGCATACATGTATTTATGTGCGTATGTTTTTTTGATATACAAAAAAACAGATACACACGATACAGTGAATGCGAGAGATTTTTATTTTGTTTACTTTGTTCTGTGAAATACTATAAACCGACTGGTTCTCGTTTATTTAAAATCTACCTGCACTTAAGTATATAGCCATTGATCATGGTTTAATCATATTACTTGGTGTCTACGGATGGTGAAGTAGCATTCACCCCTGCTTGCAACTAAAAGTATTTTCGACTGCCGTTGGAATATACATATGTATATTTTTGCTTATTGAATGAAATGTTCAATAAAAACATCGCCTCAAATCTGGCTATGAACTAATTGTTTTGCAATTTAAAGTAACTTGTTTAATGAAAAATCTCTATTTTTGAATAACAACACCCAATCCTAATAAATAATTTTTTAATCATACTATGGTTGTACGGATATTAGCATGGTTGCTTTTGAATCATATGGTGAGGATCATACTATGGTTGTATAAGAAAAGTACTATGGTTGTGAGGATCATAATATGGTTGTGGCAATAATAGTATGGTTAATACTATTGTTGTGAAGATCATAGTATGGTTGAGTGTGAGTCATACTATGGTTGTGGGGATCACAGTATGGTTATGTGTGAATTATACTATTGTTGTGAGGATCATGATATTGTTGTGCCACATACCATATACCCAACAATAGTATGATCATCTTCGGATATTGTTACCCAAACCGTACTTTTTTTTCTGCGTGTAGTACAAACATAATTCTTTCAGTGTAGTGAAGAGTTGCTACATTCTTAACTTATTCCGCCAAAATACTACTCGTACTGGAGGAAACTATTTCATTTCAATTTCAAAATATTGATGGCTTTCCCATTGAATACATTTACTCTTTGAACAGCTTAAAGTGATGCCCAAAAAAATATCGTTGCCACAGACATTAAAAATAGCCACACTCGCTAATCCTTTCTATAAGGCCCTGGTCTTGTTTCTCAATTTTCGGCAATAAATATTTTTTCCACCCCCTCAAAATCCTGATGTAAGCAGACAGGCATACTTTGTCATTTTATTACTGACTAACGATGAAATTAATGTATCCCATTGCCACAGACGATATTTTCCTTCTGCTCACATACAATCACAGTCTAAATATTTGTCTTACTGGCCATGGACGGACGGAAGGACGACAGGGGTGGGGGAGGCTTGTTATTAATAGCCTGGCGGAGCTTAATGCGTCAACAAACGAATTCCTGCTGCTAGTCGTCGGCCTTAATCAAAATTACTGTCAGCCAGCCATTACAGGACTTTGACCTATTCCATTTTGCCCCATTTGCCCCGTTTGGGGTGATTAACTATTAATGTTGACGTTTGTAATAATAACAATAATAATAATACTTGTATTAGATAATAGTATCATAAATTGTAATGACCGTTTTAAATACGCATTAGCCGTGGGGAAGTCATTGGGAACGAAACAACGAAACAGACACTTTGACGCTTAGTTGTCATTTGTTTATTACGTATCAGTGTTTTCGAGTAAAAATAGCTTATGTACAATATACGTACATTATAAGGAGACCCCTTTAGGGGGTTCCATGAAATGCGAATCTTTATGTAAATAAGTCCCCGGGCCCAAATGGTAATTTGGCACTTGTCCTATGTAAGTGCTCTTCGAAGCTAGCCCGTCCATTACGCCGATCCCCAAACGGGCGAATCCAATAATCCTGCGAATTATAAGTATAGGCCAATTACGATTTGCTTTGCAGTCTACAAGGTACTCGTAATGGAGCGCGTGGTTAACCACCATCTAGGGAGATATTTTGAGTCCAACGACTAACTGAATAATCAACAGTATGGCTTCCATAAAAATCGCTCTACGGGACCTGTTGGCGTTATTTTCGTGGCGTTGGAGTCGGCCTATCAGCTTGGTGAGAGTTAAGTCGTGGCTTTGGATATCCCCAAGGCCTTTGATAGATTCTGGCATGGAGCAAAGCTCATCGCCTTTGGTGTCGGCAATACTTTTGTCCTATTAAAATCGAGCTTTCTTAAAGATAGCACTATTAATATTGTTGTAGATTGGTTCTCATCCAACACACATAGGCTAACCTATGTGTGTTGGATCTTTTGGGTCAGACCGTGAATCCAATCTACTCCTTCGCGGGTAACAGCAACCTCTGTCATTCAAATTCATTCGACCGTAGGCAGAGTATTCAAGAAGACAAAAGGCCGATTCGCTTGGCCACGAAGTACTGACCATATCCGACTGTGGTCGAACGATTTCATTTATTTTGAATGTGGATAAGACACAGTGCTGCCTGTTGTCTTACAAGCGATTCGCTGGCCAAACAATGTCATCAATTACTATCAATGGATGGTTGTTGAACAAACGGATGCTCTTGATGTTCTGGGCATCACAAAATACAATGTGACACTCGTTGGGCGATACATGTATTCGAGGTATCAAAAGAAGCACCGAAGTGTATAGGCTTCCTTAAGCGGCGCGAGAAATAGTTCACTCCCTCTTATTATTGCAATTATTTTACTTAGTATGGACATACGAGGGCGACCACAAAAGTAACTGGCCTAACATAAAAAGAACCGTTTTTTTGGAATTATTATTATTTATTTTTCAACAGAATCTCCTTCCAACTCAATACACTTCATTAAACGTTTTTCAAGTTTTTTTAATTCCATCCGAAAAATAAGATTTTTCAAGACCTTCAAAATATGCCTCAGTTTCAGCAATAACCTCGCTATTGGACGAACATTTTTTGCCACCGAGAATTTTTTTAAATTTGGAAACAAGAAATATTCAGAAGGAGCTAAATCTGGACTATATGGTTGATGCGGAGCAATTTCAAATCGTAATTCGGCCAGTTTTTGTTGAGTTAAAAATGCAGTGTGTGAAGGAGCATTGTCTTGATGAAGAAGAACTTTTTTTTTCTAAATGCGGTCGTTTTATCTTGATTTCTTCACTCAACCGATCCAATAATGCACAATAATATTCACTATTTATAGTTTTTTTCTCTCTCAAGATAATCAATAAATATTATACCCCTTGCATCCCAAAATACTGTGGCCATTACTTTTCCTGCTGACTTAACAGTTTTCGCCTTCTTGGGACCACTTTTACCAGCTTCTATGCATTGTTTTGACTGTTCTTTGCATTCTGGGATGTAGTGATGGATCCATGTTTCATCAACAGTTATGAATCGGCGCAAGAACTCTATTGGATTACGCTGATAAATCGCTAAAATAATACGCCACAATTCATCTTTGATTAATTGTGGCGTATAACCTTTCATATAAAAGTGTTTAATTACCGCACGAAACTCTTTATTTTCCATTTTTCAAAAAGTATAAAACTTGTTTACTTCAATCACCTGTGACAAAGAAAATAATCATTAAATATTTCGGAAATTTTGACAGATGGCTTATAAAAGATTGCTTTAAAAAAAAACAACAAAAAGTTGCTAGTAAAACATAAAATGTGCCAGGCCAGTTAGTTTTGCGGACGCCCTCGTATACTTATACCTGTCGCAAATATTTTGTCTATGACAAAATATTCGCGACATATAGAACGAAATATTCGCGACAGTTATATAAAGCAGAAATCATTAAACCTGAACTAAGTTTTTTCCGTTCTTCGATGTAATATCCATTACAAAACAACCTACCCTAACCCGACCTACCCTAACTGACACTATCTTAATTATCATGCTATATTTTTTTCCCAAACCATTGACATATTTTAACATTTGTCACTGATTTCTAAGATATCCTTAGTACCCCATTATGATTATGATTCATAGACTGACATTGAAATATTGTCTAGCACATGTGACGAGAATAGCCAATGTTTCGCTTAATATGCATCGTTTATTTACATTTGTAATGCGCGTTCATACAAAATGCTACAATTCGCACAATTTTCATATTGAAATATTCGCTTGCGTATATCCTGCAGCTTATGATAAATTTGTTTGCTTTGCTGGCGACCAAAGGAATCAGGGAATGTCCTTTTTTGTTGGTCAAAACAAATAAATCAATTCGATTTATGGTTTTAATATCGATGTGATGATGACCATTAGGAATTTAATAAATTCCGAAATTAATGAAAGCAAACCCAATAATATTGCACACACGCTTACACACACACACAAAGGACATTCTAAATAGATCCAAAATACAACCACGCACGCACATACATACACCAGCCGACTCACCCAGGCACACACACACAATCACATGGCCTACCGCACATGAAACCAAGTTGAGTCCGAATGGCATTTGTGTCATTGTTTATGGCTCTGCGTTTTGGGGTTCGCGTGTATCGTAGATCCACGTGGATGGGTGTGTGTGTGTGAGTGGCCGTCCATATTGCAATGCGCACGTGTGTGTGTGTGTTTGTGTAAACTCATAGCGGGAAATTGGCAAGGCCTTCTTATAAGAAGACTTTCTATAAGACCTATTTTTTGATTAAATACTTATTAGTTAATGCCTTCCAATATTAGGCATTCCAGAAGGCCTTATTTGCAAATAAGAGAGATCGTACGAGTATTAATATGCCAGGTATATATAGGAGTGCTAACATGGCTGGTGAGCGAAGGCAGTCACAGCGAATTCCAGTGAGACAAATTAAAAAATTAATAAAACTGGAAATTGAGTAATAAACAAGAAAAACATGTTAAGTTTGGCTGTGCCGAACTTTGGATACCCTCCACCAGATTCCAAAATAAAACTAAATTTAATGCGGAGGTGTGTTCTATATACAAATCTTTATGTGCAAAATTTCATTTCGATAGTTCAAGCTTGTGGTGAGTTATCGTCATATTTTTTCTCAAAGCCCATGAGACCGTTTGTGTGGGAGGTACCAGTAGAACTTTTCCGATCTCAACAGAGGTGTGTTCTATATAAAAATCTTTATGTAGAAAATTTTATCTCGATAGGTCAAGTTTGTAGTGAGTTATTGTCATATTATTTTTCAAGGCCCATGAGACCGTTAGTGTGGGAGGTACCAGTAGGACTTTTCCGATCTCAACCGAATTCAGCGTAGAAGTGTGTTGTATATAGAAATCTTGATGTGTAAAATTTCATTTCGATAGGTCAAGTTTGTGGTGGTTATAGTCATATTATTTCGCAAGGCCCATGAGGCCGTTTGTATGGGAGGTACAATAAATGGTGGCCCTATATAGAGATTTCAGTGAGAAATTTCAGTGATTTTGCTCAAGAAACTGGACGGATATTTCCAAATAAAAAACAAATTTTTATGAGGTAGTGTCGGTTGAGGGTCTCCAACACCAACTTCCCGTAGAGCAATATAGCCCATTTTCAATACCAACCATGCTAGGTTAACTACACATGCTTGTGCCAAATTTCAGCTCCCTAGCTGTTTTTATGCAGGCTCTATCTTGTTGTCAACAGACGGACAGCCGAACAGCCGGACAACATGGCTAGATCGTCTTAGAAATTACGAGGATCAAGAATATATATACTTTGTTGGATCTCCGATGATTATTTCAAAGTGTTACAGACAGAATGACAAAACTAATATACCCTCCATTGTATGGTGGAGGGTATACGAATTAATTTATGAACTGGTTTTTTTATATATGTGACCCGGCCTATGAAAAGGTGGCTTATGACTCAAAAAAGGAATTGCGAGAAACAGCTGTTAAAGATAAACAGTGCATTTCTTATTCAACCAGTCGGTTTATCTCTGCAGCGTCAGTGGTTCATTTATCAGCATCTCAGAAGCTTGGTTTCAGACCCCACGAATGCGGATATTTTGGCTCCATTGCCATCGAAAAAAATGCCATCAAAAAAATCTGAGGATGCTTCACCAGCCACCAAAGTGGCATCGAAGGAACCAAAGGCTTCATCGTCAAAACCTACACCGAAGAAGTCTGTAGCTTCATCTTCAAATCAAGATCCAAAAAAGAAAGAACTGAAGAAACCTGCGACTTCAACTGCAATAAAAAAAAATCAAGAAAACGTAAGGAGATTCGAAAAAACGAGCAACTTCAAAGGTTTCAACAAGGATAGCGACGAAGAAAACTACCTAATACTGCTAAATAAATATTTTTTGTGCAAAACAGCGTTTTTGGTAAAATCGTTTTTGCGGCGTTCAATCCTGATTTTAAATTTTTCAATTTCATTTATTATCTTGATTCTGGATTTTCAATAAAATTCTGTTTTTCTTTCATTTGTGATCTTCTTTCTCTACATTTTTAGTACAATTCTAAGCAAGTTAGGACTTTCTAGTTTTCACCACGTGAAAGAGCGTCTCAAAAACTATCGAAACCAAAAAAATAGTGGAAACATTTTTTTTTGAGCTATAAGCCACCTTTTCATAGGCCGGGTCACATATATTTTATATATGAATTCTGGAAGACCATTTTCAGCAGAACTTCTAAAAGAATATGTTATTAATTTGGTGAATTGGCTGATTTAAAGGCCTTGACCTTTGGGCTCTGGGGCGTAAAAACCGTCTCTTAATGTTCGGTGGCATAATGAATATGGCATTAATTTTACGATTAGGCTGATTTGGAGGCCTTAGAGTATGGTCTCTGGAGTCTCAACAGGTACGGTTATATATATTTATTGATGTACTTATATATTGTATCCAAAATGAATCTACTTATTCGAAATATCCACCTTTTGCCTTTACACACGCCTTAAGTCGCACTGGCCAATCGTCAGTAGCTGCACGAACCTCGTCCATTGGAAAATTGGCCACAGCTCGAACCAAAGCAGTCTTAAGATATCCAATGTTGGGGTATCTTTTGTGACAAACCTTGTCCTCTAAAACCTTTCACAATTTGCAATCCAATGGTTTCAAATCTGGACTGCCTAAGGGCCATTCTTCAGAGGAAATGAACGCTGGCTAATTGTTTCGAAGCCAGGCCCGGGACGTTTTAGCCCTATGGGCCGGCGCAGAATCCTGCTGCAAAGTCCGTGGCTGGTTTGGAAACAGGGAATTGTTAAGAGGCTTCACAACAGCTTCCAAAACGGTTTCTTGGTAAACTTTGGCCGATGTTTTGACTCCTTGTTCGCAGAAATGCAGGTCAGTGACCCCATCGTAGAGACACCCCACCAAACCATGACTGAAGTTGGGTGATGACCCTTTTTCACCTTTGGGATTAGTTCAGATGCTACCTTAGATGACCGCGCATACACTCTATCATTTTGCTTGTTAAATTTTTCGTGAACGGTTAAATTTTTTTTAATCGGTGAACAAAATTTTTCTGTGCATGTTATCAGCGTGCTTCACCAAAAGACGTTTGCATTTTTCAATCCTATTTTTTTAAAGCTGCAGTCAATAAATGTCCGGAACGTCGTTTGAAATCCTCAATTCCTAAGTCTTTTTTAATGATTCGACTCATACTCTTTTGCGTGATATTCATCTCACGGGCCATGATTTTCTGATTTAACGGCTTTGCTGACATGCGATGTTCGAACAGAACGTAGGCGGCCCGACCGGTGGCGGTTTCTTACATCTCCAGTCTCCTCGAACAGTTTTATGCATCGGTAGAGGAACATGCGGCTAATCCCTAGTGGCCGCAGCGTTTTGAAAATATCTCGTTTTTTCATTTCACACTTGAAAAGCACTTTTACAGCAATACGGTTCTCATTATTTGACCACTCCATGATGAAAGTTGAAACAATTTTAAAATCCCGTTACAGACTAACGCTATTGAGGTTAGCTTTCAAAACCCATATGACATTAACGGGGTATGTTCATTTCTACTACTGAAATGGGTGTGTTCAATGTTGTAACAATATTTATGTCCCTACTAAGTAGAATCTGAATATGACATAAATTTTACGATTCGGCTAATTTGGAGGCCTTGACCCATGGGCCATAGTTCAAGGAGGCCGGTTTTTGGTTTGGGTGGACCACTATGGACCTAGAGACGTTACCGTCATGGTTTAAGGACTCAAGTTTCATCAAATCGTAGAATTTATATTATATTCTTCTTCGTGATGAAATGCTGCTTTTTAATACCCATTAGTTTGTTTTTCAAGGACTCCGGCTTTTGTCCCTCTTGTACCTGGATATGTCTTTATTGTCCGAATCCCAAATTGGTCTAGATCATAAATATAGGTTCATATTTGGATTTGAAGGAAGATTCGCGATTGCTGGTTACCGATATGTCTCCAAACATTAGGGGACAGTTTTCGGGCCCCTAGAGCCTAAGGACCCTCCCATTCATGAGAACGTTAAAGGATCTATCTATTCCTATCTCTTCAAAAAAAAATGATTTAAAAATTAAATAAACAAATTTCATAGCAAAAAAGTCAAAAACCTAAAAATGTTAACAATTCTTAGTCAGTTCCTCTCAAGGGAAGTTTTTTTCCGTTTAGCTCGATGTGGTCCATTTTCAACACCAAGCCATCCCCGGTTATAAGACATATATCTGGTAAGTTTGAACCCTCCTGCTCTTTTGAAAAGGGCCACATTGAGCTTTCAACAAGGCTTTGCAATCTAATCCTGTGTTAACTTGAAATGAGAGTAGTATACAGCAAGCATGCCTCCGAGCACCCTTAAAAGGGCTTCCAGAAGGCCTTGCTGGGCCCTTCCTATTTCCTGCTGGGCAACTAAACGTAACTTAAATAAATACTCAGGGTGATGACAAAAGCAATTTCAATAAAAATACATATATAACGCACGCACACACCGGGGCAATACAAGAAGTCATCGATATGAACAACAATGATGATGGTCAGTGGTTACAATTCATCCATTCCAACGACACAACAGTTCGTATGACCAACTGACTACACACATACTAATACAGATTACAACAATATACGTACATGCAATGAGGCGAAGGACCAACCATCGGTCACTCATAATATCTGCGAGCATGTTTATATCGCTGACAATGGTTAATAAAAAATGTTTATATCTTTATCAGCATCGCACAGTAGCTTCAAATGGAAAATTTAATAAGGATTTGAATGCAACTTCACAGAGGATTTGAAAAAAGTATTTTTTAAATCAAGTTTGAAAGATTGGTGACTTCGACCTGATGGTATCTTTGGTGCTTTGATTGTCCAAATTGGGAAAACTCAGGATCTCGATAAGCGCGATATGCATTATACACCTCACATGCCAGAAATTGTGGTCCGCCTTACAATGTCGCGACTGCGGCCATAATCGAAAAAATACATTTTGAAAATGTTTTTCTTCAGTTCAATAGAAAACACAATGAATTAAAGATAAAAGATTTAAAAGAGAAGGAATCTTTGTTTAGCAGCTATGATATCCTTAAGTTGAAAATTTGGATATAAGTTAGAGAAGACTTAAATGTGACGAAATTTATTCTTTTTTTTCTGATGCTTTCATCAAAACTCCCACGTTAAGCTGAAAAACTTGTCGCAATATTACAGGATGGTCATAGTGACAATTTTTGTTACATTTTAAATGTATTATAGTTCATGAGGTAGAGCCCTTCCAAATTAAGGGTTGTTTGATCCCCTTGTCCAATTTAAACACAATATTATCTACAATAATGTGCTAATTATTGATATTATTCCCGATTTCATCCAGTATCTGTTTCGATCCATGCCAACTACATGTGCCCCAAATATCATCCTATCATTTTACGAGATATATTCTTTTAAGTTGTGTGTTGGAGTGGCACCGCCCACTTTTTTCCTGGATGTGTTTTGATCCATGGCAGTATCACACGATCCAAATATCAGCATTATATCTCTTTTTGGCAGTTTATGAGATATTGCGTTTTTAAGTTTAGGATTGTTAATATATATATTTACCGCCTAACCGGTCTTGACCGTTTTTAATAGCAACCATCTTGATCCATCAACACATGTTTTTGCAAAATTTCAGCCACATTTCTTCAATAGTGTTTTTGCTCTTTTTTAATAGATGGACGAAAAATACCCTCAATTTGAGGAGTCAGATTACACAAAATTTTTCTCAGTAACATTTTGCCTAAATTTGCTAAACATACCATATACCTTAAACGTAGGCTTAACTCTGTTTTTGATGCCTTTTGGCAATACAAAATTTGCATTTGGGGAAACTTCACCTCCCCTTCAAAAAGATACCCAGATGTAAACTTTCAAAACGCCGATACGTGTCTTTTTTTTGTCTCCTCTATCAAAATTTATAGGTCGGACGTTGAAATTATTTTTTGTGCTGTACAGTGTAATTTAACTACACTCTAAAACGTAGTGTTCTCTTTCATATGATACCAATTTCGTACAAATCGGTCAATCCGTTTCAGAACAGCAAGTTTTTTAGTAAAACCTTAAAATGCGTTTTTTAGACATTTTTCATTTTTATTAACCCAAAAAAACAATAAAATAAAAAAAATAATAGCAGCGATTATAAAGAAGAATTTATTAAGCTTTTCGAGCAAAATAAAATTTTAGGAACATCGGTATTTTATATTGTATATACGAGGGCGACCGCAAAGTAACTGGCCTAACATAACCGTTTTTTTGGAATTATTATTATTTATTTTTCAACATAATCTCCTTCCAACTCAATACACGTCATCAAACGTTTTTCAAGTTTTTTAATTCCATCCGAAAAATAAGATTTTTTAAGACCTTCAAAATATGCCTCAGTTTCAGCAATAACCTCGCTATTGGACGAACATTTTTGCCACCGAGACATTTTTTTTTTAAATTTGGAACAAGAAATAATCAGAAGAAGCTAAACTTGGACTATATGGTGGATGCGGAGTAATTTCAAATCGTAATTCGGCCAGTTTTTGTTGAGTTAAAAATGCAGTGTGTGAAGGAGCATTATCTTGATGAAAAAGAACTTTTTTTTCTAAATGCGGTCGTTTCACTCAACCGGTCCAATAATGCACAATAATATTCACTATTTATAGTTTTTCCTTTCTCAAGATAATCAATAAATATTATACCTCTTGCATCCCAAAATACTGTGGCCATTACTTTTCCTGCTGACTTAACAGTTTTCGCCTTCTTGGGACCACTTTTACCAGCTTCTATCCATTGTTTTGACTGTTCTTTGCATTCTGGGATGTAGTGATGGATCCATGTTTCATCAACAGTTATGAATCGGCGCAAGAACTCTATTGGATTACGCTGATAAATCGCAAAAAGCTCCTCGGAATTGGTCCAACGGACGATTTTTTGGGGCAAAGTCAACAAACTCATGTGGAGTTCATCATGTAAAATACTCCAAACTTGTTTTTCGTGTATTTTAACAATATCAGCAAGTTCTCTGAGCTTAATTCGTCTATCTTTAGTCACTTCATTAAATATTTTTCTAATGTTTTCAATAGTAGTAGCAGTTTTCGGTCTTCCAGAGCGTTGTTCATCTTCCGTACTTGAACGACCCATTTTAAATTGTTGAACCCAGGATTTCACGGTGGAGTATGGGTGCATTATCACCATGAACAGAATCCAATTCATCTTTGATTAATTGTGGCGTATAACCTTTCATATAAAAGTGTTTAATTACCGCACGAAACTCTTTATTTTCCATTTTTCAAAAATTATAAAACTGGTTTACTTCAATCACCTGTAACAAAGAAAATAATCATTAACTATTTCGGAAGCTTTGACAGGTGGCTTATAAAAGATTGCTTTTAAAAAACAAAACAAAAAATGTTGCTAGTAAAACAGAAAATGTGCCAGGTCAGTTAGTTTTGCGGTCGCCCTGGTACCTATTATATTATAACATAAAAAGGTCCTTTCTTTTTTAAGACCGTAAACTCTAAAAGCTCTAAACTCTAAAATTAAAAGGTTCCTCCCGGTCTGTGTTCCTACTGCTCTTAAAGCCTCAAATTTAAATTAGTTTGGCTCAATATTCGCATAATACGTTTTGAGAAACCAATTAACAAACAAGATATTGTTGAAATTCTAAACGTATTTTTAAAAATCTGCACCTACGACGTCTGTTCATTGGCCAATGAATTAAGTGCTCAAAGGTACCTAAAACGTTAAAAGTGGTACAAGAAGATTGTTCTTTGTGTCAGCAAAATGTTTACAAGTGGTAAAAGCTTTTCAAAAAAAAATCAGGAAGATGTGAATGACGACGCTCGACCTGGAAAATCCATCACATCAAAAACAAATAAAAACGTTAAGAAAGTGAGGACAATATTTAGGAAAATCGTGGAATCTCTACTAGAGAAGTTGCAGGGAATGTTGGCATATCAGTTGGTTCATGCCATACAATTGTTTCGGAAATTTTGGACATGAAGCATGGGGCAGCAAAGTTCGCTTCAAAATTGAAAAGTTTTAACCCTTCAATGCGCGATTTTTTTGTTTTTGTTTTAAAAAATATTTTTGAATTCTACAAGTATTCTAAAACTAGAAAAAAATAACAAAAAAATTATTTTATTTATTTTTACATATATTTTTTATAAAAAAAACCGATGATTCATATATGAATCACTGCGCATTTGTACATATATATTTAGACATTTTATGAATGACAGATTATATAACTTACATCTAAAAATATAAGAAGGAAGTAAAAAATAAACGAATTATTTATGTATGAAATGCTACAAAACAATTTTTATCTTTGTTAAAACACAGAGCAGTGTTACATTTTTGGCAAACAACAAAAGTTTGCGATTTACAATTTGGAAATTTGCATCTAATTCGTGTATCATTCCATTTGGGAAAGTGACTCTCTTTATCTTGGCGCACATCTAGGGGAGGAATTGGTGCTACATTTGGCTTTCTTTTTTTTTACTTCAATATTACCCTGCAATTCTGAAGGCCTACCACGTTTAGGTGTGTGATGTGAACCAATATTACACAGTGTACTGGCCAATTCTAGGCGAAAATCTGCAAGTCTCATAGCTTGACTTCCTTGGTAACATCGTTTATATAACAACCATGCATTTATAATCGTGATATCTATTAGATGGTAAAATAGTCGCATATACCATTTTCGTGATCGCATTTTTATACGATATCTTCCAACAAAGCTGTCCAATAAATCAACACCACCCATATGTTTGTTATATTGTTTTACAACAGCTCGGCATGTAATTTGAATGCTTTCTTTTTTCTTCCTGTCATACCTTTGCACCATTTGTGTTGGTTCTGCTCCCACAAAAGAAGATAACATCAGTACCATTTTGTTATCCTTCCACATAGTATTTGATATAGTTGTCCCATCGAAATCAGTAAGAAATTCTAGGCTTTCTCCTCTTTTCATTTTTTTGAATTCAGAATCGGTATCTTTTGGCATCTTGCATGATGGGATCCTATTCCTTCTCACAGTTCCTAATGAATGTATTCCTTGTTTTTCCAAATAATTTATTAACGGAATCGGGGTATAGTAGTGGTCAAAGTATATTTTGTAGCCACGATTAACAGGAACTTCTCGCGCTAATCGTATCACTACATTTGAACTGGCTCCTAAATCAGGTTCGCCAGGCAACCGTTTACTATGATCATTTTCAGTTCCAGTATAAATTTCAAACTTGTAGCAAAATCCTGAAACTCCAGATAAAATAAAAAGTTTGAATCCCCATTTATGTGGCTTCAAAGGCATATATTGCTTCATATGATGTCGAGCTTTTGTTGAACAGATCTGTTCATCGATCGACAGCATTTCTTCCATTGGTACTGATGCAAAGTTTGATGTAAGCGAATCAATAATGGGTCTCAATTTTTGTAACTTGTCATTTGATTGTAGGGAATTATCGCTAAAATGCAAGCAAGAACGAATTTTTTCAAATTGTTTTTGGCTCATAGCATTTTTTACAACGTCCAATCCAATAACACTACTCCAATACATTCTTATATTAGGCATATAAACAACAGATGATACTATGCATATACCGATATATCTCATAAGATCGGTTTTAGTAAAATTAAATTTTTTTTCTGGATTTTTAGAAATGCTATATCGTGTACTTTCTTCTACAATAACATCCATAAGTTGGTCGTCAAAAAAATATTTGAAAAATTGAAAAGGTGTTTGCAAATTTACTATGTTTTGAGGCAACATTGTTGAGCCGCTAAATGAACATGGTACATTTCTCATATTGTTTTTTCGCCATAACAATTCTCTAGGTTTGGATGAATAAGATGATGTCGATGGTTGTTCAACAGATTGGCCTGCAGCCGCTTGTTCTTGATTTTCAGGATTAGAATTATTGACATTATTTTCTTGAAAATAATGATTTGTAACTTTTTCTACTGTATGAGCGATTTCTTCTGTATCGCTATTATCCATTTCATTTTCATCAATACCTTCAAATTCGTCATCGCTGTCACATGGTATATTGTCAATCAAGTCGAAGAGTTCGTCTCCACCCAGGGCTTCTAAATCCACTCTTACCGTTCCATTTTTGTAAAAAAGTGGCATCTGAAATAAAGGTGTACACGAATCATATCCAAGAAAAAGAAAATAGGAGCCACGTTTACAAATGAATACATGTTTACAAGCAGAGTTTTTATTACACACGTGTTTGTTACTCAATGTGTTGAGTTATACGAATGCGTGATGATTCATATTTGAATCAACCGAGATTTTCGATCTACAACTTGAGAATTTACACATTTTGCATTTTATTTTCCACTAATGTCACGCACACACACTACAGAATAAAAATAAAATTTATAAAACTTACCTTGATCACCAATCACTAATTATTTTAATTTAAAATAGTTATAAATCGCAAAACTCCACTATAATGCAAAAATCGCAAGGACAACTGATCAAATTGTTGTCAAAACATCCGTTACAAATCATCTATGGTTTTACAACAACAAATGTCATCCATTCGTGTTAGAATCAGCTGAAACTTAATAACTGTAATGTCTAATAAAAGAGCAACATGGAAAACAAGTGGTTGATTCAAATATGCATCACGGCGCACTGAAGGGTTAAACAAAAAAAAGCTCACTTGTCATTATTTGTTCGTAACTTTTTGGCCGCAAAGAATACCGTATCCATGCCTCAGCCACCGTATGCATCAGATTTAGCCCTATTCTACTTTTCCTATTCCCAAAATTTAAGAGACCCATGGTGTTTTGCGACGATTGAGGAGATGAAAACCGAAGTTCATATGAGGATTGAAAAAATCGCTGGCACAAGTGTATTAGTCGTATATTTGAGGAGGAATAATTTAAAGGGGACAAACGACAAATAAAAGAATAAATAAATATTTTTTGAATTTAAAATGTATCTTTTGTATAGAACAGTACACTAAAAAATTTTTAAACTTAAGCTCCTCAAGAGGACATTCGCTTCAATATATTGTGCTAGGTGACATCTGTCATTCTGCTACTCCATAATTACAGTGGTGTTGTAAAATCCAGCCAAAGCCATAATCATATCACAAAAACAAAGCAGTCGAACAACCGTTGCTAGATAATATTCAAATTATTGTGCCGAATTTCAGAATGAATGGCAACAAATTAGACAATCAGTAATTTAAACATTTGACACATGATCCCAAATCAGGCGTTGCTGATTTTTAAACAATACCCGCCTGTAGTGGACCCTTAAATGGAATATAATTTCCACGTCCCATCTGTATGACCAACACATGAATGAACGACTGTTCTTTTCCAAATGAACGAATGTGTGTACAATCGGCAAGTGTTCTTTTGGAGTAGTGGTGGTTGAATGAGTCCTTTGTCCAATCATTTCACAATTACGAATTTTTGAGGAACGTGTAACCTTGTGTGTTTCGGTTATGGAGCCCTGCATGGCATTCGTAGTCGGTGGCGCACAGCCATTGGCAATGCAAATGATGATATTTCAATACCGGCGAATACAACTTGTATTTGTTTCGGGGGGAGTGCGTGTGCTTCTGTGTGCTTGTGGTGTACGTGTTGTACATTTGTCCCCAGCATCAACTTAACGCACTTGTAATCTAGATAATAGGCGTGTTTGATTGGTGGTTGCTTACTACTTATATGTGAGTATGTGAACGAAGAAAAATAGTATGGTTGGGGTGACAATATTCGAAGAGCATCATACTATTGTTGGATATAAGGTTGTGGCACAACAATATTATGGTAATTACAACAATAGTATGATTCAAACTTTACTATAATATGATTCTCAAAACAATAGTATGATTGACACACAACAGTACTATGATCCCCAGAAAAATACTATGATTCACACACAAATGTACTATGAACCCTACCACCATATTAAAATTCACACTCAGTTATACTATGATACCCACAACCATATTATGGTCATCAGTATGTTTCACATATAACCATATTATGATTCGGCACATTTAAATTTAAAAAAAATTACAACCACACGGTATGATTGCCATGATCATATTAATGTTTACATAAAACCCAAAACAATACTTTTTACACACCTACAATATTTATATTGTTACTAAAGCCATATTTTCATTTCTATACTTGGCAATACATTTTAACTAAAATAAATATTGCCGCACCCATACTATTGTCAAAATAAAATGCAATAACCAATACTATGGTTGCGGTAAGCATACTTTTAATGCCGATAATATATTATGGTTGCCGTGACTATATAGTAACCATATATTTTCTTTGCGTTTGGGACAAAAAAACAAAGGGACAAACTGATCAACGCCGGCTCCGAACGATTAAAACATTTTATAAAAATAAATTAATCTCTTACTCGTGAGGTGTCGTGCATTTTTTTGACCGCTGAAAAATTATTCTATGTTTTCTTACCCGAAGATGAACCAGGTTTTCTTGTATAGGGTGATCAATCTTGAGGTATTTTATTCAATAGGGGGCTTTCACAGAAAATACGTATGTTGTGTTAAACTTATTTTTTTTCTTTTCAGTAGTGTTTGTCATTTCATCATGGAAAGACTTACACCGCAAACGTTTCAGTGTTTGGCTCTTCAAAAGCTCGAAGAAGTCCCGCTGTTTTCGACCAAAATTTTGTTCATTGATGAGGCCCACATCCAACTCAACGGCAACGTAAGTAAGCAAAATTGACGTATTTAGGCTGAAGACAACCAGAAGAGGTGCCATAATACCCAGAGAAAACCACGGTTTGGTGCAGTTTATGGGCGCAATTTATGGTCATCGGTCCATATTTTTTCAAAAATGATTATGGCCGGAACGTAACCATTATGGCCGGAACGTAACAGTTACGTTCCGGCCATAATCATTTTTGAAAAAATATGGACCGATGACCATAAACTGCGCCCATAAACTGCACCAAACCGTGGTTTGGTGGGCTCGCTATCGTGCCATGATATTTTTTCTACCAAAAATTGAAGCCCGTTAGCTTGACGTCATTAGGTTTTAACAGGATGGTGCCATTTTCCATACAGCTGCTCAAACAATAGATCTATTGAGAGGTCATTTCGAAGAGCAGCTAATTTCACGTTTGGGACCGGTGAGTTGGCCGCCTTGATCGTGTGATATCACACCTTTAGATTTTTTCTTTGGGGCTATGTAAAGTCCAAAGTCTATGCTGACAAACCAGCTACGATTCAGGTTTTGGAAACCAGCATTACGCGCGTAGTTAAAGCCATACTGGCCGAAAAGCTCGAACGAGTCATCCAAAATTGGAACCTTAGAATGGACACCCCAAGGCGTAGTTGCAGTCAAAAATTGAAGGAAATTATATTCAAATAATAAATGGCAAAATGTCCTTCGAATGAGTAATAAAGTTGCCACACTTGATTTGAATTATTGCTCTAAATAATTGTCGAAAACTCTAAAAAGGTGTTTATAAAGGGTGACTAAAGTTATTAAGGCTTATTATGAAGTGGATGATCAATTTTCGAAGAAAATTATCAGTGATAAGGCACATTTATATCTCAGTGGATTCGTCAATAAGCAGAATTGCCGCATTTGGGAGAATGATAATCCTAGATTGATTGTCGAAAAAACAATGCACCCACAAAGAGTGACTGTTTGGAGCGGTTTATGGGCTGGCGGCTTCATCGGGCCGTTTTTTTCTACAATGAGGCCGGTCAGGCAGTTACTGTAAATGGTGTTCGCTATCGTGAGATAATAGCGAACTTTGTATGGCCCAAATCGGAAGATATGGATGTGGACGATATGTGGTTTCAACGGGACGGTGCCACTAGCCAAACAGCTAACGAAAAAATCGCTCTTTTGCGCGACAAATTCAATGGCCGTGTTATCTCACGTCAGTGTTGCCAGGTTGGGGGGTTTTCCCCCCAAATTTAGGGGTTTTTTTAAGTTTGGGGGGCGTTTTGGGGGGTCAATTCATTTGGGGGGATTTTTAGGGGTAATAATTAAATTTTAAATTTGTTGATTTAGATTTATCTTTTACTCAAAAGTTTAACTTTTAAATTAGCACCTTATGAATATGTTCAGTACATATACATACCAATTATTTAGTACCAGCACACTTTTCTTACCACCACTGACAAGCTATAATTTGTACGTTGGTTGATATTTATCGTATTTAACCGCGAATACTCAAAGAACAATACGCAATTTATCAACCATATCTATAAACAAAATAAAACGGGATTTCACAGACTTAAATCATGATACAATCATAGGCTCAGTAGCCCAGCTGACTGCCGTTCCTTTCTGTCAAACTTGTTTATATGTGTTTATGTGGATGTGTGCCACATTCTCATGCTCTCATTGCTTTCCAACAACTACAATATCAAGTGTTGGCGAAATTTATTCATTTCAATGTAAACAAGAGTGCTGTGTGTTAACGATGTCAAAGGAAAGTAAATACTACCAGAAATACAAGAAGGCGTGGGAAAAAGAAGAGGAATTCAAAGGTAAAATTAAAAAAATATGAAGGCATATATTTTTTAAATTTTAAAGTTGTAAATGTTCTTTAATGCTAGATTGGCTTGCACCATGTTTGGCAGACGATCAACATGCATTTTGTAAATATTGCAAGTGTATTCTTAAGGCCCATAAAAAAGATTTAGCTTCTCATGCAAAAACCAAAAAACATCAATTATTTGTTTCTTCAAAAAAAGATATTGTGCCAGTTTCAACATATTTTAGTCCAGCCGAAGCAAATGGGCGAAAGATAGCAGAACTAAAACTTGCAGCTTTTGTAGCAGAGCATTGTTCAGTAAGGAGTATCGACCACCTTGGAGAATTGATTAAGCAAATTGGAAAGGACTCAAAAACATTAATGGATATTCGACTTCATCGCACTAAATGCACTGCTCTAATAAAGTATGTTCTTGCCCCAGAATTTATGAAGCAACTATTGACAAAGTTGGAGAGCACATACTATTCCCTCATAATAGATGAAAGTACATCAATAGACACAGCAAAAGTTTTATGTGTGATAGTGAAATATTTTGACAAAACTATAGGAAGAGTGGAGTCAAGTTTTTACCGGTTGATTAATATTGAGAGTGGATCATCAGAAGCTATAACTGGAATTATAACGGCGACTTTAAAAGGTGATGGAGTGAATATTAATAATCTTATGGGTATTGGAGTGGACGGGGCAAACTCAATGGTAGGTAGAAGAAATTCCGTAAGCACTAGATTGAAGGAGATAGTTCCACACATGGTAACCGTAAAGTGCATTTGCCATTCACTACATCTTACTGCAGAAAAGGCAATGAAAAAATCTTTACCATCTGAAATTGATTTTATAATGCGGGAAACAAATGCTTGGTTTTGCAATAGTAGTAAGCGACAAATGGAATATTCGTCGATATATCGTCTAATAGCTGACAAAACTCCGGCTAAAATTAATAAACTCAGTGGCACACGGTGGTTAGCCAGATATGCAGCCATAGAAAAAATTTTGGAGCAATGGGAGGCCTTGGAGCTCCATTTTAAAATAGCAGCTACTCACGAAAAATGTTTTACTGGTAGCATTCTATCAAAAATGTATAGTAATGCAAATAAACTCTACTTTATTTTCCTAAAAGATACTTTAAAACCCGTAATAAGGCTTAATACCCTATTTCAAGGAGAACATAGTGATCCACTAAAACTGTTCGACGATTTGAAAGAGTGTTTTCTTGGACTTTTAAAAAGAATTATACACCCCGATATATTGGCAGATCAGGATAAGTCCTCAATAATAAGTTTTGAATTTACGGAATATTTAATGCCTACGGAGACCATTCAAATGGGCTATGCATTTACGCAAGTTGCTTCATTACTGCCCTCTCAAGATTTAATTGAAATAAAAAAAACTGTAGGGAATTAATTATTGAGCTATGCAAGCAATTCCGCGAACGACTTCCGGAAAATATTAATATCATGGAAAAAATTTCTTTATTTTCGCCCGATAATGCACAAAACGCAATGAAACCTGATATACTTGAAGTTGTCGTTCACTTTAAAAATATAGTGAATGACATTGATGACACTAAAAACGAGTGGAATAGTCTACACCATATAAAGTGGAAGAATTTATCAAATCCAGAACAGTTCTGGCATGAAGTTGGAGAAAAAAAAGATGCGGGAGGCCAACCTAAGTTTCTAAATATCAGCAAGTTGGCATGCGCATTACTTTCGCTCCCTTTTTCAAATGCTTCTGTTGAAAGAGCATTTTCAATGTTCAACATAACAAAGGACAAATTAAGAAAATATTTACTAAATAATGGGTGTCATAATTTTACACCTACAAGTGATATGATAAAATCATTCACTGCAAACAATATGTACACTGCAACTGAAGAAGATTTGGACATTTTAGACTGTTTTGGCGACGAATAGTTCGAAAACGTAATATGTTTTCCAAAGTATAACATATAATTATATTTCCTGTATTTTGTTGTTGGTTTTTTTCTCTACTTTAAAAATTGAATTTATTAGTTATATAATTTTGTATGTGAACATCGTTTATTTAAATTGCTTTAAAATATTAATAATTTAATTTATTTTTTGTACCTGTTTTTGAACCTGAATTACATATTATTATATTTTTTTGTGAAATAGCATTTGTAGTTTTAATTTGGAGTGCATCACTACAGGTTTGTTTTTCAAAATTTGAATTTTGTTCGTATTTAAATTCCTAAAGATTTTTGGGGGTTTTTGAAAAAAATCTAGAACAATTTAGGGGTTTTTTTTAATATTTAGGGGGAAGGTTCAAAAAATACCTGGCAACACTGTCTCACGTCGTGGCGATGTTATCGTAATTGGCTGCCAAGATCATGTGATTTGACACCGTTGGACTTCTTTCTTTTGGGGTTATTTGAAAGAAAAGGTGTACGTCGATAAGCCAGCAACAATTCAAGAGCTAAAGGATAAATAATTCGGCACATTTACGGCATAGAACCTCAATTGTGCTTCAGCGTCATCGAAAATGTGGACCATCGGATGGAGGTGTGTCGCCGAGGTTGCGGCGGCCATTTGGCCGATATTTTGTTGCATACATAATTGAACCATACCAATATTAACATAATAAAAAGAAATGACAATAGTTTCTTAAATAACACTACGTAACAAAAAAAATCTTTTTGTTTGTTTAAGTGAATTTTTTGCTTTTATCTAATGAATTAGGTCATAAATATAATATAATGAGTGTTCTTTCCTCTACCTAAACGTTTTTTTAGTATATAAACCGCTATTTTAAAAATGATGGAGGTTTCACCACACATTTTAGCATAACTCAAGAACAGTTTGTCCGATTTGATTAAGTAAAAACTCCGAGAATCTGCAGCTACATTACCTCCAAGTTACTCTTACACTGTTTTTTGATAAAGTGAATAGTTTTGGAAATATTCAGAAACTTTTTCCAAAACTTTTTTTTTTCATGCATAATTGGAAAAAAATTTTTGTCTTAAAATTCATAAAAAACCTAAAAAGTCACAAATGCTCTTTTTTGATCTTTAGTTATAAACATAAATATGTCACAAATAAAACTAGCCACATTTCAATAAACTCGATTAACAATTTTTGGTTTAATTCTCAACTAAGTGATGGTATCTCATTTTGATAATTACAAGGAAGTGGTTCAGCATCTTACCGAGAACTACCATAACATGGGATGCAGAATGTCTCTGAAGTTGCATGTTCTTCACTCACACCTAGAAGTGTTCAAGTCAAATTCTGGCGCATACTCAGAAGAACATGGTGAACGTTTTCACCAGGACATTCAAGCCTTTGAAAAGCGATACCAAGGGCAGTACAATGAACGGATGCTTGGCGACTATATCTGGAATTTAATCAGAGAAAATGACCAAATCTACCAGAGGAAAGGTAGAAAAACAAACCATTTTTAAACAGTATTATTAAGAGCATCCTGAATTTAAGGATTCAAGTGTATTTTTCGTTTTATTATCATATAAAAGCATACCTTCATTAAAATTAAGCTGTTTAACAATCTTTTATGCACACTCTTATCTATCTGTACCATGAAAAATAAAGGCACTATTTAAAAAATTGAAAATTCGATGTCATTTCTTAAAAAACGATTAGCCAGACATCAGTTAAAGTTTTTCTTCAGTTTAGAGACATAACCAATGAGAAACAGCAAAAAAATTCACTTAAACAAAATTTTGTTACATAGTGTAATTTGTGTTTTATTCAAAATCAACATCGGCCCTTAAAATTTAACCACCCTTTATACAAACAAGGAAAAACGTGGTGAAGTTTGGCAAGGCCAAACGTGGCGATTTTTCGACATTTTTGGATATGTGACGCGCAAAATAGATAGGGACCTAAGGTTAAAAACCGGTTTTGTTCAGGAGAGCCATTTTTAAGATTAGGTCCCTTTCTATTTGCGCTTAGAATCGTCGACTTCACTTTCATAAAACGCGCATATCTCTGGGAGGAACACTTTTGGGGCATGGGCTCGGTCTCATTCAATGCTCAGATGTTGTCTACATCAAAAAAAAAGTGAAAAGTTAATGAAAAGTTTTGTTCAGGAGAGCCATTTTAAAGATTAGGTCCCTTTCTTTTTTCGCTTAGAATCGTCGACTTCACTTTCATAAAACGCGCATATCTCTGGGAGGGAACACTTTTTGATGATGTCAGATGTTGTCCACATCAAAAAAAGAATAAAATGAAAATTGATTTTTTTACCCTTAGGTCCCTTTCTGTATGAGCTGTCACATATAGGAAACGCCCTGCAGTACTTGTCTCTCAAAAAAAAATTAAAATGCGTATACTAAATAGCTGAGCCTAGGTAAGTTCTAAAACGACTATAACAAATTATACTTCTAAAAATGTTTTTTAGATTAAAATACTGCAGGAAGTTTCTAAAACTGGCAAACTAAGTTATTTAATAACTGAAATACCAGAGTTAGCAATGTACGAGGGCGACCGCAAAGGTAACAGGCCTAACATAAAAAGAACCGTTTTTTTGGAATTATTATTATTTATTTTTCAACATAATCTCCTTCCAACTCAATACACTTCATCAAACGTTTTTCAAGTTTTTTAATTCCATCCGAAAAATAAGATTTTTCAAGACCTTCAAAATATGCCTCAGTTTCAGCAATAACCTCGCTATTGGACGAAAATTTTTTGCCACCGAGAAATTTTTTTAAATTTGGAAACAAGAAATAATCAGAAGGAGCTAAATCTGGACCATATGGTGGATGCGGAGCAATTTCAAATCGTAATTCGGCCAGTTTTTGTTGAGTTAAAAATGCAGTGTGTGAAGGAGCATTATCTTGATGAAAAAGAACTTTTTTTCTTCTAAATGCGGTCGTTTTATATTGATTCTTCACTCAACCGATCCAATAATGCACAATAATATTCACTATTTATAGTTTTTCCTTTCTCAAGATAATCAATAAATATTATACCCCTTGCATCCCAAAATACTGTGGCCATTACTTTTCCTGCTGACTTAACAGTTTTCGCCTTCTTGGGACCACTTTTACCAGCTTCTATTCATTGTTTTGACTGTTCTTTGCATTCTGGGATGTAGTGATGGATCCATGTTTCATCAACTGTTATGCATCGGCGCAAGAACTCTATTGGATTACACTGATAAATCGCTAAAAGCTCCTCGGAATTGGTCCAACGGACGATTTTTTGGGACAAAGTCAACAAACGCGGCACCTTTTTCGCGGATAGCTTTTTCATGTGGAGTTCATCATGTAAAATACTCCAAACTTGTTTTTCGTGTATTTTAGCAATATCAGCAAGTTCTCTGAGCTTTATTCGTCTATCTTTAGTCACTTCATTAAATATTTTTCTAATGTTTTCAATAGTAGTAGCAGTTTTCGGTCTTCTAGAGCGTTGTTCATCTTCCGTACTTGAACGACCCATTTTAAATTGTTGAACCCAGGATTTTACGGTGGAGTATGATGGTGCATTATCACCATGAACAGAATCCAATTCATCTTTGATTTATTGTGGCGTATAACCTTTCATTTAAAAGTGTTTAATTACCGCACGAAACTCTTTATTTTCCATTTTTCAAAAATTATAAAACTTGTTTACTTCAATCACCTGTAGCAAAGAAAATAATCATTAAATATTTCGGAAATTTTGACAGATGGCTTATAAAAGATTGCTTTTAAAAAACAAAACAAAAAAGTTGCTAGTAAAACAGAAAATGTGCCAGGCCAGTTAGTTTTGCGGTCGCCCTCGTAGTCTTAGAATTAAGCATACAAAGATAAACAAGATTTGTAGCTAAAATCATGAGCTTTAGGTAAATTATGCCTCCAAATATCGTTCATTTAACTTTAAAAGTGATAGGAACTTTAAAAAATGAGTTTTTTCTTATTTTTATTTCATTTCGATTTATTTTTGTTCTCAAATTGGACGATTTTTCGAAAAATTTACCTAGCAACACTGATAACAATTATCATATATCTTTGACGTTTGGGAATAAGGTCTTAAGTCAAAAAAATGCATTTTGAGTTTTTGATTGGGTTTAACTACATTTTTTTTTTCTGTTTCGTTTGGTATCAATAACTTAATTCTAGCACAACTGCATCCAATCGTAATCATTTGCTCTTTAGGCTATAAGTCAGAAAAATTCATATTTTGTTTGGTATTAAGGTCTTAAGTTGACTTAAGTCTTTGTGACCGAAACCTTTGAAACATTTAATATTCTTCTAAGGGCATAAGTTGACTTAAGTCTTTGTGTCAACAAACGAAACAACAAAGAAAAGAAATCGGTTATTTCATCGCCTGTCTAATCTAGTTACCTAGCGTTTATACTTCATATGAATCGCAATACTCAATTGAGCGAATGAATTTGCATTTCTCTGAATTGGGTTCACATTATTTAATAACAGTTTACATCAGTTCCTTCGCTATTTTCGCTATGCCAAACATTTTTGATTCCGAAGATAGCGTTATGGATAAGGATTTTTTTCCCAGAAGAAGAAGCCAGTGAAAGCGAAAAAAATGGAGTTGCAACTAGTCCATCAGCTCAAGTAAGTGAGGACGTAGTAGTTGATAACATGGGAAATAATGGTAAGAAGTATTCGAGGCGCATAAGGAAAGAAAGAACTAAAAATATTCATAGCGGCAAAAGTTATGTAAGTGTCAGCGGAAAAGTAATTAAGGCAAGGCAATTACAACATATAAAACAATACAGGAAAAAATGCAATTCTTTTCTTAAAGAAGAAATTATGAAAACGATTTTTGACGAATACTGGTCGCTTGGGAATCACTACAAAAGGGTAACTTTCATTGCAAACCTCATAAATGTTAAAGAAAAAGAGCTGACAGTTTAAAAACTAGGGAAGTAACCTACGAATATTCCCTAGAAGTAAATGGCACAAGAGTTTCTGTGTGCAAGGGTTGTTTCAGTAGAACTTTAGACGAAAGAGAAAAGTTTATATCAAATGCCATTAAAAATAAAATGCTTAACACATCCGGCATTACTAACGATGATCAAAGAGGAAAAAAATCTCCGAAAAACAAAAAGTCTCAGGAGGAAATTAATGAGGTACGGGCTCACATAACATCATTTCCAAGCTATGAAAGTCATTACACCAGACGTACAAATAACAAGAACTTTTTACCTTCCTATTTAAATTTGCGCATTATGTACGACTTATAAAAAGAAGGACGAGAAAATTTTGTTAGCCGTTCAATCTATGAGAGAGAATTTCACAATTTAAAACTCGCCTTTAAAAAACCAAAAGTGGACACCTGTTATAAGTGCGACACCCTTCAAATGCGCGTTGAAGTTGCTGCCACTCAAGAAAAAAAACAAGAAGCAGAAAATGACCTCCAAATCCACCAAGAGCAGGCTACTGCTGCCTATGATGCCAAAAAAGCAGATAAGCTTGCGACACAAGACAATGCTCTAAAGAAATGCTTCAGTTTTTATCTACAGCAATGCCTGTCAACCCCATTTGTTGGATCGTCGGTAGCATTTTATAAAAGGCAGTTGTGGACCTTTAACTTAACAGTTCACGATAATGCTACAGGAGAGTCAACACACTATATGTGGCATGAAGCTCTAGCAGCTAGAGGGGGAAACTAAATAGCGTCCTGCTTATACGCTCATTTGAAGAAGCTACCTGGTAGCGTTTCTGAGGTAACATTTTACTCAGACACATGTGGGGGACAAAACAAAAACAGTCACGTGGCGGCAATGTTTTTAATGGCTCAGGCTAAGTTCCCCAATTTAACCATAAACCACAAGTTCCTTGTTCCGGGACATACGCATATGGAATGCGACGTGGATCATTCCATGATTGAAAAACAAAAAAAGAAAACAAAAACACCAGTTTATCACCCCCATGATTGGTACCAGTTGGTAAGAACAACAGGCCTTAAAAAGAAGTTCCACGTATACGAAATGCAGCAAGAAGAATTTTTAGATTTTGCAGCTTTGTTGCAGACAGTTTTTGTATGCAGGAAAAAAATACTTTAAATGAACACTTCTCTTGGCATAGTGCACAATGGCTTCAATAAAAGCAGAACGGCTTAGTGAGTTACAAAAACAGTTTGCACGATTCCGAAGATTTCAAGATTTTAAGCTTCCTTAGGAGAGGAAAAAATAAAAATCTAAAAAATTATACACTCCAAAGAAAATATAAAACTTTGGTCCCGATATCTGAGGAGAAAAAAAGGGATTTGTGTTCTCTTTTAAGCTTGATACCACCTGTGTTCCACAGTTTTTATATAAATTTACCTACTTCCTACACCGCTGTAAATGATGATCCTGATTTGGTACATGAAGAGGAGGAAGCAGAGACAACTTAAATTTTTTTCTTGGTTTTTATTATTAACTTTATAATTATTAATTTTAAATTACTTTTATTGTTTATTATAATAATTTTTCAAGCTTTTGAATAAATGAGTTAATCAATTCCTATTTTTAACTAAATAACAACGTTTTATTTCCTGACTTAATTCTTACAAAAAAGCAAAACTTTTAGAAATGATACAAAATTTGTGGATCCTAAGGACTTAAGTCATCTAAAAAACGGTAAATACTAACAAATTTTAAAAAATGTGTTAATATTACTATAGGTTATCATATCCATGCTTGTTTTCGATCAGTTCCTTTTCAAACAAATTTTATCCTGATTTGCAAACAATTAAATAAATTTCAATTTAACATTACGAAAAACTACAATTTCTGACTTAAGACCTTATTCCCAAACGTCAAAGATATGTACTTATATACCCAGCAAACCAAACCTTCAGAATTGGTCAGAATTCTGTACGACAATCGGCAAAATATTCCGAGTTCGTTACGAAAAACATATGAGAGAGTTGACAAAAATTCTGAAAATCCTCAGACAAATCAAACAGATACGTAACGATTTCGGTAAGAATTCTCGATAGAGCTCAGATATTGTTCATAACTGTCTGATATCAGACATTGTCGGCAAATTTGGTTTACTGGAAAGTCGCTTGTTTTGACCTAGAGGTCCAAATTTTTAGGTCCGTAGGATCCATAAATGCGATGCACATTTTATTGAAAATCAAAAGAATTTCTTATTTGGATTCGTTGAGAAATTTCCTGTAATTTGAGTATCCATATGCGCATTTGTTCGCTAGTTTTAACTAAAAAAAGGGTCGTTTGTGAAATATGCTTCAGTTTGAGTACACATATGTCTCGCTATAATTATACGGCCATTTTTGGACCCCTAGGGTTCATAAGTCTTATCCTTAATTTCAGTCAAATCTTCAAACTAAAACCATATTTGGTTTCGTAGTGAAAATCGCTTTACTTTGTTACTTGTTTCGACCACAAGGACCGTTTTTGGTCCCTAGTCAATGGCTCTTAACGTCAATCTCAACCAAATAGTAACAAGAATTTATATATGGATTAACGCTAATTTGAATACCGGTAGCTCCATATTTAACAGTGGTCGTTTTTGCTATAAGGGCAATTTTTGGGTCTCTCGGGTCATTCTCAGCTTTATCTTTTAAAAAAATCCCAACCTGATTTCAAAGAAAAATCTACTTTAGTCTGAGTTCCCATGTGTCCATTTTTACAAGTGGTACATAAGCCTTAAGCTTCGTTTTCATTATGTCAAATTCAATGGCAAATGTAGTCAGTTAGGTGAAAACGGGTAGTCATATGGTGACATTCACGTTTGACGTCATATATGACTATGCTTTGTCAAACGAAATGGCAGTCAAGTGAAAACGGGTAAATTTATGACAATTGACCGATATGGCATCATTTGACAAGGAGAATCCATTTGCCAACATGTTGGCAAATGCAAACACATTTGGCATGCAAACAGCTGATTTTGCTGGCATTTTCAACAAGCGAAGAAAGAAAACGAGCAAAGGAGGAAATCGCGCCAAGAACGGACTTCTGGAATTATAGAATAGACATGGACGATGTGCTAATCATGAATGTGGAAGACGTCGCCAGTTCGAAGAAGAGGGTGCGCAAATTACAGCACATTTGGACGAGCGAGCAGACGGAGCGGCTGATTGAGGCAGTCGAATTGCGCCCTGGAACCTGGGACTACCTCACCAAAGTAGTCACTAGTACCAATGCCGCTGCGACGGCAATTTGCTTATTCATGGACATTTTGTTGTTTAAAAAAAATTGAAAATTTTGCTACCACGTCGCTTTTGACACAAAAATTTCAATTAGTTTCTTCTTCTTCTCGCAAAAATCATATGACGACAGATGTGTTTAGCTTGCATAATGAAAACGGTGTGGCAAATGACTGACAACAAATGTGGATGTCAAATGTTGCCATTTGGGTTTTGTGTCAGTTATGACGTTGTAGTGAAAACGCGTTTGACACCAAATGCAAATGTCGACGAATGTGCCATTTCTGTTTGCCATTGAATTTGACATAATGAAAACGAAGCTTTAGAATCAATTTCGGCTAAATCTGCAAAATAATGTCATATTTAGATTCGCCTTAATTTTTGTACATCTATGTAAATATGATCGCTCGTTTTGATTTGAGGGACGGTTTTTGGGCCCCTGCGTTCTATTTGCTTGGGCCGAGATTTTAGGCGCTCAATTCGGGTTGTTTGTTATACGAGGGTTGCTATTTATATTTCGGGCCCGGCAATAAAATCACAATAATTTATCATTGGAAATGGTTTTATTGTTTTTCAAAATATTCTCCTTTAAGATTAAAAAACTTTTGCGTGGGCACAAACCAATTTTCGAAGCACTTTTTCCAGTCCGATTGAGACACCTCTCAAACATGATTTTTGAACGCTTCAACAGCTGCTTTGGGCGATGAAAAACGTTGGCCACGCTTTTTTTTGATGCTAGATAATAAGAAGAATTTTTTGGGTGCCAAATCAGGGTTGTACGGTGAATGGCCCTTCAATTCGACATCTTGAGTGGTCAAATAGTTCATCGTTTCAGCTGATGTGTGAGAGCTCGCATTGTCGTGATGCAAAATGATCCGTCTTCGCTTATCATCAACACAGATGGTTGTATGCCACTCATAATTGACCGCCCTACGTTCCACTAATTGCGCTGTGGCAACATGGCCGATTATACCGATTATAAACGAAATCATTTGCTTCGATGTACCTCTTACACAAACAACTTTTGTTGGATTTGGCTCGTCTTGAAAGACCAATACGATCGATTGCTGTTTTGTTTCGGGCTCGTATGCATAGATCCGTGATTCGTCACCTGTGACTATGTTATATACTGTCTTTGAGCTACCGTAGTCATATTTTTTCAACATCTCTGCATCCTACGAGCCTTTTTTTTGAGCATTCGTCAAATTATGTGTGATTCAACGAGAACAATTTTTTTCACGGCTAAATGGACAGGCAATATCTTATTGATGGTTGTCATACTCGAGCCCAAGGATGCCCCAATCTCACGGTATGTCACATGTCGGTCTTGCTTAGTCAGTTCACACACAGCATCGATGGTTTCTGGCAAAGTGACCGAAGTTGGACGTCCTTCGCGAAATTCATCCTGGAGCGAACGGCGTCCAAAACTGAACTCTTGGTACCAGCGATTAGCAGTGGTTTTTGATGGTGCTTCATCGCCAAAACTCGAAACAAGTTGATTTAAACACTCTTGTCTCGATAACCCACGCCGAAAATCGTAAAAAATCATCGCACAAAAATGTTCACGGGATAATTCAATTTTTTGACAGAAATGAATTTTTTGAATTGACAAAACGTTCTGAGTAAAGTAATGTCGAAGTTTCTAATGGAAGTTCCAGTTTGCATCTGGGAACACTAGTATTGTCAGACCCGAAATATAAATAGCAACCCTCGTATGTTTACTTCTTAAGAAATATGAATAGCTACGGGCCGCAGTGATGTGATCGAATTGTGCACAGCTATACCAGTTAACCCAGGTTTAACCCGGGGTAAGAACATCTAACAATTTTTAGCGGCGGGTTTCCACCTCATAAATGCCGGCGACTTTACGAGTAAGAGATTTATCTCTAAGCCAAGTAAAAAAAACTTCTCTATAAAATACATAGCCGTTCGGAGCTAGTGTTAAACAGTAGTTCCCGGTCATTGAGTATAAGAATTGAATCGTGCACAGCTCACTGATTTAAGAGAAGTTCCTTTTGTTCCTTAATGAAATGTTGAGGGACTTAAGTAAATAATAGCTATCACCTTAAGGACTCTCAATGCGTGTTTCCCATCAAACACGTATATTATTATTATTGATATTTCATTAGTTCATTCATTTATTCAGCGATGATAAATTATGCGATTTATCATTGGTTTGATATCTATCCAAAAGCACACATGCATACCAAACGTTTATATGGGAACATATGTGCGCTGGTGTAGTGGCTACGATACACAGGAATAATCGAGGTTTGAATACTTTCCAAATATGTTTTTATTTCCGAGTAATTCATACAACATATTTACTATCCTGTGTAATAAATTAAACAAAAAATTATGACGTTTTGCAGCATTCTACGAAACAATTTAATAAGGACTATGTAGTGATTTTCCAACCGTCAAGGAACGACGGGGTGAAGTAAATAAAGTAAAAAGGTCTACTGTCTGGCGAGCCTGACTAAACCTAAAATCTATTGCCTGTGTATGAATTTAAATTAAGATCCTGGCCCTTACCGGGTACATATATCTTTTCGTAAATTGAAACTACTCCAAAATTTAATTCGATCCGAATATGACCTCGTACCATTTAACACTTTCAGAACGAAGTAAGAGGGCATCCACATCTGTGGCACAATTTTAAATAAAACTGACTGAATGGTTCGACCTTGGTAAACACCAGAACAGTGCGCAAATTTTCGTCAAGGCCATTTAATATTAATATATGTGACAGCGCATAGAGACCTAAGGGTAAAAACATCAATTTTCATTTTTTTCTTTTTTTGATGTGGACAACATCTGAGCATCGAATGAGACCGACACCATGCCCCAAAAGTGTTCCCTCACAGAGATATGCGCGTTTTATGAAAGTGAAGTCGACGATTCTAAGCGCAAATAGAAAGGGACCTAATCTTTAAAATGACTCTCTTGAAAAAAACTGGTTTTTAACCTTTCTATTTTGCGCGTCACATATTACACTGTATGACAAATTTAAGCTTTTGGTTGCACACATGAAAAAAATTAGTATATTCTGAAAGAGGAGGAAAAAATAAAATACACGTGTATCCCACTTTTTCTGCATCAATTCGTTATATTTGCAAAAAATTTATGGATATGGAATTGTATGTTAATACAAAATATGTCTATATAAGTGGTTTTTAACCAAATATATATTCACATTTTTCGCGAAAATACGAATTGATCTAGAAAAACTGGGACACACGGGTAGTTTAATTTTCGACGTAGATTCCGAATATATAGGTCTTCTTCATGTGTGCAAAAGCGTGTTGAACGGTGTTATACATAGTAGGGACATAACTACTGTTACAACATTGAACACACCCATTTCAATAGTAGAACTGAACATGCCCCGTTAATGTCATATGGGTTTTGAAAGCTAACCTCAATAGCGTTAGTCTGTAACGGGATTTTAAAATTGTTTCAACTTTCATCAGATAATGAGAACCGTATCGCTGTAATAGCGCTTTTCAAGTGTGAAATGAAAAAGGCGATATTATCAAAACGCTCCGGCCACTAGGGATTAGCCGCATGTTCGTCTGCCGATGCATGAAACTGTTTGAGGAGACTGGAAATGTAAAAGACCGCCTCCGGTCGAGCCGCCCACGCTCTGTTCGAACACCGCATGTCGTCAAAGCCGTTAAATCAAGAATTCACAGAAATCCGCTTCGAAAACAGAAAATCATGGCCCGTGAGATGAATATCATGCAAAAGTCCATGAGTCGAATCATTAAAAAAGACTTGGGACTTGGGGCTTTCAAACGACGTAACGGACATTTATTGACTGCAGCTTTAAAGAAAAAATAGGATTGGAAAATTCAAATGTCTTTTGTGGTTGTAACAACAATATATTTATTTTGAAGTCTTGTTCGTCTGTGGGGGATCTGTTTCGATATCCAGGTGGAGGAAACGCGCCATTTGAACTGGATGCGTCCACAGAGAACTAGGGTCAGCTGAGTGGGCTTGGCCGGACAATTGAAGGGGTGCAGCACATCATGTGGTCCCTGATGGCAGGCGGGACAGATGTCCGGAACGTTAGCATCAATTCGCTAACGTTCCAGACATCCGAGGTAGTGCCTTCTCCTCAGGTGAAATCTCCGGGGGATGTTCCCCTAGCACTTCATTCACACAGTAGCTGGATACTGCTGCTGCGAAATCATCGGGGTGAATGATGTTCAGACCTGTCTGATAGTTTCGATGATCTAAAGGTTCTCTCTTATACCGCTGGACCTCTCTCTCTAGATCATGAAGATCGTACCTGATCTGCCTGGGCGGAGGCATCCTGTTCAAGAGATGGTGGTAAGGATGACTGCTGCGAAAACACCCTAGCAGGTATTGCTTAGACAACAGGAAATTATGTATGCGCACGGTAAGGACAGTCGTCTCCTCAGAAGACATAAGAAGACACCCTGTTGATGTTCTAAGGACGGCATTCTGGCAAGTCTGAATTTTCTTCCACTGCGTCGTACTCACGTTCGCCGACCATACAAGTGCTGTGTAGTTTGCTACAGACCGACTATCGCTTTGTAAGAGGTCAACAAGGTTTCTTTGTCGGCTCCCCAAGTACTGCCGGCAAGTGACTTAAGGACCTTGTTCCTACTTTTGAGTTTATCGCAGATAGCTGTAGCATGTGCAGAGGATCTAAAAAGGCTGTCCAATGTGACCCCAAGGATTTTGGGGTAGGTGGTGGTCGCGATGTTGACGTCATTGACTTTCACGTTGAGTGACAACCGCACCTCTGCGGTCCATGCAGTAAACAGTGTGGTTGATGATTTGGAGGCGGATATTTTCATATTCCTCGCAGTGAAGAAACGTGCTAAGTCAGTGAGGTAACAGTTAATTTTCTCGCAAATGTCATCCACTTTAGGTCGTGACGCCAGAATTGTGCAACCGTCAGCGTACGACACAATTTCAACGCCGTCTGGTGGTGCAGGAAGTTTAGAGAGGTAGAGGTTAAACAGAGCCGGGATAAAACTCCACCCTGGGGAACTCCTTGTTTAACTCTGCGGGGCTTCGACTTTCTGGCTCTAAATGCTACATATGACTGGCGCCCACACATATACTTATAGTTTACGATCCAACGTTTCAAACTGGGCGGAAGGGACGTTTCTTTAATGTCCTTGAACAGAGTGGCATGATTGACCGTGTCGAAGGCTTTTGTAAGGTCAAGAGCCACGAGGACCGTCCTGTCGTTAGGCTTGTCCTGGTTAAGGCCGCGACTTATACGTGTGGTGATGGCGTGTAAAGCAGTTGTTGTGCTGTGCTGCTGCGCAAATGTCTTTTGGTGAATCACGCTGATAACTTGCACAGAAACATTTTGTTCAAAGATGAAAAAATTTTTACGTAAGGAGGCATCTGAACTGATCTCAAGGCTGGAAAAGGGTCATCACCCAGCCTCAGTCATGGTTTAGTGGGGTGTATCTTACGATGGGGTCACTGACCTGCATTTCTGCGAACAAAGAGTCAAAACATCGGCCAAAGTTTACCAAGAAACCGTTTTGGAAGCTGTTGTGAAGCCTCTTAACAATTCCCTGTTCCAAAACCAGCCATCGACTTTCCAGCAGGCCCATAAGGCTAAAACGTCCCAGGCCTGGCTTTGAAACAATTTGCCAGCGTTCATTTCCTCTGAAGAATGACCCTCAGGCAGTCCAGATTTGAACCCATTGGATTACAAATTGTGGACGGTTTTATAGGACAAGGTTTGTCACAAAAGATACCCCAACATTGGATATCTTAAGACTGCTTTGGTTCGAGCTGCGGCCAATTTTCCAATGGACGAGGTTTGTGCAGCTATTGACGATTGGCTAGTGCGACTTAAGGCATGTGTAAAGGCAAAAGACAGACATTTCGATTAAGTAGATTCATTTTGGATACAACATATAAGTGCATCAATAAATATATTAAAAAATATTTAGTCCACAAACATTCAGTACTTTTTATTTTACAGCATAAAACGTGTGTAACAGTATTTATGTCCCTACTAAGTACATACCCGGTACTACACAAAGAAATCAAACACAACTTAGATATGGTCCATGTCGCATATTAACCAACGTACAGTGGTAAGAAATGAATCTATTTTACAAAGAGCTACCACTTTCAGGTTGGTTAATTCCAGCTATTATTCTATTTGCATAAACTTCTATTCACATAATGACCATCGTGGTTTTTTCCATCGTTTGTTGGCTCTTACAAGGTTAATTATAATGAACCTCCTAAAAGTAGACTCCATTTTGTAGTCAAATTAATTGGTGGAAGCAGCTGATGATGGTTTTTAAAAACCATCATCAGTCCTCATAGGATAGGGTTTTCTCACTTTCTAATTCCATTCTCAACACCTTAAAATACTTCTCGGCGGCACCGTTCAGATTTTGAAGGGCTGAAACGATCAAGACGTAAAAATTTCCCCCACCAGGACTGAAAGAATACTGGTGGTGTTCTATATTTTGGGGTGATAGTAAATACAAGTGGCACAATAGTAATCACCCTATTGGAAAACGCTATCATTTTGCGAATGGCTTCAATTCGGTTTTGAAATTTGTGAAGTAAACAAACGCATAATACAAACTAACAAGTCAAAAATCGGTTTACTCCGCAAGAACGCGGAATAGTTTCTACTTTTTTGCGCAAAAATTCGTCGGTTGTGTAAGCGCAAATTTCCTGGCCAACTGGTCAAACACTGCGGCGTTTGGTCACTCACCTTGAAAAGACTGCGACAACATGAGAACATTCCAGGGCTGGCCGGACACAGAACAGCCGTTCTGGCCCATACGCATAGATCCATGATTCGTCACCTGTGACGATCTTACAAAATTCTTTTGGAGCACCGCAATCGCATTTTTTCAAAATTTCTTTGCACAAATCGACACGAGCCTTTTTATGAGCGATTGTCAAATTGTGCGGGATCCAACGGGAACAAACCTTTTTTTACGGCCAGGTGTTCATGCAATATCGAATGCACAACGGCCGTTTTTGAACGACCTGCACAACCTTTGTCTTTGAGCGAGCGTCGGTCACGATTGAATTCATTAGACCAGTTTTTCACAGTGCTATAGGATGGTGCTTCATCGCCATTCAAAGATTTAAGTTCATCGATGCGCTTTTCCCGTGATAGTCCACGTCGAAAGTTGTGAAAAATGATCGCACAAAAATGTTCACGAGTTAATTCCATTTTTTTGCCAAATTGATTTTTTTAAGTGGTTGTAATAACCAACACAAATGATAGTCTTACGTCAAAACGTTCTGAGTACGTTAAAACTTTCCAATGGAAATATCCAGGCAGGCCAGGCAACACGTAGTGTATAAAGCAACCCTCGTAGTTCTGGCCTGGCCGAACTAAATGTGTCCACTTCTTTATACCCTCCACCGAAGGACTGAGTGTATATTACTTTTGTCTTTTCGTTTGCAACGCTTGGAAATATTGACCAAAATCTCTATAAAGTATGTATATATTTTTGATTGTCGTAAAATCTCTCCATATCCTAGTGTCTGTGTCTGTAGCGATCAAACAAATTAACTTAGCATCCTTAAATTTAGCATGGTGGTGACTTATCGTCATATGCTGTTTATGATTGTAAATGGGTGATATCGGACCCGAGGGAAAAAAAGGTTTCCCCTCAAGGGACTAAAAGTACCTTGGAAAAAAGTACTCTATTATGAATAGTTGCTTAACAAATAATTATGTTTTGTGGATGAACAGAGGATTAAAAGGTTGCTTAGAAAAACATACCGTAGTAACTGAATGTTTCGGCTCACGTGGATGAAAAAACATCCCCATGTTAAAAACGGTCGGTGGGCCTTAGAATTCTTCAATCAAAGCAAATTTTCCTAAAAAACCCAAATATGACTTGATTCCAGATGTTAATTCGAATAAACCGGCAACATTCTCTGTATAGAAAGGACGAACAGGTCAAATACAGGGTGGGCCAAAAGTTACCATGGGGTTTAAAAATTTAATAACTTTTTCATATCTTTATTTTATTATTTTTGTTGTCAGATTATATAAAGGGTGGTTAAATTTTAAGGGCCAAGGGAAATTATTGTCATTTCTTTTTATTATGATAATATTGGTATGGTTCAATTTTGTATGGAACAAAATATCGGCCAAATGGCAGCCGCGACCTCGGCGGCGCACCTCTATCCGATGGTCCAAATTTTCGATGACGCTGAGACAAAATTGAGGTTCTATGCCGTTAATGTGCCGAATTATCTCATCCTTTAGCTCTTGAATTGTTGCTGGCTTATCGACGTACACCTTTTCCTTCAAACAACCCAAAAGAAAGAAGTCCAACGGTGTCAAATCACATGATCTTGGCCACGACGTGAGATAACATGGCCATTGAATTTGTCGCGCAAAAGAGCCCTTGTTTCGTTAGCTGTGTGAGCCACTCTTTGTGGATGCATTGTTTTTTCGATAATCACTCACTTTATCATTCGCCCAAATAAGGCAATTCTGCTTATTGACGAATCCACTGAGGTGAAAATGTGCCTCATCACTGAAGATGATTTTCTTCGAAAATTGATCATCCACAGTTGCCCGAAGCCTGAATAACTTTAAAGCGTTGCTCGCTTCTGTATCTTTCCAAGATTCAAATTCCAAGTTAGTCTGAAATATCAAATGAAATGCAGAAAAAAACTTGAAGTTTAGGTGTGGTTCACATTTAACATCGGCCCTTAAAATGTAACCACCCTTTAAATAATACTTGGAGAATAAATAATGGAGAGATTCACAACTGAACAAAGAACTAGAATAATGGAATTTTATTATTTAAATCAGCGATCAATTATGTTAACACAAACGCATGAGTGATGAAGCTCATTTTCATTTGAATGGCTTTGTTAAAAGCAGAACTGTAGGTTCTGGGGTGCTGAAAATCCAAGAGCCATTCATCGACGCCCATTGAACCCCGTTAGGTGTACAGTTTGGTGTGGAATCACATCTGCAAATATCATTACGCCTTACTTCTCTGAGAATGAAGATGGAAGTGCTGTAACCGTAAATGGAGAGCGGTATCGGTTTATAATAGAAAAATTTGTACGTCCTCCTCTTGAAAACCGACCTGAGAAGTGGTTTCAGCAGGACGAATACCTCTGCCTACACTGCCCGAGACACAATGACACTTTTCAGTCAAATTTTCGGAGAGCGACTAATTTCCAGAAATTCGGAATTATTTGGTTTGGAGTTATTTGAAGAAGCGAGTATATGTGAAGAACCCCGAGTCAATCCTTCAACTCAAGGCCAACATCGTTGCGGAAATTCGAAAGCTACAGCCACAAATTTTAAAAGATATTATGATAATGCTCTAAAACGAGCTCATCATTGCGAAGCTAAAAATGGGATTCATTAAAGTGACATTACTTTGTTATTATGTTATTAATGTTTTTAACCCCATTGTAACTTTGGACCCAACCTGTATATTTGTAACAAGGGTCAAGAGCGGACATATGACAGCTTTGACAAGTCAACAAATCAAGTTCGGCCGACAAAAACTTGTATCCCCTTCATCAGTGAGTGCGGTCCAGTATGAAAGGTTTTTCAGAGAGGCGACCAATATCAACCCGAGTCTGACGCATGTACTGAAGTGAGCCAGAAAAACGGCCGCACCTATATGGACCAACGGTTAATATGGACATATTTCGTAACAAATCCAAAAATAGATTTATTTCAACGATTCGGCAAAGATTATGGTCAGAATGGCGGACTTTACTGTCCCGTATAGAATATATGACATTTTTACTTGTTTTAGTTCGGACCATTTCCCTAATGAACTTTCCCGTGTATGAACCTCAAACATACTTGGAGTTTTAATAAATTGTCAATGCGAAAGCTGCCAAATATAGCTTTAAACAGGAGCACATTTTTTTAAAAAAAAAAAGGAAGGGAAGAAACAAAGAAGGATTTGCCTTAAAAAATATTTTTCCAGAAATTCTGTCGTCACCGCAATTCGAACATCCAACTTTTGGTGGGTTTTCGGGTTCGTTTCACCTGTGACATCGTATATCCTTTTGTGGGTTACCACCACCGTACAAAAGTATTAAGGCTGACGAAAAATTCTGGAGCATTTTTGCCACAGACTCCGTACCCTTCGCCCGAACCGAAAACTGTTGACGTTAAAAATAAATCACAGATACCAATAAAGGAACCCCAACGAGCGAACAGTTATGCCTTTGACTGAGCCACTGACAGGTGCTACTACAGCATGCGTGTGTGTGTGCGTCCTGGCAAAGGAACACCAGGGCAGACGGTAGGATGGAAAAGTTGAACCAAAAAAAATAAAAACAAAGAAAACTGGAATCCAACCAAAATGTACATATAAATTTATTGGTGGTATTTTTGGAAGGTTTCTCTTACAAAGCAAATCTTTGGGCATATATATGTGTGTGTATGTGTGTGTTGGAGTAGAGTGGATAAACGACTAAGTATGGAGCATAGGAAGGAATCATCAGACATGAGATAAATAACAAAAATAAACAAACATGGCTTATACGATTACATGTTAGTGGGAAAGCGGGTTGGGGAGCTGGAGAGGAAGTGGGAACGTGTGTGGCACACAAGTGGTGGTTTGCTGCTTCATTGGATCGTTGGCTGGTAGTCGTACCTTGCAGTGGCACAGTCAATCACCCAACAACAATTTTATTGGCAATCAATAAAATTTTACGCTATAATAATCAAAGCATTTTGCCACTGGCATCGGGCTATGCCATGCTGGGGAAAGACGAGCAAGCAAGCGAACACACACGCTACGATAGCATCGTCATCCGCACCAGCATCGCCAACGATGATGATGATGATGGCATCGTCACTCCTCTCTAATGGCGTTCAAGGCTAAAAACCTCTAAAGATCCTTGTGGTGTATTGACAATACATGTGTGAGATATATTTCTGGATGCTCTTTCTATGTGCTGGGCTGTGTGTATTTGTGTGTGTGTGTTTATATAACCTCAAATACATATACATAAATTTAACACTATATAAATATAAATGTTAGTCTATATCCGCTGCCACCACCAACGAGGACGACAAAAACGACAATGATGATGTTGCTGCTGATTCTGTTCCTACTGTATTGGAGATAATGGGGGTTAACATTCAAATTTCCCGTCTTTTAATAGAATCTTCAAATGTTTACCCCCCCCCCCCCCCCCTGTTCATCCATATAATCTTGTTACTGTAACACCGTGCAACAGTTATTTTGAAATAATGACCTGACTTCAATCATTAATTCAAATAAAACGGCAACATTTAATGTATAGAAAGGACGAAGAGGCCGAATATATTTGTTGCATGAGCCGAAAGCAGTCCAATGACAAGTGAACAAATTAATTATGGCCGGACAAAGCATATATACCCTCTATTCCGATCCAATATAAAAGGTTTTTTACGACAGGCGTTCCATACCAACATCATATAGGTATACCATTATTATCATCAAATCGATATTAGTTCACGAGATAAGGCCTTTAAAAGTTCAGAGTAAAATGGGCGTTGCCATGCCCTTTTGTCAAATTTTAAGATTTTATAATCTATTATAATTTGCTTGTCATTGATTTTATTCTGATAAAATTCAAATCTGGCTGCCCATTTTTCCTCCAGTATGTGTTTTAGTCCATGGCAACTTCTTATATTCCTAGTATCACCGTCATATCACCACCAGTTCATAAGATGTTGGGTTTTTAAGTTTAGGGTTTTGTGTCAGTGCCACGCCCCCTTGTCCAATTTTTCCACAACATTGTAAATGCCTTTTAATTGATTACAACCTGTTAAATTTTTGTAACGATTTATTACTTAAGCCATTAATGCGATTTTTAAGGGGGCATGGCACCGCTCACTTTTCCTCGGGGTGTGGTTCAATCCATGCAAACAACATATGTTCCAAATTTCATAGTCAATCTCTACTAGTTCTTGAGATAGTGTGTTTTTAAATTCAGGGTTGTTGATATTTTTTAGAGGTTGACCCAGTCTTCACAAGGACCCATCTGGCCCATTTTAATGCCAGCCGTTTCAGTCGATTAATACTAGAGTGACCAATACCAAAACCGACATTTCGGGCTTACTGTCCAAACCCCTTAATCTGAAAGTTTTAGTTGGGGTTGTATATCTTCCTCATGGCAATTTTGATGCCCTTGTAGAGCAAATTTCAGATGTAGTTGTTAGATACTCCAACGTTGTCATAATAGGAGACTTTAACAAAAATTTATTTAATTTGCAGGAGTCTGCATCTGTACGTAGTTATTGTGCCAGTTTGAATCTTTCTGTTGTTCATAATTCGAGACCTACGCACAATGACGTTTTTCATAACACCACGTCCCTACTGGATTATTTTTTGGTGTCGATGCCTGAGCTTGTGAAATTCTTTCATATTTGCTTCTTTTAGCTTGCAAGCCGCCTCGTCTCAGCAATTTTACGAGTATGTAGATTATGATGCTATTAATTTCAACACATTGTTAGATACGCTGGCTGCTTGCAGCCTCGAGGACATTTTTTTTGACATCCAATGTGAATGAGCAGTTGGCTGTTTTAAATAGCAGTCTTGATGTTTTGCATTCTATTGTTCCAGTAAGAAGGCGTCCACTTACATTCGCAAAAAGAGACGATTGGTTCAAATGTGCTGAAATAAGGTATCATCTATCTTTACGAGATCTTTCCTACAAAGCTTATTTGCATAACAGAAATGCTGATAATTGGCGCATATATTGTAGGTGTCGTAATAAAGTAAAAAGTATTGTTAGAAGAAATAAGCGTTCCGCTCATAGCAAACTATTCTTAAATAAGTCGAGTAAGGAAATATGGTCAATTTTGAACAAGAGCGGAGTTGGTAAAGGTAAAAATGTTGTTCATGATGTTGATGTCTTTGATTTAAATTGTTGTTTTTCCTCTAACCAGTCGAACAACCATAGGAGTCACCCGTTATTTCCGAGTAATAACCTTAGAGGATTTTCTTTTCATTCTATTAATTTTAGTGAAATGTCTGAGGCTTTTAGTAAGATTAAGTCAAAAGCTGTTGGGTTTGATGGTTACACTCTCAAATTTTTACATATTGTTTTTCCGTACATTGGTGATTATATGCTGCACCTGATTAATACAATTATCACTACTTCTTCCTTCCCAGCCTTATGGAAAATTGGAAAAGTTATTCCTATTAAAAAGAAAAATGCTCGACATGCTGAAGATTATAGACCGATTTCCATTATGCCAATTTTGTCAAAGATAGTAGAACATATTCTCAAAGTCCAAATGGTCTCCAGGATCAATGCTTTTTCAATGCTCCATGATTGTCAGTCTGGTTTCAGGTATAATCGAAGTACAACTTCCACATTAATCGGTCTGACTGATAATATAAGAAAATTTACTGTTGATCGTGGTTGCTGCGTTCTTCTAGCGCTTGATCTAGAGAAGGCATTTGACCGATTGGATCATGCGCTGCTTATTGAGAAGTTATACTTTTCGTATGGGTTCTCAAGTTCCGCGTGTAGGCTTTTGCAGTCTTATTTGTTTGATAGAAGACAGTATGTATGTTTAAATGGCTGTTCCTCAGACTTGCTTCCAGTTAGTAGTGGAGTTCCTCAGGGTTCTGTTCTTGGACCGCTTTTGTTTGTAATGTATATTAATGATATGTTTGTTAGTGTTGAAACCAGCTCCTGTGTTCCTTTTGCTTTTGCTGATGATGTTCAATTGTTGTTTAAGGGAAACTCGGACTTCTTGGACGTGTTGCAGAGTAATATTAATTTCGTAACATCTAACTTGGCTGTTTGGTTGTCCAGTAATGGACTTACAGTCAATGTGAATAAAACGAAAGCAATGTTCTTTGGCAGTCCTTTAGAGAGCAATGTTGTAGTGTCTGTATCAAATAGTGTAATCGAATTCGTTGATAATATTCAATGTCTTGGTATTACTCTTGATAATAAGTTAAAGTTTGAGGCCCATGCTGTTTCCATGGTTTCCAGAGTTAACTTTACTTTGCGAAAGTTGTACAACTTGGAATTGTCTCTTCCACTACACATTAAAATTAGGATAGTTCATGCGATTGTTATGCCAATATTTCTGTATTGTATTGAAGTTTACTCTGGAGCAGTGGCTCAGGTCATGGATAAGATTCGTCGAGCATTCAATCGTGTGGTGAGGTATTTATATTCTCTTAATATTCGGCGGCACGTTTCGGAGTACATTGATCGGTTTTTGCATTGTAGCTTTATGGAGTTTACAAAAATAAGGAGTTTACTTCACTTCTATAAGATGTATAAACTTCAGACACCAATCTTTGTAGTTAAATTTTTCCAGTTTGGAAGGTCCAGAAGAAATCCACAGCTTACAATTCCCCGATTGAATTCAGATTTAGGTCGATCATTTCACGTAAGAGTTGCACGCATTTTTAATATTCTGCCTGTCTCGCTCAGATCATTTAATTACTCCTGCCATACTTATAAGAAAAAAATATTTCAACATGTGAAACATAATGATTTGTAAATGATTAAAAAAAACGTTTTCTACGGGTATTGCTTTGTCTTTGATTTAATTTGAAACAATAGTATTGGCTAGTAGTCTTAGTGTGTTGCACTTTCATTAATACCTTTTTTTGCGTAATTTGGGATATCAAAATAAAATAATTAAAAAAAAACATTATTTAACGTATGTATGCTTAACTTAATACTTATTTATATAAAATAGATTAATCTTACTTTAAGTTTTTTTTTGTATATTTTAAACGGATTTGAAGTGATTTTGTAACTATATAAGGCCTAAAGGCTCGGTTACTTTTTGAATATCAATAAATGAAAATGAAAAATGAAATGAAATAGCTTTATTCCGACATGTCCGTTTACCCGGTTTTTTGGTGTCGAGTTTCCCGGTTCTTGATTTTTTGGTTGTTGTATGTCAAAGCAAAGAAAATTCATAATTTTCATGTACGGAATACGCAACTTCTAATCGTACACAATCCCACGACAGCCGGTTTTATGGACCGGATTGGCACGAAGAGCAATTCTTCGGCCAAGGGCTGTCACCCCGGCACACAGTTTCCGCTACAAAAACAACAACCAATCGTACGCTTGAAGCACTGCTCCTCCCCAGCCTAATCGAACACCTTCCAAGTGCTGGTCATCAGCATGGGTTCCGCAAGCAACGCTGCGCAATAACTGCTTTGCACGCCATCACTACACGGCGCGACCTAAACCAGAACGAGCCTAACGACAGGACGGTCCTCGTGGCTCAGGGCCTTCGACACGGTCAATCATGAGGACATCTCTGTTTGAGGGCATTGCATAAACGTCCCTTCCGCCTAGTTTGAAACGTTGGGCAGTAAGCTATATGTGTGGGCGACAGTCGTATGTAGAATATAGAGACAGCAAGACGAAGCATCGTAGAGTTAAAGCAGGAGTTCCCCAGGTTGGAGTGTTATCCTCGGCTCTGTTTAACCTGTATCTCTTTAAAATTCCTGCACCACCAGGCGGCGTTGAAATTGTATCGTAGGCTGATGATTGCACAGTTCTGGCGTCAGGACCTAAAGTGGATGACATATGTGAGAAAATCCACTGTTACCTCACTGACATAGCACGCTTTTTCACTACGAAGAATATGAGAATATCAGTCTCCAAATCAACAGCCACACTATTTACCGCATGGACTGCAGAGATGCGGTTGTCACTCAATGTGAAAGTCGATGACGTCAACATCCCGACTACCAACTACGCCTTTGACAACCTCCGCACATGCTGCAGCTATATTCGATCAACAGGTTGACTCCCCATGTCTTATAAGGACCGACCATATATATAGGAAGACGAAGTCCCTCCGCATGGAGCGCAGAGATGCGGTTGTCACTTAATGTGAAGGTCGATGACATCAACATCCCGACTACCAACTACCGCAAAATCTTGCGGTCACATTGTTCAGCATTTTTCGATTCTATGCACATGGTATAGCTATATGCGATAAGCATAAAAGTAGAAATAGGGTCCTCAAGTCATTAGGAGGCAGTACTTTGGGAGCCGACAAAGAAGCCTTGTTGACCCCTTACAAAGCGATATGTCGGTCTGTAGCAAACTATGCAGCGCCGGCATGTTCGGCGAATGTGAGTACAACGCAGTAGAAGAAAATTCAGACTACCCAGAATGCCGCCCAGAGAACATCAACCGGGAAGGGTGACTCCTTATGTCTACTGAGGACCATCTACATGAGGAGACGAAGGTCTCTACAGTGAGCAAACATAGTTTCTTGTTGTCTAAGCAGTATCTCTAGTCTTTCCAACTACCATCTCATCGACATGATGCCTTCGCCCAGGCAGATCATCTACGGTCTTCATGATCTAGAGGGAGAGGTCCAGCGGTTCAACAGAGAGCCTTTAGATCATCAAAACTATCAGGCAGGTCTGAACGACATTTATGCTGATGAAGTCGCAGAGGCGGTAACCAGCTCTAGGGCGAATGTAGTGCTTGGGAAACAATCCCCGGAGATTCCACTAGAGGAGAAAACGCTAACTCGCCAGACGCGCGTGGTTCTGGCTCAGCTGAGATCTGGATGATGCAGCCGCCTTAATTCGTATTAGGCTAGAATTGATGCTAACGTTCTGGACGTTTGTCCCACCTGACATCAGGGTCCACATGACGTGCGGCAACTTTTCAATTGTGCGGCCAAGCCTACTCTGCTGACTCCCAGGTTTCTGTGGACTCATCTAGTTCATATGGCGCGTTTTATCCACCTGGATATCGAAGCAGATCCCCTATAGACGAACAGGACTTCAAAACAAAAAAATATATTATTGTTAGAACAGCAACGCCACCTCGCCAGACGCGCATGGTTCTGACTCAGCTGAGATCTGGATTATGCAGCCGCCTCAATTCGTATACAATTGATGCTAACATTCCGGACGTTTGTCCACACACACACATGATTAGCTGCAACTTTTTACTTGTCCGACCAAGCCCACTCAGATGAACTGGGGGTCTTATTCAGTTCGAATGGAGCGTTTTCTCCACCTGGATATCGAAGCAGATCACCTGTAGACGAACAGGACTTCAACATAAAATATCTTGTTGTTTCAACAACAACGCTAACTCGGCAGGCGCGCGTGTTTCTGGCTCAGCTACGATCTGGATGAAGCAGCCACCCGGCTGCCATCAAGGACCACATGACTAGCTGCAATTTTTGAATTGTCTGGCTAAGCCCACTCAGATGACCTGGAATGACGCGTGTCCTTCATCTGGATATCGAAGCAGTTCCCCTGTAGACGAGTTCAAAACAGCTCAACACATTATATACAACAACAACAACCAACAAAATTTAAGCTCGACTCAGAATCACCAGTTGATTCGATTAAAATATATCTGCCTGTCAAACTCTCCGTCCTTCCGCTGTCTATCTAAAGCTTGTTACTAAACTACAGGTCGCAATTGTTGTTCGATCTTCACGAAATTTGCAAAAATAAGTTTTTTGGACAAAGGCTGTTGACATTTATGAAAGCCGGGTAAAATTTAGATATATCACCCACATATATGTTTAACCGATTTTATATCTTGAGCTCTAGAAGCCACGTAATACATCCAACATTGATGGCATTTGGCACAGTTCAGAACGATCGACCAGCTCAGAAAACAATGGGCATACCAGTCCACGTTTTGATATAGGCCCAATGTTCAAAGAATTCTCCCGATATAACATACAACCGCTCTAGAAAATTCATTTAAATTCCGATTTCAGTAAAATTTATTATGGTATATTACGAAAGACAAACAATCAATCTTGGACCGTTTAAAATCAAATAGGCTTATTTTTTTGATATAGTCCCCGTACAAGAAGTCTGGAAGCGAAAATAATGGCTCACATATCCTCGTACATGGACATATGGTTTCAAAATAACTATCAAATTTTTTCACGTAGCTGAAAATAAAAATATTTCTGCAGTTTGACTAAATTTGGTTGACGGGCTCTATGTCCGAAAATCAGACCCGTTTAAACATGGATATATGGATACCAAAAAAACACAAATTCAAATACGACCTTTTTTAATTCGGCGTAAATTTAGAGCTGTATTTCTAGGGCATTATTAGTTTACATATGAATCGGAAAATAATTTCAATTCTTAGGCAAAAAACGACCGGAATGTCGGTTAATGCCGGTTTGTTTCTTTTAAAAAAACAAGTAGTCGGTTTTTTAGAACACGGTTTTAAATAAAAAAAGACGAGCTAAATCATCATAGAATTTTACAACGATTCAGAATTCAGCGCATAGAGAAAGGGACCTAAGGGTAAAAAAACAATTTTCATTCTTTTTCTTTTTTTGATGTGGACAACATCTGAGCATCGAATGATGCCCAAAAGTGTTCCCTCCCAGAGATATGCGCGTTTTATGAAAGTGAATTCGACGATTCCAAGCGCAAATAGAAAGGGGCCTAATCTTTAAAATGGCTCTCCTGAACAAAACTGGTTTTTAACCTTAGGTCCCTTTCTATTTTGCGCGTCACATATACTTATACATTATAGGGTCTTCGAACAGTATTTCGTGGAATTCTAACGGAATAACAATGTGAATACGAGGGTTGATATATATATATTTCTGGCCTGGGCAACACTAAGTGTTGCCTAGCGCCATCTGACATTTCCATTTAAAAGTTTGACATTTTTTAGCATATACGTAAACAGAACGTTTTGACGTACAACCATCATTTGTGTTTTTTGAAGTGATCAAAAAATCAATTTGGCAAAAAATGGAATTAACTCGTGAACATTTTCGTGCGATCATTTTTCACAACTTACGAAGTGAAAGTTTGAAAAAATACGATCGCGGAGCTTAAAAAGACGTTTATAAGATCGTCACAGGTGACGAAACATGGATCGATGCGTATAAGCCCGAAACAAAACAGCAATCGACCGTGTGGGTCTTCGAATACGAACCAAATCCGACAAAAGTTGTTCGTGGAAGAAGCACTCCGAATCAAATGGTCGCCTGTTTCTTCGTCAAAACTGGTCATGTGGCGACTGTTCCGCTTGAGCAACGTAGGACGGTCAATTCTGAGTGCTACACCACAATTTGTTTGCCTAAAGTCTTCGGAGAAATTCGAAAAACGAACAAGAGAAGACGAATCATTGTGCACCATGACAATGCGAGCTCTCACACATCGGCTTAAACAGCGCCTTTTTGAACGGCCAAAACGTCGAATTGATGGGTCATCCGCCGTACAGCCCTGACTTGGCACACAATGACTTCTTTTTATTCCCACACATCAAGAAAAAAAATGCGTGGTCAACGATTTTCGTCGCCAGAAAATGCTGTTGAAGCGTTCAAAAACCATGTTTTGGAGGTGCCTCAATCGGAGTGGAAAAAGTGCTTAGACAATTAGTTTGAGCGCATGCAAACGTGTATAAATTATTCTGGAGAATACTTTAAAAAACAATAAAACTATTTTTGATCATAAATATTCGCATTTTCATTATTAGGCCAAAAATATATATAGCAGCCCTTGTACACCCTCTGGTGGAGGGTATAAAACGAACCAAATATACTACAATAAAGTAATTTTTTCCAGAGGTTGACATGAACTTGCGGGTAAAAAAAAGATTCCCTTATAACAATAGGGTCCCATTTAAAAATCAACCGTTTCAGTTCAATAACAGACGAATCTGCAAAATATCAGCCACCTTCATTCAGCTTCTTTCGTACGACCTGCAGCTTGCTTTCCACGAACATGCAAACGGACAGGGCCTGAAAATCTTTTATTTTTACGACGATTCAGAATATGGGGTAAACTAGAATTTCGGGGTGTTGTTAACGAAATGAAAAAGTAAATATACTCTTCATTTATGATGGAGGGTACAAAAAGGACATTGTTGATATGTCCTTCTTTTAAAACCTTTCTTGTTGTTCTTGTAGCGGTTACTGTGTACCGGAGTGGCATCCTTGGCCAAAAATTCCCTACGGGAAATTGGATCGGTACAAAACCAGTCACGTGATAGGTCCTTCGTGGAAAAGGACCGGTCCCAGTACCGACCCAACTATATAAAAAGAACTGGTAACTTGTACATGGCTTCGTCATTGAAGGTAGTCAATTGACACTACTCAGATACCATGTGATACATCACGAGACTGATCATAAAGGACAGGTACCAAACGGTTCATTGTAACCATAGAATACCCATCACAGAACCCATCCAATCACTTCAATTTAACGATTAGCATGATTGTTTGAAAATTTTGATCTTATTATAAATTTTCATAATAGATTATATAAAATTACTGAAATTCGTGGATATGTAAAATCTTTTGAGTGCGGTTTTATGTGCGAAGATATACCGTGAATTTGACGACTTTGAAATTTTTAGTAATTGATACCATTATATCCATACCGAACCAGTTCGGAGACAGGTTCTACTTTTACCTATCCTCGATTCGGTACATTTAGGTCCTCAAATCGGTACTCCGCATTCCCCGTGGGGTTGCTCTTTGGGTCAATACGATATTTAGAACCGTCTGTCGTAGAATTATTTAAATCCTTTGTTATTTGTTACTCCGTGTAATCTGAAAGAAAGTTCAGAAATAGCTGCTTATAAACCACAAACATTTAATCTGTATGTATGTGTATCTCTTGGCCATTGCACTACGAAATATAAATGCAAGTACAATTTGAAATATTCTTTAATGTGACACTCCGGCATCGTGCCACATCAATTGTTGCATTGGCCAAGTTGCATAAACAGAAATTTTCCAAACCGGAAATTTACGACCACAAAAGTACATAACTTTTCAAATGAAATCATAATCGTATTTATTCCATTATTCCACTGTCCGTTCAACACGAATCGAAAGGAGACTTTTGCCATTGGCTTAATCGTAAATCAGTTAAAAATTTTAGGTTCAAATTTATGATTTTGTCGTTTTATAAATTGAATCGAGTCAGTTTTATAACATCGGGATTAATGTGCAACGGGTCTCAGTGTCGTCAAATAGGCAAGTGCTAAATTAACACAGAAACAAGTAAACCCATTATAAGTTCGGCCAGGCCGAATCTTATATCCCCACCACCCTACTTACTTACAGGCAAAAATTGGTCAGTTTTTATGACCCGTTTTGGCCCATGCGTCCGTCCCTTATGTGAGCCGAAACATTAAAATTGCAATGTATTTGGATTTGTAGCAAAATTTGCTTTAATTCGAGTACCCATATGGCCATGTTGACTATTAACGGCCCGTTTTAATCATTGGGTCACATGAGCCAAAAAGTTTAGCAAATATAATGTTTTATAAAGCATTTAGTGCGGCCCAGCTAACAGTACCGATTTTAACCAATGTCCGACCACAAAAAATTATCCCAAAGAAGTGTACTTTTAACCGACCTACCTTTAGTCTCATAAATGAAAACAATGGACCGATTTAACCCATTTGAAATCTCAAACAGCTTATGACCATAAGCCATCATCATAAAAAATTTCAGGATCCTAGGTTGTTTCCTTTGACCGCTTTAATGCCTTCAACAGACACTGGGACGGACGGACATGGCTAGATCGTGAAAGAATTGTAAGACCCTATAGGGTCGCAATTTAATATTTCGCGGTGATGCGCATGTGTACATGACTATCATGCCAGTTAAACCTGGTTCAATCCTAGGTAAAAACATCTTACAATTTTTCATTGGCGGGGTTCCCCACCGGCGATCCCCTGACAGCCGGTTCTATACACCGGATCGACCCGAAGGAGAAATTCTTCGGCCAAGGGCTGTCACCCCTGAACTATATGCCGCTACAACAACAACCGGCAACTTCAATAGTAAAACAATAATCTCTAAACATTCTCTTCTCTATAAAATCCATTAAACCGTACGTAGCCGGAGCCAAATACTTATAGAATGTACCGGCCAGTGGGTATAAGAATTGAATCGTGCACAACTCACTGATTTTAGAGAAGTTACCCATTCTTTCTCAATAGGATGATGTGGGACTTAGGTAAGTATCCACCCTTCGGTGGAGTGTGTAAAAAAACAACAAACTTCCCCCTTTAAAATTATGTTGGAGCCACGAACTCGTTGGAAAGGATCGCCTTGCCACCTAACGAGTCCAACTGTTTGTTTACTTTACGGCTCGAACATGTTTGGGTCCGCTAGGGCTGGAATTTTTTGGTAATTTTGTATGATGTCAAGCCATTTTGGGCATTATCCCCACTATTTATGTTGAGCAATTCCTGCATTATTCTGAAAGTGATGGAATTTTTAATGGGGATCACCTCCATAAACCGAATTTTTGCCGACATTAACCTAAAGAAATTGTTTATTATCGATCAGTAGAAGTGTTCACTGCTCTCACCAGTGCCCACGCCACTACTTTCGGGAAAAAGACGGTTTGACAATTCCTCCGTTCCTCAGTCTATAACAATGGTTAAATTGTTGTGAGTACATTGCCATAAGGTCACGCTCTAAAAGAGTAGACTGGTATGATACCAAAGTGGTTCACTTACCTGATTATACAAATGTTGGACCCGTGACTGAAGGTGTTTTAGGGCCTGTGCAGTTCATAATTATTTTTCTTAAGCTCACAATTTTTACTTCTTCGGGTTATCCTGCTTCTGCTACACTCAAACAGGTACAATGTTTAAATTTTGTTGAAAGTCGGATGTTGGATTACGTTTGCTGTGTCGGCCAACTTCAGTTTGTTCTCCACCAAACGTTAAATAGACGACAGGGAAAGACATTCATATAAACCTTTACTATCTTTAAATCATAGAAGTAAGTTTCCAATGATGTATACCGCTTGCTGCACAAATTCAGGGTTGTTCCTCCTGTTTCTTTTCAAACTGTATTTTTAAACAACTTAAATTATATTTGGAATACTGTAGAGCAATAAATATGCGTTAATCACTAGTGCAAGAATTTTTTTTTAAAACAATAACATGACAGCTTTCAATGTTACTTAATATCTGTGGTTGGTAACACTACCACCCAAATATGGCAAATCCAAGGTACAATTAACAAGGTATAGTCACTAGCCCAACGACAACAAAACTGTTCGCTATACATACTAGCAAAGTTAATTAAAACAAAATGCTAAACATAATTTGCTGTATTTTGATATTTGATGGTTATTGTAAATGTTTGATATATAAATTTTGCTTTACAAACTTCTAGAATTGACGTTGTGGGCAAATCTAAAAAGATAATGTTTAGCAAGAACAAACATTTTGCTGAAAATCTCCATTGTTTGCTTTACTCTTTTATCAAATAACAACAATAGCAGCGTTCTTTTCAGCTAACTAGCTTAGTTACCTATTAAGTTAGAAATATGGTATTCTGGCAACATTGAACAACATTTTGAATCAGATGGCAGCATAAGCTCAACAAAAGTTTGTTTACAAACAAAAAAAAAAGGCAAGGCAAATTGTGGAAAACGAATATTGTTATTTAGTATAGTTTCTTGTTTTGTTAACATTTTAGTGACAAAACATGTCTTCTAATGCTCTTTTTTCACTAGGCACTTTTGAAGTGTTTTCAAAAGTTTGGCCAAAACAATTCAAAATAAGACGTTTTCCCATACAAATTCAAGTAATGAAAACGTCTCACTTTGACTTGTTTTTGTACGAAAGAGGAACGAAAACGTTTCGCACAGGCGATGCCAACTTAAATAAAGCGTGTCATCTCCAAAATAATAGTTTTTTTATCGCTGGTTTGTCATCTCAAGGCAGACATTTTTAATCAATCGTCATATTTGGTAAAATAGATATTTTATGAAGTAAAAGTAAAAATAAGCGTGCTAAAGGAAAAAACTTAACTTAATTTATCCATTTGTTTAAGAAAAATATGTACTTCAGTATTTTAACAGTCACCACGTTGTTCTTTGTTTGTAAACAATAATGAACTGTCAAACAAAAACCAAAACGAGAATGAAAACGACCACATATTGTGTGAATATTGGTTGAGACGTTTTGAAAAGTTTCGAGCGAAAACGAGAATAAATGGCCTAATGAAAATGCAGTATAAAACATGTTGATAGACAATTATTTTTCGCCGGGTACAAACAAATTCGTCCTTTTTTGGCTTTGTTGCAAGCCAACAGCATCAACATCGCGTTCCAGGTCCACAATTTTCGTTTAGTCACTCTAAAAATAATATAGCTACCTCAATAATTCTCTTAATATAACAATAAACATTTTTACTTTCTGTTTTTGCATCATTGCAATGAAGGGAAATGATATTGTCCCGCTTTTTCTATTTTCTTTTTCTTTCATTTTATTCATTTTCTTTCTGTATCAATAACAAAAAACATAAGTTTTTGATTTTGTTATACAAGTCGGTTATACAAGTCGGGTTTTTTTTTAAAAATAAGTCAGATAACTCTTACTCGTTTCGTTACCGAGTAATACGGCATTTTCATTAGGCCATTTGTTCTCGTTTTCGCTCGAAACTTTTCAGAACGTCTCAACTAATTTTCACACAATTTGTGGTCGTTTTCATTCTCGTTTTGATTTTCGTTTGACAGTTCATTATTGTTTATAAACAAAGAACAACGTAGTGACTATTATAATACTGAAATACAGTATTTTAATAAACAAATGGAGAAATTAAATTAAGTTTTTTTTTCTTTTAGCACGCTCATTTTTACTTTTACTTCATAAAATATCTATTTCACCAAATATGTTTGACGATTGATTAAAAATGTCTGCCTTGAGATGACAATCCAACGATAAAAAAACGATTATTTTGGAGATGACACACTTTATTTAAGGTGGCATCGCCTGTGCGAAACGTTTTCGATTCTCTTTCGTACAAGAACAAGTCAAAGTGAGACGTTTTCATCACTTGAATTTGTATGGGAAAACGTCTCATTTTGACTTGTTTTGGCCAAACTTTTGAAAACCCTTCAAAAGTGCCTAGTGAAAAAAGAGCATAACAGCCAACTCGCTTGCTTACCGAGCAACTTCCATACAAATGCTTGTTTAGTAAATTGAAAAGAACATGACTAATAAAAGGCTAAATTCGGACAGGTCAAGCCTCTGCCCGGTATGTGGGCAGAGTTTGACTTAATATGTGACTTCTTGAGTATGAGGGCAATGTTTTATGGACAGCGATGCCGACCACAATCTTTTTCATCTGAATAGCCTGGCTCGAAGTCATTCACAAATTTAAAAAAAAAAAAACAGGTGTTGGTGTTATCTAGTAATTTGTTTTATTTTATTTATTTCCAATATTTCAATCGACTTCGACATTCATTCTCAGGGAATACGAGTATTAACTAAAACAAAAGAACTGATTGAAAATCGCCATTTTGCAAAGTTTAAATTGAAGTTAACTCGTCACACACAAGTTAGACAATTTTTAAATTAGAAGCTTACTTAATTTACTTGTGAATACTCTCACAAGCTAAATGATCATAGTTCTTGTTGTTTGGAATTCATTCAGCGAAGAATTTATATATTATTTATATACTTAGTAGGGACATAAATACTGTTACACACGTTTTATGCTGTAAAATAAAAAGTACTGTTTTTGGACCAAATATTTTTTAATATATTTATTTATGTACTTATATATTGCACCAAAAATAATCTACTTATTCGAAATGTCCGCCTTTTACCTTTGCACACGCCTTAAGTCGCACTGGCCAATTAGTCAATAGCTGCACGAACCTCGTCCCTTGGAAAATTGGCCACAGCTCGAACCAAAGCGGTCTTAAGAGATCCAATGTTGGGGTATCCTTTGTGACAAACCTTGTCCTCTAAAACCGTCCACGATTTGTAATCCAATGGGTTCAAATCTGGACTGCCTGATGGCCATTCTTCACAGGAAATGAACGCTGGCACATTGTTTAGAAGCCTGACCTGGGACGTTTTAGCCTTATGGGCCGGCGCAGAGGTTTTGGAACAGGGAATTGTTAAGAGGCTTCACAACAGCTTCCAAAACGGTTTCTTGGTAAACTTTGGCCGATGTTTTGACTCCTTGTTCGCAGAAATGCAGGTCAGTGACCCCATCGTAAGTCAGACCCCACCAAACCATGACTTAAACTGGGTGATGACTCTTTTCCACCCTTGGGATCAGTTCAGATGCTTTCTTAGATGACCGCGCATACAATCTATCATTTTGCTTGTTAAATTTTTCCTGAACGGTAAAAATGTTTTCATCAGTGAACAAAATTTTTCTGTGCAAGTTATCAACGTGCTTCACCAAAGACGTTTGCATTTTTCAATCCTATTTTTTTAAAGCTGCAGTCAATAAATGTCCGATACGTCGTTTAAAAGCCCCAAGTCTTTTTTAATGATTCGACTCATGGTCTTTTGCGTGCTATTCATCTCACGGGCCATGATTTTCTGTTTTTGGAGCGGATTTCTGTGAATTTTTGATTACATGCGGTGTTCGAACAGAGCGTGGGCGGCCCGACCGGTGGCGGTCTTTTACATCTCCTTAAACAGTTTTATGCATCGGTAGACGAACATGCGGCTAATCCCTAGTGGCCGGAGCGTTTTGAAAGTATCTCGTTTTTTCATTTCACACTTGAAAAGCGCTTTTACAGCGATACCGTTCTCATTATCTGACCACTCAATGATGGAAGTTGAAACAATTTTATAATCCCGTTACAGACTAACGCTATTGAGGTTAGCTTTAAAAACCCATATGACATTAACGGAGATTGTTCAGTTCTACTGAAATGGGTGTGTTCAATGTTGTAACAGTATTTATGTCCCTACTAAGTACATAACACCTGTTTTGTCCTGGTGAAAGACGATTTATATATACCTTTTTCACGCTTACGTATAATGCTGTAATAATTTTTGCTTTATTTTGAATATGCGTAAAAGAAAAAATAACTTCGCTGTGGTCTGTAATAAGTATAAGTATACCCCGGATTTGGGCATATTTTTATTGGGGTTCGATAGAAATATGTTGAGTGGACCAAAATTAGTTTCATTAAAAACGCAAAATAGAAAGGGACCTAAGGGTAAAAAACAGTTTTGTTCAGGAGAGCCATTTTAAAGATTTAAATACGTGTATCTTTGGTGTACCATCACTTTAATAAAACGCGCATATCTCTGGGAGGGAACACTTTTGGGACATGGGATCAGTCTCATTCGATGCGCAGATGTTGTCCGCATCAAAAAAATAAAAAAAGTGAAAATTGATTTTTTTTTACCCTTTCCCTTTCTCTATGCGCTGTCACATGCTTATTTTCAACTTTTCCGCATAAAACCAGAATGAGCAACGTAACATTTTAAACATAAATCGGCTGTAAAAAAGTGCTGAAAATTTTGGTTCAAATTTCTTGTTTTATTGGAAAGTTTAAACTTTGTTATTTAATAATGGAACACAATATCATTCCTATGACTACTAAAAATAGCTAGACAGTACCTCATGCGATCAACCCAATTTTTCAGTACATATTTGATTGATTTGGGTCAAATCAATTTTATGGCAACTTCGATTTCATGTTTCAACGCTTCAATTATCTCTGGATGATTTGCGTAACAATTATCCTTAATACTCGTAGCTCTCCACAGATATTAATCCAAAGAGCTCCGAGACGGCCAATTGACATCACAATGTCGTCTGATTATTCGATTTTCAAAAACACTGCGTAAAATATCGATATTTGCGTTGGCTCTGTACTATGTGGCCCCGTCTTGAAACCAAATGTGGTCCATGTCATTCTCTTTAATTTTGAAAACAAAAATTCGTTGAGCTTGTTGCGGTAATGCTCACCCTTGATGGTAAAAGCGGCTAATTGCTCCTGTTCGAAGAAAAATAGCCCAATAATGCCGCCAGCCAAAATTCACACCAGTGACTCGCTGTGGATACATTGGCTTCCTAATAGTCACACTGAAACCTATATGCGGTTGTTGTTGTAGTAGCGGCACACACAGTGCCGAGGTGACAGCCCTGGGCCGAAGAATTGCTGCTTCGGGTCAATCCGGTACATAGAACCGACTGTCGTGGGATTGACCTATATGCGGTAATATTGCTTGTTGACATAGCCACTACGATGAAAATGAGCTTCATCTGAAAACACGATTTTCGCTAAAGTTCTTCATCTCCTGCCATGCGATAACCCAGAAATTTGAACAAATTATCAGAACTTTTTTTTTACAGCCGATTCAATCTTTTGCATTAAAATTTTAAAATTGAATCGGCTGTAATAAAAAATAAAAAGGTTCTGATAATTTTATAAAATTTCTGGTTTTATTGGAAGGTGGAACTTTGTCATTTAATAATGGAACACCATTCGATGAGTTATCGCATGGCAGGAGATAAAGAACTCAATTCAATTTTAAAATTTTCAATGCAAAAGATTGAAATATCAAAGATTAACATTCGATCCTGATGTGGATATATTTTTTTTTTAATATAATTAATTATTACCCGATTTCAAATAGAGCATTTTATACTTGATATAAAAGGTTGTCCAACTAAAACGCACGACGTTAATTGTAAATAAAACAAAAAGTTTACACAAAATTATCCTAATATTTTTAATTATGATAGAAGAATCTATTTTGTGTGAAACAAAATATAGGCCAAATGCTCGACACGACTTTGGTGGCATACCTCCATTTGATGATCCATATTTTTAATGACTCCAATATATAATGGCTGTTCTCATCCTTTAGCTCTTGAATTGTTCTTCATGGCTTATTGAAGTACACTTTTTCTTTAAAATATTCCCAAATAAAGAAGTCCAACGGTGTCAAATTACATGTTCGTTGAATTGAATTTCTTGAGCAAAATCGCCATTGTTTCTATGGCTGTGTGACAAGTGGCACCATCCTGTTGAAACCACATATCTGTCAGGTCCATATCCTCAATGTATATCCAAAAGAATTCCGTTATCATCTCGCGATAGTGAACATAATTCACAGTTACTACATAGTCGACCTTATTATTGAAGAAGTACGGCCCGATGCCGCCGACATACCATAACCGAACCAAAAATTCACTTATTGTGGATGCATCGGCTTTTCAGCAATTACTCGTGGATTATCATTTGCCCAAATGCGGCAATTCTGCTTGTAAACGACTTCATTGAGGTGAAAGTGTGCCTCGTCACAAAGTGTACGAAATGCATTTTGATTTAAACGCCAAATTTCGTAAAATTTTTCAACAATATTAACGCCCTGCTCAATGGTTAAATTTGTTAAACACTGAAACAAAGACAAGTCAAATTAAGTTGGACAAAATAAAATGACTTTAAGGTGTTACACACAATTAACCCTTTGACCACCCTTTACATATTTGCTTTTTAAAATAGGTAAAACGCCTTTTACTATCTGTAAGAGTAGATTTTTAGTTTCACTTATTCCATCTCATGCTGGTGTACCCAATACGAATTTGCCGATACATAAATTTGTTGCACACATAGCTAAAAACGTACGTTTTTTAAACAGGGTGTGTCGTGTTTGATATTTTAAAGAAAAATAAATGTGGAAACTCTTACTCGTTTTTGAGTGACTTCAATACAAATACTAGTTAAGTAACCTGATAAGAACGCAGCCTTTATAACTTTTAGGCAGCTTCTTTCACGATTCAGAAACTAGGTAAATTTTTGCATCAGGTAACCCACACCATACTTTTAGACAATCTACGACATTTGCGAACTTCTCTTTCAAACAATAAATCTGATCGATATAAATGACTCAATTATTAACAAAACGTTAATAATTCTCCAAAAATTGAATTTTATTGAATGCTTGCTGCAGTTTGCTTTCGTAAAATGTGTCATGTTTTAAAAGTCTAATATCGGCACATACTCGTATAACGAATTCATTATTGCTAATATTGCTCGATTGTATACTGCCTGCATTAATTATCATAAAATCGAGTTTTTATGCAACAATCATGTGTGCCAGACTTCGGGTCTGCATATTTTAAAGTTGATTTCTGATAAACATGTCACACAGAAGAGGTCTTTGAACTGAATTATAAAATAGCAACAAAACAAAGCAAGCAATTTGTGCAATAAATTAGGGGATACCAAACATGGGATATATAGATCACATGGGGAAATTGTTAGTTCAATATTTGTTGAGGTATTCCTAAATTCTATAAAATATTAATGTTTTTTTAAATGAGCGAATATGTTAAATGGATATTACTTATACTTATATTTTTCAGTGATGGTTTCTAAAGAACGGATGGACTGGTTTCAACTTACCAAAATCTAGGGTGTTCCAACTAAAATGCACGATGTTAATTCTGAAAAAAACAAAACGTTTTGAGGGAATTATCCTTATATCTCCGATGGTCTTTATTTTCAACGACTCCGAGAAAAAATGTAGGTTCAATTTCGCATGCTATAGACCTTGAACTGTTCTTGGCTTATTAATGTAAACTTTTTCTTTAAAATATCCCCAAAAAAAAGAATTCTAACGATGTCAAATCACATAGTCGTGGCTGCCAATTGACATCGCCACTATTTATATCTCCGATGGTCTATATTTTCAACGACTCCGAGAAAAAATGGAGGTTCAATTTCGCATGCTATAGACCTTGAACTGTTCTTGGCTTATTAATGTAAACTTTTTCTTTAAAATGTCCCCAAAGAAAGAATACTAACGATGTCAAATCACACAGTCGTGGCTGACAATTGACATCTCCACTATTTAACCTCTACCTCTGAAATTCCTGCGTACGTTACTGATTTCACAATTTTAGAGTTAGGACCTAAAGTGAATGACATATGCGAGAAAATCAACTGCTACCTCACTGACATAACACGTTTCTTCACTGCGAGGAATATGAAACAATTCGCCTCCAAATTATCAACCACACTGTTTACTGCATGGACCGGTTATCTTAATGTGAAAGTCGATGACGTCAACATCCCGACTAACAACTACCCCAAAATCCTTAGGAGTCAGCTGAGGTCTTAGCCTACTCACATGTCTCTTTGGACACATTCAGTTTGAAAGGCCCCTTTTCTTCACCTAGATATTAAGGCAGATCACCCATAGACCAAATAGACTTAGACAAGTACCCAAAAACCATCTTTAAAATCGAACCATTGGTTCGGACCTGTACTGACCACTGAATAATACCAACTCTTATTTTGAAATGGTTTGCGTCCCTGGTTTATACCCTTTTGGTGAACATGTCCCTGCCAACATTTTCTATCGCAGAAGTGACTATGACGTGGCGCTAGGAAGTTAAAACTCATCGTCTGATATACCATTTTCTTATCGCAGAAGTGTCTTCCGTATCGAGAAGTTGTACCCCCCGGAGTTAACTCCCAGAAGTCACTTCTGCGTAACTACAAAGAGTCACTTCCTAGTGCCTTCTTGGAAGTTACTATTTATTCTAATTTTTTTTTTCGCGGTCTCTGTGACTTTGGCAGAAGTGTATAATGTTGTTTAATATATCCATAACAGCACATGTGATTTTCGGCTGGTGTTGTAAACAACAAACAATCTTCCAATTGACGTATGGATGATTTAAAGACGACTGTAATGTAAATTATTCTTGTAAAATTCAAACTATCTTCCATTAAACATCTGGAAGTCACTAAAGCGTAACCAATTTGACGATGGACGATGAGAAAACTTCTAAATGTTGGGAGGGGTGCAATATGTACATTTGATAATTTGGTAGTCTTTTAAAGGTTTTAGAAATAAATGAGAGAAAACAAGTTTTTATTCGATTTGGATTTTCAAGAACAAATATTTTAAAAAGGAGAAAATGCTACCAACAATCAACCCAGATTTTAAACTTGCAATGCTGCCAGGTAAATTTTTCAAAAAAATCGCCAAATTTGAGAACAAAAATCGACAAAATCTTATAGTTTAAAAAATCGTCATGCTTTACATATTAAAAAAACCCAGACACAGAGAAAAAATCCGTTTGAACTACAAGTTTCAGTTTTCATCATCAAATGTTTTCAATCGTAGTGAATATTCGGTTCGACATACCAATTGTGGATTATTTTAATTATAAAAGTATTCTACACACAACCAATAGATCGGTCATACCAATGAAATGCGAAAAAATATTATAAACTGTTCCAACGGACAAATAGTTTAGGAGTAGTTTTTTTGGTTTAATGTAATCTTATTTAAAAAAAAAATCATATCTTAAACCCGATCGAATATGTAATTTAAATATCCACAGATGACGCTACAAATTACACCAATCTGAGCAAAAATTTGATAGTATGACGTTTAGAAATTATTTTTATCATCTATGTATGTAAGTAGAAATCTTTGATGAGAAATCTACGAATAGGAGTGAGTTAATAGTATAATTAAATAATTGATTAAAAATCTTAAATTTTTTTAAACAAATCCAATTGGAAAATCATTCCTTTTTTTACGAAATATGAGTAATAATTTTTTGTCTTATAAATTGCCAATAAATGCAACCTCAATCATTCGGCAAAAAATTCGATTGTGGAAACAAATCTTTTCTCTGTGTACACTTTTAAGGGTTTTATTACACAAAATGTCACTTTATAGTTACGAGTAAATAAACACATTTTTTCTGATAGATTAAATCAAGCAAGCATAATTTACCCAAAGTTCATGATTTTAGGTAAAAATTATGTTTGACAAAAAAGGAAAAAAAATATATTAATCGGATGAATCATCTAGAGGTATTTTTTTACAACAAAAAAATATATAAAAATTCAAATCACGTGTGGAATCATTATTGGTAATTTGAAACGACATTTTATGGCATTTATTTTTTGAATATAATTTCCTTCAAATGTTGGCCGCAACTATGCCTTAGGGTTTCTATTCTGAGGGTCCAATTTTGGATGGCTCGTTTGAGCATTTCGACCGGTATGGCTGTAATGACACGCGTAATGTTGGCTTCCAAAACCTAAATCGTAGCTGGTTTGTTAGCATAGACTTGTACTTTACGTAACCCCAAAGAAAAATGTCTAAAGGTGTGATATCACTCGATCTAGGCGGCCAACTCACCTGTGTGTGATATCACTATAAGTAGATCTAGGCGGCCAACTCACCTGTCCAAAACGTGAAATTAGCTGCTTTTCGAAATGACTTCTCAATAGACCTATTATTTGAGCAGCTGTATGGCAAGTGGCACCGTCCTGTTGAAACCAAGTGTCGTCAAGATTACGGGCTTCAATTTCAGGAAGCATATTGATCGATACCATGGCGCGATAGCGAGCACCATTCACGGTTACGTTCCGGCCATCATCATTTTTGAAAAAATATGCACCGCGGATTCCACCAGCTTATAACCCGCACCAAACCGTGGTTTTCTCTGCGTAAATGAACCTCTTCTTGTTGCTCTTCAGCCCAAATGCAGCAAGTTTGTTTATTGACTTTGCCGTTGAGCCAGAAATGGACCTCATCAATGAACAAAATTTTAGTCGAAAACAGCGGATCTTCCCTTTTCTCACCTAACGCTCATTTCCATAATACAGTTGCTAACATTGGAAGGAAATTATTTTCAAAAAATAAATGCCATAAAATGTGCTTTCAAATTACCAATAAAGATTCCACACTTGATTTGAATTTTTATATTTTTTTTTGTTCCGAAAAATTACCTCTAGATGGATAACCCTATATTTATTTCGACTTTGAGCACCACAATTATGTATTGAAAATGTTGTTCTAAATTAACACAATTTTTTATGCATGAACCAAGATAAGAGATCTATCGGTTTTTAATGAGAACTAAGTTTTTTTAAAGTTGAAGTTTTAAAAAAAATTTAAAATATAGCTGGATTGATTGAATTAAGAAAAGTCAATCGTTTTGGGTAAATTTTCACAAAAAACGTCAATATGACGAAAAATCGTCATTTCTGGCACCACTGTAAACCAGTTTTACTAAATTCATTACCGTTGAGAATTTCCAAATTGTATTCTTCGTGTGTGCAATTAATTTTCGATTTCCATTTTATATTCCAAAACTAGTTACATATACAAATGGAAATGAAAATGAGCAGTAGAGTTTAATTTAAAATTGTTTATAAAGAGAACTTGCTCTGCTTAAAGAGAATAACACGAGTTTAAGCAAAGAGTATACAAATGTTCCCCAATAACACTAACCAACGATACAGTGTTTTATTTCAAAACTTTGCTCTGCATTGAAAGCCTAGTAGTAAAGTGGCCTACACGCAGAAAAAAAGTATGGTTGGGGTGACAATATTCGAAGAGGATCATAATATTGTTGGGTATATGGTCGTGGCACAACAATATTATGATCCTCACAACAATAGTATGATTCACACATAACCATACTATGATCCCTACAACCATAGTATGATTCACACTCAATCATACTATGTTCCTCACAACAATAGTATGATTCACACGCAACCATACTATTATCTCCACAACCATATTATGATTCTCACAACCAAAGTATATTTCTTATACAACCATAGTATGATTCACACGCAATCATACTATGATACCCACAACTATAGTATGATACACACTCAACCATAATATTATCCCTACAACCATATTATGATTTACTCAACCATACTATGATCCCCAAAATTATTTATTAGGATTCGGTAATGTTGTTTTCCAAAAATAGAAATTTTTATCAAGCAAGTTATTTTAAATCGCATTACACTTTGTTCATAGCCAGATTTGAGGCCATGCTTTTATTGAACATTTCATTCAAGAAACAAAAATATATATTCCAACGGCAGTCGAAAATACTTTCAGTTGCTAGCAAGGGTGAATGCCACTTCACCAACCGTAGACCCCAAGTAACGAATGTGATTAAATCATGATCAATGGCTCTATACGAGTTGAAAGTAAGTATTTCACCAAATAAAGTAAACACAATTAAAATCCCTCGAACTACCTTTCGATTGTTGTTGTTTTTTATAATGGACAACAACCACGCACTGTATCTATAAAACCTGTTTTTTATGTTCATAGTCGCAACCATACGGTATGATTGCCGTAATCATAATATTGTTAACGTAAATTTAAAACAACAAAACTTTTGTAACAACAACCATGTTTATATGGTTGCTACAAACATATTTTCATATCTAAATTTGACAATAATACTATTGTTACATTTCAACAATATTAATATTGCCGCAATCATACTGGTGTCAAAATTAAATTCAAAACACAATACTATGGTTGCGACGAACATGGTTTTATTGTAGAGAACATATTATTGTTGCGGTGACCATATAGTAACCATATCATTTCTCTGCGTGTACCTCCATTCGTTCTACAGCAGGCTATAATAGGCTGTTTCCACTACGACTAAAGTCGACTTTTTCCCATACCTAACTGCCTATGTTTTTTGTATAGGCTTTAACGCGCGTTCATTGATTTTTGGACGCGGACGCGACCGTAGTGGAAACAGCCTATTATAGCCTGAAACAGCATATTATAGCCTATATTGGACGCGTTTTTCGATAAGTCACGTTTACTATAAATTCGATTATTTCTGCAATCGAAACCCACCCATACCTATTAATGGCAACACCGCAAAATGCACATCCCTATTTAAACATCTGTTTATCAGCATAAACATAAAGCGCTGCTGCTACTGCACATTTCCATTAGGCGCAATACCATTTGATCCTTATTTTCCACTGCGGTTAGCAAAATAATATCATTTAGCTCCATGATAATGTCACAATACAAAGATATTAAACTTTTCGCACCGCAAAAAAAAAACAAATAAACACAAACAGCTGTTTGAACGCAAACGTGGACGCAAAACACAATGGAAACACCATTAAAATTTTTCGATAAATCGTGGACGCCACCGTAATGGAAACAGCCTATTAATGTTACAAACATGAGATCTATGGTCATCAGATATGAGTTACCAACTATTTATCTGATTTGTGTTCAAATACGAGACCATATTTTTCGTCATTCCCAATAGGACCTAAATAAACGTCAGCTGTTTTGCCATAAGTGGGTTAGTCTCCTTGGTTGAATTTATATTTAATACGAACACATACTGTAATTATTGAATAAACATAAGCATAAAATTGATAAACAATGTCAATTTAATTAAAAATGCTGTATGCGCAAGTGTTTTTTTATTTTTTCTTGCTCGTATATACATATTGCGGATTGATTGTATAAATCTAGTACAAATTGTATTGAAATCCTAAAAATTCTTGCTTGAATTTTCCGAATTACGGGTAATGTTTTTAAAGGAAACTTAAACAGGGGCTGTCATAAAAACCAATGTTTTCACAATAGGTTTTGAAAACGATAAGAAAAAATGCTTTGGTGTCATGAAAACCAAAGTTATTGGTTTTATCTGCAACAGCTGATTCGAAAATAAGTTTTATTCACAATCGTAATGGACAAAACCAACTTGGTTTCCATGACACCAAATGAAACCAACATTAGTTTTCAAAAAGGACAATTAGCAAAACCGACATGGTTTCTATGACAGCCCTGAAAGACTTACTTAGTCACATCATCCCATTAAGGAACAAGGGAAAACTTCTCCCAAATCAGTGCGCTGTGCACGAAATACTTCCTATGGTCACTGACAGGAACCTACTATTTAAACTTATGCATTTTATAGAGAAGTTTTTACATAAGAAAAGTATCTTACTCGTCAAGTCGACGCCAATTAAGTCGTTAAAAAAAACCCGGTGTTGAAAAAATTGTTAGATTCTCTTACCCACAGTTAAATCTGTTTTTACTGGCGTGGTAGTCGTGCACACTAAGGCTGCCTACGATAAAAAAGACAGGATAGTTTTGAAAGTGTTCTTAGGAATTAACCAATATTCGACGTGTTTTATTTGACAAGCTAAAAAATCCGCTAATCTTTATGTATGCAGTTTTTTCGTTTTCGCCTAATTAAGCGATTTTTTAAATCTTCGCTTACTTCCGCCTCCAAAAGCTATCAGACAACAGTGCTGCCAAATCAATTTTTTTATTGATTTTTGTAGTTTTTTGTGCAGCCTGTGTTTTTTTTGCAGATCGCCAAAATGCGTTGCTGTCATTTATTTTGAATGATACTAAAAGAGAAACAATTTAATGGAACATATAATGCAATGAGCTAAATTTCTTGACAAACTCAACTAGCATAAGTAATTTTCTTTGCGTCCGTTAATGACTAACAGAAATTGAAGGAATTTTGTCGTCTAAAGAAGAATATAGTGGTGTCTTTGGTTGAGCCTCGGTAACAAAAATGTTATAGCAAAACCTCAATAGTTAGGTCATTCGTTAACAAAAGGACAGAATTTTGAGCATGACTATAGAAAGAGCACTGCTGTAATCGGTTCAGGGAAAAATTAGAAAAATAACTTGTAGCCGTTTTGGTACTTAGCCTGAACAGAGGATTATTTTTGATAGATATCCAGGCTTAGTGCTTAAATGACTCCAAATAAATATTTTTTTTAGAAAACTAGTACTTCTGGTGTATTTCTTTACGGCCGGTAATAAGAAAGTTCACGAGAAAAGATTCAGCAAGAATAATTTTTATATAATAATTATTTGTTCAGCTCGTTTGGCCTTTAGCTTTTTTTTTTTTTTTTTTTTAAATAACCAACACTCAGGGGATGCCCCCTATATATGCGGTGCATTGCGTTGGCGAGTGGAAATTAATGGATCGGAGGGGGGAAAGAGGGAGTAATGTTTGTTGACGCTTGCCTTGAACTTCTGGATGTCGCAATTAGTGGGAAATATATTTGCCGGAAGTCGATTCCACATACGGACTGTACGAGCGAAAAACGAATTTGATCTGTAGTGTATAGTGCGGTCAACTGGCCAATCGATAACAAACGGGTGTGAATTCCTAGAAAGTCGCGTATCCCTGCCGAACATCCTCACGTCAGGAATAAGGCGACGGATGTCTGATGAACACACACCATGAAAGTAACGATAGAACAGCGTCACGCAACCCACATTCCGACGATGCTCAAGGGAAACAATAGAGTTGGACAGGGATTAACCGGCTCAAGACCTCTTGAATCTATATTTAAATAGCAGACAAGTTTTTAACAAAATGGCAAAGTTTAAAACGTTTTGTCAAAAACTTGTCTTTTATGTAAATATAGATTCAAGAGGTCCTGAGCCGGTTAATCCCTGTTCCATGTATAATAATAAATTTTCATAATAAATTATTTTTTCCTTCGCTAAATAAACTAGCATTACCAGATTAGTGCTGTCAACTTCATTTTTTTGTTTTCTAGCGTTTGACGCCAATTAACATGAAAGTATGATACTGTTAAAATCAAATTTATATTTTATCTTCTTGTTTTCCCTTTTCTTTTTACTGTTCGTAGTTTCGATTTTTGTTTTTAATATTTTTACAAAATATTTTTGAAAATCTTTCTAAAAAATTTCCTATGCAGAACAATTGTTACGTATATTTTTCAGCATTAATAGGGCAATGTCACCAGGCACAATTTTTTAAATTTTAACGATGTTAAAATCAGTACAGCTTTTCATGTAATTTTTTTATATGGAGTTTGACACATTTTCAGAAAACATCGAACTTAGTACCAGCCTTAAGGCTTAACCATAAACACCACTTATTTAAAGACTACCTGTAAATTAAGACCCAAATAGTGAATCTCCTATTAATTTTTAAAAATTTAATGTTAATATCCTATTTTTCGCACTAATTTCTATAATATTTTATGAATTTAAATTACTAAAAGTTTTAATTCAACGTTTCGATTTCGATCTTCAATAGAACAACTCAATTGTATTGCTTAAAATTAAAAAAATTAAATTATACTGCAGAGTGACTCCTAATTAAAAACTCTATAATGTATTTATACCACGTTAAAGTACAGATCTCAAGTTTTAATTTTATATACAACAAATATAGAAATATTGACTTACTTTTCATGTTATTTTTGCAGCTTTCAGACTGGGGGCTAGTGGAAAACATTTATTTTTGTTCATTGTACATACTTATACTTACGAGGGCGACCGCAAAACTAACTAGCCTGGCACATTTTCTGTTTTACTAGCAATTTTTTTCGTCCAATAGCGAGGTTATTGCTGAAACTGAGGCATATTTTGAAGGTTTTGAAAAATCTTATTTTTCGGATGGAATTAAAAAACTTGAAAAACGTTTGATGAAATGTATTGAGTTGGAAGGAGATTATGTTGAAAAATAAATACGGGTAATAATAATTCCAAAAAAACGGTTCTTTTTATGTTAGGCCAGTTACTTTTGCGGTCGCCCTCGTATATATGTATATGACCCTGTGTTATATAAATGTCCATATCCAATAAATTCTGTATCTAGACTTTGTATTTTGGAAAATTTATTTTAACACAATACAGACAAAAGTTCTAAATAAAAATAAATATTTGAAGATAATTTATAATAGTTAAAGTGAATTGTTTTAAAAATCAACTAAGGATTTCTTCAACTATGCAACTAGAAAGTTTTTTTCGGTGTAGGTTCATATATCAAGTTCTATCCAGGAAATACATTTACACATTCATTTCCATAGGCCTGACGTCTTAGCTCTATGTGAGACCCAGGTGCGCGAGGATTCTGATCCACAGGATTTTCACGTTCCTGGGTACCACACCCTATCCCTTTTTATTTCCCACAGAGGTCTTGTGGTATATGTACGTAATGACATAGTGTTTCAGAGCCAGCAACACTTGAACTCACAAGATCCAGAATTTAACTCCCTTTGGGTTAAGTTCAGGATTGGAACACACGTACTACATTTTGGGTTTATTTATAGAAGTCCAAACTCGGAAAGGGAGGCTTCCCTTAACGGCTTTGACGCCCTTTCCGATTCAATATCGAAAGTTTTGGAGAGTTATCCGGACAGTGAAATTGTCGTTGCTGGAGATTTCAATGTCCATAATTCCGCCTGGCTTTCACATTCGAGCCATACAACTCCGGAGGGCCAATACGCCGAGCTCTTCGCCGCGCAAAATGACTTGACGCAACTAGTGAATGAACCGACACATATTCCGTGTGTAGAAGGGCACCAACATAACATTCTTGACCTTTACTTAACTTCGCACCCTGAAAAGTACGAAGTTAATGTACTTTCACCTCTTGGTAACTCCGATCACTGCATTGTTTCAGCATCCTTTCCGTATTCCGCTCTTCGTGTCGCTTTGATACCAGCCCCAAAGCGGACAGTATTTTTCTACGAAAAGGCACGTTGGGATGAGCTCAACCACTTTTTCCAGCATTTCAATTGGAAACTTTGCTTTCTTGATAATGACGTAAATGCTGCGGCTGAAATGATCCAAAACATAATTTTATCTGGTATAAAGACTTTTGTTTCAAATAAAATTATGTCGGCTAAACCAGCCAAAAACAGTTGGTTTAACCAGGCATGGAGGGATGCTGTCAGATCAAAGGAGGAAGCGTTCAGAAATTGGCGTTTAAACAAAAACCCCATTACTGAACTGCTGCGAAAACAGGCAAGAGCTTCGTGTGCCAGAGTGCTTAGACGTGTAAAATTTCTGCACGAACAACGTCTACGTTCAAAGGTTCTTACTTCTCCTAGGGGAAGTAAGAGCTTTTGGTCGTTTGTAAGAAGAGTAAAGGATAGTTCTTCATCTATCCCAACTCTTGTTAAAGACGACCAGGCATTCACTGACCCGGTTGATAAAGCTAACCTTTTGGCTGAAATATTTGCAGGAAATTCTTCCTTGCCGGAAAGCAATCAACCACTCCCCGCGGTCGAAAACGTATCAAGTTCCATGCCTCAGATATTTTTTCGAACGCGTGCAGTTAAAAGGGTTCTTGCGAACCTCGACGTAAATAAATCCCCGGGCCCGGATGGTATCTCTGCAATTGTCCTATGTAAGTGCTCGTCGACGCTAGCCCGTCCATTACGCAACCTTTTCAACCTTGCTTACCGTGCGGGAGTTTTCCCAGCGTGTTGGAAGGTTGCGAACGTCCAGCCGATCCCTAAAAAGGGTGAAGCCAATAATCCTGCGAATTATCGGCCAATTGCGATTTGCTCTGCGCTCTCCAAGGTAATGGAGAGCATGGTAAACCACCATCTTGTGAAGTATTTAGAGACCAACGACTTGCTAAGTGATCGACAGTATGGCTTCCGTAGAAATCGCTCTACGGGAGACCTGTTGGCGTTCTTGTCGGAGCGTTGGAGTCGGTCTATCCACCAGTTTGGTGAGAGTAAGGTCGTGGCTCTAGATATCTCCAAGGCCTTTGATAGAGTCTGGCATGGTGCACTCATATCAAAGCTGATCGCTTTTGGAGTCGGTAATACATTTGCTCGGTTTATATCGAGCTTTCTTAGAGATCGCACTATTAGAGTTGTTGTAGATGGGTTCTCATCCAACACACATAGGCTGACCGCAGGTGTACCACAGGGCTCTGTCCTTTCTCCCTCTTTATTTCTTATTTTCATTGACGATCTATTGGGTCAGACCGTGAATCCAATCTACTCTTTCGCAGATGATAGTAACCTCTGTCATTCGTATTCATTCGACCGTAGACCGAGCCTTCGAGATATTGAAGACAAAAGGCGAATTATGGATGAGACACTTGGCCGGGATCTACTGGCCATTTCCGAATGGGGTCGAGTGAATAGAGTAGATTTTAATGCACGTAAGACACAGTGCTGCTTGTTGTCTCACAAGCGATTCGCTGACCCAACAATATCGTCAATTTCTCTCGATGGTACGGATATTGAACAATCAGAAGCTCTCGATGTTCTGGGCATGAAAATACAATGTGACGCTCGTTGGGCGAGACATGTATTCGAAGTGTCGAAAGAAGCACTCAAGTGCATAGGCTTTTTAAAGCGGTGCAAGAAATATTTCACTCCTTCTGATCTTTTCAATATCTATACAACTTACATCAGGCCAAAGATGGAATACAACTCCCATATACGGGCAGGTGCTCCAAAATCATCCTTGGAGCTACTTGATCGTGTTCAAAGGAGAGCGATGGTGCTGATAGGTGACAGTAGGGTATCCAACTCTATTGTTTCCCTTGAGCATCGTCGGAATGTGGGTTGCGTGACGCTGTTCTATCGTTACTTTCATGGTGTGTGTTCATTAGACATCCGTCGCCTTATTCCTGACGTGAGGATGTTCGGCAGGGATACGCGACTTTCTAGGAATTCACACCCGTTTGTTATCGATTGGCCAGTTGACCGCACTATACACTACAGATCAAATTCGTTTTTCGCTCGTACAGTCCGTATGTGGAATCGACTTCCGGCAAATGTATTTCCCACTAATTGCGACATCCAGAAGTTCAAGGCAAGCGTCAACAAACATTACTCCCTCTTTCCCCCCTCCGATCCATTAATTTCCACTCGCCAACGCAATGCACCGCATGTATAGGGGGCATCCCCTGAGTGTTGGTTTTTAAAAAAAAAAAAAAAAAAAAACCTAACTCTAAAGTTATATTTAACTGAACGTAGTTTCTATGTAAATAACAAAGATGAAGAATCTAAAATTGGTGCTATTAAATCTGGCGTGTCACAAGGTAGTGTGTTGGGTCCAGTTTTGTACACTTTATATACTTCCGATATGCCTACGAAATCTGATGTCATGATTGCGACATACGCTGACGACACAGCAATACTAGCTGCCAAAGATTCTGGTATACAGGACTCCCAGGTAGTCCAAAGGCAACTAGACACCTTGGTTTATGGTTTAGACAACTGGTTTAATAAATGAAACATAAAAGTAAATGCAGACGAATCGACTCATGTGACTTTACGCTTAAAGGCTCAATTAGCCTTGACGGTGGACAATTGATTCTGCAACCTGCAGAAGTCTACCGTATTCAACCGTCAAACTGTAGTTATCTCCCTCTAAATGCAACCCCTAACTGAAATAGCTGATTGCCTACCGTTCACCGTCAAGACTAATTGGGCCTTAAAGAGGGCGACTGACCCTCTGTGTTTTTAAATGGAGTCGTTATTCCGAAATCCACTAAGGTTAACGTGGAAAGATCATATTACCGCGAAAAAGCAACTAGATATTAAGACAGAAAAATGTACTGGCTTCTGGGCCCAAAATCACAGTTAAGTATAATAAACAAGGTGCTTCTGTACAAAACAATTATAAAACCAGTTTGGATGTATGCCATCGAACTATGGGGAACTGCCTCTTATTCAAACGTGGATATTCTGCAAAAATATCAGTCTAAGACTCTGCGACTAATTGTTGGTGCCCCCTGATTTGTTAAAATCAACACAATCCATAATGATCTTAGCGTCCTTATTTATATTAGAGATGAAATAAAACGCTAGAATTATTTAAATAGACATAGCAATCACCCTAGTGTTCTGGCAATAACACTTTTTGACGATAGTGATGAAGTAATAAGACTGAAAATAATGCACATATTAGATCTTCCATTTTCATAATAAATGTAACAATCTTTTTGGTAGACAAAAAAGTTGTTTAATAATGTAATATAAATTATTTGTGCTGAGTTCGGTGGAACTTAACGTTGCTGTTAATGAGAAGTTTTTATGATATTTGCTTAATATTTTTGCTGTAAATAGTTGCAAATAAAATACAAAAAAAAAAGATCCCATGCCACAAAAGTGAAATCGACAATTCTAAGCGCAAATAGAAAAGGACCTAATCTTTAAAATGGCTCCCCTGAACAAAACCGTTTTTTTAACCGTAGGTCCCTTTCTATTTTGCGAGTCACATATACAATTGCAATCCACATGATTTTGTGTCGAAGTCTTCCAGTAAACCAAATTTGCCGACAATGTCTGATATCAGTCAATTCTGAACAATATCTGAACTCTATCGAGAGTTCTTACCGAAATCGTTACAAATTCTGTTCGATTTGTCTGAGGATTTTTTATTTATTATGTTCCGAAATATCTGAACGAATTCGGCCCGAATTCTGTTAGACTTGTCTGTGGGATTTTTATTAATTTTTTGTTCAGATTTCTCTTATCGAACTCGCAACGAATTCTGAACTACTTATCTGAGGTAGTCTATTCGTTTGAAATTTTTGTTATTTGCTTTACAGTTGTTGTTCTTGTGTTCAGACATGTCGGAACAAATTCTGAACTAATTCTTAACTGTTTGTATGAGGTATTTTTATATTTCAAATTTTGAACGTTTGGTTAGTTTAGCTGTGCGAGGGATTTTTATTTTGTTCGGAGGAGAACTCTACTGCCGGCAGTTCTCGTTTAACGCAAAACTGGTTGCCCTTAAGTGTATAGCCACTAAACATAGTTACGAGGGCGACCGTAAAACTAACTGGCCTCGTACAGCACAATTATTGCTTGCGAAACTGCAGACTCTGCTTGCAACTAAAAGTCTTTCCGAACGCTTTTTGAAAATGTTTTACAACTTTTTTTTTCTAGAACAAAAATATTTTCTTCTTTTTGATTGTTTACATTCAGAATTTACCATGACATATGCTCAGAATTCGGTCAGAAATCGGTTCGAAATGTCTGTAAAACATCAGAAATTCCCTCAGAGAAGTAGTTCAGAATTCGTGTCAACACTCTCATATGTTTTTCGTTACGAGTTTGGTTTGCTGGGCTATTAAATTATATTAAATTTAAAAGACAAAATCCAAAAAAACCAGAGGGTGTTTTTGGTACGTTACGAGAAAAGTAAAAAAAAATCGTTTTCCATTTTTGGTCCAAATCAAAATCTGAACAAAGTGTAACAGATTTAAATTTGCAGTCCAAAAAATGCATGTCTCCCAACTCAGGAAATCTCCCAAAACTCCAAAATTATTATCTCAACATAAATTGTGTATAATTTTAGTTCTAAGAAAATCGTAACATAATCGTATTATATAACGATTTTTTTTAAGATTGTGTCAAAGGAACGAAAACATAACATGCGCCAGTGCCTGACATCGATTTGTGATTTATTTGCGTATTTTCACTTGAGAAATAAAGTATTTAGTGCGTTACAGTGAATCACAAATGAATGGCTGTAGTAAAAATAACAAAGAATAGAAATAAAGAAGACACGCAAAAGATACGCACAACAAATTTTTGTTATTTGATTGCCAAGGTTATTAACAAATACACAAATACGAAATTTCCGCAATTATGCGGAGCTTTCTTCTTGTTTCAATACATTATTCATATATACAGACCCAAAACAAAAAATTTCGCTCTCTTCGAAACATGCATATATCAAAAGACTAACAAAAAAAAAACCAGTGTGGCTAATATTTCGCTGAGCGCACAACCGTTTAAGCAGCATCATTGAATAGGGTAAACAGGCGCGAAAATATACAGCAAGGCCAGACGAATGCGATTTCGTTGATAACCAACGTGGCTTTGACGATAAAGATCCAATTAGACAGAAAGCCTTAGCTTTTTTACCCACCTTCTTTCTTTGGCAAATTTATGGTCTTCAATTTTAGTAACCCACATTGAAAGAATTCTTTAATCTTGCGAACTCGATATTTGTTTCAATATTTCCCTGTAATGTATCCACACGTAGAAAAAAAAGTATGGCTGTGGTGACAATATTCGAAGAGGACAATACCATTGGGTGTCTGGTTGTTGAACAACAATATTATGATCCTCACAATAATAGTATGATTCAAATACAAACATACTATAATCCTCACAACCATACTTTGATCCTCACAACAATAGAATGATTCACAGGTAACCATACTATGATCTCCACAGCTATATTATGATCCCCACAACCATAGTATGTCTCACATACAACCATAGTATGATCCTCACAACTATAGTATGATACACACGTAACCATGTTATGATCCCTATAACCATAACTTGATCACACACAATTATCCCCAAATTATTTAATAGTATTGGGTTAAGTTGTCAACAACGGATTTGAATTATGAAAGTTATTTAAAAATACATTAAATTCAAAATAATAGAAGTGATTTATTTAACAGTAGAAAAAATCAATTTAAAAAATGTAAGCGTTTTTATTAAGCATATTTTAGTTAAACAAACCCAAAGCAGTTTGTTTGAAAATATTTAATATCCATATAAAAAGTACTATTATTGCATTAGATCCGTAACAAAAATATTGTTCAAAAAAGCATTTTTAAATGACAAAAAAATTGCAATCATACAGTATTATAGCCGTAATCATGCTATTGTTAACATAAAACATTGTTCAAAAAAGCATTTTTAAATGACAAAAAAATTGCAATCATACATTAGTATTGCCGTAATCATGCTATTGTTAACATAAAACCCAAAAACAATACTATTGTCGCACCAACCATACTTATATTGTTGCTACAACCATATTTTCATTATAAAACTTGGCAATAATACTATAGTTACATTTCAACAATATTAATATTGCGGCAATCATACTCTTGTCAAAATTAAATTCAGTAAACAATACTATGGCTGCGACGAACATACTTTTACTGCGGAGAACATGTTTTTTCTCTGCATTCAGACTTAAAAAAAGTTCTTTTTATCATAAATATCTGTTTATTTGTTTGTTGAAAATTGTCTTTTTTTTAAAAAATAACTGCAGCTATTTATTTTTCGATTATTACAGCATACAAATTCTTAAAAAGTTGAGCAACTTTTTGATCGTTTTGTTTCCTAAAGGAACAGACAGACTGAAGCTTTTTCTCTTACGCTGCGCGTTTTTACCATCCGGTAAAATATTGAAATAAGTGTCAAAAACTAACAATCAATATATAAGAGATCTTTTTACGATGACTTCAATAAAATGAAATTTTTGTAAGTCTTTAACATATATAGGGTGACCCATATACTTCTATAGGTATTTTCTTAGAACAAAAAAACATAATAATGTAAATCAAGTGTGGAATCTTTATTGGTTATTTGAAAGGACATTTTATGGCATTCATTTTTTGAATATTATTTCCTTCATAGGTTGTCTGCAACTACGCATCAGGGTTTCTATTCTGAGGGACCAATTTTGGATGACTCGGTCGAGCATTTTGACCGTTGTGGCTTTAATGACAAGCGTAATGTTGGCTTCCAAAACCTGAATCATAACTGGTTTTTCAGCATAGACTACGTTACCCCCAAAAAAAATGTCTTCAAAATGACCTCTCAATAGATCCATTGTTTGAGCATCTCTGTGGCAAGTGGCAACGTCCTATTGAAACCAAGTGTCGTCAAGATTACGGGCTTCAATTTCAGGTAGCATAAAGATCGATATCATGGCGCGATAGCGAGCACCATTCACGGTTACGTTCATTTTTGTAAAAATATGGACCGCTGATTCCACTTGGCACTATTGTTGGGTACATGATTGTGGCACAACATAGTATGGAATCATAGTATGGTTATGTGTAAATCATACTATTGTTGTGAGGATCATAATAAATCCTCACAACAATAGTATGATTTACACATAACCATATTATGATTCCCACAACCATAGTATGATTCACACTCAACCATACTATGATCTCTATAACCATACAATGATCCTTACAACAATAGTATGATTCACACTCAACCATACTATTATCTCCACAACCATATTATGATCCTCACTACCATAGTATTTTTCTCATACAACTATAGTATGATCCTCACAACCATAGTATGATTCACACTATGATCCCCAAAATTATTTATTAATTATTAAAAAATAGAGATTTTTATCAAGTAAGTTATTTTAAATTGGATTACAATTAGTTCATAGCCACATTTAAGCCCATTTTTATTGAACATTTCATTCAAGAAAAAAAAATATATATTCCTGGCAGTCAAAAATACTTTTAGTTGCCAGCAGTGGTGAATGCTTCTAAGACCGCAAGTAACGAATGTGATTAAACCATGATCAATGGCTATATACTAAGTGCAGGCAGTTTTTAAATAAACAAGAACCAGTCGGTAGTAAAGTACTTCACCGAACAAAATAAACACAATAAAAAATCCCTCGAACTACCTTCCGATTGTTGTTGTTTTTTATAATGGACAACAACCATGCACTGCATCGTGTGTGTGTATTTTTTTCTTTGGTATACCAAAACAAAAAACACGAACACATTGTCTTTAAAACCTGTTATGCTTTGTTCATAGTCTCAACCATACAGTATGATTGCCGTAATCATATTATTGTTAACGTTAATCTTAATCAACAATACTTTTGTCGCCCCAACAATATTTACATGGTTGCTACAGCAATATCATCTCCAAATTTAGCAAAAATAGTATTGTTACATTTCATTCAATTGCCGCAATCATACTGTTGTCAAAATAAAATTCAGAAAGCAATACTATGGTTGGGACGACAATGCTTTTATTGTAGAGAACATATTATTGTTGCGGTGACCATATAGTAACCATATCTTTTCTCTGCGTGCAGAAATGGGCCTCATCACTGAACACAATTTTGGTCGAAAACAGCGGATATTCCCGTTTCTCATCGAACGCTCATTTCCATAATACAGTCGCCAACATTTGAAGGTAATTATTTTTTTAATAAAATAAATGCAATAAAATGTCCTTTCAAATTGCCAATAAAGATCCCACACTTGATAAGAATTTTATTTTTTTTTTGTTCTGAAAAAAATATCTCTAGATGGATTATCCAATATTTCATAGGATTTATATTGATTCATTTTGACGATTTGAGCAAAGACGGCGAAATTGACGATATTTTCAAAATTCAAATAATCTGAGACAAGTTGGAGAAAAAAGAATTTGCATTTGTTTAGCATAGAAAAACAATTTCTTTATATTTTTTTTTTGAAGTTAGCTTTTATTTAGAAATGAGAATGGATAAACTTGAAGTAATTTGTTTAAGTATTAACAACGTATTACAGCAAAGATATTTAGGTTTAGATGGACATTTCTAACCAGATTCGGGAAAGAAAAAAATAAAATTTATTTTGACTTTTGTACAAATGTTGTATTTCTCTTAATGAAAATGATGCAGGTCACAGACCAAAGCGATGTTTATGTTGTAGTAATTACGATAATCAATTTTACTCGCTCAAAAAACTGCAGTGAAACTAATCCAACAAAAAGCCTAGGGCTACTGATGAAACACGAAATCACATTGCACTGTGTAAGTCTAAAGGATCGTATTTTTATGTGAAAATTTATCAAACTCTCTCTATTTGAATAAAATCTGTGAAATTATAGAGAAAATTGTTTCTGGTCAGTATCTATTACACTTTATACATTTGTAAAAACTTTTTTAAATATCCCTGGGAAATAATTTACATGTCTGGTATTTAAATCAGCGTTACCGTTGTGCGACTAAAGTGACAATTTGACCCTTTTTGGACTTTAATTTATTAGGTAATAACCTGGCGCTTACGCAAGGCATTATGAGTACTCGTTGTATAAGTATAAATTTAAAACATTTACATTTCAAAACAAACGCTTTTTGGCGAGTATATCCAATATATTTTCGTTAAATCTAAAACTTGTTTGTGTAATTTGTTAACGACCAATTTGTTATTTACTTTTTTTTGTTTTTAATGGGCTGATTATGGTCAATGTAACAAATAAAACTAATTCATTATTTCAATTCTTTTCTCGACGTTTCGTCGGCTTTTTTCCGACATCCTCAGAATTATTTTTTGATTTATACGATTAGTTAACATTTCGTTTCAATTACTTAATATTATTAAAAACTGGACAACATGACACAATTGAATAATAATATAAATAATAAAACAATATTAAATATCACAGGTTTAATAAAATAACGAGCTTTGCTGTTTAAAATTTTTTTAATCATGTGAAGTTATCACTTTTTTCTCGCCGTTCATGTAGTCAGCGGTGGCGGTGTTTCAGGCACCATATTAGCAACACTTAAAAAACACAGTGTTTCTCTTTAGTAGTGTTTGTTTTTAATGTGCCTCTCTTTTCTCTTAACACCACATTCTCTTTGCAGTATGACAACAAAATCAGCTGTTCTTGCTGTCAATCAAGAAATACGCTGGATTGCTGTGACGACAATTGCAATGATCTTGTTTTTTATTTTTCGTTTTTTTTTCTGAAATTGTTGGAGCAGTGGTGATCTAAATTTAAGCATAGTGTGACGTAGCTAAATGTAATTCTCCGTACATATTCATGTAGGTATAGCAAAAGAGTGCCAGCACTGTGACTGTGCGTTTGTGTGTGTGTTTTTGTGTATACACTTGAGAGCGCCAACGAACCAACAATCCACCTTGTGTGGAGAGCGAGTGAGTATGAGGGGGCCCATGCGATGAGAGCCCCACTGTAGTCCATTCAGTACGATACTCTTCGTCCACTGTGGCAGTTTGGTTTTCGCTTGCGCAAATAAAACATACGGTGCTCGTGCCTTTTTTGTGTGATTTTTTTCCATCGTTTGTTTGAACTAATCCCATTTTCTGGGCAAGAGGTAGGTGGGTGCGCTGACGGCGGCGGCTGATGGACAGACACTAAACATATGACTTTGTTAATATTGAAGGAGAAACAAGATACACCGGCGACGTACATACTACGTATGTACAGGCCTATTATTTAACAACTGTCATATTTTGCCGTACTGCTACAACTGTCATTGTCGTGTGTGCCTGTTAGTGTCTGCTGTCTATCGATTTGTTGCAAAATCTTGCCGGAATTTTTATCTTTAGTGTTTCGTTGTTGTTTACATGGTGTAATTTTGGTCTTTTTTAGAGTTCGGTTTGGATGACGACAGCGTTTTGTTGGTACAACAGCAACAAATCTGAGTGTGTGCAGCGAAAAAAGGACAGCAAAAAAGTGACGAAATACTGCGTGCGGCCGGTGACGGAATAACCCTAAACAGCAGAAGGATCCCAGCAACGAAGAAACCAAACAGAGCGGCGTCAGTATGTCTCAACAGAAGGAGCTAGAACAACAACAGCCACCGAAGCAGCAGCAGCCGCAACAGACGAACAAACCAAACATTCCAAATGGCTTGAAGTTCGTGTTTGGTGGCGCAGCCGGCATGGGTGCCACAATGATTGTGCAACCATTCGATTTGGTTAAGACACGCATGCAAATCTCCGGTGCCGGCAGTGGTAAAAAAGAGTTCCGCAACTCCTTCCACTGCATACAGACGGTGATTAGCAAAGAGGGCCCTCTGGGCTTGTATCAGGGCATAGGTGCAGCTCTGTTACGTCAGGCCACCTACACGACAGGTCGCCTGGGTGTGTACTCCTATCTGACCGATATGTACAAAGGTCACTTCCACAAGGATCCCAATGTGTCGGCCAGCATGTTGATGGGCGTGATAGCCGGTGCTTGTGGCGCCTTCATCGGCACTCCGGCCGAAGTTGCTCTCGTCCGCATGGCTTCCGATGGTCGTTTGCCACTCGCCGAAAGGCGTAACTACAAAAATGTGGCCAATGCCCTGGCTCGCATTACCCGTGAAGAAGGTTTGGCCACACTCTGGCGTGGAAGTTTGCCCACCGTGGGACGTGCCATGGTCGTCAATATGACTCAGCTGGCCTCGTACTCACAATTCAAAACATATTTCCGCACGGGTCCTCTGCAAATGGAGGAAGGTATTAAATTGCATTTCTCTGCCAGTATGTTGTCCGGTCTCCTGACCACCATCACTTCTATGCCTTTGGATATTGCCAAGACGCGCATACAAAATCAGAAATATGTCGATGGCAAGCCAGAGTACCGAGGCACCTTTGATGTTTTGGGCCGTGTGCTGCGCCAAGAGGGCATATTTGCCCTGTGGAAGGGCTTCACACCGTACTACTGCCGTCTGGGACCGCATACTGTGCTGACATTCGTCTTCCTGGAGCAGCTGAATCAGGCGTACTTCGGTTTTGCCGCCAAGAAGGAATCCGGTCTGTGATTGTAAAGTGCATATGTAGGTAGAGAAGAAAAAACAAACAAAAATGAACAACTACAATATATATATATGAAATATCCAAATAAGATATGTATGTATTTATCAATGTATATGTAACGACTGCTGTGTATTATGGACAGTCGCTGTGTTAATTGTTAAAGCTTAGAGTTAAACGAGAATTCCAATAATAAAAAAGAAATGAAAATTATAGTTAAAAATTGACATATCAGCGTTTAGCCTGCTAACTTACCTATCCCTACGAGGTGGCTATTGAGATGTCTTCGTACAACGAGGTCTCATTAACAACTGACAATTGTTGCTAATTGAATATGAAAAGAGGCCCAACATGTTATCGTGTGTTAACATGGACAGTTTACACGGTTTCCATATTTTTGTGTTAATTACTTAACAAAACTTGGTCATTAATACAGCTAAGCTTTTTTTTACCATTATTTTGCACAGATAGTAACATGTGTACTTAATTAAATGGAAAGAAATTCGCCCCCGCCACTTTTGAGGTTCTCAAATTTGAAATAAGATATCCTTGGAACACCTAAACTTAAACGCTTTCACGCAATTGGTAAAGGTTTGGATATAAAAGCTAAAATATTCTCAAAATATGTGACGTAATAACAAAATCTGTTTATCTGATTTAATAGCCGAGCATTAAAGTGTGCATAATTCGATTTTAGTTTTTTTCTGGGTTTCTTATTTACAGTGTACATTAGGGTTGGTCGATTTAGCAATCAATATTGTGCTATCGATTTTTCGTAGGATTTTGGCATAAGGAAAAAGCAGTTACAAACAGTATAAAACAGTTCGACATATAAAAAAAACTAATTTCGAGGCGCCCAAATTTATTTTTTTGATTTTTTTTCAACTTTTCTTTTTAAGGGCTTTTTAATAATGTAATGCAATAAAAAGATTATTTTTTTAACTATTTCCTTTTCAAGGTGACTTTCAATACATACAAATATATATTGCCATATTTCGGTTGATCAATATAAAGTTATTTTTTAAAAATAAAAAAGAATTCAACTCAAGTGTGGAATCTTTATTGTTCATTCGAAAGGACGTTTTATTTATTTTTTAAATATAATTTCCTTTAAATGTTGGCAACTGTATTATGGAAATAAGCGTTCGGTGAGAAACGGGAAGATCCGCTGTATTCGACCAACATTTTGTTCAGCGATGAGGCACATTTCTGGCGCAACGGCAACGTCAGTAAACAAAATTGCCGCATTTGGGCTAAAGAGCAACCAGAAGAGGTTCAAGAGGTGCCATTATATCCAGAGAAAGCCGCGGTTTGGTGCGATTAATAGGCTGGTGAAATCATCGGTCCATTTGTTTTCAAAAATGGTAATGGCCCATTACCGTGAATGCTGCTCGCTATTGCATCATAATAGTAGACTTTTTGCTACCTGAAATTGAAGCTTGAAATTTGGTTCCAGCAAGACGGCGCTATATGCCATACAGCCAACGAAACAATCCATTTATTAAAGGAAACTTTCGGTGAGACCATTATCTCTCGTCGTGGGCCTGTGTCGTCGACTCCGAGATCATGCGATTTAACACCGCTGGACTATTTGTTGTGGGGTTATGTAAAGTCGCTTGTCTACGCAGATAAGCCCGACACGATTGACGCCTTGGAAGATAATATTCGGCGCGTTATTGCAGACATACGGCCCAAATGGTGCAAAAAGTGGTTGAAAATTGGGCCTCTTTGCTGAAATTTATTTGAGCCAGCCGCAGCGACCAATCATTTTTAAAACATTATGGTAAATCCTTATCTTTATAATATAGCTAAAGCTTATTTTTATTCAAAACCCACACGTCTGCAAAAATAGCATTTACAATATAACACATGAGCAGGTGAGAATAAAATACGCCTCGAAAATGATTTTTTTAGATATGTCGTATATATCGAGAAATTTTGTCCTTATAAATCGACCCACCCTAGAGTACATATTATATTTCATTTACAAAAATTATGATGGGCATTACGAGGGCTGCTATATATATCTGACCTAATAATGAAAATGCGAATATTTGCATGGGCATGGCGCGGTCATGCTCACCGTTGACGGTAACGGTGGCTCCTGGCTTATTTTCGAAGAAAAATTGCCAAATGATGCCGTCAGCCCAAATTCCACAACAGTGGATGCATAAGATTCTCAATAGTCACGTGTGGGTTTTTGAACCCCATTTGCTGCAATTTTGTTTTTAATCCACCGAGATGAGAATGAGCTTCATCTGAGATGATATTGAGCTGCACCTGAAAGCTCAATTTTTCTGTAAAATTCTTCATCTCCTGCCAAACAATCTTTAGCCCATTGGGCGAATCGGTGGTTCCATTATTAAATGCGGTAGCTGTAACGGTTTATGATAGACATTTTTTTAAGTCCTGCTCTTGAAAACAGACCTGAGATGTGGTTTAAGCAGGACGGAGCCACTGCCCACACTGCCTGAGACATAATGACACTTTTAAGTCAAATTTTTAGAGAGCGAATTATTTCCAGAAATTCGGAAATTATTTGGTCAGCGCAATCGCCAAATTTGTCAGCACCCGACTATTTTCTTTGGGTTTTTTTGAAGGAGCGAGTATATGTGAACAAGTCTGAGACAATCTTTTACTCAAGGCCAACATTTTTGCCGAAATTCGAACGCTACAGCCAAAAATTTTGAAAGATGTTTTGGAAAATGCTCTGAAACGAGCCCATCATTCCGAAGCTAAAAACGGGGGTCATTTAACACCATTTTTCAAATAATCTGAGATAAAAATAAAAAAATAATAATAAGAGAAATGTTATTAAAATTTTTAACCCCATAGTAACTGTTGGCCAATCCTGTACAATAGGGAAGGTACCCAGTAAACCAAATTTGCCGACAATGTCTGATATCAGACAATTCTGAACAATATCTGAACTCTATCGAGAATTCTTACCGAAATCGTTACGAATTCTGTTCGATTTGTCTGAGGATTTTTTATTTATTATGTTCCGAAATATCTGAACAAATTCTTCCCGAATTCTGTTAGACTTGTCTGTGGGATTTTTATTAATTTTGTGATCAGACTTCTCTTAATGAACACGCAACGAATTCTAACCGATTTATCTAAGGTAGTCTGTTCTTTTAAAATTTTTGTTGTTTGCTTCATATTTTACAGTTATTGTTATTGTATTCAGACATGTCTGAGCTAATTCTGAACGAATTCTTAGATGATTGTCTGAGTTATTTTTATTCTTGTTTTTGTTTGTTTACATTCAAAATTTACCAAGACATTAGCCCAGAATTCGTTCAGAAATCGTTCGAAATGCCGGCAAAAACATCAGTGTTTCCTAGGAGAAGTAGTTTAGAATTCATGTCAACCCTCCAATATGTTTGTCGTAACGAACTCGGTAAGAAATCTAATTCAAAATCGGAAAATTTTTCCGATTGTCGTACAGAATTCTGACCTAATTCTGAACGTTTGTTTAGCTGGACTGTGCGAAGGATTTTTATTGTGTTCGGAGGAAACTCTACTGCCGACAGTTCTCGTTAAATGCTAAACTGGTTGCCCTTAAGTGTAAACTACACTAAACATAGTAGCAGCACAATTTTTGCTTCCAGTATTGTAATAGTAAGGTGGCGATCTCCGAAACTGCAGACACCCCTGCTTGTAACTAAAAATCTTTCCGAACTCTTTTTGAAAAGGTTTTACAACTTTTTTTTGTAGAACAAATATATTTTCTTCTTTAAATTCAGAATTTACCATGACATAAGCTCAGAATTCGTTCAGAATTCGGTTCGAAATGTCGGTAAAAACATCAGACTTTAATAAGACTTAATGGCAGAATTCTGACCGAAGTCGTTCAGAATTCGATACGAAAAATCGAAATTTCCTTTCGAATTTCCCAAGACTACAGAATTCGGTCAGAAATCGGTTCGAAATGTCGATAAAAACACATCTGAACTACTTTTTGAGGGAGTTCTGTCAACCCTCTCATATGTTTTTCGTTACGAACTCGCTAAGAATTCTGATCCGAAATCTGAATATTTTGCCGATTGTCGCACAGAATTCTGAAGGTTTGGTTTGCAGGGTAGTGTTATGTAGGCAATTTTTTTCGTAGAAATTTAATCATTCAAGTTCAAAATTTGACAACGACAATTCTAGAAGTTTGAAAGCAAAATTTCTATTTCAAACATTCACAAAAATTTCTTTTAAGCATATGTGACAGCGCATAGAGAAAGGGACCTAAGGGTAAAAAAATCAATTTTCATATTTTTTCTTTTTTTGATGTGGACAACATCTGAGCATCGACCGATCCCATGCCCCAAAAGTGTTCCCTCCCAGAGATATACGCGTTTTATGAAAGTGAAGTCGACGATTCTAAGCGCAACAGAAAGGGACCTAATCTTTAAAATGGATCTTCTGAACAAAACTTTTTATCAACTTTTCACTTTTTTTTTTTTTTTTTGATGTGGACAACATCTGAGCATCGAATGAGACCGATCCCATGTCCCAAAAGTATTCCCTCAAAGAGATATACGCGTTTTATGAAAGTGAAGTCGACGATTCTAAGCGCAAATAGAAAGGCACCTAATCCTTAAAATGGCTCTCCTGAACTAAACTGGTTTTTAACCTTAGGTCCCATTCTATTTTGCGCGTCACATATATTATTAAAGTGACTCTGACAGTACACCAAAGGAATTGCCAAATTTTGTTGGTAGTGTTACCAACCACAGATATCAAGTAACATTGACAGCTGTCAGTTAATTGCTTTAAAAAGAAATGTGCACAACAGAAATTAACGCATATTTATTGCTCTTCAATCTTCCAAAAAATAACTTAAGTTGTTTAAAAATACAGTTTGAAAATAATCTGGAGGAAGAACCCCGATCTCGTGCAGCAAGGCATACATATTTGGAAACTTTCTCTAACTTAAATGTGTATTGAAAGATTATATGATCGTTTAATCTATTTTACGTTTGGTGAAAAAATTTAAGTTGATCGGCATAGCAAGCGTTTTACGGCTTCCAAAGAAATTTAAACATTGCACCTGTCTGAATGTAGTCAGAAGCAGTATAACCCGAGAAAGTAAATATTTGCGAGCTTAAGAAGAATAATAATGAACTACACAGGCACTAAAACACCATCAACCACCGGTCCAACATTTGTATAATCGGGTAAGTAAAAATCTTTGTTAATATGCCCCATGCCTCTCTACTCAACGTTCATCTTATGGCAATGCAAATTTAACTATTTTTATGGATTGTGGAATCGTCAAACCGACATTGGGTAGAGGCGTGGTGAGTGACGTGAGGACCTACCTCTACTGATCGATAATAACCTATTTAATATACATATAGGCAAAAATTCTGTTTATGGGGAAGACTTCCATTAATAATTCCGCCCCCAGAATTATATAGGAATTACAAAAATCAATGTGAATATTGGGGCTAATGCCCATAATGGCTGGACATCATACAAATTAACAAAAAATCCAGTCTAACTTACATACAGTAGGTCTAGCGGACCCAAACAGTAGTGAAGTAAGCAAACAGTTTGACTCGTAAGGTGATTGGGCGATACTGTCTAACGAGTTCGTGTTCCCTGCAACTTTTAAAAGGACATCATAGTATGCTATGTTTTTTTTTATTCCTCCACCGAATGGTGAATGCTTAAGTCCCACAACATTCCATTAACGACCAAGGCTTCTCTTAATTCAGTGAGTTGTGCACGATTCATTTCTTATACTCACTGACCGGGACCAACTGTTAAACGCCGACTCCGAACGGCCAATGCATTTTAAAGCGAAGTTTTTACTTGGCTTAGAGATTGTTGTCTTGCATGTAAGGTTGCTGGTTCTTGTTTTTGTAGCGCACACATAGTGCCGGGGTGAAAGCCCTTGGCCGAAGAATTGCTGCTTCGAATCAATCCGGTGCATAGAACCGGCTGTTATGGGATTGAAAGTTGCCGGTGGAAAAACCCGCCGATAAAAATTGAAAGATGTTCTTACCCAGGATTCAACCTGGGTTTACATGATAGTCGTGCACACACCACGGGGATGGTATTTTTAATTGGCCAATCCGATCCAACACCACGAAATATTGATTTGCGACTCTATAAGGTATAAATGATTCTAAGATAATGGGCCAATTTCGACATTATTTTTGGCATTCGATTTGTTTGCAGAATTTAATATTTAATTCAGTTAGATGTCTTAGTACTAAGAAAGACAAGTCATTTTTACTAAAAGGTACACATCAAAATTTTAATTTTTAACGGAATCATGCAACACTTTAAAAATATAACCTCCAGGATAATGACTCATTGAACAGAGAAATGACGAAGACAATAAAATATATAGTATTTTGTCTTTAAAATCAACAAATTCATTTTAATTCAGTTCTTTTGTAAAAATACGAGTAAAAAGAGACAAAATCTGTTAATCGTCATTCCCCTGTGAAAAATTTTTGGAAGGGGAATAATGAATTTCTACAAAACCCCCTGAAATGTTTATTTAAGTTCTTGCCCTTACAAAATTAACTTGAGCTGTAAGTTTATATTTGCAATAAACACAAAAAAACACTTGTAAAATTATAAAAAGTATTAATTATCTTTTTAAAAAACAACAAAGGGGAATGACCCACTTAAGTGTGAACGTTCGTAACGAGTGACAAAACACGACTTACTTAATTTTAATAAGACTGTTGACGAAAAAACTATAAGATGTGCACCCACTTCAAGTAATGTTCAATCATATTTGAGTTGCTAGAAATCAGGATTGGTTTGGAATTTGAATTTTAGGGAATATTGGATTTTAAAGGGGAATACTGTGTATTTTCAGGGACAGAAAATAAAAATCCATAAAAATATTAATTGAATATTATTTTTTACTATGGTCTGGTTTTATTGAATAAATAATTAATCAGCCTTATTACGGTTGTCGAAGACGTTGTCGAATGTCGATTTTTTTGGAAAACGGTACTACGGTTGTCGAAAATGCACAATCTGTTACAATTTTCGTAACACGGAAGACGAAAACGACTGTCAAAGTTGGCTAAAAGAGTCGATCAATTTTTTCCATACGACTAGAGACGTCGCCGCATTCAATTGACAACAATTGTTAGCCGTTGGTTTCATCCGCTAACACGCCGTTAACTAATTTGAAATTTAACACATTTTTTTGACATTTTATATTCGACAATAAATAAATATAACAAAATTGTATAAAATAAATTATTTATCTATTTTCAATATGGGTAAATTTGCGGTATTTTACCAAAAAACTTTTATCTGATGTCGACCGCTGATATAAAGTTTACCGCCAACTTCAATTCTTTGGGAACAGCAGACGACTTTATTGGGTCTTGCAATTTACCCGATATGTTTTCCAAGACGTATTTAAAAGCATCTTTATTCAATCTAAAAAGGCCAATGAAACTTAAGTGCAGATAGGGATTATAAATTTTAACTAATTTCTCAATTTCAAAACTTACTTTGAATTGGGCATTGCAAATATGTCCGAATTCTGTCTTATTTCCTTACGCAGGGCACTCATATCACATTCTGTGTATGCCTCGTCGTCTTCATCCGAAGAAAAAAAATGTCCCAAACTTAACATATTTTTTTTATTATATTTATTTTATTTTATCTTAAGAAAATTTCAATGTTGCCTTTGGCGGACAATTATGTAAAAAGTAAACATTGTTTTGACAGTATAGCACATCTTTTACTTTTCAATCTATTACAAAATCACAAGAGTCGAAAAAGTTACGTAATACCAAAAATAATCGAAATCGACAACGACTTCGACTGCTCTCGATTTTCGTCTTCGACAACCGTAATAAGGCTGAATATTTTTGTAAAAAATTGAAAAAATTTCAATTGAAAGTAGTGCTAGGGACAACCAGGGTAATGATATTTGAATACTTTGGTAGGGAATTTTTGAAGAAAAGATTTATTGTATAGTAAATAATAAAATATAATATATTTTACTTTTCCCGCTTGAAACAACCAAGGACAACAAAGTGGCCCACAATCTCAGAATCAACCATATATTTTTTATCGTCGAAAATTTTTTAGTTGATGTCGTCGTAGTACCTGTTAAAACCATTATATCGTCCAAAGGAATCAAACTATGTTTCCGCAATTTTGAAAGATGATGGCTTATGTTCATAAGCTGTTTGAGATTGTAAATGGGCGAAATCGGCCCAGGGGGGGAAAGTTTTCTTTATGGGACTAAACGTAGCTCGTTAAAAAGCACCCTTATTTCAGTACTTGCTAAGCAAATATTAATTTTTTTGTAGACGGGACCATGGGTCAAATGAATACTGTTATTTGGGCCGCACTTAATACGAGTACTTCAAAACGAGCATAGTTCCTGGGCTTTGTGGATTATGTAGCGCATTATCCAAACGGGCGAATAATGGTCAAGTGGCCGCCGCGCCTGGCTTGTATAAATTCCAGCCAAGAGGGTAAAATTTTACCACTTTTTGCAGCATTTCAGCAATAACTCGCCCAATATATTCTTCCAAGGCGCCAATCATGCAGTCAATGCGCTCACCAAAAGTTTTTAAAGATTTGCTGTCAAAAAGACGCAACTCCTAAAAAAGTGTGGTCAAATTAAAAACCAAACGTCTAAAAAACGCCCTTTATAAGGTTGCTGGAACTCTGGCCTTAAGTAGACAGAAGCTAAACCCTGCTGAACGATAGCAAAAGTGCGGTTAGGATGCTCGTAAGTGTCCCAAAGGATATTATAATGTCAGGGAATTTACTGAACAATCGCAGGAAGGCTAAGTCGAATGCCACCGCTTATGTGATGTTGAGGAGGAGTTCGAGAAGGTGGACCACCTGTTATTTAGATGCCTTTCCGTTCAGAAAAGACGTCTCAGGTACCTGGATATGTATTTTCTTGAAAATCTACAATATTTATCCTATTGCAAGGAGATGAATCTGCTGAGTTTTAAATTTTTTACAGAACTAGCAGTACAATTCTTCTTACACAACTAAAAGACAACAACAAGGAAGTACCACGTAGCAGGTTTCAACTTTGTGATTTAAAATGGGCATAATCGACTTGGAAAAAAGTTTACACTAGAGGGACTTCAGTTCCTCTGAAAAATAAATTTTTACATAGTTTTTTTTCACAAAACCACAAAAGAAGCATAGTTCCTTCCCCTTTGAGTTTAGTAGATTTTAAAAAACGAACACTGATCCTAGAAAAGGAGTACTAATAAACATAAGAAACATAAACAAAATAAAAGTATGTCATTTCAAGTTAATATTTAATTTCAGATATGGCATTATCAAAAAGATACATATGTCACAAAGTTAGTGTCGTAACGATTGATCACAAAATTATGTTCATCAAGATCAAAACAAGATACTACGTGACTATCAACCCGACAATTATTGGTGAATGGCATACAAATTTCGAACACATTAATTTCCCAAACATTTTCAGCAGTCGCCCTTGTCTAACAGAAGGAAAACATTGGCAGGGTTGGTCATCTAAATCAAATTTATTTTTTCGCCTCACTGCTAAGCCGTAGTGCATCTCCGACAATCGGGAAACAGTGTATTGAACTGTAAACACAAACTATATTCTACTTTTTTAGCATTTTTGTCTGCTTGGACTGTCTCGTCGCCTCCATTTTCAGTGCACTCATGGCATGTTAAAAGTTACAGTACACAAAGTGAAACTGATAAAAGCGACGGCTCACATTTGGCGATAGTATGAGTATTTGTTTGCTGTGAATTGATTAAACAATCGTCGTGCAGATGTTTTTTTTTTTTAATTTTGTTTTACTTCGTTTTTATTCAGCTTTGTTGTTATGTCCATACTGGTATGTGTATGCCCTACATATGTTAGTGGTACGCGCCATAGAGACTTTGACCCCTCATTGACAATGCCGGCAAAACCACTTACTGACAGATGGTCATAAATTTATCTTAACATCTGTACAACACGTCGGATCCAACAAATGATACTTTGTTAGGAAAAATATCGTTTAATTTAGCAGAGCCGTATCTTATATAACCTCAACCAAGAAGTGCATTCCAAAATGTCATTGAAATGCATTTTGCCAATAAATCACTAGTTTATTTTAGAGCATTTGAGATTAGTTCTTCATTTGTTCCACAGCGTCCGAGTGTTTTACATGATTCTCGCTGTGATGGGATGTTAAGATAGTAAGTAAATAATTTAGAGCTTGCAAATGTAAAGACTATTTGTCTTATCTACTGATTGAACTCTAGAGCGGGTTAATCTACAATCAAGTCAGTGATCACTTTGCACCAAGTAGTAGAAATGACTTAAGAGAACGGAGTTAGCGGAAACAGAGACAGCATAAACCTGATAAATTTTTTTGAAAAAAAACTTAAGCAGTTCAAGACCTTCAGTAACATAGCCTACGAGGGCGGTTCGGAAAGTTCTTAGCCTATCAATGAAAGAGAATAGTTAGTTTTTCAAAAATATTTTTATTTTTCAATATAATGACCTGAAACTTCAATACACTTAGTCTATTCTATCCCTTGATTAAAATAGTTTTCCTCAAGGTCTTCAAAATAGTGGTTTACAACTGTAATTGCATCTTCATTTGAGGTAAAACGCTTGCCAGCAAGGATTTTTCTTTAGATTTGGGAACAGGTAAAAGTCACTGGGAGCTAAATCAGGAGAATAAGGTGGGTGGTCAAGCAACTCGTACTTTAATTCGTTGATTTTAGCCATTGTTAAAACAACAAAAATTATTGTAAGCCAGGACGTTTTTCTCGAATTTGTACATTTAATAGATCTAAAAGGTTGCAATAGTACTCTGAATTTATTGTTTTACCCTTTTGCAGATAGTCAATCAATAAAATACCTTTCAAGTCCCAAAAAACCGTTGCCATAACCTTACCAGCCGATTGAATTGTTTTTGCCTTCTTTGGGGCACTTCCTCCAGATGCAGCCAATTGTTTGGATTGTTCTTTTGTCTCTGGAGTATAGTTGTGGATCCATGTCTCATCAAAAGTTATGAAACGACGCTTAAAATCCCTTTAATTTCGCTGAAAACGATCCAAACAAGCTTGAGAAATGTTCATTCTTATGCGTTTTTGGTCGACTGTTAACAAGTCCGGCACCCATCTTGCAGAAAGCTTTTTCATCTGTAGTTCTTCATGCAAAATTAAATGGACTCGATCATTTGAGATGCCCATGATATTAGCTATTTCACGCACTTTTATTCGTCTATCATTTAATACCATATCATGCACTTTGGCTACAATTTCTGTTGTTGTTGCTGTTTTGGACGTCCACTACGTGGTTCATCTTCAATGCTTGTACGACCACGTTTAAATTCAGCAACCAAATTTTTTACTGTTGCATATGAAGGAGCACTTTCCCCTAACACATTCACCATATCATTATGAATTTCTTGTCCCGATAAACCTTTTTTATGTAAATATTTAATGACACCACGCATTTCTAATTTTCCCATTGTAAAAAAATCGCGGATGCGTCTTTTGTGAACACCTGTTTCTATATGAAGGAGTTGCCAGATCGAAACAAAATGTTACATGTGTTCATAGCAGAGATGGAAGTTTCCAAAACACTTAACTTTTTTCTGTTTATACCGCGCTTTATGTGCTAAGCTAAGAAGTTTCCGAACCGCCCTCGTACATAGAAGTGAAAGCTATGATTACGAGTAGAATACCAAAAAACGGTGTTTCAGAAAACCGGCATTTCGGTTTTTTTAAAAAACGACTGTCGCGTATTTAAAAACGTTTAAAACCGGTAGAAGTTTAGGTTTAGGTCCGTCACCGAAATTTAGTCAAACTGAAAATATAGCTCTTTTTTGGCTTAATGGGAGAATGTTATAAAGGGTGGTTAAATTTAAGTTTTAAGGGCCGATCATCCACTGTTGCCTTTTATTGCCACCATTCTGACCATTGACGATGTTTGGAATGGTCAAGAGGCTTTAGTTCTTGAGTCAATTGCACATGGTAAGCGTGTAAATGCAAGTTTTTATGCAAAATGTTCATCAACGACGTGCGTGAGAGGTGCAACTGTTGGACACGACGTCGAGTTTATGTGGACGGCTCTTCAGACACAATTGTTCGCGAACAGCAGCAATATTTTCTGCAGTACGAGCTATAAGAGCATGCACTGGTGTTTTCACATCTCCTACAGATGCGGTTTGCAAAATTTTTTGCACGATTTTTCCGATTGTATGCACATTTGGACGATGTAATTGACCTAAAAAATCACAAAGTGCATTTTGATTTGAACGCCCATTTTCAAAATAAGCCTGAATAACTTTAACGCATTGCTCGTTTGTATATCTTCCCATTGTTCAAATTGAGTTAGTCTGAAATTGAGAAATATCAAATGAAATGCAGAAAAAAATGACGTTTATGTGTGGTTCACATTCAACATCGGCAGTTAAAATTTAGCCACCCTAGTTATTTTAAAGCCACGTGTACATGTTCTGGGTGGAGCACTGTAATTTGCTTACTTGGGAATGAAAAAAAATTATGAACCTTAGAAAAATGTATTTTATATTTTAATTATATTGTACAGTAAGGGAATTTTTAAATTACATGGTTTTAATAGTTACGAGGGCGGTTCGGAAAGTTCTTAGCCTATCAATAAAAGAGAATAGTTATTTTTTCAAAAATATTCTTATTTTTCAATATAATCTCCTGAAACTTCAATACACTTAGTCCAACGCTTATCTAGCAATTCTATCCCTTGATTAAAATAGTTTTCCTCAAGGTCTTCAAATAGTGGTTTACAACTGCAATTGCGTCTTCATTTGAGGTAAAACGCTTGCCAGCAAGGAATTTTTTTAGATTTGGGAACAGGTAAAAGTCACTGGGAGCTAAATCAGGAGAATAAGGTGGGTGGTCAAGCAACTCGTACTTTAATTCGTTGATTTTAGCCATTGTTAAAACACTCTTGTGCGCTGGTGCGTTGTCTTGATGAAAAATTATTTTTTTGTGTTGTAAGCCAGGACGTTGTTCTCGAATTTGTACATTTAATTGATCTAAAAGGTTGCAATAGTACTCTGAATTTATTGTTTTACCCTTTTGCAGATAGTCAATCAATAAAATACCTTTGAAGTCCCAAAAAACCGTTGCCATAACCTTACCAGCCGATTGCATTGTTTTTGCCTTCTTTGGGGCACTTCCTCCAGCTTCAGTCCATTGTTTGGATTGTTTTTTTTTGTCTCTGGAGTATATTGGTGGATCCATGCCTCATCAACAGTTTTGAAACGACGCTTAAAATCCATTTTATTTCGCTGAAAACGATCCAAACAAGCTTGAGAAATGTTCATTCTTATGCGTTTTTGGTCGACTGTTAACAAGTCCGGCACCCATCTTGCAGAAAGCTTTTTCATCTGTAGTTCTTCATGCAAAATTAAATGGACTCGATCATTTGAGATGCCCATGATATTAGCTATTTCACTCACTTTCATTCGTCGATCATTTAATACCATATCATGCACTTTGGCTACAATTTCTGTTATTGTCACTGTTGCTTATGAAGGAGCACTTTCACCTAACACATTCACCATATCATTATGAATTTCTTGTCCCGATAAACCTTTTTTATGTAAATATTTAATGACACCACGCATTTCTATTCAAATTTTACATGTGTTCATAGCAGAGATGGAAGTTTCCAAAACACTTAACTTTTTTCTGTTTATACCGCGCTTTTTGTGCTAGGCTAAGAAGTTTCCGAACCGCCCTCGTACATGGTTAAATAGTCTGACAAATGTCGACCTTCGCTATCCACACACTGCTGCATACGTTTTCTGAAGTTTTCATGAACTCTAACAAGCATGTCGACTGGTAATCTGCCAATTGCAGCCTCAATATTGTTGATGAGGTCTTCCAAGGTGTTCAGACGGTTGATATTCTCCTTTGACTTCAGGTAACCCCAAAGGAAAAAATTGCATGGGGCTAAGTCTGGTGAGCGTGCCGTCCAGTTCACATCAGCCCTCAAAGAGTAAAGCCTCAAACAATTAATGGTAACCCCCACTGTGAGTGCAGTGGCACAATCCTGTTGGAACCATGTATCCTCTAATTGCATTACATCAAGAGCCGGCTAAAAAGTCCTGTATCATAGTCAGGTACTGTTCGGAATTCACAGTTACGGCTGGAAAAATTAAGAGCCAATGATGCCTACTCGTGATGTGGCGCACCACACAGTGACTCGGTCCGAATGCAGAAGTCTCTGGTGAAGTTCTCTGGGGTTTGTTTCACTCGAGTGCCGTATATTTGGGAAAACAGTAAATCGTAAACGAAAAGCACGCTGCACTGCAATGATCCAGTGCGCATGTGAAAAATACGCTTCAACACAAAATGACCTCTCCTTACGTGCCTAATGCATGATAGCAACCGAAAGGCAGACGAACACAAATCCCCCGTCAGCCACTATAAGCCACACACACTCTCCACTCTCTTCAACTAACAGTGCCGCAACAGACTGCAGTGCAAAAAAACAAATTACCGCGCTCCAACCCTGTATATTCAAAGCAATTTTTTTGCCCCCAGACATCTACAGGGACTATGTCAAAAAATAATCTTAATCGACCAAAATCAGTCCAAAATTTTTTATTTGTCTATCGTAATATACGAGGGACTATGTCGAAAAAATATGTCGAAAACCCAAATCAGTCCAAAATTTGTTGTTTGTCTATCGTAATATACGAGGGCAAATCAATAATTCCGTGACTTTTTCAACATCTTATATCTTATATGCAATACTCTTATATCTTATATGCAATACTGCTCCCATCAAGTACCATCTGTTAATAGACTACTGTCAAATTTTGAGAGAGTTCCGTCATTTAGTTTGTGTGTAACAGCTGTTTACAAAAAAAGTGAATTTAGAGTGCTCATTAAATATAATTTTCTGCGGGAAAGACCGTCAATCAAACCAAGGAAAAGCTTGATAAACACAATTGATTTCAGTTGTGGTCGATCAAGTACAAATGATGATGAACGTTCTGGACGGCCAACTGAGGTCAATACACCCGAAAATATTGAAAAAATACACGATATGATGTTGGCCGAAGGAACAGTTAAAGTGCATGCGATTGTTGATGCCATACGCATTTAATACGGCAGTGTGGTTTCGATTTTACATGATCAGTTGGGTTTAAGAAAGCTGCCTGCAAGATGATTGCCGCGTTTTCTCTAAACGTAATCGTGTGGCAACTTCAAAGGATTGTTTGAAGTTGTTTAACCGTATTTCGAATGAGTTTATTCGGCATTTTGTAACTTTGGATGAAACATGTATCCATTACAACACTTTGGGGACCAAGCAGCAGTCCAAACAATGGGTTTCTAATAATGGGCAGTCTAAGCAATGGGATTCTCCGGGTGAACCGGCTCCCAAGGAGACCAAGATGACTTTGTCGGGTTTTTTGGGATGCACGCGGGATAATCCACATCAATTACCTTCAAACGGAAAAAAACAATAAACGACCAATATTATGCCTACTATTGGACCGATTTAACGAGGATTAAAAAAAACGATCCCATATGGCCAAGAAAAAAAATATTTTTCTATCTTGATGAACGGGTGCACACGGTGCAGTCTCAATGGCAAAATTGCATGAATTGGGTACCTGAATTGGTGCCTCATTCGCTAGATTCTCTGGATTTAGCCCCTGAACCTAAAGATATGGCTCGGTGGAAAGAAATTCAGTTTGAAACGTACTTAGATCGTTTTGACGTACGACCATCATTTGTGTTGTTTACAGTGAGTTGAAAAAATCAATTTGAAAAAAAATGGAATTAACTCGTGAACATTTTCGTGTTATCATTTTTCACAACTTTCGACGTGGATTATGACGAAGAGAGTGCATCGATGAACTTAAATTTTTGTATGGTGATGAAGCACCATCCTATAGTATGTGAAAAACGGGTTTAATGAATTCAATCGTGGCCGACGCTCGCTCAAAGACGAAGGTCGTCCAAAAACGACCAGAGAACATTGATGCCTTGCGTGAACTGATAATGCAAGATCGCCATCTGGCATACCGTGAGATAGAGGTATCCTTGGGCATTTCTTCCACCAGCATACTTATACATTCGATATTGCATGACTACCTGGCCGTAAAAAAAGTTTGTTCTCGTTGGATCCCGTACAATTTGACAATCGCTCAAAAAAAGGCTCGTGTCGATTGTTGCAAAGAAATTTTGAAAAAAAACGCGATCGCGGTGCTTCAAAAGCCTTTTATAGGATCGTCATAGGTGACGAATCATGGATCTATGCGTATGAGCTCGAAACAAGACAGCAGCCGACTGTGTGGTTCTTCGAAGACGAGCCAAATCCAACGAAAGTTGTTCGTGGAAAAGCATTTCGAAGCAAATGGTCGCCTGTTTCTTTGGCAAAACTGGTCATGTGGCGACTGTTCCGCTTGAGCAACGTAGGACGGTCCATTCTGAGTGATACACCACAATTTGTTTGCCTGAAGTATTCGGAGAAATTCGAAAAACGAACAAGAAATGACGAATCATTGTGCACATCGGCTCAAACCAGCCCCTTTTTGACCGGCCAAAACGTCGAATTAATGGGTCATCCGCCGCACAGCTCTGACTTGGCACCCAACGACTTCTTTTTATTCCCGCACATCAAGAAAATAATGCGTGGTCAACTATTTTCGTCGCCAGAAGATGCTGTTGAAGCGTTCAAAAACCATGTTTTGGAGGTGTCTCAATCGGAGTGGAAAAAGTGCTTCTACAATTGGTTTGAGCGCATGCAAAAGTGTATAAATCATGCTGGAGAATACTTTAAAAAACAATAAAACCATTTTTGATGATAAATGCTCGCATTTTCATTATTAGGCCAGAAATATATATAGCCGTATTCGTATGTCCTCGTACATCCAATCTTGATGAAATTTAGTTTTTGGTCCAAGGAAGGCATTTTATAATATTTAAGAAAATGGGTTAAGATTAGATTATCCCATCCACCTATACGTTCATCTGATTTTAATGTTTTTAACTCAGGCCACCAAATCATACATAAAATTATTAAAATTCAAGGAACCGGTTCCAAGTTCGATTTAATGTCTTTAGCTCTGGAAGCCTTGCTTCCGTCATATTTTTGGATCAAGAAATAATTTTGCTTAAATTTAAGAAAATTGTTTCAGATTGCATATGTGACGCGCAAAATAGAAAGGGACCTAAGGGTAAAAACCAGTTTGGTTCACGAGAGCCATTTAAAAGATTTAAATACGTGTATCTTTGGTGTACCATCACTTTCATAAAACGCGCATATCTTTGGGAGGGAACACTTTTGCGGCATGGGATCGGTTTCATTCGATGCTCAGATGTTGTCCACATCAAAAAAAAAGTGAAAATTGATTTTTTTACCCTTAGGTCCCTTTCTCTATGCGCTGTCACATATAGTAACCATATTTTAAGCTGCGTGTACGTACTTGAGGGTTTCTTTCGACAATTTTAATCACATTGTGTTTTCGTGCCCTGAATATCCTGAGCTTACGATTGTTCGACTTCCATACCGACGATGGATAATGACGATACTGTTGGACCAATGAATCACTTGTGAGACAACAAGCGGCACTGTGTCTAACTCACATTGAAATCCCCTCTAGTTATATATATTTCTAACCTTCTACTGAAAATGCGAATAGTTATCATCTAAAAAGGTTTTATTGTTTTTCAAAGTATTCTCCAGCATGATTTATACACTTTTGCATGCGCTCAAACCAATTGTCGAAGCCCTTTTTCCACTCCGACTGAGACACCTCCAAACCATGGTTTTTGAACGTTTCAATAGCATCTTCTGGCGACGAAAATCGTTGACCACGCATTTTTTCTTGATATGCGGGAATAAAAAGAAGTCATTGGGTGCCAAGTCGGGGCTGTACGGCAGATGACCCATCAATTCGACGTTTTGGCCGGTCAAAAAGGCGCTGGTTTGAGCCGATGTGTCAGAGCCCACATTGTCATGGTGTACAATGATTCGTCTTCTCTTGTTCGTTTTTCGAATTTCTATGAAGACTTCAGGCAAACAAATTGTGGTGTACCACTCAGAATAGATCGTCCTACGTTGCTCGAGCGGAACAGTCGCCACATGACCAGTGTTGCAGAAGAAACAGGCGACCATTTGCTTCGAAATGCTTTTCCACGAACAATTTTTCTGTATTTGGCTCGTCTTCGAAGACCCACACAGTCGGCAGCTGTCTTGCTTCGGGCTCATGCGCACAGGTTCATGATTCATCACCTGTGACGATCCTACTAAGTAGGGACATGAACACACCCATAACATTCTCGTATAAATATGTTCATCCGATTTTGTGCCTCAAGCTCCAAAAGCCACATATTAAATCTTATTTTGATGAGATTTGGCACACGTTTGTTTATTTGACCAACGAATGACATTTATATCTGGTTTACATTTACGGGCCACATGCAACTTTAGGGCATCATTAAGTCGTACTGTATGTTAATTTAGCCTTTGTTTTCTTGTTTACTTTGCCCTCTGTTTTTGTGCATTCGCGTTTTGTTTTTTTATTTGCGTTATCAATATTCATTTAAATGAATCTAATTTGTTGATGATGATTTGCCCACTACACTTGTTATCGATGTTGCTGCTGATGATCATTGCCATTGGAAGTTATCAGAAGTTCGTTTGTTCGATTTGCTCAGTACTCAGTTGCAACATGTTGAATATTTTATAATTATTGAATAAATAAACAATTGATCGGTTGCCAGTTAGTTCTCTGTTGCTTTCGAGTTTATTTTAGTTTATTGGACTTTGATTGTTGCTGGCCGGTGCTTCTTTTCACATCAGCGCAACGCCTTTTTAGGCTTTTAAAAAGCGTGCATTCAACGTTAAATTGCCATAAAATATTTGCTTATCGATTTGCGAAACGTTCAATTGTTTGTTATTGTAGTACTAAATCCAGTTTTTTTGCTTTCTTAATATGTATAACAAATATTTTAAAATTAACGCTTCAAGGAGCTTATATTTTCATTATCTTTACAATGCATAATTCTATTTACGCACTAGGCTACCGTTGCAGCAAAAAAAACATTTTTCAGCAAACGTTGCTTCGTGCGGAAATTTGCTGCAACACGTTTCTCTCAGCGGTTGCCTCGTGTGGTTCTAGCATAATACTTATATATACTAAGTCTAAAGAAAACTCGACTTGGTTAAGCTAACAAACATAAGTTATATAAGTATACGAGGGCGGTTCGGAAAGTTCTTAGCCTATCAATGAAAGATAATAGTTAGTTTTTCAAAAATATTTTTATTTTTCAATATAATCTCCTGAAACTTCAATACACTTAGTCCAACGCTTATCTAGCAATTCTATCCCTTGATTAAAATAGTTTTCCTCAAGGTCTTCAAAATAGTGGTTTACAACTGTAATTGCATCTTCATTTGAGGTAAAACGCTTGCCAGCAAGGAATTATTTTAGATTTGGGAAAAGGTAAAAGTCACTGGGAGCTAAATCAGGAGAATAAGGTGGGTGGTCAAGCAACTCGTACTTTAATTCGTTGATTTTAGCCATTGTTAAAACACTCTTGTGCGCTGGTGCGTTGTCTTGATGAAAAATTATTTTTTTTTGTTGTAAGCCAGGACGTTTTTCTCGAATTTGTACATTTAATTGATCTAAAAGGTTGCAATAGTACTCTGAATTTATTGTTTTACCCTTTTGCAGATAGTCAATCAATAAAATACCTTTGAAGTCCCAAAAACCGTTGCCATAACCTTACCAGCCGATTGAATTGTTATTTCCTTCTTTGGGGCACTTCCTCCAGCTTCAGTCCATTGTTTGGATTGTTCTTTTGTCTCTGGAGTATAGTGGTGGATCCATGTCTCATCAACAGTTATGAAACGACGCTTAAAATCCATTTTATTTCGCTGAAAACGATTCAAACAAGCTTGAGAAATGTTCATACTTATGCGTTTTTGGTCGACTGTTAACAAGTCCGGCACCTATCTTGCAGAAAGCTTTTTCATCTGTAGTTCTTCATGCAAAATTAAATGGACTCGATCATTTGAGATGCCCATGATATGAGCTATTTCACGCACTTTTATTCGTCGATCATTTAATACCATATCATGCACTTTAGCTACAATTTCTGTTGTTGTTGCTGTTTCTGGACGTCCACTACGTGGTTCATCTTCAATGCTTGTACGACCACGGTTAAATTCAGCAACCCAATTTTTTACTGTTGCATATGAAGGAGCACCTTCACCTAACACATTCACCATATCATTATGAATTTCTTGTCCCGATAAACCTTTTTTATGTAAATATTTAATGACACCACGCATTTCTAATTTTTCCATTGTAAAAAAATCGCGGATGCATCTTTTGTGAACACCTGTTTCTATATGAAGGAGTTGCCAGATCGAAACAAAATTTAACATGTGTTCATAGCAGAGATGGAAGTTTCCAAAACACTTAACTTTTTCTGTTTATACCGCGCTTTTTGTGCTAGGCTAAGCACGAACCGCCCTCGTACAGTGTTGGACAGAACTTAATCATGAACTTTAACTTCTTAACATGCTTAGTAGGGACATAAATACTGTTACAACATTGAACACATATGGGTTTTGAAAGCTAACCTCAATAGCGTTAGTCTGTAAAGGGATTTTACAATTTTTTTAACTTTCATCATGGAGTGGTCAGATAATGAGAATGAGATCGCTGTAATAGCGCTTTTCAAGTGTGAAATGAATAAAAACGGTATTCATTGAACTGGGATTAAACCGGCTCAAGACCTCGATATTTTCAAAACGCTCCGGCCACTAGGGATTAGCCGCATGTTTGTCTACCGATGCATAAAACTGTTTGAGGAGACTGGAGATGTAAAAGATCGCCACCGGTCGGCCGCCCACGCTCTGTTCGAACACCGCATGTCATCAAAGCCGTTAAATCAGGAATTTACAGAAATCCGCTCCGAAAACAGAAAATCATGGCCCGTGAGATGAATATCACGCAAAAGTCCATGAGTCGAATCATTAAAACAGACTTGGGACTTGGAGCTTTAAAAAAATAGGATTGAAAAATGCAAACATCTTTTGGTGAAGCACGCTGATAACTTGCACAGAAAAATTTGGTCCCCGATGAAAAAATTTTCACCGTTCAGGAAAAATTTAACAAGTAAAATGATAGAGTGTATGCGCGGTCATCTAAGGAAGCATCTGAACTGATCCCAAGGGTGGAAAAGGGTCATCACCCAGCTTCCGTCATGGTTTGGTGGGGTGTCTCTTCCGATGGGGTCACTGACCTGCATTTCTGCGAACAAGAACTAAAAACATCGGCCAAAATGTACCAAGAAACCGTTTTGGAAGCTGCTGTGAAGCCTCTTAACAATTCCCTTTTCCAAAACCAGCCATGGACTTTCCAGCAGGATTCGGCGCCGGCCTAAAAGCATAAAACGTCCCAGGCCTTGCTTCGAAACAATTTGCCAGCGTTCCTTTCCTCTGAAGAATGGCCCTGAGGCAGTCCAGATTTGAACCAATGGGTTCGAGCTGTGGCCAATTTTCCAATAGACGAGGTTCGTGCGACTTAAGGCGTGTGTAAATGCAAAATGCGGACATTTCGAATAAGTAGATTCTTTTTGGATGCAATATACATCAATAAATATATTAAAAAATATTTGGTCCAAAAACATTCAGTACTTTTTATTTCACAGCATAAAACGTGTGTAACAGTATTTAAGTCCCTACTAAGAATAGCAGCCAGTATGGGAACGTAGCACTGTGCTTTGTGTCGATTTTGCTTTACGTTATAAACATAACACATTCATTATTTTTTTTTAATTCTTGAAGATCTTCTGATTTTAATTAAGACTTTATTAATTTTAACCCAAAAACATTATTTTCAAAAATATTTTTTGTTGGTTCTGAGATTATGGACAAATTTGCTGTCCTTGCACGCAGAGAAAATATATGATTACTTTATGGTCACGGCAACAATAGTATGTTCTCTGCAATAAAAGTATGGTCGTCGCAACCATAGTATTGTTTTTTGAATTTCATTTTGACAATAGTATGATTGCGGCAATATTAATATTGTTGAAATGTAACAATATTATTGTTGCAAAATTAAAAAATGGAAATATGGTTGACGCAACAATATAAATATGGTTGGTAGAACAAATGTATTGTTTTCATGGGTTTTATGTTAACAATAACATGATTATGGCGATCGTATCGGCAAAATTGTATTTTTTTAATTTGACAATGTTATTTTTACGAATCTTACGCAGTAATAGTAAAAATAATTTAATTTTTTCGAACCAAACTACGAATTAGTATAACTGAAATATTTTAAATAAATATTTTTTTTTACTGTTTAATAAATCACTCCTATTATTACATAACTTAATAATATTCTCTATTGTTAAATAACAGCTTAACACAATCTTTACAAAAAATTTTGGGGACCATAGTACGATTATGTGTAAGTCTATGGTCTATGGTGGTGAGGATCATACTATGGTTGTACGTTAAACATACTATGGTTATGAGGATCATAATATAGTTGTGGGGATCATAGTATGCTTGAATGTGAATAAACATATGGTTGTGGGGATCATAGTATGGTTGTGTGTGAATAATTCTATTGTCGTGAGGACCATAATATTGTTATGGGGATCATAGTATGGTTGTGTGGGAACCATACTATTGTTGTAATGATCATAATATTGCTGTGCCACAACCATATAACCAACAATAGTATGATGCTCTTCGAATATTGTTATCCCAACTATACTTTCTTTCTGCGTGTAGTTGTTTCAAGCCGGACAAATAAAATATATTATACTTTATAAATTACTATACAATAAATCTTTATAGGTCCTTTAAAGTCTTTAAAATTGTTTTTAAAGCATTTATTTGTTCTTCAAAATATTAACTTACAAAGTGTTTAAATATCATTGCCCTGGTTGTCCCTGACACTACTTTCAATTGAAATTTTCTCAATTTTTTTTTTAAAAAAATATTAAATATTTATTTAATAAAACCAGTCCATAGTAAAAAATAATATTCAATTAATTTTGTTGCTATTAATGATTATAATTTTTTATTCAATTTTTATTTTTATGGATGTTTATTTTCTGTCCCTGAAAATACACAGTATTCGCCTGTAAAATCTAATATTCGCTAAAATTCTAATTTCCAAACCAATCTTGATTTCAAGCAACTCAAATATGATTGAACATTACATGAAGTGGGTGCACATCTAATAGTTTCTTCGTCAACAGTCTTATTAAACTTAAGTAAGTCTGCAAAAAAATCAAATGCCAAAAATGATGTTGAAATTGGCCCATAATCTCAGAATCACCCTTATACAATTTCATTAGAAAAAGGACAAGACCTAACTGAAATTAATTGAACAATTTTTTTTTTAGTTTTCTTCACTTTTTGAAAAAAGGGCAAAAAGGAGAGTTCAATCTTAGCGATAGGATGTTTTAATGCTCTACGAAAATAGACTCCATCGCGAAAATGCAGTAAAATAAAGGAATAAAATAACAATTTCGTTGGCCCATAAAAAATAAATCAGAAAAAATAATTCCTTTTACGAATTTACTACAATCACATTAGTCTTTTTTCTAGAAGAATTTATTAACCCCCGAGAATGTCAATACTTAAAAGTTACGGAAGAAATATACAATAACAATACTCGTATGTATCTGTATTAATAAAAACATAGAGATACGTAGAAAATAAATATAATTCTGGGCATTGATATCCATCGACTTTTTTAAGCACCTCTAATTAGAATTATCACTATCGCGTGCCACCTTTTATGTACGGGTATTTTGATAACGTCGAGAGTCTATCACCCACTGACTTTTATTTGAATCGCAACGCCACATGGCTCTTTATCTTTTCTCAAAAGTAATAAAATTATAATTAATTAAAACATCACAAGTTCAAAAACAATCGTCGTATGATGTCACTGAGCCTATTCGTATTGGGCAGTTGCTATCGCCAAACTAGGGTACCAGGGCGTTTATTTGGAAATTTATGTATATTTTGGAAAAAAAGATGAATCGTATGTTATTATCATTGGTATTATATAATATTGAGATAAGTGCTTTCGTGGCGTGACAAATTGTAGAATGATATAGCGCCTATACGGATTGATAGCAATTGTCTTAAAATTACCTTTCTCAACAGTGTCTCATCGCCATTGTTATAATCTTTGGTTGGTTAAAAAAATCAAAAGTTTAGTTAGGTTCACACTGAAAGCAAATACAAGTTCAAGGGAAAATCGCCTCAGTTGATTATTGTTTTTCTAATAAAGATAAAAGAAGAGTGATTTGTTTCGATAAATATTTTATAACATTATATTTTTAATAAAGATATAGTTTCAGCAGGTTTTTCGATTGATTTTTGCGTTATATTGTTTTTTTTTGCTTTAAGTTTATTGCCTTAAAATTTATAACATTTCGATAAAAAAAAATTATATCCTGCAAACTGCATAACTTTGATTAGAAAATTAATATTGTTAAGATTTATATTTTCAAAAAATTTCTGAACGAATTTGGTTGAATTTTGTGGACATATGTGACGCGCAAAATAGAAAGGGACCTAAGGCTAAAAACCAGTTTTGTTCAGGAGAGCCATTTTAAAGATTTAAATACGTGTATCTTTGGTGTACCATCACTTTCATAAAACGCACATATCTCTGGGAGGGAACACTTTTGGGGCATGGGATCGGTCTCATTCGATGCTCAGATGTTGTCCACATCAAAAAAAAGTGAAAATTGATTTTTTTACTTAGGTCCCTTTCTCTATGCGCTGTCACATATGAATTCTACGATTATTGTCCCCCACAAAGATTTTTTTCCACCAATTTGCTTATCAGCGAAATTAATTTTTACTGATAAAATAACAGTAGTACATGACAATAAGTAAACTGAGAGACAATTACCCCCTTAAACTGATGAATAATTACGATGACTTTATTATTTTAAATTACTTTTAAAATAACAAGTATTTTCAGTAATCTTATCAAGAATATTTTAATGGGTTTTCATCAAAATTGTACATTTTGTACATAATAGCAGTGTTCTTTTTAGGTAACTAAACTAAATTTTGTATGGATATTATTGGTTTAGAAACTTCTTTCAGTTATCACACTTTATTTTGTACAAAAAATCAAACAAGACACACCCTTCTTTAAAAAACATATGTTTTTTAATCTATATTCAAAAATAATCAAACAGAAAGAGGTGTCATCGACGAATTTATATTGAATTTTACGCAAGAGATGGATTAAGAGAGCTATGAATCGTCTCAAACTGATAGTTTAAAAACATTTTTTCGATTCAAAACTGTAGCAATTAATTGATATATTCTTTTTTTTGATTATTTTATTACAGCTTATAGTTTTTTATGACTGCTTTCAACGAACTAACCGATGAATGCTCTTATTGTTCAATTCTCTTTGGCGATAACAAATTAAAAATATTGCCAATTTTGTTCAATGTTGCCAGATTACCATATCGCAAACTAAGAGTAGAAACAAAACATTGCGGCTGCTATGAAAAATTGAGAGGCAAACCGCACTAAAAACCGCATTGAATTAAATCTATTTCTATTTTCTCCGCGGTTTTTCTTGCGCTCTCAATTTTTGCTACTGCCTCTCTCTATGTGTTGCCATATTTTCATGTTTTTTGTAAACAAAAACCGTATGGGCTAATAGTTGTTGTGCATATTTGCAGTAAGAAGAAGAAATCATAAATTTTAAAAGTTAATAAAATGGACCAAAATAGGAAAATCAAAATAAAATAAAAATTATTTTGATTGTTCGTGCAATTTACAATTGAAAATTTCAATATAATACTTGTGTAGTTTGCAAATAAATTTATTGTATTTTTTTTAAAATCACTCAAGGCCAAATAATAAATAAAAACAGCTGAAAAATGACAACAAAAACCGTCGCCGCACCCGTCGTCATTTAATTTACATTTTCTTGCTGCACCGGTTTCCGTCGCCGCAGCCGCAGTGTTCTGTTTCTACTCGAACAAGGCAAATAAGATAGAACACGTATAATAGCCGTGTTCTTTTCAGGTAACTAGCTTAGTTACCTGTTAAGTTAGCAATATGGTGTACTGGCAACATTCAACAACATTTTTAATCAGATGGCAGCATAAGCTCAACAAAAGTTTGTTTACAAAGAAAAAAGGCAAAGCAAATTGTGGAAAACAAATTTTGTTTTGTAAGCAGTTTATTGACGAATCATGTCTTCTAAAATATTTTTGTAGACATTTATTTTTCGCCAGGGACATTCAAATTCGTCGCATTTGGCTTTGTAGCAAGCGAACAGAATCAACATCTCGTTCCTGGTCCACAAGTTTCGTTAGTCACTCTTAAAATAATATAGCTACCTCGAAACTTGTCTAAAACTTAACAATAAACATTTTCGCTTACCGTTTTTGTATCGTTATAATTTATGGAAATGATATTATCGCGCCTTTTCTATTTTCTTTTTCTTTCATTCCATTAATTTTCTTTCTATATCAATAATAAAAAAACATATGTTTTTGATTTTGTTATACAAGCCGGGTGTGTCATAATATTTTATTTCTTAAAAAAAGAAGTCAGGTAACTCTAACTCGTTTCGTTACCGAGTAGCAGCCATCTCGCTTGCTTACCGAGTAACTTCCATATAAATGCTAGTAACCTGAGAAGAACATGGCTAAAATTATTACTTCTCTTGACAAACAGTGAACCACTCCTGATGCAGTGAGCTGTGCACTAGAGTTTCTTTCGATATTTTAATTTTTTTGACTGTCGATTGTTATACTCTTTACCATTGGGTGGGAGCACTTATCTCTGACAATCTGTATATGTATAGGGTGATCCATCTAGAGGTATTTTTCCAGAATAAAAAAATATAAAAATTCAAATCAAGTGTGCAATCTTTATTGGTAATTTGTAGGACATTTTATTGCATTTTTTGAATATGTGACAGCGCATAGAGAAAGGGACCTAATGGTAAAAAATCAATTTTCACTTTTTTTTTGATGTGGGCAACATCTGAGCATCGAATGAGACCGATCCCAAGCCCCAAAAGTGTTCCCTCCCAGAGATATGCGCGTTTTATGAAAGTGGTGGTACACCAAAGATACACGTATTTTAATCTTTAAAATGGCTCTCCTGAACAAAACTGGTTTTTACCCTTAGGTCCCTTTCTATTTTGCGCGTCACATATACTTATAATTTCCTTCAAATGTTGGCCGCAACTACGCCTTAGGGTTTCCACTCTAGGTTCCGATTTTGGATGACACGTTTGACCGGAATGGCTTTAATGACACGCGTAATGTTGGTTTCCAAAACCTGAATCGTTTGTCAGCATAGACTTTGGACTTTAAATGTCTAAAGGTGTGATATAATTCGATCTAGGCGGCTAACTTACCTGTCCAAAAAGTGAAATTAGCTACGTGAAATTAGCTACTTTCCCAGTAGATCCATTGTTTGAGCAGCTGTATGGCAAGTGGCACCCTCCTGTTGAAAACAAATGTCGTCAAGATTACGGCCTTCAATTTCAGGTAGCATAAATATCAATATCATGGCGCGATAGCGAGCACCACTCAGGGTTACGTTCCGGCCATCGTCATTTTTGAATATATATGCACCGATGATTTCAACCGCTTATAACCGTACCAAACGGTGGCTTTCTCTGGGTATAACGACACCACTGGAACCTCTTCTTGTTGCTCATTAGCCCACATGCGGCAATTTTGTTTACTGACTTTGCCGTTGAGCCAGAAATGGGCCTCATCACTGAACAAAATCTTAGTCGAAAACAGCGGATCTTCCCGTTTCTCACCGAACGCTCATTTCCATAATACAGTTTAAATTTAAAAGAAAATTGTTTTCAAAAAATAAATGCCATAAAATGTCCGTTCAAATTACCAATAAAGATTCCACACTTGATTTGAATTTTTATTTTTTTTTGTTCTAAAAAAAATACCTCTAGTTGGATCAAAAATTATATAAAATTGTTGCGTTACTGACTGACTGAGTGACTACGAGGGCGACCGCAAAACTAACTGGCCTGGCACATTTTCTGTTTTACTAGCAACTTTTTTTTTTGTTTTTTAAAATAAATCTTTTATAAGCCATCTGTCAAAATTTCCGAAATATTTAATGATTATTTTCTTTGTTACAGGTGATTGAAGTAAACAAGTTTTATAATTTTAGAAAAATGGAAAATAAAGAGTTTCGTGCGGTAATTAAACACTTTTATATGAAAGGTTATACGCCACAATTAATCAAAGATGAATTGAATGCTGTTCATGGTGATAATGCACCATCAGACTCCACCGTGAAATCCTGGGTTCAACAATTTAAAATGGGTCGTTCAAGTACGGAAGATGAACAACGCTCTGGAAGACCGAAAACTGCTACTACTATTGAAACATTAGAAAAATATTTAATGAAGTGACTGAAGATAGACGAATAAAGCTCAGAGAACTTGCTGATATTGTTAAAATACACGAAAAACAAGTTTAGAGTATTTTACAGATGAACTCCACATGAAAAGGCTAGCTGCAAGATATGTGCCGCGTTTGTTGACTGGTCCGTTGGACCAATTCCGAGGAGCTTTTAGCGTTTTATCAGCGTAATCCAATAGAGTTCTTGCGCCGATTCATAACTGTTGATGAATCATGGATCCATCACTACATCCCAGAATGCAAAGAACAGTCAAAACAATGGATAGAAGCTGGTAAAAGTGGTCCCAAAAAGGCGAAAACTGTTAAGTCAGCAGGAAAAGTAATGGCCACAGTATTTTGGGATGCAAGGGGTATAATATTTATTGATTATCTTGAGAAAGGAAAAACTATAAATAGTGAATATTATTGTGCATTATGGATCGGTTGAGTGAAAAAATCGAGATAAAACGACCACATTTAGAAACAAAAAGTTTTTTTTCATCAAGATAATGCTCCTTCACACACTACATTTTTAACTCAACAAAAACTGGCCGAATTACGATTTGAAATTGATCCGCATCCACCATATAGTCCAGATTTAGCTCCTTCTGATTATTTCTTGTTTCCAACTTTAAAAAAAATTCTCGGTGGCAAAAATTTTTCGTCCAATAGCGAGGTTATTGCTGAAACTGAGGCATATTTGAAGGTCTTGAAAAATCTTATTTTTCGGATGGAATTAAAAAAACTTGAAAAACGTTTGATGAAGTGTATTGAGTTGGAAGGAGATTATGTTAAAAAATAAATAATAATTATTCCAAAAAAACGGTTCTTTTTATGTTAGGCCAGTTACTTTTGCGGTCACCCTCGTATAGTCGGTTCACCTTGACCTTTTTTAAACGATTCTACATAAAATTTTCTTGAAATACATGTGGGTGTCGGGTATACTTCCCATCGACCATCATAGTCATTTCAGTTTGAAAAACAAAAAGAAGGACAATTTTAGAGATGAATCAAATTTGTGGGGTAAAACGGGTAAAAGTGATCCTTATTAGTTTATAATTCATTTTTGTGGTTCTTGGTAATCCCAAAAGTCTAACATAACAAAAAAAATTGAGAAAAATCGTCAGCATAGAGAAAAGAAATGGGGATAAAAAAGCATTAAAAAAGGGCTAAAAGGGGTGAGACAGCTGGAAGCTAGAAAAATATTATACAAACAGGTGGGCATAGAAAATAAAAATGTTGGTGAAAAGGGATAACAAATTAAAAAAAAAACATATTAAATCAAAAGGATGACATAGAGAATAGAAATGGGGATAAAACGGGATTAAAAAATGGCAATAACAACGAAATAAAAAATGAAAAAGTTCATATAAATCAACAATTAGCCATCTTCTTGATTAATATGAACTTTTTCACTTTTTTTATTTCCCCTTTGTACCATTTTGTACCGTTTTTATCGCTTTTTATCCCTATCACCTAATGTTTAGGAATCTATCGGTAATCAGAAACGGTGAAATCTTCTCACAAATCCAAATATGTATCTTAACGGTGGGCTTTTTTCATTTAAATTTAAATCGGTTGTAAAAAAAAGTTCTTGTAGTTTCAATATCATTCATATGACCACTGCAATTGGCTTGGCAGTACATCTGATCAACCCAATTTTTCAGTACATTTTCAATTGTCTCGGGTCGAATCTCTTCACCGAAACTTCGATTTGATGTTTCAACACTTCAATTGTCGCTGGATGCTTTGCATAACAGTTATCCTTAACGGCTCTCCACTGAAAATAATCCACAGGTCTTAAATCACAGCTCCGAGGCGGTCAATTGACATCACAATTTCGGTTGATTATTCGATTTTCAAAACAGTGCGTAAAATATCGATGGTTGCGCTGGCTGTGTGGCATGTGGCCTCGCCTTGTTAAACCAAATGTCGTCCATGTCTTCTCTAGAGTTTTTGGAAACAAAAATTCCTTGAGCATGGCGCGGTAACGTTCACCGTTGCCGGTAAAGGCGGCTCCTTGCTCATTTTCGAAGAAAAATGGTCTAATGATGCCGCCAGCCCAAAATCCATCGTTGTAAATGCATCCTTTTTAATTGTCACGTGTGTGTTCTCTAAGCCCCTTAGGCGGCAATTTTGCTTATTGACATAACAACCAAGATGAAAATGAGCTTCATCTGAAAACAAGATTTTTCGATACAATTCTTCATCTCCTGCCGAACAATCTTCAGTACATTGGGAGAAGCGTAATCGCGTCGGATGGTGTTTCATTATTAAATGACAAAGTTCAACCTTTCCAATGAAACCAGTAAATTTTTAACAGCCGATTCAAATTTAAAATGTTAAATGCCCACCTTTGAACCAATCTAAAATGCGGACCGGCCTATTTGAACTATGGACATACATGTGTCTGTTTAAATTCCTTGACCCATTTTTCTAAGGTCCCTGGAAAAAGCTTCTTTCGAAAATGGACTGTGGCCTTTTCTTCAAGAATCTGAATATGACATCAATTTTACGATTTGGCTAAATTGGAGCCCTTGACTTATGAACGTGGTCTATGGGCCTATGGGCCACAAACCGTTCCCTAATGTTTGGGGACATATGGGTTTTCAGAAACAGTAAAATTTTCATACATATCGAAATATACCTATTTTCAAGATTTGGGCCAATTTTGCACTTGGAAAAAATTGGCCTTCTTTAACTATGGACCTAAGAGTATTATAAAGCAACAAAAAATTTCGTCAAGAATCCGAAAATAATATTATTTCTACTTTTCGACTATATTTGAGGCCTTGGCCATTAGGTCAAAGGCCTTAAACCACCAAAAATAAGGCCCTTTTGAAAATGCTTTTATGATTACTTACAAACAGTTAAATTTTTATCTCTATATGTGACAGCGCATAGAGAAAGGGACCTAAGGGTAGAAAAAATCAATTTTCATTTTTTTCTGATGTGAACAACATCTGAGCATCGAATGAGACCGATCCCATGCCCCAAAAGTGTTCCCTCCCAGAGATATGCGCGTTTTATGAAAGTGAAGTAGACGATCATAAGAGCAAATAGAAAGGGACCTAATCTTTAAAATGGCTCTCCTGAACAAAACTTTTCATCAACTTTTCACTTATTTTTTTTGATGTGGACAATATCTGAGCATCGAATGAGACCGATCCCATGTCCCAAAAGTGTTCCCTTCCAGAGATATGCGCGTATTATGAAAGTGAAGTCGACGATTCTAAGTGCAAATAGAAAGGGACCTAATCTTTAAAATGGCTCTCCTGAACAAAACTGTTTTTTAACCTTAGGTCCCTTTTTATTTTGCGCGTCACATGTGTACTAACTTAATTAACCGAATCTACGGGCTCCGTAGGGCCTTTTCGGTTTTTTCAACAATAAACGTTTGGTTTCTCAAAAACAATGAAATATTTTGGAAAGGACAACGTTTCAGGGCCCTCGAAAATGTAGTTCTCTCCAACATAAAACGACCATCAACAACCATTAACCCTTAACACTGTCAATGCCATACTGCAACACAATCGATGGAGGAGAGTATACAATTTCTTCCCGGGCGAACTCTATACATTTGTTTAAAATTATAAAATATCTTAAATCTAAAACTACAATCAATACTCCCATGTATGCATAAGTGTTCATACACACCTTTTAAAGATTTCTTCATAATTAATCCCTTAAACTTTGCCATTACAGACACGTTTTGGAAATAATTGACCGCCTATCGTTTATGGAATGAATGAAGTGCATCGTGATTATTACATGACTGTTATGGGCGGATTAATTCAATCAACTTTATTTTCCAATTATCCATGACTTAATAAATATGCACGTGTATTTTTAATATGAAAAATGCGTTAAACATTTACAGCTGGGTGGAGTTGTACGATGCTCACGTTTTTCCGGGAATTTATTATGGGAAATGTAAAATTAATACTGGTGATGTAAACAATTCTCATGTATTTCTCATTTAAGCAGTTTTAAAAAAAGATTCGATAAAATAATTTCTGTAAAAGCCATACGGAATAGAAAAAGCACATGTTTTTTAAAAAATATATTATTCATGAATTTCTCAAGCATCCCAAAACAGTGTAAATAACAAAACTCAAGGTAAAAAAGAAGGATACATAAGGTCCTTCAATTTGGAAGAAACATGACAAAAGCGTTATATGTCAAGAGTTAAGATTATATATTAGAATTCAAGTCCGCAAAAAAGTTCTCGTACTTGTCAGCACTAAAGTCCTAAACAAACATCATTCTACAATTTTGGAAACAGAACGGCTACTTGGAAGGTAACCCCGTTCAATCCCAGCTCAACTCAGAAAAACTCAAAAAAATAAGACTTGCCAGAATGACGCCCTGACAACATCAACAGAGTGTCTCCTATGTCTTCTGAGGACCATCTACATAGGGAGACGAAAGTCCTAAACATGTGTTAGCCCAATTTCTTGCTGTCTGCTTAGGTGTAATCGTAGTAGTCATCCCAACCACCATCTCATAGACAGGATGCCTCCTTACAGGCAGATAGGGTACGATCTTCATGATCTAAAGAGAGAGAGAGAGAGGTCCAGCGGTACAAGAGAGAGCCTTTAAACCATCGAGACTATCAGACAGGTCTGAACGGCTTTCACGCTGATGATGTCGCCGCAGCATTATCCAGCTATAGTGTGAATGCAGTGCTAGAAGAACATCCACCGGAGATTTTACCAGACTAGAAGACGCTACCTCGGCAGACGCGCGTGATTCTGGCTAGGCAAAGATCTGGAGGGTGCAGCCGTATTGGATTAGTATTGTTTCGAACGTTTGTCTCGCCTGTCCTCAGGGACCACATGACGTGTTGCACTTTTTCAAGTGTCTGGCCAAGCCCACTCAGCAGACCCCCAAGTTGCTTTGGACGCATCCAGCTCAAATGACACGTTTCCTTCACCTGGATATAGATGCAGATTCCCTATAAACGAGCAGGACTTACAAACAAAAAATATTGTTTTTACAACAACGACAGCCGTTTCTAATTTCATGGGTCTATAATATAAACATCCTTGGAGTCCACGTGGAAACAAATATCATGAGAAATAATTAGAATCGTAGTTCATAAATTTAAAAACCATTACGTTTACGTCTAATGTAGCGATATCTAAGAGATTGTTCATATTTGGATTCAAGAAGAAATTTCTTACCTGTTCGAGTTTTCGTAGGTCTATGCTTTAAGGGAACTGGGTTTCGTGTGAGTAATGTTTTCTAAATATCTATAACTAAATCTTTCGAATACTTATCAAACCAGAGAAGCGTATTTCAGTTATCCGGAGTCGACTGTATGTATAAACTTTTCCAGCAAATGCAATTAAGCGTCCCTTTTGCTGACCTTTACAGTCCATTTATAATGGGGGCTATAAGGCATCTTAAAGAGAGAAGGACACTTGTATGGTATCATAACATAGACCGATATACAGTGTGGCGCACAAATTGTGCTACAATAGAAAATTCAAATTACCTTTTTTTTATTAATGTCTTTCATTTTTATTTTATTGTATAGAAAATTCAATTTAATTTTTATATGACTAATTGTGTTTGAAGATGATAGACCGAAAATGACCAACATGCTCATCCACGCTTATGCGACACCTGATCAGAATATTACTCATTGTGACCTAAGAGGTTGATGTTGGTGTCGATCCAATTATTTTTTTAATGGACTGCTTCCTAGGTTGCGTTTTGTACACCTCTTGCTTGACATTGGCCTATTAAAAGAGTCTGGTGCAGTCAGTTCCGTTGACCTTGGGGGCCAGCGGAAAGTGGTATTTCTGGATTTTAATGTGAAGTTGCTCTATGTTGCTGGAAATAAATGCTGTTGAATCGGATACGCCTTCGGCGCAGTTCGGGGTAAACAACTCCCTCAACATCTTTAAGTTTAAGTCATCAGGAATTATCCGTTGTAATGACTGTCTGCAATTTGCGCCGATAAGTTTCGCGTCGAAAAGCTTGGATTTACCTGAACTGACGATGCTACAGCCCCGAGGAAGTCTTCAACCCGAACATAGGGCTCTCGATGGTACGGTCTTTGTGCGAGGCTTCCAGATTCGGCAAACATTTTTACCAGGCAAAATGTCGTCGTCATCATCATCCAACTACGAGACTCCCCCGCAGTCACCCTCGCAACAGCATCAACACATACAGCATCTTACACCACAGATTGCTGCTGGCACTCCTGACAGTGCATCAATTTTACAATTTAATTGTAATGGCCTACGCAACAAAATCAGTGAGGTCATAGAATTTATGAATCGGAGAAACATCATGGTCGCCGCGATCCAAGAAACTAAGCTGAATGCCACCTGCAGCCTGCACAGTTGTGACGGAACGTGCTACGTAAGGATCGCACCAGAAGTGGAGGTGGGGGACTTGCTTTCCTGTTACACCATTCTGTGCAGTACAAACCTATTTCGCATGAGCATGACTCTAGAGACCCATACATGGAATGTATGGGGGTAGCAGTCAAGTATACATCCCGCCGGTTGGTAGCTGTGCCCCGTGCTATCTGCCAGACATTAGCAATTTGCTACAAGGCAATAACCGCTTGGTCCTAGGAGACTTTAATGCTCACCACGAACTGTGTCATTCTCTCCTACACAACGACCAGAGGGGCATAGCTTTGGCAGAGCAAATTGATAGCTCTACGTTCTGGACAGTGAATGAGGACGCCCCCACGCGGATTATAGGCGATTGCCATAGCTCGCCAGACATCACTTTGGCATCGCCTGGCCTGATCAACGACGTCACCTGGCAACCCGTCATCTCACTAGGATCGGACCACCTTCCCATTTCTCTCTCCATAAATAGACCACCGGATTTTATAACCTCTGAACGTCGTTCGTTTCTCAATCAAAAAAAGGCTGATTGGGAGGTCTTCAGAGAAGCCACCAACCGCAGCATTAATAATCTAGCTATTCCTTCGGACGTTCGGGTAGCCGAGAAAAAGTTCCGGGCCATCATTAACGCAGCAGCCGCTCGCCATATCCCTGCTGGTCGAATACCCGAAGTACGACCAAACTTCCCAGCAGAGGCAGCGGGACTCGTAGACGAGCGTGATGACATTCGTCGCTCCAACCCTACTGACCCTAGAATTAGGGATCTCAACTCAGAGATCAGTAGGTTGGTCAACGAATATAAGCGGAACAAATGGCTAGACCACTTAAAGCAGTGCAACTTGAGTTCCGGAATTAGTAAGTTGTGGGCAACGGTCAAATCACTCTCTAACCCTGTAAGGAAGGATGATCGGACAGCTGTCACGTTCGGTGATAGAACAGTGACAGATCCGAAGCGGTGCGCGTGTTATTTTAACCAGCTTTTTATTGAGCACCCAGAGAGTGATAAGGCGAAAAGGAGAGTATTGCGTCGTAGCCGCGCTCTCCGAGTCGAAGAGGCACCACCACAATTTACCGTTGGCGAAGTTGCCCTTGTCATCCGCAGCGCAAAGTCATCAAAGGCGCTGGGTCCGGACGGAATCTCACTGCTGATGTTAAATCACTTGGATACCCCGGGAGTAGAGTACATGACCAAAGTGCTTAGTCTGTCGCTAGCCACTCACTTAGTTCCCGATGCCTGGAAAATGGGCAGAAGGGTTCCGCTACTGAAGCCAGGCAAAGACGCAAGTAAAGAAGATTCATACAGGCCGATCTCCTTGCTTTCTCCAGTAGCAAAGACGAACATTTTCCTAGTGCTGATCATCAGCATGGATTCCGCAAGCAGCACAGCACAACAACTGCTTTACAAGCCATCACCACACGTATAAGTCGCGGCCTTGACCAGAACAAGCCTAACGAAAGGACGGTCCTCGTGGCTCTTGACCTAACAAAAGCCTTCGACACGGTCAATCAATGCACTCTGTTTGAGGACATTGAAGAAACGTCCCTTCCGCCCAGTTTGAAACGTTGGATATTAAACTATAAGTATATATGTGGGCGCCTGTCATATGTAGAATTTATAGACAGAAAGTCGAAGCCCCATAGAGTTAAACAAGGAGTTCCCCAGAGTGGAGTTATATCCCCGTACGCTGATGTGTCGTACGCTGATGATTGCACAATTCTGGCGTCAGAAGCTAAAGTGGATGACATATGCGAGAAAATAAACTCTTACCTCACTGACTTAGCACGCGTTTTCACTGCGAGGAATAAAAAAAATATCCGCCTCCAAATCATCAGCACCACTGTTTACTGCATGGACCGCAGAGGTGCGGTTGTCACTCAACGTGAAAGTCAATGACGTCAACATCCCGACTACCAACCATCCCAAAATTCTTGCGGTAACATTGGACAGCCTTTTTCGCTCCTCTGCACATGCGGCAGCTATCTGCCATAAACTCAAAAGAAGGAACAAGGTCCTCAAGTCTACTTGGGGAGCCGACAAAGAAACCTTATTGACCTCTTGCAAAGCCATATTTCGGTCAGTAGCAAACTACGCAGCACCTGTATGGTCGGCGATCGTAAGTACGACGCAGTGGAAGAAAGTTCAGACTTGCCAGAATGCCGCCCTAAGAACATCAACAGGGTAGGGTGTCTTCTTATGTCGTCGGAGGACCATCTGCATGAGAAGACGATGGTCCTTACACAATTTCCTGCTATCTAAGCAGACACAACTTCGTGCTGTCTAAGCAATACCTGCTAGGGTGTTTTCGCAGCAGTAATTCTAACCACCATCTCTTTGACAGGATGCCTCCGCCCAGGCAGATCAGGTACAATCTGCATGATCTAGACAGAGAGGTCCAGCGGTTTAAAAGAGAACCTTTAGATGATCGAAACTATCAGGCAGGTCTGAACAACATCCACGCCGATGAAGTCGCAGCAGCAGTATCCAGCTACCGTGTGAATTTAGTGCTAGGGGAGCATCTCCCGGAGATTTCGCCTGAGAAGAAGGTACTACCTCGGCAGACGCACGTGGTTATGGCGCAGCTGAGATGGTGCAGCTGCCTCAATTCTTACTGGGCACGAATTGATGCTAACGTTCCGGACATCTTTCCCGCCTGTCATCACGAACCATATGTGACGCGCAAAATAGAAAGGGACCTAAGGTTAAAAACCAGTTTTGTTCAGGAGAGCCATTTTAAAGATTAGGTCCCGTTCTATTTGCGCTTAGAATCGTCGACTTCACTTTCATAAAACGCGCATATCTCTGGGAGGGAACACTTTTGGGGCATGGGATCGGTTTCATTCGATGCTTAGATGTTGTCCACATCAAAAAAAGAAAAAAAAATGAAAATTGATTTTTTTTACCCTTAGGTCCCTTTCTCTATGCGCTGTCACATATGACGTGCTACACCGCTTCAATTGTGCGGCTAAGCCCACTCAGCTGATCCCCAGGACTCTGTTGAAACACCTAGTTTAAATGGCGCGTTTCCTCCACCTGGATATCGATGCAGATCCCCCATAGACGAACAAGACTTCAAAATAAATATACTGTTGTTACAACAACAACAACGAGCCTCATGTTTACAGTCCCACGACAACTGGTTCTATGTACCGGATTGACCCGAAGAGCAATTCTTCAGCCAATGGCTGTCTCCTGGGCACACAGTTGCCGCTACAACAAAAACAACCAGTTTTGCCTGCCTAAATTCCCATTAAACGGAAATGCAGGACTGCAAAGCCTACGTAGTACCGCTGCACTATCCTAATCCTCTTTTTGTATCCCAAACTTTCATTTTAATTAATCAAAATACTTACCTTCCCAATAAAATTAAGAATAAGTCGATTGTTTACACAAAAAAACGGTTCGTGCGCCACCCTGTATATACAAGTCAAGGTATTAATAAACATTAAAGCGATGCTAGATCGATTATATCTGCAAAATAACAATCAAATCAATTTGTGTGCGCGAAACTTTGTAAAATAAAATACTCAAAAATATTGAAAACTATGTTCAAAACTTGTTTACCAAAATGCTTCTACGAATTCAAATGCCAATATTGAAAGTGAACATCTACACGAACACCAGCAAGAAGTTATCAATTGTAATTTCCGCTTTTCTGCTTTTTTCCATAACGAAATCAATCCAAATTTGTTTTTTGCAATTTTGTACGGAAGCGGAAATCACGATCACATGCAGTAGTCAAAGAAAATGGAAATCGAGAATAAAAAAACCGGTTGTCTACTTAATGCAAAAGAAAACCAAATGTATGTCGGTCGCTTTTTACCCCCGAAAGGATTATGACACATGTCCTCGAATTCGGGTGGCTGCTAGGGAAATCATAAATGTTACACATGTACAGTTATATCAAAGTAAACATATACTTGCGCATACTTATAATGCGACCTACGATAGTGGTCTCAAAATTATTCGACCATTTTGAAGAACCTAAAGAGAACCTCGAACCTTAGATTTCATGCCATGGTGGTAATTCCTTTTCAAACATATTTATTTTTTTATAAAGAAGGAGGAGCTTGTATGCCGCCATGGTATGACGTTAAGGAGGTAGAGCCTACTGTTATAGAAAAATTTCATCTTGTTCCCCTAATGGTATGTTGAGGGTAGTAGTAAAAGGAGGAACTAATCCGAATGGGCTAGATTTTCTTAGAAGTTACATGAAGAAAAAAATGTTATTAAATATCATTAATTTTGTATACGAGGGCGACCGCAAATGTAACTGGCCTAACATAAAAAGAACCGTTTTTTTGGAATTATTATTTATTTTTCAACATAATCTCCTTCCAACTCAATACACTTCATCAAACGTTTTTCAAGTTTTTTAATTCCATCCGAAAAATAAGATTTTTCAAGACCTTCAAAATATGCCTCAGTTTCTGCAATAACCTCGCTATTGGACGAAAATTTTTTGCCACCGAGAATTTTTTTTAAATTTGGAAACAAGAAATAATCAGAAGGAGCTAAAGTGGATGCGGAGCAATTTAAAATCGTAATTCGACCAGTTTTTGTTGAGTTAAAAATGCAGTGTGTGAAGGAGCATTATCTTGATGAAAAAGAACTTTTTTTTTCTAAATGCGGTCGTTTTATCTTGATTTCTTCACTCAAGCGGTCCAATAATGCACAATAATATTCATTATTTATAGCTTTTCCTTTCTCAAGATAATCAAAAAACATTATACCCCTTGCATTCCAAAATACTGTGGCCATTACTTTTCCTGCTGACTTAACAGTTTTCGCCTTCTTGGGACCACTTTTACCAGCTTCTATCCATTGTTTTGACTGTTTTTTGCATTCTGGGATGTAGTGATGGATCCATGATTCATCAACAGTTATGAATCGGCGCAAGAACTCTATTGGATTACGCTGATAAATCGCTAAAAGCTCCTCGGAATTGATCCAACGGACGATTTTTTGGGGCAAAGTCAACAAACGCGGCACCCATCTTGCGGATAGCTTTTTCATATGGAGTTCATCATGTAAAATACTCCAAACTTGTTTTTCGTGTATTTTAACAATATCAGCAAGTTTTCTGAGCTTTATTCGTCTATCTTTAGTCACTTCATTAAATATTTTTCTAATGTTTTCAGTAGTACTCGTAGTAGCAGTTTTCGGTCTTCCAGAGCGTTGTTCATCTTCCGTACTTGAACGACCCATTTTAAATTGTTGAACCCAGGATTTCACGGTGGAGTATGATGGTGCATTATCACCATGAACAGAATCCAATTCATCTTTGATTAATTGTGGCGTATAACCTTTCATATAAAAGTGTTTAATTATCGCACGAAACTCTTTATTTTCCATTTTTCAAAAATTATAAAACTTGTTTACTTCAATCACCTGTAACAAAGAAAATAATCATTAAATATTTCGGAAACACAGATGGCTTATAAAAGATTGCTTTAAAACACAAAAAATAAAAATGCTAGTAAAACAGAAAATGTGCCAGGCCAGTTAGTTTTGCGGTCGCCCTCGTATTGCATAAGCAGTTGCATAAACTGAAGCATTCTCTTGATACTGTTGTTGAAACGCGGTACCCGTTCTGCGGAAGGTTTTTAATTGCCCAACTTTTTAGCTAATATGCTATGGATATATCTTTTTGAAATACCAAAGTCTTTTCATTTTTTCTAGCCCTTATAGTCGTTAACAGCGACTGTTAACTAATGCGAGCTTTGTTGAATCCGATCACCCAATAATCTACAACTCAAAGAAAAAAAACAAACTCATTTAGTATACATTCCATACCGGGTTTTTATACTGGATGAAATGAAATTATGCTATAATTAAGCTGTTTTGCTAAAATTAACGTTTGAGCCCTCCTTTAAACATGTAAAATGAGTTCCTCAATTCGATATGAGTGTCCGTTTTAGGGACATAAATACTGTTACACTCGTTTATGCTGTAAAATAAAAAGTACTAAATGTTTTCGGGCCAAATATTTTTTAATATATTTATTGATGTATATTGTATCCAAAAAGAATCTACTTATTCGAAATGTCCGTCTTTTGCCTTTACACGCCTTGGCCAATCGGCACGAACCTCGTCCATTGGAAAATTGGCCACAGCTCGAACCAAAGCAGTCTTAAGAGATCCAATGTTGGGGTATCTTTTGTGACAAACCTTGTCCTCTAAAACCGTCCACAATTTATAATCCAATAGGTTCAAATCTGGACTGCCTGAGGGTCATTCTTCAGAGGATGTGGACGCTGGCAAAATGTTTTGAAGCCAGGCCTGGAACGTTTAAGCCTTATGGGCCGTTGAGAATCCTGCTGGAAAGTCCAAGGTTGGTTTTGGGACAGGGAATTGTTAAGAGGCTTCACAGCAGCTTCCAAAACGGTTTCTTGGTAAACTTTGGCCGATGTTTTGACTCCTTGTTCGCAGAAATGCAGATCAGTGACCCCATCGTAAGAGACACCCCACCAAACCATGACTGAAGCTGGGTGATGACCCTTTTCCACCCTTGAGATCAGTTCAGATGCTTCCTTAGATGACCGCGCAATACAAATTTTTCCTGAACGGTAAAATTTTTTTCATCGGTGAACAAAATTTTTCTGTGCAAGTTATCAGCGTGCATCACCAGAAGACGTTTGCATTTTTCAATCTTATTTTTTTAAAGCTGCAGTCAATAAATGTCCGGTACGTCGTTTGAAAGCCCCAAGTCCCAAGTCTTTTTTAATGATTTGACTCATGGACTTTTGCGTTATATTCTTCTTACGGGCCATGATTTTCTGTTTTCGGAGCAGATTTCTGTGAATTCTCTATTTAACGGCTTTGCTGACATGCGGTGTTCGAACAGAGCGTGGGCGGCCGACCGGTGGCGATCTGTTACATCTCCAGTTTCCTCAAACAGTTTTATGCATCAGTAGACGAAAATGCGACTAATCCCTAGTGGCCGGAACGTTTTAAAAATATCGCTATTTTTCATTTCACACTTGAAAAGCGCTATTACAGCGATTCGGTTCTCATTATCTGACCACTCCATGATGAAAGTTGAAACAATTTTAAAATCCCCTTACATACTAACGCTATTGGGGTTAGCTTTCAAAACCCATATGACATTAACGGGGTATGTTCAGTTCTGCTATTGAAATAGCTGTGTTCAATGTTGTAACAGTATTTATGTCCCTACTAAGTAGTTTTCGAAATATCGTGAACGTGAAATTTTTCTGGCTTTTTTCATTAAATAGCCAAAATCTTAGGGAATTCATATCCGCTTCACCGTAAAATGGGAAATATAAAATTGGTTAAAAATGCATCATTCATATAAATAATAGTTTCTAGAAATCGAATAAAATTGGTAAAGTTACAGCCAAAAGTAGTCAAAATTTTATTTTTTGGTGAAAAATTTTGTTTTAGCTGCCAGTTGTAAGCAAATTCTGGAGCTCTCCCATTAGTTTTTGTTAAAGTTACAGCCAAAAGCAGTCAAAATTAAAGTTTTTGTTGAAATGTTTTCTTTTCAACTGCCAATTGTACGCAAATTCTGGAGCTCTCCCATTAGTTTTTGCCCAAAATTAAAGAACGCACTGATTCCAACATGGTACATTTTTTGATCATAAAAAATCATAGGACATTCAATTTGGATTCTGAAGATCATTTTACATAGCGATCAGCTAGTTTTGTCTAAAGCAGGGCTCAAAATAACTCAAAAAATCCAACTATACCAGTGTTGCACACAGAGAACTGATTGTTTACCTACCGAATGATTAATGTTGCATGCACCTCGACTATTCCATCAATACAATCGAATGTTAGTTGTTGCTATGTACCGTTCAGTTATTTTAATTGAAGTTTTGGTAGAAAAAAGAAGATTCCAAACGTCAAAAAAAAATTCCATCGATGGAGGCAAAAAAAAAACTGTTTCCTTACATACTTGAAGTACTCTTAAGCATAGGGAGGGTCCTGTCGAGAAAAAGGAGAAAGGGGGCCACTAAATTAAATTTTTGACTGAATAAATTATTTTAATAAATTTGCTTAAGTCAGTAATAATAGAATTATTTTCGCTTTTGGTTAAGATGATGAAGATAAGATGTTAAGATAACATCACCAATATTCGTTTACAACAACAAAATGTTGGCAAAACTATTGGTTGCCACGACCACGAGTTATGACAACTAAATACATCTTATGCATTCCATTGGTGTGACCGATCGAGTAGTTGTGTCTTCAATACGATGATTTTTTTTTTTTTTTTTTTTTTTTTTGTTCGTTTATTTTGTTCTATTTCGAAGTACTTAAATTATAATAAACACTAATTAACAATATCAATTTACATATATACAATGTCCCTTATTCGGGCGCTCGAGTATTATTACGATAGCATTATTTTGGATTTACCAAAGGTTATAAGTGATTTCCTTAAAAAGGAATATTTTTATACATTATTGTAATGAAAATTTTTAAAAAAACATTACTTCTTGATTAGTATAGGTTAAAAGTAAGGTCTAAGAATTAAAAATTTCGGCTAAGGTACTTAAATTTAATTAGATAGCCACCAACATTTTTTGGTTTTTGGTTTTTTCAAAATATATGAATCCTTATTGGATATATTAGTATCATATCTAAAATTGTGACTTGCGGTTGAGTTGCAATCAACCGCTTTAATGTTGGCCCGTCTATAGTTATGATAAAAGACTGGTATCCCATTTTCATTTTGGATGATCTTCATTTTATCGAGGTATAGGAAGGCCTCAGGCGGTACCCAACCCTTTTCTAAAACTTCCGATATGTATTTTTCATTTGTATAGTACGGCGCTAATATTAAATTGTTTTCTTCACATGATGTGCATCTCCAGATATATTCTCTAATTAGTGTGATTATAAAGTTATCTATTCTAATTAAATTTGAAGCATTATATAGTTTTTTATTTGATACGTATTTTATATAGTTGCTTTGTGGTGATCTATACAACGATGTACAAGCTCTAAGACATTTTCTCTCGAATTTGCGAATCTTTTCCATATAAGATGGTGAAACATTAAACCAAATCGGGCATCCATATGTAATAATTGGCCGAATTAATGATTTATACATAATAATTTTCACTCTTGGTTTTAGGAATTTTGAATAGAACAATGCTTTATACATAAAGAAAGCATTTCTTGCTTTTAAGAGAATTTCGTTAATATGCTTGTTGAAATATAGAAATTTATCTAGGTAAATACCTAAGTATTTAACAATTTGTTTGTTTGGAATATTAATATTGTTAAGATTTGATTTGATTCCAAAAAGTTTCCAATTTTTTCTTATATTATTATTACATTTGTCTACTGGAGGTCTGAATAAAATAGTTTCACATTTTTGTGGGTTTATTTTCATATGCCAATCCTCAGTAAATTTTTCAATTCTATTAAACGATTCTTGTAGTTTGTTATTAATTTTTTCAATTGTGTTATCTGCGTGGTATATAATTATATCATCTGCAAACGAGATTATATTTTCTGTTTTGTTAAGGATGTCGAGAATAAATAAATTAAAAAGTATGGGTGAGTTGACGGTTCCCTGCTGTAAACCATTAACAATTTTAAAGCTCTTTTTACTCTTTTGATCCTGATGAAAAATCCTAAACGTCTTGTCGCTAATCATGTTGTAAATGAGTATTATCTGATACAGTGGAAATTGATATTGTATTAATTTAAATATTAGACCTGGAATCCAGACGCTATCAAAGGCTTTTTCCATGTCGATTAAACAAGCTCCTGTACATAGTTTTTTATTCCAATTCCAATTGATATTGGATGTAAGTAAATGTATTGCATTAGTGGTCGAGTGTTTATATTTAAATCCAAATTGTTTATCGCTAATTAAGTTTTTGTTATGACATATTTTGTGTATATTATTATTAATACACATTTCAAACACTTTACTTATATTAGGGAGTAAACTTATTGCTCGCAGATTTTTTGGATTACTTACATCTTTATTCTTTTTTGGCAAAATAATAACTTTAGCTATTTTCCATTTTTGCGGAAAATACGAGTTATTTAGCATATTATTAAAAAGGCTGCAGAACTCTAATATCATATTTTCTGGAATGTTTTTTAAAACTATGTTGGGTATTTCGTCTATCCCTGTGGACAACTTGCCTTTTAAATTAAAGAAAATATACATGATTTTGTTCTTTGTAATAAAATAATCTTTGGTTTGTAGATCATCTAAATTGTTAGCTTTCATTTCTGTACTGAAATTTATTATTGTGTTTTGGTTATACTCGAAAATTGCTTTTGTCTCTAAAAACCTATCGAAAGAATCACTGACTTGAACATGCAGTTGATTTTCGTTGTTAATCTGTTTATGATCGTGAACCGCCTCTAAATATGAACCTATAGTATCTAAAATAAGTTCCTGATCTCGTATAATAAAGTTGTTTGAGCTGTCTTTTTCTAAACTTTCTGTATCTATTCCAGCATTAATCAGTAAATGTTCAGAGCTATCTGGAATTCTTACGTTTTCAAGAATTAATGTCTTGAATTTCCTAAATTTCTTTTTAATTTCATTAAACATATGTCTTGAATCTTTAGGGTCAATATTGGTCAATTTTTCTTGAATATGTTTGTTCATTGCCACAGTGATATTTTCATGGATTAGTTTTTTAATCAGCTTTAATTTAACTTTAAATAAATTGAGTACAGATTCAGGAAGCGTGTGTTCTAACCTATTATGTCTTTTGATGATTGTCAGGACTTTACTTTTGTGCAGATGCAGTTTCTTTATAATATTATTAGTTATTTTTAGAAATGAATCCACATTTTTATATTTAGGCGTTACTTCTTCAATTGTTTCGGCGATTAAATTATTTAGTCTATGTATATGGGAATCAATTTCTATATTTGATAAATTTCTATCATTTGGAACTTGTATATCCTTGTCGATTTTCTGACTAATCTTATTCTTGAATTTTTTCCAATTTGTACACTTGTAATCGTACTTAAGTAATTTGGTTTCTTCAAATAAAGTAAATTGATCCTTTTCATTATTCAAAGATGCGTAAATTTGTATCGCGTTATGGTCACTATCGTAATCCAGAGTTTGCAGGCAGTTTAAAGAGTTGTTTTCTGTACGGATGTGCAGTCTACAGTCGGCGATACAAATGTCTAAAAATGAACCTGATCTAGGATATGAAGGTGAGCTAGAGGCGTAAAGTCTGCATCTAAACTGGATTTCGTTTTGCTGTAACCATTCCTTAATTCGTTTCCCCTTTGTATTATCAGAAGGATTACCCCAGTCCGTATGTCTACAGTTCAAGTCGCCCGCTAATATGTAGTAATGATTTTCATTATGCAGTTCTAAAGTTTCAAAAAGTTGGTTTATTTCTGTTCTTATATATGAATCATTATTTCCCGAGGGATAGTATGCCGCAATAACATATACAGTTTTATTTGCTGCCATTGGTATTTTAATGATACATGTTTCTAAGAAGCTAAATGAATTTATTATATTATTTGAATAGTTATAGTATTTTATATTGTTTTTAATTAGAATGGCTGTTCCTCCTCCTCGAACTGCCCCCTTCCTATCCTTCCTAATCATATTATAATTAGAAAATTGAAGTTTATGTCTATGGCAGAGTTTTGTTTCGTTTAAAAGAACGATATCTGGGTTATGTTTATTAAGAAATTGTTGAAGGTCATACCTTCTACTTAAGAGTATTAAAGAATTTACGTTGATATGTATAATATTGAGATTTTTAGATATAGTGCTTATTTGGTTGTTGGAAATTATTACACCCCTACCATGGAAAAGATTGCATCTATTCGTGATGCTTGAAGTTGTAATTGCTTTTGTAGGCTATCTATTTGGCTGTTGAGATTCAACATCATGTTTTTTAATTCTTGTAGGAAAGGATTATTACATATATTATTTGCATTATTATTTATATTATTGTTTCCTTTTAAAACATTAGCAAAGCTTAATTCTGGATTTGTAAATGAGGATAAATTATTTGTTCTAATATCTGCTAAAATATTTTTCTTATTTCTAATTTTTTGTTGAAGAATTTTATATTTTTCACATCCTTTATATGAGGCTGGATGTCCATATTTCTTACATAGGACGCAGTACAATTTGTTTCTTTCATCTGATGGAACAATATTAGTGGGACATTTTCCCTTTTCATGATCTTTGTCGCATTTTACGCATTTCGACGGTAGAAAGCAATTCGATGCACTGTGGAAGAACCCTTGGCAGTTTCGGCATTGTGGTATTTCTGGGCGTCTAACTTGTTCCCATTTGATGATGCGATAGAAAAGAGCTTTTATGTTTTTAAGTTTTTGTATATTACTATCTGGTGTTATTTGCACCAGAAAAATTGGCAAATTATATCCATTTTCGGTGGAAGCTTTCGTTGAAAATTGGCTTACTTTGATAAATTGTAAGTCATCACTTTGAAATTTGCATAATTCATCAAGGATATCATTGGTTTCGATGTTTGTATCCAGGCCTTTTAGCAAATACGTTTTAGTTTTGATACCTTTTGGAGTAAAAGTAAAAAACTTTGCTTTTATTTTTTCTAGGTATGCTCTGACCATTAAAAAATCATCCAAAGAGTTCATAAATAATGATTTTTTATTTCTAAATTCTTTAATTTTAAATTCTTTTATTTTTAAACCATTTTTCAAAAATTCTATTAAATGATTTGTTTCTATGTCAACAATGTTTATAGGTGGAATCTTTTTATTCTTGTTTTTGTCATCATTAACCACTGTGTTGTTATTCACTTGAGGTGTTGAGTTGTTCTTGCTTTTCGTTTGCACTTCTTTTGTTGCTACACTTGACATTTGTTTATGTTCTTTTGCTTTATTTTCGTTTATATGTTTTTCAAACTTCTTCAATAGTTCTGGATCACATTGTGTGACATTGTCAGTGTCAAGAACTGCATAATAATTGTTTTTGCATAGCTTTGCCGTCGACAAATCCATGTTGTTGATGTTTTTTCTTTTTCTATTGTTTTCAGTATTAACACTTGTTGTTACATCATTAATGGTTTTTGAGTTTTGAGCATTTACGCTCATCTCAGTTAATATTTTATTTTTTGTTTGTAGTATTTTTTTGTTTTTTTGTATAGAAAAGAAAGAACAAAAAGAGAATAATAGTTTTTTTGAAGGCTAATTTTTGCGATCTTCCGTTGCATACGTGCGTACAGTAACACTGTCGAAAGAAGACTCCCTTCAATACGATGATTAAGTATATAAAACATAATGTGATATGTCGAACCGAATATCCATTACGATTGTAAACATTTGGTGATTGCAGCCGAAATTCTTTTTTTGCAACGGAATTCAAGTAGTTCCAACCGATTTCCAACTAATTTTTTTCTCTATGTGAGGTTGTACCTTAAACATAACATGTAGGATGGCCAGATATAAAAGGTAGGAAAATACATTTATATTATGCAACAATCGTGTGAGTTATCAAAAAGATTTGGGCTTTATTTTGTAGCTACATTTATGCCATTACGTCTGAAATATGAAATCGTTTAAGCCGTCCAATACGTGCGGCGTTATGACGATAAAACCAACTCGAATGTTGGTCTTAAGCTCTTCATGTGCTTGGCTATTTATCAAGGGACACATTGGCTCTGTTAAGGAACCTCAAAGGCTAAATCATTATTTCGCGCAGAATCGATTTCAATTGGCCCCCACGTTGTAAAAACAAAAGTCGATAACCTCGTTTTTGTCAACATTAGATAACCTATTTTCTATTCTTTTTATTATATTATTCTATTTTATTATATTTTGTTGTTTTTGATCTCATTCTAATTACCTTTAAGAATTTATTTAGTATTTTACGAATTTATTTACAAAGAAAATGAATTAAAAATTGAATATTGGGGGCGTGTAAACAGGCCTCAGATATTCAAATTTAACGGAAATTCGGACCTTAATCGTGAATCATATGATCGCAGTGCAGCCAACATCTACATACCAACACGGTCAGGCGGCAATGTGCAGGTATTGGTGTGTGTGAAACACAAAAGGGTATAATAAGAGCGTGGGCGGACGTGTTCGACAGGTAAGAGTGACAGTAGCTAAAGGCAGTTAGTGCATGCGCAAGGGTTTTAACAATAGAAAGTCTGGTCTTCCCTTTTCTCTTTGTAAATTCTCCTTGTAGTAGTATATGTTGGGTGGGGTAGAGATAGGCTGGCCTTCCCGATCTCTATTTCCCGCTGCTATAATAAAGTTTTTTTTTTTTGGCTCTACTGGATGAAATAGAGATAGCTTGGCCTTCCCGATCTCTTACGTTACATCCCCGCTGCCACAGAAGCAAACGCGTTCATAGCATTTGGGCTTCGAAAGGAGACTGTTTGATCTGGCCAGTCCATCTTTTCGGCCCTGGGGCCACATTTCAACACTGTTCTACCGCGCCAATCTACAGTGACGCCACCGCCGTTCTCCAGTGACGCCTCCGCCGCGCGACAGTGACGCCGTTCTCCAGTGACTCCGCCGATCTAAAGTGACGCCGCCGTTCTCCAGTGACGCCGCCGATCTACAGTGACGCCGCCTCCGTTCTCCAGTGAAGCCACCGCTCCCCATAAAGCCGACATAACCAAGAGCCTGGTTGCTCTTCCCTTTCTGTCAACCGCCATCGTGTACCACCTATTCGTCCGATAATTTGTAGTGTTTCTGTCCATTGCAGTGTCCTTACGTATGTTATATAGCCTATTTTGTCATTTTTCCTCTATAGAAAAGGTAGAAATTAAATAAGGCTAAGGTTTATGTCAGTAATTATTAATTAATAAAGAATTATAGTTATATGAGTCCTACCACACCTCTCTCTTTCTTAGTCTAAAATGAATAGTTTGTAACGACCTTGGGCCTGGCTGATTCTGCCCCAGCATAAGTGAAAACACGTCGTTACAACGTTCACCTTCTATAACAGCGCCAGACTGTTTTCTGTTTTATTTGAAAAAAGGGTATACGTAAATAAGCCAGCGACCATACCACTCTAATGTTGCTCTCGAGCTCTTCAAAGTGCTTGGCCATTTACGAGTAGCGTAATCTAAGGGCTTGTTGAAGCCTTACTGAAAAAGCTGCCCGTCACCACTCGGACCATGGTGACGTTTCTGTGACATATCTAATTGGACCTAAAGCTCAGCTGTATTATCAAGCTCTGACAACCGAAATTTGGTTAGCAACAATGCATAATGAGGACCAATAATAGCAACGGAATCTCCTTTGCTATGTATTTCTAACGATGAAGATACTGCCCTACCATACATCGCACCAAACTGTCAATATTTTTGGCTGCATTGAAGCTTTGCCGAATATTTACACACAGAGAACAGATTTGTTGCCGCAACCTAATTTTTTGCCAACCGAAAGTTGGCGTCTGCACGTACTATACATCCATTCCTACAACCGAATATTGATTGGGTACACGGAAATTGTTTGCAGTGCGAACTGACAATATCGGTTAAAGAGACATGGTATCGGTAACCCTTACTAATTAGGATGATTATTGGTATTGAGTTTGTAAATGTATTGGTTGTTTTTATAGATTGTTGGCTATAAGAACGCTGTGAATTCGGTTCTCATTACCACAAGCATTTGTTAACTGGGCCAACTGATGATTAAATCTCGTGTCTTCGGTTATCTGACCGAAATAATAATTGTTTGTTTTAATTTTATTTCAAAATAATTATTCTGTTATTTAAACTGTGAGCGGGTTTTTTTTTGTACTTATACTTTCGAATCTACTCAAGTTTGTATGCACAAGAAGGGGCAGAAATGGGTCAAAAATGGTTTTAAAGTGTCAAACATGTTTAAGATAAAGATTAATTATTTAAGTGAAGTAAAGTGGAATTTTTAACCTTAATATTTTCGGCTACTTAAGGGTAATGTGACACGAAATACTTCAAATAAATTTGTTGTAGTCTTGGCTACATGTGATAATACTTAAATAAAAACATTCATATCAGTCATATTTTCCAAGTTATTCAAAATAAAAATGGGTCGAAAAGAATTTAATATATCACCTCTCTCTGTCGATTTTGGTTACCATTCTAAACATAACTAACCGTATTCATTCAAATTTATTAAACAATTTTTTTTCAAAAAGATAACGAAAAGAGCAAGATTATTCTGAAACTATTCTGATTTTATTTTAAACGATCTATACTAAAATTATAAAAGTAGTTATTTGGTAGAATATTTTAACAGAAATTAGGTCATTTTTATTAAAAAAAAATTACAATTTACAGGGCCCAATAGCAATTAATTGGACATTTTTTTATCTTTCCTTCACTTTTTCGAAAAAAAAAGGAGGAAAAGGACACTCTAATCTTAAAGATCGGATGTTAAAAGTCTCTACGAAAGTTATCTCCACACGCAGAGAAAAGATATGGTTACACTGTGGCCACCGCAACAATAATATGTTCTCTACAACAAAAGCATGTTCGCCGCAATCATAGTATTGTTTTTTGAATTTAATTTTGACAATAGTGTGATTGGGACAATATTGCTATTGTTGAAATGTAACAATAGTATTATTGCCAACTTTAGAAATAAAAATATGGTTGTAGCAACCATATAAACATGGTTGGTGCAACAAAATTATTGTTATTTAAAATTAACGTTAACAATAAATTTGATTACTGCAATCATACAGTATGGTTGCGACTATGGACATAACAAAACAAGTTTTATAGAGCATACATGTATGTGTGTGCGTATGTTTTTTTGGTTGTGAATCATACTATGGTTGTGGGGATCATAGTATGGTTGTGGGGATCATAGTATGGTTGTGTGTGAATCATACTATGGTTGTGAGGATCATACTATGGTTGTATGAGAAACATACTATGGTTGTGAGGATCATAATATGGTTGTGGAGATACTAGTATGGTTGAGTGTAAATCATACTTTGGTTGTGGGGATCATAGTATGGTTATGTGTGAATCATACTATGGTTCTGGGGATCATAGTATGGTTATGTGTGAATCATATTATTGTTGTGAGGATCATAATATTGTTGTGTCACAACCATATACCCAACAATAGTATGATCCTCTTCGAATATTGTCACCCCAACCTTACTTTTTTTCTGCGTGCATACTCAATTTTACTCAAGACATCTCATCACGAAAATTCGGTAGAACGAAGGAATATTTACTACTTTTTAACGACCAGGACCTACTCTAGACTCTGGATCAGAATACGACATACGTAGCTTAAAAAGCTACGCTTCTGCCCTACATATCTATGGGGTGTATCACTATCCGCAACACGTAGACGCGCCCGACAGCACTCAGCTGTGATTTCCTAAGTTTTCCTTTCGGTCAAGTATTTTTATGAGTAGAGTTTCGATACTTTCCGTTTAATCAAAAACAGACTTCGTCCGAAATTATGATTATTTTAAGCACTTAATTAGCGAAACTTCAGCATTGTCTAGGATTGTCCGCTTTTAATTCTTACATCAGCGCCATCTAATGTGTAAGAAGGTGCAAATTAGGATTTATACTCTTCCATAAGAGCTTATCGTTGCCGAATCGTTTTTTTTTGGTTTTCTGCGCCACAGTGTGGATGTGTCCTGGGTCGGAGAGTTGCAGGACCACCCTTGAACACACATGTGTGAGTTTAAGTTGATGTACGATATATGTAAGTACAATTTTACTTATGCAATTTTTTCCGCTCACATGAAATGGAAATTTATTCTGAGTAGCCGGGCTGCATGGAGACTCTGTCAATATCGGGGCTGGTACGAGCTGGTGGCTGATTGAAGGGTTTGCAAATATGGAAATTTAAATGTATTTTACACACACTCACTCATACACAAACAATAACTGTACGTACATGTATTTATGAGTGTAATACTGTATTTATCACATGAATGGAGGCCATCCAAACCACCCACTTGCACTTTCACACTTTCACACATTTCCAAATTGCGTTTTATTTTGTTTCCCGCCTGAGCACTTCATTGTTTTGCCGAATGTAACGAATGGCGGCCAATGTTTATTCTTTCGGAAAATTGCACATTTTCCATGTGGAATTATTTAACAGACTCATACCGTTGAATATATATTTTATTTTTGCCTCGTTTTTTGTAGGCTCCTTTTAGTGCCGAGCTGCCATTAACTTTTCAGAAGGTGAATGCAACAGGTATGCACGTCAATTTTGGCGTTTTTCATTTGAATGCTTTTATTTCCTTTTTTTATGCAAAAGAAAGTTTGGGAAATCGGATTTAAATATTTAGGGGCATCATTTAAAATCATTTAAAAATACATTTAAAATGAAATCGATTGGACATTAATGACTGTAATGGAATTAAATTGGTTTAGATGTAGTAAAAAAAACTACAGTCGGACGAAGCCGAATATAATATACCCTGCATTCCTGGATATTCAGAAAAGCTAACTGAAAATTGATTTTTGGACCAAACTTACTCAGATTTTAAAACTAATGTCATATGTGAATTTGTGAGAAAATGTCATTGTTTTTGGTGAAATCAGTTAAACATATATTTGGGATCTATATGTTTTCTGAACGGATTTTCTTCAATTTCAACAGCGCCCGTTCTTGGCACGGGGAAAAAAACTTAATCAAGATAAGTTGTAATATGTGGCGTCTAGAGCTAAAAATAAAATAAATCGGAGCTATATGTTAATCTGAACCGATTTCCTTCAATTTTAACAACGTCCTTTCTTGACCCATAAAACGTTCTCAAAGTTTCATTTATATTGGACGATGTGGCTGCTAGAGCTAAAACATAAAAATCAGTGATATACTGGACTTATGGAGGACATAACAATTTTTTATATAGGGTGATCCATCTAGAGGTATTTTTTCAGAACAAAAAAAAATATAAAAATTCAAATCATGTGTGGAATCTTTATTGGTAATTTGAAAGGACATTTTATGCCATTATTTTTTGAAAATTATTTCCTTCAAATGTTGGCCGCAACTACGCCTCAGCGTTTCCATTCTGTAGATCCAATTTTGGATGACTCGTTCGAGCATTTCGACCGGTATGGCTTTAATGGCACGCGTAATGTTGGCTTCCAAAATCTGAATCGTAGCTAGTTTGTCCGCATAGACTTCGGAATCTACTTAACCCCAAAGAAAAATGTCTAAAGGTGTGATATCACTCGATCTAGGCGGCCAACTCACTTGTCCAAAACGTGAAATTGGCTGATTTTCGAAATGACCTCTCAATAGATGCAGTGTTTGAGATGCTGTATGGCAAGTGGCACCGTCTAGTTGAAACCAAGTGTCGTCAAGATTACGGGCTTCAATTTCAGGTAGGAAAAAGTCCGATATCATGATGCGATAGCGAGCATGGAGATCTGGCATTTCCATTGAAAAGTTTGACAAACTTATTTAGAACGTTTTGGCGTACGACCATCATTTGCGTGTTTACAGTGACTTGAAAAAATCAATTTGGCAAAAAATGGAATTAACTCGTGAACATTTTCTTGCGACGAAGCGCCATATGTGACGCTCAAAATAGAAAGGAACCTAAGGGTAAAAACCAGTTTTGTTCAGGAGAGCCAATTTAAAGATTTAAATACGTGTATCTTTGGTGTACCATCACTTTAATAAAACGCGCATACCTCTGGGAGGAAACACTTATGGGGCATGGGATCTGTCTCATCCGATGCTTAGATGTTGTCCATATAAAAAAAAGTGATTTTTTTACCCTTAGGTCCCTTTCTCTATGCGCTGTCACATATATAAAATGAATCGTGACCGACGCTCGCTCAAAGACGAAGGTCGTCCAAAAACGGTCGTTGTGTCAGAGAACACGGATGCCGTGCGTGAACAGATAATGCAAGATCGTCATGTGACATACCGTGAAATAAAGGCGTTGGATCCCTCACAATTTGACAATCGCTCAAAAAAAGGCACTAGTTGGTGGTGCAAAGAAGTTTTCAAAAAATTAAAAAGACGTTAATAAGATCGTAACAGGTGACGAATCATGCATCTATGCGCATGAGCCCGAAACAAAACAACATTCGACCGTATGGGTCTTCAAAGACGAGCCAAATCCAACGAGAGTAGTTCGTGGAAGAAACACTTCGAAGCAAATGGTCGCCTGTTTCTTCGGCATACCTGGTCGTAGGACGGTCAATTCTGAGTGGTACACCACAATTTTTTTGCCTGAAGTCTTCGGAGAAATTCGAAAAACGAACAAGATAAAACGAATGATTGTGAACCATGACAATGCGAGCTCTCACACATCGGCTCAAACCAGCGCATTTTTGACCAGCCAAAACGTCGAATTGATAGGTCATCCGCCGTACAACCCTGACTTGGCACCCAATGACTTCTTTTTATTTCCGCTCAGCAAGAAAAAAATGCTTGTTCAACGATTTTCGTAGCCAGAAGATGCTGTTGAAGCGTTCAAAAACCATGTTTTCGGGGTGTCTCAATCATTTTCAGAAAATCGATAAAAATCTTTGTTTTATACCAAAAAATGTACCTAGAAGCAAACCTCAATAACGTTTAGAGTTCCCGAAAAATCGGCTCATATTTGTGAGCTGGATAAATGGATTACAATACTAGATGGACGAAAGGACGCTCAATGAAATCACGGCTTCCGTCTTATTTTTTTACACGTTACAAACAGCACTTCTAAGTTAACCCCGTAAACACCGAGTGGTGTGCCCGATTTTCATGCAGTACCTACACTACTTATATAGTCCTTCTTCTCTAACGGCCCTTTCAACTTTCCACAACCCTTACACGATGGCCTTGCTTGACCCAGACGCCCACGGTGCGTATGATTAACATTAATACGATTCCCAAATGAATGCATGCCACTATTAATCATAATTATGGCAGATAAACAAAAAATTATTTATCTTTTTGGCAATTACGCAAACCGAGACAAATATGAGAAGAAATACTGTGACACTTATAGAGATTTAAGGCAAAAGTATAATTTTACTGAAGGGGAAACATAAAGATAATCGACAAAAGTTTCTGTAGGTACTACAAGTTTGGGCTTTCTAAGAAACATAAGGGTGCAGGGTTTAGTTGGGGGCATATTAACAATTGTCTTGCTTGGGAGAGGTAACGATGGTGGACATCAGTTAGGAAGTACTGGGCTGTGCTTGGGCCCATCAATTAGATTTGAGATTATTCAGAATGAAATAATTGAACCGACAAACAAGAAAAAAATTAACAGCAACAAAACCTTTTTTGGTGCTTAAGTAAACTGGGTACAAAGCCCGCACGCGCTACCACCCCTTTTCTTTCCTACCCCATCTCACTTCCTCTTTTATTTTCAGTTAACTAACTTTTTGCAATTATTTACATTGTATTTGTTCTCGGGCAAATATTTGCCCGTATTTACAACCGGTTAAGGCCTCCTGCCCTGTCTCCCATGTTCCGGCTTGGTCATTACTGATAATCTGATAAAGGTTTAGTACTTCTTGTTTGGTTGGCTTAGGGGCCGCTGGTTACGAGTTTGCCTGTTTAATCGCCGTATTAAGTTGCGTAAAATAAATGTTTAATAAAATTAATCGCCTTTAGTGCAAACGATGATGGAGCCGAGCGGCAGCAAACAAACGTAGAAGATGGAAGAGAAAAAAAACGCAAACGTCGGAACCTGAGTTATTGGGTCCAGCTTTGTGAATGGGGAAAAAAGCGTGTACATCGGCAAAAGTGAATAAATGCGAAAGGCATAATTGCCATAAAACCAACAGAAATAATTGATTGCGCTGAATTAATGTCTTCATCGTGGAAATCTTTAAAAGCCCATTCAAGCGTTTTATGCCGCTTTGTTATGTCTTGCTTTGCTGGCTGGCGTTTTTTTCTCGATTTTACGTAAATATATGTCGCACTTGTTCAGCAAAAAGGTAATAACTCAAAGTGTTCAATTATAAAGAAAAGGCAAACAAAAAACTGTTTGCTAGCACACTTAAGTTCTCCAAAACATAGAAAGGGTCTTGTCTTTTTTGACAAAAGAATAAAGACAGTGTTGGACAATTTTAAGAGAGGCTAAAGATAAAGAATGTGCTTTGTTGTCTTAAGAAAAAAATTCAAAATTTTGAGTTAATACCTTTTTGTTGAAACAGTATTACATGGTCTTGTCTGTGTCGACGTTATTGACCAAATTGTTTTATTTTTGTACTTGTCAGCGGCTGGAAGTAAACAATTTTCCACGTCCTCGATTATTATGCAATACATTAGAGGGTACCACCTAGCGAGGGTGTACAAATACATTTTTCTGAAGGGCCATTATATGGTGCAATTTGGATTAACAAAATCAGATAAAAGAAGATAAACAATTTCCGTCGAGTGAGTGAATTACATGTATCCTAATGCACAGGTGGCTGTTTTTTTTAGCCCGAAATTTTTGAAAAAGAATGTGAATGGGTGAATTGGGCCATTTTCGGTTGTCGACTTAATCTTCCAGTAGTATTCCTATCCAAACGTTTTGACTTAAATTGGCTGATGCCGAAATGACTCGGCATAGAACAATGTAATTGTCAGCTTTAATCAAAAAATGTTTATATTCAATAAAAAAACTTATTTAAAAATGGTTCGATGAAGAATTTTTTACAATCAGCACACATACTTATAATTTTTATTTGGTTATTGAATTTTCAAATCGCCAGCTTTGATCAAAAAATGCTCATAGTCAATTAAAAAATTATTTAAAAATGGTGTAATAAAGAATTTTATATAGGGTGCTACATCTAGAAGTATTTTTACCATAGGGGGTTTTTCAGAGTTTACGCGTGAGTTGCGTAAAATTTTTTTTTTCTTTTCAGTATTGTTTGCCATTTTATCATAGAAAGACTAACACCGCAACAACGTCTCCAAATTGTGCAATTGAATTATGGAAATGAGAAACGAGAAGATCCGCTGTTTTCGAACAACGGTTTATTGCCTCAACGGCAACGTCAATAATAAAACATCCACATTTGGGCTGAAGGGCAACCAGAAGAGGTTTAAGAGCTGTCATTATGCCTAGAGAAAACCCTGGTTTGGTGCAGTTAAGGACTGGTGGAATCATCGTTCGTCCATATTTTTTCAAAAATGATGATGGCCGTAACCGTGAATGGGGCTCGATATCGCGCCTTGATATCGGACTTTTTGCTACCTGAAATTGAAGCCCGTAATCATGACGGTATTTGGTTTCCAACAGAACGGTGCCACTTGCCATACAGCTGCTCAAACAATGGATTTATTGAGAGGTCATTTCAAAGAGCAGCTAATTTCACGTATTTGATCGGTGAGTTGGCCGCCTAGATGGTGTGATATCACGAGTTTAGATTTTTTTCTTTGAGGCTGACAAACCAGCTACGATTAAGCTTTTGGAGCCAACATTACGCATGTCATGAACGCCATACCGGTCGAAATGCTCAAACGAGTCATCCAAAATTGGACCTTCCGATTGGACACGCTGAGACTTAGTCGCGGTAAAAATTTGAAGAAAATTATATTTAAAAAATAAGTGCCATAAAAAGTCCTTTCAAATTACCAATAAAGATTCCACACTGATTTGAATTTGAATTTTTGTTTTGAAAAAAATATTTCCAGACTGATTAGCCGATACAATCAGCGCACACAATTGTTAGTCGTTTATTGAATTTTCACTCAAAACAATATTAACTAAAAATATTGTGTGTCTTTCATCGGGAATACGAGTATAATAACCCTTTTTGTTAAATTAAATAAACTACGCCGAATCGAATGTCGCTTACCGTTTATCTATATTAGGTCTTAAAAAATTTAGCGAAATGAAAATTATTATATAATTATAAAATTATTATAGCATTGGACCATTGCACCTCAAATCAATTTATTTTACTCGTTGGTACAATATTGGGATTCAAATTTTGCAATCTTGGTATACATTTAGTTTTGGTTCACATTACATCAAATAAAAGTTTTAAAATATGCGAAACATTTTTTTAAAAAATTCAAAACAGTTACTGTCGACAAAATAAATTTGGATGCAGATGCCTCCACAAAGAGTGACTGTTTGGTACGGTTTATGGGCTGACGGCGTCATCGGGCCATACTACTTCGAAAATGAGGTCGGCCAACACCGTGAATTGTGTTCGTTATCGCGAGATTATCATGGAAAATCTTGTGGCCTGAAATTAAGGATATGGACCAAGACGATAGTGGCTCCTACAGAATGTTACCACTTGCCAAATAGCCAACGAAACAATGACTCTTTTGCGCTAGAAATTTAATGGACGTGTTATCTCAAGACGTGGCGATATTAATTGGCCGCCACGATCATGTGATTTTATTTCGTTAGACTTTTTTCTTTATGGATATTTTAAAGAAAAAGTATAATTCAATAGGCCAAGAAAAGTTCAAGAGCAAGCGAATGAGATTATTCGGCACATTAATGACATTGACCCTTCATTATGTCTCAGAGACACTGAAAATATGGACCATCGGATAGAGGTCTACCACCGAAGCTGTGGCGAGCATTTAGCCGATATATTCTTCTGTCTTAATACAAAATCTAAATTTAATTCTCTGAAAAGTTTTTGTTTTATTTACAATTAAATTTAATTCAGGATAGTCGGAATAGTTAAACCCACCGGGTGCCACGCTTGTTTATATTTTCAAATAGCACTAGTCAAAACGTTAAGTTCGATAAGGCCGAACCTTATATATCCACCAAGCGACGTTTTTGCCCATGCGTCTATCCCTTAAAAATTATGTTCTTTAATTTGAGTAGGCATAATGACTTTTGGCACATGAGCAAAAATATTCAGCAACTAAGACCAGTGTCCGTTCACAAAAAGTTATGATTTGTTAAGCTAATACTTTTTATCGAGTTACCTTTTTCTCCTCTCATCCGATGTCGCCCATTTTTTTCAAACATAATGACCATAATCCATCATCGGGCAAAATTTCCATATCCTTGGTTGATTGCTATCGTGCTTTCAATAACCGAACCGACATGGCTTAGAAATATCACCGACGATCAATATTAATGAAAGGGCAATGCACAAACAATACCTTCTATTAGTAAGATATGAATATATTATGTATGAATTATGCAACATACGAGGGTTGCTATTTATATTTCGGGTCCGGCAATAAAAACACAATAATTTGTCATTAGAAATGGTTTTATTGTTTTTCAAAAATTCCTTAAATCTCCTTTAAGATCAATACGAGGGTTGTTATATATATTCCTGGCTTAATATTGAAAATGAGACTACTTATCATCAAAAATGGTTTAAATGTTTTTAAAGTATTCTCCAGCATGATTTATACACTTTTGCATGCGCTCAAACCAATTGTCGAAGCACTTTTTCCACTCCGATTAAGACACCTCCAAAATATGGTTTTTGAACGCTTCAACAGCATCTTCTGGCGACGAAAATCGTTAACGACGCATTTTTTTTTGATGTGCGGGATTAAAAAGAAGTCATTGGGTGCCACGTCAGGTCTTATGACCCATGGCGGATGACCCATCATTTCGACGTTTTGGCCGGTCAAAAAGGCGCTGGTTTGAGCCGATGTGTGAGAGCTCGCATTGTCATGGTGTACAATGATTCGTCTTCTCTTGTTCGTTTTTCGAATTTATCCGAAGACTTCAGGCAAACAAATTGTGGTGTACCACTCAGAATTGACCATCCTACGTTGCTCAAGCGGAATAGTCGCCACATGATCGGTTTTGCCGAAGAAACAGGCGACCATTTGCTTCGAAGTGCTTCTTTCACGAACAACTTTCGTTGAATTTGGCTCGTCTTCGAAGATTCACACGGTCGTTTGCTGTTTTGTTTCGGGCTCATACGCATAGATCCATGATTCGTCACCTGTGACGATCTTATAAACGTCTTTTGAAGCACCGCCATCGTATTTTCTGAAAATTTCTTTGCACCAATCGACTCGAACCTTTTATTGAGCGATTGCCAAATTGTGCGGGATCCAACGAGAACAAACCTTTTTTTTACCAAGGATGCCCATGGAAACCTCTAACTCACGGTATGTCACATTACGATCTTGCATCATCAGTTCACGCACGGCATCAACGTTCTCTGGCACAACGGCCGTTTTAGGACGACCTTCACGACCGTCGTCTTTGAGCGAGCGTCGGCCACGATTTAATTCATTAAACCAGCTTTGCACAGTGCTATAGGATGCTGCTTTATCGCCATACAAAGATTAAAGTTCATCGATGCACTCCTGTCGTTATAATCCACGTCGAAAGTTGTGAAAAATGATCGCACGAAAAATTAATCACGAGTTAATTCAATTTTTTTGGCAAATTGATTTTTTCAAGTCACTGTAAACAACACAAATGATGGTCGAACGTCAAAACGTTCTAAGTACGTTTATGCTAAAGAATGTCAAACTCTCCAAAGGAAATGTCAGATGGAGCCAGGCAACACTTAGTGCTGCCTAGGCCAGAAAATTATATAGCAACTCTCGTAAAAACGAAAATGGCTCAAATTTGAACGGTTAAGTCTTCTTATTAAAAAATTTAATGTTATTAAAGGTAGCATATCGTTGAAAAAATCGTTGAAAAATTTTTTATGGGAGGGGAAATATTGAATAAATATCGAAGGCGCACATGAAAATTAAGGTTTTAGCAAGCTTGTTTGCTCCACGGGCGCCAATTTGCTCCGGCCGAGGTAACCTCTATCGAGGTAACCCCTATAAAAATAAGCTGGCTTAAAAACCTGTTGTTGGACCGGGTCTGCTTAATAAATAATTTCAGCACTTTGGACCTGCGAAAACTTCCTGCAGTTTACAATCCAATTTCTCGCTTCCTCCTTCACTTGCTCGCTATACCTTGGCTTGATAACTGCGCTTTCCGTGGTCACTATCCGCCAACTGTTTTCTGGCTGTAGCATTTGTTTTCATTCAACCGACAAGTTCATGCTTACGTTTCGTTCAACGCATGTTCCGCCTGCCGTGAATTTACGAAAACATTTTCTCTCGAAATTCCCTACACGCAGAAAAAAAACATGGTTACTACATGGTCACGGCAATAATAAAATGCTATCCGCAACAAAAGTATGTTCGTCGCAACCATAGCATTGTTAACTGAATTTAGTTTTGACAATAGTATAATTGCTGCAATATTAATATTGTTGAAATGTAACAATAGTATTATTGCCAAATTTAAAAATGAAAATATGGTTGAAGCAACAATGTTAATATGGTTGGTGCGACGAAATATGGTTGGTGCGTTTTATGTTAACAATAATATGTTTACGCAATCATACTGTATGATTGTAAATATGCTTTTAATGCTTTTAATAACAAATGTTATTGGTGCGGTTCTAATGCAATAATAGTACTTTTTTTTTTATCGAAATTGAAATTTTTTAAACGAGCTGCTTTGGCTTTGTTTAACTAAAATATTTTTAATAAAAACGCTGACGTTTATTTAAACTTATTTTTTCTACTGTGAAATAAATCACTCCAATTATTTTGAATTTAATGTATTTTGAACAATTTTCATAATTCAAATCTATTGTCGACAACGTAAACAAATTCTAATAAATTATATTGGGAATCATAGTATAATTGTGTGTGATCATACTATGGTTGTAGGGATCATGACATGGTTGCGTGTGAATCATACTATGGTTGTGAGGATCATATTATGGTTATATGTGAAACATACTATGGTTGTGAGGATCATACAATGGTTGTGGATATCATAGTATGGTTGAGGGGGAATCTTACTATGGTTGTGGGCATCATAGTATTGTTATGTGTGAATCATACTATTGTTTTGAGGATCATATAATGGTTGTATTAGAATCATACTATTGTTGTGAGGATCATAATATTGCTGTACCACAACCATATACCCAACAATTGTATTATCCTCTTCGTATATTGTCACCACAACAATACTTTTTTTCTGCGTGTATACCATTTCATCTGCTTTGAATGGCTCCCATGTTTCGTTGTCATACAAGTATAGAACCAAGGGTAATAAGGGGTGTTTTTTATTGGGGTATAGAACTTCAAGTTGGCATCACTTTTTTAACTGGCGGCCATTTTGTCAGCTGTCAAGTGATTAATATTTAGTTTGGTTTGCCATTTCATCATGAACAGGTTGACAAAAGAACAACGCTTGCAAATCGTTCACCGCAAGCTCCGTCCATTTTATGGTCGACATAATCGTCCATCAGAGCAATTAATTCGGTTAAACATGGATCGGTTAACATGGACCATTGGATTATTTTCTTTGGGGATATGTGAAGTCGCTCGTCTACGCCAACAAACCAGAAACACGTTAGGGGACTTGGAAGCCAACATTCGTGGCGTTATTGCCAACATACGGCCCCATATGCTCGAAAAAGTGGTTGAAAATTGGACCTGTAGAATTGGCTTTATTCGAGCCAGCCGCGGCGGCCACATGCCCGAAATCATATTTAAACATTAATGGCATAAAATTATCCTTCCAATAAAGCCAAATTGATGGACATTAAAACGATTTTCTTGTGTTTTATTTCAATTCGAAGTTCTATACCTCAATAAAAAAAACCCTTTACTAGTGTATTGCAAAGTGTCATCTTGTCTTACAAGAGATATAGCTCAGTTCATAAGCTACTAACCAAGCCCAAAATATCACCTGTTTGCCAATACAAGCCTTTGTTTAATTTTAGTGCTGACATCGTTCTTTAGTTTTTTGGCGGATGCCTAGATTTTAAAACATTTGTATTGCATACAATTTTATTAGCAATCAGGGTTTTAACATGCACTTGTTACACGCAGCTTATTTTTTTATGAAAAAAAAAACTCAAACACCCTTTACTGAAACCTCCTTACCAAACATCAACATTTAAAGGACCTTAAGGACTTTTTCTTTTGCTTCACTTAATAAACCGTCTTAACAAATCAAAACGTTCTGTAAAAATAACCGGCCTCATTTATGGACAATTACAGTTTTTATGATTAATCACACAGTCTGTCACCTTTCGGCCACATGACTCCATTAACCGGGGGCGATAATGTCTTACATTAAGTGTTCCCAAAGAAACAGTGCACACCGAAAAAGTGTTATTAACAAATCGCTCAAGCCGCCTCGCCTTCTCCTCCACACGACTGGCCTTGACCTTTATTTATATTGAAGAAAAAACACGCATGCACGCACTGCGGCCTCTGTGAAGGGCCATATTGCCCATATGCCTGGAAGTGAAAGAACATCAATCACTCACTGTGTTGAAGTGGACCATATGATGGATACAGTGCACGCAATAAATATAGGTTCACTCACGTTTTTTTCATAAAATTCAATTGTTAAGGGTTTTCCAATAGGTACATAACAATTTCGTATCTTTATGTCAACGCACCCTAAAACATTTTTAATGACCTTTCAAACCGTTAGTCGAAGTCAACATTTTCATCACGGTAAAGTTCACTTACGAGCAATATTTGGAAATCATTAAAAATTACTACCGAAATTCTGAGTCGGTGATCGCTTACCCTAATTTTCGGCCGTAATAATCGTCCCACCTGACAGGATGAGCTATGAAGATCATTTCTGGCTGAGAAGTTTTGCCAATAAACAATATATGTGACGCGCAAAATAGAAAGGGATCTAAGGTTTAAAACCAGTTTTGTTCAGAAGAGCCATTTTAAAGATTAGGTCCCCTTCTATTTGCGCTTAGAATCGTCGATTTCACTTTCATAAAACGCGCATATCTCTGGGAGGGAACACTTTTGGGGCATGGGATCGGTCTCATTCGATGCTCAGATGTTGTCCTCATCAAAAAAAGAAAAAAAATGAAAATTGATTTTTTACCCTTATGTCCCTTTCTCTATATGCGCTGTCACATATGCGTTATTGGACAAAACGGTTCCACAAGATGGAATTCAAAAAATAAGCGAATTTTAGCTTGGATATAGCTTTGGAGTTCGAACTGGGTTATTTTAAGTGCCCTTATTTGATCTTTATATCACAAAATGATCAGCCACATTTACATTCTCAAAAAAACCTTATTTTTTATTTGAAAGCGAGACAACACAAGTAGGTACAAAGGATTTTAATAAGTCATACGACACCGCAAAAAAAATGTTATGACTTCCAGCTGAATATTAAAAAAAGACCAATATTAAATTGAACCTATATATATGTCGCGCACTGTATAATTTCTCTCTGTACTCGATGCTCGAATTAGTGTGTTTCTTTAATACTAGGGATACATTGCTCATGCTCGACAAAAGTGTATTAACTCGAAATGTTCACAATTTCAGTTTTCGTAAGAAAACGAAGCATGGTCATGTCTATCCACTGTAAAAAGGTTATATCAGTGTATCCACTCTTCCATACAAATGACTTGACACTATCTCTCGTTGTATCCCTGCTGGTCGAATAACCTTAATCTGTAGTAGTAGTAGTTGTAGCGGCAACTGTTTGCCGGGGTGATAGCCCTCAAATGAAGAATTATTCTTCGGGTCAATCCGGTTAAAACCAGTCGTGGGATTGGCTTTAAACTGTGAAAAATGTCTTAGCAAAGCTAAAGGGACTTATAATCCGAGATCTAGGGAACTGAATATCAAGATTGGTAGAATAGACACTTGAAGCAGTGTAACTTAAAATCCGGCGTAAGTAAGTTGCAGGTAACGCTTGAGTCGCTCTCGAATCCGTCAAAGAAGAAAAACACACACAGCTAAGCTAACCTCAATAGCGTTAGCCTGTAACGGGATTTTAAAATTGTTTCAACTTTCATCATGGAGTGGTCAGATAATGAGAACCATATCGCTGTAAAAGCGCTTTTCAAGTGTGAAACGAAAAAAGCGATATTTTCAAAACGCTACGGCCACTAGGGATAAGCCGCATGTTCGTCTACCGATGCATAAAACTGTTTGAGGAGGCTGGAGATGTAAAAGACCGCCACCGGACGGGCCGCCCACGCTCTGTTCGAACACCGCATGTCATCAAAGCCGTTAAATCAAGAATTCACTGAAATCCGCTCCGAAAACAGAAAATCATAGCCCGTGAGATGAATATCATGCAAAAGTCCATGAGTCGAATCATTAAAAACTACTTGAGACTTGGGACTTTCAAACGACGTACCGAACATTTATTGACTGCAGCTTTAAAAAAATAGGATTGGAAAATGCAAACGTCTTTTGGTGAAGTACGCTGGTAACTCGCACAGAACAATTTTGTTCACCGATGAAAAAATTTTTACCGTTCAGGAAAAATTGAACAAGCAAAATGATAGAGTGTATGCGCTAAGGAAGCATCTGAACTGATCCCAAGGGTGGAAAAGGGTCATCACCCAGCTTCAGTCTTGGTTTGGTTGGGTGTCTCTTACGATGGGGTCACTGACCTGCATTTCTGCGAACAAGGAGTCAAAACATCGGCCAAAGTTTACCAAGAAATCGTTTTGGAAGCAGTTGTGAAGCCTCTTAACAATTCCTTGTCTCAAAACCAGCCATGAACTTTCCAGCAGGATTCTGCGCCGACCCATAAGGATAAAACGTCCCAGGCCTGGCTTCGAAACGAATTGCCAGCGTTCATTTCATCTGAAGAATGGCCCTCAGGCAGTCCAGATTTGAACCCATTGGATTGCAAATTGTGGACGGTTTTAGAGGACAAGGTTTGTCACAAAAGATACCCCAACATTGGATCTCTTAAGACTGCTTTGGTTCTAGCTGTGGCCAATTTTCCAATGGACGAGGTTCGTGCAGCTTTTGACGATTCGCCAGTGCGTCTTAAGGCGTGTGTTTAAAGCAAATGGCGGACATTTCGAATAAGTAGATTCTTTTTGGATACAATATACATCAATAAATATATTAAAAATTATTTGGTCCAAAAACATTCAGTACTTTTTATTTTACAGCTTAAAACGCGTGTAACACTTTTTATGTCCCTACTTAGTATAAGTGAAGATTTCTTTACAATTAGTTCAGTAAGATATTATTCTAGATGTAAAAAATTAGTATGCAATCATTACTCAACTGAAGAAGACCTTAAAACTCTTCTCCAAAATAATGTATAATTGTATCATTTAATTACGCAGTAGGAGAGCCTCAATCTCCATCCAAGTCTAACTGGATAACTCCCAAATGTCCATCACCAACATGGATTGTACAAGATTTCGCGTGGACTTAGCACGACAACTGCTTTGCACGCCAAAACTACACGTTTTAGTGGCGCACTTATCTAAAGCTAGGTGATAGTGCTAGTGACTCGAACTCTCGAAGGCCTTCAATACTCTCTATTTAGGGACTCTATTTAAGGACTTAGCCTACGCGCCTCTCACATATTGTTTGAAGCATTGAAGCATCTGTGTGGTCGCCAGCCATTTGTGGGGGTTTGAAATGAGAAGTCGGAGCCTTGAGTTAAACCGGGGGTTCACCACGGATGGGTGAAATCACTGGCAGTGTTTAATTTCGACCTTTCTGTAATTCCACAGCCAGTTGGCGGCATTAATATCGAGTCTTATGCAAAAGACTTTAGAATTTGGGCTTCGGAATGCAACATCTGCAATAGTCTAAATGCCTAACATCCTGGTGCTGCAAGTTTTTTCACCGTTAGAAGCCCGAAGATATCCGCCACCAATTATTTTCCACACTGTTCACTACGTGGACTGTTTAGGGAAGGCTGCCGCTGAATATGAGAGTCGATGACACACCTACCCCGACTACCAATTCCAAATCTACCGGGATCTAATAAAGGCAAAAAAACATTTTGCTATTGCCTCTAATATACAGTATTCTGATGCCAAAAAAAGCGCAACTCAGTTCTGCAGCCAAATTCATGGGGCGTCCAACGTCGCAGAACCGAATCAAGCGAGTCAAAGTCCGGAGATGAAATGTTCTCAAGGTTCGAGTGCAACCTTCCTCCTTTACCTCAAGTAAAGACGAGGCAGTAATTTCCAAGGCAAAACCATCCAGATCACTGGGTCCAGACGGTATCTCAATGCTGATGCTTAAGGTCGTGGCTCTGGATATATCCAAGGCATTTGATAGAGTCTGGCACGGTGCACTCTTATCAAAGCTGATCGCGTTTGGTGTCGGTAACAGATTTGCTCGATTTATATCGAGCTTTCTTAGAGATCGCACTATACGAGTTGTTGTAGATGGGTTCTCATCCAACCCACATAGGCTGACCGCAGGTGTACCACAGGGCTCTGTCCTTTCTCCCTCTTTATTTCTCATTTTCATTGATGATCTTTTGGGTCAGACCGTGAATCCAATCTACTCTTTCGCGGATGACAGCAACCTATGTCATTCATATTCATTCGACCGTAGGCCGAGTCTTTAAGATATTGAAGACAAAAGGCGAATACTGGAAGAGACACTTGGCCGGGATTTACTGGCCATTTCCGACTGGGGTCGAGTGAATAGAGTAGATTTTAATGCGCGAAAGACACAGTGCTGCTTGTTGTCTCACAAGCGATTCACTGGCCCAACAGTGTCGTCATTATCTATCGATGGTATGGATGTCGAATCAAATCAGATGCTCTTGATGTTCTGGGCATGAAAATACAATGTGACGCTCGTTGGGCGAGACATGTATTCGAAGTGTCGAAAGAGGCACTCAAGTGTATAGGCTTCCTAAAGCGGTGCAAGAAATATTTCACTCCTTCTGATCTTTTCGATATCTATACAACCTACATTAGGCCGAAGATGGAATACAACTCCCATATATGGGCAGGTGCTCCAAAATCATCCTTGGAGCTTCTGGACCATGTTCAAAGGAGAGCGATGGTGCTGATAGGTGACAGTAGGGTATCCAACTCTATTGTTTCCCTTGAGCATCGTCGGAATGTGGGTTGCGTGTCGCTGCTCTATCGCTACTTCCATGGTGTGTGTTCTTCAGACATTCGTGGTCTTATTTCTGACGTGAGGATGTTCGGCAGGGATACACGACTTTCCAGAAATTCACGCCCATTTGTTATCGATTGGCCGGTTGACCGCACTATACACTACAGATCGAATTTGTTTTTCGCCCGTACTGTCCGTATGTGGAATCGACTTCCGGCAAATGTTTTTCCCACCAATTACGACATCCAGACACAAGTCAATAAACATTACTCCCTCTTTCCCCCTTCGATCCGTTGCTTTCCAACGACCAACGCAATGCATTGCATGTATAGGAGAAAACCTTCAGGGGTTGGCTAATTAAAAAAAAGATACACACCCGGCCTAAGTTTTCAACGAAGCAAAAAATATGCCAACAGCACAGGAAGGACTAAACGGCCGCAATAGACAGACAAATCCCGCAGTTATACGCTGCAACATGAAACTCTCAACATTTCAATGTTTGTAATTTAAGGACTGTGTTTTTGTCATTTAAATTTTGAGTTAATACCCTTTTGTTAAAAAGGTAAGGTATGTAGATAGAGAGAGAAATACATTGGAAAGTATTGAATTTATTTTCGGACAAAAACTGATTAGACTTAAGAGAATACCGCCCTGTTCCACCAATGAACAAACGCTGGCAACGAATTTCTTTGAAGTGCGAGTGGGGGGGAGGGTTCACGCTGGCCCACATTCCCCTGGTCGGATGACGACAAAACACCGGTTGTTGTTTCCATTTCATTACCCCAAAATTGTTCTACCTTCAGTTTCTTGGAAAATTTTAAACACTTTGGCAAACTTTTGGCATCTTGTGCTCCGTACAGAATCCGATATATCCTAAAGAGGAACACAATGAATGCACGACTGATTGTGTGGCGTATGCGAGACCACATACACCGCATCATGCCAAGAAATTTGCAATTCCCTAATAATCTTTATTAAATTATGCACATCCACTCGCACGATACTCGAGCGTGTAGTCACAACAACCAACGAGCCAAGCAACCAGGCAGGCAACGTGCAACATCCAAAACTTAAAAGTTGTGGTTTCCATGCCACACACATACACTCCCATGCACGTCGACGATGTGAGAGCTTGTGTGGGTAAGTGCAGCAGGCTAGGCGAAACTCTAACTGAGGAAACTGGATTTCCATGTGTGTTTGTGCGAATGTTTAAAGAAGGTTTTCAGCTCTGTATGCCGACTAATTGGTTGTGCTGGAGAGCTCTCCACTTTTGCGTAGGTAGTTTAAGATCCTGTTAACAAAATTAATCTATCATTTCAGATTTTAGGATAAGAATAGAATAGAATGTTCGCCTAGAGTTAATGGACACGCGGGACTTTATTTTTTAATGATGACGCCAAGCATATTTGTTTAATACTACGAGGGCAGTACATTAAGACTAATTTGGGAATTAAAACTTTATTTGATTTATCCACAGGATCGATCCTACCGCTCGCTCTATTTAACCAAAAATAAGTGCCGCGTGTCAAATAAAAAAATGTTGGTTGTATGAATTCTCATTCACTCACCAAAAGTTAAAACAAATAAACTTTAATAGAACATATTTTCTAGCTCTCTTAACAGCAATGCAAATGTTTTAATGAGCATAGGTAGAAACAAATAAAAAACAAATTCGTCATGCATACTTATGTACATAAATCAAAAAACATTAACCAACTCAAATATTTTCTTAAAAATTATAGAAAATTTGTCTAAATTTGAATTGAGTAATTTATGTAAAGGGTGGTTAAACTACAAGGGCCGATGTTGAATGTGAACCACACCTAAACGTCACATATTTTTCTGCATTTCATTTGATAAATGTCAATTTCAGACTAATTCAATTTGAACCATGGAAACTAACACAAGCGAGCAACGCGTTAAAGTTATTCAGGCTTATTATGAAAATGGGCGTTCAAATCATCAAAAATTATCTTCAGTGATGAGGCACATTTTCACCTCAGTGGATCCGTCAATAAGCAGAGTTGCCGTATTTAGGCGAATAATAATCTTAGAGTGATTGTCGAAACAATGCACCCACAAAGAGTGACTGTTTGGTGCGGTTTATGGGCTGGCGGCATCATCGGGCCGTATTTCTTCCAAAATAAGGCCGGTCAGGCAGTTACTGTGAATAGTGTTCGTTGAGATGATAACGAACTTTTTATAGCCCGATATAGATGTGAACGATATGTGGTTTAAACAGGACGGTGTCACTTGTCACACAGCTAACGAAACAATGGCTATTTTGGCCGGCAAATTCAATGGCCGTGTTATCTCACGCCGTGGCGATGTTAATTGGCCGCCAAGATCATGTGATTTGACACCTATGGGGTGTACGTCGATAAGCCAGCAACAAGAGCTAAAGAATGATAAAATTCGGCACATTAACGGTATAGAATCGTAATTATGCCTCAGCGTTATCGAAAATTTGGACCATCGGATGGAGGTGTGCCGCCGAGGTCGCGGCGGCTATTTGGCCGATATTTTGGTCCATACATAATTGAATTGACAATAATTTCCTAAATAATTTGTGTTTTATTCAAATAAAAAATTTGCCTTTAAAATGTAACCACCCTTTATTACGTTGTAACAACAACGTATATGTACGTTGCGCATTTTGTTTAGGTAAGGCCGTAAAAGGGAATTTCTTCATTTTAAATGACACTCTTAATTTTCAATCCGAAAAATATTTAAACATTTCGACTACGTTAAATTAGATTACATCCTTGAAGGATGTTACGCTGCTCTTGTGGTCATTATGTCACTTTTAAAGTTTAAATTCCAATACACTAAAAAAATTATGTTTGTCAAATTAACAAAATTATTATATTAATTACAAAATTATGTCTTCTTTTGTGAGCGATAGAAAATTTTCATAAGAAATATAAAAACAAATCATAAAAATAACGAAATCGGTTTGATAATAAAAATTCGTAATTTTATACAAATTAATTAACGAATCTTTTTAAGAATTTCTTGAAAAATTTGAAAACCGTTCATATGTTTCAAACACACAGAAAATGGTTGGAACTACACAAATTCCGTTGCGAAAAACGAATTTCGGTTTCAATCACCAAATGTTTATAATCGTAATGGATACTCGGTTCGACATACCACAAACATAAGAATTTAAATCGGCTCTAAAAGGTAGAACTTTGTCATTTAGTGAGTGAAAACACAATCATTCATCATGTGACTAAACTGGCTCTGTAGTACCACATCCAATCAACCTAACTTTTCAGTACATCTTCGATTGTTTTGATCCGAATCTCTTCAATGGCAATTTCTATTTTATGTTCCAACGCTTCAATTGTCTCTGGATGCTTTGCGTAATTTTTATCGTTAATGGTTCCACACAGAAAATAATTCAAAGGGCCTAAATCACAGCTCCGAAGCGGCCAATTGACACAACAATTTCGTCTCGTATTCAAAAACAGTGCGTCAAGTATCGATGGTTGCGTTGGCTGTGGGACATGTGGTCTTGTAGAAATTAAATGTCGTCCATGTAATTCTCTTGAAGTTTTGGAAAAAAAATTCATTGAGCATGGTGCGGTAACGCTCACCGTTGACGGTGAGCTACTTGCTCTACGGCGGCTACTTGCTCATTTTCGAAGAAAAATGGCCCAACCATTGGCTTCTGAACCCCATATGCGGCAATTTTGCTTATTGACTTAGGCACCGAGATGAAAATGAGCTTCATCTGAAAATACGATTTTTTTGTAAATTTTTTCATCTCCTGTCAAACAATCTTCCGCCCATTGGGTGAACCGAAGACGCATCGGATGGTGTACCATTATTAAATGACAAAGTTCAGTCTTTTTAATAAAACACGAAATTTAAAAAAATTATCAGTACTTTTTTTTACAGCCGATTCAAATTTAAAGTGTTAAATGGACCACCGTGTACAAATCCAAAGCAGTTAAAATGTTAATGTGCAATTGGTGCGTAAGATTTGTAACAACAACATTGTTCTAAAACCATATTCAAATTAAAAAAAATTACACTAATGGTGTATGATTACCGTAAGCATATTTTTGTTAACATAGAATCTCCAAAAACTATACCTTTTTTATTTTTAAATTTGGCTAAAAGTAACATTGTTACATTTCGACAATATAATTATTGCCGTAATGCCAAAATGAAATTTAAAATACAATACTATGGTTGCGACGAACATGCTTTAATTGCAGAGAACATGTTATTGTTGCCGTGACCATACTTATATATTAACCAAATCCTTTCTCTGCGTGCGTCGAAGCAGTGGTGGCAGAATACATTGTACTGTGAATAATACAGAAATGATTTAAAACAAAAAGAAAAGAACAAAAGAGATTCACAAGCCCGTTGTAGTGGTAGTACTCTGACGGTTGAAATAGTTATCCTTTAATGTACCAGCTACAAAACCATTGCTTAACCTTACCTAACCAAATCCAACAAACATTCAAAACATCTGCACCAAACATTCGGTTTATGAGATTGCTCAAAAGTGTATTCATGTTAACTGGTTCGAAATAAGTCTCAGATTGTACATTTTTTACTGGTGCTCCATCTCTAAATACCGCCTACATATCGAATGCAAAAAAAAACTCTTCTCTAAAACTGCATTATTTCGGAGGTGGCCTCTAATCACAGATTTGAGAATATCCCACTCTTTTTCCTCAAGTAATATTAAGGGAAAAAATCACGTGATACTCAAGTATTTTCCTGACCATGTGGAATATGTGGACACGTAACCCCCTTCAACAAAGCGCATTTTTTTTGTCGCACAGTGTTAGGTTACTTTTCCGGGCGAAAGCCTAAAATTATGCTTTCGTTTATGATTAAATTTGAATTTTCAAGCGTTTTGATACATTAATTAAAGAATGCATGAGAGTTAATATGCCCCAGCATACATGTGCGTACTTTTATTAATAAACCATGACTAAATATTAGTATGTATGTATGTATGGATGTGCGTATGTATGTACGTACAAAAGGCCGGATGTGTAAGAATATCTTAAATATAAACTGTGGATATAAACAGGCATGCATGGATGGATGGCGGTGTTTGGCCGCTCGCACATGTATGTATAGGGTGGGCGATTTAAAATTATAAATTTGAATCGGCTATAAAAAAAAAATAAGTACTGTTTTTTTTTAAATTTCTGATTTTATTGAAGAGGTTGAACTTTTTCATTTAATAATGGAACACCATCCGATACGTGTTAGCTTTGCAGAAGATTGTTTGGCAGGAAACAGAGAATAATCGTGTTTTTAGATTTCATTTTCACCTCGGTGGCTATGTCAATAAGCAAAAATGCCGCATATGGGGTTCAGAGAACCCACACTGGACTAGTGAGAAGCCAAAGTATTCACAACGAGCACTGTTTGGTGTGGATTTTGGGCTGGCGGCATCATTGGCCCATGTTTCTTCGAAAATGAGCAAGGAGACGCCGGTGAGAGTTACCAAAGTCATGCTCAACGAATTTTTGTTTCCAAAACTTCAAGAGAATGACATGGGCCACATTTGGTTTCAACACGACGGGCCCACATGTCACACAGCCAATGCAAACATCGATATTATAAGCACTGTTTCTGAACATCGAATAATCAGCCGAAATTGTGATGTCACTTGGCCGCCTCGGAGCTGTGATTTGAGCACTTTGGATTATTTTCTGTGGGGAGCCATTAAGGATAAATTATAAGCAAAGCATCCAGAGACAATTGAAGTGTTGAAATATGAAATCGAAGTTCCCATTTAAGAGATTCGACCCGAAACAATCGAAAATGTTCTGAAAAATTGGGTTGACCGGATGAAGTACTGCCGAACCAGTTGTGTTAGTCACACGAGTATAAATGATATTTTGTTCCATTATTAAAATTCTACCATTCCAGAAATTTACAAAAATAATCGGTCCATTTTTTTTTTTACTTTTTTTAACAGCCGATTTAGATGTATAACTTTAAACGGTCCACCCTGTACAGTCAACATGCATATGGCAGGGATGTCTTTGTCTGAACGCACTGAAAATGGACAGGGTGTTTCAAATTTAAATTTGTATCATTCTATGGGAGTCCACTGCGTCAACGACGAATAGAACGATTTTCAGTTGAAATTTCCATAATATACGAGATCTGTTCAATAGGAATTCTGAAATTTAATTGTTCTCAAAAAAATTTTCTTATTTATTAATTTCTTTTTTGTCCCCTTCAAAGTATTTCCCCTCAGATATAATACATTTGTTCACGCATTTTTTGGCATGGTCTTGATTTCGGTTGATTCGGTTTTTTCTCCTCAATAGTCTACCTAAAATTAACGGAACAGAAAAATGTTGAGGGGGCCAAATCTGGTGAATACACACGAAAAAAGAAAAATATGGTTGGGGTAACAATATTCGAAGAGCATTGTACTATTATTGGGTATATAGATGGGTCATATTATTGTTGTGATCCCCACAACAACATTATGGCCCTTGCAACAATAGTACTATTCTCACACAACCATACTATGATCCCCACAGCCATATTATAATTTACACTCAATCGTACTACGATCCCCTCAATTCTCTATAGAAATTTTTTTCATTTGCTCAACAATTTCATTGGCTTTTAATATGATGGATCTTCCAGGACGAGCGTAGTGAATGTCCTCTGACTCAGGGGACATTCACCAAATGTCCCTATCTACATTTTGAGCACTTTAATCCATTTTTTACATGATGCAGAAAACAAAACATATTGCAGAGAATCAAATTAATAGCACATTATTGAAAAAACGTTGATTTGCGAAAAAAATTAGTTAATGTTACTGTTGGACTAACCACAACAAATATGCATTTGCATAGAATTCCGAGCCCTACTGTGTTGTGTGGGGCTGAGCAAAGCCGCTAGTCAAGTTATCCGTTCCGTTTGGCGTTGCTGCTACAATTAGCACAAATACCCTGATGGCATTATCGCCACGGGAGCGCGCCTTAATCTATGCTAATCGATAACATGAACCCATGTGCTTAAATTTCAACTGAGATGAGTGTAAGTCGCTCGTAACTCTCTATACGAAATTTGGTAGGAATCGGTTGTAATATATGGATTTTTAACTGCAGATTCTAACATCGGAAATGGCCTTTGTGTGGGCGATGTACGAAAATAAAGACCTAAAGGGTCAAATTTCACGAGAGTTACTTCATAGTCGCTCATAACGTACCATGCTCAATTTGAGCGTCACCGGGTATAATTTGTGGCTTCTAGAGTTGATCGAACCTATATGGTTTTCTGAAATCGTTGTTGGTCTGTGAAGCAATTTCAATAGGTTCCTTCTTGGACAAAACCTGAAGAATGTGCCAAGTTTTATCAAAAGCTGTTCATAATTGCAACCTGTACCTAAATTCCAACAATATATGAATCAGATACACGCAAAGAAAAGGTATGGCCACGGCAACAATAGTATGTTCCCTGCAATAAAAGTATATTCATCGCAAGAACAGTATTGCTTTTTGAATTTCATTTTGACCATAGATGGATTGCGGCAATATTAATATTGTTGAAATATAACAATAGTGTTATAATTTAAAAATAAAAATATGGGTTTAACAACAATAAAAATATGGTCGGTGCGACAAAATTAAGGTTTGTTTGGTTTTATGTTAACAATAAAATGATTACGACAATCATAATCGCAAATACGTATTTTTTCTTATTTTGAATATGGTTTTTGAAACAATATTATTACTAAGAATCTTACGCAATAATACGAGGGCTGCTATATATATATATATATATATATATATATATATATATATATATATATATATATATATATATATATATATATATATATATATATATATATATATATATATATATATATATATATATATATATATATATATATATATATATATATATATATACAGGTCTACTGTCCAGATTTCCAAAGTTCACATTTTTTAATGAGCACTTACAGTTTTAGAATCTCTCAAGGATTGTAATAAGAACTGTGAAAAAAGATTTTGAAAATCTTTTGCCAAAAAGTTGCTCAACGCGGTTGAAGTCAGGATTTTGGCAATTTTCGAAAATTTTCAAGGTATACGTACAAAAAAAATTTTAAATAATTTATTAGTAAATATAAGAAATATCTAAAAGCGCAATCTTTGAGCTAAATGGTCAAGCAAATAATAAAAAATTCAAAAAGTGAAATTTGTTGAGCCGTTTGCTTGCTGTAGCCTCTAGAAATCAAAAAAAGCAGAAAATTTTCGCAATTTTTTTTTCAATGCATTTTTCGAAAAAAAAATTTTATTGACGTTTGCATATTTTTTATATATTCTTGGAACAATAAGGTATAAAAAAATGTAGGTTAAGAATTTTTGAATGTGTCATTAGTCGCTAAAAAATTAATTTCTTTATGAAAGTCTCACTTAACCCATATTTGTTATTGTGAAATAGCAGTCTATGAGCTAAAAGTCAAAGCAATAATAAGCTACATTAAAATTTTTAAAAAGTGCAAATTAATTGCTGCATCCAGAACTCATAAATTCGTGAAAATTTTCTGATTATATCCGTTATAAAAACATGGTTAAAACCAGGGTAACTTCAAAAAGAGTGTATTTAGTAGGAAATCTACTTAAAAATATGGACAGTGATAATTGTCCCACAAAGCGTACGGTGTTGGCGAATTTTTTATACTTGCGTATGGAAGAAAAGAAAAGTGTTCGTGAAAGTTTGGGTGAGGTGATCAAAAACATTGAAGCAATATGGCAGTCCTTAGATAAAGCTGTTGGAGTTAGAAGGAACTCTATAAAAAAACTAGAGAAACTAGCAAGTGCTTGGGCTGCTGTAAACAAAAACAGGTCGAGGAAAACGACATGCCAAATAGCAAGAGGTATAAAATTTGCTGCACATTTGGAGGAAGTTTTTGACATATCTCGAATTACACGTAACGAACAGCATGGGAGTACAATAAACAACTACATGCATAATGAAAGAGATTTGTCATTTGCTTTGGAAAAAAATGCATCAGAAAGCGATGCAGCAGAGTATAGGTGTTTTCTGAAAAAAACCCATCAGAAGCCATTCACGGTAACACCTGCAACTGCAATGGCTCTTGATAGAGCAAATGTTTCAGACACTAACGCTACGCTAATCCTTGGCACTTTTGCCAATGAATTAGGAATTCTTTCAAATGATGTTATCATAAGTCGATCTTCGGTACGAAGAGCAAGAATGACTCACCGAATGGAAGTGGCACATAAAATTAAACTCGATTTCTCAAGCAATTGCCCGCTCACTTTACACTGGGATGGAAAACTGCTGCCTGACATAACAGGACATGAGAAAGTTGATAGACTACCAGTTATTGTTTCTGGAGGTGGAAATTCACAACTTCTTGGTGTACCAGTTTTAAGCTCAGGTAGTGGTGAGAATCAGGCTTCAGCTATTTATAGCCTTATTTATGATTGGAATCTTCGTGATAAAATAAGTTCTTTGTGTTTTGATACAACATCATCGAACACAGGTTAGTAACAATTTTGAAATTTTAATATATCTTTTTCTGTATAAGATTTATGAAAAATCTTTTTCCAGGAAAATTCAAAGGAGCATGTGCGTTAATTGAGAAAAAACTTTCAAAGAAGTTGCTTTACTTTCCGTGTAGACATCACATACACGAGTTAATGCTATCGGGTGTTTTTGGAAGCTTGGAAGGTTTAACATCTGCTCCAGAAATTAAAGTTTTTAAAAGGTTCCAACAACATTTGCCAAAACTAAATGAAGCTGATTTTGAGAACTGTAACACTAACTCTTACGTTATGGATGTTGTCAGGGATTCAAGACTAGATATTCGTTTTTTATGCAAAAGTCAAATATCTGTAAATAAAATCGCATATTTTGCATTACATTGTGAAGTTAATAATATTATCTTTCAGATATCAAAAGATAGAAAGGACTACAAGGAACTCCTAGAGCTCATTATATTATTTTTGGATGGCGACGATCAGAGAACGATTAAATTTAAATATCCTGGAGCTATGCATCGAGCTAGGTGGATGAGCAAAGCAATTTACTGTTTAAAAATATGGATGTTTAGAAAGCAGTTTGTCTTAAAAACTGAGGAAGAAAATATGATTCGTTATGTGTCTTTGTTTGTTGTAATGGTATATGCAAAGTACTGGTTCCTATCCAGTATTCCAACTTCAGCTCCATGTAACGATCTTCAGTTGATCTTTAGTCTTGACAGGATAGTTACATCTTCGTTCAAATAAGATATGATTAATTATAATAATTGAATTAAACATAAAAAGTTCATACGTTTTTTTTTACAAATTTACAGATACAAGAGTATTCACAGAAGTGCTGCTGATATAGCGTTAAAAAAATTAAGCAACCATTTTTGGTACCTAGGTGAAGAATTAGTTGGTTTAGCTTTTTATGATGTATCATTAAGCTACGAAACCCGAAATAATATGGTGCACGCCATCAGAAACAATCCTGGCAATACCACTAGGGCCAAAAAAGCACCTGCTTCTAATATCAACAACATATCAGATCTAAAGTTGGACTATTTTGTAACAAAGAACACACTCTTTTTTTTGAGAAGCTGCAGCTATCAGTTGAATTTATGGACGATGCTGTCGACAATTGGGAAAACAACAAATCTTATATAAATGGGCTTTAATTGTTAAAAATTTACAAATAGTGAACGACGTTGCAGAGAGAGGAGTAGCCCTAATAACATCATACAACTCAAGTGCAACGAAGGATGAAGAGCAAAAACAATATTTGCTTCAAGTCGTAGCTGAACATAGAAAAAATCTGCCACATATAACTAAAAGTAAAAGTAAAATATTTAAGTGAGACTTTCATAAAGAAATTAATTTTTTAGCGACTAATGACACATCCAAAAATTCTTAACCTACATTTTTTTATACCTTATTGTTCCAAGAATATATAAAAAATATGCAAACGTCAATAAAATTTTTTTTTCGAAAAAATATAATGCATTGAAAAAAAAAATTGCGAAAATTTTCTGCATTTTTTGATTTCTAGAGGCTACAGCAAGCAAACGGCTCGATAAATTTCACTTTTTGAATTTTTTATTATTTGCTTGACCATTTAGCTCAAAGATTGCGCTTTTAGATATTTCTTATATTTACTAATAAATTATTAGTTTCCTGGACAGGTCTAATATATATATATATATATATATATATATATATATATATATATATATATATATATATATATATATATATATATATATATATATATATATATATATATATATATATATATATATATATATATATATATATATATATATATATATATATATATATATATATATATATATATATATATATATATATATATATATATATATATATATATATATATATATATATATATATATATATATATATATATATATATATATATATATATATATATATATTTCTGGCCTAACAATGAAAATGCGGATATTTGTCATCAAAATGGGTTTATGGTTTTTCAAAGTATTTTCCAGCATGATTTATACACATTTGCATGAGCTTAAACCACTTTTTCCACTCCGATTGAGACACCTCCAAAACATGGTTTTTGAACTCTTCAACAGCAATTTTTGGCGACGAAAATCGTTGACCACGCATTTTTTTTCTTCATGTGCGGGAATAAAAAGAAGTCATTAATTTTTTTGGCCGGTCAAAAAAGCGCTGGTTGGAGCCGATGTGTGAGAGCTCTGATTGTCATGGTGCACAATGATTCGTCTTCTCTTGTTCGTTTTTCGAATTTCTCCGAAGACTTTAGGCAAACAAATTGTGGTGTACCACTTAGAATTGGCCGTCCTAAGTTTCTCAAGCGAAACAGTCGCCACATAAGCAGTTTTGTCGAAGAAACAGGCGACCATTTGCTTCGAAGTGCTTCTTCCACGAACAACATTCGTTGGATCTTATAAACGTCTTGTGAAACACAGCGATCGTATTTTGACGATCTTATAAACGTCTTGTGAAACACAGCAATCGTATTTTTTCAAAATTTCTTTGCACCAATCGACACGAGCGCTTTTTTGAGCGATTGTCAAATTGTGCGGGATCCAACGAGAACAAATCTTTTTTACGGCCAGGTGTTCATGCAATATTGAATGTACGCTGGTGGAAAAAAAGGATGCCTCTATCACATGGTATGTCACATGACGATCTTGCATTATCAGTTCACGCACGTCATCGATGTTCTCTGGCACAACGGCCGTTTTGGACAACCTTGACGACCTTCGTCTTTGAGCGAGCGACGGCCACGATTGAATTCATTAAACCAGTTTTTCACAGTGCTATAGGATGGTGTTTCATCACCATACAAAGATTTATGTTCATCTCGTAATAATCTTGTCGTAATAATCCACGTCGAAAGATATGAAAAATGAGATAATTCCATTTTTTTCCCAAATTGATTTTTTCAAGTCACTGTAAACAACACAAAGGATGGTCGTACGTCAACACGTTCTAAGTACGTTTATGCTAAAAAATGTCCAACTTTTCAATTGAAATGTCAGATGGCGCCGGAAACATTTAGTGTTGTCTAGGCCAGAAATATATAAAGCAACCCTCGTAGAACTTTTTATAGGTAAATTAAATGTTTTAAAAACAAACTACTTTGGATTTGTACAACTGAAGTATTTTTTTTTATCAATGAAACACTAACTGGTACTATGGTTGTAGCATAACATGATTGTGTGTGGGTCATACTTCGGTTGTGAGAACCATATCATGGTGGCATGTGAAACATATTATGGTTGTGAGGATCATTATATGGTTGTGGGGACCTTAAGATTGATTAGCTGTTACTATGGTTGAAGGGATTTTAACATGGTTGCATGTGAATCATACTATAGTAGTGAGGATCATACAATGGTTGTAAGTGAACATACTATGGTTTCGGGGATCATAGTATGGTAGGTGTGAATCATAAAATGGTTGTGGGGATTATAGTATGGCTGTGTGTGAATAATACTATTGTCATAAGGACCATATCATTGTTATAAGGAAAATAATATTGTCGTGCCACAATCATATACTCAACCATAGTATGATGTTCTTCAAATATTTTTACCCCAACCATACTTTTTGCCTTCGTGTAAGTATTCTAAATCAAGCGGTACACTGAACTTTCTTTAAAAGTGTTGCAAACATCAGCAGATATTATATAAATACTCTGTACCGCAGTGCGGTGTAGGATATAATTAGACCTCTTATTTAATCTTTCAAAAGAAACATGCGTCTGAACCACCCTGTACCTAAGAACAAATGTATGCGTTACGGTATTAGGACGGAATTACATATGAACACTGCTCATATGCAGACAAACATAGAACACACATTATGTACAAATTGCACTTGTTTACAATAATGTATTAACTCTAAATTTATAAGATTCAGTTTATTAAGTATTTATACTGAGGGAAGAGTACACGACTATCATGACAGTTAATCAAGGTTCAACTCCGGGTAGGAACATCTAACAATTTTTTAACGGCGCGTTTCTAACTCGTAAATGCCAGCGACTTTACGAGTAAGAGATTTATCTCTTAGCCATGTAAAACCTTTTCTAATAAATGCATTAGCCTTTCGGAGCCGGCGTTGAGCCAGAGCCGGAGAGATGTTCCCCCTTGTACCTAAATAAGATGTTCTGGTACTTAAGTAAGTAAGATTATCCCAGTCTGCTGAAAAAATCTTCTATCTCTTCCTTAAGAGTAGTACTTCAGAACCGAAGCTAAGATTATTTTAGGTCTACTGAAATCTGAAATATATTGAGTTAATAGCCTTACGATAAGCCAGTGCGATATGTTCGTGCTTGTTGTATTAGTTGAAAATTTAAAATGCTTGCAACTGCATTATCTTTGCATTTTCGCCTATGACGCGTTGACAGACGATGTGATTTTATTAACTGAACTACGAAATTTTATTAGAGACACATGCATGACAATGACGCCGCTGGCCATGACCATCATCACATGGTCCTTGCCATTGACGATGATGCCTTTGCAGTATGTTGATGGCGGGGATGGGTAAGGGGTTGGCATATGAGGATCACAGGAGGTATTGACATTGGTCTGGGTGCTAGTGATGGTAATCTCGTCTATTGGGCACTAGCATGGAATTGAATTCCAACACTATTAGGACGCAAATAGGCAAAGTGGTTTAAGTAACGACTTTACTTGTGATGTTGCAGAGATAATGAATATCCGATGTCAGTAGATATGAACTGAACATTAAGTAAAGGGTGATTTATTTAGGATATATTAAAATTGGAAGTGAACAACTTGAAATATTTTGGATGTCGAAATCTCTATTGTGAAAAATCATTGAGATTTTCTTGTAATTCCCTACACGACTCTGTGGAACAGGGCATTATAAGTTAGTTCTATGACACATGTTTGTACGAGGGCGGTTCGGAAAGTTCTTAGCCTATCAATGAAAGAGAATAGTTAGTTTTTCAAAAATATTTTTATTTTTCAATATAATCTCCTGAAACTTCAATACACGTAGTCCATCGCTTATCTAGCAATTCTATCCCTTGATTAAAATAGTTTTCCTCAAGGTCTTCAAAATAGTGGTTTACAACTGTAATTGCATCTTCATTTGAGGTAAAACGCTTGCCAGCAAGGAATTTTTTTAGATTTGGGAATAGGTAAAAGTCACTGGGAGCTAAATCAGGAGAATAAGGTGGGTGGTCAAGCAACTCGTACTTTAATTCGTCGATTTTAGCCATTGTTAAAACACTCTTGTGCGCTGGTGCGTTGTCTTGATGAAAAATTGTAAGCCAGGACGTTTTTCTCGAATTTGAACATTTAATTGATCTAAAAGGTTGCAATAGTACTCTGAATTTATTGTTTTACCCTTTTGCAGATAGTCAATCAATAAAATACCTTTGAAGTCCCAAAAAACCGTTGCCATAACCTTACCAGCCAGATTGAATTGTTTTTGCCTTCTTTGGGGCACTTCCTCCAGCTTCAGCCCATTGTTTGGATTGTTCTTTTGTCTCTGGAGTATAGTGGTGGATCCATGTCTTATCAACATTTATGAAGCGACGCTTAAAATACATTTTATTTCGCTGAAAACGATCCAAACAAGCTTGAGAAATGTTCATTCTTATGCGTTTTTGGTCGACTGTTAACAAGTCCGGCACCCATCTTGCAGAAAGCTTGTTCATCTGTAGTTCTTCATGCAAAATTAAATGGACTCGATCATTTGAGATGCCCATGATATTAGCTATTTCACGCACTTTTATTAGTCGATCATTTAATACCATATCATGCACTTTGGCTACAATTTCTGTTGTTGGTGCTGTTTTTGGACGTGCACTACGTGGTTCATCTTCAATGCTTGTAAGACCACGTTTAAATTCACTGTTGCATATGAAGGAGCACTTTCACCTAACACATTCACCATATCATTATGAATTTCTTGTCCCGATAAACCTTTTTATGTAAATATTTAATGACACCACGCATTTCTAATTTTTCCATTGTGAAAAAATCGCGGATGCGTCTTTTGTGAACACCTGTTTCTATATGAAGGAGTTGCCAGATCGAAACAAAATTTAACACATGTTCAAAGAAGAGATGGAAGTTTCCAAAATACTTAACTTTTTTCTGTTTATACCGCCCGTAAGTATATTCTCTTTATTAAAAATTTCAGTGCACCATTTGCGGAAGTTCTGTGCTACCATAATCATTTGCTTGTCAAATTGACTCGTTTGGGACTATAAATCCTGTGTGTATAAATAAGTATATGAGCATATGAATAGAGAATTCAGAGAGAAGTTAAAGTAAACTCCATTCCATTTAATTTAAATGCTGTAAAACAAATAGATTTGGGCGTTTGTGTTGATAAGAACAAAATCTAATCAGCAACTGATATTGTTTTTCCGACGAAATTTGGTCCGTGTCGCATCCTTTGCAATCCTTTTGGTTGCCATCTGTCACGGAAGCGAAAACCTCCTGCAGTTTTGGGAATTCATTTCATTTTGCATATCCAATTCGCATGCCAAATTCGTATCCAATATCTGCCCAAGCCCAGCGGAGAGACCAACCAACCAGAATTCATTCATCCATCCAGCCGGCTGACAAATAAAGTAACGGAAATTATTTTCATTTCGTTCGTTTTTCTTTGTGTGTTGTTATTTAAACAGCGATAATATTAACCAAACAAATACAAACATCCGTATACGGTTGATACACCACCTCGTCGGCCCACCACTACCACTACCAACAACTTTACCACCACCACTACCATCATCATCAGCCATTAGCCAACATCACCGAGGCCGCATTGTTCCGTTCGACGTTTACGTATCCTTTGATGCGGAGTCTTTGTGATAGTCGCTGGTATTCCGCCTGGAATATAAATAACCGAGTATGAAATTTTCAATATCATCAATAGTTGTTACGGATGGAAAAACAAAACAAACCGGCGATACGGAAAATGGGAAACGGAACAAAAAGAAGGGTTACGAGGAACTCGTTTGTGTGTGTTTGTATGTGTATTTTTACTGATGTTGTCCCTGAGCGACAACGACCTTTATGTTTATAATTTGTTATCTTTTTTGCCATTTTGCCCACATTTCCTCCAACTCCTTCGCCTTCTTCTCGTGCCCCTGCCTTTTCTGCTCCTTGATGTAGTATGTCCCGCTAGTACTACGAGAACGAGTCGGAGTCGGAGTATACGAGTATATATAGAAATTTCATTTGGTTTCCTCGCTGTGTGTACTCACTCGTACGTGCACATCCAAAGGTTATCTAATAATTTACCATATTCCGGCAGCATGGTTGGGGGACATTAGGTGGATGTTTGCCTAATGTGATATGGGATACTTAAAATAGTAAGTGGTCCTGCGTGTGTGCGTCCATGTTAGTGGGGGAGGAGGACATAGCTGGGCCTATTCGATTAGCTTCACTGATGAAACATTCGATACGCTGAGATGCTGAAGTTTAAGAAGACTGGGTTAAGGGTGATGGTAACTGCGAAAGTGATGGTTTTTGGAGAGTAGGTACTAATGGTGTCACTGGGGGGAGATATTGGAACACATGCTCGTATGCGTATGAGGCACGACTATGAGGTTGGTATGATGCGTTTGGTTACCGTGGAAGGCTATCTCTTTAGTTTCAGTACGATTGAAAGACAATGAAAGGTTTATACACACAGAAAAAAAGTATGGTTGTGGTGACAATATTCGAAGAGGATAATACTATTGTTGGGTATATGGTTGTGCTACAACAATATTATGATCCTCACAACAATAGTATGATTCAAATACAACCATACTATTATCCTCACAACAATAGTATGATTCGCACATAACCATACTATGATCTCCACAACCATAGTATGATTCACACTCAACCATACAATGATCTCCACAACCATAGTATGATCCTCAAAACCATAGTATGTTGCATATACAACCATAGTATGATCCTCACAACCATAGTATGATTCACATGCAACTACGTTATGATCCCTACAACCATAGTATGGCCACACAAAATTATACTATGATCCACAATATTATTTATTAGAATTTGTTTAAGTTGTCGACAATAGATTTGATCCCCAATATTATTTATTAGAATTGGTTTAAGTTGTCCGACAATAGATTTGAATTATGAAAATTATTCAAAAATACATTAAATTCAAAATAATAGGAGTGATTTATTTCACAGTAGAAAAAATAAGTTTAAATAAACGTAAGCGTTTTTATTAAAAAATATTTCTGTTAAACAAAGCCAAAGCAGCTTTTTTAGAAAAATTTAATGTCGATTAAAAAGTACTTTAATTGCATTAGATCCGTACCAATAACAAACACAATACTTCTGTCGCACCAACCATATTTATATTGTTGCTATAACCATATTTTCATTTTTTAATTTGGCTATAATACTATTGTTACATTTCAACAATATTAATATTACAGCAATTATACTATTGTCAAAAATAAATTCAGTTAACAATGCTATGGTTGCGACGAACATACTTTTATTGTCGAGAACATATTATTATTGCCGTGACCATGTAGTGACCATGTTTTTTCTCTGCATGTAATTAATCGATTCAGCCGCTCGGTTGCAGAAACCGACAGCCCAACACTAAGGGGGTGTTAACTACATACATGCCTACTGATGGTTACCACTGTAAACTGCCCCTTTTTCAGAGGCCAGATCTGGTCTAAGGAGATTTCTAAGCTTGGGCTCATAGAAAACTTTGTTTTCTGCAAACAAATTTGGCTACAATTAAAGTATCTCTACCATCTGACTTTCCTGTTGTAATTTTTATACCCTCACCTCACTAAGTAACAGAGTGTAACGCATCGAAAAGGCATTTCAGACCATAAATATGTTTTGACCAAATCTGTTTCATAACTTTTCATTTGAGCCAAACCAGCGTCTCTGCAGCTGGTTCGCTTGATAACTTTCACAAGAAACTACCATTTGTTTTTGATTTTTGCATGTAATATTTGTCCAAAACTAACTGTAGGATTAAAAATGGCCAATGTTGCCACACCGCTTTTGGTAAAGGGTGGTCCAACTTAAGCGCACGAAGTTTATTGTAAATAAAACAAAAAGTTTTCAGAGAATTATCTTGATATTGTTGTGATAGAAGAATCTATGGCAATTTTGTGTGAAATTAAATATCGGCCAAATGCTCGCCGCGACTTCGGCGGCATACCTCTATCAGATGGTCAATATTTTTAATGACTGAGACATCCTTTAGCTCTTGAATTGTTTTTGGCTTTTTGTCATACACTTTTTCTTCTAAATAACCCCAAAGAAAGCATTCCAACGGTATTAAATCACATGATAGTGGCGGACAATTAACATCGTCACGACGTAAGAGAGACACGGCCATTGAATTCCTCGCGCAAAAGAGCAATTGTTTCCTTGGCTTTGTGGCAAGTGGCACCATCATCTTGGAACCACATATCGTCCAACTCCATATCCTCAACTTATGGCCCCACCCAAGAAGTCCATTATCGTCTCGCGATAGCGAACACCATCTCGGAAACTGCTTGGCCGACCTCATTTTCGAAGAAGTATGGCTCGTTAAGGCCGCCAGCCCATAACTCGCTCCAAACAGTCAATCTTTGTGGATGCATCGGCTTTTCAACAATCATTTGTGAGTTCTCATTCTCCCAAATGTGAAAATTCTGCTGGTTAAAGAATCCCCTGTGGACACAATTTGGTCGATTATGCTGACCAAAAAAAGCACTAAATGCACGAACTGCATATTGAATTTTGAATTTGAACACCAATTTTCGTAAAAGGCTTCAACAGTCTTAATGCGCTGCTTAATTGTATCATATCCATTGATAAACTTGTCAAACACTGAAACAAACAAATGTCAAATTAACTTGGGCAAAAACTTAACGCTAAGGTGTGAATCACAATTAACTTCGTGCCTTGTGGTGGGACCGTCCTGTACCTCTCACAAAATTGTACGAATGCGTCCACTTTTGGTACTTTAGTATTATCTTCATTGCTATTTGCACGTTCTCACAAATGATTGAATTCTTAACCACGCCTCTTTGGTAACTCCCATACAAATGACCATGTTTAAATACCTCCCACACAAAAGATCATTAAGGAGATTTCAATAAAATCAGTACGCTACAGGCAATGGAGGACGGAAAGAAGAAAAATATATGTGACGCGCAAAATAGAAAGGGACCTAAAGTTAAAAACCAGTTTTGTTCAGGAGAGCCATTTTAAAGATTAGTACCCGTTCTATTTGCGCTTAGAATCGTCGACTTCCCTTTGATAAAACGCGCATATCTCTGGGAGGGAACACTTTTGGGGCATGGGATCGGTCTCATTCGATGCTTAGATGTTGTCCACATAAAAAAAAAGTGAAAAGTTGATGAAAAGTTTTGTTCAGGAGAGCCATTTTAAAGATTAGCTCCCTTTCTATTTGCGCTTAGAATCGTCAACTTCACTTTCATAAAACGCGCATATCTCTGGGAGGGAACACATTTGAGGCATGGGATCGGTCTCATTCGATGCTCAGATGTTGTCCACATCAAAAAAAGAAAAAAAAATGAAAATTGATTTTTTTACCCTTAGGTCCCTTTCTCTATGCGCTGTCAAATTTTATCTGTTTTCTTGTTTTTGGTCATTTCGCTTGGTCATTTCGCTTCTCAAAATTCGTATATGTGGTCCCATAAAGTATGTATATCTTATCCCTGATGTTGTCGAAGACGATTTGGCCTTGTTTCTCTGTGTGTTCGTCCGTCTGTCTGCTAAAAGCACGATTCGTTCGAAACAAATCAGATGAACATACGAGGGCGACCGCAAAAGTAACTGGCCTGACATAAAAAGAACCGTTTTTTGGAATTATTATTTATTTTTTAACATAATCTCCTTCCAACTCAATACACTTCATCAAACGTTTTTCAAGTTTTTTAATTCCATCCGAAAAATAAGATTTTTCAAGACCTTCAAAATATGCCCGCTATTGGACGAACATTTTTTGCCACCGAGAAATTTGTTTAAATTTGGAAACAAGAAATAATCAGAAGGAGCTAAATCTGGACTATATGGTGGATGCGGAGCAATTTCAAATCGTAGTTCGGCCAGTTTATGTTGAGTTAAAAATGCAGTGTGTGAAGGAGGAAGGATCTTGATGAAAAGAACTTTTTTTCCAAATGCGGTCGTTTTATCTTGATTTCTTCACTCAACCGATCAAATAATGCACAATAATATTCACTTTTTATAGTTTTTCCTTTCTCAAGATAATCAATAAATATTATACCCCTTGCATCCCAAAATACTGTGGCCATTACTTTTCCTGCTGACTTAACAGTTTTCGCCTTCTAGGGAGGGACCACTTTTACCAGCTTCTATCCATTGTTTTGACTGTTCTTTGCATTCTGGGATGTAGTGATGGATCCATGTTTCATCAACAGTTATGAATCGGCGCAAGAACTCTATTGAATTACGCTGATAAATCGCTAAAAGCTCCTCGGAATTGGTCCAACGGACGATTTTTTGGGGCAAAGTTAACAAACGCGGCACCCATCTTGCGGATAGCTTTTTCATGTGGAGTTCATCATTTTAAATACTCCAAACTTGTTTTTTGTGTATTTTAACAATATCAGCAAGTTCTCTGAGGTTTATTGGTCTATCTTTAGTCACTTCATTAAATATTTTTCTAATGTTTTCAATAGTAATAGCAGTTTTCGGTCTTCCAGAGCGTTGTTCATCTTCCGTACTTGAACGACCCATTTAAATTGTTGAACCCAGGATTTCACGGTGGAGTATGAAGGTGCATTATCACCATGAACAGAATCCAATTCATCTTTGATTAATTGTAACCTTTCATATAAAAGTGTTTAATTACCGTACGAAACTCTTTATTTTCCATTTTTCAAAAATTATAAAACTTGTTTACTTCAATCAACTGTAACAAAGAAAATAATCATTAAATATTTCGGAAATTTTGACAGATGGCTTATAAAAGATTGCTTTTAAAAAACAAAGAAAAGTTGCTAGTAAAACAGAAAATGTGCCAGGCCAGTTAGTTTTGCGGTCGCCCTCGTATATGTGGCAGCTATATCTTAATCTGAACCGAAACAAGAGACTAAATTCCTAATGATGCTGTTACGGGGTGCTGTTCTGACATTAAAATGACGACGATAATATCGTAGAGTTTAGATAATAGACTTGCCAGAAGATTAATAAAATTCAAAAATTTTGACGAGTTGCTGTACCTCATTTATCTCCTTGCAAAAGAGAAAACAATTATAAAAAATAAGTTATGACTTCTTTTTAAACCTTCAGTGTTAATTGGGCCACCCAGTAAAAGATAAGCTTTTTACAATGTTTAGAAATTATTCGTAGTTGAAGGCTTTTACCAGGAAAAAACGGTGCAGAAAATGTTGGATAATGTTTTCCGGCTATGAACTTGGGTTGCAGTATGATCACCGAGCACAGCCCCCATAGGGATTGTGCAAAATTTTTCTCTTATAGTTAGCTTATAGATTGATGGATTTTCCAAAAAAGATGGTTCAAAAAGGCGTGATGAGTTCCACCTTTCGCCTGTAACCGACGATTGTGGATGTTTTCTCTCTAAGTGTCGCATTCGATAAAATGACAAGCACGTTTTCCGAATTTATCACACCACTTGAACACCAGAAGCCAGCTGTGCCGTGCCGGTGACCAAACATTTATTAAATTCTTCAGTTTATGTGGGAACAGAAAATTTCCATTGAAGCGTAGATTTCGTGAAAAATAAACACTTCACTTTCCTTGACACAGAGGATGTTTGCAACCGGAGCCGGAGCAATAGCCGTGACAACAGCTACCTAAAATGTGGCATGGCGTGGACTGCGGCCTGGCACGGCTGTTGCCGGATAAACTCAACAACTTTTTACATGCGTCAACAGTAATTTCGCCAACTATAAATGTGTTCTTCACACGTTTCGTGTTTGTTTGTCCTAGAGGCATGTCTATCTGAAGGTATTGTTTTTTTTTTTGTATTGGAATCCACTTCCACATTTAACCCACAGATGGAGACAGGTCATCAAAGTAAACACTTTCAATTTAATCGTCATCAAGGAAATGTGTCAAACTAAATTTCAATTGGTCGTTGTTACGATAAGAATTAGGAGGACGAAATACAATACATATTTCTAAGGAACTTTTACCTCAATTGTCTTGTTGAAAGGCATAAGAGGATAATACACCGGCCTTTGGGCTGGTGTAGAATTTTGTTAATAACGTTGTTTATTGTTGTTTATCTAGTAAGGTATGGCGGTGTGGTTTGAATAACTAAAAAGTGATAGTATTGATTGTATAATTGTATGTTTTCTGACTCTTTTATCCTTTTCTTGTCGTATTTGTTTCTGCCATTCAACAAAGAATAAGTATCATATCGAAATACAGGTAGTGTAATCGCGCCACTGTGTATTTTTTTATTTTATCGAGAAAGGTTTTTATTTTTTAAATTGCTATTTGCATTCTTTTTCCTTTGCAATGAGAAAACAAAAATATCATAAAATAGGCACGAAACTCCCCTTTCATAGGACAACAATTTGAACATCGTAGAATAAACAGAAGCGTTTTTAAATATATTTTCGAAAATGGAATTCTTTGAAACTTAAAAATTCTTTAGAAAGGTAACTTGATGATTTAATGAAAAGCTTTAAATGTAGTTTTACTCCACGTGGTCCCCGGCTTCAGACCTTTAACGTCAGGTTCAAGTGTAACGACATTTTTTATATTTATCCCGTTTTAATAAAAAACAAGTAAAAACGTCGGCAAGTTCTGCCTAATCGAACCTTACACTTATTAGAGACATTAATACTGTTACACACGTTTTATGCTGTAAAATAAAAGGTACTGAAAGTTTTTGGACCAAACATTTTTTAATATATTTATTGATGTATATTGTATCCAAAAAGAATCGACTTATTCGAAATGTCCGCCTTTTGCCTTTACACACGCCTTAAGTCGCACCGGGCAATCGTCAATAGCTGCAGAAACCTCGTCCATTGGAAAATATGCCACAGCTCGGAACAAAGCAGTCTTAAAAGATTCAATGTTGAGGTATCTTTTGTGACAAACCTTGTCCTCTAAAACCGTCCGAAAATTGTAATCCAACGAGTTTAAATCTAGACTGCCTGAGGGCCATTCTTCAGAGAAAATGAACGCTGGCAAATTGTTTCGAAGCCAGGCCTGGGACGTTTTAGCCTTATGGGCCGGCGCAGAATCCTTCTCGAAAGTCCATGGCTGGTTTTGGAACAGGGAATTGTCAAGAGGTTTCACAGCAACTTCCAAAACGGTTTCTTCGTAAACTTTGGCCGATGTTTTGACTCCTTGTTTGCAGAAATGCAAGTTAGTGACCCCATCGTAAGAGACACCCCACCAAACCATGACTGAAGCTGGGTGACGACCCTTTTCCACCCTTGGGATCAGTTCCTTAGATGACCGCGCATACACTCTATCATTTTGCTTGTTAAATTTTTCCTGAACGGTGAACATTTTTAATCAGTGAACAATACTTTTCTGTGCAAGTTATCAGCGTGTTTCACCAAAAGACGTTTGCATTTTTCAATCCTATTTTATTTTTACAGCTGCAGTCAATAAATGTCCGATACGTCGTTTGAAAGCCCCAAGTCGCAAGTCTTTTTAATGATTCGACTCATGCACTTTTGCGTGATATTCATTTCTGTGAATTCTTGATTTAACGGCTTTGATGACATACGGTGTTCGAATAGAGCGTGGGCGGCCCGACCGGTGGCGGTCTTTTACATCTCCAGTCTACTCAAACAGTTTAATGCATCGGTAGATGAAAATTCGGCTAAAACCTAGTGGCCGGAGCGTTTTGAAAATATCGTTTTTTTCATTTCACGCTTGAAAAGCGCTATTACAGCGATACGGTTCTCATTATCTGACCACTCCATGATGAAAGTTAAAACAATTTTAAAATCCCGTTGCTGACTAATGCTATTGAGGTTAGCTTTCAAAACCCTTATGACATTAACGGGGTATGTTCAGTTCTACTATTGAAATGGGTGTGTTCCATGTTGTAACAGTATTTATGTCCCTACTAAGTATATCTACCTCCATTCCTACACTACGAGTACTAAACGGCAAGAAAGATATGTTTTTTCGGCCCTTGCTTCCGCCCATGCTTTCGCCCTGGGGTGCCCTGTGGTGCCAGAAGTGATGGTTTTTCGGCATTTCGAAGATTTTTTGGTAAAAATTTACCCAAACGACATTCAACGTTTTTTGGTATGAGGAAATCAAGGGCCATGCTTGTGCGGGCAAAGCGTAGTAGTAAAGATCAAGCTTCCTTGTCAAAAGGTGTATCTGTGTGTTAACGTTTTTTTTGATATTTTTTTTGTTCGTCCTTCTGGGATAAGGTTAGAAGGGTTAGGAGCTTCTGAGATACCGAGAGCTAGCGGAAGCCGCCTTAGTGTCATAGTGGGGACACGTAACAGCTTTTACGTGGACGATTTTCTTTAAAACTTCAAATGTAAGAAATACTCAGGAATTTAAAACAGTTAGATAGCTTATCGTGGTTTATACATGCATGTCAAGGTTGGTTAAATTTTAAGGGCCGATGTTGATTTTGAATAAAACACAAATTAATTAGGAAATTAAGAATTGTCATTTCTTTTTATTATGATAATATTTGTAAAGTTCAGTTATGTTTGGAACAAAATATCGGCCAAATGGCCGCCGCGACTTTGGCGGCACACCTCCACCCGATGGTCCAAATTTTCGGTAACGCTGAGGCATAATTGAGTTTCTATGCCGTTAATGTGCCGAATTATCTCACCCATCAGCTCTTGATTTGTTGCTGGCTTATCGCGTACACCTTTTCTTTCAAATAACCCCAAAGAAAGAAGTCCAACGGTGTCAAATCACATGATTTTGGTGGCCAATTACGATCGCCAAGACGTGAGATAACATGGCCATTGAATTTGTCGCGGAAAAGAGCCATTGTTTCGTCAGCTGTGTGGCAAGTGGCACCGCCTTGTTGAAACCGCATATCTTCCACAAGTCGTTTGATTTGTATCCGAAGTAATCGTTGCCAAAGTCTGCTGAATAAAAACCTCGGCGGATTAAGAAACAGCTGTACAGTCTGCCTGGCAACCGTAGCCAACACATTTCACCATTTTTTTTAGTTAATACTGAAAAAAAACCAAAAAAGGTCTCGAAATTGAATTAAAACTGTTCCAAGTCATAATAATGATAAAATACCCAATAAATGTAAACAAAACAAAAACATATTTTTATGTAATTGTTTACTCGTAAAAAGAACAATTGCAAGCCAAAAAATGATTTACTAATTTTAAGATAAGTATATATTTTTAACACATTTGTAGTCGAAAATATATGAAATTAAAAAAAAGAGCCGAATACAAACACGCAGAAAAAAAGTATGGTTGGAGTAACAATATTCGCAGAGCATCATACTATTGTTGGTTATATGGTTGTGGCACAACAATATTATGATCATCACAACAATAGTATGGTTCACACACAACCATACTATGATCCCCATAGCAATATTATGGTCCTCACAACAATAGAATTATTCACACACAACCATACTATGATCCCTACAACCATATTATTATTCACATTCAACCATACTATGATCCCCACAACCATATTATGGTCCTCATTACCATAGTATGTTTAACGTACAACAATAGTATGATTGATCCTCACAACCATAGTATGACTTACATATAATCATACTATGATCCCCCACATTTTTTGTAAAGATTGGGTAAAGTTGTTATTTAACAATAGAGAATTTTATTTAGTAAGTTATGTAGTAAAAGGAGTGATTTATTGAATAGTAAAAAAATTATTTATTAAAAATATTTCAGTTATAAGATTTGCGTAAGATTCGTAAAAATAACATTGTCAAACTAAAACAAGTAAGTAAGTGCTATAGTCGGGCGTGGCCGACTCTATGATACCCGCACCACTATAAATGTGATTAAGTCTCCTGTTAATCGAAAGCACTCGTCGCTATTTCTATCTGTATCTATCACGCAAGCACTAAGCCTTTATACCCCATACCACTATGTGGTGAGGTTATAACAATTATAGTTGGTCCACATTTTCATACCTTGTTTTTGGACCCTGTGCCCTCCCACGGACGAGATAAATCATTTGGCTTGACATATTTAAAGTCCTGAGGCAATTCCCTGTCATTTGAGGGGTCACACTAAAATCCTGGTAAACCGAAACTTTTGGACCCTCCTAATGGACCCTGGGGCCCAAACAGGTCGAATTTTTTTCTGTATTTAAAATTGTAAGATAATTTCCTTTCATTTAAGGGGTCACACTTATATTTAAAATCATGGGTCCATTTTTTGGGTTCTGAAGGCCCCGTAGGTCCGAGAGGCGGGTCCAACTATTTTTTTTACATTTTGTGGTCAGTTCTACATCGAATGTCATATTTTTTTAATTTGTTGACCAATACACGCGACATCAACTGGGAGTTCCTTTGTATGGGGGTCTATCAGAAAGTGCTCCGATTTGGACCAAATTCAATAGCGTCCGTCCTTGTCCTAATATATTACCACTTGCCAAGTTTCATCAAGATCGGTGCATAAATGCGACCTGTACTTTGATTACAAGAATAGATGGACATCTTTACATCCAGCCAGCCGCCCAGCCAGCCAGACATGGCTAGATCGACTCAAAATGTAATTCTGAGCAACTTTCTCTCTGGTCCCGGTATTCTAACTCGATTCCTTCGATGTGTTACAAACGCAAGCACTAAGCCATTATACCCCATACCACTATGTGGTGCGGGTATAAAAAAGTACAATTTTGACGGTATGAATGCCATAATCATGTTATTGTTAACATAAAAGCCATGAAAACAATACTTTTGTTCCACCAACCATATTTATATTGTTGCTACAACCATATTTTCATTTGGCGACAACCATATTTTTTCATTTGGCGACAATCATATTTTTCCGCAATCATACTATTTATCAAATTGAAATTCATAAAACAATACTATGGTTGCGACTTTTATTTGCAGAGAACATACTATTGTTGCCGTGACCATATAGGAACCATATCTTTTCTCTGCGTGTAAACTTTGAACATCAGTTGGTCCAGTTAATAGATGTTCGTGGTACATTCTGTAACAACAACCTATACATGCAAAAATTCTGTAACAACAAACAATATATATCAATACATTTACAAATTCTGCTGCAACAATTATCTAAGTACTGATACTTTGCCTTTTCAACCGATAGTGTCAGCTCCCTCTACTGAAAATTGCAATGTACATAATCATTATTCGATACATGAATAGTAGGTGCAACCACCAACATTCGGTTGTGGCAACAAATATGTTCTCTATGTGCATATATTTGTTTTGAAGATTTGGCTGTGATAGGTGTCGAACTCATGGACTCAAGGGGCAAAAAAACGGGCCAATTTAATTTACGGTGGAAGGTATATAACATTCAATTATGCTGAACCTAACAACGTTTTCAATTGATTTTCTTTGTAGTTCTCCCTTTTCTTTCCGTTTAAAGAATGTTTGTTGTCTGACTCCAATAAAAATTACATTCTTAATAGAATCTGAAGCAGTTGCTTAGTTCATTCTTCCATACAGTTTGAGCTTTTCCATCCTCTGGAGTTCCCCGACGCATAATAAGCACGCTTGACTACATATAGAGAACCGTTGGTAAACTAGGGCAGCCTACCATTTTGAAAAAGTCGAATTCAAAATATAAACTAAGTTTTGAAGGTAATGACATATCCTATCACCAGCCAGGGGCCTCTAAATGCAGACCCACTAAATATCATCTTTCTGCTTGGTATGGCCTTATAATTTGATTTGTTTTTTTTTTAATTTGCTGCAAAGACAGTCTATAAGTATAGCTTTAGTCAACCGGCGAGCTAAGATCCTCTTTCCGCTGGCAACCATACATTTTCCGCCGGATATGTAAATCATAAAAAAGCAGCAATAAATTGTTTACACACACACACACATATTTCTTGGCAAAACTATTTGCGTCTATTGTCATGGCTGTCTGCTGGCCGCCTTAGTCTCGTCTGGCCATGACGGATTTAATAACTGCTGTGAGCAGCTTCATAAAAAAATAGCAATGAAGGAAGTTAAATCGAGCGAGTGGGACACGTAAATTTTGCGTCATCCTTGAAGTGACCTTGTTTGGCTTGCTAACCTCGTTCGCCACATCGTACGCTTCGAACTGCTTGGCAAATACAACAACATCATTTAATTTCCCCTTGTGTGTGTGCGTGAGTTTGTGTGTGTCAGCTCGCGACTATTTGCTCACTGCGAAGTTTTGGCATATGAAGGGGACCAAAGAACACACACACACGTACGCAGAAAACAACAATAAAGAAAAAAGCGAGAGCGCCAAATAAAGTGTTACACTTCATTATTATCGTCATGATGATCATCGACGTCCTCGACAACACCATCATTAGGAGAATAAAATGTCAGTGTAACATTTAATAACTGCCATCCATCCACTAAGTCAATACATTCCCTTACTTCCTCTCGCAATCGTTCACTGACATAGCTGGTGTGGTGGAATGGGGCTATGGAACGTTTACCTACAACAGTCTGAAAGCCAATCCACCTCATTTCATACAAATTTCAAAGGAAAGCAGGTTAGGCACGGTATTCTCTCCGTCTCAGGGCAGTCTTTAATAGCAAAAGACCCTTCAGAAACCGGAAAAAGAGCAAGCAAAATATCGTTAGAAAACTTGGCTAATATCGGGTAGTAAACCAAGAAACTTACTCATTGGTAGATGGGAAAACAGAAGTCACGTTCCTGTAGTATTGTGTATGTGTGAACGTTCTGAACATTAAACAAATATCTGAAATAATTGAGCATTCAATTAATTAATATAGATTATTAAACATGGAGCACATTTTTTTGAAGATTGTTCTGTTTAAATAATTTTGAAGCTGATCTTTTATTTGTCACGTCAATATCAGACTAAGGTGAAAACGTCCCTTGTTCCACTTCGTTTTCCAGCTAACAGGTTTAAATGCTTACATACCTTCAAAGGCCTGTAAGGCCTTTCCACTTCTGTCGCTGTGTAGGGCATCCTCTTACCTCTAAGGCCTCTCCACACGTGGTAGCATTTGCCTTTTTTGCTCTACGAGTATGAGCGTATCGAACTAAATGTTTAATATGTGTGGTAAACCTGCATGTGTTGGTTGCTTGGTTTAACTTTTCCTTTAAAGGGCTTTTTAAGAATAATTAAAACTTCAAGAAAAGGTTTGCAATAGTGAATTAACAGACGCTAAGAAATTATAAGCTGGTGGAATCATCGGTGCATATTTTTTCAAAAATAATGATGGCCGGAACCTAATGAATGGTGCTCGCTATCGCGCGATTATATCGATATTGAAGCCCTTAATCTTGACGACACTTGGTTTCAACAGGACGGTGCCACTTGCCATACCGCTGTTCAAACAACGAATCTATTGAGAGGTCATTTCAAAAAGCAGCTAATTTTACACTTCTGACCGTTGAGTTGGCCGCCTAAATCGTGTGATATCACATTTTTAGACCTTTCTTTCTGGGGCTACATAAAGTCCAAAATCTATGCTGCAAAGTAGCTACACTAAGAAGAAAATTAATCTTATATAAGGTTAACTTAACCATAAATAAACATGATTTGGGGTCTACGTTATATAAAGTAAGGTTAATTTGAACTTTTCGTTAATTTAACTATTCTATGGTTGAATTTTTTAACAATAAAAATTGTTAATTTTAAAATAATAATTGTTGTTTTAACAATGCATTGTTGAGTTTTTTAACCATTAAAATTGTTATTATTAAAATAATGATTGTTGTTTTAACAATGCATTGTTTTCAACCATTAATGTTTGTTACATATATTTTTATACTTTTATGTTTTTTACTTACCTTTAACCTACAGCTTCCGATAATTCCGACACCAGTACTTATAAAATATTTACAAACAACTGAAACTTTTTCACACCTCAACAAGCAGTGAAGCTAGCATTTGAATTTGGTGGAAGGAAGAATGGAAAAAGAGTGGGGGGATAAGACAGTCGAAATCGTTGCAACTTTGTTTGCACTTTTGACCTTTTATAACGTTATTTTGCCTTTGTTATCAAACATTAACCATGAAAAATTTAATCAGACACATGGTAATAAAAATCATTGCATTTTCGGCTCAGTGTACGATTTTGGTAGAAATGCTAGTACGAGTCATCCAAAATTGGATTATCAGAATGGTCACCCTGAGGCGTAGTTGCGGCCAAAATTTGAAGGAGATTATTTTCAAAAATAAACAGCATAAAATATCATTTCGAATGAAAAATAAAGACAATTGATTTGAATTTTTGTCTTTTTTTATTAAAAAAAACTTTAGATTGCTCACCCGTTATGTAACCTGCGCGACTATTTCTAACGTTGTCATGAAGAAAAATCACTATCTTCTTAAGTTTCTTTATAGCACACATTTTGTCACACACAAAGAACCGATTTGTTGCAGCAAACGAATTTTTTTGCCAACCGAACATTTGATGCACATACTAAACATCTACACTGATAGTGATATATTATTTAAGAAAAGTAAATTAGAATTCTTAACCTAAATACTGCCGGTTACTTATGGGTTAATGTGACACAAAAGAACTCAAGTGTATGCTTGAAGTCTTGGCTACAGATATAATAAAAAATATACAGGGTGATTCATTCACGAATGGACAAATTTCACCAGCGTATTCCATTGCTCATTTCATGAAAATATGTCCATGTACGACCATGCCCGGAAATGCAAAGGGGCAAAATGGCTACGGTTTAAAAATCTTCGGATTGGTTGTTGGTCCGTTCCAAAGTTATGACTATTTGACTGCTTCATTCATTCGCAAGTACAATGCCGCTGTTAAAACATTACGGTGTTCACAGTTTAATTATCTGAAACAGGGTACCAGAAGGGGCGTGGCCAAATTTTCACCCCATACTACCCATAATTGAAATTTAAAAGATATTAGTTAAAACTAAAGATTTCAGTTGAAATTCAGAATCTCATTCCATTTCCAAATTAAATGACACCAATTTTAATTCAAAAACTAATGGACAAATTAAGTTCGGCTGTGCCGAAGCTTATACTTATACCCTTCATCGTGGATTTTAGTCCATTATGAAAATGTTGTCACCGGTATCTATTCTATCAGGGTGTATTTTTTTATATCGCCAAATTGGTATTAGTTTACAAGTTGAGGGTTGTATGGTCAGGGCCACATCCGTTTGCCTAATTTTAACTAATTTTAACAATGTTATCTATATTAAAATGCCATTATTTGATTTAACTTTTTTTAAAATTTATAACGATCGGTCCATTACTTTGGCCTTCTATACAATTTTTTAAAGGGAGTCTGGCACCGCCTCAGAATATGCACACTTTATGGGGTTTGCGACCAGTATTTCGATGTGTTGCAAGTGAAATGATAAAATGAATCTATACCTTTGTTTTTGTGACGGAGAATATAATTAATTATTAAATTTCAAATGAAATATTCTGAATTTGAAATGCAACAGTTTGAACTGTAATTTGGTCTTTTAAATTTGAATTGGTGTTCAATTTGGATTTTAATTTGTGTTGCTGAATTTCAGTTTTTTGGATTCCTCCGGGCAATGCGTCCTTCTCTTATGTCAACCAAAACTTTAAAACAAAAGTATTTTTTAATTTGCTTTAATTTGAGTACCAATACATTCATATTGAGTTACGGATCGACCTTTTGGTCATGTGGAACGTTTTTTGGGCCACATGAGAATTATGCCCTTTTTTGAGGTATTAAATGTATCCAAATTACTAGTATCAATTTTAACCATTGGTCGTCCTCAAAAATTAAAATTTTTAAACCACATACTGAAAAATATGCACTTTTTTCCGAGGTACCTTTTGCTATAAAAGAATCTTTTTTCCCCTGGGCCGATTACATTTACACTTCCAAATAGCTTATGACCATAAGCAATCATCATGCACAATATCAGGATTTTAAGAGTGAACAACTCCCCAAGATAATTAGAGCAGGTTTCTTGTTGTTTGTCATGTGGGGATGGAAAAGTTATTCAGCGAAGTTAAAGCAAACACAACAACGTCCGGTAGACGCACGTTTCGCCGTTTGTGTGGGACGGCTCTTCGGTATCATATATGTATGCTGCCGATAAGATCCCACTCATTTAAGGATCTATATATGTGACAGCGCATAGAGAAAGGAACCTAAGGGTAAAAAAAACAATTTTCACTTTTTTTTTGATGTGGACAACAGCTGAGCATCGAATGAGACCGATCCCATGCCCCAAAAGTGTTCCCTCCCAGAGATATGCGCGCTTTATGAAAGTGATGGTACACCAAAGATACACGTATTTAAATCTTTAAAATGGCTCTTCTGAACAAAACTGTTTTTTACCCTTAGGTCCCTTTCTATTTTGCGCGTCACATATAATAAACATTGCATGATTTTTCATATGTCAAGTATTACTTCGCTTGTTTGCTATCATGCTTTCAATAGAATCATATATAGGCGGACGTTGCAGGGATTCCGTTTAATCTTTCGTAGTGAATTAAGTATAACATCCACCCTTTGGTGGAGGATATACAAATATCTAGATCATGAACGGACATGTATCCAAGAATCTCAGACAGGTTACATCACACAAGTAGTTCACGCAATCAGCAATTGAAGGCTTGTCAACAGTTTTCGTTTCTATCACGCCAAAACATCCCCCGAACTTAGGCTTAACAAAACAAACAAAGAGAATATACACAAAATAGCATAAAAACATTTTGGTTAACGCTGCCTCGATGGCAGGCAATACTTCAACACCAAAATTATCTGCAGGTCCTAACGATAGAAAACCTTAAGCATTTCTCCTTTACCATGGCAAAAATCCATCCCAAGCGTAAGCAAAAAAGCAGAGCTATCGTATGAGTGCGTGTGTGTGCGAGTTTAAGAAGTGTGTTGTTGCTGTTCGTGTATTTTTAGCTATTGTCTAAAATCGTTTCGTCGGCACTCACAACTGAAGGGGCAGCAGGGTTTAGAAAAGCAAAATCTTGTTTGATTTTATGACTGAATAAACATTGAATTATCGCTCTGTCAACATCGAGGAAAAGACGACTCTGGATAGCCAAGTAGGGGAACCTATGAAGGAACGAACGAATTTTGACGAATAAGTCATCAACTGAACTGTACAACACGCTGAGGCATGCAAAAACAAATAAAAAACGAATCAACAAAAAATTACCAATGCACAAAATAAATACGTTTGTTGTAACACTCGCAAACCACCAACACTACAGTGGGGACTAGAAGTATACGTAAGCTGTGAATTTGGCATGACTGATCTTAGTTTAGGGATGGTGAGTGAGTAGCTCCCGATTATGAGCGAATATATTCGAGGATAGAATAAGGCATTTGGCGGAGTACTGATACTTACTACGTTCTACTCGATACACTGAGCCGAAAATACAATGATTTTTTTAAACATGTGGTTAAATTCTTCATGGTAAATGTTTGATAACGAAGACAAAATAACGTTATATCGTAAAGGGTCAAATGTTCATACAAAATAGTGAACATTTTATAGCGCGATCCATCTAGATGCATTTTTTCAGAAGAAAAAAAATATAAAAATTCAAATCAAGTGTGGAATCTTTATTGGATATTTAAAGGACATTTGATGGCATTTATATTTTGAAAATAATTACCTTTAAATGGTTTTTGGTGTGTTTTTTTCAAGAAAGAGGTAAAAAATTGTGCGACATAAACAAAAATTCAAAGTTCATTCGGCTCTGTTGTATCGAAGTTTCTGATCTGCTTTGTATTACACCAAGTTCAGAATTAAGTTACGCGAAGTTGCAACGATTCCGACTGTCTTATGCCCCCCGCCAACTCTTTTTTCTTTCTTCCACTGCTCTGAACGTTTGTAATTATGAGAAAGATCATAAGACAATTTATCTCGCTCTTTAAAAAAAGCACCACCAAATGCAAATGCTAGCTGTTCTTTTCTTACAGTTCGAAGACGCAAAAGGTAATTCTCATTAATCATAATGGGACTCGCGTATAAATTATTTGATTTGTAGAAGTAATTGTTGCCAAAGACTGCTGAAGAAAAACCTGGGAGGGCTTGAAAACATCTGTACAGTCTGCCTAGCAACCGTAGCCAATACATTTCACCAATTTTTTAGTTCATTCTAAAATAGAAACAACAAAAAGGTCTCGAACCAGAATAAAAACTGTTCAAGTCATAACAATGAAAAAAGACCGAATAATGAAAAAAGAAGAAATAATTTAATAATAAAAATTGTACAGTAACTATATTTATGGTTTAAAGAGGTAACTAGTAATTAGATAACTTAACAATAAAAATGATTTCTGTAACAATCCTCATGGTTAATTATATTAACAATGTCATTGTTAAATTGAACATGTATTGTTTTAATAAATTAACTATGAAATTTTAATATTAATAATTGTCATGGTTAAAAACAATGCATTGTTAAAACAAAAATAATTATTTTAATAATAACAATTTTAATGGTTAAAAACTCTACAATGAACTGTTAAAACAACAATAATTATTTTTAAATTAACAATTTTCATGGTTAAAAAATGCAACCAAAGAATAGTTAAATTACTAGTATTATTATTGTTAAATACCACTCAACAACAAAATGTTCACATTAACCTTATACCAGTATAACGTAGACTCCAAATGATGTTTATTTATGGTTAAGTTAACCTTATATAGGGTGACCCATCTAGAGGTATTTCTTCAGCACCAAAAAAAAAAATATAAAAAATCAAATCAAGCGTGGAATCTTTATTGGAAATTCGAAAGGACATTTTATGGAATATATTTTTTGAATATAATTCCCTTCAAATGTTGGCCGCAACTACGCCTCAGGGTTTCCATACTGTAGGTCCAATTTTGGATGACTCGTTCGAGCATTTCGACCGATATCGCTTTAATGACACGCGTAGTGTTGGCTTCCAAAACCTGAATCGTAGCTGGTTTGTCAGCATAGACTTTGGACTTTACGTTACCCCAAAGAAAAATGTCTAAAGGTGTGATATCACTCGATCTAGGCGGCCAACTTACATGTCCAAAACGTGAAATTAGCTGCTTTTAGAAATGACCTCTCAATAGATCCATTGTTTGAGCAGTTGTATGGCAAGTGGCACCGTCCTGTTGAAACCAAGTGTCGTCAAGATTACGGGCTTTAATTTCAGATCGATGTAATGGCGCGTTAGCGAGCACCATTCACGGTTACGTTCAGGCCATCATTATTTTTAAAAGAATATGCACCGATGATTCCACCAGCTTATAAACCGCACCAAACCGTGGTTTTCTCTGGGTATAATGACACCTTTTGAACCTCTTCTTGTTGCTCTTCAGTCCAAATGCGGCAATTTTGTTTATTGACTTTGCCGTTGAGCCAGAAATGGGCCTCATCACTGAACAAAATTGTGGTGGAAAACAGCGGATCTTCCCGTTTCTCACCGAACGCTCATTTCCATAATACAGTTGCCAACATTTGAAGGTAATTATTTTCAAAAAATAAATGCCATAAAATGCCCTTTCTAATTACCAATAAAGATTCCACACTTGATTCGAATTTTTAAATTTATTTTTTGTTCTGAAAAGATACCTCTAGATGGATCACCCTATATGAGGATATTTTTCTTCTCATTGTACGCCTTGTCCAAAGAAACTGAGACCGACACGCTAGTGTTGTAGGTCGTGGCACATTAGCACAGCCAAGTGAAAGGCAACACAATGTGGTCGAAATTGCAGTTGTTGTTTTTAACATTTTTTATTATTTTAAATTTTTTACACTTTCGCAGTTGTAATTATTGTCTCCATACTTTAACTTATCATGTTTTCGGCTTTTCGTCTTTGCGAGTAGATTTTCTCTGCAGAACGAAGAACTTTTGTCCCCCACTGTACATACGCGAATTATGCCGATTGCGGTAGTCTTTGTCAAAGTAAATGAGTGTGTGTATTTCCTGTACCGCTTGCGGTATTTAAGAAGCAATTTTCCACCTGGCATTTGTATTTAAATGCTTACGCTGGCAAGAAAAGGGACTTCCCTTTTATTGTCCTTTTCTTTAGCTGTTGCCAAAGTTAATCGGATGAAGTAATAAAATTTACTTTGAACATTTTGTTTGATTTGAGTTTTAGAATTATTACGAGCTCGCTCGTATCTCTTGGAAATTGTTAAATACTCATTCGATTTTATTTGTTGTCCATCGTTATAAGTTGTCCGTTTTGCTGAGTTTTGAATTTATTAAGACCTAGTATGACTGTCAACTTCAATTTCGAGGGTATTAAAAAGAAATGCAAGTCTATGGCTAATGAAGAAATAAATTTATATTAGTAAGTAAGACTCGCAATTGCAGGCCGGCATTAAAACACTTAGGCAGAAATATGGGTGATCCATCTAGAGGTATTTTTTCAGAACAAAAAAAAACATCAAAATTAAAATCAAGTGTGGAATCTTTATTGGTAATTTGAAAGGACATTTTATGACATTTATTTTGTTGAAAATAATAACCTTCAAATGTTGGCAGCTACATTATAGAAATGACCGTTCGTTGAGAAACGGGAAGATCCGCTGTTTTCGACCAAAATGTTGTTCAGTGATGAGGCCCATTTCTGGCTCAACGGCAAAGTTAATAAATCCCACGACAGTCGGTTCTATGCACCGGATTGACCCGAAGCAGCAATTCTTTGGCCCAGGGCTGTCACCTCGGCACTGTGTGCGCCGTTACAACAACAAAAACAACAAAATTGCCGCATTTGGGCTAAATAATAACAAGAAGAGGTTCAAGAGGTGCTATTATACCCACAGTTTGGTGCGGTTTATAAGCGGGTGGAATCATCAGTGCATATTTTTTTCAAAAATGATGATGCCCGGAACGTAACCGAGAATGGTGCTCGCCATCGCGCCATGAAATCGATCCTTATGTTACCTGCAATTGAAGTCCGTAATCTTGACGGCACTTCGTTTCAACAGGACGGTGCCACTTGCCACACAGCTGCTCAAACAATGGATCTATTGAGAGGTCATTTCGAAATGCAAATAATTTCACGTTTTGAACAGGTGAGTTGGCCTCCTAGAACGAGTGAGATCACACCTTCAGACATTTTTCTTTGGGGTTACGTAAAGTCCGAAGTCTATGCTGACAAACCAGCTATGATTCAGGTTTTGGAAGCCAATATTACGCGTAGCATTAAAGCTATAACAGTCGAAATGCTCGCCGCTACCCGGCGGCTAACATTTGAAGGAAGTTATATTCAAAAAATAAATTTCATAAAATATCCTTTCAAATTAACAATAAAGATTTCATGTGAACTTTTGATGTGAATTTTTATATTTTTTTTGTTCTGAAAAAATACCTCTAGATGGATCACCCTTTACAAACTCCATTTAGGTAACCTCACTAAAGGAGTCATTAAGACCAGGCAACCCTTATCGTCAAAACGTCAAAATTTTGGAGCTCCACACATCGAATAAGTTTTTAAAGCAAAAAAGGTGTAAATAAAACAATTCACACGTAAAACATAGTGTCATTGTGATCAATAAGTTGCGAAGAACAGCGGAAGCATCGAATATGCCAGCAACAAGTAGAAGAAGTGTAAAAACAAATCAAATTCTTTGCGGCCAATGCAAGCTTGTTATAAGAGAAGAAGAATCAATTGAGTGCGACAAGTGCGGTAAAATTCTCCATGTATTATGTTCGAAGTTAGACAAAAGAGAATACGAACGTCTGTTAAAGCATGAGAGTGAAGAGTATGCGTGCCATCTCTGTACTAAAGATAGTGGTCCCATTGAAACAGAGTTAAGCCAAATAAAAAGAGAGTTAAAAAAACTTGATCAGCTGACCGCTATACATGAAACTATGAATTTCATGTCAAAGCAATATGATGAAATACTCAAAGGCGTTGCAGAAAACAAAAGAAAAATAGAAGTAATACAGAAAGAAAACAAAACATTGAAGGAGGAAGTGAAATATTTAAAAAATTCGATGAAATATACCAATGATCAGAGAGTAAAAAACGACTGTGTTATTACTGGTATAACAAAAACTGATAAATCTTCGGCAGTAGACACTCTGCTAAAAATAACTAAAGATGCCGGTTTAGAGATAAAAAAGGAGAGTATCGATGATGTGTACTTCATTAAGAATAAGCAGTCAACAAACAATAATAAACAAACATTGATTATAAAAACAACATCAAAACAAACTAAAGAAAAAATAATGTCAATAAAAAAGGCATTAAAGGAGAATGATGAACACGATTTTTTGAGCCGAGAAACAATGAGTCTATTAAATCATGCTAAAACTCTCAAAAAAATTGGCTACCGTTCAGTTTATGCTGTTGGTGGTAAAGTTTTTACTAAAAGAAGTGAATTGTCGAAGCCAAAAGTAATTCGAAATGAAGAAGAGGTGAACAAATTGTTATTGGAAGCAACAACTCATAAACCATACAGAACCAGACCCCAACTTACTACTGCTGAAACTGAGATAGTAAATGATGCATATCTGTCGCCGCTATAATTGTATTATTATCTAATTTTTAATACATATTTTTAATTAATATCCTTTTTATATTTATGTAATGATTAATAATCAATACTTTCATGATTTTAAATCATTTAAAAATTGTTTAATTAACGTTGGAAATTCTGAATTTACCGCAATTTCAATAAATATGCGAAGTTTATCATCAATTGAAAAATTTAATAAATTCAAATCATTACTTGCAAGTTTGCCAAAGCTACCAAGTGTTATCTCTGTACAGGAAACATGGTTTAAGGAAGATTTAAAGCAACTTTATAATATAGATGGATATAAAGCAATACATTGTTGTAGAGTGGATAGTTGTGGTGGAACTTCAATTTTTGTCAGAGAAAATATAGAGTATACCACAGTTTTATGTGAGAGTAGAAACTTTATTGATACTATAGTTATAACTTTAAACAGTGTAAAATGGTTCGGTAAACCAGTAAAATTTTTATCATTTTATAGATCACAAAAGTGTAACATAAGTGACTTCCTGTCTTTTCTGGAGGGAATGATTATAAATCAGGAAAGGTACCCTTGTGTTTTTGTAGGTGATTCTAATATAGACACTTTAGACATACGGTCATCTTGTGCACTTATAAATACTCTAGCTAATTATGACTTCAGAAATTGTCATGCCTTGATTACTCGCCCTACAAGCGGGACATCTATTGATCACGTATATTCAAATATACAGACAGCGGTATCAACAAATTCGGTGGAATGCATATTATCAGATCACAATCTTATCCATTTTAACTTTGGAATCGATATTCAAAATCCTAACATTGTTTCTGAGACGTATTCTTATGTCGATCACTATCATCTGACTCAGAATATAAAAAGACAGCTACCATCGGTTATGCTTACTGGAGATCCTTCAAGTGATATTAGTTCTGTTATGTCGTTAATGAGAAGTTGTATGGATGAATCCACATTTATAAAAAGACGTAAATGTACAGGTAGACATGACATCACACCATGGGTGAATGGAAATTTGAAAAAGTTGATAGATTTTAAAGAAAAACTGCTAAGAGCAAGAAGAAGAAGGCCAGGTAGATATGAGATAGAAAAACAACTTAAAGCTATTAGTAAAGTCATTAAAATTGCCAGCAGAGAGTCCATGAACAATTTTTATATAGATAGCTTAGAAAATATTCGCCATGAACCGAGCAAATGTTGGAAGTTTTTAAACAAAACACTTGGTAGGAATTGCAGTGATAAATTCATTAAAGTAGACGTCCAAAAAGCCAGAGTTTTTAATGAATACTTCCTGAAATCAGTGAAAGATTTGAAATCGTCTATTGACCAAAACCCCAATGATTACTGCAATTCAATGTGTACTCTTATTCGATGTAACACTTCTATGCAATTGAGATGTACTAGTTTGAATGAAGTTCAGGATATTATCTCTGACATATCTGTGCGAAAAAGTTCGGGATATGATAACATATCTCCTAGAACTGTATTGGAGTGTGTGGATGTTCTTTCACCTTATTTGGTGAACATATTCAATAATATGATGGTCAGCTGTACATATCCTGAGGTTTTGAAAATACATAGAGTAGTCCCGATTCCAAAGGAATCAAATGTCAGTACGGTTGACAAGTACAGACCAATTGCTGTTTTGCCAATATTAAATAATATTTATGAAAAAATTTTGCATAACCAAATTTCTTCATATCTGGATAGCAATAACTTGCTCAGCAGATTCCAGTTTGGGTTCAAAAAGGGATGTGGTACTGAAGAGGCTACAGTAAATGTGGTTAATCATATTTGTAAAGGATTAGATGAGGGACTGAAAAGAGTGGCTGGAGTTTTTTATGACTTTTCCAAGGCTTTTGATCTTGTTGATCATGACATTTTATTACAAAAAATTAAGTATTATGGAATTTGTGGAAACACATTGAAGATTTTAAAGAGTTATTTACAGAACAGAAAACAATATGTAGAAATAAATGGGTGTAAAAGCTCATATGAATTTGTGGAACATGGTGTACCACAAGGAAGTGTACTTGGACCGTTGCTTTTTAAGATTTATCTTAATGATATAACCAACCTGGGTCTGACCGGTAAAAAGTTTTTATATGCAGATGATATTTGCCTTATTTATCCTTACCATCACGAAACAGTAGCTAGAGCTTATATGGAGCGAGATGCTGCCCTATTAAGTGAATTTGCTAGAATAAACAAATTATTTTTAAACGCGGATAAAACTAAAGTTATACGTTTTAAACCCCATATTGACCACAGGAATTCCTTTGCCATGTACATTGATGGTAAGGAAATTTTAGAAGTTCATTCTTTAAAGTACTTGGGATTGCAAATACAAAGCAATCTCTCCTGGGCTCAATATTCAGCAATTGAAAACCAAATTATCTCGAGCTGTAGGAGTCTTATATAAGTTTAAGAATAAATTCAATTATGAAACCAAATTTTTGATTTACCAAGCATTAGTGCAGAGTAACCTAAATTACTTAGCTTTACTGTACGGTTACAAAAAAAGTGTTGAGTTCAAATCTCTGTTCAGGTTCCAAAATAGAGCGTTAAAAACTGTTGCGAATCTTCCGTTAACATATTCTACTATGTCTTTTTACAAGAATGTATTTCCATCGGTGTTACCTCTTTATGGAATTTATAAAATGCAGCTTTTATTGTATGTATTTAGATGTGTTCACAACATTGGACATCATACAATTTCTTTTGCCATAAACCAAAGTTCATTTAATACCAGAAATAACACAAACTTGAGGGTAGCCAGGTGTAGGCTTGAGCTTACAAAACAGAGAATTGAATATATGGGATGTAATGAATTTAATAAATTACCAAATGATTTGAAGACTATGAACAGAATTTCCACATTTAAGAATCATCTAAAAACTTATTTGTTGCAACATGTTGATGAATTTATAAATTAAATGATCCAATCTTAATAATTTAAAAAGTTTTTGACAAATTTTTCGAAAGAAAGTAAAGTGTAGCTAAATATTTAAAAAAAAATAATGCCAACTTGCCTCTGTAATGTCTATAAGACGCTGAGGCTTCCATATCAATTATGTAGAATGCTACTACAAATATTATTTTTCAAATATTATATTTTGTTTTTAAATAATATGTAATTTATGTAATATAATATTTAAGCATGAAATTGTAGAAAACAAATAAAAAAAAAAAAAAAAAAAAAATGTATACTTTCTCGATCAGCACAACTAAAGTATGCAGGGCAAATACAAAAAAAAAAGTTGAGAAAAGAACAAAAATAAATAAATCTCAAATCAAAAATTTTATTTATCGTGATGGTGCAGCATTTTCTAAGAGGGGAAAAGATGCAAAAAGAAGACCAATACGGGCAAAAAGTTGAAAGGACAATTAAAAACTATGCAAAGAGTACGGGAAATATCAAAAGTGAATTAATGGTGAAACGAAAAGCCATGGACTTTCCGGCCGGATTCTGCGCCGGCCCATAAGGAAAAACGTCCCAGGCCTGGCTTTGAAACAATTTTCTCTGAAGAATGGCCCTCAGGCAGTCCAGATTTGAACCCATTGGATTACAAAGAAGACCAATACGGGCAAAAAGTTGAAAGGACAATTAAAAACTATGCAGAGAGTACGGGAAATATCAAAAGTGAATTAATGGTGAAACGAAAAGGGAATAACTATTTGGAAATGATGTCATGGAAATGATGGCAATGCGTTGAAGAGAAGACTTGAGGGCCCAAGACGGGATAAATAGACAAAAATTAAAAAAAAAAATTAAGAGAAAAATAATGAAAAGTGAACAATAATGGATAAGGGAGGAAAAGGACAAAAATAATTCGAAACGGAAACAATAAAAATATTATAACTTTTCTTTGCCCTGTTAATGTTTGATTCTTAATTTTTTTTTAATTTTTTCTTTTTGGCCCCTCTTTTTCCCCTTTCTCCGTTTTAGCTTAATTTTGTCCCTTTTTCCCCTTTTCTATAATTTTTCTTTGGTTTTTATATAGTCTTTTGAAGTCAGTAATAATCGAATTATTTTGTATTTTAAAAAATATATTTTTAAACAACCCGTTTTCGGTTTTGATAAAGCTTTAATTATCATCACTAATAATTGGTTACAACAACAATATGTTTGCAAAACTATTGGTTGACACAACCACCAGTTTTTACAACTAAATACCTTCTTCGCGTTTCCTTGGTATGACCGATCAGCAAGTTGTAAGTATGGGCGTATATTCGGATTTCATTAAACAATGTCTGTCTGTCCGTACGTCCATTTAAAGCTTGTAATCAAACTGCAGGTGGCAATTGTTGCCCTATTTTCATAAAAATTTTACAAAAGTAAGTTTTATGGACCAAAGACAGATGATATAGAAATTGAGCGAAACCGGATAAAATTAAGATATTTAGCTCTAGAAGCTATATATTTTATCCAATCTTGATGAAATTTGGCACACGTTTGATTTTTGGATCAAGGAAGGAAGTTATTGAAATTGAAGAAAATCGGTTCGGATTTATATATAGCTCCCATACACGATTTTTTACATAAAATCTTAATGAAATTTGCCAGACGTTTGTTTTATGGACCACGGGCGGATGTTATCAAAATTAAAAAAAAAATCATATTAGATTTAAATATACTTAGTAGGGACATAAATACTGTTACAACATTGAACACACCCATTGCAATAGTAGAACTGAACATACCCCGTTAATGGCATATGGGTTTTGAAAGCTAACCTCACTAGCGTTAGTCTGTAACGGGATTTTAAAATTGTTTCAACTTTCATCATGGAGTGGTCAGATAATGAGAACCGTATCGCTGTAAAAGCGCTTTTCAAGTGTGAAATGAAAAAAGCGATATTTTTAAAACGCTCCGGCCACTAGGGATTAGCCGCATGTTCGTCTACCGATGCATAACACTGTTTGAGGAGACTGGAGCTGTATACGACCGCCACGGGTCGGTCCGCCCACGCTCTGTTCGAACACCGCATGTCATCAAAGCCGTTAAATCAAGAATTCACAGAAATCCGCTTCGAAAACAGAAGATCATGGCCCGTGAGATGAATATCACGAAAAAGTCCATGAGCCGAGTCATTAAAAAAGACTTGGGACTTTCAAACGATGTACCGGACATTTATTGACTGCAGCTTTAAAAAAAAATAGGATAGAAAAATGCAAAACGTCTTTTGGTGAAGCACGCTGATAACTTGCACATAAAAATTTTGTTCACCGATGAAAAATTTTATACCGCTTAGGAAAAATTTAACAAGCAAAATGATAGAGCGTATGCGCGGTCATCTAAGGAAGTATCTGAACTGATCCCAAGGGTGGAAAAGGGTCATCACCCAGCTTCAGTCATGGTTTGGTGGGGTGTCTCTTACGATGGGGTCACTAACCTGCATTTATCCGAACAAGGAGTCAAAACATCGGCCAAAGTTTACCAATAAACAGTTTTGGAAGCTGTTGTAACGCCTCTTAACAATTCTCTGTTCTTAATTCTCCAGCCATGGACTTTCCAGTAGGATTCTGCGCCGGCCCATAAGGCAAAAACGTCCCAGGCCTGGCTTTGAAACAATTTCCTCTGAAGAATGGCCCACAGGCAGTCCAGATTTAAACCCATTGGATTACAAAGGAGGTCAAGGTTTGTCACAAAAGATACCCCAACATTGGATATCTTAAGACTGCTTTAGTTCGAGCTGTGGCCAACTTTCCAATGGACGAGGTTCGTGCAGTTATTGACGATTGGCCAGTGCGACTTAAGGCGTGTCTAAAGGCAAAAGGCGGACATTTCAAATAAGTAGATTCTTTTTGGATACAATATACACCAATAAATATATTAAAAAGTATTTGGTCCAAAAACATTCAGTACTTTTTATTTTACAGTATAAAACGTGTGTAACAGTATTTATGTCCCTACATAGTAGATCCCTCGTATAATTATACGAGGGCGGTTCGGAAACATCTTAGCCTAGCGCAAAAAGCGCGGTATAAACAGAAAAAAGTTAAGTGTTTTGAAAACTTCCATCTCTGCTATGAACACATGTTAAATTTTGTTTCGATCTGGCAACTCCTTCATATAGAAACAGGTGTTCACAAAAGACGCTCCCGCGATTTTTTTACAATGCAAAAATTAGAAATGCGTCGTGTCATTAAATATTTACATAAAAAAGGTTTATCGGGACAAGAAATTCATAATGATATGGTGAATGTGTAAGGTGAAAGTGCTCCTTCATATGCAACAGTAAAAAAATGGGTTGCTGAACTTAAACGTGGTCGTACAAGCATTGAAGATGAACCACGTAGTGGACGTCCAAAAACAGCAACAACAACATAAATTGTAGCCAAAGTGCATGATATGGTATTAAATGATCGACGAATAAAAGTGCGTGAAATAGCTCATATCATGGGCATCTCAAATGATCGAGTCCATTTAATTTTGCATGAAGAACTACAGATGAAAAAGCTTTCTGCAAGATGGGTGCCGCACTTGTTAACAGTCGACCAAAAACGCATAAGAATGAACATTTCTCAAGCTTGTTTGGATCGTTTTCAGCGAAATAAAATGGATTTTAAGCGTCGTTTCACAACTGTTGATGAGACATGGATCCACCACAATACTCCAGAGACAAAAGAACAATCCAAACAATGGACTTAAGCTGGAGGAAGTGCCCCAAAGAAGGCAAAAACAATTCAATCGGCTGGTAAGGTTATGACAACGGTTTTTTGGGACTTCAAAGGTATTTTATTGATTGACCATCTGCAAAAGGGTAAAACAATAAATTCAGAGTACTATTGCAACCTTTTAGATCAATTAAATGTACAAATTCGAGAAAAACGTCCTGGCTTACAACACAAAAAAATAATTTTTCATCAAGACAACGCACCAGCGCACAAGAGTGTTTTTACAATGGCTAAAATCAACGAATTAAAGACGAGTTGCTTGACCACCCACCTTATTCTCCTGATTTAGCTCCCAGTGACTTTTACCTGTTCCCAAATCTAAAAAAAGTCCTTGCTGGTAAGCGTGTTACCTCAAATGAAGATGCAACTACAGTTGTAAACCACTATTTTGAAGACCTTGAGGAAAACTATTTGAATCAAAGGTTAGAACTGCTAGATAAGCGTTGGACTAAGTGTATTGAAGTTTCAGGAGATTATATTGAAAAATAAAAATATTTTTGAAAAACTAACTATTCTCTTTCATTGATAGGCTAAGAACTTTCCGAACCGCCCTCGTAGAGATCCGACATAAGACAACAGACGTTATCTTTAGAAAATGCGTCAATTGTATTGGAACACCATGTACATTGTTCGCGCCTAGTGCCTACAATCTTGTCCGGGAATTCCCATATGCAATGTTTAAAACCTCGGCAAACGTTGCCACTACAAAAGAATAATAATCACAAATGTGGACAACACACATTATAAAACTCGAATGGCAAATGTCGACTTTTAGACTTTTATAAAAACAAAAAGTCGACTTACCGACTTTAGATTTTTTAAACCTAAAGCCGATCAATCGATAAGTCGAATACAAGTTAAAGAACCCTACTTGGGGATGTCGTCGGAAGTCAAAATAAAATTTCCTTCGTTCTTATGAGAAACATAGTGCTTCAACGATATCGATCCATCTGCTCTTGTCACTTTTTAGTTTTCAAAATTATTGGCCAGATTTAATTGTTGCCAAAGCAATTTATCTGTGCCAAGTGTGACTTTGTCGGTCTGTTCTCCGGGATCGCCATAAAAGTGGCGCTTATTTTTACTTGTCTTCTTTAGGATGTGTTCAGGTTTTAGGATCCTACACACGACGCGTCGTCTAGGTTAGTGCACTCTTAAAAGCTTACCTTTTGTCTGAGAGATCCGTCCTCCAAATTTTTCCTTACTCTTCTGTTTAGTACTGCTAACGATTTTCTCTTAAGAGCCAGGTGTAGAATGTTTATACCGCCTTTTGTCCAGGCGTCATTGCCTCATCTGTAATACCAGAGTTAAAGTCGGTATATCTGATTTTGGCTTTTCCTTTAGAGAGGCTGTTATGATACATCCAAAAACGGTACAGACATTTCCTCCACTTGTTTCGGTTTCATTGTGTTGGTAAGTCAAGGCGCCGACCTCGTATATTTGCTTGTACGACTCAGTCCATATAAAGTTTGGGATGTTAATAAATTTCATCTGCACATATAAAAAATAAAAATGGTTCACATTTTTTTAAGTCACCTCCTGTGTACGTGAGACCTTACAAAGAAAATACTTACCTTTTTGTACAATAAAAATGTATAATTTACCTTTAATTAATTACTAACGTTTCCTTTTGCTTTGCTCTTGTTTAGAGTATAGGTTGATTTGTGGCTACAACGTGCTAAAAATATACTCGTAACAAAATTAAAAAGGTTTCTCAACCGAAAACCTCCATCTAAATATATCACAATCACATAATTTCATGTGGTCATCAGCCACATTTATATTAATTCTTGTGGTAGCCCCTGTCTGTGTACCTTTTGGCCAGGGAAACATCGTGTGGGAAGTAAAACTGACTATTCGTGTATTAATTAAATGTTGTAAAGGAAGCCCACTATAATAAATATCCATAACAATTTTTTGCGCCCCCTCCAGATACAATCATTTGCAGAAATTCATTTTTTCTAAAAAGTCAAGGTATTTGGATTTTACGAATACTAAGTACAGGCAAATACAATTAAAATATTTTTAAATATGTGTATTATAACCGACACTGGAGTCCTTTTGTATCAAGATTTTAATAAAACCAAAGTTTTTTCCAATATGGCAAAGTGACGTTTTGACGTCGGACGCATTTGGCTCTGTCGTCCTAAAATTTGAAGCAAATTTGTACATTTTAATTATTTATTTATAAATGAGTGTCGTAATTGTTGCAATCACAATAAATGACAAACGCTTTGTCAGTCACACGCTGTAATTAGATTGCTGACACACACATCTTTGATTTAATTTCATTGTAAGGGATGGGCGTATAGACGGACGGACCTTGAAAAGCAGTCGGTGCACATCAATGCGCCCCTCTAGAGTTTACAACTACACTTTAATAGTTTAACAATCATGCTATGTTTCGTTTCGTGCTTACAAAATTGTTTTTACTCCATGGCACTAACACGTTCACTTCCTTAGCACTTTTTTACGTTAAACCCTCCTTTGGTACACCCATGCGTATGAGTTATGGGTGGGCTTAAAATATAACTCATACGTAACATGGGTTAAGTAGGTAAGCTGGTCAATGCAAAACCTTAATTGTTATACCCTTCACCGCAAAATGGAATGTATACTACACCTCGAAAAATTGATGGTGGTAAAATTTGAAGATGTCCATCTGCTTATGTGCCAGTTAAAAGCACGGCGATGGTCAAACAAATTAACCTAGGATTCATAATTTATCACTTTTATGAATGACGGTCATAAGCTGTTTGGGATTATAAATGCGCTGTATCATCTAAGGATTGGAAAAAGTTTCCCTTTAAGGACTAAAGTTAAATCGGATTAAAATACTCTTTTTTCAGTATTTGCTTTGCAAATCCTAGTTCTTTGCCGACGAATGTGGAATAAATGGTAAACAGAGACTGCCAGTTAGGAACTACTGAATAGCTCAAAAAAGTGAAGTTTCGTACCAAAAAACGGTCTATATGTTTGAAAAGGGCGACCAATAGTAAATATGGACATATAAGTACTCAAATTAAAGTAAATTTTGCTACGAATTTTAATGTGAACGTATGTGAATTGAGATTAGGGCCTGACACTTTGGCTGACGGGCTCTTATATTCAAAAGAAGGGACCGCCAGCAAAATTGTTTACTCAAATTAAAGGCAATTTTACTGCATATCGAAATAAGAATTTATTTTGAAGATTTGGCTGGGATTGGGATCGTACTCATGGACCCAATGGGACCAAAAAAAACTTACCATTTTTATTCACGGTAAATATCCTTTACTTGTGTTTTTGTACCCATTACCACATTGTGGTGTGTGGTAAAGGGCATTCGTATGACTCAGTGGTGATGTTTGTAATACCTTACAGATTCACTTTTTTATTCCCTAAACCTATGTTTGTCCGTCTGTGCCTCTAACGTTGTAAGCAAAGTACAGGCAACAATAATAAACCAAGTCCGACTAAACTATGGCCCATAGGTCCTTGTTTTGATATAGTACAACGGTCTTTCCACATTTTAGTTGCAGAAACCACTAATTACCAAGCAAATATCACATACATTTTTATGAGCAATCAATATCCAACTCTGGAAAAATTCTACTTTATTAGTCTATCTTTGCAAATAGTCCTTATAATATGTCCTTACAATTCAAGGTCATGCCGCTCCAGAAGCTACAGATTTAATCCGATCAGAAAATAGTTCTGGTGAAACTGGTCCTAGCTACTGCTTTCGAGTAGCTACCCTAAAACCGTGTTTTAAACAAAACGATTTTTGGGTTTTTATTTAAGTAAAAAGTGGCATTTACCGACATTCCTGAAAATGGAAAATATTTTCACAATCAGACGTGAAGTGTTTGATCCCATTAATAGACTTTTAAAATACAACAAATTAAAAAAAAAAAACTAATAAATAAACAAAAGTCGGGCGTCGCCAATTATATATGTAAGGGGTGTTTTTTATTGAGGTATAGAACTTCGAATTGAAATAAAACACAAGAAAATCGTTTTAATGTCCATCAATTTGGCTTTATTGGAAGGATAATTTTATGCCATTAATGTTTAAATATGATTTCGGGCATGTGGCCGCCGCGGCTGGCTCGAATAAAGCCAATTCTACAGGTCCAATTTTCAACCACTTTTTCGAGCATATGGGGCCGTATGTTGGCAATAACGCCACGAATGTTGGCTTTCAAGTCCCCTAACGTGTTTCTGGTTTGTTGGCGTAGACGAGCGACTTCACATATCCCCAAAGAAAATAATACAATGGTTCATGTTAACCGATCCATGGTTAACCGAATTAATTGCTCTGATGGACGATTATGTCGACCATAAAATGGACGGAGCTTGCGGTGAACTTCGCGAACTGAACCATTACTTTCGAAATAAATTTGCACGATTTGCAAGCGTTGTTCTTTTGTCAACCTGTTCATGATGAAATGGCACACCAAACTAAATATTAATCACTTGACAGCTGACAAAATGGCCGCCAGCTAAAAAAGTGATGCCAATTTAAAGTTCTATACCCCAATAAAAAACACCCTTTATACCCGGCACTTCTGGATGTGCAGAAAAGTAAACTAACAACTGGTTTTAGACCCCTAGATCGGGCTCGAAATTTACTTAGTTTTAACAAATAATTTCACATTTGATTATTTTAATAAAATATCATTGTTTTGGTACCCATATGGGTCGAAATTTTGGTCCGTCATCCAAATTTTTATTTTGGGTTTCGTGAGAAAATTATATAGTTATTTTTTTTCAATTTTTCAATTTTTGGAATCATCTTTATTTACATATCCTAGGAAGTATTTACACAGTTACGAGATATTATAAATATATATTACATCGAATAATATTTAAAAATTATATATTAATAAAGGAGTATTGTTTATGTGATTTTTTAAAGGAAAAATAGGGAAAAACCTTTATTTGAAAATTAGAAAAAAAATCAAATTTTTGGAAAATATACATGTATATAATGTGATATTACTAGAACTAGTAACATACAAATATACAATATTCTCGGTTTGGTGATTTACATTTACATGTTACAAATTATGTTATTTCTCTACACTCTTTTATCAGTGGATAAGAAGAATATTCAATCTTAGTAAAATAATTATCAGTAAATTTTTTGATAAATTCGATAAGTTTTTCATAATTACATTCTTCATGAAGTAAATCTGTCGAGAATCTCCAGTGCTTCTTATAAATTATCTTAAGACATTTGTTCTGCAAGATTTGTAGTTTCTTGAGATGAGTTTTTGCAGCTTTGTACCAAACAGGGCATTCGTAAGTTAAAGAAGGTCTTATAATGCTTTTAAAGATGAGGTTTTTGTTTTTTAAGTGCAATGACGAACGTTTGTTTAAGAGTGGCCACAGAGATTTAATCATTCTGAGACAATTTTTGCGAGTTTCATCTATATGGCTTTTGAAGGTGAGTTTTTTTTATCAAGAATTATTCCGAGATGTTTCACGCTGCCTTGAATTGCGACTGTTTCGTTTCAAAAGTTTATTTGGCGAGCTGGAATCCGTTTTGTATATTGGAACTCGTTTTTGGGCTCCCAGTCCATTTATATTACGACTGTCAAAAAATGAGCATAAATGCTCCAAATTGGCAAACGGTTAGTTGTTTGTCCATCGTAAAATACTATATCAAGTTTCATCGAAATCGGAATTATTTGGGTTTTCTAAAATCGGGAGGGTATATTGTACTTAGGCTATATCAAAAGGTGGACCGGCATGACTCATTTTACTCATTCATCTAAGCTGGTGTGCGAGCTATATCTAAATTTTAACAGATTTTTTTTTACGTCAAAATCGAATCAATCAGGTGATTCTGATCGGTACAATTAAAGGTAAGGCTAGCTTAAACATTTATGATAGTAACATATTCTGACGTGCAAATAACATTTTTTTTTGCTTTTCCAGACAAGATTGAACTAACCAAAAACCCGACAGCTAAAAAACCGGGTAAACCGACATGTCGTGTTTCAGCTACTTGCAATAAAGCAGCTGTCGAGTTTGGACATAAAAACCGGTTGTCGGTGCTTCGGTTTTGGACTTTCTGCTTTGTACTATAGTAGCCACACAAAGGTCCCTTCCGGTTTGAAGTCCTGCCGCTTTTTAAGTACCAAATTCGATTTGGCTTTAGTGAAGCATAGTGAGTTGTATGAAGCCTTCAAGTAGCCCTCGGTTTATGTTTTTTTTAGCGCAATATGTCCCTCCCGCTTCAGAAGTCATTTATAAAGTACTACTTTTCGTAAATTCCAGACAGAGGCGCGGAACCTTCTGAATAACAAAGTACTGTAGGGTATCTCGTCAAAAGAAACAAAAAATGGAATGGCATGACTGTAATAGATTGAAATGCACTGGAGTGAAATGATGTCTGGAAATTCTATCAAAATGTCAAACATTAGACTGAGGGTCTAATTAATGGTATGCTTTCTCTTGAGAAGGAAATAGAAATTTCGTGTCGGATACGGCAAGTGCACTAGGTACAGTTAAAATAACACTCCTCCAGGATTTTGCAGCTTTAAGATTCTGCCAGAGAAGAAGGTCAATTACCGAGTCTCAAAAAAGTCTACCCTACATTCGCGCACCTTTATAATAGTAAGCAGCAGGTGTCGATGATTTACTAGCTGAGCTGTTTAAAGCGTGGCAGATTTCGTTAAGAGCATGGACAAACTCATCTGCACAATTTGGTTAAAAGAAAGCATGCCAGATGTCTAGGAGACTGCGCGGTTTGCATTAACTACGGTGGTATAAGTCTAATACAAATCGCTAATGAAAAACTTAAGCCTGGTTTAGTCCATAGAAAACCAAACTGAAACAATCGACTGAAAAGCCGCATTCGACAGCCTAATAAGATCGATGCAGTTTAAAACCATGTCTGACTTTCCTATCCCGCAATAGTAAGACGTCTATGCTTATTGATATTGACTGACACAATTTCCGAAGAGACGAGATGCCTCCTCCGTTGTACAACTTGTATTATGCTGCAAAGAATTGTAGAAAAAGCTGCACATGATACGGAGTTAAACATAATACCATCTCAGAACATGCTCCACGACATAGACAGTATTGGGAGAACTGTTTGATCAGTAAATGCTCTGCTACATAGTAAAGAGAAGGTTTCGGCCAAGCTCGAATCAATGGTGAACGATGACAAAACAAAGCTGCTTCTTGAATCCACATCCTCAGGACAAAGTGAATGCAGACAGCTCCATTTTCAACTAAACGAGTTCTTTTATCTCGGATGCGCCCAAAAAAGTAAAGGACGACCGCCTGGAAATGAAACGAAAAATCATACAAGCTAACAACACATAGCATTTCCGACCAAGAGTTCGATGGATCGCACTGATGTTTTCTACGGAGCCGCCGATGAGAAGACCAGCAAGACCTAAAGCAAATTCGTATAACCCACTGAAGGTGTGGTGCATTAGATCGCAGCTCGTGGAAATTAATTTTGATCGCGTCTTAAGACATTTAAAGCTTGATACCAGCAGTAAAGAAGGTATCTCGTAGTAGGCCTCGCTGGACTTTAGCTTTTTACTCTTTCCTGTTCGCTTTCCATATCCAGTAATAAAGGGTAAAATATTGTCGGCAGCAACCGACTTTAGTTTCAGAGTGTGCGAGTAGACAAATCCACGTCCATGTGGTAGGCTGGTTAGCATAGACGAAGAACCCGGCGTAGCGAGGATATAATCGAAGGATATTAAGCCGCATAATCCTGAGATGATATAATCGCCAGATTAGTCCTTCACAGCGACGAACATTGTGTTGCTTTTATGGCAAGCAGCGTCGTCTGGTTAGACCAACGGCCCACTGTGTTGCGGCTAGTGGAAAAGTAACTTTTTTCCGATTATTTTTTTCAGTGTTTTTAATGATGCAATTTTGTTACAGACATTCCAAGTAAACAAAAAACACATAAAGCTTATTTTTATGTTGGCCCGTTGATTTTTAATTGATTTTAGAAGTCAAATATACAAAATTTTCACGAAAAGAGGGGATTTCAGGGCTGTATTCAAAATGATCTCATTTGATTTTGGTGACAGATATTTTGACTCGGAAAAAAAATATGCCTTCGGACAAGTATCTTCTGTAAAAAAAGGAATGTTGTTTGAGACATTTTCATATGCACCTTTTTTAGAACGAAAACCCGACTAAAGGTCCATTTTTCCTTTAAATTTGGGTTAGGTAAGCAATATCTAAAAAGTCCCAGAGAGTCCCAGTTCCAAACCACTACAGAAATGTTACATAATTTGTTTTCAATGAACTGTTAAAAAATCAGCTGCCCATACCTGCCCTCCTGGGAGTTATAGCGATTTTAGTATATCCCTCTCAGTATTTATTCCATAGAAATAGAACGGAAATTCTCGGAATCACTTATTTTTTATTCTACATCTATTCTAGCACTCCACAAAAATGAGCATAACTCTCTTAAAACTGAAGCTATTGACTTCAAACCGGTATCAAATTAAAGCTTTGATTGCCACCTTTCTAATAAGAAATGAAATAGATTTTGGTTTTTTATAAAATTTCAGAGTTTTTCAACAAATATCGAAAAATCATGAAAATTTGACGTTTATAATTCTTGTTCGGACCACCCTATAATTTATTTAAAAAACTAATCATAGGGTATTTATCAGAAATAAAAGAAGAATTAAAATAAATTTTTTTTTGTAAATTTTTCGAACAATTTTTTTTTTGACTTTTGTTGAAAATTTGACCCAACAATTTTTTTCGGTGTAAATTTTTTTTTCACTCATTCTGTTTGGGATTTCATTCTGACCAATCTGTAGAAGTTTCTCATCGATACAATTAAAAATACAGTTTAGGCAATATGATTTCCAAAAAATTCCGCTTTCGCAACACTGTGCGGCCTGGTTTTATCCAAATTGTCGAGCTCTAACCACAGAAATTGTTCTATGCTCATAGATAATATCAACTGTGGAAGCTACATTGTCGTCGGTGTGCACTAGGGCAGGTCAATATGTGTGTCAATACGTAGCATTCCTCCTTCACACGATTTCAGAAATCATTTCTAAGCATATTTGCCAAAAAAAAAACCGTTTGTCTTCAATCATTTTCGAGCTGGCCAATGTTGCGAAGAAAGTCCGTCCTGCCTATATGAGAATTAGAACGAATGATATATTAAAATTTTTATTTTTAAACATTTTTTGAAATGGCTATAAAATTACATAATTTTCTGCTTTTCGTTCTGCGGTAGTTGAAGATGAATTTCTAGACTTTTTTTCTTTTATGACAATAACGTTGGCACCATCTTCCAACTTTTTTTTGCCATTCCAAAAACTGTTTTTAAACAGGTTTGAATATTTCATTTAAAATGATTTTAGACAAATGGTTTCTTTGGCAAATATGCTTAGACATGTTCCTGAAATAGCGTGATTGGCCCGCAGAGGGTTTGAATTCTTTAATAAAGGGTGGTTAAATTTTAAGGGCCGATGTTGATTTGGAATAAAACAAAATCCTTTGCAGAGGGTTTGAATTCTTTAATAAAGGGTGGTTAAATTTTAAGCACCGATGTTCAGTTTGAATAAAACACAAATTATTTAGGAAATTATTGTCATTTCTTTGTATTATGATAATATTGGTAAGGATTAATTATAATTTGTTAGATTTCTAAAATTATGCAGTTTGAAGATGAAAGCACCGAAGATGACAATGAAATTTGTGGACACACTGAACAGAGCATGCCCTTCAATATTGTGTCTATCTCAGATAATGATGCAGACTCAAAACATGAATATGAACAACCTACGAAGAAAATAAGGTCATCAGAACCACAAGCGTCACCTTCAACGAAGATGGATAATACAATAATTAAAAATGTTCTAAATTTTGTTTCCATGTTTCGGCGGCACACCTCCATCCGATGGTTCAAATTTTTGATGATGCTGACGCATAATTGAGGTCCTATGTCCTTTCTCCCTCTTTATTTCTTTTTTTCATCAACGATCTTTTGGGTCAGACCGTGAATCCAATCTACTCTTTCGCAGATGATAGTAACCTCTGTCATTCATATTCATTCGACCGTAGGCCGAGTCTTCAAGATATTGAAGACAAAAGGCGATTTAGGGATGAGACACTTGGCCAGGATCTACTGGCCATTTCCGAATGGGGTCGAGTGAATAGAGTAGATTTTAATGCACGAAGGACACAGTGCTGCTTGTTGTCTCACAAGCGATTCGCTGACCCAACAATATCGTCAATATCTATCGATGGTTCGGATATTGAACAATCAGAAGCTCTCGATGTTCTGGACATGAAAATACAATGTGACGCTCGTTGGGCGAGACATGTATTCGAAGTGTCGAAAGAAGCATTCAAGTGCATAGGCTTCTTAAAGCGGTGCAAGAAATATTTCACTCCTTCTGATCTTTTCAATATCTATACAACTTACATCAGGCCAAAGATGGAATACAACTCCCATATATGGGCAGGTGCTCCAAAATCATCCTTGAAGCTACGTGACCGTGTTCAAAGGAGAGCGATGGTGCTGATAGGTGACAGTAGGGTATCCAACTCTATTGTTTCCCTTGAGCATCGTCGGAATGTGGGTTGCGTGACGCTGTTTGTGTGTGTTCATCAGACATCCGTCGCCTTATTCCTGACGTGAGGATGTTTGGCAGGAATACGCGACTTTCTAGGAATTCACACCCGTTTGTTATCGATTGGCCAGTTGACCGCACTATACACTACAGATCAAGTTCGTTTTTCGCTCGTACAGTCCGTATGTGGAATCGACTTCCGGCAAATGTATTTCCCACTGATTGCAACATCCAGAAGAAGGCAAGGGTCAATAATCATTACTCTTTCCCCCTTCCGATCCTTCACTTTCCACTCGCCAACGCAATACACCGCATGTATAGGGGGCATCCCCTGAGTGTTGGTTATTTAAAAAAAAAACCCAAAGAAAAAAGTCCAACGATGTCAAATCACATGATTTTGGCGGCCAACTAACATCGCCACGACGTAAGATAACACGGCCATTGAATTTGTCGCGCAGAAGAGCCATTGTTACGCTGGCTGTGTGGCAAGTGAGACCGTCCTGTTTAAACCACATATCGTCCACATCCATGTCTTCCAATTCGGGCCATAAAAAGTTTGTTATCATCTCACGATAGCGAACACCATTCACAGTAACTGCCTGACCGGCCTCATTTTGGAAAAAATACGGCCCGATGATGCCGCCAGCCCATAAACCGCACCAAACAGTCACTCTTTGTGAGTGCATTGTTTCGACAATCACTCTAAGATTATCATTCACCTAAATACGGCATTTCTGCTTATTGACGGATCCACTGAGGTGAAAATGTGCCTCTTCACTGAAGATAATTTTTGATGATTTGAATAATAAGCCTGAATAACTTTAACGCGTTGATCGCTTGTGTTTCTATCTATGGTTCAAATTGAGTTAGTCTGAAATTGGGAAATATCAAATGAAATGCAGAACAAAACTTGACGTTTAGGTGTGATTCACATGCAACATCGGCCCTTAAAATTTAACCACCCTTTACAAAGATGTTGCTGTTAGGAGGTTGAGAAACCGCCTCTGAAAAATAAGTGATTTAAAAAAATTGTATCCACTTTATTATTTTATATTGTTTTATATTATTTTATATCCACTCTAGGTCCTGATAGTTCTGTTGTGATAGCCGTACCCACTGCAGCCCACAGCTTTATGAATACATTATATGCAGGAGTTCCATAATGCGGCAAAAGGAAAACATTGATTATTTTCCCAACACCTCCGATCTCTTAAAAACCAAAGTTGTTATTATTTTTAAAAGAGTGAATTATCCCACAAGCAAATTAAATCAGATTTTTTGTTGTTTGTCATGGGGGAAAGAAAAAGTAAGTCATCGAAGTTTAAGCAAACACATTACCGTCTGGTAGACGCACGTTTCGCCTTTTTGCCGACAAGGTCTCTACGAAGGCGACCGCAAAAGTAACTGGCCTAACATAAAAGAATCGTTTTTTTGGAATTATTATTATTTATTTTTCAACATAATCTCCTTCCAACTCAATACACGTCATCAAACGTTTTTCAAGTTTTTTAATTCCATCCGAAAAATAAGATTTTTCAAGACCTTCAAAATTTGTCTCAGTTTCAGCAATTTTTTTTTTAAATTTGGAAACAAGAAATAATCAGAAGGAACTAAATCTGGACTATATGGTGGATGCGGAGCAATTTCAAATCGTAATACGGCCAGTTTTTGTTGAGTTAAAAATGCAGTGTGTGAAGAAGCATTATCTTGATGAAAAAGAACTTTTTTTTCTAAATGCGGTCGGTTTATTTTGATTTCTTCACTCAAGCGATCCAATAATGCACGATATTATTCACTATTTATAGTTTTTCCTTTCTCAAGATAATCAATAAATATTATAACCCTAGCATCCCAAAATACTGTGGCCATTACTTTTCCTTCTGACTTAACAGTTTTCGCCTTCTTGGGACTACTTTTACCAGATTCTATCCATTGTTTTGACTGTTCTTTGCATTCTGGGATGTAGTGATGGACCCATGTTTCATCAACAGTTATGAATCGGCGCAAGGACTCTATTGGATTACGCTGATAAATCGCTAAAATCTCCTCGGAATTGGTCCAACGGACGATTTTTTGGGGCAAAGTCAACAAACGCGGCACATATCTTGCGGACAGCTTTTTCATGTGGAGTTCATCATGTAAAATACTCCAAACTTGTTTTTCGTGTATTTTAACAATATCAGCAAGTTCTCTGGGCTTTATTCGTCTATCTTTAGTCACTTCATTATATATTTTTCTAATGTTTTCAATAGTAGTAGCAGTTTTCGGTCTTCCGGAGCGTTGTTCATCTTCCGTACTTGAACGACCCATTTTAAATTGTTGAACCCAGGATTTCACGGTGGAGTATGATGGTGCATTATTACCATGAACAGAATCCAATTCATCTTTGATTAATTGTGGCGTATAACCTTTCATAGTTAATTGCCGCACGAAACTCTTTATTTTCCATTTTTCAAAAATTATAAAACTTGTTTACTTCAATCACCTGTAACAAAGAAAATAATCATTAAATATTTCGGAAATTTTGACAGGTGGCTTATAAAAGATTGCTTTTAAAAACAAAAATAAAACAAGTTGCTGGTAAAACAAAAAAAGTGCCAGGCCAGTTAGGCGGTCGCCCTCGTACTCATTAAACGATCTATATATCCGAAACATTGCATTTTTTGAATATACGAAGTATTAATTTTGATGACACAGGCGACTCACTGAATGAGAATTTAGTTGGATCTGTAAATGTGTTTTAATGTAAAGGGTTCTAAATCTTCCCACTGCGTTCCTTTAACAAATTTTAGCTCTTTAGTTTGTGTGGTAAAATTTTGTTTGTTTGCGTGCTTCGTTTTTCCCCTGATAGAAAGCACTCCTTGCAAATTATATCGTATTTTTTCAAAGCAGGGTATTTCATTATAAGGTCTCAATTTTCCTATACCTTTAAATGTTGCCGTTATTAACATTTAGACAGTAGGTAATTCCTCAACCTTTCAAACAATTCTACCGATTTCCGTTTAAAAAAATCTAGCGAACATTTTTTTTCGATTAAGTGTAATTTTATTAATTGACAAAAGAAACAAAACTTTGTTTCCTTCTGACGATGTTGTTGTCCTTGGAACTTTAATGTTTATTTCGTATTTGTTTGCTACTACCCGCCGTATTACTTGACAATGTGTGGACTATTTATTATAAATAAAATAATCTATGTTAGAGTTTGGTTAGCTAAGCAGACAGTGTAATGGGAATAGTTATAAAGGGTGGTTAAATTTTAAGGGCCGATGTTGAATGTGTACCACACCTAAACGCCAAGTTTTTTTTTGCTGCATTTCATTTGATATTTCTCAATTTCAGACTAACTCAATTTAAAGTATTGAAAGATACACAAGCGAGCAACGCGTTAAAGTTATTCAGGCTTATTATGAAAATGGGCATTTAAATCAAAATGCATATAGTGCACTTCGTGATTTTTTGGGTCAGTCCAAATGTGCTTAAAATCGTGCAAAAATTTGAGCAAACCGGTTCAGTAGGAGATGTGAATAACCAGTGCATGCTCGTACAGCTCGTACTGCAGAAAATATTGCTGCTGTTCGCGATAGTGTGGCTGAAGAGCCGTCCACCTTAACTCGTCGTCGTGCCCAACAATTGCACCTCTCACGCTCGTCGTTGATGATTACAAGGTGCAATTGACTCAAGAACTTAAGCCTCTTGACCATTTTCGTTATAAAGTATGGACAATGTCCATACCTCATGTCCATTGGACATGAGTTGTATAGGGTGATCCATCTAGAGGTATTTTTTCAGAACAAAAAAATATAAAAAAAATTCAAATCAAGTGTGGAATCTTTATTGGTAATTTGAAAGGACATTTTATGGCATTTTTTTTTTTTGAAAATGATTACCTTTAAATGTTGGAAACTGTATTATGGATATGAGCGTTCGGTGAGAAACGGGAAGATCCACTGTTTTCGACCAAAATGTTGTTCACTGATGAGGCCCATTTCCGGCTCAACGGCAAAGTCAATAAACAAAATTGCCGCATTTGGGCTGAAGAGCAACAAGAAGAGGCTCCAGAGGTGTCAGTATACCCAGAGAAAACCACGGTTTGGTGCGGTGTATAAGCTGGTGGAATCATCGGTACATATTTTTTCAAAAATGATGATGTCCGGAACGTAACCGTAAATGGTTTTCGCTATCGCGCCATGATATCGATCTTTATGCTGTCTGAAATTGAAGCCCGTAATCTTGACAACACTTTGTTTCAACAGAATGGTGCCACTTGCCATACAGCTGCTCAAACAATGGATCTATTGAGAGGTCATTTCGAAAAGCAGCTAATTTCACGTTTTGGACAGGTGAGTTGGCCGCCTAGATCGAGTGATATCACACATTTAGACATTTTTCTTTGGGGTGACGTAAAGTCCAAAGTCTATGCTGACAAACCAGCTACGATTCAGGTTTTGGATACCAACATTAAGCGTGTCATCAAAGCCATACCGGTCGAAATGCTCGAACGAGTCATCCAAAATTGGACCCTCAGAATGGAAACCCTGAGGCGTAGTTGCTGCCATTTGAAGGAAATTATATTAAAAAAATAAATGCCATAAAATGTCCTTTCAAATTACCAATAAAGACTCCACACTTTATATTTTTTTTGTTCTGTAAAAATACCTCTAGATGGATCACCCTATATTTCCCTGATTTGACTACAAAATTTGATGTCTTTGCTTAATTGACTTTTTATTTATGTTAACGCTAGTTTAATGGAATTCATTTAATATCTGAGGTTGCATGTACCGAAAATTCCAGCGTACGAACTAACATTCGTTTGTGCTGATGGAGTACCTGGGGTCGACGAAACCACAATCATTCGGTTGGCAAATAATTCAGCTGTGACAACGATTCTGTTCTTTGTGTGTCGTCTTTGCTAATAGAAATTTTGTGGATGTAAGGATAAGGGGTAGTTTTTCAGTCTAGTTTATTCGACTTTATTCTTCTTGCTTGAATAAGCTTTTCACAATCATCAAAATGTTTAGCTCGTTTGTTTTATTTCGGTCTGTTGCTTTTACACATTGAACAGGGATTAACCGGCTCAAGACCTCTTGCTTCTATATTTAAATAGAAGACAAGTTTTTAACAAAATGGCAAAGTGACATTGATTTTCGTGGCTGCACACTACTTTTATCATGCTTTCTGGTCCGTGACAACCCTCTTTAGAAAGCCTTGCTGCAATTGTTGAAAGTAAAGGCACACAAGTTGACATAGTCAACTAAACTCTTTTTACAACACACATACACGTTGTAAAAGAAATCTATTGATGGCTTTCGATGTGGAGTCTCTTTAGAGGTGTCAAGATTGAATTGTATTTTGTGGGCAATTGTGTGAAGAAAACTTGAAAAGTAAGGTTTACAACGGTAGTTCTCATTCGTTTGGGGAGAGCCTGGCCTTATAGAGTTCGGTTTTATTTGCAACAATTGCAGCAAGGCTTTCTGAAGAGGGTTGTCACGGACCGGAAATCATGATAAAAGTAGTGTGCAGCCACGAAAATCAATGTCACTTTGCCATTTTGTTAAAAACTTGTCTTCTATTTAAATATAGAAGCAAGAGGTCTTGAGCCGGTTAATGCCTGTTCAATGTATCATCAAAATCTTTAAAATTAACTTTAAGTTTTCATTTCTTACAGCACACAAATTCCGGTAGGAGCTGCTAAACTTTCGTTAAAAAAAGAATTTTTGTTGCAATTACCAAATGTTATTAATCGTAATGGATATTCGGTTCGACATACCACAATATGATAAATATGATCATCGTATTGTAGACGCAACTAATTGATCGGTCATACCAAAGAATCGCGAATAATGTGATTAGTTGCCACAATTGGCGTTTGTGGTAGCCATCGATTTTGTAAAAAATTCGTTGCCACCAATTATTAGTGATGACAACTAAATTGTGGATTGTTTAATGGTACTTTTTGGTTTGAATAGGCATTACTAGAATAATAAAATTTGATTATTACTGCCCTGAAGCCCATTAATTAGTCTAATGTTTTTCAGTAAAAATCTTTCATCATCGTTTCCAGCTATGCTTAAGAGTACTTGCAGTGTTAAAGCATACAGTTTTTTGTCTGATGAAAACTTTATATTTTTGCATTAAACAAGTGCAGCATGTGGATTTTTAGGTCCAAACATTATTTTTTTTGAGGTTCGGATACTTCGTGTATTACCGATGTTTGAGTTCCAATTACTGAAAATTACAGGTTGTCCTTTTGGAATACTCGAGGAGCATGCAACCTTAATCATTCTGTGTCAAAAAATTTGTTTGTGGCAATGAATCTGTTCTCTGTGTGTAGGAGTTGCCAATATCGTTTTAACTTTAACTTTGGAACTATCACAAGTTTTTCATGCGTAATTTTCAGAACATCCTATATTTTTGTACAATTGATATGAGCAAACGTTTTCTGACATAAATTCTGGCTGCCACATTAAGCCGTGATAAATTATTTGCATTTATGCTCGTTCTTTCATTTTCCATTTCTTGATTTAAACCCGAGATCCAGTCGGAACCTGACGATTTAAGGAAGAAAGCCAATAAAGTGAAAAAACATCGTCACAAGAGCGGCCTATTTCTTTCCTCGAAGTGGCATTCCACATAATGAGGAGCAAACTAATACGTCGTACATTAAGATACATGTTTTTGAAACACCCTTTGGTCACAATTTTATACATAACATAATTTTGTACATAGCAGGGTAGCAGTTCCACATAAATCCTTTAATAGTCCGTAATGAATTTATTACGGCCAACTGTTAAAGTTATTCCAAGTAAAAGGAAACTTTTAAATGTTCTGACCTTTTTATGCCCATAACTCCTCCATTGCTTTCCTTTGACCTTAATGGAAATCCTAACCTAGTGTGTTTTTTTGCAAGGAACAGTTTGTAGACAGACAAAGGACTACGTTGTTTCTTGATTTCCAATACGAAATATTTTCGAGTTTTGTGAATTATTTGCCATTTGACTTGCTTGGCTGATGATGATAACTTTGTGTCCGACATATGTGACGGCTGTTATGAGAACCGACTCTTTTACTTAAAGATGGTCATTAAAGGCCAATGGGACAGTAAGTCTGGGTGCGTATGAGTAATTTTTATGATTCGCATCGCTTATACGCTACGGTGTCGCATCATTTAGACTAACATTATGAAGTGACTAACATTAGGGTGGCAGGGTATTGGTTGGATTGGATTACTGCGAATTTCATCTGTAAATTTTCCCTCTACTCACAGTGATTCGGCTGCTGTTTCGCAAACGAAAGCAAAGTAATTATTATATTTTCGAATGTTGTTGCGTTCGTCATTCGAATAAGTTTAAATTGCACAATGCATTTTTCACTTTCATTATTGTTGGCCGACTGTTGGCTGCAACGAACAACGAGTAGAAAATGCGCTGGACATTAAACTATTTTTAATTACTTATCACGCTCTAGATGTGCTGGAGTGTGGGCAGCAGCGCGAGGAGGTGGAGATGGCGATAAAAGTTTGCGAAATAAAGCTCATGACAATCCGCTAAATTGTTTTTGTTAGTGTTGTTGTTGTTTTGTTTCTTTCGTGCATTTCAATCCATACATAGGGTAACCGTGGAGAAATTTGAAACAGTTGCACAAAATGTCGTGAAAATCACAAGTTGCTCATAAAGTAACAGGACCTTAAATGTCTCACATTTATTGATAGACGTTATTTTTTAATTACAACTCTTAAAAACTAGCAAAACAAAGAAGAATTAATAATAAAAACAAAACTAAATAAGAAAAAATTGATAAAAATATGCTAACATTTTTTTGAAAAAAAATTAAAAGAATTTAAAATACTACAGGATGGCAAACGAATCGTACTACAAAAATGAAACGTTATAACTTGTTTTCTGTGTGAGCAATTGGCTTATTCTTTATTTTATTTGGGAGGTTAGTATTTAGATTTGATAAAATGAATGCTTGGTATGACGAAAAGGGGATTTGGATAGTGCAGCGGTACCATTCTTTGCAATCCTGCATTTTCGTCCAAAGGGAATTTATGCGAGAGTTTGGCGGAAATCCCCCGAGTAAATGGACCATTATGAGGCTGGTTATCGTGTTTGCCGAATCTGGAAACATCGCACGGAGACCATCGAAGACACCATCGCAGCTGTGGCATCGTCAATTTCGGCGCAAATTGCAATTAGCAAACGGTCATTACAACGAATAATTAATGACGACCTTAACTCGTTGCCTTAAAAAGTCCTCTGGATTTGCCTATTCGAATGGAATTTATTAAAAGGGCCGGCAGTGAATCTAATTATTGCGGATTAGACTCACTGCCGTATATGGAGTAATTATAATCGGCAAAGACCCCATGAGATGAAACTGCACCCAAAACGATTTACTGTGTGTTGCGCAGTTTCATCAAGATGCATTGTGGGGCCAAACTTTTTTAAAGAAAACGGTGTAACAGTGACTGTTAATGGTAATCGATATTTGAAGATGTTGAAGGAGTTTTTTTTTACCCAAAACTGCATCCAAGAAGTAACACAATTGGTGTGCCACCCTGTTTATTAATTAATCATTTAACATTTTAAACTTGAATCGGCTGTAAAAAAATACTGAATTTTTTTTTCAAATTTCACTTTTTATTAGAAAGGTTAAACTTTGTCATTTAATAATGGAACACAATATCATGCACATAATTGCCAAAACTGGCTTGGCATCACCTCATCCAATCAACGCAATTTTTCAGTACATTTTCGATTATTTTGGTTTGAATCTCTTCAATGGCTACTTGGAGTTCATGTTTCAACGCTTCAATTGTATCTGCGTGATTGCGTAACATTTTTCCGTTGTACTTGGCGAACATTTATCCGTTTAGCTCGTTTCTTTTATTTCGGTCTGTTGCTTTTACACATTGAACAGGGATTAAACCGTCTCAAGACCTCTTGCTTCTATATTAAAATAGACGACAAGTTTTTAACAAAATGGCAAAGTGACATTGATTTTCGTGGCTGCACACTACTTTTATCATGATTTCGAGTCCGTGACAACCCCCTTCAGAAAGCCTTGCTGCAATTGTTGAAAGCAAAACAGAACTCTATAAGGCCAGGCTCTCCCCAAACGAATGAGAACTACTGTTGTAAACCTTACTTTTCAAGTTTTCTTCACACAATTGCCCACGAAAATACAACTCACTTTTGCCACCTCTAAAGAGACTCCACATCGAGAACCATCAATTGATTTCTTTTACAACGTGTGTGTGTGTTGTAAAAAGATTTTTCCCTGATGACTCCCCAGAGAAAATAATCCAAAAAGCTCAAATCACAGCTCTAAAGCGGCCAATGAACATCATAATTTCGGCTAATTACTCGATTTTCGAAAAAAGTGCTTAAAACATCGATGGTTGTGTTGGCTGTGTGAGACATGTGGCCCAGTCTTGTTGAAACCAAATGTCGTCTATGTCACTCTCCTGAATTTTTGTAAATTTTGCTTATTGACATAGCCTCCGAGATGAAAATGAGCTTCATCCGAAAACACGATTTTTTGTAAAAATTATCTCCTGCCAAACAATCTTCAGCCCATTGGGCTGATCAAAAACGCATCGGAAGGTAATCACGCTTTAGTTCTAAGAACAAATAATATGTATATTTTTTTAGAAACTTCGTTTCTGTATTTTTGTACAAGCTCGTACTTTGGAATCTAGTCTTTAATTTTGGTATCTAGCAAATTTAGTGCTGATTGCATCAAATGACTAGTTTTAACATACAGAGTGCGGCTAAAGTAACTATGTATATGATTTGTTTTTTAAATAACTATTGAAAAAAACAAAAAAATTTATGATAAAAAGAAAGTTTATTTTATGTTATTTTTTTACATTAATTATGAAAAATAATATCAGTTAAATGAGAACCGTTTTCTCTAACGCAAAAATGTGCTCTTTTTATGGCATTTTCCATAACTTTGTTGAGTGTTTCTTGTGGTATACGATCAACTTCTTCTTGAATGTTGTCCTTTAGTTGCTGCAAGGTTTGGGGCTTATTCACATAAACTTTGTCTTTGAGATAGCCCCACAAGAAAAAATCCGGTGCAGTCAAATCTGGCGATCGTGGTGGCCATCTCAAATCGCCGTTTTTAGAAATTATCCGATTTGGAAATTGTTGTCTTAATAAGTCCATCGTTGCACGGGCTGTATGAGATGTTGCACCATCTTGTTGAAACCATATATTGGCGTTTGGTGGCAGTTGCGGAAATAAAAAATTGTGTAGCATTACTCTGTAACGTTCTCCATTTATTGTTTCACATACACCTTGATCGTTTTCAAAAAAAAAGGATCGTAAACTTTTTGGGCGGTAATGCCACACCAAACGGTAACACGAATTGCGTGTACAGATTTCTGATGAAGATTTTTGGGATTTTGGGATCCCCAAAATCTGTTGTTTTGTTTATTTACGAAACCGTTCAAGTGAAAATGCGCTTCGTCGGTCATCATTAAATTTGACAAAAAAATTTCATTTTGATCAACGAGATTTAAAACTGCTCTAGCACATTCCAAGCGCAATACGACGTCCTCAGGATTTATTTTTTGGACTAGTTGGATTTTGTAAGGGAAGAGGTGCAAATCGTGTTTTAAAATTCGCCGAAGAGTGCGGTCAGAAAGCTGCAACTGGGAAGATCGTCTTCTCGTTGATGTCTCCGGATTTTCTTCGACGCTCTGTCGCACAGCATCAATATTTTCGACCGATCTGCCAGTTCGAGGTCTGCCCGTACGGCTTGAATCTCCGACAGTCCCATATTCAGCCAAATTATTCACCAACGAACGAATGGTTGGACCCGTTGGAGCAGTTCTTACACCATAAAATCTTCTGTATGCACGTTGAGTATTAATTATCGAACGATGATTTTGAATGAATAGAAAAACAATCTTAGTTCTTTGCGCAATTGTATAGCGTTCCATTTTTAAAAATTCTCCCAAGTTTAATTTTTGAAATAGGAAAAAAGAAAAAGATAAATACTCGCAAGCAAAGAAGTTACAATTGTTTTACATCATATAGTAACTTTAGCCGCACCCTGTATAACCTCTTGAGTTGTTTATCTTTCATTAATCCTAACTTAGAAAAAAATTAATGTACAAGCACTGATGTGAGCTAAACTGAATACGTATGCTGCCAGTTTGTAGATTTTTAGGGACAAAGGTTTGTCAAAAACATATTCTAAATAACCTTTCTGCTGCCGCAAACTTTCAGCAATTTAAATTTTAAAAAGTGAAAACGTCGTTACTTTCGACCATGCCGAGCCTTATATGCCCTCCAACGTCCATACAATACTAAAGGGCAAAAACAAAGGTCCGTTGCTAACCATGCATCCGTCCCTAAGTTAGGCAAAACTTTAAAATAACTCTAAATATTTAAAGATTCGTAGCAAAAATTTGCTTTAATTTGAGTACCTATAAGATCATATTGACCGCCCGTTTCGACCATGCAGGAAGTTTTTTGGAACACATGAGCCAAAACGTCCAGCAGCTATGCTCTTTTTTAAGGTATTAAGTGCTGTCCAACAAGCATTATCTATTTTAATCATTGTCCGTTTACAAAAAATGGATTTTATTAGCAACTATTAAAAAAAAATACTTTTTACCGAGGTACCCTTTGTCCCTTTAAGGGAAACATTTCTCCCCTGTGGCAATTTCAACCATATTCCCACGTAGATAATGACCAAAAGCCATCATCATGCACAATTTTAGGACCCTAGCTTTATTCGTTCGACCGCTATCGTGCACGCAGAGAAATAATATGGTTACTATATGGTCACAGCAACAATAGTATGTTCTCTGCAATAAAAGAATGGTTGTCGCAACGTTAGTATTGTTTTTTGAATTTAATTTTGACAATAGTATGATTGCGGCAATATTGATATCGTTGAAATGTAACAAAAGCATTGTTGCCGAATTAAAAAATGAAAATATGGTTGTAGCAACAATATAAATATGGTTGGTGGGACAAAAGTATTGTTTCATGGGTTTTATGTTAACAATAGCATGATTACGGCAATCATACAGGCAAAATCTTAATTTATTTTTAATTTGACAATGCTATTTTTACGAATCTAACGCAATAATAGTAGTTTCTATATATAAATTAAATTTTTTCAAAACAAAATACGGATTAGTATAACTGAAATATTTTTAATAAATGAATTGTTTCTACTGTTAAATAAATCACTCCCTTTATACAGAGATTTATGTATTTTTACATAACTTATTTAATAAAAATCTCTATTGTTGAAAAACAACTTAACCCAATCTTTACAAAAAAATTTGTTGATCATAGAATGGTTGTATGTAAGTCATACTATGGTTGTGAGGATCATGCATATCATGGTTGTATGTGAAACATTCTTTGGTTGTGAGGATTATAAACGGTTGTGGGGATCATAGTATGGTTGAGTGTGAATAATAATATTGTTGTGGGGATCATAGTATGATTGTGTGTGAATAATTCGATTGCTGTGAGGACCATAATATTGTTATGGGGATCATAGTATGGTTGTGTGTGAACCATACTATTGTTGTGATGATCATAATATTGTTGTGACACAACCATATAACCAACAATAGTATGATGCTCTTCGAATATTGTTACCCCAACCATACTTTTTTTCTGCGTGTACTTTACACATGCTTAAATGTACAATACATTAAAAACTTTAATGATACAAATATTTCAGTGTTGCTCCAAAAAGGAACAGAGTCGCACAAAATTAAAATCGCTCAATTTGATAAGTTTGAAAAAGTCGCACACAAAGTTGCGAATTGCGACTTTAGTCGCACAACGGTAACACTGTTCCTGCAGCACAATTCACCCGGCCAACTCATGGCTAGCCAGTGTAGCATTTCAACAGATATTTGAAGGTTGAAGATGTGTGCTCTGAGCGTTGCACGACGGACCTCCAATGAATTTGTTCCAATATTCAGCAAAAATCTGTGAAAATATACGCCAACAAATACAGTTACGTCGAATTAAGACTGACGCACTTTACAATTGATATACTAATTCACACCATATACTTATAGATGGGGTAGTATGATAAGTGACAGTCACGATTTGTTTTAAGAGGACGTCGTGACTCATATCATAGCATATTGCCGTAGTTTTTTTCGGAGCTGTCGGCTCACTTTGCTATATTTTAAGGCTTGGTTTTGAATAGCGCGTTGGTTATTTACTAGATATTGTTGACGTTCTTTTATTAGATCTGTGGACAGTTTAAAAAAAGGAATGTTTGTATTTCTCTCAACATCCCATTAAGGAACAAACGGAAAATTTTATCGTATCTACTAAAAGTTACCATGGGGTTTTAAAACTTAATACGTTTTTCGTTTATATATATTTTCTTATTTTTATTTTTTTTTATAATTTCACAAGACATTGATGTTGTTCGCTCATAAAACTCTATTAGAGTTGTAGGTTGTCCATTCGGGAAAAACCAATATGATATCAATTATGGGCCGCTGTGAACTGATTTCAATATATTTCGTGCGTGGCTCAAATTGGAATAATGTTTTCAGTTTATCGATATTGGTTTATAATTGCGGCCTGTACTTTGATTACACCGATAGCGAGACGGGTGGAGGAACATACTGTCATTGCTCAACGCAATCGGCACTAAGTCGTAATATCCTGTACCAAGGTTTGGTGTAGGTGTAGGGTATAAAGAGGGAATGATGTCACCTCCCTCTCTCTTAAAAGATAATTACACTGTACAATACACTAATAATACCAGTGGGCCGCTTTGGGGTGATAATTAGTTTACACAGCTGTCATGCTAGTCAACCCAGGTTCAACTCTAGGTAATAATATCTGTTCTATTCTTTTGCGGCGGGGTTTCCCCTCGCAAATATAGGCATTTTCGCGGGTAAAAGCTTTGTCTAAGCCTTGTAAAAATTGCTCTATAAAATGAATTAGCCGTTCAGAGCCGGTGTTGAACAGTATGTCCCAGTCAGCGAGTATAGAAATTATGTGGTGCACAGGTTTTTGATTTGAGAGCAGTTTCCTCTTGTCCTTAATAGGATGGTTTGGGACTTAATAAACAGTGGCACTATCCTGTTGGAACCATGTATCCTCTAATTGAACTGCCCTTAAGAGCCGGCTGAAAAAATCCTGGAAGGTTATCCTGGAAAAAAACCAAGGCGGTTATCCTGGAAAAAAAACCAAGACGGTTATCCTGGAAAAAGTAAGGGCCTACTCGTGGCGCACCACACAGTGACGTGGTCTGAATGCAGAAATCTCTGGTGAATTTCTCTGGGGTTTATTTCACTCTAGTACCGCATATATTTTGAAAATAACACAATTGCCTCACGGGATATAGTTGCAAGAATGTCCTCACAAGAGGTCCGCCGTGTCAAATAGTCCCGTGCTGACAATTGTTGGAGCACGCACATTTTATACGGGTGAAAATTCAGTTCATCATGAAGAATCCGGTGGAGAGAACGTCTGGAAATGCCAAGAGCAAGTGATTGCTTCCGAGCAGAGCGTTTCGGAGATTGGAGTACTGCTGCTCTAACTCTCTCGATGTTTTGTGGTGCTGTAATCCTTCTCTTAGGTCCCCTTCGTACACATGACACATTAGGTTACCCAATTTACAATTGATTGCCATCAAGGAACACGTCCGCGTGGGGGCACAGCGAATCGTAAACAAAAAGCACGCTGCACTGCAATGATCGAGAGGGCATTTGAAAAATACGCTTCAACACAAAATGACCTCGCGTGTCCAATGCATGATGGCAATTGAAAGGCAGACGAATACAAATCTCCCGTTAGCCACTATAAGCCACGTACACTCTCCACTCCCTTCGACCAACAGTGCTACCACAGCCTGCAGTACAAAAAAGCAAATTATCGTGCTCCACCCTGTACAACTTCCAGGAGAATGAAGTTGTATCGGCGCCAGATGTATAAGTTATGCCAAGAGTTTTTGTGTCAAAGCCCAGCTAGCATTTTTTGAATTTTTTAATCAAATTCGAGTCTTTTTCGACTCTTATGCGCGATTAAAAAGTCGGAATATGCGCGCTTTTTCTGAACATAAAAGATACTTTTGTTGGGAGAAAAGTGTGCCTGCCCCGTGACTCTTCTTAATAAACTCTTCTAAACAAACTAATACTCTTCTAAATAAACTAATATAGAAAATGGCTCATAGTCATTTTCTATATTAGTTTAGAGTCATTTTCGACCCCTTTCCGAGTAGTTTTAAAGTCTTTTTAGAAACGGTGTTTGATCATTTGTTAGTCTCATTTGTGACTCTTTTTGGATACGTCTTTCAGTCATGTTAGAATCACTTACGAGTCTTTTGTGAGTAATTTATCAGTAATTTTATAGTCATTAATCACCCGTACTTCTAATCATTTGGGAGTCTTTTTAGCGTCATTTGGGAGTCTTTTTAGGGTCATTTATGACACTTACTTGAGTCATTTATCAGTCGTATTTCTAAACGTATTTACCACCCCGTTCCGCAATCCGATTAAGAGTGAAATCCGAATCCGATTAAAATTAAACAGTCCAGTACTCATCTTCACAAAAACTTTTGTGTGATATTTTCACTTGCTTTTGTAGTTCTGTGAATAAAGCATATGTGACGCGCAAAATAGAAAGGGACCTAAGGTTAAAAACCAGTTTTGTTCAGGAGAGCCATTTTAAAGATTAGGTCCCTTTCTATTTGCGTTTAGAATCGTCGATTTCACTTTCATAAAACGCGCTTATCTCTGGGAGGAAACACTTTTGGGGCATGGGATCGGTCTCATTCGATGCTCAGATGTTGTCCACATCAAAAAAAGAAAAAAAATGAAAATTGAATTTTTTAACCTTAGGTCCCTTTCTCTATGTGCTGTCACATATTTGCAAATGAAAATATATCACAAAAGTTCTTGTGAAGATGAGTACTGGACTGTTTAATTTTACTTAGATTCGGTTTTCACTCTAAATCGGATTACGGAACAGGGGTGTTAAATCAAGTATTTTTCAGTCGGCTTTCTGAGTTTATTTATAAGAAAATAATTGTTTATTTGAAAGAAAATATTTATTTTAAAGAAAAAAAAAATAATAATAATAAATCTATTACAATACTTTGATCATTTTAAAAAAGGATATTGTATATTTCACTTTCACAATAAATGATAGAAGTTAATTGTATATATGAACAAAAATTTAAGTTTTTGACATTTACTTAAAAATACGCAAAGATTGTCCCGTTTTTCTTAAGAAAACGAAAACTTAACAAGCAGTTTTTAATCATCTTTCTGAGCAAAATATGATCATAAAATACATAATTATAATCACTTTTCAAACACCTGCATGATTAATTTGCGATTACTATACAATTTTTTGTTATAATTTAAATCGAACTCTTTTTACCCATTAGCGCGAATCACTATCGAGTCCTTTTTTGATCATGTAGGTGATTAATCAGTTTTTGATCACCAAAAGTACTCGAAGAAGACTCAACAAGGTGATTTTTCAAAAAATGGTCTTCCAAATGCTAGCTGGGAGAAACTGAGCAACAATTTAGCCGCCAGAAATGCGATTCGCCCAAAAAGATGATTTTTCGAGACCTTGTTGCCAACTAAGAAGCGATAACTAACCCTGTGCTGCAAGAAAAATCGTCCTTTAGACAAAACCAACTGATCCTTTTGCAAAATGATCTCCTGAATAGGAATTGAATGTCCGTTTTGCCCCGCCAAGTATAGTTTTGGAGATATCGTGAAAATGCAACTTTTCGGATTTTTTTCATTAGTCTGCCTAAAATTTCTGCAGTCAGCAATTTATATCCGATTCACTTAAAAATTGAAAATATCAATTGGTAGCAAATGCATCTTTCATATTAATTTATAAAAATCGATTTAAAACTGTGGAAGTTACAGCCAAAAAAAAATCAAAATTTTGTTTTTTATGTTGAAAAATTTTACTTTAACTGCCAATTGTACCCCAATTATGAAGATCCTCCACTAGTTTTTGCACAAAATTATAAACGGACATTCGGAATTCGAATTCAGGAGATCATTTGGTTTTGTCTAAAGGAGAGCACAAAAGTAAATTTTTGCAGAACTGTGTAAGTGGATAATCGTGTGTCAGAGGCAACTGCATCTTGAAAGCGAATAGTGGGAGATCTTTGTGCGAAATTCTCATCAGGTTGATGAGTTACGTTTTTGAAATCGAAGCTAGGTTTTTAGGAATGAGGCGCTCACTCTCGGCTATGACAACCACATTTTCATCAAACCTTACTGTATGACGTTGGGGACTGTAAGTGCTCGCTAGCTTCCCGACTTTTTTGCACAAACTTTCTCAGAGTGTTGACAAGGAAATAAGTTTGCATAAGTTTCCCACCATTTTTAACCGCAAAACTTTTTTTAAATTTTTAAAATACCATTTTAATTGGCATACTTCCCCTCGTACCCTAAAAGGAAAACTTTTATTTGAGAGGAAATATTAGTAATTCTTTTTTTGGCAGTCCTAGTACAAAAGTGTCCCTAGTTTAAATGCTGGTGGCGCCACTATCAAGTGCACTTTACTACGCAAATAAGTGGTGGGGCAGAGTAAAACTCGCTGGTGGTCAGCATCATTTGGTGGACACTTTTGTTTAGATTCAACGCCATGACGATGCATTTATTCGCTCGCCGCCCGCTCTCGGTTTGAGTTGGGAATGGTGGTTCTGTAATTGTTTACTTATTAAAATCAGGATTTAGATTTATTGCTTTCGTTACAGTTTTTTTGGCGCAAAGTTCGAGAAGTGAATTTACGGTCACAGTTTTGAGTTTAATGGAAACGATTGAAATTTAATTATTTCTACTTTGCCGTTTTTGTTTGGAGGGGGTTGTTTTTCAAGGCGGAGTTCAAACGTATTGAAACTTTGAAATTGGAATTTTATTTCGAAGTAAAAACGCAACACTATCATAGAACGAAACAAAACGCACGACGTTAATTGCAAATAAAACAAAAAGTTTTGAAAAAATTATCTAATATATTTTATTATGATAAAGGGTGGTTAAATTTTAAGGCCCGATGTTGAATGTGAACCACACATAAACGTCAAGTTTTTTTGTTGCATTTCATTTGATATTTCTCAATTTCAGACTAACTCAATTTCATCCATGGAAAGATACACAAGCGAGCAACGCGTTAAGGTTATTCAGGCTTATTAAAAAAATGAAAATCAATTTTCGAGAAAAAATCATATTCGGTGATAAGGCACATTTTCACCTCAATAGATTCGTCAATAAGCATAATTGCCGCATTTGGGCAAATGATAAGCCAAGAGCGATTGTCAAAAAAACCAAGGCAACCACGAAGAGTGACTGTTTGGTGCGGTTTATGGGCTGACGGCATCATCGGTCTGTATTTTTTCCAAAATGTGGCCGGTCAGGCAGTTACTTTGAATAGTGTTCGCTATCGTGAGGTGATAACGAACTTTTATGGCCCGAATTGAAAGATATGAAAGTGGACGATGTGTGGTTTCAACAGGACGTTGCCACTTGCCACACAGCTAACGAAACAATGGCTCTTTTGCGCGACAAATCAACCTAGGCCTTTAAAATTTTACCACCCTATAGAAGGATCTATGGCAATTATGTGTGACACAAAATATTGGCCAAATGCTCGCCAGTGCTTCGGTGGCCTACCTCTTGTTGATGGTCCATATTTTCAATGACTATGAAACATAATAGAGGTTCAATGTCGTTAACGATCTGAGTTATTTCATCCTTCAGTTATTGAATTGCTCGGCTTATTGACATACTTTTCTTTAAATATCCCCAAAAAAAAAGAAGTCCAACGGCCAACTAACATCGCCAAGACATGATATAACACGGCAATTGAATTTCTCGTGCAAAAGTACCACTTTTGCTTTGGCTCTGTGGCAAGTGGCACCATTTTGTTGAAACCATATATCGATCAGGTCCATATCCCCAATTTCTGGTCCCAAGAAGTCCGTTACTACGAGGGTTGCTATATATTTCTGGCCTAATACTGAAAATGAGAATATTTATCATCTAAAATGGTTTTTATTGTTTATCAAAGTATTCTCCAGCACGATTTAAAAACTTTAGCATGCGCTTAAACCAATTGCCGAAGCACTTTTTCACTCCGATTGAGACACCTCCAGAACATGGTTTTTGAACCCTTCAACAGCATCTTCTGGCAATGAAAATCGTTGAAGACGCATTTTTTTCTTGATGTGCGGGCATAAAAAGAAGTCACTGGGTGCCAAGTCAGGGCTGTACGGCGGAGAACCCATCAATTCGACGTTTTGGCCGGTCAAAAAGGCGCTGCTTTCAGCCGATGTGTGAGAGCTCGCATTTTCATGGTGCACAATGATTACTCTTATCTTGTTCGTTTTTCGAATTTCTCTGAAGACTTCAGGCAAACAAATTGTGGTGTACCACTCAGAATTGACCGTCCTACGTTGCTTAAGTGAAACAGTCGCCACATGACCACTTTTGCTGAAGAAACAGGCGACCATTTGCTTCGAAGTGCTTCTTACACGAACAACTTTCGTTGGATTTGGCTCGTCTTCGAAGACCTACACGGTCGATTGCTGTTTTGTTGCGGGCTCATACGCATAGATTCATGATTCGTCACCTGTAAAGATCTTATAAAGGTCTTTTGAAGCACCGCGATCGTATTTTTTCAAAATTTCTTTTCACCAATCGATACGAGCCTTTCTTTGAGCGATTGTTAAATTGTGCGAAATCCAACGAGAACAAACCTTTTTAACGGCCAGTTTTTCATGCAATAATGAATGTATGCTGGAGAAAAAAATGCCCAAGAATGCCTCTATTATCAGTTCCCGCACGGCATAAATGTTCTCTGGCACAACGGCCGCTTTGGACGACCTTCGTCTTTGAGCGAGCGTCAGCCACGATTGCACAGTGCTTCATCGCCATACAAAGATTAAAGTTGATCGATGTACTCTTGTCGTGATAATCCACGTCGAAAGTTGTGTAAAATTATCGCACGAAAACGTTCACGAGTTAATTCCATTTTTTTTGCCAAATTGATTTTTTCAAGTCATTGTAAAAAATACAAATGATGGTCGTACGTCATTTATGCTAAAAAATTACAAACTTTCCAATAGAAATGTCAGATGGCGCCGGGCAACACTTAGTGTTGCCTAAGCAAGAAATATATGGCAACCCTCGTGCCTCGCGAAACTGAACACAATACACGGTATCTGATTCGCCGACCTCAGTTTCGAAGAATCATGGCCAGATGACGCTGCCATCCTATAAACCGCAGCAAACAGTCACTGTTTGTGGATTCATAGGCTTTTCAATAATCACTCGTGTATTCTTATTTACCCAAACGTGGCAGTTCTGCTTGTAACGAATCCACTAAGAACACATTTGGTCAATTGTGCTTACCAAAGAAATCACGGTGTGAAATTAATTCACTTTCATTTAAACGATCATATTTGTAAAAGGCTTCAACAATCTCAAAGCGCAGCTCATTTCTGTACCTCTCGATGGTTGAACTTGTCAAACACTGAAACAAAGAAATGCCAAATTAAGTTGGACCAAAAACTTGACGTTAAGATGTGACTCACAATTAACATCGTGCATAATGGCATACTAAAGTGTTGGACCCTTTAGTATAAATTCCAAATCCGATGTTAAAAACTTAAATACTTTGAGTTCTGGCTACTTAACATTTTTGGATGTGGGCGGTGCCACTCCCCTCTGTAAAAACACATACGCGTATAATCTTTGACAAATTTTTCGGCCACAATTGCATATCGGTAAATTTAAGTCAATCTGTCTATAATTAAGGTCTCTACAGTTGTTTTAAAAAAGAGGGCGTGTCACCGTCCACTTTCCCCCTAACGTTTTTCATTACACACTCAAAGTATATCTACCGAATTTGATAATACTAATAACACAGTGTGACATAGAAAAATACCTGGGAAATAACATTATTTTTCTTGTAGATCAACAACAAGAAATCGGTTTTGAAATTTCCCAAAAACCTCAAAAACTTGAGCTACGGGTAAAAACCCGGTTTTTTGGATCTTAAGCACTTATATGCCAGTAACTTGGAATATCAAACGATTTTAAGTTTTTTGGCTGATTTGGAAAGAAGAAACCGCCTTTGGAATGGTGTATACACTTTTAAAATCACACTGAAAAAAATCTGTGTATTTTTCCTGTACACTCATTTTTTTAAATTTTTTGTAATTTTTTAACTTTGGAGAATTTTTTTTAAAGGAACCGAACAATTTTTTAAACTAAAAAATAAAGAGAGTGTTCTTACGAATATTATTCGTTGTCAATTTTATTTAAACAACATTTTTTAAAACAATACAAGTAATGGCAATACTACTTAGATATGTTTGTTTGACCGTTTTCTTTTTAATTGAACATCGTCAGTATCCCGTTTAAGTGACCAGCAATATTCGGAAATCATTTTTATTTTATCTTTTCCTTCAAAACGTTTTTCCATTGTAATTATTTCTGGATATAAGTGTTCGTCTTGTTCATCACTGAACAGGCCTAGGTTTTGTGGGAAGAATTCTAGATGTGAATGAAGAAAATGCATTTTAATTGACAAGTTGCAGTCCATTACACCATACGCATTAAAAAATTCGTCAACAATCGCGTGATTACCAAGAATGTTATCACATAGTGCAACAAAACTCTTCATTGCGCGTTTTTTAACGGAACTGAGCTTGTTGATAAAGTTTTCATCTCTTAAAATCGGTTGATATTCACCCAAGTTACTGGCATATACGAGTGCATAAGATCTGAAAAACCTGAATAATTGGGCGATACCACGCCCTTTGTTAAAATCTTACACGTTTATAGGTAGTCACAATCCCTGAAAAACTAAAATTTTAAGAGATCGATTAAGCTCTACATTACAATTAAAAAAGGGCTGTGGCACTTGCATTAGGCAGCTGTACACATCTTGACCAGATGATGCTGTTGTCATTTTGTTCTTCACCTCATGGAAAAGGCGATGGTTAATCTCATTGTGTGAGAAATGAACATACGAATTAATACTTTTCGCAGTTAGATTATGATTCCAACAACCATAGTATGATTCTCAAAACAATAGTATTATTTGCCCGGAAATTGGTTGATGCCCAAAACTAGAACCACTAGGAACCACTTTTACAATAGCCTCCTTCGATATATATAACCGAATATTGAAAAGCCAGTACCATAATATGACCATAGCTATAATCTCATGTTATGTACGCAGAGAACAAATATCGTTACTATATGTGACGCGCAAAATATAAAGGGGCCTAGGTCAAAAACCAGTTTTGTTCAGGAGAGCCATTTTAAAGATTAGGTCCCTTTCTATTTGCGCTTAGAATCGTCGACTTCACTTTCATAAAACGCGCATATCTCTGGGAGGGGAACACTTTTGGGGCAAGGGATCGGTCTCATTCGATGCTCAGATGCTGTCCACATCAAAAAAAAGTGAAAACTTGATGAAAAGTTTTGTTCAGGAGAGCCATTTTAAAGATTAGGTCCCTTTCTATTTGCGCTTAGAATCGTCGACTTCACTTTTATTAAACGCGCATATCTCTGGGAGGGAACACTTTTGGGGCATGGGATCGGTCTCATTCGATGCTCAGGTGCTGTCCACATCAAAAAAAGTGAAAAGTTGATGAAAAGTTTTGTTCAGGAGAGCCATTTTAAATATTAGGCCCCTTTCTATTTGCGCTTAGAATCGTCGACTTCACTTTCATTAAACTCGCATACCTCTGGGAGGGAACACTTTTGGGGGCATGGGATCGGTCTCATTCAATGCTCAGACGTTGTCCACAAAAATTGATTTTTTAGCCTTAGGTCCCTTTCTCTATGCGCTTTCACATATGGTGACGGCAACAATTATATGCTATCTGCAAAAAAGTCGAGTCGAGTCGAGTGGGATGATTGTATTGATGATATCATGGTTGCGTGTACATCATACTATGGTTGTGAGGATCATAATATGGGTGTGCGGATTATAGAATGGATATGTGTGAATAATACTATTGTTGTAAGGATCATAATATTGTTGTGCCACAACCATATGCCCAACAATATGGTTCGTCCCGACAAGTGGTCCTGCAGCTCTATGCCACAAAGTAAACCCGACCACTCTCAAACTTTGCACGGTATTTTTTTAGCGACCAATAATCAGATGAAACTGGACTGGAGTATGTATTTTTCGTACATTCTCCTGACATTCTATATTCGGATTTTAGAACCCACAGCCTTAAAAGTCACGTATTACATCCGATTTAAATTAAATTTCTCATGGAGCGTTAGGAGCGACCACCACCAATCTTTACGAGTAGTACAATTGGACCTTTTAATTAATTAATGTTTTCGAATAGCCCCTATCCAATCTGAGGCCCTGCAGCTCTAAAATCCACAACTTTCGATTCCTATTTTATACCATCCGCCAAAGAATGGTCGGTAAACTTAGCTTCTCATTTCGTTTGCAACACCACAAAATATTGATTTATAATACGAGTATTTATTGTCGAAAAACTTTTAAGCCCATCTAGCCATTTCTTTCCTTGAGTCTGTTGGCAGCACAGACATAGCTGATAAGCTGTGCAGCAACTTTTGCTACATATCCAAATAGAGTAATTTTGAAAATTTGGCTGAGATTAAGGACGGTCGCATGGGCCACTAAAAAATGACAATTTTTTTTGGGGGCTCCTTATGGTATTTAAGATGCGGATTGGCCTAACTAAAGGACCATTTTATTAAATTAATTAAACTTAGTATATGTAAAGTTTTTTGTAAATTAATGTCCTACCCTTCTTCAAACAAATTGCAATCCCTCCACGACTTTTGCACCAATCTACACGAACAATTGCTTTAACTTTAATGATAAAAAAGAAGTTTGTACAACTGGTATCACTACAAGGACTCCTTAATTATACCGATCATTTCAAGTAATGATTTCATAGTTTTGAGGTTTTTTTTCCATTGAGTTCAATTTATCCCTTGGAGGCGAGACTTCGTATTTGGCAACGATGATAATATAAAATTAAATTACACTATACGGAGAAGTTCATGCGACTACAGACAGTCAGACTTTGTAAGGTTTTTACATTTTATTCCCTAATGAACATTTTGTTGTCGAATGACTCCAAATGTTACAAATGAGAAATTCAATAACATTCCCATGCAACATTTCCAACTAGCCACCGTTGTGCCGCATCCAGTCTCAGTGCTCGTTTCATGTAACATTTGTCGTTGGCGAGTGCAGTTCACTTCAGTTCTTCCAATGTCACATTGGTTCATTAACCGATAAACAGTTGTGACGACGTTTTTTTGAACTTCTTCTGCATTCTTTCCTTTATTCACATCTTTTTTTGATATCATTTTCTTCGCATAGTTTTAGCTCAAGGACATCATGCAGCGTGGGACATTCCGACCAACGACAGTGGTTGGAAACTGAAAGAAGTAGCAGAACTTAAAGTATTAGATGACTAATAGATCAAGGAGAATGGGTAGACCCTAATTTGCCTATGGTCTAAAATGCACCTCAAGGTCTTCAAAATAGTGGTTTACAACTGTAATTGCATCTTCATTTGAGGTAAAACGCTTGCCAGCAAGGAATTTTTTAGATTTGGGAACAGGTAAAAGTCACTGGGAGCTAAATCAGTAGAATAAGGTGGGTGGTCAAGCAACTCGTATTTTAATTCGTTGATTTTAGCCATTATTAAAACACTCTTGTGCGCTGGTGCGTTGTCTTGATGAAAAATTATTTTTTTGTGTTGTAAGCCAGGACGTTTTTCTCGAATTTGTACATTTAATTGATCTAAAAGGTTGCAATAGTACTCTGAATTTATTGTTTTACCCTTTTGCAGACAGTCAATCAATAAAATACCATTGAAGTCCCAAAAACCGTTGCCATAACCTTACCAGCCGATTGAATTGTTTTTGCCTTCTTTGGGGCACTTCCTCCAGCTTCAGTCCATTGTTTGGATTGTTATTTTGTTTCTGGAGTATAGTGGTGGATCCATGTCTCATCAACAGTTATGAAACGAAGCTTAAAATCCATTTTATTTCGATGAAAACGATCCAAACAAGCTTGAGAAATGTTCATTCTTATGCGTTTTTGGTCGACTGTTAACAAGTCCGGCACCCATCTTGCTGAAAGCTTTTTCATCTGTAGTTCTTCATGCAAAATTAAATGGACTCGATATTAGCTACTTCACGCACTTTTATTCGTCGATCATTTAGTACCATATCATGCACTTTGGCTACAATTTCTGTTGTTGTTGCTGTTTTTGGACGTCCACTACGTGGTTCATCTTCAATGCTTGTACGACCACGATTAAATTCAGCAACCCAATTTTTTACTGTTGTAGGAGCACTTTCACCTAACACATTCACCATATCATTATGAATTTCTTGTCCCGATAAACCTTTTTTATGTAAATATTTAATGACACCACGCATTTCTAATTTTTCCATTGTAAAAAAATCGCGGATGCGTCATTTGTGAACACCTGTTTCTATATGAAGGAGTTGCCAGATCGAAACAAAATTTAACATGTGTTCATAGCAGAGATGGAAGTTTCCAAAACACTTAACTTTTTTCTGTTTATACCGCGCTTTTTGTGCTAGGCTAAGAAGTTTCCGAGCCGCCCTCGTATATTAATTTTCTTTTAAATATTATGGGATTTAATACCCAACATCACACTGTGGTTCAGGGTACCAACAACTGCTTTATACCCCATCACCAAACTTATAAGTCGCGGCCTTACTAAACCAAGATAGACGACAGGATGGTCTGCGTGGCTCTTTACCTTGCCAAGGCCCACGAGACGGTCAATCATGCCACTCTGTCCTCGAACATCGCTGATAGGTCCCTTTAGCCTAGTTTAAAACATAAGGTCGTAAACTATATGTGTGGGCGCCAGTCATATGTAGGATTTAGAGAGAGGAAGTCGAAGCCCCTTAAAGTTATGCAGGGAGTTCCCCAGGATGGGGTGATATCTCCGGCACTGTTTACGGCGTTGAAATTTGGGTCATAGGCTGATGACTGCACTATCCTGACATCAGGACCCAAAGTGAATGACGTATACGAGAAGGTCAAATGTTACCTCGCACTATTAGGACGCTTCGTCGCTGCGTGAATATGAAAATATCTGACTCCTAATTATCAGCCACACTGTTTACTGCATGGACGCCGATGATGTCAACAACCCGTCTTCCAACTTCCCCAAAATCCGGTGCACGCAGAAAATAAGTATGGTTGTGGTGACAATATTCGAAGAGGATAATACTATTGTTGGTTGTATGGTTGTGGTACAACAATATTATGATCCTCACAATAATAGTATGATTCAAATAGAACCATATTATTATCCTCACAACCATACTTTTATCCTCACAACCATACTTTGATCCTCACAACCATACTTTGATCCTCAAAACAATAGTATGATTCACTCATAATCATACTATGAACCCCACAGCCATTGCATGATTTACACTCAATCAAATTATGATTCTCAAAACCATAGTATGTTTCACATGCAATTATAGTATAAACCTCACAACCATAGTACGATTTCCACGTAACCTTCCCTACAACCATAGTATGATCACACACAAATATACTATGATCTCCAATATTATTTATTAGAATTGGGTAAGTAGTCAACAATAGATTTGAATTATGGAAATTATTTAAAAATACATTAAATTCAGAATAATAAAAGTGATTTATTTAACAGTAGAAAAAATCAGTTTAAAAAAACGCAAGCGTTTTTATTGAAAATATTTCAGTTAAACAAAGCCAAAGCAGTTTGTTTGAAAATTTTTAATTTCCATATAAAAAGTACAATTATTGCATTAGATCCGTAACAATACCATTGTTCTAAAATGCATTTTTAAATGAGGAAAAACTACATTCATACAGTATGTTTGCCGTCATCATATTATTGTTAACATAACACCCAAATAAAGAATGCTTTGACGCACCAACCATATTTACATATATTGTTGCTACAACCATATTTTCATTTTCAAATTTACCAACAATACTATTGTTACATTTTAGCAATATTAATATTGCGGCAATCATACTAATGTCAAAATTAAATTCAGTAAACAATACTATGGTTGCGACGAAATTACTTTTATTGCGGAGAACATATTATTATTGCCGTGACCATATAGTAACCATGTTTATCCCTGCGTGTGGTTCACATTAGTCAGCCTTTTTAGATCTTTTATGTTCCTATACGCCTTAAAGTAGAAACAAGGTTGTCAATTCACTAGCCAGCAGTAATTGGGGAGCCGACAAAGAAACCTTGTTTTCCTCTTACAATATCGATAGGTCGGTCTGGGGTGAACTACGCAGTGCCAATGTGGTCGGTGAAAGTGGGAACGACGCAGTGGAAGAAAATTCAGACATGCCAGTATGCCGCCCTGAGAACATCAACATGAGAAGATGAATGTCCTTACCGGGCGCAGACACAATTTCTTGTTGTCTTAGCGGTACTTGTTTTGGTTCTGTTTTATAAGTCCTAATGCGTTTAAAGAGATCCAGGGTTCAGCTCAGTGGACTTGGCCGGACAATTGAAGCAAACAGGATTGAAGCACGTCGTTATGGCAGGCGGCACAAACGTCCGTAACGTAAGCGTTAATTCGCCCCCAATATAAACAAAGTCGGCTGCACCATTCAGATCTCAGCTATTTGGTATGTACCGGATTGACAAACACTCTTCGGCTTGTAGAAACCACCTCAACAATATCTGTTTTTTCCATGATCGACCAATAATTACCTCTGGTGATACTAGAGCATATCAGTTCACATTTCCATATATTTCCAAAGAAAGATCCTTCTCGATGTAAAAACCAGCAGCTAAAAAAGCCACATACTACTTCCGACTCCGACCAAAATTCGCCTGAAGTGTTACGAGCGGCCCAAACACTTCTCTAGTAAAATTTACGAACTAATGAACATGTGTCACTTACCTCCTCATTTGAGACCCTCTTGCTCTAAAGGCCGCATTGCTCATCGAATGTAGCTGAAATAAAGCATAAGGCGACCTATTATAATTCCTGACGAATGTTGGCCGGTATGTGTTTCATAAAGCTGCACGAAATATGTCCTTATTGCTCTAGAAGTAACATACGAGTATTAAATCCGACATTGCTCAAGCTCCACACAGAAGGATGAAATCTGCTGAATGGCAGAGTGGAGAAGGATATATCATAGTCGACCATGTCTGACTAAAGTTATTTTTACTGGTTATACTCTCACCAAAGGATGGGAGTACCAAGAAGTTTGCCTATCCATTTGGGTAAAGGTTCTCCAAAACAATAAAATCTTCTTCAGGAATCTTAATTAGATATTGATTCATAGTGCCCCAAAAATGTAGTTCTTTCAAACATGGACTCACCCCCACAACAATATCCCCCAATACTGCCAATGCCATGCTACAACTCAACCCATGGTAGAAAGTACAAAAGCTGTGGTGCGAATGAAATTACGAACTGTCGACATGTTTTTATACCCGTCACCATAAGATAGAGCGGACATTAATTTTGTCTTTCCGTTTGCAACACCTCGAAATACTACACGGAGACCCCATAAAGTATATATAAGTATAAGTATATTCTGAATCGTCGTAAAATTCTGAGCTGATCTAACCGTGCCCTTTTGTTTGTCTGTGGAATGCAAACAACAGGTCGGACTATTGTGGCTGAAATATTGCAGAAACATGTGCTAGTGGACCGAAAGAGTTGGTATTGAAAATAGACGGTCAAGAGGTAAAAATGTTTGCCTCACAAGGAGGCATATATCAAAACACACCAGGGAGGCAGAGTGGGCGGTGACGCGTTCCCTTTGAAAAATCGAATATATGTTACAAATCAAATATATATGTTGCTCGTTAAAAAATTTTAACAGAAGAAAAATCAATGATTCTCATATTATAATGGACTATGTTATGTACAAATTTGACAAGGCGCGTGGCACCGCTCACAAAAAAAGAAAATATCTCGTTAACTAATAGAGAACTGACACGGATATTTGGAACATATGATGTTGGCATAGATCGAAACACATCCTGCAGGAAAAGTGGACGTTGTCACGCCCCCTTTAAAAATCTCTTCATGGCAAGCGTAATGGAATAATCGTTAAACAATTTTAGCAGAATGAAATCTGTGATTAGCCTATTACGAGTATACGAGGGCGGTTCGGAAATTTCTTAGCCTATTAATGAAAGAGAATAGTTAGTTTTTCAAAAATGTTTTTATTTTTCAATATAATCTCCTGAAACTTCAATACACTTAGTCCAACGCTTATCTAGCAATTCTATACCTTGATTAAAATAGTTTTCCTCAAGGTCTTCAAAATAGTGGTTTACAACTGTAATTGCATCTTCATTTGAGGTAAAACGCTTGCCAGCAAGGCATTTTTTTAGATTTGGGAACAGGTCAAAGTCACTGGGAGCTAAATCAGGAGAATAAGGTGGGCCGTACTCGTACTTTAATTCGTTGATTTTAGCCATTGTTAAAACACTCTTGTGCGCTGGTGCGTTGTCTTGATGAAAAATTATTTTTTTGTGTTGTAAGCCAGGACGTTTGTCTCGAATTTGTACATTTAATTGATCTAAAAGGTTGCAATAGTACTCTGAATTTATTGTTTTACCCCTTTGCAGATAGTTAATCAATAAAATACCTTTGAAGTCCCAAAAAACCGTTGCCATAACCTTACCAGCCGATTGAATTGTTTTTGCCTTCCTTGGGGCACTTCCTCCAGCTTCAGTCATTGTTTGGATTGTTCTTTTGTCTCTGGCGTATAGTGGTGGATCCATGTCTCATCAACAGTTATGAAACGACGCTTAAAATCCATTTTATTTCGCTGAAAACGATCGACTGTAAACAAGTCCGGCACCCATCTTGCAGAAAGCTTTTTCATCTGTAGTTCTTCATGCAAAATTAAATGGACTCGATCATTTGAGATGCCCATGATATTAGCTATTTCACGGACTGTTATTCGTCGATCATTTAATACCATATGATGCACTTTGGGTACAATTTCTGTTGTTGTTGCTGTTTTTTACGTCCACTACGTGGTTCATCTTCAATGCTTGTACGACCACGTTTAAGTTCAGCAACCCAATTTTTTACTGTTGCATATGAAGGAGCATTTTCACCCAACACATTCACCATATCATTATGAATTTATTGTCCCGATAAACCTTTTTTATGTAAATACGAGTTTAATGACACCACGCATTTCTAATTTTTCCATTGTAAAAAAATCGCGGATGCGTCTTTTGTGAACACCTGTTTCTATATGAAGGAGTTTCCAGATCGAAACAAAATTTAACATGTGTTCATAGCAGAGATGGAAGTTTCCAAAACACTTGACTTTTTCTACCGCGCTTTTTGTGCTAGGCTAAGAAGTTTCCGAACCGCCCTCGTAATAGACTTTATTGTATTTAAGTTTGACAAAAAGTGTGTCCCTGGCCATTTAACCCTGCACTTTGAAAGGCTATATCTCTTGAACTAATACAGATATGACGATATTAGTTGCTAAATGATGTTGGTATGGAAAGAAATACACCTTTATAAAGGGTGGCTAAATTTTTAGGGCCGATGTTGCATGTTAACCACACCTAAACGTCAAGTTTTGTTCTGCATTTTATTTGATATTTCGCAATTTCAGACTAATTCAATTTAAACCATGGAAAGATACACAAGCGAGCAACGCGTTAAAGTTATTCAGGCTTGTTGTGAAAATGGGAAACAGTGGATGATCAATTTTCGAAAAAAATCATCTTCAGTGATGCGGCAGATTTTCACCTCAGTGGATTCGTCAATAAGCAGAATTGCCGCATTTGGGCGAATGAGAATCCAAGAGGGATTGTCGAAAAAACAATGCACTCACAAAGAGTGACTGTTTGGTGCGGTTTATGGGCTGGCGGCAATCATCCAAAATGAGGCCGGTCAGCCAGTTACTGTGAATGGTGTTCGCTATCGTGAGATGATAACGAACTTTTTATGGTCTGAATTGGAAGATATGGATGTGGACGATATGTGGTTTCTACAGGGCGGTGCCACTTGCCACACAGCTAACGAAACAATGGCTCTTCTGCGCGATAAATTCAATGGCCGTGTTATTTCACGTCGTGGCGATGTTAATTGGGCACCAAAATCATGTGATTTGACACCGTTGGACTTCTTTCTTTGGGGTTATTTGATAAGCCAGCAACAATTCAAGAGCTAAAGGCTGAGACAATTCGGCACATTGACGGCATAGAATCTCAATTATGCCTCGGCGTCATCAATAATTTGAACCATCGGATGGAGGTGTGCCGGCAAGGTCGCGACGGCCATTCGGCCGATATTTTGTTCCATACATAATTGAACCATACCAATATTATCATAATAAAAAGAAATGACAATAATTTCCTAAATAATTTGTGTTTTATTCAAAGTCAACATCGGCCCTTAAAATTTACCACCCCTATACATATCCTTCCATCCGTGAAACAAAATGCCACTTGAAAAAGATATGCAATATTGGATATAAAATATACAATTTCTACAGAAAATAGTCCGTTGTTTTTTTACTTGCTTCTTCCGGTTTTGAAACACTGTGCCTGACTTCGATTGAGCAAACAAGCATCTTTGGAAATAAATAGTAAAATTCCTTGTGTGAGTGTTTGTGTGGTACAAAAAATGAAAAAGGGGAAATAAGGATTATTAGATTTTCATTTGTGTATGTCTTTGAATTAAGGATACTCGTAGTTGTTGCCACTTCTTATAGACTAGCAGCAACAAAGGGACATCAGAGCCACATTGCTCCATTTGGCCAAGATTTGCTGCAGTTCTGTGTTCCTTAGATGTAGGGTAGAAAGTAGAAAGCACAGAGCAAGAAATAGGTAATAGTCCACATACAACAAAAACGAAATCGAATTGTTTTGGTTTTTCTATATTAACTCCAGGGTTACACATTTCGGTTGCCATTCTTCAGCTGGCTGCAGTTTACTCAAAAACTTCTTGCTCCCTTTTCCTTAAAGGAGGTGGGCAGAGGGCGGAAGAGAGTGCAATAAAATCATAATTTCACCCTGAAGCATTGGTTTTCCATTAGAATGTTTTTCACAATTACTGTTGCGGAGTAAAATTTATGTTCCATTGTTATGTTCGCAAAGGGAGCATACGTGCCTCATCGTCGTCCTTATGGGCAAAAGGATATCCTTGTGCTGGTAAAACGTACTACAATCGTAGTAGGAAAACATGGAGAATTATGGTTTTCGCTATCGTGTTTGTTTTAATCAAAATCTATTTGCTCTATTGCTTACTTACTTGATTATGTTGAAGCCATTGACCATGACTTGTTCTCTTTTGCTTTTTTCCCTTATTTTGGGAGGGTGTTGAGGATTTGTTTCCTTTTCAATTAATGTCCAAAAATGTATTAAAGACTTTCATTAGGTGTTCCTTTTCCAGGGCGAGAGAAAAAAAGCAAAAAAACACATGTGAAACGAATGCAATTAATCATTTCATTAATGTTTTGGTTTGTTTGTGGAGAGAATTCTCTAATGTGACATTGATGTATGTCTGCATATGCTTTTTGTCGGAATTATATCTACAGTAGAAGCGGGAAGTTTTAATGTTCTTAATTTCATCATGCTTGCATATAAGTCAAATTTAGCAAAGTTTTGTCATAGTAAGATGGACATTTACCAAGCAAATTAGGTCATGTTAAATTTGTTTTAAATAACGTTATTCTTCTTCGTGACGGTTTAACCACACTTGGGCATCAGGGTGTGATATGGTCCTTGTCGTATACCAATTTGATCAATGCTATGTTAACATATCCTTACATCAAGAGATTCTACATCGTGATGGTTTAACCAAACTTTGTCCATAGCATTAGGGCGTGCCATAGCCCTTGTTGGGTACCAATTTGACCAATGCTGTGTGGACATATCCTTACGCCTTGATAAGTGTTTCAGAAAACTCTGCTTCATTATGTATCATAGCATTCTAATGTTTCTTGACTTAAGCGACTTTGGCTGTAAACCACAGTTAGCGTAAAACTACCACATATTCCATTTATATCAATGAGCAGACGAGAACAACTTCTTTAGGAAATTCTAATCTAGACATTTTTCTAAGATACAACTCAAGTGTGTAGTGTTACACAGGGATCGGACTAATATTATTTCAGTGTTATAGCATGTAATAGGGTGATTCATTTGAAACTTTTGCGGTAACTTGCTTACTTGGGAATAAAATAAAAAAATGTGAACCTTATTAAAATTTATTTTATATTTTAATTAGATTTAACAGTAAGGGAATTTTTAAATTACTTGGTATTACCCTGTACGAGGGCGGCTTGGAAAGTTCTTAGCCTATCAATGAAAGAGAATAGTTAGTTTTTAAAAATATTTTTATTTTTCAATATAATCTCCTGAAACTTCAATACACTAAGTCCAATGCTTATCTAGCAATTCTATCCCTTGATTAAAATAGTTTTCCTCAAGGTCTTCTAAATAGTGGTTTACAACTGTAATTGCATCTTCTTTTGAGGTAAAACGCTTTTTTTTAGATTTGGGAACAATCAGGAGAATAAGGTGGGTGGTCAAGCAACTCGTACTTTAATTCGTTGATTTTAGCCACTGTTAAAACACTCTTGTGCGCTGGTGCGTTGTCTTGATGAAAAATTATTTTTTTGTGTTGTAAGCCAGGACGTTTGTCTCGAATTTGTACATTTAATTGATCTAAAAGGTTGCAATAGTACTCTGAATTTATTGTTTTACCCTTTTGCAGATAGTTAATCAATAAAATACCTTTGAAGTCCCAAAAAACCGTTGCCATAACCTTACCAGCCGATTGAATTGTTTTTGCCTTCTTTGGGGCACTTCCTCCAGCTTCAGTCCATTGTTTGGATTGTTCTTTTGTCTCTGGAGTATAGTGGTGGATCCATGTCTCATCATCAGTTATGAAACGACGCTTTAAATCCATTTTATTTTGCTATAAACGATCCAAGTGCGGCCATCTTGCAGAAAGCTTTTTCATTTGTAGTTCTTCATCCAAAATTAAATGGACTCGATCATTAGAGATGTCCATGATATTAGTTATTTCACGCACTTTTATTCGTCGATCATTTAATACCATATCATGTACTTTGGCTACAATTTCTGTTGTTGTTGCTGTTTTTGGACATCCACTACGTGGTTCATCTACAAGGCTTGTACGACCACGTTTAAATTCAGCAACCCAATTTTTTACTATTGCATATGAAGGAGCACTTTCACCTAACACATTCACCATATCATTATGAATTTCTTGTCCCGATAAACCTTTTTTATGTAAATATTTAATGACACCACGCATTTCTAATTTTTCCATTATAAAAAAATCGCGGATGCGTCTTTTGTGAACACCTGTTTCTATATGAAGGAGTTGCCAGATCGAAACAAAATTTAACATGTGTTCATAGCAGAGATGGAAGTTTCCAAAACACTTAACTTTTTTCTGTTTATACCGCGCTTTTTGTGCTAGGCTAAGAAGCCCTCGTATAGCACCTGCATGTCGGTATAATTAACAATTTCTAACTTAATTTTTTTTAGGGCCATTTTATTAAAATGTTTAGGTGTACCATTCGAAAAGTTTAGCGTTGCTCACCGTTCAGCTTTGCCACCGGTATCTCGAGCATTTAGCGACTAATATTGATTTCCTAGCTGCGAGTTTTAACTAGCTTATCCACAAAACATTTATATAAGTAAATATAGCTTCTGGCGTAACAGGGCCTAAAATCAGTAATTTAATTTGAAATTTGTCGGAATTGAATATAATATGTAAGCTGCAAGTTCTAAAATCGGTAAGTTTTTGTATTATATCATATACCAGAACACTATAGTACTTATATACCTCCATCATAGGGTTTATTGTACAGGGTGGGCCAAAAGTTACATTGGGGTTTAAAACTTTCATAAATTTTTTGTTTTCAATGTTTTTTCTCAGTTTATATAAGATACAAAAAGTATGAAAAAATTTCCCTTAAATGACCGCCGTTTTCAGCTTCGCAATGATGGACTCGCTTTAGAGCATTTTCCATAACATCTTTCAAATGTTGTGGTTTTAGCGTTCGAATTTCTGCAACAACGTTGGCCTTGAGTTGAAGGATTGTCCCGGGGTTGTTCACATATACTCGCTCCTTCGAATAACGCCAAAGAAAATAGTCGGGATTTTAAAAAAATTAAATTACGCTTTTTATAATTTAAAAATTTTTAAATGTTCAAAGTCGTCAACCTTTGGTAGTAGCTCATAACGTACCAGGCGTGATCGGTTGTAACTTGTGGCAGGACCTCAACTCGGGAGGGACCTTTATGTGGGAGCTATTAAAAAAATTTGGAACGATATTGAAAAATTTCGACAGAGATAAGTGATGGCCATCCATAATGCACAGTGCAAAATTTGGCTGAAATTAGATGCTATACGAGTATGTGGCTTTGAGAGCTATAGGTGCTGAAATCCGGAAGGACCTTTGTATGGTTGTTATGAGAAAATATGGACCTATGAGCTCCACTTTAATCACAGTTAATTGACGGTAGCTCATAACGTACCATGCTCAAAAAGTTCCCTGCAAAATCTGGGCGAGATCAGGTGTAACTCAGGTCTTCTAGAGAACCTTAAATTGAGAGGACCTTAGTGGGGAGCTTTTTAAAAACCTTTGTCGATAAGTGTTGGTTCCTCATAGTGGTCTGTGCAAAATTTGGTCGATATGTGACTTACTTATACTGGGTGGCCCAAATAAGACTGAAGGACATATATTTTTTATTTATACATATTTTGTTAATTTTTTCTCTTTTGCAGGTTATATGTATTTTTTTGATATACGAGGGCTGTTCGGAAAGTTCTTAGCCTATCAATGAAAGAGAATAGTTAGTTTTTCAAAAATATTTTTTTTCAATATAATCTCCTGAAACTTCAATACACTTAGTCCAACGCTTATCTGGCAATTCTATCCCTTGATTAAAATAGTTTTCCTCAAGGTCTTCAAAATAGTGGTTTACAACTGTAATTGCATCTTCATTTGAGGTAAAACGCTTGCCAGCAAGAGAATTTTTTTAGATGTGGGAACAAGTAAAAGTCACTGGGAGCTAAATCAGGAGAATATGGTGGGTGGTCAAGCAACTCGTACTTTAATTCGTTGATTTTAGCCATTGTTAAAACACTCTTGTGTGTCTTGATGAAAATTAATTTTTTTGTGTTGTAAGCCAGGACGTTTTTCTCGAATTTGTACATTTAATTGATCTAAAAAAACAATAAATTCAGAGTACTATTGCAAGTACTCTGAATTTATTGTTTTACCCTTTTGCAGATAGTCAATTAATAAAATACCTTTGAAGTCCCAAAAAACCGTTGCCATAACCTTACCAGCCGATTGAGTTATTTTTGCCTTTTTTAGGGCACTTCCTCCAGCTTCAGTCCATTGTTTGGATTGTTCTTTTGTCTCTGGAGTATAGTGGTGGATCGATGTCTCATCAACAGTTATGAAACGACGCTTAAAATCCATTTTATTTCGCTGAAAACGATCCAAACAAGCTTGAGAAATGTTCATTCTTATGCGTTTTTGGTCGACTGTTAACAAGTCCGGCAGCCATCTTGCAGAATGCTTTTTCATCTGTAGTTCTTCATGCTAAATAAAATGGACTCGATCATTTGAGATGCCCATGATATTAGCTATTTCACGCACTTTTATTCGTCGATCATTTAATACCATATCGTGCACTTTGGCTACAATTTCTGTTGTTGTTGCTGTTTTTGGACGTCCACTACGTGGTTCATCTTCAATGCTTGTACGACCACGTTTAATTTCAGCAACCCAATTTTTTACTGTTGCATATGAAGGAGCACTTTCACCTAACACATTCACCATATCATTATGAATTTCTTGTTCCGATAAACCTTTTTTATGGAAGTTTCCAAAACACTTAATTTTTTCTGTTTATACCGCGTTTTTTGTGCTAGGCTAAGTAGTTTCCGAACCGCCCTCGTATATGATGGCTACATATGTTGTACAGCAACGCGTCAAAATTGTTGAATTTTAATATTCTTCTGGCAAGTCTATTATCGCAATTCAACAAAATTATCGTCGTCATTTTAATGTCAGAAGAACACCCAGTAACAACATGTTTAGGGACATAGTCTCCCGTTATTAGAAATAGCGATGTTAGAATCCCAGGATACTAAATCACCGTCAATTTCACCTCTCCAGATGTACTATTTGGTGTTATGGTTGATAGAATTATCGGTCCATACTATTTTTAAAATGTGGATGGTCAACCAAAAACATTAATGTGGCAAGAGCCACAATGGAACTTCTTCGTAACATTTTTGGTGAACCTTTCAGTCTTATTTTGGGTACCCTGTATATTTTTTAAAATATGTGTTTTTCTAGTTTTTCTACGGGTTTTTAGTTTTTTTTGCGGAAATGTACCTTTATTTAACACCATTTTCTGGCACACCAGCTAAAGATAATGATCGATGATAGAATAATGTTCAGAACGCACATATGGACAGAGGTTTCGCAAGGAAGTAGAACAAACAGCCTCTACCATGCTATACCCAGCACCAGTATTTTCTAGAATATTAGGACAAACGATACGAAAAATACGAAAAAGTGGTCATGCCGATGTAATGTGCATTTTTCTATAAGGAGATATCGTGCTTGTGTAAAACATTTTCGACAGAAACTCTCAATTTCAAGTGTTTGTAAGCTTAAATAAAATGCTCTACTATAAACGGCAATAATATGACATAACCTGGTAATGTGAATGGTAATGAGTAAGTTTTGCTGTTTTTTTCTTACGTTTTTACTACTTTATACGAGTATTGTTGCTAGTATAAGAATAGTACAAAACAGACCATTTATTTTGCAAGTATTTCCCTTTACATTCTCAGATTCTTCAGAACGATCTATATTATGTAATGTAGTTAGTGCCATTTTCTAGTTAATTTTCTTTTATATGAGACATCCTTATTCTGGCAGCCCACCACTGTGCGTTAATGACATGTCGATAAATACTCATGATTGGTCACAAAAACCATTTTGCCATTGTCTAAGTGCCATACGAACATTGCAGCCCAGAAACACTTAACGATGTTTTGGACAAGCAATAGATTGTTATGCCAAATGTTTAGTGAAGTTATATTACAAATATATAATTTTTTTAAGCTTGTTGGGTAATTTAAACCATACTCACATAATTTCTTGTAAATTCTTTGAAATTTTGCACATTTGTTTAGTTTGGAGTTGTGAAAAGTATATGTTTAATGATAATTTTTATGGATTTTTTGAAACTTACAAAAAGCTATGTAATAGACTAATAATTTAGATTTGCCTGTCTATCGGTGAAAAAAAAAGTTTTAGGAAAAGTAACGGAAAAAGTAGAAATATGTTATGGTATCTCGAAAACTATACTTGTACGCTTTAGCCTGGTTTTGTTTACACACAGAGAACAGATGTGTTGCCACAACCGAATTTTTTACCAGCCGAATGTTTGGCGGTTGCACTCCTATCCATGCATAAGTATTCTATCGTTACAACTGAATGTTGATTTAATACACAGCAATTTTCAGTAGAGGGAACTGACACTTTCGGATAAAGAAAACTAGTGACGGAAATCCTAACGAATTAAGATGATTATTGGAACTGAACTTGTACATGTATTGATTGTTGTTATAGATTTTTGGTTATAAGTTCTTTTTGAATATTAATATCACTAGCCAACAGTCGTTTTGTTATTTGGTTCTAGCATAATTTTTCTCATTGATTTTGACCTACTAAGCACGAAAATGAGTTTTAAAAATTTTTCTGTCGATTGGTTTTCGAGATACAAATTTTTTAAATTTTTGGAGGTACACTTACAATTTTGAGCATATCTTTCGTCTTCTTTGACCTATTTGATCCTACTACTACTCAAATTAAAGAAAATTGAGCCGTCTACAACTCATTCTCAGAAAATTTTCAAATCGGGTAAGTAGTTTTGATGTTGGCGGCTTAAAAAGGTTAAAAAACGGCGTTTTTTTTAGTAAAAATGTGGCAGAAAAAACCATATAAAAATTCATATAAAATATAAAACACGATGCTAACAGCAATTTTACGTATAGCTGGCATTTTTACAAAGAAAATAAGCCCTTACTTAACAAAATCTGACAACCATTGATCATGGTTTAATCACATTCGGTGTCTACGGATGGTGAAGTAGCATTCACCCATGCTGGCAACTTAAAGTATTTTTGAATATATATTTTTGTTTCTTGAATGAAATGTTTAATAAAAACATGGCCTTAAATCTGGCTATGAACTAATAGTAATGCAATTTAAAATAGCATACTGAATAAAAATCTCTATTTTTGAATAACAACAATAACCAATTCTAATAAATAATTTTGGGGATCATAGTATGGTTGAGTGTGAATCGTACTATGGTTGTGGAGATCATAGTATGGTTGCGTGTGAATTATACTATGGTTGTGAGGTTCATACTAGGGTTGTATGAGAAACATACTATGGTTGTGAGGATCATAATATGGTTGTGGAGATAATAGTATGGTTGAGTGTGAATCATACAATGGTTGTGTGGATCATAGTATGGTTGCGTGTGAATCATGCTATAGTTGTAAGGATCATACTATGGTTGCATGAGAAACATACTATGGTTGTGAGGATCATAATATGGTTGTGAAGATAATAGTATGGTTGAGTGTGAATCATATTATTGTTGTCAGGATAATAGTATGGTTGTGGAGATCATAGCATGGTTGAGTCTGAATCATACTATGGTTGTGGTAATCATAGTATGGTTATGTGTGAGTAATACTATTGTTGTAAGGATCATAATATTGTTGTGTCACAACCATATACCCAACAATAGTATGATCCTCTGCGAATATTGTCACTCCAACCATACTTTTTTTTGGCGTGCAGAGTATTTCAGCGAACAAAGTAAACACAATAAAAACCCCTCGAACTACCTTCCGATTATTGTTGTTTTTTTTAATGGACAGCAACCATTCACTGTATCGTGTGCAGGTGTTTTTTTTTGTATATCAAAAAAACATACGCACACACATACATGTATGCTCTATTAAACCTGTTTTGTTATGCTCCTAGTCGCAACCATACTGTATGATTGCCGTAATCAAATTATTGTTAACGTTAATTTAAACAACAATATTTTTGTTGCACCAACCATGTTTATACGGTTGCTACAACCATATTTTCATTTCTAAATTTGGCAATAATACTATTGTTACATTTCAACAATAGCAATATTGTGGCAATCATACTATTGTCAAAATGAAATTCAAAAAACAATGCTATGGTTGCGATAAACATGCTTTTATTGTAGAGAGCATAGTATTGTTGCGGTGACCAAAGTGTAACCATATCTTTTCTCTGCGTATGGATCACCCTTTATAAGTGTGCACAAAAGTGTTCACATTTGAGGATGTTCAAATTCGAGGATGTACTGTTTCCATCCAACTTTCCGTTCTAATTCAAGCATGCTCAGTCTCAGGTTCAAAATGCATTCACCATGAGTATCCAAAATCCATAATTTTACGGGGAAAAAATCAATTTAAATCATGAGGCAATACAGCGACAAAGTATTATTTGTGACCTACCAGTAGTAGACCTGTAGTTTTAATTGAAGTAAATACGTCAGACCACCTGTAAATTTTTAATTTAAATACCTGCAATTTTATTCCACTGCAATCTTTAAATAGTTCCTTTATTTCTTTTTTCACATTTTAAGATACGAGTACTTACCACATGCCGGACCCTCAAGCCTTTGCACAGTATTCAACTAGTCTAGATTCGGAATACATAATTGTTTACCAGACCACATTTTGACCACATCGACCACATAAAAGACTGCAAACTTGGGATGTTGTGTTTCTTTTTATTATTATTGTTGTTATCTTTTGTTTTGTTTTTTTTTTTACAAATATAAATGTTTTCAGTAGTTAAGTTCTTTTTATTGATTTTGTAAATTTAATACAGTTTCTTGTAGTTGTTGCTGCCGTTTTCACAGACATGCTGTTGATTTGTAAAACTTAGGAAAACCAAAAGAGAGAAAAAAAAGGTTTGACCACTGATCCTGGGATTTGACTTTTAGGTATTTAATTAACAAATCAAAGTGAAAACTACAATAACAGAAAATTTAAAACTAAGTTTTTGAGTGGGAAGGGAAGGAAAGTGGGTGGGGTTGTGGTTGTAGCTGGATAAGGGATATCTTAGAAAACTAAGTAAAGAGTGTGCTGGGGAAAAGTGAAAAGTTGTGAAAAAGTAATTCAAGCAAAATCTGTTTCATATTTAAAATATTCGAAACTGTTTCACTTGAACTAGTTTTTGCCGCCTCAAAAGCGAAAGCGTTCTTCTAATGAGCCTCTAGAAAAGCGCTTTGGCTTTTTGTATCTTAAAAATGTAGATATAAACTGAAATTAACAATGCGGATATTATGTGTATACAATTTCGAAGAAAATCCTTAAACTCATAGAGAGTTTTTTTTTGTTTTCGAAATTATCTTTGGTGTTGACTTTCAGTGTTTGGGTTTGGAGGTTTTTTACACAAAGCGTATACGTACTTAATTATTTAATGATACGAGTACTTGTACATTATGGCGTTTTTGTTCATTCGTCGGGTTTTTGGGACTTTGTTTCGGGGATTTTAGTTTGTTTTGTTTGTCTTCCGCCCTTTTTCATTTTTAAGGGCTAATCAACATTATTGCACATTTATACATACATACACATACGATTACAGACTTATTAATTACAATTTCAAAAAAAAAATGAATAATTAAAGTTTCCAGCTAATGGAAACAAAACAAACGAATAAAACACTACCATTAAATGATCATTAGCATTAGCATCATCATTTGTGGTAACTACTATTAGTCTAATAGTATAAATTGTTTTCTCTTCTCATCGCACTTAAATACTTAACAATACTTACATTACTTACAAGTCCTATATATACTTTATATACGCTATATATATTCTATACAAGAGGAATGGAACGATTTCTTAACTCCTTAGGAATACTTAAGTTTTATAATGGCTTTTTTATGTACGGTTTGCTTTTATGTCCTCAAATATATAAGTAAACTTATAAGTACGTAGTTACAACAATAATTGGGTTTTCTGTCGTCTGTATGTCTGTCTGTCGGTCGGTCGGTTTGTTTGTGTGTGACACATATGATGACTAAGGCTTATTACTCGTACTTAAATGTAAATTAATTGTTATGTTAATATGTACTTAGTTTGTGTTTGTGATATTGCTAAACATTTATACATTCTACGCAAAAATTGTTAATGATATTTTCCATCTTCTGGCTGCAGCTAACGAAAAATGCAAATCGTTTCAAAGGGGATGTCTCATGTTGTATTTCGTTGTCACATACAGCGGTGTTCAAGAAAATAGCACTAGTGTAAATTCAGAATGTACAGGGTGGAGCGCGGAATTTTGCTTATTTGGGAATGAAATTATGAACCTTAGAAAACTTTATTTTATATTTTAATTATATTGAACAGTAAGGGAGTTTTTTAAATTACAAGGCTTTAAATAGCGCATCTGGCAAATGTCGACCTTCGCTATCCACACACTGCTGCATACGTTTTCTGATGTTTTCATGAACTCAAACAAGCATGTCGACTGGTATTCTGCCAATTTCAGCCTCAATATTGTCAATTAGGTCTTCCAATGTGCTGGGACGGTTAATATACACCTTTGACTTCAGGTAACCCCAAAGGAAAAAATCGCATGGGGCTAAGTCTGGTGAGCGTGCCGGCCAGTTCACAGCACCCCTCAAAGAGATAAGCCGTCCAGGAAACATTTGCCTCAAACAATTCATGGTAAACCTCGCTGTGTGTGCAGTGGCACCACCCTGTTGGAACCATGTATCCTCTAATTGCATTGCCTCAAGGGCTGGCTGAAAAAAATTTTGTAGCCATAGTCAAGTACCGATCGGAGTTCACAGTTACGACAAGAAAATCTTGGAAAAAGTAAGGGCCAATGATGACGCCTACTCGTGATATCGCGTGGTGTTGTAATCCTTCTCTCAGGTCCCCAGATGACACAATCCCCGCTGTTCTCAATGAAGTTACCTAATTTACAATTGATTGCCGTCCAGGAACACGTTCGCGTTGGGGACCAGCGAATCGTAAACGAAAAGCAGGCTGCACTGCAATGATCGAGTGAGCATTTGAAAAATACGCTTCAACACAAAATGACCTCTCCTCGCGTGTCTACGTGGAAACTAAAAGGCAGACGAATACAAATCTCCCGTCAGCCACTATAAGTCACGCATACTCCCACTCTCTTCAACCAACAAAGCCGCCACAGCCTGCAGTGTAGAAAAGCAAATTAAAGCGCACAACCCTGTATACATTATACTAGTTGACACGCCAAACTTGTTAACACATACACCCCTCGATCCCAGGACAGCCTGTTCTACGCACCGGATCGACCCGAAGCAGCAATTATTTGGCCAATGGCTGTCATCCCTGTACGGTTTGCCGCTACAACAACACTTAAACCCCTTATAAGTTAATCCGGCTTCTATGTAAACATCCACAACTACTTGGTTGTTTAAAATATTTTTTTTTCCTAAAAGACGAGTACTATTGTACACACAGGAAAAAATTAGTTGGAAATCGGTTGGAACTACTAAAATTCTGTTGCAAAGAAGAATTTTGGCTTCAATTACCAAATGTGTATAAGCGCAATGGTTATTCGGTTCGACAAACCAGAAAATGATGAATAAGATTATCGTATTGTAGACACAAATAATAATTGAATAATTGATCGGACCAATGAAACGCATAATGAAATACCTATTGGTTGTCACAACCAATAGTTTAGCTAAGATTATATTGTTGTAACCAAATATTGGTCATGGTATCTTAACTTTTAGCATGACCAAATGCAAAAATAATTCCTTTATTACTGCTTTAGGCAATTCTAATTAAATCAGTAAAAATCTTCCATCGTAGTTTTCTCTGTTTCCTCGACATGACCCTCCGCTACCCCTATGCTTTAGAGTACTTTAAGTATAGACGGAAACTGTTCTTTGTCTCTACTACAAATTTAAAATTTCTTCGTTAAACGAGTGCGTCATGGGGAATTTTAGATCCAAAAAATCTTTTTGGATTCTTAGTATTTTCTACCGATACTTCAGTTACAATTACTGAACGTTACAGATCACTAACAAATTTCGGTTGTACTGACTCGAGGTGCATGCAACCTCAATCATTCGGTTGACAAAAAATTCTGGCATTCTGGTTGACAAAATTGGCAACAATTCTTTTCTCTGTGTGTATATTTTCTATAAGAATATTAAAAAAGCGTTGTTGCTGTACAGACTTCCGCAAATACCATTCTAAGTGCTGTTATTTACGAAGCCTTAATTACTAAAATACTTGGCTTTTAATTTGTACCATTTTCCTATGTTTGACAGCATTACTTTGGAGCATTTTGAAAAAAAAAAATTCCGGTAAAAAAATCTGCCTTAATGCCCAATCTTTCCTCTTTTCTATAAAAAAAAAAATACCGCGATAACGCTCACCTGGCCCACGCTAAAATTATTTATGTACCAACACTTTCTTAAGTATTTAAATACAGATTAGGCAGGAATGGGTTAAATCAAAATAATGGTTCTGTTCAATAGACTTAGCTATAGCCGCTGAACAGCAGATCATTGAATAAGACCCACATTTTAAACAAATTCGGTGGCTTTGTAAGCAAAAGGGGTTGTGTTAATCCACTTAATGGGAGATTAAATGAAAGGATTTCGTTTGCGATCTTTTAAGATTTAGCATGAGCAAGACTTAAAGCTAAAGGATCATGTTGTTGTAGCGGCACGCATACTGTTAGGGTGACAGCACTTGGCCAAAGAATTACTGCTGCGAGTCAATCTGGTGCCTAGAACCCGCTATCGCGGTATTGGATCATGTTGTGTTTGTAACAACAATGTATTTTGTTTTGATGTTCTGTTTGTCATAAGGGGATCTGTTTTCAAGTGAAGGAAACGCGAAATTTTAACTGGATTCGTCTAAAGAGACCTGGGGTCAGCTTAGTGGGCTTGACCGGACAATCCCACGACTGCCGAATTGACCCGAAACAAACACTCTTCGGCAGCCACCTCAATTATATGTGTTTTTTTATTTGGTATTGGATCATCATATGCGCCGCCGAAGTACGACCGCTAATGATCCGAAAACTGTGTGTAAATTGGGGTTGCAGAGTCGGCCATATATGGGTCAGACGTGAAGGCCACAGTTGTTTTTCCCAAAACCTACTAAACATCATTTTAATTATACAACTTTTAATGTTAACGGCCTTGTAGAAGGTTTATCAGCCACAATGTGCGATTACCTGAAGTTCCTATGCTACACTGCATTGCTATTCACTTGAACACAGCTGTGATTGCCAACTATTTGCGTTGAATTTTAATTTACATAAAGAAACGAAAAAATATAAAAAAAACACACGATTTAAACTTTGTCTTGTGACTTTTGACTCCTTCCTGTAAGGCGAGAATTCACGCACTCACACACGCATACACTTGGAAATACAATACCAACGCACACACACACACACATGCAGACAAACAAGTGCAAATATTGTTTTACTCACACATTCGTGGTACAATTGTTGCTGCTGCTGTTTCTGCGACTGCTGTTGCTGCTGGGTTTGCTGTTTATTTATTTATACAAAAGTGTACATGTATGTGTAAGTGCGTGTGTGTGTGTTTGTATGCAAATTATATAATACAGATTTATTACCACCATCATCATCGCCTGCATGTATGTGTGTGTGTTTGTTTGCATTTATGATGATTACACACGCATACAAACATTTAACAAATACATACATAATCCATGTGATTATTTAAAAAAAAAAACCCAAAAAATTAAAGAAAATGAACTTTTAGCAATAGCATTAAACGGAGTATAAAGAATGGTACGTGTGTGTATGACTGTTTGTGTATGAGGCTTAGTATGTGTGTGTTATTACATCTCTTAATATTTAAACAATTGTGATGATGTGGGGTTTTTGTTTTGTTTTTGAATATTTAGCAGGTACCAGATTATGAGTTTTGAAACTAAGCGAGAATGCCATAAATAACTGATGTTTAACAATATTTGATGAACTGATGAATAAATAAACATCGTGTTGATATAAATTAATTGTATGATTAATTTTAGCTACCTTTGAAAAGATATTATGTGTATTTCATTTTTCAACTTTAATAATATCACAATTAAAATGGAATTTCTAGGTTATGCTTTATAATGAAAATTGAACATATTTTATTTTTTAATTTGTGCAGTTAAATATTTCACTAATATCTGTCTGTATTAAATTGCGGTTTTTTCGAAGTACGAAGTGGAAATAATTATAAAAAAACTGCAGAAGTTCAACTACCATAGAATGCGCTCCATGGGGCGGAAGGCAATGTCGCCTACATACGAGGTCAGTTCCATTTATATACAATTGATTAAATAGGGTTATACATTTTGTTGTTTCAAAACCGAATGGTTTCAGGCTTCTTAGCTGTCCTTTATTTAGCGAAGGGTTTGCCTTTTACTAATATGTATCGTTTAACAAGCGAAGAAGCCATTGCGACATCCAATGCCCGCCAAGATCATTCGATTTGAAGCCCTTAAGTTTTTTTCTTGACCTACGCCAAAGACCATGGCTTCACGGATATTCTTCTAATGTTGAAGCATTTGAAATACAACATTCGTCACGTTATATCAAACAATTCCTCAAAAGATCGACTGCTGCAAACAATCCAGAGTCATTGAAATGACAATAGGCGTGTTCTGTTGGCACTCGCTTATTAAACGAGTAAGTGTTCGCAAGTCGATCGCTACAAAACTTTACAAGAATTTTTTAAAAAATTCTTTATAAGTAAAACAAGTTTTTGGCTTACCAATCGTTTGATATGAAAGTTTGTTATTTGCTGGAAAAATGTTATTCAAGAAATACTATAAGCGAGTAATAACTGAGCTCGTTGAACTCTCTAAAGGTTATTCTTGAATAACTTTCTTCCCTAAAATGTTAACTATTCAAAACAAACGGGGTTTAACGCAAACTGTATAAAGAAAATAAAATCATTTCTCCATTCTTGTACAATGTTGTGATGTTTTTGCGTTAGCGTCCTCCTAGAAAAGAAATGCTATAATCGATTAACAACTGAGCTCGCTGAAGGTTGTTCTTGAATAACTTTCTTCCCTAAAATTTTAACTATTCAAAACAAACGGGGTTTAACGCAAACTGTATAAAGAAAATAAAATCATTTCTCCATTCTTGTACAATGTTGTGATGTTTTTGCGTTAGCGTCCTCCTAGAAAAGAAATGCTATAATCGATTAACAACTGAGCTCGCTGAAGGTTGTTCTTGAATAACTTTCTTCCCTAAATTGTTAGCTTTTAAAACAAGCGGGGTTTAGCGCAAATTGTCTACAGTTTTCTAAGAAAATGAAATATCCCTATTCTTGGACAATGGTGTGAAGTTATCGCGTTAGCGTCCTCCTAGGCGATCTGCCAATAGAATACGGTCAATGTATTTCGATGTAATATAAAGGTACAAGCACTATAATAAAAAAAATATGTTATTCAAATCATAGCTTTTTTACTTTTTACATTTTTACTTTTGAGGTCGAAAATTGGATAACTCTTCTCGATAAAAGGTCTTCCAAAAGGGACAACAGGTAATAACAGCCATCTATCAAATTGCCGATCATTTACTCAGTCTGTTTTGCAAAATTTGCCAGTACGGATAAAGCGTTCAGCAACAAGTGAAAATGATAAAATTCTTTTATGAAAATGGGTTTTTTTCTGTTTCGGCAACGTACCGCGCCATGAGCTTATTCATTGATGAATAGAAGAGAAATGTACCCAGAAAGCAAAAAAGTAAAGGATATTCTGATTTTGAATTGGCTGTAAAATAAAAAGCTATAAATAATTTTTTTAAATTTCTGGTTTTATTGGAAAGCTTGAACTTTGTCGGCAGTACCTCATTTGATCAACCCAATTTTTCAGTACATTTTGATTGATTCCAAAATTGTATGAAACTTCACGGGTGGGTTCTCTGAACTCCATATGTGGCAATTTTGCTTATGAAAATGATCTTTATTTTAAAGCACGATTTTCGGGTAAATTTCTTCATCTCGCGCCAAACAATCTTCAGCCTATTGGGCAAAGCGAAAACGCATCGGATGGTGTTCCATTATTAAAGGACAAAGTTCAACATTTATAGTCGCTGACCGAGACATTCTGTTTAACGTCGGCTCCGAACGGCTAAAGGTCCAGTTAGTCTTGACGGTTGACGGTGGACGGTTGATTCTGCAACCTGCAGAATTCTACCGTCGTCAACCGTCAAACTGTAGTTATCTCCCTCTAACACATGCAAAATGCAATCCTGAACTGAATTAGCTGATTGCCTACCGTCAACCGTCCACCGTCAAGACTAAATGGACCTTAATGCATTTTTTATGTATAGAGAAGTTTTTACATGGCTTAGAGATAAATCTCTTACTCGTAAAGTCGGCGGCATTTACGAGGTGGGAACCCGTCTTTGAAAAATTGGTAAATGTGCTTACCCGGGCTGAACCTGGTTTAAATGACATGATAGTCATGCATACTTCCATCAAACCACGGCGGCCCAAGATCAGTTCGTCTGTGGAAAGAGTATTTCCTTCATTTTGGAATGATCGACAGGATGGCTTCCGTACAGATCGCTCTATGGGTTACCTGTTAGCGTTCCTGTTGGAGCAGGACTATCCTCTAGTTTGGCGATAGTAAGGTCACGGCTCTAGATATCTTCAAGGCATTTGATAGAGTCTGGCACAGAGCACTCACATCAGAGCCGATAGCTTTTGGTGCCGGTAATACCTTTGCTCGATTTATATTGAGCTGTCTTAGAGATTACACTATACGAGTTGTTGTAAATTGTCTCACCTAGCGAACATTTGCTGACTGCAGGTGTACCACTGGCTTCTGTCCTTTCTCCCCTACCATAGGCTTCTGTCCTTTCTGCCTAACTTTTTCCCATTTTCATTGACGACATTTTGGGTCAGACCATAAATCCAATCTACTCATTTGTAGATGCCCGCAATCTCTCTAATTCGTATTCATTCGACCGTGGGCCTAGCCCTCAAGCTATTAATTGACCCAACAATGTCCCCATTATCTATCTATGGTGTATGGATATCGAGCAATCAGATGATCCTGATGTTCTGGGCATGAGAATACAATCTGACGCTCGTTAACCTGAACATGTATTTGAAATGTCGAAAGAAGCACTCAAGTGTATAGGCTTTCTAAAGCGGTGCAAGAAATATTTCACTCATTCAGATATATTTATTATTTAGCAAGCCTAAAATGAAATAGAACTCTTATATATAAGTTTAAGCAGGTGGCCCAAAATCGACTTTAAGCTACTTGATGGTGTTCAAAGGATGGTGCTGATAGTTGACAGTAGGGTATCCAACTCTATTGTCTCCCCGTAGCAACGTCGGAATGTGGGATTCGTGTCGCTGTTTTGTTACTTTCATGATGTGTGTTCATTAGACATCCGTCGTCTCATTTCTGACGTGAGGATGACTTCCGGCAAACGTGATTCCCTCTAGTTACGATATCCAGAAGCTCAAAGCAAGTGTCAATTACCACTACTCACTATTTTCCCCCATACTTTCTCCTCAGCAATGCAATGCACTGTGTTTGTGAGTGGTTGGTCAGAGGACATGCACTGAGTTTTGGTAAATTTAGAAAAAAATATGATGATGGCTTTTGGAAACTGATGCTGGCATGGATCGAAACATAGTGTGGAAAAAAAGTGGGCGGTGCAACGCTCCCTTTAAAAAATGCCATTTATGGCCAAATTAATGAAAAACCAAGAAGGGCGATAACATTTGGAACGCATGTTGTTAGCAGGAATCGAAACATAGCCTGGAGGAAAGTGAACAGTGCCACGCCCCTTTAAAAATCGCATTTATGGTTAAAGTAATGAACCGTTCGTATATAATTTGAACACAATAAAATCACTGACTAGGAAATTTCCATCGACGATGCTATGGTAAAATTGGACAAGCCGGCTTGACCCCTCCCCTACAATCCAGAACTTTGAAAAGCCATATCGTGAACTAATAAAGATATGACGATGGTAGTTGCAATATATGATGCTGGTTGTCGGATGGCAAAAAACCCGGATGGAAAATACCCATCCTGAAAACACAAAGGATGAAAAAAAATTAATTTTTTCACTTCTTGAGATTTGGAAAGAGCATTTTTACAACTTATTAGCGGCTGAAAATTTCGACGATGACACACACGCCACCAACCACAGATAGTGGAGTTGAATATCTACCCTCGACTGAGGAATATTTCAAAATAGCAATAACCCGGCCCAAGAACAACAAAGCTGCAGAAGCCGACAAACTTCCGTCAAAACTGTAAAAGTCCGGAGGAGAAAAGCTGATGAGGTACATGCATCATCTAGTTTGGACTATTTGGAAGAACGAACTATGCCTGATTTACAAAAAAGTGAGACAAACTCGTTTGAGCCAACTACCGCGGAATAGGTCTTCGATTCATCGCCTAAAAAATACTTTCAACTATTCTGTGTGAAAGATTGAAGCTTAAACTCGCCGACCTGATCCAACCAACTCAAAGCGGCTTCCAGTCGACCAAATCTTTACACTACGCCAAATCCTGGTAAAGACCGTAGAGCAGCAAAATGATACTTACCACCTCTTAATCGAATATAAGGTTGCTTTTGACTCTCCGATATGAGATACATTATTTGAAACCATGTCTAGAGGTTGGATACCATTATAACTTGTACGGCTTTGTAGAAGAACACTGAGTGCCATCAAATCCTCAGTTAAAATTGGAAGTGACCTCTCCGAACCATATAAGTACACTACGACAATAGGTCTCAGACAGGTCGACAGCTTATCTTTAACATCTAAATGGAGAAAATCCTAGAAAAAGCGAAAGTTCATAAAACGATCGCCCGGAGCCGCATCCTTCTCGCGTATGCAAACGACATTGACGACAGAACAGAGCGAGATTCAACTGGAACATTTTAAAGATTAAATAAGGGTGGTCTAAGATAGGCCTGATGCTAAAATTGGCCAAGACCAAAATGATGCTTGAAACTGTGCCACGATAAAATAAATTGTTTCGGCCAGCAAATGCAACGTCGATGTAGTAGAGGAATTTGTATATTTTGGATCCGCCATAAACCAAAGGGACGATGTCAGCACAAGCATAAAACAAAAAATCGTTTTGGCAAATAGATGCTACTTTGGGCTGGGTAAACAGCTTAAGAACAGAGCCCTCTCTCGAAAAAAGAATACTCTGATACTACCTGTGTTTCTTTCTGGCGCCGAAACATGGGTGCTTTCTAAAGCGTATGAAAGTGTTTTGGAAGTTTTAAAAAAAAATCCTTCGTAGAATCTACGGCTTCTGCTGCGTGGGTGGGGAGTATTTTCGCCGGACGATATGTATGAGATATACCCCGAAGCAGCAAAATGCAGAGATTGCGCTTGCACATGTTGGTCGCATTGAAAAAACGGCTCCAGCCAAAAAGGCGTTTCACGATAACTACCACTAAAAGCGCATTCAAGGAAGACCGAAACTTCGGTGGATAGATCAAGTAGAGGATGATGCGAAGTTCCTTGGAAGTTAGAAACTGGAGGAAGTATGCCCAAGACCGAAGAGCTTATAAATTATTTATTGAGCAGAACCGGACCAACAAGCCAGTCTAAGTTAAAAGGTTTCTGTTCAGTTTGGATTTCTGTTCATCTTAAATTATTCCACCTGAGAGATGTTGTTGTCTCTAAGGACAAAATTAAAGCTTTAAAAAACTCTCCGTGAGAATAAGAAAAATATATATATTTTGCTTCTCATCTACTTTAGATCTTTAGAAAGAGAGATCTCAAGAGAATATGGCTAAAGCGGGCAAAGTTAGGAAAACAATTGGTACCTAGAATGCACTCGCTAAAATACTACTAGAAGATCCATTAACGCAATATCTACCGCGACCTGCTCCATTTATTGAGCACGAACTTTTAATTGTGATATATTATTTGCTTTTTTTCTGGTATGAATTAAATTAAAGAAAAATTATTAATAAATAGTACATGTGAACAAGGTCCATTTAAATACATTTTGCTTTGAATTTCATTTGGAAGACTACAAATTTGTATCGATAAATTAACCGTAGAGTAGAAAAAGAGAAGAACATTTTGGGAAAACTTAAAATAACTAACCTTAAGGTATAACAATGTTATCACGTGCGTAAACAGCCGCCGAGGACGATAACGACGAGTTCGAGTGACTGGTCGAATAGCGATGTGAGCTGGGAATATCCACAGCATCCTCATCATCGTCGCATTCATCGTCGTCGTCGTCCTCATCGTCCTCCAGCGAAAGTTTACAAATTTCATCGACATCCTCCACGGTAGTAATTTGACTCGCCACACTTTGACGCAATTCCAGCTTCTGATGGCTGTGTGAGCTTTTCACCGCCAGGCCGACTGCAGTCGCTGCATGTTCATCACAGTCTTCCAATGTTTTCCTCTCGCCGGCCAGTTGACTGGCTAGCGGCGTTGGCGCCGCCTGCGACGCAGATGTTGTGGCCGGTGTAGTTTTTGCTGCTGCTGCAGCGGCCACCACTAGTGCTGTGGTGGTGGTATGCATGGCATTTGTGGGACTATGAAATTTTGCTGTCGACAGGAAGGACACCTTGTTGGGCGGCGGCGGTATGGTGATCGGTGTCAGGGCAAATGTGCAATGTTTGCTAGTCACGGCAGCCATTGGTGTGGTGGCGGCACTGAAGGAACCCGGCGACATGCTAGTGTTGAGCGGCGAGTTCATGGAGAGGCTGGTGAGCGACGAGGGAGTTATGGCTCCAGTGGCAGCTGCACCTGCGGCCACCGGGGGTGTTATGGTCACTATGGCCTTTGTTGTGTTTGTCAGATTGGTTGTGGTGCCAAAGTGTACGCCCGACGATCTGCGTCTTTGACGGTGATTGTGGCGATGAAAACTTTGGCAACGTGTACACGTTCTTTCGCGCTGCAATTGCTGCTGCTGCTGTTGTTGCTGCTGGTGGTGTTGCTGCTGCTGGCTGTGATGCTGATGGTGGTGATGATGATGGTGATGGTGTAGCACACTGTTTCTACCGCAGTTGCTGCTCCCGCTGCAGGAGCTGCAACTGCTGAGCTGCCGTCACATAATCGAGCGATTGGCATCGAACTGATTCACCGACGAATAACCAAATGATGTCGAAGCAGCCACCATGGCAGCAGCCACATGACACTTAAGTGGCACGACGTCATCGAACGCACCAGCCGCAATGGTGATGGGGTAGGTCGGTTAGTTGGTTGGTTGGTGGTTTGGTTGTTGTTTGATTGCGATGACGGTGCCAGGTTTCGAATATCGCCATGACGTTGGACGGGTGACGGTGGTGGTGTTGGCAAGGTACGTAAGCAGAGCATGGCCGGAAATGGAAAAAGAGGAAACAGAATGTAATAAAAATTTATTAATAAATTTCGCTATTGGCAAATTTAACACATAAAACGACAATAAAGCTTTTTGTTCGTTCGTTCAACAAATGTACAATAAAAACGCAAAAAGAAAAAACAAGTGGAAAAAAAACTTTACATTTTCGTTTTTATGAGTGCACAATGTTTGGCATCGTCCGGATTTTTATGGTTTATGAATAAATTTAACATTTTGAGTGCTGCGTGCCACTGCGTGTATACTAAAATTCTGACTGCGAATTGGGCCTCATTGGGCCTGGCGTCCCTACTTTTTGTTTCTCCCTCATTCTTCGTTTTAGTGATGCGCTGGTTATGAATTAACAAATGAATGACGACATCAAATGAAATAATTGTCCTTTTTGGCATAAATTCAATTTTAATTGTAATAAATGAATATCAGGCCAATTACCGCAGATGCATATTTAAATGTTTCAATTTTTTTCTCGCGTTTCCCTTATCACACACTCTTTTCTTTGCTTATACATATTTGATTTGAAATTATGGGTTGCCTTTATGGGTTCGTTAAGTGGCTGCCACTTGGTGAAGTGTTCACCGTTCACAGTTCATTTGAGATAATTGATGTATTCGCAGCAAAACATGTGGTTAATTGCTGTGTAATTTCTACTAAAAGCTGACTTTTTTTCGGTCTACTAAGCCTCAATTATGGTTGTGATTTTTTTTATAGTTTGCACAATGGTCGGAGCTTATTAAAAAATGCTTGATTAACATTCAACAGGGATTAACTGGCTCAAGACCGTTTGCATCTATATTTAAATTGAAGAAAAGTTTTTAACAAAATGACAAAGTGACGTTGATTTTCGTGGCTGCACACTGATTTTATCATGATTTCGGGTCCGTGACAACCCTCTTTAGAAAGCTTCGCAGCAATTGTTGAAAGCAAAACTGAACTCTATAAGGCCAGGATCTCCCCAAACTAATGAGAACTACTGTTGCAAACATAACATTTCAAGTTTTCTTCACACAATTGCCCACGAAAATACAAACGAGCTAAACAAATGTGGATATTTTAAATATTTTCAAATTTAAACTATTTTTAATAAGTTTAAATTTACGGCAGCAAAACATTTTTTTATGGCAGTTTAACTATTTTGTGGGCTATCATGCTGAGCTGGTTAGTATGCATCACTACCTTTCAAGTAAAGCCAGGATAAACTCCGTTTAACGCCATCTGAACGTAAATGCCGTCGACTTCATGGGAAATAGATTAATCTCTAAGCCATTTCATGCAAAATTCAATGCAGAGGGTTGTAGTGCGAATCCGTCGCCCTGCGAACAGACGAACATGGCTCAAATGACTTTAACACACGAATAAGATTTGGTCAAAACATACGTAGGGTCTTCAAAGATTTCTTCGATGCGTTACAGTTTTTCTTCGAATAATTTGTACTTAGTAGGGACATAAATACTGTTACAGCATTGAACACACCTATTTCAATAGTAGATTTGAACATATCCCGTTAGAGTCATATGGGTTTTGAAAGCTTACCTCAATAGCGTTAGTCAGTAACGGGATTTTAAAATTGTTTCAACTTTCATCACGGCGTGGTCAGATAATGAGAAACGTATCGCTGTAATAGCGCTTTTCAAGTGTGAAATGAAAAAAACGATATTTTCAAAACGCTCCGGCCACTAGGGATTAGCCACATGTTCGTCTACCGATGCATAAAACTGTTTGAGGAGACTGGAGATGTAAAATACCTCCAACGGTCGGGCCGCCCGCGCTCTGTTCGAACACCTCATGTCATCAAAGCCGTTAAATCAAGAATTCACAGAAATCCGAAAATCATGGTCCATGAGATGAATATCACGCAAAAGTCCATGAGTCGAATCATTAAAAAAGACTTGGGACTTGGGCCTTTCAAACGACGTATCGGACATTTATTGACTGCAGCTTTAAAAAAATAGGATTGAAAAATGCAAACGTCTTTTTTGGTGAAGCACGCTGATAACTTGCACAGAAAAATTTTGTTCACTGATGAAAAAATTTTTACCGTTCAGGAAAAGTTTAACAAGCAATATCATAGAGTGCATCTAAGGAAGCATCTGAACTGATCGCAAGGGTGGAAAAAGGTCATCACCCAGCTTCAGTCATGGTTTGGTGGAGTGTCTCTTACGATGGGGTCACTGACCTGCATTTCTGCGAACAAGGAGTCAAAACATCGGCCAAAGATTACCAAAAAACCGTCTTGGAAGCTGTTGTGAAGCCTCTTAACAATTTCGTTCCAAAACCAGCCATGGACTTTCCAGCAGGATTCTGCGCTGGCGCATAAGGCTAAAACGTCCCAGGCCTGGCTTCGAAACAATTTGCCAGCGTTTATTTCCTCTGAAGAATGGCCCTCAGGCAGTGCAGATTTGAACCCATTGGATTACAAATTGTGGACGGTTTTAGAGGACAAGGTTTGTCACAAAAGATACCCCAACATTGGATCTCTTAAGACTGCTTTGGTTCGAGCTGTGGCCGATTTTCCAATGGACGAGGTTCGTGCAGCTATTGACGATTGGCCAGTGCGTGATAAGGTGTGTGTAAAGGCAAAAGGCGAACATTTCGAATACGTAGATTTTTTTTGGATACAATATGCATCAATAAATATATTTAAAAATATTTGGTCCAAAAACATTCAGTACTTTTTATTTTACAACATAAAACGTGTGTAACAGTATTTATGTCCCTACTAAGTACATTCTTTTACCGAATAGGATGAGGATATTGAACAGGTCCTTATTTTTTAGGTAATCATTACGGCTCCCCTAAAATTTCGCTGCGACACCACAGGAAATTTCGTCATCTCTTCACTTCACTTCACTTTAAATATTAAATGAACTTTATCTCTTACCGACCATTGTGCAAGTACAAAAATTGAAAATGTACGTATGAATCTTTAATATTTATTAAAAAATATTTTTTGCTCTTATTCATCTATGTTTTTGTGAAACTAGGGATGTAACGAAAGTGGCTTAGGCGACAGTGAATGTGAAACCGAGTATTCGGTACAACCCTAGTTTAAACACTTTATTTATAAACAGAAGAGCCGCATATAGTAGTAAATGCGGCCAGGCCTAATATTATAAATCCTTCAACATGGACCCCTTATAAAAAAGAAGGAAATAACAGATATACATTTTTTTAGTCTCCATGATTGAAGAGTCCACTCCTAATTTCAGGCAAATCTTACAAAAAAATATTATTGTGGAGAAACTTTGCTTTAAATTTTATACTTATATAAAGTTTATTGTTGGCTGCGTGTCTTAACCATAAGGGCCTTGTTTTGTATCCATTGGTGGATATTGCCTATTAATATAAGCTTAATATTGGATAAAAACTTATATATTTCTAATAAAATTGAACTTGATTTAAGTATCTAGTACTGCTATACATTATTGCTGCAGGTCGCTGTTGTTAACTATAAAATACGTTTTTTGGGCCCCTAAGGATTTTTAAGCTGAACTCCGCTCTTTTAAAGATCTCAAAGTAAATCAATATTAGAATTCGTAACTGAATTTACACTTGACAATAATGCACTAGTTGAAATTAAATGAAGTAAAAATGTCCTTAAGCTCAGCCAGACCGACCTTATATAACCTTCTACACTACGGACAAAAAATATACTGGTTTTGAGCCGTTGTGGGCCACGCGTCCGACCCTAAAATGAATGAAATTTATAACGCGTGAACAATATAGAGGATTTTTTTCGGTATAAAAAAATAAAAAATTCAATAAAATGTCCTTTATTGTTCATTCAAAAGGACATTTAATGTCTTCAAATGTTGGAAACTGTGTTATGAAAATAAACTGTGTTATGAGAAACTGGAAGATCCGCTGTTTTCGACCAAAATTGTGCTCATTTCTGGCACAACGGCAACGTCAATAAACAGAATTGCCGCATTTGGGTCAAAGAGCAACCAGAAGAGGTACAAGAGGTGCCATTGTACCCAGAGAAAACCACGGTTTGGTGCGTTTTATGGGCTACCGTGAATGGTGCTTGCTATCGCGCAATGATATCCGAATTTTTGCTTCCTGAAATTAAAGACCGTAATCTTGACGACATTTGGTTACAGCAGAACGGTGCCACTTGCCATACAGCTGCTTAGACAATGGATCCACCAGCCCATAAAACGCACCATACAGCTGCTTAGACAATGGATCTGTTGACAAGTCATTTCGAAGAGAAGCTAATTTGGACCCTTTTGGACCGGTGTGTTATCCTCCTAGGTCGTGTGTTAACACACATTTAGACTTTTTTCTTTGAGGCTACGTAAAGCCCAGAGTCTTTGCCAACAAACCAGCTACGATTTTGGAAGCCAACATTACGCATGTCATTAACGCCATACCGGTCGCAATGCTCGAACGAGTCATCCAAACTTGAACCCTGAGAATGGAATGAACAAAAAAGATTATACACTTTATTTGAATTATTGTATTATTTTTATTTTGAAAAAATATTTCTAGATTGATCGGATTAAAAAAGAACACGGCCCAGCTGAAACTAACTGGACACAATATTTTTTTACTTTTCTTTACTTTTTCGAGAAAAGGACGAAATGGACACTGCAATCTTAGAGATTGGTAGAAGAAATGTTCTACAAACATAAACTCCATACTTTTTCACTTAAGACATCTATTTATTTCTGTCTATTTTATTTGTTGGCAGCACCAATTATTGGTACTAAAGTAACACTTTCTTCATTATTGGTTGGTTGTTGTTATAGTAGCGGCACCATAGTGCCGGGTTGACAGAACTTGGCCAAAGTATTACTGCTTCGGGCCAATCCGGTGCATAGAACAGGCTGTTGTGGGATGGTTATTTGTTGGTTGTCATAACTATCAGTGGTGGCAACCAATAGTTTTACAAAATTCGGTTGATAAAACCCACTTATTGGCTGTAAGAATAGTATTACTATTGTAGCTAAAATCTTATGGTTAGTCTAATGATGTAACTAATAATACCAAGGAACGTTGGTGATTGCACCAAAATGTATGTTTGTCCAACCGAATATTTGTAGTTCGGACCGATTTCCAATAGATTTCATATTTCTGTTTACCTTATACGGCGGTTCGGGAAGTTCTTAGCCTATCAATGAAAGAGAATAGTTAGTTTTTCAAAAATATTTTTATTTTTCAATATAATCTCCTGAAACTTCAATACACCTAGTCCAACGCTTATCTAGCAATTCTATCCCTTGATTAAAATAGTTTTCCTCAAGGTCTTCAAAAAAGTGGTTTACAACTGTAATTGCATCTTCATTTGAGGTAAAACGCTTGCCAGCAAGGATTTTTTTTAGATTTGGAAACAGGTAAAAGTCACTGGGAGTTAAATCAAGAGAATAAGGTGGGTGGTCAAGCAACTCGTACTTTAATTCGTTGATTTTAGCCATTGTTAAAACACTCTTGTGCGCTGGTGCGTTGTCTTGATGAAAAATTATTTTTTTGTGCTGTAAGCCAGGACGTTTTACTCGAATTTGTACATTTAATTCATCTAAAAGGTTGCAATAGTACTCTGAGTTTATTGTTTTACCCTTTTGCAGATACTCAATCAATAAAATACCTTTGAAGTCCCAAAAAACCGTTGCCATAACCTTACCAGCCGATTGAAATGTTTTTGCCTTCTTTGGGGCACTTCCTCCAGCTTCAGTCCATTGTTTGGATTGTTCTTTTGTCTCTGGAGTATAGTGGCGGATCCATGTCTCATCAACAGTTGTGAAACGACGCTTAAAATCCAATTTATTTCGCTGAAAACGATCCAAACAAGCTTGAGAAATGTTCATTCGTATGCGTTTTTGGTCGACTGTTAACAAGTGCGGCACCCGTCTTGCAGAAAGCTTTTTCGTCTGTAGTTCTTCATGCAAAATTAAATGGACTCGATCATTTGAGATGCCCATGATATTAGCTATTTCACGCACATTTATTCGTCGATCATTTAATACCATATCATGCACTTTGGCTACAATTTCTGTTGTTGTTGCTGTTTTTGGACGTCCACTACGTGGTTCATCTTCAATGCTTGTACGACCACGTTTAAAGTCAGCAACCCAATTTTTTACTCTTGCATATGAAGGAGCACTTTCACCTAACACATTCACCATATCATTATGAATTTCTTGTCCCGATAAACCTTTTTTATGTAAATACGAGTTTAATGACACCACGCATTTCAAATTTTTCCATTGTGAAAAAATCGCGGATGCGTCTGTTTCTATATAAAGGAGTTGCCAGATCGAAACAAAATTTAACATGTGTTCATAGCAGAGATGGAAGTTTCCAAAACACTTAACTTTTTTCTGTTTATATCGCGCTTTTTGTGCTAGGCTAAGAAGTTTCCGAACCGCCCTCGTAGGGGCTCCCACCAGCATTTGAGGTGATGCAAATTAAGTATACACTCCATTCCCCGATGTAGAGTATAGAAACACCACCGAGTTAAATGAAACATTATAAGTAGACATTTTGCATGGGATCAGCATAATTCTGTGGACGCATGCCAGCCAATCAGTCAAGCATGGCAAAGCATCACGTTTCCTACCCCCAAACAAAAAAAAATAAATAAATCAAAGTGATGAGAATGAGGCCAACAACAATTTAAAATAATAAAACCAAGACTTAAAGTCCTTACCCCAAATTGGTCTAACATTAAATTCATGATTTTTTTGCTCTACATTTTTTGTTGGTGAATAAAGAAGCCAAAAGGAAACAAAGAAATATGAAAAAATGAAGTGAATGGATGACTACAAAATGTAGATGGAATGATGGCCATGACTTTGTAGAGAGTCGTTTTGCTATTTTTATATTTAGACCCAGGCAGAAAAGTGAACAAAATGTTAAGCTTCGAAAGTATCCAAGGGTAAGGGGCAGCCAGGCAAGCAAAAACCCCGAGAAGGGTTTGTATTTATAGACTGTTACTGGTACGAAATGCGTTCACTAATTTGCTTTTAAGTTGTTTTTATTTTTTTTAAAGGCTAAAATGATTTACCGTGTTTCGAAAAATAGATGTTCTGTTCGGTATCGCTCAATATCGCTGCCAGTTTTTGTGTTGTAAATGACTGCGTGTGTGTCTGTGTGCTTATCTGCTCTTCTGTGGTGTTTGTGTGCATGTGTGTCTGTGTGGGAGTCTCTTCAATAGTTCGTGCTCAACTCGACATGGCCAAATGCCAGTGACTCACTGGGTGAATGGGCCAAAGGCTAAGGTAAATATATAATAAATTTCAGATTTTCGGTAGTATTGTAAGCCAAAAATAAAACAAAAAATACAGAACAGAACATACGCATAGCGGTAGTGAGAACGGAACTAGCCCCACCAAAGCATACAGCCGTGGTAAGCGGGCCGGGCTAAAACCTAGAGCCACACACGCGCACGTAAAGCTAATTAAGTTAATTTACTGCAAAGCAAATAGCAATCTGAAAAGGAAATCGTTGAAGCATTCGGCAAAAACATACAATCAATACAAACAGGTACACAAACTACAATGCAAAGTAATCGAAAGAGATTTATGGTAAAAAGCCAAATCACCAGAAACACCTTTCGAACATTGGCAAAAAAACCAAAGGTAGACCGGCAAATAAAAAATCATGAATAGTCGTTTATTTTATTTGTATCCCGAGAATAAACGTGTGAAAATATTGCCAAATAACCGTGGGTGTGTTGCGTGTGGTCATCCTGCAGCCAATAATTCAAATTCAATCTTACCTAGAGGTTTCTCCTTACTTGGCACACCAGGCTATGGTTTTCCACACGTTTGCACAGATACAATTCGCATTAAGACAAATTCAAGCCAGAATAGTAGCTGACCACATAACCACTCCTTGTAGTCGTTACGTACTATGGCGTACAGTGGGAGAATTTTAAAAAGATTGCTCTCTAAAGGTCGGTGTAAAAAATATAGCGACAATGTGCTAAAAAAAGTATCTAGGTGAATGCCTTGCATATTTTTCGAACACGTGGAAACAAAAGGGTTCTTGCAGGCTAACGTTAACAAATGACCGTCCTGGATGGCATTTAAGCACATATTTTAAAAAAAGTGTTTAAAATCGTTCTATACGTTTGGGCGGAGTTTCATACCATGAGTATGCTACGAGTATAAATGCAGACGTACCGCAGACCTACGTTTTTTAAACGCTCCATCAGAGAATAGGGGGAATATTCACTTTGTCACTCAGTCTGCAAGTGTACTTATATATTCTAAATTGTGGTACACTATTAATACAATATAGCCGTGTCCGGCCAGCCTGTCCATAGAAAGCAAACGGTGGAAGGCAAGGAGGCTGATATTTTCAGAAAATTGTGTTGATGAACGGAAACAGTTCCGTTTTTGAAATAGATCAGTTTGGTAAAGAAGTAAAAAACTTTCACCAAACAAGTACTGAGCGAACCTCTGAAAAAAAGTCTCAAAATATTTTAGTCGCTCGACAGGACGATCATCTTGACTTAACAAAGGCCTTCGACAGGGTCAAAAGTGCCAATCTGTTAGAGGACATTGTAGAAACGTCACTTCCGCCTAGTTTGAAACGTTGGGTCGTCAACTACGAGGGCGACCGCAAAACTAACTGGCCTGGCACACTTTCTGTTTTACTAGCAACTTTTGTTTTTTAAAAGCAATCTTTTATAAGCCATCTGTCAAAATTTCCGAAATATTTAATGATTATTTTCTTTGTTACAGGTGATTGAAGTAAACAAGTTTTATAATTTTTGAAAAATGGAAAATAAAGAGTATCGTGCGGAAATTAAACACTTTTATATGAAAGGTTATACGCCACAATTAATCAAAGATGAATTGGATTCCGTTCATGCTGATAATGCACCATCATACTCCACCGTGAAATCCTGGGTTATACAATTTAAAATGGGTCGTTTAAGTACGGAAGATGAACAACGCTCTGGAAGACCGAAAACTGCTACTACTATTGAAAACATTATAAAATATTTAATGAAGTGACTAAAGATAGACGAATAAAGCTCAGAGAACTTGCTGATATTGTTAAAATACACGAAAAACAAGTTTGGAGTATTTTACATGATGAACTGCACATAAAAAAGCTATCCGCAAGATGGGTGCCGCGTTTGTTGACTTTGCCCCAAGAAATCGTCCGTTGGACCAATTCCGAGGAGCTTTTAGCGATTTATCAGCGTAATCCAATAGAGTTCTTGCGCCGATTCATAACTGTTGATGAAACATGGATCCATCACTACATCCCAGAATGCAAAGAACAGTCAAAACAATGGATAGAATCTGGTAAAAGTGGTCCCAAGAAAGCGAAAAATGTTAAGTCAGCAGGTAAAGTAATGGCCACAGTATTTTGGAATGCAAGGGGTATAATATTTATTGATTATCTTGAGAAAGGAAAAACTATAAATAGTGAATATTATTGTGCATTATTGGATCGGTTGAGTGAAGAAATCAAGATAAAACGACCGCATTTAGAAAAAAAAGTTATTTTTTTTTGCGATTTGAAATTGCTCCGCATCCACCATATAGTCCAGATTTAGCTCCTTCTGATTATTTCTTGTTTCCAAATTAAAAAAAAAATTCTCGGTGGCAAAAAATTTTGGTGCAATAGCGAGGCTATTGCTGAAACTGAGGCATTTTTTCTTGAAAAATCTTATTTTTCGGATGGAATTAAAAAATTTGAAAAACGTTTGATGAAGTGTATTGAGTTGAAAGGAGATTATGTTGAAAAATAAATAATAATAATTCCAAGAAAAACGGTTCTTTTTATGTTAGGCCAGTTACTTTTGCCCTCGTATATGTGTGGGCGCCAGTCATATGTACGTTTTAGAGACAGGATGTCGAAGCCCCGTAGAGTTAACAGGGCAGGGTTATATCTCTGGCACTGTTTTATTATAACTGTTTTTTAATAAAGGCTGTCAGTTTTTTTTTAAGTAAAGTACAATACCGACACTAACCGACATTCTTGATCGAAAAAATCGTAACGTTAAGTGTTAAATCCTACGTATTGTTTTCAAATAAGAGGGACTAAAGTGAAATATTATTAGGCTATGATCCCCGAAACCATACTATAATCCTCACAACCATGGTATATTTCATATAAAACCATAGAATGATCCTTACAACCATAGTATGATCCACACGAAACCTTGCCATCATACCCGAAACTAATTATTAGTATTGGGTAATGTTGCTATTCTACAAAAGAGTTAATTATTTAAAAATAACGATGATTTATCTAGAGGTATTTTTTCTGAACAAAAAAAAAAATATAAAAATTCAAATCAAGTGTGGAATCTTAATTGGCAATTTGAAAGGACATTATATGGCATTTATTTTTTGAATATAATTTCCTTTAAATGGTGGCCTCAGGGTTTCCAATTTTAGATGACTCTTTCGAGCATTTCGTCCAGTATTGCTTTAATGACAGGCGTAATGTTGGCTTCCAAAAGCTAAATCATAGCTGATTTGTTAACATAGACTTTGGACTTTCCGTAGCTCCAAAGAAAAAAGACTAAAGGTGTGATATCACCTGTTCAACTCACCTGTTCAAAACGTAAAATTAGCTGTTCTTCAAAATGGCCTCTCAATAGATCCATTGTTTGAGCAGCTGTATGGCAAGTGGTACCGTCCTGTTGAAACCAAGTGTCGTCAAGATTATGGGCTTCAATTTCAGGTAGCATAAAAATCGATATCATGGCGCGCTAGCGAGCGCCATTCAGGGTTACGTTCCGGCCATCATCATTTTTGAAAGAGTATGCACCGATGATTCCTCCAGCTTATAAACCGCACCAAACCGTGGTTTTCTCTGGGTATAATTCCACCTCTTGAACCTCTTCTTGTTGCTCTTCAGGCCAAATGCGGTAATTTTGTTTATTGAGTTTGCCGTTGAGCCAGAAATGGGCCTCATTACTGAACAAAACTTTGGTCGAAAACAGCGGACCTTCGCGTTTCTCACCGAACGCTTATTTCCATAATACAGTTGCCAACATTTAAAGGTAATTATTTTCAAAAAATAAATAACATAGAATGTCCTTTCAAATTACCAATTAAGATTAAACACTTGATTTGAATTTTTACATGTTTTTTGTTCTAAAAAAATATCCCTATACAATGAATTTAAAGCAGCAGAAGCGATTTATTAAATAATTAAAAAAAAACCGTTTAAAAATCCGTAAATGTATCATTTATTAAAAATATTTCAGTTATGGTTTGGTTCATTGTCAGATTTGAGATGATATTTTTATATTGAACATTTTATTCAAAGAAAACCAAAAGTTAGTCAAAAGATTTTAAGTTGCTAGCAAGGAGGACTGCAGTTTCGGTGAACACTACTTTACTATCCAAGCAGCGGATGGGATTAAACCATGATCAATGGCTATACTTAGTAGGGACATATATACTGTTACAACATTGAACACACCCATTTCAATTGTAGAACTGAACATACCCCGTTTATGTCATATGGGTTTTAAAAGCTAACCTCAATAGCGTTAGTCTGTAACGGGATTTTAAAATTGCTTCAACTTTCATCATTGAGTGGTCAGATAATGAGAGCCGTATCGCTTTAATAGCGCTTTTCAAGTGTGAAATGAAATAAAAGCGATAGTTTCAAAACGCTCCGGCCACTAGGGATTAGCCGCATGTTCGTCTAACGATGCATAAAACTGTTTGAGGAGACTGGAGATGTAAAAGACCGCCACCGGTCGGGCCGCTCACGCACTGTTCGAACACCGCATCAAAGCCGTTAAATCAAGAATTCACAGAAATCCGCTCCGAAAACAGAAAATTATGGCCCGTGAGATGAATATCACGCAAAAGTCCATGAGTCAAATCATTAAAAAAGACTTGGGGCTTTCAAACGACGTACCGACATTTATTGACTGCAGCTTAAAAAAAAATAGGATTGAAAAATGCAAACGTCTTTTGGTGAAGCACGCTAATAACTTGCGCAGAAAAATTTTGTTCACCGATGAAACAATTTTTACCGTTCAGCCAAAATTTAACAAGCAAAATGATAGAGTGTATGCGCGGTCATCTAAGGAAGCATCTGAACTGATCCCAAGGGTGGAAAAGGGTCATCACCCAACATAAGTCATGGTTTGGTGGGGTGTCTCTTACGATGGGGTCACCGACCTGTATTTCTGCGAACAAGGAGTCAAAGCATCGGCCAAAGTTTACCAAGAAACCGTTTTGGAAGCTGTTGTGAAGCCTCTTAACAATTCCCTGTTCCAAAACCAGCCATGGACTTTACAGCAGGCTAAAACATCCCAGGCCTGGCTTCGAAACAATTTTCCAGCGTTCACTTCCTCTGCAGAATGGCCCTCAGGCAGTCCAGATTTGAACCCATTGGATTACAAATTGTCTACGGTTTTAGAGGACAAGGCTTGTCGCAAAATATACCCCAACATTGGATCTCTTAAGACTGCTTTGGTTCGAGCTGTGGCCATTTTTCCAATGGACGAGGTTCGTGCAGGTTTTGACGATTGGCCAGCGCGACTTAAGGCGTGTGTAATGGCAAAAGGCGGACATTTCGAATAAGTAGATTCTTTTTGGATACAATATACGAGGCGACCGCAAAACTAACTGGCCTGGCACATTTTCTGTTTTACTAGCAACTTTTTTGTTTTTTGTTTTTAAAAGCAATCTTTTATAAGAAATCTGTCAAAATTTCTGAAATATTTAATGATTATTTTCTTTGTTACAGTTGATTTAAGTAAACAAGGTTTATAATTTTTGAAAAATGTAAAATAAAGAGTTTCGTGCGGTAATTAAACACTTTTATATGAAAGGTTATACGCCACAATTAATCAAAGATGAATTGGATTCTGTTCATGGTGATAATGCACCATCATACTACACCGTGAAATCCTGGGTTCAACAATTTAAAATGGGTCGTTCAAGTACGCAAGATGAACAACGCTCTGGAAGACCGAAAACTGCTACTACTATTGAAAACATTAGAAAAATATTTAATGAAGTGACTAAAGATAGACGAATAAAGCTCAGAGAACTTGCTGATATTGTTAAAATACACGAAAAACAAGTTTGGAGTTTTTTACATGATGAACTTCACATGAAAAAGCTATCCGCAAGATGGGTGCCGCGTTTGTTAACTTTGCCCCAAAAAATCGTCAGTTGGACCAATTCCGAGGAGCTTTTAGCGATTTATCAGCGTAATCCAATAGAGTTCTTGCGCCGATTCATAACTACATCCCATCTACTTCCCAGAATGCAAAGATCCATCACTACATCCCAGAATGCAAAGAACAGTCAAAACAATGGATAGAAGCTGGTAAAAGTGGTCCCAAGAAGGCGAAAACTGTTAAGTTAGCAGGAAAAGTAATGGCCACAGTATTTTGGGATGCAAGGGTTATAATATTTATTGATTATCTTCAGAAAGGAAAAACTATAAAAACTGTGCATTATTGGATCGGTTGAGTGAAGAAATCAAGATAAAACGACCGCATTTAGAAAAAAAAGTTATTTTTCATCAAGCTAATGCTCCTTCACACACTGCATTTTCAACTCAACAAAAACTGGCCGAATTATGATTTGAAATTGCTTCGCATCTACCATATAGTCCAGATTTAGCTCCATTTGATTATTTCTTGTTTCCAAATTTAAAAAAAATTCTCGGTGGCAAACAATTTTTGTCCAATAGCGAGGTTTTTGCTGAAACTGAGGCATATTTTGAAGGACTTGAAAAATCTTATTTTTCGGATGGAATTAAAAAAATTGAAAAACGTTTGATGAAGTGTATTGAGTTGGAAGGAGATTATGTTGAAAAATAAATAATAATAATTCCAATAAAACGGCGGTCGCCCTAGTACATCATAAATATATTAAAAAATATTTGGTCCAAAAACATTCAGTACTTTTTATTTTACAGCATAAAACGTGTGTAACAGTATTTATGTCCCTGCTAAGTACACTTAAGTGCAGGTAGACTATTTCACCGAACAAAGTAAACGCAATAAAAATCTCTCGCACTGTCATCCGATTTCGTATAGGCTTGAATCGCTATCTGTACGGTGTTGTTATTGCTTTTTTATAATGGACTACCATGCACTGTATCGTGTGTGTGTGTGAATATGTTTTTTTGCTTTGTATAGTTGGTCTGTAAAAACTGGTCATCATAGTTCATAGTCACAATCATATGGTATGATTGCTGTAATCATATTAAAACAGAACCTTTGCAACAATTCTCTTGTCGCACCAACCATATATATATATGGTGGTTACAACAATATTCGCATTTCTAAATATGACAATAATACTATTGTTACATTTCAAAAATATTAATAGTGCCGCGACTATACTATTATCAAAATAAAATTAAAAAAAAACAATATTATGGTTGCGACGAACAGGATTTTATTGCAAATACCATATTATTGTTGCCGTTACCATATCTGTTCTCAAGCTTTTACATGGTTTAGATATTGATTTGTTACTCGTAAATGCTACAGCATTTGCAAGTTAAAGAAAGTTAAAGTTAAAGAAATTGTCACATTTAGGTGATCCCTTCCAGCTTTAATCTTTTAAACCTGTGTTAAAGACGCCAAGCAGCCAATGACACCACGGTTACCCAGGAAGTTGCAGAGGAAACATATTTTTACAAAGGAATTTTTTTAGTTTAAAACTCATGACAACTCTGTGAGCCTGATCTCGGATTGCCTGCCTTTTGAGCAATATTTCAAGCAATTTATTTTTCAAAATTTGCTTCATAACTCTCCACTGTTGGACAGATACTCAAATAGTAACATGCCTTTGCCATTGTCTTCAGTTATCTTTGGACTTTGTGGTGTTCTAACTTTAGTTATTTTTCTTCTTTTGGCAAATCATGTGCTTGTAACCTATAAATTAAATGACGTTGCAATAAACCAACGAAACGTAAAGGAGCAAAAATCTGTGAAAATTCAATCACACCAACAATTTATCAGTAGGACGGACAAACTCCAACAGAGTAACCACCGCGTCCATATAGAAGGGAAAAAAGGACGATGAGCCTGGACAGACACACTACAAATGAATTGCTTACGATGATGAGAATGTAGATACTCATACAGCCACACAGGTACACTGAAAGAAATATGTTCGTACTCTAATGAAAGATTGTTCAGAGAACGTTTCTTAATTTTTTTTATTATGGGCTCCTAAGGCCCATGTCGGTTGAGACGAGTTCCAAATTCTAATATCAAATCTAAATTAAATGAACATATTTGGATTTATAAGAACATTTCAGTGTTTTGGGATACTCATATGTATTTTCACCTTACGGTACGGTTTTTGCGCCTCAGGAGTCCATAGACACCGCCCAGATGTCGAGGCTGCCAAGGCTAAGTAACCATATGTGACAGCGCAAAGAGAAAGGGACCTAAGGGTAAAAAAAATCAATTTCACTTTTTTTTTGATGTGGGCAACATCTGAGCATCGAATGAGACAGATCCCATGCCCCAAAAGTGTTCCCTCCCAGAAATATGCGCGTTTTATGAAAGTGATGGTACACCAAAAATACACGTATTTAAATCTTTACAAAACTGGTTTTTACCCTTAGGTCCCTTTCTATTTTGCGCGTCACATATGTCGGTGTTCGAAAGGACGGCCAAGGGTCCAGATACCAATGAGTCAAGACCATACATTTTTCGAATCGGAAAATTAATGAGATTGTCTGATTTGTGAAGAAATATTATTGTTTTTTAATACCAATTTGTTAATTTTTCAAGATAGACGATTTATGGACTACCTATATATGGGTCAAATCCAGAATTGGTGCAAATCATAAATATAAATCCATATTTGGAGTTGTGACAATAGATGACTGTTTCTGGATACCTATATGACCACGAATATTTATGGACGCTTTTAGGGACCCAGGACCCACGAACCACGCCTTTTGGTCAACAACCCCCCGATTCAGGCATTAGTAAAATTAATGCCATATTCAGATGCTTCAGAGAATTCCACTGTTTCCGAGTACCCATATGTCCGTGTTAAAAAGGACCTATTTTTCGACACCCTAGGGACCTTAGATCGATGGGTCAAAGTGCAGAACTAATGTTATACTAGGATTCCTGGTAATATATTACTGATTTTTAGTACCCATATGTCCATAGCTAAAGGGACCCTTTTTTAATGCCTCTAAGGCCCATGTGAGCCGATTCGACTCCCAAATTTACACAAATCTAAATTGTAGGTACATATTAATATCTCATATATCCCCGAGTATTAGCTTTCGGCTAGGCCGAAAGGCCGAAACGTGGAAAATATAACTGTATCTTCCACGCTTCGCCCAATAGGCTGAAGATTGTTTGGCAGGAGATGAAGAATTTTACGGAAAAATCGTGTTCTCAGATGAAGCTTATTTTTATCTTGGTGGCTATGTCAATAAGCAACTTGCCGCTTGTTGGGTTCAGAGAACCCACACGAGACTATTGAGAAGCCTATGCATCCACTACGAGTCACTGTTTGGTGTGGAATTTGGGGTGGCGGAATCATTGGGTCATTTTATTTCTAAAATGAGCAAGGAGCTACCGTTACCAACAACGGTGAGCCTTACCGCGCCATGCTCAGTGATTTTGTGTTTTCAAAAATTCGAGAGACATGAACGATTTTTGATTTCGACAAGACTGGGCCACATGTCACACAGCCAACGCAACCATCGATATTTTACGAACTGTTTTTGAAAATCGAATAATCAGGCGAAATTGTGACTGTCAATTGGTAGTCTCGAAGCTGTGATTTGAGTCCTTTGGATTATTTACTGTAGGAAACCATTAAGGATAAATGTTTCGCAAAGCATCCAGAGAAACATGAAATCAAAGCTGCCGTTGCGGAGATTTGACCCGAAACAATCGAAAATGTAGTGAAAATTTGGGTTAATCAGATAAGGTACTGCCGAGCCAGTTGTGGTAGTCATATGAATGATGTTGTTTACATTATTAAATGACAAAGTTCAGCAAGTCGAATAAAACCAGAAATTAAAGAAAGAGATCAGTGCATTTTTACAGCCGATTTTAATATAAAGTTTTAAATCGCCCACCCTGTATAATGGTAATTTATAAGCCTCTAGCTCTTTTCGTTTAGACTGAATCGTGGTTTCAACAGACCGAGGAACTGGCGAACGGAGAGACAGACGGCCACACGGACATATCTATTTCGTCCGAGAATTTTATGACGATAACATATATAGTTAGTAGGGACATAAATACTGTAACAACATTGAACATACCCATTTCAATAGTAGAACTGAACATACCCCGTAATTGTCATATGGGTTTTGAAAGCTTAGCGCAATAGCGTTAGTCTGTAACGGGGTTTTAAAATCGTTTCAACTTTCATCCAGGAGTGGTCAGATAATGAGAACCGTATCGCTGTAATAGCGCTTTTCAAGAATGAAATGAAAAAAAGCGATATTTTTAAAACGCTCCGGCCACTAGGGATTTGCCGCAAGTTCGTCTACCGATGCATGAAACTGTTTGAGGAGACTGGAGATGTAAAAGACCGCCACCGGTCGGGCCGCCCCCGCTCTGTTCGAACACCGCATTTCATCAAAGCCGTTAAATCAAGAATTCACAGAAATCCGCTCCGAAAACAGAAAATCATGGCCCGTGAGATGAATATCACGCAAAAGTCCATGAGTCGAATCATTAAAAAAGACTTGGGAGTTGGGGCTTTCAAACGACGTACCGGATATTTATTGACTGCAGCTTTAAAAAAATAGGATTGAAAAATACAAACGTCTTCTGGTGAAGCACGCTGATAACTTCAAAAGAAAATTTTGTTCACCGATGAACAAATTTTTACCGTTCAGGAAAAATTTAACAAGCAAAATGATACAGTGTATGCTTGGTCATCTAAGGAAGCATCTGAACTGATCCCAAGGGCGAAAAAGGGTCATCACCCAGCTTCAGTCATGGTTTGGTGGGGTGTCTCTTACGATGGGGACACTGACCTGCATTTCTGCGAACAAGGAGTCAAAACATCGGCCAAAGTTAACCAAGAAACCGTTTTGGAAGCTGCTGTGTAGCCTCTTAACAATTCCCTGTTCCAAAACCAGCCATTGACTTTCCAGCAGGATTCTGCGCCGGCCCATACGGCCAAAAAGTGCCAGTGTTCATTTCCTCTGATGAATGGCCCTCAGGCAGTCCAATTTTGAACCCGGTTTTAGAGGACAAGGTTTGTCACAAAAGATACCCCAACATTGCCTCTCTTAATACTGCTTTGGTTCGAGCTGTGGCCAATTTTCCAATGGACGAGGTTCGTGCAGCTATTGACGATTGGGTAGTACGACTTAAGGCGTGTGTAAAGGCAAAAGGCGTACATTTCGAATAAGTAGATTCTTTTTGGATACAATATACATCAATAAATATATTAAAAAAATATTTGGTCCAAAACATTCAGTATTTTTTATTTTACAGCATAAAACGTGTGTAACAATATTTATGTCCCTACTAAGTAAATTGACGCCTTTGGAACTTTGAAGATTTAATGATGTATGTTACGATACTACGCAGGAGCGAGGGTCGATAACACTATAGTCATCATCATGGCAAATTTCAACTAATGTTTTGATTGAAAATTTTTCTTAGTGCACACATGATTTTTTCCTACCCAGGCGAATACATATGATTTACAATAAAACTCACAGACTCACACTGGAGGGCCAACGAGAGTTTTACAAAAGCCAACGCATCACAGTCAATTGAAATATTGGTCAAAAGCCAAGCAAACAATGGACAGTAGAGATGAAGGGACAAAGACACACAGTTATCCAAAGTAACTGGGCCTTCGACCTACTGCAGCGAACAAGCATTTCAATCGCAAGGAACAAAGATGAAGAACTTGATTTGAGCAAAAGTGGGGAGTGTGTCTGAGTCTTTGTGAAAAATGTGTTGGCGTTGATGGCTTGACCATTTCCTGAATGGCATGGACGTGGCATAAGGGTCGGAGTAGCTCATGTGCAACGATTCTTCACCAATTGATGGGCAATCATTCAGACAATTTTCCAAAAATGAAAAATTGTTTCCAAATGCCGGGTTAAGTGTTACAGTTAATTAAATGGGTTCCTAATGGCAACCGTAGGCAGTGGGCGTCCTCTGACGCACTTGTACGTGCTGACTTATGTAAGTGTGTCTTAAGTGCGATTGCCACTTAATAATTACGACCTTTAATGGGATTAAATTAACACTCACACATATTGAAGACTTGCGATTAGGTAGGCATACGTTAGCCCAATCAATCAGCTAGTCAAAGTAATTACCACCTGATTACAAGATTCGTATCGACCAAAAGCAGGGGTTCGACAGACTGACACTGTCAAATACATACATCATAGGTGGGTTTGACTTTGATCAGTTAAGTGCGGACCAAAACATCAATAAAATCGTTTCTTGTTTACTTCATAATTAGGGGAGATATTTATCATGGAATGGTTTGAATTCGAAGGGAAGGTGGCTACCGGGTTATTATCAGAAAGTCATTTCAATAATTGTCTTAAATGCGTTAGTTAGTTGTGTTATATCCAGCGTCGATAATCGTTGTGATGACAACAAAATAATTTTTGTAGTTTTGTGGTATAATAGAGATAGAATTTCTAGCCTGGTATTGAGTCTTGCAGTACGGCTTAGAAGCTCGCCACCTCGGGTATGAAATAACTTATAAAATGTGTTTTTTTATACTTGAGGTTTTCAATCTGGCCACACTTGTCTCGGAGTTGGTCTTTTTGACAGCTGCCACTTGGTTTATGCTCAGTTTAATTTGCCATTACATAATCAATAGACTTACTCCGAAACAACGTTTTCAAATCGTGGTGAATGGGCCCAAAGCGAGATGGCCACTGATCCTGATTTTTACAAGAAAATTTTGTTGAGCGATGAAGCTCAATTTTGGTTGAATAGGTACAATAATAATCAAAATTGTCGCATTTGGAGTAATGATAATCCACAAGCCGTTGTTGAGACGCCGTTACATTCTCAAAAAGTCACTGTTTGGTGTGCTCTATAGGCAGAGGGAATCATTGGTCAATATTTTTTAAAAAAAAAAGTTATTGAAGGAAACTTTGGGTGAGGGCATTATCTCGCGTCGTGGGCCTGTAGCGTGGGCTCCAAGATCGTGCTAATTTAACACCGCTGGACTATTTTTTGTGGAGTTATGTGAAGGCGCTTGTCTACACAGATAAGCCCGACACAATTAATGCCTTGGAAGAGAATACTCGGCTCGCTATTGCTGACAAACGGTGACAAATGCTGCAAAAACTGGGCCTCTCGGCAGAAATTTCCTAGGGTTGCTATTTATATTGCGGGTCCGGCAATAAGGACACAAGAATTTCTCATTAAAAATGGTTTTATTATTTTTTAAAATATTCTCCATTAAGATCAGTACACATTTTCATGCGCACAAACCAATTTTCGAAGCACTTTTTCACTCCGATTAAGACACCGGCACAACATGATTTTTGAACGTTTCAACACTTGCTTTGGGCGATGAAAAACGTTGACCACGCATTTTTTTCTTGATGCTAGTGAATAAGAAGAAGTCATTGGGTACCAAATCAAGGCTGTACGGTGGGTGGCCCATAAATTCGACATATTGAGTGATCAACTAGCTCATCGTTTCAGCTGATGTGTGAGAGCTCGCACTGTCGTGATGCAAAATGATCCGTCTTTTCTGATTATCTTTCCTCATTTCATTGAACACTGCGGGCAAACAGATGGTTAAATACCACTCGGAATTGTCCTACGTTCCACTAAAGGCAACATGACCGGTTATACCGAAAAAAAAAACGCAATCTTTTGCTTCGATGTACTTCTTCCACGAACAACTTTTGTTGGATTGTGCTTGTCTTGAAAGACCCTCTGTCGATTGCTGTTTTGTTTCGGGTTTTTATGCATAGAGCCACGATTCGTCACCTGTGACAATGTAATACACTGCCGTTGAGCTATCGCAGTTATACTTTTTCAACAACTCTTTGTACCAATCCATACGAGCCTTTTTTTGAACATTCGTCAAATTATGTGGGATCCAAGGAGAACAAATTTGTTTCACGGCCAAATGAACATGCAATGTCTTATCGATGCTTGTCATATGAGTACTAATTCCCAAGGATGCCTCAAAATCACGGTATGTCACATGTCGGTTTTGCTTAATCAGTTCACGCACAGCATCGATGATTTCAGGCAAAGTAGCCGAAGTTGAACGTACTTCACGAAATTCATCCTGGAGCGAACGGCGTCCGAGACTGAACTCTTGGTACCAGCGATTTACAGTGGTTTTTGATGCTGCTGCTTTATCGGCAAATGCCGAACACGCCGAAAATCGTAAAAAATCATCGCACGAAAATGTTCACGGAATAATTCCATTTTTTACTTAGAAGAACTTTCACCACACTGTAAACAAAACAATTCGCCCTTCAATGACAAAACGTTCTGGGTGAAGTTATGCTAAAAAGTCAAAGTTTCTAATGGAAGTTCTTGTTTGCATCTGGGAACACTAGTATTTAGGACCCAAAATATAATATCGTATTTGAGCCCGCCGCGGCCCATTCCATTTTTTACTTAGAAGAACTTTCACCACACTGGAAACCAAAACAATTCGCCCTTCAATGACAAAACGTTCTGAGTGAAGTTATGCTAAAAAATGTCAAAGTTTCCAATGAAAGTTCTCGTTTGCATCTGGGAACACTAGTATTGTTAGGACCCAAAATATAATATCGTTTTTAAGCCAGCCGCGGCGGCCACTTGCCCGAAAACATTTTTAGAACATTATGGCATACACTTATCTTTATAATAAATTTAAATTCTTGGCCATAACAATAAATTATATGCGTATAATTTCTTCTTGAAAACCACAAGTCTAAAAGAACACCCTATGCAATGAAACGTATACGATTTTTGTTCTGTTTTTGTTTCAACTGTGGGTTATACTGTATTTGATCTGAAGAATTAAAAAAATTGTTTTTTTTCTTTTTTTTTGTTATTTATTCGGTCTTTATCATTATTGACTTGAGCAGTTTTTTATTTTTGGTTCGACCCTTTATGTTGTTTCTTTATCAGAATCAACGTAAAAAGAACAAATTGGTGAAATGTATTTGCTACGGTTGCCAGGCAGTCGTACAGGCTGTTTCTAAACCCGCCAAGGTTTTTCTTCAGCAGTCTTTGGCAACGATTACTTCGGCCACAAATCAAATGACTTATACAAGAGACTCATTTTTATTAATGAGAATTACCCTTTGCGTATAGTCTTCGAACTGTGCGTAGAGCAATCTTCAACGCGCAATATCATTTCCACCAATTCCGTTTCGCATGGGTCTTCGTTGAAAACCACAAATGCAAAAAGCACAACCAAAGTGTGCATGTATTTTGTGTGCGTACATATACTCATACATGCGTTGCACATTAGGGCGTACCAATCCTTTTTAATAGTTTTTTCTTTTATTGTTAGTTATTCGTTGATTCTGAAAAAGAAACAACATAAAGGTCTCGAACCAGAATAAAAAACTGCTCAAGTCCGAATTAAAAAATAAATAAAAATATGTATCCATTCTGCAAAATTTATATGGTTTATTTAATTTTTGTAACACGCTGAATTAGCAAAAATTAGCAGGGATTAGCAAAATTTTTTTTCTGGTTTTCCGGGAAGTGAAACCGTCCGAGAAAAGCGAAACAAGGGGTATTGGTGGTTTTTGCAAAATTTTTGGTCGGAAAAATATTTTCATAATGGCACTCTGCTCCCCACCAACAACCAGTTTCTCCAATACTGTCACAGCTTCCTGCCGAACTTGCCATGTTTTCACTTGTTCGTCATTCACTTGGCACTTGGAGAAAAATACCTTATATACGTGTTTGCTATTAGAGTAGAAAATTTATTAGCTTGTCTACAACAAGACAAGCTAAGTGCTGCATCACGCCATCTGACATTTCCATTGGAAAGTTTGACATTTTTAGCATAAACGTCCTCAGAACGTTTTGATGAACGACCATTTGTGTGGTTTACAGCAAGGTTTATAAATACAAGGTTACGCCATCAGCAAAAATTGCCGTTAGGTGACATAGTTGGTGACAAACATCAAAAAGAAGTGGGTTGCCAGCTCTATGTCTGCCTACTTTTAGTTAACAATGCTAAGATTTCATGTGAAAAATGTACATATTGCAGGGAGTTGGCAACCCTACAGCTGAAATCACTTTGTCAGATTTGTGAAGAAATAAAACAACAAATCGAAACGTAAACATTAAGTGTGCAGTGGGCAAATGTATGAAAACCAACAGTAAAAAATATGTGTATAAGTAACATTTTTATTGTTTGATTAGAAACATTTAGTTTGTGTTTTTAATCCATAGAAGTGTGACAAAAATAGGAGAAAAAAACAAAATAGTAAAAATGAAGTGTGCAGTGGCCAAATTTTTGGAAAATAAACAAATAAATAAAATAAAACAAATAAATTGATGGCAAAAATAGTCAATTGTCCCACTGTTATGAATACACAAATATTATCAGCTGTTAGCTCGAAATTTTTAGCCAATAGGAACAAAGTTTGCGTGACGTCATTGGTGACAAACGTCAAAAACAGAAAAGGGAAGGGGGCTGGGATGGCGTAACCTTCTATACATAAACCTTGGTTTACAGTGACTTGAAAAAATCAATTTGGCAAAAAAAAAAGGATTAAATGTTCACTTTCGTGTGATAATTTTTCACAACTTTCGACGTGGATTTTCACGACTAGAGTGCATCAATAAACTTAAGTCTTTGTATGGCAATGAAGCACCATCTTTTAGCACTGTGAAAAAGTGGTTTAATGAATTCAATCGTGGCCGACGCTTGCTTAAAGACGAAGGTCGTAAAGGTCGTCCAAAAACGGCCGTTGTGCCAGAGAGCATTGATGCCGTGCGTGAACTGATAATGCAAGATCGTCATGTGGCATACCGTGAGATAGAGGCATCCTTGGGCATTTCTTCCACCAGCATACATTCGACATTCCATGAACACCTGGCCGTAAAAAAGGTTTCTTCTCCTAGGATCCCGCACAATATGACAATCGCTCAAAAAAAAAAGGCTCGTGTCGATTCGTGCAAAGAAATTTTGAGAAAATACGATCGCGGTGCTTCAGGAGACGTGGATGCTTCAGGAATCATGGATCTGTGCGTATGAGCCCGAAACAAAACAGCAATCGACCGTGTGGGTCTTCGAAGACGATCCAAATCCAACGAAAGTTGTTCGTGGAAGAAGCACTTCGAAGCAAATGGTCGCCTGTTTCTTCGGCAAAACTCGTCATCCGCCGTACTGCCCTAACTTGGCACCCAAAGACTTCTTTTTATTCCCGCACAACAAGAAAAAATTCTTGGTCAACGATTTTCGTCGCCAGAAGATGCTATTGAAGCGTTCAAAAACCATGTTTTGGAGGTGTCTCAATAGGTGTGGAAAAAGTGCTTCGGCAATTGGTTTGAGCGCATGCAAAAACCAGAGATTACTTTGACAAATCAAACCATTTTTGATGATAAATATTTGCCTTTTCATTATTAGGCCAGAAATATATATAGCAGCCCTCGTACAATAAACAGGGAAATGTGATTCCCATTACATTAATTATTTTGATGAATACTTTTAGTTGCTAAGTAAAGTAGATAATTACGAGCTCCCGTGTTTAAAGTTAAAAATGTAATTGCCTCTCATGGTCAAAATGTATAAAGATTTACATTAGCAGCATATCTCGACATTCAGAGAAACGTAAAATAAATTTAAATATAAGAAAAGAAAAAAAAATCTTTATTATTAAAAAAAAACAAAACATTGAGAACAAGCCAAAACAAAAGTAGGAGAAAGAAAATGCAACGAACGAAGCCGTGAAAAATAAATATTTACACAAGATTAAAAGCTGATTCAAATAGAACGAGAAGATTATTAACACAATAACGAACAACGAAACGAACGAACGCACGAGCGAGCGAGTGTACAATAAAAATCGTGAGTACTGCGAAAAACAACAAATTCGCCGCTGTTTATTTTCTATTCTTTGGCCAAGAGGGACATAGCCCAAGCACAGCAAAAACAACAATTACAGATAGGAATATGAGCCAGCAGGTTGGGGGAAGAGGTTGATCTTAAGAGGCATTAAATATTTATGACGTTAACAAAGTGTGCGTGTGTGGGTATGTGTGTATGTTAAGGATATTAGAATAAAAACAACAAGAGCAAGAGCAATGAGCAAGAAACGCACGTGTAGGATAATTGAATGTCAACAACAACGGCAACAACATGAGGGCAAACGAGGAAACAACTGCGACAGGATGCGGCAATACATGTGACAATATGGGTGTTGCAACAACAGGCGGGTGCTTACAATCATTTCAACAACTCTACAATTGCAATGAGTGTGTATTGATGTTGGTGGTGGTGACAACATTGTTGTGTGATTTTTGTGCATCCATTAATTGTCAGCCACCAACCACAAGTGCATTGTAGCGATGTGATGTTGTTGACATACTATGACAACATCTACAAGCAACTCACAGTGTTTTCGCACAGCAAAATTTTTAGTCAAAGTGTGTTTACAAAGATAATTGATAAAGTTGTCATCAATTATTTTTACAATAATCATTGATAATGTCGTTACTATTTGCTGTAAGGAGAGCAATTAATTGCTTCACTTATTTTTTTAAGTACTTACTTTCGATGCTGTTAATGGCCAATTATTGAATTTCTGTGTGAGGCTATTTTATTCTTTGGCTTATTGTGGCAAAATCTTTTAAAGCAATTACAGAGTTCTATTTTATCCATTAATTTCCGTCATGTACGTTCCGACATTTTGCACAGAAATTCTATTCGTCAGCAATTAAGTAATGAAGAACTTCTACAGTCTCATGTTTACTTATAAAGGTTGTCCCAAGAAGAGCGCAATTTTTAAATGACTGATGCAGCAATTGAATTGTTTCTCTGGCTGTATGACATGTGGCGCCGTCTTGTTGGAACCACATGCCCTCCACATTCATTTCTTCAATTCTAGACAAGAAAAAACTGGTTATCATTTCACGATACCAAACGCCATTGACTGTTTGCGCTTGACCTGCCTCATTTTCATAAAAAAAAGGTCCAATGATTCCTCCAGCCCAAAAACCACACCACACAGTGACACGTTGAGGATGCATTTGCTTCTCGTGAATCACTCGAGGATTTTCCGCACCCCAAATGCGACAATTCTGCCTATTGACGAAGCCATCAAGATGAAAATGGGCCTCGTCACTGAAGATGATTTTATCGGCAAAATCAGCATTTTCATGTTGTCTCTCCAATACCCAATTAACGAACTCCCTTCGCTGTCCATGGTCAGCTGGCTTCAGTTCCTGAGTCAATTGAATTTTGTATGCATGAAGATGCAAATCTTTCGTCAAAATTCGCTGCAAAGTGGATTTGGAGACACCAATTTGCTGAGCTCGGTGTCGAATTGAGGTGGATGGAGTTTTAGCGACATCATCACGTACAGCTGCGACATTTTCGGTCGATCGACCTGATCGATGGCGCGTTGTTGTCTTTACATCACTAACAGACCCAGTTTCGGCAAATTTATCCATTAATCTCTTTACAGTTGACTCTTTTGGAGCATTATTGTGACCCCAAATTGATCGCAATTTGCGAACTGTAGCCGCAAAACTTTCACCATTTTGGTAAAACAATTTCACAATGAGAATGCGTTGTTCATTCGTGTAGCGCTCCATTTTTACTAACCTCGTACCTTCTACTAACAAACAATAACAATTGTTCAAATGTCAAACAATGACACTTCGAATGTTGCCAGATTTAAAAATTGCGTTCTTCTTGGGACACCCTTTATATAAAGAGTGGTTAAATTTTAAGGGCCGATGTTGAATGTAAACCACACCTAAACGTCAAGTTTTTTTCTGCATTTCATTTGATATTTATCAATTTCAGACTTAGTCAATTTAAACCATGGTCATCATCAATGGTGGCAAGAAATGGCAGCGTCAATTTTGATCAATTTTTGAAGAAAATCATCTTCAGTGACTAGGCACATTTTCACCGAATGATAATCCAAAAGTGATTGTCGAAAAACCAATGCGCCCACAAAGAGTGGCTGTTTGGTGCGGTTTATGGGCTGCGGCATAATCGGGCCATATTTTTTCTAAAATGAGGCCGGTCACGCAGTTACTGTGAATGGTGTTCGCTATCGTGAGATAATAACGAACTTTTTATGGCTCGAATTGGAAGATATGGATGTGGACGATATGTGGTTTCTACAGGGCGGTGCCACTTGCCACACAGCTAACGAAACAATGGCTCTTCTGCGCGATAAATTCAATGGCCGTGTTATCTCACGTCGTGGCGAAGTTAATTGGCCGCCAAGATCATGCGATTTGACACCGTTGGACTACTTATACTTTCTTTGGTGTTATTTGAAAGAAAAGGTGTACGTCTGTAAGCCAACAACAATTCAAGAGCTAAAGGATGAGATAATTCGGCACATTAACGGCAAAGAACCTCAATTATGCCTCAGCTTCATCGAAAATCTGGACCATCGGATGGAGGTGTGCCGCTGAGGTTGCGGCGGCAATTTGGCCCGTAGTTTGTTCCATTCATAATTTTTTATTTTTAAATAAAAAACCTCTATGTATTGATATTGATTTTAATGCAGTCTGAGAGTCCCTTTACAATTATGCCAGTATTTTTTACTAATAAAAACCCGTCTGTCGGGTGACGAAATTTTATTGTTTTTTGAATACCCATATGTGACGCGCAAAATAGAAAGGGACCTAAGGTTAAAAACCAGTTTTGTTCAGGAGAGCCATTTTAAAGATTAGGTCCCTTTCTATTTGCGCTTAGAGTCGTCGATTTCACTTTCATAAAACGCGCATATCTCTGGGAGCGAACACTTTTGGGGCATAGGATCGGTCTCATTCGATGCTCAGATGTTGTCCACATCAAAAAATAAAGTGAAAAGTTGATGAAAAGTTTTGTTTAGGAGAGCCATTTTAAAGATTAGGTCCCTTTCTAATTGCGCTTAGAATCGTCGACTTCACTTTCATAAAACGAGCATATCTCTGGGAGGGAACACTTTTGGGGCATGGCATCGGCCTCATTCGATGCTCAGATGTTGTCCACATCAAAAAAAGAGAAAAAATGAAAATTAATTTTTTTACCCTTAGGTCCCTTTCTCTATGCGCTGTCACATATATGCAGTCCATCTTTGAATTGGCCGAGATGTTGGTCCCAATGGCCCGTATATCCGGACACAAAATTCTGACCAATATTACAAGTAAGTGGGCAGGTAGTTCAAATTTGGTATCCATATGTCAGTTGTTGAAGGTGACCGATTTTTGGCCTCTTAGGGTTCTTAGGTTTGGGTCCAACATTTAGTTTTTGACAACCAATCCGTCATTGTTCGAAGGAAATTTTGTTTCTGGCCTGAGGAACCTTAGAAACTCTTGGGGACTCTAACGTTTATAAAATATGTATGTACTTAGTAGGGACATAAATACTGTTTCAACATTGAACACACCCATTTCAATAGTAGAACTGAACATACCCTGTTAATGTCATGTGGGTTTTGAAAGTAAACCTCAATAGAGTTAGTCTGTAACGGGATTTTAAAATTGTTTCAACTTTCATCAAGAAGTGGTCAGATAATAAGAACCGTATCGCTGTAATAGAGCTTTTCAGGTGTGAAATGAAAAAAAAAACGATATTTTTAAAACGCTCCGGCCACTAGGGATTAGCCGCATGTTCGTCTACCGATGCATAACACTGTTTGAGGAGACTGCAGATGTAAAAGACCGCCACCGGTCGGACCGCCCACGCTCTGTTCGAACACCGCATGTCATCAAAGCCGTTAAATCAAGAATTCACAGAAATCCGCTCCGAAAACAGAAAATCATGGCCCGTGGGATGAATATCACGCAAAAGGCCATGAGTCGAATCATTAAAAAAGACTTGGGACTTGGGGCTTTCAAACGACGTACCGAACATTTATTGACTGCAGCTTTAAAACAAAAATTGGATTGAAAAATGCAAACGTCTTTTGGTGAAGCACGCTGATAAATTGCACAAAAAAATTTTGTTCACCGATGAAAAAATGTTTACCGTTCAGGAAAAATTTAACAAGCAAAATGATAGAGTGTATGCGCGGTCATCTAAGGAAGCGTCTGAACTGATCCCAAGGGTGGAAAAGGTTTCAGCCATGGTTTGGTGGGGTGTCTTTTACGATGGGGTCACTGTCCTGCATTTCTGCAAACATGGAGTCAAAACATCGGCCAAAGTTTACCAAGAAACCGTTTTGGAAGCTGTTGTGAAGCCTCTTAACAATTCCCTGTTCCAAAACCAGCCATGGACTTTCCAGCAGAATTCTGCGCCGTCCCATAAGGCTAAAACGTCCTAGGCCTGGCTACGAAACAATTTTTCAGCGTTCATTTCCTCTGAAGAATGGCCCTCAGGCAGTCCAGATTTGAACCCATTGGATTACAAATTGTGGACGGTTTTAGATACCTCAATATTGGATCCCTTTAGACTGCTTTGGTTCGAGCTGTGGCCAATTTTCCAATGGACGGTTCGTACAGCTATTGACGATTGGCCAGAATCTACTTATTCGAAATGTCCGCCTTTTGCCTTTACACACGCCTTAAGTCGCACTGGCCAATCGTCAAAAGCTGCACGAACCTCGTCCATTGGAAAATTGGCCACAGCTCGAACCAAAACTGTCTTAAGAGATCCAATGTTGGGGTATCTTTTGTGACAAACCTTGTCCTCTAAAACCGTCCACAATTTGTAATGCAATGGGTTCAAATCTGGATTGCCTGAGGGCCATTCTTTAGAGGAAATGAACGTTTGCAATTTATTTCGAAGCCAGGCCTGGGACATTTTAGAATTGTTCAGAGGCTTCACAACTGCTTCCAAAACGGTTTCGTGGTAAACTTTGCTTGTTAAATTTTTCCTGAACGGTAAAAATTTGTTCATCGTTGAACAAATTTTTTTTGAGCAAGTAATCAGCGTACTTCATTTTGCATTGCATTTTTCAATCCTATTTTTTTTTAAAGCTGCAGTCAATAAACACGTCGTTTAAAAGCCCCTAGTCTCAAGTCTTTTCTAATGATTCGACTCATGGACTTTTGCGTGATATTCATCTCACGGGCCATGATTTTCTGTTTTCGGAGCGGATTTCTGTGAATTCTTGATTTAACGGCTTTGATGACATGCGGTGTTCGAACAGTGCGTGGGCGGCCCGACCGGTGGCGGTCTTTTACATCTCCTTTACGCTTCCTCAAACAGTTTTATGCATCGGTAGACGAACATGCGGCAAATCCCTAGTGGCCGGAGCGTTTTGAAAATATCGTTTTTTTTCATTTCACACTTGAAAAGCGCTATTACAGCGATACGGTTCTCATTATCTGACCACTCCATGATGAAAGTTGAAACAATTTTAAAATCCCGTTACAGACTAACGCTATTGAGGTTAGCTTTCAAAACCCATATGAACTTAACGGGGTATGTTCAGTTTTACTATTGAAATGGGTGTGTTCAATGTTGTAACAGTATTCACATTAAGTACACCTCGATTTAGAGTTCAACCAAAATCTAAAAGCGCCAAATTTAAACGAAACCTGATGTGTGACTTTTTTATATTCTTTAGATAGAAGACCAGATTTTTCGGGGTATAATTCGAGATATTAAGAGGTCGCTTCAATCATTTACACAGTATACTCGAGAGATTACTGTTTTCAATGTACAGAAGACTTACTTTGCAAAAACTGGGGCCATCATTTTTTGTTGGCGGTATGCCTTTATTTTTCAGATTATTTAGACGAGCTGATATATGCAGTTGTTCAGTCCATCATAACCGGGTTTTTAAACCATTCCTTGAATTTGCTTGGGATTGGTCATCAACACCCTCAGGGTGGAGGGTATGCGAATGTTTCTAATGAGTTTGTTGATCAGAAAGCTCATGATCGGTAATATGCTCAATTTACATTCAAATCGAAATCTTAATAGGATTACAAAAAGAAATATTAAAAAATTTAATTTATTGTTGTCTTTTTCGACATTTCCGATTTTACACAAATTGTTGTTTATTGTTTTAATCGCTGAAGTCAAATTGTCACCGAACAGTCGAATCGTCTTATCGTTTACATTTGCATAATGTAGGTATTTCCTATATTCTGTTGCACTTCGAAACTTTTGCTTGTTATGTTCAATATTCAACTTTACAAGTACATGTATCCTTTTAAAATAGCTTAAAATTTCGATAAGATCCACACTCTCTGTAATGTAAAGAGTAGTTCACAGTCACGACAACGAGCTTCTCAAGTGCTCAGCTTGCATCATCACACTACTATAAGCCGGAGCATGTAAAACGAAATTAAATTTTGCTAAACATCTCCTGCAAATCCCACCTACGTGCCTGTAAACGTAGTAGGAGAGCACGAAATCTTAATCTGTTCAACTTATACGGTTTATAAAACCATTTACACTTTGGTTTTTATTTTGCTTTGAAACACTGTGCGTTGCAACGTCGACGATGTTAAGGTGTAGCAACATTTAAACAACGTTATAACGTGTTACAACTAGAAACTATTACCATGAAAGAGTAGATAACCGTAAAACAACAACAATAACAACGGGAGAGAATGAATATTTTTCAGCAGCGGTGGGGGGTTTTTATGTGGGGGGTGCATTTAACAACGACAATGGGTACATACCTCGGACGATAGAAGAATTTGAAGATAGAGAAGATTTACGTTTGCAATATATAAGACAATCTCAAGAACTGCCATTTGCTGTTGCGAGAGAAAGTATAGATGTATTTTGGCATCGACGTGGCCTTAAAACAGCTTCAAGGGAATCATTACAACTTAGGAAAATGTTGCCAGAATACTTAAGCGTTCGCACACAAACAAACGCTGCCAACAGATGTTAACGAAATCTGCCACATTAACGCATACACAAACACAAGAAGACGGAGACGACGACGCTGGAGGTGGTGGAGAAACAGGAAATATCTATAATGCCAGGACTCAAAGTGGAAAAAAACAAGGAAGGACTTCGGGAGCAGCAGAGCCATCAGCATCCCAGGAAACTTTATAATCTTCTTAATGTTTGGTTGCTACAACATCATTATGTGTGTCTGTCGATGATGTGCTGCGCTCTTTCAACTAGAGACGCAGACGAACCTCTGCAACAATGGTTGCCACAACTTCAGTTGGTCGCATCAGCAGCCATACAATTCATAACAACTTGCAGTTGGCTGGTCCAGAGGGGCTGTGACGAAGGGCGAATGTTACAAATGATGATGATCATAATAATGTTGCTGTACAATTTTAAAAAAAAAATTGCATAAATATTTCACCAACCCACTAACAAGTGGCAGAGAAGCTGCCCATCACTTCAGTGAAACGAAGAACAAGACTTCTAGTTTTAGGATGTTGTTGTTGCTGCTGATTTAAGAGATGGTGACAGCATCACAGTGGCTGTAGTTGTTGTACTGCTATAGCAAAAATTTGGTTTCACTTAGATGAGCTTTCGGGTGCGCCCACAATTTTGTTGCAACACTGCCAACTCCTTCTCCGCCCTAGGAGTATCATCGTTCCGGTCTTTACTGTACGACGGCATTTTGTACCGCCTTCTTAAAGAACATCGTGCCCCACCGTTGGCAGCATTTTAATTGCCGCCTTGTTTGTTCATGATATGTTTAAATGTATGATATCCTTGGATACTTTGTAGCCTTGATGTTTGCCCTCCTCTCGCAGCTCGGGTGGGAGCCAGCATGGGGCATCGAGGTCGGTCGTGATTATTCTTTCGTCATCATCTTCATCCCAGCTACTAAATGTAGGTTTGCTCGCAGGAGTTGTGGCGCACATGTTGGATGCCATGCAGAGAACATGTCGAGTAACAGCGTCTTGTGGCGAATCTCTGCAATGTACCAACCATTTTATTTTTTAGGATCAAAAAAGACGTTAAATTACACAGAATTAAACAGCCAGACACACACATACACACTTATGGACTTCTCCAGACAATTTATGGGGAATAATGGGGACATGTACGGAATCAAAGACACACAGAGATAGCAACACAGATTGAAAGAGAGGATATAGATTAAGGCACTTATCGATTCTGATTCAGAGATGCAGCAGAAAAACGAGGATAATATGTAAGTTTGAAGAACAATTTGTACTATAAATTTAAAAATTTTTGTTTAAACAAATAACAAGTTTCTTTATAAGAATAATTCAGTTCGGCCGGCTTGAATTTTATAAGCTCGAAACGTGTTTCAAAATACGTTAGCATTGACTAATCAACTGGTTCAAAAACTTTTTTTTCTGAATAGCTTTGAAATAATTTTTGGTAGAATTTCCTCATTTTTGTAGTGAATTTATTTTTTACAACATAAAAACATTTCTGGACTTATTCCGGTTTTAGTAACTACAGCTCTGGAAGCCTAGCTAGGGAATAAGAAGAAGTCATTGGGTGCCAAATCAGGGCTGTACGGTGGATCGACATCTTGAGTGGTCAAAAAGCTCATCGTTTCAGCTGATGTGTGAGAGCTCGCCTTGTCGTAATGCAAATGATCCGTCTTCTCTTATTATCTTTCCTCATTTTTTCGAGCACTGTTGACAAACAGATGGTATATACCACTCAGAATTGACCTCCTAAATTCCACAAAAGCACTGTGGCAACATGGCCGGTTGTACCGAAAAAACGCAATTATTTGCTTCGATGTACTTCTTCCACAACCAACTTCTATTGTTTTGGTTCGGGTTCATATGCATAGGTCCATAATTCGTCACCTGGGACAGTGTTATACACTGCCTTTGAGCTACCGCAGTTATACTTTTTCAACATCTCTTTGTACCAATCCATACTAGCCTTTTTTTTCACGGCCAAATGAACATGTATAATATCTGTTTGATGCTTGTCATACCAATGGCCATGGATGCTTCAATCATACGGTATGTCACATGTCGGTCTTGCTTAATCAGTTCACACACAGCATCGATGGTTTCTGGCAAAGTGACCGTAGTTCGACGTCCTTCACGAAATTCATCCTGGAGCGGGCGAACGGCGCCCGAGACAACTCTTGGTACCAGCGATTAATAGTGGTTTTTGATGATGCTTCATCGCCAAAAGTCGACACAAGTTGATTTAAACACTCTTGTCTCGATAACACACTCCGTAAATCGCAAAAAAAAATTTCACGTAAACAAAACAATTCGCCCTCAAATGACAAAACGTTCTGAGTGAAGTTATCCTCAAAAATATTAAAATATCCAATGGAAGTTTGCATTTGGGAGCACTAGTATTGTCAGGACCCGAAATATAAATAGCAACCCACGTAGTGTATCTGGCAAATGTCGACCTTCGCTATACACACACTGCTGCATACGTATTCGGAAGTTTCAATTTCAATTTCAGCCTCAATATTGTTAATTAGTCTTTCAAGGTGTTGGCAGGTTGATATACACCTTCGACTTCAGGTAACCCCAAAGGAAAAATCGCCTGGGGCTAAGTCTGGTGAGTGTGCCGTCCAGTTCACATAACCCCTTAAAGAGATAAGCCGTCCAGGACAAATTTGGCCCAAAAAATACATGGTAGCCCTCGCTGTGTATGCAATCCTGTTGGAATCATGTATTCTCTAATTGCATTGCCTCAAGAGCTAGCTTGAAAAAACCCAGTATCATAGTCAAGTACCGTTCGGAGTTCACAGTTACAGCAAGACGGCTATCCTGGAAAAAGTAAGGGGCAATGATGCCTACTCCTGATATGGCGCAACACACAGTGACGCGGTCCGAATGCTGAGGTCTCAGGTGAAGTTCTTTGTTTCACTCCAGTACCGCATAGTATGTTTCTTTACGCACCCACGTGGGGGAACAGCGAATCGCAAACGAAAAGCACGCTGCACTGCAATGATCAAGTGCGCATTTGAAAAGTACGCTTCAACACAAAATGACCTCTCCTCACGTGTACAATGCATGATGGCAACTGAAAGACAGACGACTACAAATCTTCCGTCAGCCATTATAAGCCACGCACACTCTCCAGTCTCTTCGACCAACAGTGCCGCCAAAGCAAATAACAGCGCTCCACCCTGTAGATGGCTTTATAATAACTATAAAATTGTTTAACGAAGCTAAAAAAAAATATTTTTGCAGTTTAGTTGAATTTGGGCGACACACCCTATACCAGAAAATCTGCACCATTTATACATATGAGTACAAATACAATGAAATTTTTAAAAAAAACTATTTATTCTGGGTTTTTGTTGTTGTAGCGGCAACTGTGTGCCAGGGGGTGACAGCTCTTGGCCGAAAAATGGCTCTTCGGGTCAATGCGGCTTTTCGGCATTTATTATGGGTAAGTTTAGATCCCGTTCAAGGGAATGATTAATTTACTTTTGATTGGGAACATATTTTCCGTTCTTAGGCAAAAGACTAAAACCGGAATGTAGGTTTATGCTGGGTTTTTGTTCTTAAAAAAACCCCGACGGTTTTTAAAAAACATGGTTTAAAAAAAAAACCCAAAATGCCGGTTTTCTTAAAACACGGTTTAAAAAATAACTCAAAACGCAGGTTTTCTTAAAACACGGTTTAAAAAATTACTCAAAATGCCGATCTTTTAAAAAATTCCAGTCCTAAAGCCCCGCTTTACCTACTCGAAAATGTTTGGATGGTTCCCACATCTCTAATGGCTATAGAAACTCAATTAATGATGGATGGATACAAACCCTTCACCGATTTTGGCTCTATGTACTGGGCTTTTGTACTTCAGTGTTATACCTATCAAACTTATCATAACATCCTCGCATCCCTCCATATTGCACGACGGGGGCAGAGAAAAGTGCTGCGACAAAGGGGACATCGAACAACAACTATGCCACAGGAGGGCACTTCGTTTAAATTATTTTTTTTGCCAACTTCAACCAAAAAAGTTGTTGTAACAAATTCATTAATATTTATTTGTTTGAAGAAGGTACGGGTTCCCTTTTTTGAGTTTTATTTTCTTTTTTCTCATTACACAACCTCTTAGGCAAACAAAACTTATAGGAACCAGTTATTTTGTGTGGTTTTAGAGGGGCTGGTGCAAGGGGAAGGGAAATACGACCAGAGCAGGGGACAAGTGAACCACTCATTATTGGATTACGTTTGAAAGGAAAACACTCAGCAAAAGCGCCCTGGACCACTCAACTGGCCCCGCATTTGTCGTTCCCGGCTAGCAGTTTATTCAAAATGTTAACCTTAAGTTTGAGAACAGGACAACACAACAGCAACAAAAAACACGTTTTCATTTTTGGTCGGCATTGGCAAGCAAAAATTACAAAATAAATGGCCAAACAACAAAAAACGAAATGAAGAAAAATTACGGAAAACAAAAAAATAAACCCAAAAACGACAAAAAAGAAAAGTAATTAATCAAATAAAGCAAATGTAAATTTAATTAAAACTAAGGCCAAAGCCAGAACACAACTTAACCCAAAGAGTTTAGATGACCCCAAAAATGCATGGCAAGCGAACCGAAAGAAACACAAGACAATTCCATCGCAAGGAAAAGAAACAAAAAAAAAACGGTCGGGAAAAGGAAATTGAATTTGCACACGAAACAGGCCGTCCTGGCTGAAGTACGAGGAGTATTCGTATTACAGCGAATTAACGTAAATAAATTATAAAAGTAAATGTAGTAATTAAAACGCTTTTGGGAAATAGATACAAATTCAAGCCAATCATCTTCTTTAGCATCGTCTCATTTCACAGCAGCAAAAAAGCAAAAAAAAATTAAAACACAACAACAACATTAAGGTTTGGGAAGTGAAAACAGAAAAACAATGGATCATCATTAGGGGCAAAATACATTTTCAGAGGGAATTCCATGAAAAAGGTGGAAGCGGCGCAACAGCAGCACTTAATAGTGTAAACAAACTCACCTGTGACTTGGAACGCATTGTCGGCTGGTATTTCCTTCGTATCTTCCGCGGACAACAGACACACAGTAAACGCACAAAGGCTCTGCAATTAAACAGTAGAAAGAGAAAAAGAGAGAGAGAGGGGGAGAGAAAGAAGACCCCACGTTAGAGGAAAATTAGAAAATATATCTCTCATTTTCTGTAACTGAACCGGATGTTGTGGTATGATGTGGTTTAATGCGCTGTGCGTATGTGTTTGTAGGTATACTCGTGTGCGTGTGTCGGGATAAGCAACAAAAGCAATTATTAAGAAAAATAAAAATTCAAATTTTTCCATTTTTTTTGTTACTTTAAAACGAAAAATTTCATGTTTTAATCTACCCACGCGTAATCGTAGGAAAAACATAATTTTCATATTCTCAAGGATATTTCGTAAATGTATCATTTCCTGCTTGGTTTGGCATGGAAGATCTTACGTTTTGTTAAAAAGGCCTTGAAAAATTGCTGGGCTGGAAAATTGTGTGAAAAAACGACGAAAACGTGTAGGTTACCCTACGGGAAATGCAAAGTCGAATGAACTGAATGTTTTGAATCGAGGACAGGTGAAAACAGATCCTATTACTCAACTGATTTAGTATGGATCGAATGGTGTCAATCACTTGAAATATTCCAAGTCGTCTAGTTCGTGGTATAACTTTGCACATAAAACCGCATATGTAAGTAAATACTTACACCAAATCCGAGGATTTGAGATAAATTAAAAAATCTATTACAATTTGCATGCAAATTGACAGCTTAATTGAGCGGATATAGTTTGCGTACAAGATTTAATTGAACTGATGTGCGTCCCCTCCTTTTGTTATGAAGTCGGATTCGAGAACAGCGCCAAGGCAACTAGCACAGCTATTTGTGATGGGTACAACTGATAGGTACCTGTACATTCTAATCGGTACCATGATGGTATAAGAGCAGGTTTAATTGACTAACTCTAATGGGAAAACCATGTAAAAGTAACCGGTTCATTTCGTGTAGTTAGGTCGATACCGGGAACTATCTCACTGATTCTATACCGGTCCGGTCTCCCGTAGGGTTAGGCATACTTATTTTTTTTTTACTTTTTTAACAGATTTTCCAATTGCTCTTAATACAGGGTGGCCCAGAAGTTAGCATAAGTGTTTAAAAATGTAATAACTTTTTGGTTTATATATATTTTTTAATTTTTTTTTTCAGATTATCCATCTAAAAGTATATTTTCAGAACAAAAAAAATTCAAATCAAATATGGAATCTTTATTGGTAATTTGAAAGGGCATTTGATGGCATTTACTTTTTGAATATAATATTCTTCAAATGTTGGCCGCAACTAAGCCTCAGAGTGTACGTTCTAAGGGTCCAATTTTGGATAACTCGTTCGAGCATTTCGACCGGTATGGCTTTAATGTCACGCGTAATGTTGGCTTGCAAAATCTGAATCGTAGCTGGTTTTTCAGCATAGACTTTGAACTTTACGTAACCCCAAAGAAAAATGCCTAAAGGTGTGATATACCTGTCCAAAACGTGAAATAAGCTGCTTTACGAAAAGACCTCTCAAAAAATTGTTTGAGCAGCTGTGTGGCAAGTGGCGCCGTCCTGTTGAAACCAAGTGTCGTCAAGATTACGGGCTTCAATTTCAGGTAGCATAATGTTCGATATCATACCGATGATTCCACCAGCTTATAAACTGCACAAAACCGTGGTTTCTCTGGGTATAATGGCACCTCTTGAACCTCTTCTTGTTGCTCTTCAGCACAAATGCGGCAATTTCGCTTATTGAATTTGCTGTTAAGCCAGAAATGGGCCTAATCACTGAACAAAATTTTGGTTGAAAACAGCGGATCTTCCCGTTTCTCACCGAACGCTCATTTCCATAATACAGTTGCCAACATTTAAAGGTAATTATTTTTTTCAAAAAATAAATGTCATAAAATTACCAACAAAGATTCCACACTTGATTTGAATTTTTATTTTTTTGTTCTAAAAAATACCTCTAGATGGATCTCCCTTTATAAATAATATTTTGGATAAAAATTGTAGAGATTCACAGCAGAACAAAGAATCAGAATAATAGAATTTTATTATTTAAATCAGCGATCAAATATTTTAACGCAAACGCATGATTGATGAAGCTCATTTCCATTTGAATGGCTTTGTTAATAAGCAGAACTGTAGGATCTGGGGTTCTGAAAATCCAAGACCCATTCATCAACGCCAATTGCACCCCATTAGGTGTACAGTATGGTGTGGGATGACATCTGCAAATATCATTGGGCCTTACTTCTTCAAGAATGAAGATGGAAGTGATGTAACTGTAAATGGAGAGCGGTATCGGATTAAGATAGAACATTTTTTAGGTCCTGCTCTTCGGAATCGATCGCCAGAATTGTTAGAACCCAACTATTTTCTTTGGGCTTTTTTGAGGGAGCGAGTATATGTAAACCAGCCCAAAACAATCCTTCAACTCAAGGCAACATTCTTCCAGAAATTCGAACGCTACAGCCACAAATTTCGAAACATTCTCATTTTGATGACAAAAAGCAAAAACATCATTAAGTTCGGTGAAATTTTTTTGCACAATAAATTAGTTTGGACTTTCGTTTATTAGCAAAAAAAAAAACCTTCTTCGATTTCGTCTGTTTTTTTTATATTAATTTTTTAAAAGGTGTCAATGATTAATTTTTTATTCGAAAAATATTAGCAGATAATCGTGCCAGTTCAGGCCTAGTCTATATGCCAAAAGATTAGATAAAAACCAAATTAAAATATTGCATTTTACAAGAGAACTGCGAATGTTACATAAAAACTGATAACCGATAAATTTAGCGTATCATAATCCATTTAGAAATTAAGTTTTATTGAAGTCTGAAAACACCTTCTATTTTTCTCCAATGCTAGTATGGCCCGCCCCTAATCACAGATATTTTACTCTATCTTTATTATATTACTCTATATTTTGATTCGTAGCGAAATTTAGTTTTATTTGATGTTTTTATATTACCGTTTTGTCACCGTTGTGACCATGAGGGACGTTTTTAGTATGGTTTTCTTTTGAGGAATTAAGTCTGCCCTACCTAACAGTATCCATTTAAACCATTTTTGTCCAAAAAAATTAAGCTTTGTAAAGAAAGTACTCATAAAGTGTTTTTCCCTAACTTAAAGGAACATTTTTTCCCTCTGTGCCGATTTCGTTCATTTACCATGAACATTTCGGGATCCTACTTTAATTCGTTTGACCGAATTAAAGTCACGAAAAATTACTTGAAATTGAAGTACGAGGGTTGCTATATATATTTCTGGCCTATCTGGCGCCATCAGACATTTCCATTGGAAAGTTTGACATTTTTCAGCATAAACGTACTCAGAGCGTTTTGTCGTACGACCATCATTTGTGCTGTTAACAGTGACTTGAAAAAATCAAAAAATGGAATTAACTCGTGAACATTTTCATGCGATCATTTTTTACAACTTTCGTTGCACGACAAGAGTGCAACGATGAACTTAAATTTTTATTTGGCGATGAAACACCATCCTATAGCACTGTGAAAAACTATTTTAGTGAATTCAATCGTGGCCGACGCTCGCTCAGACGAAGGTCGTGAAGGTCGTCCAAAAACGGCCGTTGTGCCAGAGAACATTGATGCCGTGCGTGAACTGATAATGCAAGATCATCATGTGACATACCGTGTGATAGAGGCATCCTTAAGCATTTCTTCAACCAGTATACATTCGATATTGTATGAACACCTGGCCGTAAAATAGGTTTGTTCTCGCTGGATCCCGCACAACATGACAATCGCTCAAAAAAGGCTCGTGTCGATTGGTGCAAAGAAATTTTAAAAAAATACGATCGCGGTGCTGCAAAAGACGTTCACAAGATCGTCACAGGTGACGAATCATGGATCTGTGCGTAGGAGCCCGAAACGAAACAGCAATCAACCGTGTGGGTCGTTGAAGACGAGCCAAATCCAACGAAAGTTGCTCGTGGAAGAAGCATTTCGAAGCAAATGGTCTGTTTCTTCGACAAAACTGGACATGTGGCGACTGTTCCGCTTGAGCAACGTATGAGGTCAATTCTGAGTGGTACTGTAGTAGCTGTATCTGGTTATTTGGGATCTTACTCCAAACAAAAGATTTATTTTGCCAGATTGTCGGCCTTTGCTGGTATGCTGGCGTTTAGCGCGGCTAAGCTCGCCGGACGGGCGTGGTTCTTGCCAGCAATCTGGACATGAAGACAGGTACAATAAACACATAACCATACCAGACTTAAATTGAAATAAAACACGCAGGGGACAACACGAAAGACACGGACCCAAAGCAAGACACAAAAGTAATGAAAATCAACACTGAAGTATGCACTCACTTCAAGCATGAGAAACACTCAACTTCTTGTTGCCATGAGAAACACTCAACTTCTTAAGCCAAGGAAATTACCCTCCCTCTTGGAGTCGGAAACCAAACTCCACCGTGATACCTCCTATTATTCCTGAGGTATCCCATGTCCAATACTTCTACTTACCCCTTGCCTTTCCCTACTACCCCTTGCCTTTTATGAACTAGAAGATAATATTAAATAGTTTTCTCATAATTTGGCTTTACAAAAGGATCCATTTATTAAAACATTTTCGTAAATAGCCAAAAAACTAAACGTAAACTTATCTACGCATATTGGAACAATTGTTTGAACAATAATTGAAATCTTATTTCAAAAACAAAAATCAAGAAAATTTAATTTTGACTTTAACCAGAAAAGCCTGACAAAAATAGTAAAATAATTTCTTCTCTAATGTTAATCTCCTGACGGCACCTCTGGGGCAACTGCTGGAAATCTTGTGGCAGGTTTTAACCGGATGGCTGCCTGGTTTTGAACTGGTGCTGGTGTGTGTACGGTATGAGCGGTATCCCCAGGAAGCTATATTGTTTCAAGTAAGTATTTGGTAACCTTGTCGTCCGTTTTGTCCGGTATTTTAATTTACAATTTATGTTCTTTTTCAGATAAAAAAAAGTTCCTTCTGTGGAAAAGAAATAGAGGTAGAATTTTGGGCAAAGACCCGGGCTTACGTGTGATTTCCGTAGGCTTGAGCTCAACCCTATCGGTACTAACGCGCACTTTTCTTTTATCAAAAGGTATGTTAATAACGTTTCCTACACCGATATTTCTTTAACAATTCTCCTATTTCTTTTATCAAAAAAAACTAAATTATTTTGCTCACTTCGTTTTAGGTTTTATTGTCACGTATGGCTGTCGGCGGATACTACCTAGCAGCTACCAGGCTTGGCGCTGTGAGATCTGCTGCTCCATCGGTGGATTAGTCCCAGTTGGTGGCGGAAAATGGCGGAATGATGTTTAAAGTTTTTAGTATTTTTATGTTTTTTGTGTAAAATTAATTAACACTCAAAATGTCTTTATTTTTTTATTTTAAAAAAAATATATATTTGTGCGTCGACAAGTGTTGTCGCTTTTTGTACTTTTGTTGTTTATTTGTATTTTTGTTCACTGCATTTCTTTGTTTTAAATGCAACTCAACCAAAAGTTACTTATCTCCTCGCCAGACCAACCTTTCGTTTCAGGATTCAAAATCAAAAAAAGGGAAAAAAGGAAGTTTCCATTTTTTCTTCAAAAACTTCTGGCCTTCCATTTTCCTAATTTTCATTTCTTTCTTCTTTTTCCTTATTATTTTGTCTACTCTACAGCTGTTCGAATAGTGCTGCCAAGTTAAACACTTTGTTAACGCTTTTTGTTATGTTTGCGCTTATAACCCGTTAAGGCGCACATGACAGTACACCACAATTTGTTTGCCTGAAAATCTTCGGAAAAATTTGAAAAACGAACAAGAGAAGACGAATTATTGTGCACCAAGGCAGTGCGAGCTTTCACACATCAGCTCAAACCAGCGCCTTTGTGACCGACCAAAACGTCGAATTAATAGGTCATCCTCCGTACAGCCCTGACTTGGCACCCAATGACTTTATTTAATTTCCTCACATTAAGAAAAAAATTCGTCGTCAACGATTTTCGTCGCCAGAAGATACTGTTGAAGCATTCAAAAACCAATATTTGGAGGTGTCTCAATCGTAGTGAAAAAAGTGCTTCGACAAATATTTTGAGCGCATGCAAAAGTGTATAAATCATGCTGGAGAATAATTTGAAAACATTAAAATCTTTTTGGTTGATAAAAAGTCGCATTTTCATTGTTAGGGCAGAAATATATACAGCAGCCCTAGTAGGTGCCAACCGAGGACAATAAAAAGTTATTGGTTTCAGCTACTGAAACTGATTAATCTACTAGATTAATCTAAATTTTTAATTGGTTTTCATTGATGGCTTGCCTTTTTTTTGGCAATTGATGTCATAATTATAATTTAAGGAAATCATTTTAAACTCCCGAGGCAATTTTGAAATGCATTCCAAGGTAATCATAGATTGACATTGTTAACATCACATCACTTTAGATTTCTGATGGTCCATAATATTTCCATTTCCTACAAAAATATTGCCTTTTATCCAATTATAATAAACGTTGCATCACACCTAAACAATATGGCCACGTTAAGGGGACAACCGATAAAGACATATACCAACCAATTTTCCTATTTAACCAAGATTACAACTAATCCAATTTAAAAAGAAAGTAAAATGAAAATGCACAAATTTCATATTTCAACATTTTTCAGAACGCGCACCGAACCACCCCAGCCCGACGGCGTGTATTCTTCCCGCTCCCCAGCTGTCTATCGCTGTTCCGTTTAAACGAGCACTTTCATTTGAAAACCATAATCGTAATACTAAAATTAGCCCCTCAAAACCACACCAAAGGAATATTCATTGCACGGAAATGCTGCTGAAAAGGAAATGTGGTCAGTATTTACGTCCCTAGCATTTTGCCACAGCCTGTAGTAGGGGAGCGTGGTGAGGCAGGGACTTTGCTACAATTGTTCCAGAATTAAGTGTTGGAGTGCGAGACAATGCGGCCGCAACATTAAAAATGGAATACCGCAAAGTAAACCATTAGACAATGACTATGACCACGACGACGACGCATTTTGGAATTATGCAAATGCCGGAACGTTTGTTGGCCCGCGCAGACAAAAAGCGAACGACAGCATAACACCACAAAATAGCAGGAACAACGACAATATTTCCATGGCTGAGATTAAGGGACAGTCGAAAAAATATAAAAAATAAAATAAGCTACAGATCTCCCCCAGATAGAGTCGCAGATACATGGTAATGACAAACACTAACAAATAACGATATGAACCTCCATAACGGCCACACACCAATAGACAAAGAAAATGCCCCCGAGGTGGAATTTCTACTCAACCTTAAAACTTTATCCTACAACAAATAAACGCGACTTACACAGTGGTTTGGTGAGAAATAATGCAACGAATTAAGTTTAGTCACGTCGAATCTTCCATAACATAAAATCGCCCTTTTTAGGCCCTTGCACACAGAGAACAGATTCTTTGCCACACAACTTTAATTTTTCAACCGAATGATTGCACCTCGAACATTCCAGCAGTACAACCGAATGTAAGTTAGTGATCTGTAATGTTAACTTATTGGAATTAAAACATCAGACCAACATACGAAGTATCCAAAACTCCAGAAAATGATTTTTGGATCTATTTTAGATGCCTCAAAAAAAAGAAATTTTCGCCACTGGCAAAAACTGTTTGCATTTGAAGTACTCAAAAACATAGGAATGGTTATAAGAAGGAAAATTGCATAACATAATGGTTGTTATATGTGACGCGCAAAATAGAAAGGAACCTAAGGGTAAAAACCAGTTTCGTTCAGGAGAGCCATTTTAAAGATTTAAATACTCTGGGAGGGAACACTTTTGGGGCATGGGATCAGTCTCATTCGATGCTCAGATGTTGTCAAAAAAAGAAAAAAAATGAAAATTCATTTTTTACCCTTAGGTCCCTTTCTCTATGCGCTGTCACATATATATTTCTGGCCTATGCATTCTACGTGTTGCCTGTTTTATCTTACATTTCCATTGGAAAGTTTGACATTTTTTAGCATAAACGTACTCAGAACGTTTTGACGTAGGACCATCATTTGTGTTGTTTAAAGTGACTTTAAAAAATCAATTTGGCAAAAAATGGAATTAGCTCGTGAACATTTTCGTGCGATCATTTTTCACAACTTACGATGTGGATTATCACGACAAGAATGCATCGATGAACTTAAATCTTTGAATGGCGATGAAGCACCATCCTATGGCACTGTGAAAAACTGGTTTAATGAATTAAATCGTGACCGACGCACAGTGTGTCCTTCCCATACATTCGATGGCCAAAAATAGAAGGAGTTGTACGAGAGTAATGAAATTTGGCACGAGTCCCTAATATAATAGAATTAAGAAAATTTCAAAGTATCGACAAAATTGACCACGCCCATCGCCCACCGCCCATACAAACTAAAATCATTTTTGGCTGTCAAAAATTAACTATTGCTACAAATTTCCTGAAAATTGCTGGAAGAACATATCTATGCAACACCTTTTAAAAAAAAATTATTTCATCAACATTGACCACGCCCATCGCCCACCTCCCATACAAATGATATTTCAAAAATGCCATATCTTCTGTAAATTTATAACTAGAATGTTTATTTTTCGCAAAAATGCATACAGCATCTATTAAATGCTGTTTTGAAAATATGAAGAAAATCCGCCCACTGTAACACCCGCCCCCCATACAACCCCCATACAAATATTTTACAGTTCACTCTATTTAATTTATTAATAACATTTTCACATCTTCGTGATAATCTAATTTTTTAAGCTTCAATTTCGTTCTTAATGAATTGATGTATGGGTCGGAGGATATCAACAAATGATGCATTACGTCTTCGTTAGTAGAACAGAGCCCAGTCTTGCGCGAGTTATATAGCCTATAACGTTTATAGTCTTTGTTCCTCGCTTCCTGCGCTTCTTCTGATAACATTCCTTTGAAAAATAAACCATATGTTAATTCAAAATGTATGAAACAAATCGTATCTTTAACCTACCTATAGGTAGAATGGCCTCAGATACAATTTTGCTACCATGTATCAAAACTTTATGCACTGTGATAGGTATGTAGTACCATCCATACAAATCAATGTACAATTTTGCCGTGTCTAAACAATATATATGGAACTTCTCAGAGTCTATTGCCTGACTGCAACTTATTGTGGATAATATAATTTTTAACCTATGAATCAGTTGTTCATTTACTTCGGTTATGTCAGCTGTTATTTCAGGGTTTTCAAAAAATCGTCGAGCTGTATTCCCATCGTTGCTGGAACCCATTCCTTGTTTTACCACATCAACATTTATTCCCAATACTGAAGTTTTCATTATGGTATGTAAAAATTTATTTTAAAAAAAATAATAACTGATATGATATGAATTTCAGTGTACGAGCACTTTATACACAATTATCTTACAAATATACTATTTATAGTAATAGACATGCACACAGGCAAAACAACAACAAGCAGTAACGAAAGAAAGAGTGCGCAGTTGTTTATGCACGCGTAAAATAACGCATAACGCATATTTTTTACGGTAATTTTTTGGTTTTCCATTGTTTTTTTGGCCGCGGGCAAATTTGGGCACAATTTTTTTTTGGAATCTGTTAGCTGAGACCCTCAGCTTTAATTTGGTATAGGACTCCATGTTTCGCACTGCTTCGCACACAACTAAAAGTCTAACGGAAAATCATAAATGTTTATTTTTTTTGGCCCAAAATAAAAAAAAAATTAATTTTTTTTTATTTCAATTTTTATTTTTTTAATTTACATAATGCTTGATGCCTATTTTAAGTGAAAAAAATTTCTATAAGGTACACTCGGTGTATAGTTTATAAGTAACAATGTTTTAAATATGACATAGAAAACTAACCCATTTGAGACTTGTTCACATATGTCAACTTTGCGCTGCTCGGAACAGAAAACCAATGGAGATATTTGCATAAAATTTTACACACATGACCTTTAGATAGTTTTTAACCATCTGTGCAAAAATCATCAAAATCGGAGAGCAGGTCCAAAATGATTTATTGCCGCAGCGGACACAGTGTGCGACGCTCGCTCAAAGACGAAGGTCGTGAAGGTCGTCCAAAAACGGCCGTTGTGCCAGAGAACATTGATGCCGACCGTGAGATAGAGGGGCATCCTTGCGCATTTCTTCCACCAGCATACATTTGATATTGCATGAACACCTGGCCGTAGAAAAGGTTTGTTCTCGTTGGATCCCGCAGAATCGCTCATAAAAAGGCTCGTTTCGATTGGTGCAAAGAAATTTTGAAAAAATACGATCGCGGTGCTTCAAAAGACAAGATCATCACAGGTGACGAATCATGGAGCAATGCCTATGAGTCCAATACCAAAACAGTAATCGAAAGTGTGGGTCTTCGAAGCCGAGCCAAATCCAACGAAAGTTGTTCGTGGAAGAAGCACTTCGAAGCAAATGGTCGCCTGTTTCTTCGGCAAAACTGGTCATGTGGCGACTATTCCGCTTGAGAAACTTAGGACGGCCAATTCTAAGTGGTACACCACAATTTGTTTGCCTGAAGTCTTCGGAGAAATTCGAAAAACGAACAAGAGAAGACGAATCATTGTGCACCATGTGTGCGAGTTCTCACACATCGGCTCAAACCAGTGCCTTTTTGACCGGCCAAAACTTCGAATTGTTGGGTTATCCGCCGTACAGCCCTGACTTGGCACCCAATGACTTCTTTTTATGCCCGCACATCAAGAAAAAATGCGTGGTCAACGATTTTCGTCGCCAGAAGTTGCTGTTGAAGCGATGAAAAACCATGTTTTGGAGGTGTCTCAATCGGAGTGGTAAAAGTGCTTCGACAATTGGTTTGAGCGCATGCAAAAGTGTATAAATCATGATGGAGAATACTTTGAAAAACAATAAAACAATTTTTGATGATATATATTCGCATTTTTACTAAAAGGCCAGAAATATATAGCAGCCCTCAGTTGATCGGTAAACTTGAGGGTCATTAAACTAACTTAATACAACCTGTTCCTTAGTGGTGAATTTTCTGCAATTCTTGTTTCGCAAATAAAAATCGCATCTACCGAATCTCTTTCCAATTCTTTCAGCATAATACAGCTCCTTTCAGATTTTAACGATGAATCTTATAAACCTGCAGCGAAATCATAATCAAAAATGTATTTTTCAACTCACACCGAAAGTCAGTGAAACTACTGTACCTCGTCGCGGAGGCCACCTTCTTCTTATGGGTGGTAATTGAAATGTTGCCTAAGGCATACCCTAGGGCGGCTAAAACACACAAAACAAAAACGTTTAAGAAGTTGTGGGTTTTGAGCAAAATACAAGGAGGGCAAACAAAAAACAACAAAGCAAAATAAATTGTAAGAAAAATCGATAAATGGCTTAATGGGCATTTTAGGGGGAACCCTAAATGGTGGCCAAAAGAAATATCGCCCAAAATGAATATTCAAAATATGTCAATGTCGCAGCTACAGAATGACACCAAACCACCCACCCACCACCACAGAGGCGACATTTGCGCCATACTAACCTTCGAAAGTCTCTACTCCAGCAGGCGTAAATGACAGGGTTCATGCATGAATTGATCCAACCCAGCCACGTGACAACGGCCGAAACAATTTCTTCATGCTCTATGCACTCCATACAGAAGCCGGACAGCAGATTCACGACGAAAAATGGCAGCCAACAGACAATGAAGACGCCCATCACAATGCCCAGCGTTTTGGCGGCTTTCTTTTCCTTCGCAAATTTGGCCAGCTTGCGTGACCACGAGAAATTCTTGCCGCCCATGTGACGATGACGGGCCAGACCGTTGTTGTGCAACGCCGATAGCGGCTCATCGTCCGGCTCCTCGGGCGTCGAGGTGGTAGTGCCCGCCGTACTGTGATTGTGATGCGATGTGCGGTGGTGATGATGCGGATGATGCTGCGATCCGCCGCTGGGACCGCCGCCCAATGAGCCGTGCAGCGCCTGATGGTGAGAGCTGGTGGAAGGTTCTCGTGTGGTACCGCCGCGATGTATGCGCAACGTCAACTGCAGTTCACCGGAGGCCATAAGCACCTGTTTGGTGCCGATCTTCAGTGAACGCGTTTGTATCACTGCCGCTCGATAAATGCGGCAGTAGGTGAATACCATCACGAGGAGCGGCAGGTAAAATGAAATCGTCGAGGAGAACACCAAGTAGCCCAAGTGCTCCGTAAAGGTGCACTTGTAGGCTGGCATCTCACCATCACGGGCTGCCCGCCACCACACGATCGCCGGAAAGCTGATGGCACTCGAACACACCCAGACGGCACAGATCAGGGCCGCCGCCCGCTTCACCGTCATGCGCATGGGATACGAAAAGGGATCGGTGATGGCCCAGTAACGATCCAATGATATGACGCAAAGATTCAAAATGGAAGCCGTGCTGAAGAGCACATCGAGTGATCGCCAGATATCACACCAATCCGTGCCGAAGAACCACGTATTCTCGAGCACCTCGTACAGGGCGGAGAAGGGCATCACAACCAAGCCCACCAGACAGTCGGCCACCGCCAGACTGGTGATGAAATAATTCGTGGCCGTATGCAGGTATCGCTCTCTTATGACGGCCAGTATGACCAGCGAGTTGCCGAACACGGTGGCGAACGAGAAGAGGAACAAGAAAGACAGCAGGCTGACACGATCGTTGGGCAATGCGCTAAGGAACTCGGACAGATCGGGCTCTTGAGGTATGCTGGTGCTATTGAAGGTATCCGCAGGTGAGGTGTAGGAGTCGACAGGTGTGGTAGGCGTTGTGGTCGATATCGATGACGAGATCGCATCACCGCGCTCGAGGAAGCCGTTGAAATAGTAGAACAGGTCGTCGGAGATGTTGAAGCTCGAATAGAACTGAGGCGGAGGTGTGGCGGGCGCACTGTTGTGATTGTCGCTTCGTGTAAAGGCGGGTGAGTGTGGTGCTGGCTGTTGGTATTGTTGTGTTGATTGTTGGTGTGGCTGTGCCTCTTCCTGGCCTGAGGCGTCCTCCATGCTGTTGTAGGCTCTCGGCAGGGACGCGGCCAGTGGTTGCAGCAGGGCGGCATATTCCCAATATGGTACAGATCGGTTGACGCTGGCGCCGGCGATGTGAGTTGATGTGACGTTTCCAATGTTGCCGATTGCATTATTCATTATCATTTGTCATTTATGTCAAGACCGAAAATGTTGTTCCCCTCGTGCTCGTTCTCGTCCTTGTCGTCGTTGTGCTGTCTATTCGTCCTCTAAGCGGTTGCTTTAGCAACGGCGGCAACTGCAACGACATTTAGTTGCAAGGCTCTACAATTTCAAATATAGACATCCTAGGGACATCATTTTCAACAGCATTAAGTCCACGGGCAAAGGTCTGAAAGAAAAAATTAGAGAGAGAGAGAGAAGGAAACAAAAAGAAATCAGCGATTTTTTTTTTTTATTTAAAACTTTATTATATTTTATTTCGAGTGTGCTTTGGCAGGCTATGAGAGGTGGGAATGACTTTGACTTAATTCTATTCCCAATGCATTTTCAATTCCGCCATGGCTTGCTGGCTTCGCTGTCAGTGACGCCCTGGCCTCACGGACAACGTTATTCACCAGAAAATGTGCCATATTTTCCTGTCTTTTATATATTAGATTAGATAGAAAGTTTTTCTCTCCGTCTTGCTCTCTCTGTCGTATAGTTTGACGTCAAAAGGACAGGAACAAGAAAATGCCATTCGAGCAGAAACTTATGTTTAATATGAGCTCAATGTGAAATCTTTTTGAAATCCTATTGGCAGTTAAGTTATCACCAAATTAAAGGCGGATATTGGAAAGTTCTTTTTTAAAGAGAAAGAGACAGAGAGGGGGAGAGAGAAAAGAGACAAATAAATTGGATATTGACTTTGAGATTAGCATTGCCATAGAAATTAGATGTAAATCTTAAAGACTTTATGAAAATGTGTTTAAATTTGCTAGAGGGAAAATAGGTAATTTAAGATGAAGTGTAGAGATGAAACATTTTAATGTAATGAATGTAATAGAAGACAGCACTATATCTTGGAAAGATTTTCTCGCCAATTAAATGTAATAGAGTTTAAAGCAATTTAGCACAAAATGTTGGCATTCTCATGTGAGAAATATTTAGATAAACGGAAAATTATATTTTTGACTAGGGTAAATTTGAAGGTCTGGCCGAATCTTATATACCTCACAGCTGTGCGTGTGAGGTACGTGTGGCTTTCAATCTGGCCACACTTTGTTCGGAGTTGGTCTTTTTGACAGCTGTCACTTCATTTAGGCCCAGTTTGGTTTGCCATTTCATAATGGATAGACTTAATCCGGAACCACGTTTACAAATCGTGGTGATTGGGCCCAAAATCGATCCTGATTTTTACAAGAATATTTTGTTCAGCGATGAAGCTCACTTTTGGTTTAAAGTAAAGAAAATCCACAAGCCATTGTTGAGACGCCTTTACATCCTTAAAAAAGTCAATGTTTGGTGTGCTCAATGGGCAGAGGGAATCATTGGTTCACAGTTCTTCAAAAATTAAGCCGGCCATAATGTTATAGCCAATGGGCATCGCTATAGAGCCATGATTAATGACTTTTGCGTGCCTAAATTGGAGGATATTGATGTGAACGACCTGTGGTTTCAACAAGAAGTGCGCTACATGCCATACAGCCAACGAAACAATCAACTTATTGAGGGAAACTTAAGTGAGAGCATTATCTTGCGTCGTGGGCCTGTGGCGTGACCTCCAACATCGTATGGTTTACGAGGGTTGTTATATATATTTCCATTGGAAAGTTTGACATTTTTTAGCATAAACGTACTCAGAACGTTTTGACGAACGACCATCATTTGTGTTGTTTACAGTGACTTGAAAAAATCAATTTGGCAAAAAAAAATGGAATGAACTCGTGAACATTTTCGTGCGATCATATTTCACAACATTCGTCGTGGATTATCACGACAAGAGTGCATCGATCAACTTAAATCTTTGTATGGCGATGAAGCACCATCCTATAGCACTGTGAAAAACTGGTTAAATGAGATAGAGGCATCCTTGGGCATTCTTCCACCAGCATACATTCGATATTGCATGAACACCTGGCCGTAATAAAGGTTTGTTCTCGTTGGATCCCGCACAATTTGACAATCGCTCAAAAAAGGCTGGTATCGATTGGTGCAAAGAAATTTTGAAAAAATACGATCGCTTACGATGCTTCAAAAGACGTTATGAAGATCGTCATAGGTGACGAATCATGTATCTATGCGTATGAGCCCGAAACAAAACAGCAATCGACCGTGTGGGTCTTCGAAGACGATCCAAGTCCAACGAAAGAAGCACTTCGAACAAATGGTCGCCTGTTTCTTCGGCAAAACTGGTCATGTGGCGACTGTTCCGCTTGAGCAACGTTGGATAGTCAATTCTGAGTGGTACACTGCAAATTGTTTGCCTACAGTCTTCGGAGAAATTCGAAAAACAAACACGAGAAGGCGAATCATTGTGCACCATGGCAATGCGAGCTTTCACACATCGGCTCAAACCAGCGCCGTTTTGAGCAACCAAAACGTCGATTTGATAGGTTATCCGCCGTACAGCCCTTCCTTGAGGCCCACTCACTTTTTTTGTTCCTGCACATCAAGAAAAAAATGCGTGGTCAACAATTTTCGTCACCAGAAGATGCTGTCGAAGCGTTCAAAAATCCTGTTTGCAGGTGTCACAATCGGAGTTGAAAAAGTGCTTCGAAAATTGGGTTGAGCGCATGCAAAAGTGTATAAACCATACTGGAGAATATTTTGAAAAACAATAAAACCATTTTTGATGATAAATATTCGCATTTTCATTATTAGGCCAGAAATAAAAATATAGCAGCCCTCGTAACACCGCTGGACAATGTTATGTGAAGTCACTTGTTTAAGCCCGACACGATTGGGCCGTTTTTTGGGTTAATGTCAATGGGTTTTTGCCTAAATCTCAGACTCGAAGTGAAATTTGCGTCAGTTATACCAAGAGGTCCAGTAGACCGTGCCACCTTTCAGGTACGTACACCGAACGTAAATTCAGAAGAAATAACGAAAAGTGGAAAAATGAGTTGCCTCATTGGGCAAAAAGAAAATAATTTTTATTTCAAAACTGCTTTGCAAAAATACTTTATATTTGAAGATGTATGCCGACCTTTTTTTAAGGAACCGGGTAATGTACATATTTAATAGTTTTTGAGTCTATGGAAATCGTCCGAGTCCGATCCCAATTTCAGTCATATCTTTAAAATTAATCCATATTTGGATAAGTAGTTAAACCTTCTTTAATTTTAGTACTCATATGTTCGTACTTATTATCGATTGATTGTTGTAAAAAGCGGTTCCCTTTTTGTGGCCCTTTGAATGCCCGAGTCTTAACCACAACGTCCGACATAGTTTCAAAATTGCTATAATGTCTGATTTAGTTTAAATATTTAGACGCATAAAGACGTGCCGAAGACTAAGGGTAATGGTTGAGCGCGCGCTCAAAGCCGAGCCGAACTGAGCTAAAAGCTTATTAAAATTCTTAAAACTGTGTCCATACAAATTAGTACAAATCGGCTTCAGGATGGCAGAGTGAAAGCCCAACCGAGCCGAGCTGAAAGCTGATTGAATGGAAGAAAACTGTTTTAAAATGTTTTTCGAGCTCATTGTGGCTGATAATTAATTGTTTGTGTAAAGATTTAAGTTGTTTGTAATTTTTAAACGGTTATTGACCTTTTAAAGCTGTTGAAATAATTTTCTCCGTTTTTTTTTGACAATTTTTTTTTTGTAAAATTGATTACAATTATTACAACTAAATTTGATCAATCATAATTATAATTAACTGATCAATCATATTCATAATTAAGTTATTAGTCATAGTCATTTCGAATTAACGATTATTAGATTATAATAAATAACAAGACTACAAAATGAACATTCATAAATACAAAACACACAGAAAAACAGCGACGATTCAGCTCCGATTTCAGCATTCACTTTGTCATCCCTAAATTTCCTTCAAGCGTGTAATAAGTTCGGCTCGGCTCCCATAGCGAGTACGAGGTTAATACCTATTCTTTACATTGCTTAAAAAAATATTTTGGAAATAAGTCCAATTAATGTTAGTTTGTCCATGAAATTTCAACCAGCTATACATACTTAAGTCCCACAACTTTCCATTAAGGAACAAGGGAGAACTTCTCTAAAAGAAGTTAGCTGTGTATGATTCAATTCTGATACTCACTGACGGGACTCACTGTTTAACGTTGGCTTCGAAAAGCATGCAATTTATGAGAAATTTTTAAATGTCTTAGAGATGAATCTCTTACTCGTAAAGTCGCAGGCATGTACGTGGTGGAAACCTGCTGCTGTCATATTCTTAGATGTTCTCACCCGAGATTGAGCCTGATTTAACTGTCATAACAGTCGTGTACACATTCCATCTACCATGGCGGCCCACTTTCACACAGCTATAGGTGAGGTGGATTCGACGTGTTCACCTGTTTAAAAATAAAGGGTGTTTCTTAGGCAGGATGAGAATATTTTGGTTCTGTACGCACGTAGAAAAAAACTATGGTTGGGATAATAATATTCGAAGATCATCATACTATTGTTGAGCATATGATTGTGGAACAACAATATTATGATCCTCACAACAATAGTATGATTCAAATACAACAATATTATGATCCTCAATATCAATATATTTAAATCCTGACAACAATAGTATACCTAGTAGGGACATAAATACTGTTACAACATAGAACACACCATTTCAATAGTAGAATGGAACAAACCCCGTTAATGTCATATGGGTTTTGAAAGCTAACCTCAGTATCGTTAGTCTGTAACAGGATTTTAAAATTGTTTCAACTTTCATCATGGAGTGGTCAGATAATAAGAACCGTATCGCTGTAATAGCGCTTTTCAAGTGTGAAATGAAAAAAGCGATATTTTCAAGACGCTCCGTCCACTAGGGATTAGCCGCATGTTCGTCTACCGATGCATAAAACTGTTTGAGGAGACTGGAGATGTAAAAGACCGGCAACGGTCGGGCCGCCCACGCTCTGTTCGAACACCGCATGTCATCAAAGCCGTTAAATCAAGAATTCACATAAATCCGCTCCGAAACAGAAAATCATGGCGAGAATCATGGTGAGATGAATATCACGCAAAAGTCTATGAGTCGAATCATTAAAAAAGACTTGGGACTTGGGGCTTTCAAACGACGTACCGGACATTTATTGAATGCAGCTTTTTAAAAAAAATTGGATTGAAAAATGCAAATGTCTTTTGGTGAAGCACGCTGATAACACTGTGGAACATTTTTGGGGTTATTGTCTGGGGGGTGAGAAATTTCAAGTCAGAGTGATGGTACTAGGTCAGGGTTTTCAAAGGGTTTTGCGTTCGTATTCTGCTTTTATTTACAATTAAGTGAAGTTACTTAATTGTAAATAAAAGCAGAACGAGTTAATCGATTTCTATGATCTATGTCGCATTTTGTTTATCGGTTATGTGACTTTACGTGAAAGTTATAAGACTCTACACGTTTTTCCGTTTGGGATTTATATGTTTTAAAAAAAAAAAAATTTTTTTTTTTGGCAAAATTTTCTTCATAAATTTATTTCTAATTTCAAAAATGTTGATTTGGTAGAGAAACAGTATATTAATGGATTAAAGAAAGTGTAATTATTATTTTTTCTCAATTTATTTCAGCAAAATCGAACTAGTCGTTCTCGAGTTATGTCAAACTACGTTTTTGCCAACATTTTACAACTAAGCGAAAAAACATCAAGATAAGGAAAAAATGTAAAAGGTCATAAAAAAACGGCACATACGAACGCAAAACCCTTTGAGGTTTTTAATATACTGACCTAGTACCATCACCCTGACTTGGAATTTTTCACCCCCCAGATTGGCTGTTGTACTGTGTAACATGCACGAAAAATGTTGTTCACCGATGAAAAAATTTTTACCGTTCAGGAAAAATTTAACAAGCTAAATGATAAAGTGTATGCGGGGTCATTTAAGGAAGCATCTGATCTGATCCCAAGGGTCATCACCCAGCTTCAGTCATGGTTTGGTGGAGTGTCTCTTACGATGGGGTCACTGACCTGCATTTCTGTGAGCAAGGAGTCAAAACATCGGCCAAAGTTTACCAAGAAACCGTTTTGGAAGCTGTTGTGAAGCCTCTTAACATTTCCCGGTTCCAAAACCAGCCATGGACTTTCCAGCAGGATTCTGCGCCGGCTCATAAGGCTAAAACGTCCCAGGCATGGCTTCGAAATAATTTGCCAGCGTTCATTTCCTCTGAAGAATGGCCCTCAGGCAGTCCCATTGGATTACAAACTGTGGACGGTTTTAGAGGACAAGGTTTGTTACAAAAGATACCCCAACATTGGATCTCTTAAGACCGCTTTAATTCGAGCTGTGGCCAATTTTCCAATGGACGAGGTTCGAGCAGCTCTTGACGATTGGCCGGTGCGACTTAAGGCGTGTAAAAAGGCAAAAGGAATAGGTAGATTATTTTTGGATACAATATACTTCTACATCAGTAAATATATTAAAAAATATTTGGTCCAAAAACATTCAGTACTTTTTATTTTACAGCGTAAAATGTGTGTAACAGTATTTATGTCCCTACTAAGTAATTCACGCATAACCATACAGTGATCCCCACAACCATAGTATGATCCACACTCAACTATACTATGATCTCCATAACCATATTGTGATCCTCACAACAATAGTATGATTCACATACAACAATATCATTATCCCCACAATCGTAGTATGATCTTCACAATCATAGAATGATTCACACACAACCACGTTATGATCCCTACAACCATACTATGATCACACTAAACCATAATATGATCCCCAAAATTTTTTATTAGAATTTTTAGTTGTCAACAATAGAGATTTGAATTAAGTAAATCATTTAAAAATACAAAAATAATATATAAATAATAGGAGTAATTTATTAAACAGAAAAAATCCGTTTAAAAAAACTTAAGCGTTTTTATTAAAAGATTTTATTATGACTTGAGCAGTTTTTTATTGTTATTAATAAGATCTCCCGTATAAGTCATTTGATTTGTGGCCGAAGTAATCGTTGCCAAAGACAGCTAAAGAACAACCTTGGCGGGTTTAGAAACAGACTGTACAGTCTGCCTGGCAACCGTGGCAAATACATTTCACCAATTTCTTCTTTTTAATTTGATAATGAAAAAGAAACAATATAAAGGTCTCGAACCAGAATAAAAAACTGCTCAAGTCATAATAATGATAAAAGACCGAATAAATAACAAAAAAAAACGAAAAAAAAAGATTTTATTTTAAATATTTTCGTTAAACAAACCAAAAGCAGTTTGTATGCAACATTTTAACCTCCATACTAAAAGTACTATTATTGCATAAGATACGTAACAGTAACATTGGTTTTAAACCAAATTTAAATTAACAAACATTACAATCATGCAGTATGATTGCCGTAATTATTGTATTGTTTACATAAAACCCAAAAAACAGTAGTTTTGTTGCACCAATAATATTTATAATGTTGGTACAACCATATTTTCGTTTTTAAATTTGGCAATAATACTATTGTTACATTTCAACAATATTAATATTGCCGCAATCACCCTATTATCAAAATAAAATTCAAAAAACAATACTGTAGATGCGACGAACATAGTTTTATTGCAGAAAACATATTATTGTTAAGGTAACCATATAGTAACCATATGTTTTATATGCGTGTAATAAAGTCTTTTTGTCAGTCATGTTTGCTTTCGCTTTCTCAAACTCTAGCTTTCACTGATGTAGCAATTCAATAAAGTTGAACAAGCACGACTGATCTAAGCAAAATTTAGATGTTTTTGTAAATTAGTTTACTTGATAAGTATAATTCTCTCATTATCCCATACATCGATCCCAAAAATCGAGTACCTTCTCTAAAATAAGATATAATTCACCCACTGACCTAACCGACTGTTCAAAACCTTCTTGTATAAGTAAATGAAAAATTTCAACCATCGCAATGTTTTATTCACAACCGCTGGCTGCATCATGTAAATCATATGTAAATGCACTTATACGTACATACGTACATATCTAATGTCTAGATTTGAAAATCCCTATATTTTCATAGATTTGATATTTTTTATGTAATGCAAAGTAATGTCTATTTCACTAGAAAATTCATTGCTTGCATTTGCTTTTTTATGTATCCCATCCAATCCAGTCACATCTCTTATGTCTGCCTGTCTGCCTCCCAGCCTGCCAGTCTGCTTCCACTTGTTTTCTGCCATATGCTGCTGTAGCTTTATCCTTATCTGGGAAATGTAATTTGCACTATCATATGTACTTCTTATACTCGTATGACAACGATATCGTTGGATGATGATGCTGTTGCTCCTGTATCCTTCAACTGCCACGGTTGCATTACACGTACACTCAACTTTACAGTGTGTGTTAGTGTGTAGCTGCGTTTCAGCTCGGGAAGGGGGAACAAAATATGCTCGTTGCCCTGGCAACGGCAACAGAACTAGGCGACTTAATACTGTTTTCCTGTAACCCACCGGGGGGATTAGCTTTCCATCATATGTTTTCCTATGTTTTCGCTTTATCCTCTATCACCTCCGTGTCGGTAGCTGCCTCCTTAAGAAGCTTAGAAATTGTTTAGAGCATGCCAGAGTGCACACTGGTAGTCGGGCATGATGATGGGAGGATGTGGAAGCTAGAAGGTAAATAAAACTTGGCACAGCTGGCCAGCAAGAATTAAGTGGAGTTCTCAATTCTATTTAAACACTCACACTAAAAAAATTCTCATAAAAGACAGACTTGACTTTGAGTTCTAATATTTGTTTTCTTCAGTTTTTAAAATAGAACTCAATGGTCGAAATTGGCATGCATTTACTTTATTTCTTGCGAATCAAATGATTGAAATTACATGCACCTCGACTAGTTCATCAGTACAACCGAATGTTAGTTGGGGCTTTGTAATTTGCAGGTTCTGGAACTGTAGTATCGGTGCAACATACCAAGTATCCAAAACTTCAGAAGAGAATTTTTTACTTAACAAAAAAATTTAAATTTTATTTAAATGCAAAAACTGGTTGCTTTCACAGTTGAAGTACTTAAAGTATTCATATCTACCGTCATGACGAAAAAAAACTAAAAAGGATGATCCATGATTTGTACTGGAAAACAAATTTGGTAAATCGATTGGTTTAAAGTCAGTTTTACAAGGGCTGCTACATATATATTTCTGGCCTAATAATGAAAATGCTAATATTTATCGTAAAAAATGTTTTTATTGTTTCATAAAGTATTCTCCAGCTTGATTTATACACTTTTGTATGCACTCAAACCAATTGTCGAAGCTCTTTTTCCACTCCGATTGAGACACATTCAAAACATGGTTTTTGAACGCATCAACAGCATCTTCTGGCGATGAAAATCGTTGACCACGATTTTTTTTTGATGTGCGGAAATAAAAAGAAGTCATTGGGTGCCAAGTCAGGGCTGTACGGCTGAAAACCATAAATTCGACGTTTTGGACAGTCAAAAAGGCGCTGGTTTGACCCGATGTGTGAGAACTCGCATTGTCATGGTGCACAATGATTCGGCTTCTCTTGTTCGTTTTTCGATTTTCTCAGAAGACTTCAGGCAAACAAATTGTGGTGTACCACTCAGAATTGACCGTCCTACGTTGTTCAAGCGGAACAGTCGCCACATGACCAGTTTTGCCGAAGAAACAGGCGACCATTTGCTTCGAAGTGCTTCTTTCACGAACAACTTTCGTTGGATTTCGCCTTCGAAGACCCAAACAGTCGATTGCTGTTTTGTTTCGGACTCATACGCATAGATCCATGATTCGTCACCTGTGACGATCTTATAAACGTCTTTTGAAGCACCGCGATCGTATTTTTTCAAAATATCTTTGCACCAATCGACACGCGCCTTTTTTTGAGCGATTGTCAAATTGTGCGGGATCCAACGAGAACAAACCTTTTTTACGGCCAGGTGTTCATGCAATATCGAATGTATGCTGGTGGAAGGAATGCCCAAGGATGCCTCTATCTCACGGTAGATCACATGACGATCTTGCATTATCAGTTCATGCAAGGCATCAATGTTCTCTGGCACAATGGCCGTTTTTGGACGACCTTCGTCTTTGAGCGAGCGTCGACCACGATTGAATTCAACTAACCATTTTTTCACAGTGCTATAGGATGGTGCTTTATCGCCATACAAAGATTTAATAGGCTGTTTCCACTACGGTCGTGTCCACGTCCAAAAATCAATGAACGTGCGTTAAAGCCTATACAAAAAACATAGGCAGTTAGGTATGGGAAAAAGTCGCGTTCACATTGGACTCGTTTTTCGATAAGTCGCGTTTACTATAAATTCGATTATTTTTGCAATCGAAACCCACCCATACCTATTAATGGGAACACCGCAAATTGCACATCCTTATTAAAACAGCTGTTTATCAGCATAAACATAAAGCGCTGCTGCTACTGTACATTTCCATTAGGCGCAATACCATTTGATCCTCATTTTCCACTGCGGTTAGCAAAATAATATCATTTAACTCCATTATAATGTCACAGCACAGAAAGATTAAAATTTTTCGCACCGCAAAAAAAAACAAATAAACACAAACAGCTGTTTGAATGCAAACGTGGACGCAAAACACCATTGGAAACACCATTAAAAATTTTCGATAAATCGTGGACGCGACCGAAGTGGAAACAGCCTATAAGTTTATCGATGCACGCTTGTCGTGACAATCCACGTCGAAAGTTGTGAAAAAAGATCAGACGAAAATGTTCACGAGTTAATTCTATTTTTATGCCAAATTTATTTTTTCAAGTCACTGTAAACAACACAAATGATGGTCGTACGTCAAGACGTTCTGAGAACGTTTATGCTAAAAATGTCAAACTTTCCACTACAAATGACAGATGGCGTCAGGCAACGCTTAGTGCTGCCTAGGCCATAAATATATATAGCAACCCTCGTAATAGAATTATTTTATTTTTAATAATATACCTTTACCTAATTGGTTCAAGCAACAAAATGTTTGCAAAACTATTTGTTGCCACAATCACCAGTTGTGGCAATTTGAGATATGTTCTTTTATTGGTCAAGTCTTCTTTTTTCGTGTAGTTTTGTAAGCTATTATGACGTAAATTGTTGTAAATAAAAATTCCTTTCTATTTATTTTTTCCATGGCAATGTTCAACCTTGCCAATAAAACCAGAATTTTTAAAAAATTAACAGTACCTTGTTTACTGCCGATTCAAATTTGGCCCATTCAATATGTGACAGCGCATAGAGAAAGGGACCTAAGGGTAAACAATAATCAATTTTCACTTTTTTTTTTTGATGTGGACAACATCTGAGCATCGAATGAGACCCAAAAGTGTTCCCTCCCAGAGATATATGCGTTTTATGAAAGTGAAGTCGCGTTTTATAAAAATTCTACACCAAAGATACACGTATTTAAATCTTTAAAATGTCTCTCCTGAACAAAACTGGTTTTTACTATTAGGTCCCTTTCTATTTTGCGCGTCACATATTCTGAAAAAGATGCCCCATAGTGCAGTGGTGGCTGGCATGATACCAATAGACCTGACAGCGAGAGGACAGTCAGCAATAAATCGGAGACGAAAAAGACACCAGGGCTCGACAGCGAAATAGTTAAGACCCGGGAGAGAAACAGGGCCATGCAAACTGGTAATTTAGGTGACAGCGTACAACGAGAGGCCATTCAGACTGATAACTTATATAGAACAGTAGGTATACCGGCACTTTGGAAAAACGAACTAAAACCTGACCCAATTTCTTATCGGACATGGAAAATACAGAAGCTACCTGAATCGATTCGGGCACGATAAATTTTCGATGCGCACAGTATGAATTAACGATGAAGAAACAGTTAAGCAAGTGGCATTTTTATGCTATCGGTTCCCCGATATAGAATACGGTTTGAGTTCCACGTAGGCAGAAGGATGACAACAGATAACGTGATTGACAGGGATAGATTCATCCGAAGAAGAAGCCCAAAAGGATGTGGCGATGGCACCTAAATGAGAAAGGTCAGCTGAATCGAAAATGGTCCGATGGTCTTACACGGTTTTTATTTAAAATAACAGGTTCGTTAATAAGCATCACAAACAGTGGTAATAAAATAGTATTTTTTTGGTGTTGCGTCGTACTAGGTTTTATAGGGTGATCCATCTAGAGGTAATTTTTCAGAACAAAAAAAATATAAAAATTCTTATCAAGTGTGGAATCGAATAGAAATATTATTTTTTGAATATAATTTCCCTTAAAGTATGGCCACAACAACGCCCCAGGGTGTCTATTCTAAGGGTATAATTCGTTCTCGTTCGAGCATTTCGACCGGTATGGCTTTAATGACACGCAAATTGTTGGCTTCCAAAACCTGAACCGTAGCTGGTTTGTTAGCATAGATTTAGGACTTTACGAAGCCCCAATGAAAAAAGTCTAAAGGTGTGATATCACACGATCTAGGAGGCCAACTCACCGCTCCAAATGAAGAAATTATCTAGTCTTCGAAAATGCCTCTCAATAGATCCATTGTTTGAGCAGCTGTATGGCAAGTGGCACTGCCATGTTGAAATCAAATTTCGTATGTATGGCAAGTGGCACTGTTATGTTGAAATCAAATTTCGTCAAGATTACGGGCTCAATTTCAGGAAACAAAAAGTCCGATATCATGGCGCGATAGCGAGCAACATTCACGGTTACGTGCCGGCCTTTATCATTTTTGAAAAAATATGGACCGATGATTTCACCAGCACGATGATCGCAACAAACCGCGACTTTCTCTGGGTATGATGGCACCTCTTGAACCTCTTCTTGTTGCTTTTCAGCCCAAATGCGACAATCTTGTTTATAGACTTTGCCGTTGAGCCAGAAATGGGCCTCATCACTGAACAAAAGTTTGGTCGAAAACAGCGGATCTTCCCGTTTCTCACCGAATGCTCATTTCCATAATACAGTTGCCAACATTTGAAGGCAATTGATTTCAAAAAAAATAAGTGCCATAAAATGTCCTTGCCATTATTACCAATAAAGATTCCACACTTGGATTGAATTTTTATATTTTTTTTTGTTCTGAAAATATACCTCTAGATGGATCACCCTTTATTTCTTTACACATATTTAAGTTGGCATTGTTTAGTTAGTTTACTTTAATTTTAAATTTTTATCAAGGAACAACTCACTTTCATCCGCTTTACTGTACGAAGTGCTTTTCCTGTATTATTTTCTCGTTTTTTGTTACGGCATTCGCAATTTCCCACCTAATATGAACTGACCAAGCCAGTACGGTAATGGCATTGAAATATAGTCGTCACATTAAACCCTGACCCTTAAATGCAAATTTATATGATCGCATTGTGACGCGGCAATTTCCCCCGGATCATAATGATGCAAATATTTTCATTACAAAAGGACATTTTGATAACGAAAAATTGACAAGATAAGGAATATTTAAATTTTTTTTTTCAGAAACGCCAATTCCAAATGGAAGCTTTTTACACACATACACACACAAAACAAACAATGGAAACAATAATGCGTCCTGCCGATAATGATGCCTAGGAATGGCAATGTAACTGCCGTTGGTAGCGGAATTGCTGGTAATTAACCCATGAAAAAACAAATACAAAAACAAAAGGAAAGTACTAAGAATGGCACAATAAAATAAAATAAAGGAAACATAAGACAAAACAAACAACAATCGTAGTCGTCGTTCTTGTCTGTCTTCACGACATTAATGACTATTGAACAACAATTTACATTAAGTCAGTCCCAAGTATCGGCACACAGTAACAATTTACCAAATACTGTCATTTGCTCAACGATATATGGAATCATGCAGATTCAATATGGAACGATAGATAGGATTCACGCGAACACTCACACACACAGACACGCGCTCACTGTGCATATATTAGTTTTGCCTTTTTGTCCTTGCAAAAAAAGGATGAAGGAAGACCTCGAAAAGAAATCGTACATTCGCCATAAAATCCACAAATTACAATAGTCAGATTTTCTTTTTTGGGGCCCCAAATGGGTGGCGGCTGTTTATCTGTTTGGCGGTCCGCCCGGTTGGTTCGGTCGGTATGCAAAAAAAAAACGTACAAATAAAAATTGATATTATGATACGAAATTAATGTTTGCCATCATCGTTGACACGCAAACGTACCTTCTATTTAACCGATATACGAGCAAACAACAAAAACATCCTGCCGCTGTGGCTGACGGAGCTTTAATCGTCGTTATTGTACGAGGGAAGTATGTTACATTTTGGAAGGTAAAAAGGTTGTTTTTTTAAAGCTGTAGAACATGTGAAAGTAGGTAATTAATTTTTCCTGTTGTCACACTTTTACGTTGGGATGCATACTATAGATCACACTTTTGGAGCGATGTGGCAGAAATTTTGAAGAAATATTTGTCCCTGCACTGGAATGGTTGGTATTCAAAATAGGCCTGATCGGTCTTAAATTAACTCCGCTTAAATCAAATATCAACTATGAACGTTTTGAAATTTCCACACTCTGTATCATACGGCCAGGTGATATTTGCAAGTTACATAAAACAAGGTTAGAAGTTCGCATCCATTTGTTATTGATTGGCCTACTGACCGTACGACGCATTACAGGGAGAATTCGTTCTTTGGCTGTGTTCTCCGTATGTGGAACAGACTTCCCGCAGTGGTGTTTTCTGCCACTTACGATATAAACAGGTTCAAGTCTAATGTCCATAAACATTTCTTCCTCTTTCCATCCCTACCCTAACCTATCTTCCCATGACTGATATAATGCGCTGCATATAAAGGGGACACCCCCTGAGTTTTGTTATTATTATGAAAAAAAACAGTGGCTCGTTGTTGATGCTTTCAATAAACACGTATGGTATCTCTGGACCCATATGCGGCATTTTTGCTTCTTGACATAGCCACCGAGAAGCAAATGAGCTTCATCTAAAACAGCGATTTTTGGTAAAATTCTTCATGCCCTGCCAAACAATCATCAGCCCTTTGGGCGAAGCGAAAACGCATCGGATGGTGTTCCATTATTAAAAGACAAATTACAACCTTTCCAATAAAACCAGAAATTTTAACAAATTATCGGAACTTTCTTTTACAGCCGATCTAAATTTAAAATTGAAGATGGCCCACCCTATAGCTTTGGCGCAAATCCACTATGCCGCTCACGTTTGGCATACGCATAATAATTCTCATGGTATTCATAAGATTTGGCTTAAAATTAGTAATTAGTAGATTGATTATAAATTAGCCTCGCCCCTTTTCTTAATTCCCGCACAAACATATAACTGTTAATTCCCGCACATACATATATACGCACTGTTTTTTTCTCTATGCATGAGTATCGGCTGAATTTTGTTTTCTGCAATATTTACATCTTTGTACGAGCATAAGAAAAATTGGAAGCCACACCCAACCTAGAGGTATTTTTTCAATAAATTTTTCTTTTAAAGATTACGCGTGAGTTGTGTTAAACTTTATTTTTTTCTTTTTATAATTGTTTGTCATTCCATCATGGAAAGACTTACACCGCAAAACCACTGTTTGATGCGGCTGGTGGAATCAGTGGTCCATATTTTTTCAAAAAAAAAATGATGGCCGGACGAAACCTTGAATGGTGCTCGCTATAGCGCCATGATATCAGATCTTTTGCTAGCTTAAATTGAAGCCCGTAATCTTGCTGACATTTGGTTTCAACAGGACGGTGCCACTTGCCATACATCTGCTCAAACAATGGATCTATTGAGAGGTAATTTCGAAGAGCTGCTAATTTCACGTTTTGGACGGTTGAGTTGGCCGCCTAGATCGTGTAATATCACACTTTTAGAATTTTTTCTTTGGGGTTAGAAAAGTTCAAAGTCTATGTTGACAAACCATCATTACGCATGTCATTAACGCCATACCGGTCGAAATGCTCGAATGAGTCATCCAAAATTAAACACTCAGAACGGACACCCTGAGGCGGAGTTTCGTCCAACATTTGAAGGAAATTATATTCAAAAAATAAATGGCATAAAATGTCCTTTAAAATAAACCACAAAGATTCCACTCTTGATTTGAATTTTTATATTTTTTTCTTTTTTTATTTTGAAAAATATACCTCTGGCTACGCTTCAGGCAATGGCGGGCGGAATGATAGAAAATTTAAAGTACATGCATATGTGGGAAAGAGTATATCTAAGTCGGATCATCCGACTGAAAATTGCTTAATTGTTTAATATACTATCTACACGCAAAAAAAAAGTATGGTTGGGGTGACAATATTCGAAGAGAATCATACTATTGTTGGGTATATGGTTGTGGCATAACAATATTATGATCCTTACAACAATAGTATGATTCACACATAACCATACTATGATCACCACAACCATAGTATGATTCACACCAAACCATAATATTATCTCCACAACCATAGTATGATCCTCATAACCATAGTATGTTTCTCATACAACCATAGTATGATCCTCACAACTATAGTATGATTCACACGCAACCATACTATGATCCCCACAACCATAGTATGATTCACACTCAACCATACTATAATCCCCAAAATTATTTATTAGGATTGGTTATTGTTGTTATTCAAAAATAGAGATTTTTATTAAGTATGTTATTTTAAATTACATTACTATTAGTTCATAGCCAGATTTGAAGCCATGTTTTTATTAAACTGGAATGAAAAAGAAACAAAAATATATATTCCAACGGTCAGGGGTGAATGCTACTTCACCATCCATAGACACCAAGTAACGAATGTGATTAAACCATGATCAATGGCTATATACGAGTACTTAAGTGCAGGCAGATTTTAAATAAACGAGAACCAGTCGGTAGTAGAGTATTTCGCCGTACAAAGTAAACAATAAAAATCCCTCGAACTATCTTCCGATTGTTGTTTTTTTAATGGACAACAACCATTCACTGTATCGCGTGTATGTGTTTTTTTGTATATCAAAAAACATACGCACACACATACATGTATGCTTTATAAAACCTGTTTTGTTATGTTCATAGTCGCAACCATACTGTATGATTGCCGTAATCATATTATTGTTAACGTAACTTTTAAACAACAAAACTTTTGTAGCACCAACCATGTTTATATGGTTGCTACCACAATATTTTCATTTCTAAATTTGGCAATAGTACTATTGTTACATTTCAACAATAGTAATATTGTCGCAATCATACTGTTGTGAAAATCAAATTCATAAAACAATACTATGGTTGCGACGAACATGCTTTTATTGTAGAGAACATAGTATTGTAGCGGTGACCATAGTGTAACCATATTTTTTATCTGCGTGTATATGAATACAGTGGGTCCAAAACCAGACTTTCGAGATATAAGGACATATGGGTAACACAGAAAGTTTTTTACGAAGCCGAAAATGAAACTATTTTTCTGATTTGTCTAAAGTTGCGGTGACGACCATAGGGCCATATACATATGCGTACCAAACAAACATTGAAATTTTCTTACAAATCCCACCATAACATTAATTTTAAAAGCTGGGTAAATAAGATTTCGAGCTACGAATAGAAAAGGTATTTCTATACAACTGCATATATGGCTTCATCGCATATCATCCACAAATCGTAACTAAGCTGCTAACGGGTAATCAATCTAAAGGTATTTTTTTCAAAATAAAAAAATACAGAAATTCAAATCAAGCGTGGCATCTTTAATGTTGATGCGAATGGACATTTTTAAATATATTTTCCCTTAAATGTTGGCTGCCTCAGGTCGTCCATTCCGAGGGTCCAATTCTGGATGACTCGTTCGAGCATTTTGAACGGTATGGCGCAAATGACACGCGTAATGTTGGCTTTCAAAGCCTAAATCGTAGCTGGTTTGTCAGCATAGACTTTATACTTTATATAGCCCCAAAGTCTAAAGGTATGATATCACACGATTTAGGAGGCCAACTCACCGGTACACAACGTGAAATAAGCTGCTCTTCGAAATGATCTCAATAAATCCTTTGTTTGAGCAGTGTTCAAACAAAGAGCTTACCAAGAGATTACGAGCTTTAATTTCATGTACCAAAAGTCCAATATAGTGACGCGATAGCGAGTACCATTCACGGTTACGTTCCGGCCATCAGCATTTTTTGAAAAAAATAACGACCGATGATTCCACCAACCCATAAACCTCTCCGCTGTGTAAGTTTATCCATGATGAAATGGCAAACTATACTGAAAAGAAAAAAAATAAAGTTTAACACAACTCACGTGTACGAGAGCTGCTATATAAGTATATATTTCTGGCCAAATAACGAAAATGCGAATATTTATAATTATACATGGTTTTATTGTTTTTCAAAGTATTCTTCAGCATGATTTATACACTTTTGCATGCGCTCCAGCCAATTGTCGAAGTACTTTTTCCACTCCAATTGAGCCACCTCCAAAACATGGTTTTTGAATGCTTCGACTGCATCTTCTGGCGACGAAAATCCTTAACCACGCATTTTTTTCTTAATGTGCGCGAATAAAAAGAAGTCATTGGGCGTCAAGTCAGGGCTGTACGGCGGATGACCCATCAGTTCGACGTTTTGGTCGGTCAAAAAGGCGCTAGTTTGATCTTCTGGCGACGAAAATCGTTGACCACGCACTTTTTTCTTGATGTGCGGGAATAAAAAGAAGTCATTGGGTGCCAAGTCAGGGCTGATCGGCGGATGACGCGTTTTGGCAGGTCAAAAAGGCGCTGGTTTGAGCCAATGTGTGAGAGCTCACATTGTCATGGTGCACAACGTATTCGTCTTCTCTTGTTCATTTTTTGAATTTTTCCGAAGACTTTAGGCAACAGATTGTGGTGTGCCACTTAAAACTGACCGTCCTGCGTTGCTCATGCGGATCAGTCGCCACAGAAACAGAGACCATTTGTTTCGAAGTGCTTCTTCCACGAACAACTTTCGTTGGATTTGGCTCCTCTTCGAAGACACACACGGTCGATTGCTGTTTTGTTTCGGGCTCATACTCATAGATCCATGGTTCGTCACCTGTGACGATCTAATTAACGTCTTTTGAATTAAAATTTTCAAAATTTCTTTGCACCAATCGACACGAGCCATTTTTTGAGCGATTGTAAAATTGTGCGGGATCCAGCGAGAACAAACCTTTTTTACGGCCAGGTGTTCATGCAATACCGAATGTATGCTGGTGCAAAAAATGCCCAAGGATGCCTGTTTCTCACGGTATGTCACATGATAATCTTGTATTATCAGTTCACGCACAGCATCAATGTTCTCTGGCACAACGGCCGTTTTTGGACGACCTTAACGACCTTCGTCTTTGATGGAGCGTCGACAACGACTGAATTCAATTAAACATTTTTTCACGGTGCTATAGGATGGTACTTCATTGCCATACAAAGATTTAAGTGCATCGATGCACTCTTGTCGTTGTAATCCACGTCGAAAGTTGTGAAAAATGATCGCACGAAAATGTTCACGAGTTAATTCCATTTCTTTGCCAAATTGATTTTTTCAAGTCACTGTAAACAACACAAATGATGGTCGTACGTCAACACGTTCTAAGTACGTTTATGCTAAAAAATGTCAAACTTTCCAATGGAAATGTTAGATGGCGCCAGACAACACTATGTGTTGCCTAGGCCTGAAATATATATAGCAACCCTTGAAATCTGTGAAAAACCTCTAATAAAAAATACCTCTAGATTGATAACCCGTTATTACTCGTATGTAGTCAAAATGCGGAAATGGGTGGAATAAATTAATTTTATTAAATTCAATATTTTGGAATTGTAATAATATTTGAAAAAAAAAATGTAACTGGCTGTAAGCCAACAGCAGAAAGTACAGATTTGTATCTGACTGCTGTCGTTACAATTTAAGTTAAACTACTCATCTAAACTTTTTAAAGAACTGTAAATCAACATCACAGTTCTTTAAAATTATTTCAAACTGAAATGAAAGTTTTCAAGATAGCATTAATCCACCTAAAGGTATTTCCCTTCACTGCGTGTCACGACTTAAGTGTCACAAACATAGATCTCCGAAAATCCTCCCAGTGTCATTATCGAAAGATAACAGTCGTCATAAACTTTATGAGTTTTTGCTTTTGAATATGACTTCCTCAATGGTTGGTTAATGCACTTAATCACACCGCCCTCGTTGAGGGGAAACACTAACCAACATTTTCATATGCAGATAAAGCCGAACAGAACATAGCGAACACCAGCTATCCAAACATTGACAATCACGTCCTTGTTCGTTGTGGCAAAACGTTGGATGGCTGACTGAGTGACGAACTGACTGGCTGGCAGGTTGGTTGTGGGTTGGCTTGGTCCTGGTTGGGTGAACAAGCGACCGACCGAGCGTGTGAGTGCGTGCAAAGGTGAGACATAGAGGCGGATTCGTTTTCCTTTTTGCCGGCGTTGTAGTAGGAAAATAAAACAAAAATTACTTTGCTTTTGTTTTATGACATACAGCGATAACTTGGCTGTGATGACAATGACACGATTGTCATTTTGGGTAAACAATTAAGGGTACACAGTCACACACACATAGACTCATTTAAACATTCGCTTAACGTACATGACCCAGGCTAAGGTCTTCCAGGTAGGGTAGCTTTGTGGTGGGAGGAGTGCTGCAGTAGGTGGCTGGCGGTTCTTTGGTTAAGTGGTGCGAACAAATCTTCATGTTCTTGTCGCTGAATTGAAACTACGGACGTAGCCCAATGTAAACACCCGCATTTTCGGAAAAACTAATGAGTGTCGTCTGGTTAAGTGTATGTGTGTGTGTTGTCCTGGCTGCGAAGGTGAAGCACTGGGGAGAACCGTGTTTTTGGAGTTGTCGCTGGTTGTTTGCCTGCAAAACATTTCCTTTCAAATAAGGACACGAAAAACAACAACGTAAATACCAACGCTACTAAGAACGACGATTAGTGAAGATGAACTCAACTGAGATGTCGGTGTGTATGTCTCGAATGACATTTGGTTCCTTTTCATTTCTGTGCTTGCTTGCCCTGTGTTGTCTTCATTTGAAGATGTTGAAGTGCCATTTATTTTCGGTTAGTTGAGTGTTAAATTAACACGCAATCATCTTCTTGTAAGCGGATCCTACAGTGGCGGAATATTCGCTTGGAATGGTATGTCAGATTGTTTTTTTTTTAAACAATGGCAAATCAACTAGGCCGCCTGGTACTACCAGACCAAATAAGTTATAAAATGTCCACGGTTTTAATACCCTCGCCTTAATAGGATATATGACATTTAGTTCAGGCAAAAAGCGGAACGCATATAAAAGGCATATAAGACCGTACATATGTAAGTTTTGACCAAATCAGTTTCTTGAATTTTAAAGACATTCAAGCCATGTCCATCAGTTCATCTACACGCAGAAAAAAAGTATGGTTGTGGTGACAATATTCGAAGAGGATCATACTATTGTTGGGTATATGGTTGTGACACAACAATATAATGATCCTCACAACAATAGTATGATTCACACGCAACCATACTATGATCCACACAACCATAGTATGATTCACACTCAACCATACTATTATCTCCACAACCATATTATGATCCTCACAACCATAGAATGTTTCTCATACAACCATAGTATGATCCTCACAACCATAGTATGTTTCTCATACAACCATACTATGATAGTATGATTCACACTCAACCATACTATGATCCCTTAAATTATTTATTAGGATTGGTTATTGTTGTTATTCAAAAATAGAGATTTTTATCAAGTAAGTTATTTTAAATTGCATTACAATTAATTCATAGCGAGATTTGATGCCATGTTTTTATTAAACATTTCATTCAACAAACAAAAATATATATTCCAACGGTCAAAAATACTTTTAGTTGCCAGCAGGGGTGAATGCGACTTCACCATCCGTAGACACCAAGTAACGAATGTGATTAAACCATGATCAATGGCTATAAATGTAAGCGCAGGCAGATTTTAAATAAACGGGAACCAGTTAGAGTAATTTTAGAGTATTTCACCGAACAAAAAAAACACAATAAAAATCCCTCAAACTACCTTCCGATTGTTGTTGTTTTTTACTGTATCGTGTGTATGTGTTTTTTTTTGTATATCAAAAAACATACACATGCATGCTCTATAAAACCTTTTTTTTGTTATGTTAATAGTCGCAACCATACTGTATGATTGTCGTAATCAAATTATTTTTAACGTAAATTTTCAACAACAATACTTTTGTTGCACCAACCATGTTTATATGGTTGCTACAACCATGTTTTCATTTCTAAATTTGGCAATAATATTATTGTTACATTTCAACAATAGCAATATTGTCGCAATCATACTATTGTCAAAATGAAATTCAAAAAACATTATTATGGTTGCGACGAACATGCTTTTGTTGTAGAGAACATATTATTGTTGCGGTGACCATAGTGTAACCATATCTTTTCTCTGCGTGTATGCGTGGAGGGTTCACACTCTCTCATCTCCAAAGGAGCTGACAATATATACTTTATATATACAATTGGATGTCTATGGTATGTAAGTATCGTATGTATGGAACCTAAATACACATAAACCGCTGATCCGAGTTTGCTGACATTTTCATGGAAACTTCAGTTTAGCAAGACGGTTGTTCCCTTTCATTTTTTTTTTTAAATATTTGGTCAGACAGTGGACTGGCGTTGCAAAACTGATTTTTAAAAGTGGAAGACTGAATATTGGTACGCATATACTTTCGATGAGGGGGAAGAATAAAATATAACTAGATTTTAGGTTTTCGTAGGCGTAGGGGGCGTGGAATAATTGGTACATATACTTGGTAGGGTCATAAATGCTGTTTTATGCTGTAAAATAAAAAGTAATGAATGTTTTTGGACCAAATATTTTTTAATATATTTATTGTCTTAAGTCGCACTGGCCAATCGTCAATAGCTGCACGAACCTCGTGCATTGGGAAATTGGCCACAGCTCGAACCAAAGCAGTCTTAAGAGATCCAATGTTAGGGTACCTTTTGTGGCAAGCCTTGTCCTCTAAATCCGTCCACAATTTGTAATCTAATGGGTTCAAATCTGGACTGCCTGAGGGTCATTCTACAGAGGAAATGAAAGCTGGCAAATTGTTTCGAAGCCAGGCCTGGGACGTTTTAGCCTTATGGGCCGTCGCAGAGTCCTGATGGAAAGTCCATGGCTGGTTTTGAAACAGGGAATTGTTAAGCTTCCAAAACACAACAGCTTCCAAAACAATTTCTTGGTAAAATTTGGACGATGTTTTGGCTCCTTTGTTCGCAGAAGTGCAGGTCGGTGACCCCATCGTAAGAGACACCCCACCAAACCATGACTGGTGATGACCCTTTTCCATCCTGGGGATCAGTTCAGATGCTTCCTTAGATGACCGCGCATACACTCTATCATTTTGCTTGTTAAATTTTTCCTGAACGATAAAAAAAATTTTATTGGTGAACAAATTTTTTTTGTGCAAGATATCAGCGTGCTTCACCGAAAGACGTTTGCATTTTTCAATCCTATTTTTTAAAGCTGCAGTAAATAAATGCCCGGTACGTCGTTTGAAAGCCCCAAGTCCCAAGTCTTTTTAATGATTCGACTCATGGACTTTTGCGTGATATTCATCCCACGGGCCATGATTTTCTGTTTTCGGAGCGGATTTCTGTGAATTCTTGATTTAACATGCGGTGTTCAAACAGAGCGTGGGCGGCCCGACCGGTGGCGGTCTTTTATATCTGCAGTCTCCTCAAACAGTTTTATGCATCGGTAGACCAACATGCGGCTAGTCCCTAGTGGCCGGAGCGTTTTGAAAATATCGCTTTTTTCATTTCACACTTGAAAAGCGCTATTACAGCGATACGGTTCTCATTATCAGACCACTCCATGCTGGAAGTTTAAACAATTTTGAAATCCCTTTACAGACTAACTCTATTGAGGTTAGCTTTTTAAACCATATGACATTAACGGGTATGTTCTGTTCTACTATTGAAATGGGTGTGTTCAATTTTGTAACAGTGTTTATGACCCTACTATTTATACTGCTGCTCATGGCGTTGCAAAAATGTTGTTTTGAGTTAGAAGGCTGAAAATTAGTACACATACAAACAGACAAAACAACAGTACTAGTGATGATGATCGTGGAGCCCGTGAAAAAGTGCATTGAGTAGTCCCACTTTAGAGGTTCAGTTACCTCTAATACAAATAACTCAAACGTTTAGTCCATTCCAGCCGTTACAATTGAATTAAAAGTGTTTTGAAGTGAGCGTATACTTTTCGATCCACCTTTCAGAATATCAAAATGTATGAATACGCAAAACTGCACAGAGAAATTTCACTTCGAGCTAAAAGCATGTTTGAAAGCATCATATTTATGGACGGTTGCTATACAATTAAGAACTTTACATTCTTCAAGCTTGGGCCAGGGTCCAACCCAATTGCAATTGGTCCAAATCGGTCTATATTTTCTCGATTTTAGAACCTACAGCTCTAAAAGTCACATATTACATACAATTTCAAGATATTCGCGCACAGAGTATTTTGAATGACTTACATCCATCTTCGGTGAAATTTTTCCATATCGGTGCAAGTTTTTAAATAGCTCCTACACAAAGGTGCCTCCCGATTTGCTACAAATTAAACCCGATCAAGCTTAAATGTTGTATGGCGCGTTATGAGCAAAAACAAATTAACTCTAATATTATGTTCAACCTTGCTAAGCTCCAGATAGAGATACACAAAATTTCTAATTATCACAGTGGTGTAGGGTATCTCATAGTCGGCCATGCCCCACTTACGACTTTCCTTACTAATTTTTCTATGGAGAAATCCGAAAATGTAAAATCTAATAGTTTTTAAGGCCGACTATTGTTGTTGTTGTAACAACAATATATGTGACAGCGCATAGAGAAAGGGAACTAAGGGTAAAAAAAAATCAATTATCATTTTTTTTTCTTTTTTTGATGAGGACAACATCTGAGCATCGAATCAGCATCGAAAGTGTTCCCTCCCAATGAGCATCGAAAGTGTTCCCTCCCAGAGATATGCGCGTTTTATGAAAGTGAAGTCGACGATTCTAAGCGCAAATAGAAAGGGACCTAATCTTTAAAATGGCTCGTCTGAACAAAACTGGTTTTTAACCTTAGTTTCTTTCTATTTTGCGCGTCACATATGTGGTATTGTAAGTCTTATTCGTCTATGGGAGATCTGCTGAGATATCCATTTGAATGAAACGCGACATTTGAACTGAATGCGTTCAGCTGACTGGGTTTGGCCGGACAAATGGAGAGGTGTATCACGTTATGTAGTCCCTGGTGGCAGGCGCGACAAATGTCCGAAACATTAGCGTCAATTCGCGCCCAATACGAATTGAGGCGGCTGCACTATCCAGGTCTCGGCTGAGCCAGTACCACGCGCGTCTGCCGACGTATCGTCTTCTCCATTGGTGAAATCTCCGAGAGGTGTTCCCCTAGCACAACATTCACGCTATAGGTGGATACTGCTGCTGCGACTTTATCAGCGTAAATGTCGTTAAGACCTGCCTGGTACACGCAGAAAAAAAGTATGGTTGGGCTAACAATATTCAAAAAGGATCATAATATATAGTTGTGGCACAACAATATTATGATCCTCACAACAATAGTATGATTCCCACATAACCATACCACGACTATCATAACAATATTATGATTCACACATAACCATACTATGATCCCCACAACCATATTATGAATTACACTTAACCATCCTACGATCTCCACAAACATATTATGATCCTCAAAACCATAGTATGTTTCTCAAACAACCATAGTATGATCCTTACAACTATAGTATGGTTCACACGCAGCCATGCGATTATCGCGACAACCATAGTATGATTCACTCAACCATACTATGATCCCAAAAATTATTTTTTAGGATTGGGTAATGTTGTTATTCAAAAGTAGAGATTTTTATCAAGCAAGTTATATTAAATTGCATTACAATAAGTTAATAGCCAGAATTGAGGCCATATTTATATTGAACATTCCATTCAAGAAACAAAAATATTTATTCCAATGGTAGTCGAAAATACTTTTAGGTCCCAGCAGGAGTGAATGCTACTTCACCATCCGTAGACTCCAAACGAAAGAGATTAAAACGAATGTGAAAAAACCAATTTTGTTCAGGAGAGCCATTTTAAAGATTTAAATACTTGTATCTTTGGTGTACCATCACTTTCATAAAACGCGCATATCTCTGGGAGGGAACACTTTTGGGGCATGGGATCGGTCTCATTCGATGCTCAGATGTTGTCCACATCAAAGTAAAAATTGATTTTTTTACCCTTAGGTCCCTTTCTTCACGCCCTGTCAGATAAACTTAAGTGCAGGCTGATTTTTAATAAACGAGAACCAGTCGGTATTAGCGTATTTACCAAACAAAGTAAACACAATATAAATCCCTCGAACTACCTTCCGATTGTTTTTTTAATGGACAACAGCCATTCACTGTATCGCGTGTATGTTTTTTTTTGTATATCAAAAAACACACGCACACACATACATGTATGCTCTATAAAACCTGTATTCTTATGTTCATAACAATACATTTGTTGCACCAACCATGTTTATATGGTTGCTACAACCATATTTTCAACAAAAGTAATATTGTCGCAATCATACTGTTGTCAAAATGAAGTTCAAAAACATTACTATGGTTGCGACGAACATGTTTTTATTGTAGAGAACATATTATTGTTGCGGTGACCATAGTGTAACCATATTTTTTCTCTACGTGTAGTTTCGATTATCTTTTGTACCTCTCTCTATAGATCATGATGATCGTACCTGATCTGCCCATGCGTAGGCATCCTTAACACAAGATGTTGGTTGGAATAACTACTGCGAAGACACTCAAGCAGCTACGGCTTAGACAACAAGAAGTTGTGTCTGCACACGGTAAGGACCGTTGATGGTCCTCAGAAAACTTAAGAAGACACCCAGTTGATGTTCTCAGGTCTGCATCCTGAAAAGCCTTAATATTCATCCACGACGTCGTACTCACATTCACCAACCACACCTGCAGGTAAGAGGTAAACAAGGTTTTGTTCTCAGCTCCCGAAGTACTGTTGGCTAGTTACTACAAAGACCTTGTTCCTACTTTTGAGCTTATCGCAGATAGCTGTAGCAGCTGTACAGAGGATCGAAAATGGCTGTCTAATGTGACCCCAAGGATTTTGGGGTAGTTGGTATTCGGGATTTTGATTTCAGTGACTTTTACATTAGGTGACAACCGCACCTCTGCGGTGTATGTAGTGATCTGATGATTTGGAGGTAGATATTTTTTTTTTTATATTTCTCGCTTTGCAGAGGCGTGCTAAGTCAATGATCTACCAGTTGGTTTTCTCGCATATGTCATCAACTTTAGTTCCTAACAACAGAATTGTGTAATCATTAGAGTACGACACAATTTGGTGCTGGAATTTGAGAGAGGTAGAGATTAAACAGCGCTGGAGATAACATCCCACTCTGGGAAACTCCCTCCTTAAATCTATGGGGCTTCAATCCCACGATTGCTGGTTCTATGTACCGGATTGACGCGAAACAAACTCTCTTCAACCTCAACAATATGTGTTTTTTTGTTTGTCGGCGTAGTAACGTCGTTTCACCGTAATTCCGGAGTATAGGTCGAGGATAAATCAGCTCGTTCATCTGAGTAACTTTTGTTTCTTAATACGATCCCATTTCTTCTCTAAACGTTACTTTATCAAATAGTCTTCAAGTGTAATCAAAGTGTATACTGTTCTTTTAATTTTTCAATTTCCCAATTATCTCTGTCTCGTGGGAACACTTTGTGTTGCCATTACAATTATTTCGTTTTTCTCAGTGTATAACTACACACGTATAACATTTTAATGACACTCAATGAGGCTGTAATGGTATTGTTAAATGTTTTTATTATGAATGAATTGCTCTTGTGCAGCCGTTAAACTTTACAAACATCTGCACACTCAGACACATACACACACACATAGATCCAAATGTGTTCTGTAAGTGTGTTTGATCATACTCTAGGTGTATGTATGACAGGTGTTATTCCTATTGGCTTTGTTTTTATTTTTTCCTTATTGTATTTTCGGTTCCATTAATTAGTTGTTTTTGTGCAAAACAAATGAGCATTTTATACTCTAGAGTTGAGGCGTATCACACCGGCACACATGTACTCGTATCGTATAGCCGGTTTCCGCTTCCGTTTCCACACTCGCTCACACATAATTTTCCGCTTGATGACGGCAATTGATGTTGATTTTGTGGGGAGAGCTGCTCCCCCTACGAAAACAAAAGGGCAACTAATGGCTTAATATTGCATATAATGCTCAAATTAGTTTAGTTTGTGTTCCATCTCGGTGTAGGTAATTTGGCAGAAGCTACACGCACACATAGGCAAACAAACAAAAGCAACCATGAATGAGTTGTTTGGGATTATGAACACAACCAGGGGCTTAAAATGTAAATGAGAGTAAATCGAGTGTAGAAACTGTGTGCCACCCACGATGAGGTACTTCATTTTCATGGACACAATTGCCAGACACACTTCGGTGCTGTGATTTGCAATGGAACTGTAAGAAATCCCTAAGGTCGAGTTAAATTAGGGAAATTTCATAAGCACTAAATATGTGTCGTACTCTAAGGGTAAGATATGAGATGTGTAGTAGAGCGTACCAGGTTACAAGTAAAAAAAAAGGTCGCCGTACACCTTCGAATATGAAGTATTATTGAAAGGTAGTTTCAAAAATTTTTTTTTTATTTTTTTATGCCGAACGTAGGGGTCGCGCTTTTACATTTTTCTATATTACTTCTGCATTTATAAACGGATTTTAAAGTGTGATACATCGATGTTTTTGTCTCAACGAGGCCAATTTTTCTTTGTCTTTGAAGTCATTGAGCTCAAGCACCCCGCGCGAGCTTTAATTTTCTGATATTAGAGTGGTACATTAGGGTAGTAGCAACTGAGATATGATGGGTAAGTACCAGAAGGGGGTGCTTGAGCTCAATGACTTCAAAGACAAAGAAAAATTGGCCTCGTTGAGACAAAAACATCGATGTATCACACTTTAAAATCCGTTTATAAATGCAGAAGTAATATAGAAAAATGTAAAAGCGCGACCCCTACGTTCGGCATAAAAAAATAAAAAAAAAAATTTGCCTCGTCGAGACAAAAACATCGATGTATCACACTTTAAAATCCGTTTATAACTGCAGAAGTTATATAGAAAAATGTAAAAGCGCGACCCCTACGTTCGGCATAAAAAAATAAAAAAAATTTTTTTGAAACTACCTTTCAATAATACTTCATATTCGAAGGTGTACGGCGAACTTTTTTTTTGAGGTACGCCCTAATGTGTAGGGCAGACATGAAGTAATTTTGCCCATTGACGAATAATTTCAGTTGACAGAAAAAGACAGCCACACATCAAAGCCCTAAAATCTGCAATTGTAATTGACGGAACGATGAAGAAGGAATAAATGTTAGTGGTTAACCACTTATGGTATTAATGGCAACGGATATACTGCTGTGCTCCTGAAATAGAGTAATTGAAGAGCTTGCTGGCCTTTGAAAGTATTTTTATTGGATATACTTTTGTTTGTCTTTAAACCCACGCACAGTGGGTTGAGCGGTAGGCAAAGTGGCGATTAATTCAGGAAAGCCGTAGTTTTAAAATATTGTTATTTTTTATTGATGGATATTCAAAAATACATAAAAAAGCATAATTAGAAAGAAAAAAAAATTAAAAAAATTGTTGTTTTAATCTTTTATGGCCTTTTTTGTATTTTGGAAAAAGTGGTCTTATATCACAATTTTCGCTGTAACTTTTCAAAGAAAAACGATAAATTAGGAAATGCAATTGAAAATTAGAGCATACCTAATGTGCTTTTAGAAAAAAAAATTGTTCTTTAAAAATAAAAATTAATAAATATTTAATCTGTATTTATACACCCAAAATTTTAAATTAAAATCCGATTTTTTTTCTTCAAATTCCATAATTCCATGCCGACCTCTTTTTTGTGTTTGTGCTGGTTGGGCATTAAAGGAAATTGAAGCATCAAGCCAATTCTTGTTATTTTGTAAAAAAAAACTTGATCAGTTCTATGACATTTTTGCCGCCGAATCTTATATTGTGTGCAAAAATTATTAAATCTTTTGGTAAAATCTACCATATCTGAAGGGTCAACGCGTGTGATTACTTCCCACCTCAGAAGATTAAATCGATCTTGAAGTGATTTTTGTTCTGAATTCTTCATAAAGTTATGTAACTCATGGCGAGAAATAAAAATTGTTTTGGGACTTGTTCCTGAAATTAGTCAAATTTTCAGTCGTTCAAAATTTGCAAAATACTATTCGTTTTCCCTTGTACCGAATAATTTACAAACACACAACACTTTCAATAAATAATATCACATTAAACAAAACATTGACAGTCAATAAAAAAAATAAATGAACGTGGCTGTACCGAATCTTAAATACCCTACGTATTAAATTCTTACCAATTAATTATCAATACATTGGTAGATGGAACATCATCAGCTTAAACCAAGATGACAACAGTACTCGTATGTTCGCATGTATGTACATGACCAACATTTATCATGTAGGGTTCAAATGAAAAACTAAACTAAATAGAGATGAAAGCGTGATCAAATTTATTTTTCAAAACAGTGTACGTGTGTAAAATATAATTTTCTTATATTATTCAGATTTTCAAACGATGCTTTGTAAGTAATTTGGAATTAATTAATTAATTTTTTTTTTCGTGAGTGCGCGTGATTTAAAATTACTCACGCACCCATCTCTAATAAACTGCACACTCAGTAGCTACAATAACAAATACTAAACGGAATATAAAGACAAAAGATAATAAGGTCAAAGTGATTTTTTGTTTGTTTTATTTTTTCACATATATTTTTAGCGACTGGAGTTATTTTACAAATTCTTTAATAAGTCAAAAAATGCAACAAAAAGGCAAAAAGATGTTCTGGAATTTATAAGCTGAAACTTCATATTTTAAGAAAATATAAGCAGTTTTACCAAGTTTTACCGATGAATCAGTTGAAATCCAATACAAACATCAAAAATACCTCATTTTTGGAGCAATTTCCTTATTTTTTTTTTTCAATATTTCCAAAACATTTATCTAAACAAACAAATATTTATCATATGCTCAAATACCTGAAGTAGACGGCTCCATAATACAATTTTCACTTTTAGAAGTCTTAATTAAAAAAATTATCACTGGAAATATGCAAATTTTCACTTTTAACCAATGCGCGCAATAATAATAATAATTACTGAACTTTGAAGACACACTGCAAATAAAGTAAACAACTCAGAACTTTTATTTTGGCAATTAGTGATGTAAAATTTTATCTTTTTTCACCCGGTACCAAATACGGTTATTAAAGTTAAAGTTCATCTTTTGAATTAATCGCCACTTTTGATGGATTTCAACCCTCTGTGCCACGTTTGGTTAATAATTTCTGTTAATAACCTTATTTTCTATGTTGTTACAACTTTCAAGTCAAAATGAAGCGATTCGTAAGTCGTTTTCTCTCGAATTAATAGCAAATAGGCACCTCAATTGGTCATTTTCGTAACAGTGCGGAAAGTCTGTTTTACTTGATTTTTTTAACATTCGACTGCGGAATAAATAAAAACTACTGCCAAATCAAACATTTGTGCACGCTATAATTTATTCGCACAACGGTCTTTAAGGTAGAACAGGCCATGCTTGCTTTACAATTACTTCACTCGGGTTGGGGATACATTAACCACTGAGTTCGATTATATATGCGAGTATCATTTAGTTCGGCTAAAAAGCTCCATGCCTTGGAAAAATGTTTTATTTCCTGGCCTGGGGCCATATACTGCCAAAAAACGGTCCCCCAATGTTCGGGGATATATGGTTTTCCAGAAACGATGAAATCATCTCTAAATCCAAATATGTACTTTAGGGCGGGCCGATTTGTAAGGACAAAGACTACGATTCTAGTGCTCCTTAAACATAGTTTATTATAATTTTAGTTGTAATTAATACGTAAATATATAAGAAAAAGAATTTGTCGATATTGTGCCATCGATTTTCGATAGATTTTGGCATGGGGAAAAAAGTTCTCCTCCAACATATCATAAAAATCATTCGAGGCGCTCAAATTTTAATTTTTTGACTTTTTCTTAATTCTTTTAAAAATATTACATTTCCAAGATAACACACAATACGAGTACATACAAATATAAATTGCCACATACAATACAATAACATATGATCGAGCGAGAATAGAAATGCGACTGATTCGATTCTCTCAGTCGTATTTACTTATATATTCTCACGCGCTCATATATTGTATGTGGCAATGTATATTTGTTATCTCCTTGCAAGGATAACAAAACACCACAAAAATAAATGTTGAGAAAAAGTCAACAAATTAAAATTTAGGCGCCTCGAAAATGATTATTGTACCCTCCACCATACAATGAAGGGTATATTAGTTTTGTCATTCTGTCTGTAACACCTTGAAATAATCATCGGAGACCCAACAAAGTATATATATTCTTGATCCTCGTAAAATTCTAAGACGAACCATGTTGTCCGGCTGTCCGTCTGTTGAAAACAAGATAGAGCCTGCATGAAAACAGCTAGGGAGCTAAAATTTGGCACAAACATGTGTAGTTAACCTAGCATGCTTAGTATTGAAAGTGGGCTATACGGGAAGTTGGTGTTGGAGACCCTCAACCGACACTAGCTCATAAAAATTAGTTTTTTATTTGGAAATATCCGTCAAGTTTCTTGAGCAAAATCACTGAAATTTTGCAAATAATAATCTCTACATAGGCGCAATCATATATGTAAAAATGATGAATGAGATTGGGCTACTATTTCTTGTACCTCCCATACAAACAATAATATGACAATAACTCACCACACACTTGACCTATCGAGACGCAATTTTCGGCATAAAGATTAATATATAAAACAGGCTATAAAACAGGCCCAACTGCTACCTCCTACACAAACGGTTTCATGGGCCTTGAAAATTAATATGACAATAACTCACTACAAACTTGACCTATCGAGATGAAATTTTCTACATAAAGATTTTTATAAAGAACACACCTCTGCGCTAAATTCTATTGAGATCGGAAAAGTCCTACTGGTACCTCTCACACAAACGGTCTCATGGGCTTTGAGAAATAATATGACGATAACTTACCACAAGCTTGGCCTATCGAAATGAAATTTTGCACATAAAGATTTCCATACGGTTGAGATTAGATAGTCCTTTCTGATACCTACCATACAAACGGTCTTATGAGAAATAATATGACAATAACTCACCACAAACTTGACCTATCGATGTGAAATGATATGAAATGATAAGCTCCGAGCTGCGGTATATCTCTTCAAAAGAGACCACGGTATTGGAAGCCACCCATTTCAGTACATTGCATTTCAGATTGAAAGCATATTTGTACTTGCCCTTTATCGAAATGCGTCATACCCTGAAGGTCTCTTCAAAATGTTTTAATCTCAAGCTCCAGATGAATTGATCGAGATGTCTGGTAGTTCGCAAATAGTTTTTGTTGTAGGAGACTTCAATATATGCCGCGCAACTTTGCAAAAAAATTCAACACAAAACTCTTCTCGAACAAGGATTTTCATTATTGTTAGAAAAATCTGTACCAACAACTAAACACGGAACACATATCGATTGGGCGTTCACCAACTCCGAACATAATTCGGTAAAATTTCAAACGTATTCTACAGCTCACAGTCATCATGATGCTATAGTAATTGGCATTTAGTTTTTATTTATCATAATTTTTAGGCTTCTTAATAAGAAATATTGTGTGTAAATAATGAAAAAAGACAAATAAAGAAAATATGTTAATTTTAAGTTATAATAAATTATATTGCTTTAAATAAATTACAATAAATAAATTAAAAAAATAGTTTTTTATTTGGGAATCTGGTGGAGGGTATCCAAAGTTCGGCACAGCCAAACTTAACATTTTTTACTTATTTTTATATGTCGTAGTGAAACTTTTTTTCCTCAGGCACAATACCAATTGCTGAATTGACCCACCCTATGTACTTGTATTAAAAACCTATAAAAATTTCCCCACGAATTGTAATATCACATTAATTTTACGATTCGTAGACATTTTAAGCCTTGACCCATGGGAGTAAGGTTTCTATGACGCCAAAAAACTGCACCCTTCGAAAACTAACATATAATTACTCAGAAACAGTAAAAATTGAAATTGAAATTGAATTGGACGCCTAGACCTATGCACGCGGTCTATGGACCCTGGTGCCTAAAGCCGGCCCGTAACGTTCAAAGACATATCGGTATCCATAAACACAGACATTTTCTCACAAATCCAAATATGTACCTAAATTATCACAGTTCCGAGGGACTCAAAAACCGGCCACCTTGAACAATGGACATAGGGGTATTAAAGAACAATAAAAGTCCTTCACGGATCCTAATATCATATTAATTATAACACACATTTTAAAAAAAAAAAAAAAAATAATACACTTTTGCATGCGCTCTAACCAATTGTCGAAGCACTTTTTCCACTCCGATTGAGACACCTCCAAAACATGGTTTTTGAATGCTTCAACCGCATCTTCTGGCGACGAAAATCGTTGACCACGCATTTTCTTCTTGATGTGTGGGAATAAAAATAAGTCATTGGGTGCCAAGTCAGGGCTGTACGGCGGATGACCCATCAATTCGACTTTTTGGCCGGTCAAAAGGGAACTGGTTAGAGCCGATGTGCGAGAGCTTGCATTGTCATGGTTCACAATGATTCCTCTTCTCTTGTTCATTTTTCGAATTTTCGAAAATTGTGGTGTACCACTCGGAATTGACCGTTCTACGTTGCTCAATCGGAACAGTCGCCAAGGGACCAGAAGTGCTTCTTCCACGAACAACTTTCGTTGGATTTGGCTCGTCTTCGAAGACCCACACGGTCGATTGCTGTTTGGTTTCGGTAGATCCATGATTCGTCACCTGTGACCATCTTATAAACGTCTTGAAAGAAATGCCCAAGGATGCCTCTATCTCACGGTATGTCACCTGTCGATCTTGCACTAACAGCTCAAGCACGGCATCAATGTTCTCTGGCGTAACGGCCGTTTTTGGACGACCTTCGTCTTTCAGCGAGCGCCGGCCACGATTGAAATTATAAAACCAGTGTTGCACAGGGCTATAGAATGGTGCTTCATCGCCATACAAATATTTAGGTTCATCGATGCACTATTGTCGTGGTAATCCATTTCGGAAGTTGTGAAAAATGATTGCACGAAAATGTTCACGAGTTAATTCCATTTTTTTTTGCCAAATTGATTTTTTCAATCACTGTAAACAATGATGGTCGTACGTCAAAACGTTCTGAGTACGTTTATGCTTAAAAAAAATCTTTCCAGTGGAAATGTCAGATGGCCAGAAATATATATAGCAACCGTATATGTGACGCGCAAAATAGAAAAGGACCTAAGGGTAAAAACCAGTTTTGTTCAGGAGAGCCATTTTAAAGATTTAAATACATGTATCTTTGGTGTAACATCACTTTCATAAAACGCGCATATCTCTGGGAGAAAACACTTTTGGGCATGGCATCGGTCTCACTCGATGCTCAGATGTTGTCAACATCAAAAAAAGGAGTGCAGATTAATATTGTTACCCTTAGGTCCCTTTCTTTATGCGCTGTCACATATAACATTATTGTGTCCTTAATGGATAGTGGTACGCCGCTAACGCAGAGGCGCATTATTTGTTTCACACATAATTGTCATAATTGTTACAACACTGAACACCCCCATTTAAATAGTAGAACTGAACATACCCCGTTAATGTCATATGGGTTTTGAAAGCTAACCTTAATAGCGTTAGTCTGTAACGGGATTATAAAATTGTTTCAAATTTCATCATGTAGTGGTCAGATAATGAGAACCGTATCGCGGTAATAGCGCGATAAAGCGATATTTTCAAAACGCTCCGACCACTAGGCATTAGCCGCATGTTCGTCTACCGATGCATAGAACTGTTTGAGGAGACTATAGATGTAAAAGACCGCCTCCGGTCGGGCCGCCCACGATCTGTTCGAACACCGCATGTCATCAAAGCCGTTAAATCAAGAATTCACAGAAATCCACTCCGAAAACAGAAAATCATGGCCCGTGAGATGAATATCACGCAAAAGTCCATAAGTCGAATCATTAAAAAAGACTTGGGGCTTTTAAACGATGTACCGGACATTTATTGACTGCAGCTTTAAAAGAAATAGGATTGAAAAATGCAAAGGTCTTTTGGTGAAGCACGCTGATAACTTGGAAAGAAAAATTTTGTTCACCGATGAAAAAAATTTTACCCTTCAGAAAAAATTATACAAGCTAAATGATAGAGTGTATGCGCATCTAAGGAAGAATCAGAACTGACCCCATGGGTGGAAAAGGGTCATCACCCAGCTTCAGTCATGGTTTGGTGGGGTGTCTCTTCCGATGGGGTCATTGACCTGCATTTCTGCGAACAAGCAGGGAAAACATCGGCTAAAGTTTACCAAGAAACCGTTTTGGAAGCTGTTGGGAAGGCTCTTAACAATTTCCTGTTCCAAAACCAGCCATGGACTTTCCAGCAGGATTCTGCGCCGGCCATAAGGCTAAAACGCCCCAGGCCTGGCTTCGAAACAATTTGCCAGCGTTCCTTTTCTCTGAAGAATGGCCCTCAGGCAGTCCAGATTTGAAGCCATTGGATTACAAATTGTGGACGGTTTTAGAGGACAAGGTTTGTCACAAAAGATACCCCAACATTGGATCTCTTAAGACTGCTTCGGTTCGAGCTGTGGTCAATTTTCCAATGGACGAGGTTCGTGCAGCTATTGACGATTGGCCAGTGCGACTTAAGGCGTGTGTAAAGGCAAAAGGCTGACATTTCGAATAAGTAGATTCTTTTTGGATACAATATACATCAATATATATATTAAAAAAATATTTGGTCCAAAAACATTCAGTACTTTTTATTTTACAGCATAAAACGTGTGTAGCAGTATTTATGTCCCTACTAAGTAGAAAAACCGATGCATCCACAAAGAATCACGCACTGGTGCGGTTTATGGACTGGCGGCGTTATCGGCTCGGCCAAGCACTTACTATGAACGGTGTTCCCTATTGGGGGGAAGATAATGGACTTCGTGTGGCCAGAAATGGAACTAGACGACATGAGGTTCCAACCGGATGGTGCCACTAGCCACACAGCCGATGAAACAATGGATCTTCTGCACGGGCAATTTAATGGCCGTGTTGTCTTACGTCGTGGCGATGTTAATTGGCCGTCACAATCTTGTGATTGAACACCGTTGAACATCATTCTTTGGGGATTTTTTAAAAGAAAAAGTGTACGCCAATAGGCTAAGAACAATTCAAGAACTAAATGATAAGATAATTCGGCACCTTTACGACATTGAACTTTCATTATGAGTTAGAGTCAATGAAAATCTGGACCATCGGTTATAGGTATGCCACCAAAGCCGTGGTGAGAATCTGTCAGATATTATAATTCTCGTATAATTGTCATATAATGCTTATATCATAATACAAAATATTACAAAATAATTCTCTGAAAACTTCTTGTTTTATTAACAATTAACATCGTGCATTATGCATTATTATGGTGGGACCACCCTTAAGTTTAGATTTGAAGCTCTTTCCCAAAGCTTTAACGAAAAAATGTTTTTCTTAAAAATTTAAATTCCAATTATTCAAATATGCAAATATTCCTCTTTAAAATTGTGCCAAAGTATATTTTCGTTGTTCTCTTCTCTGCCGCTGGCTTGTTCAATAGAAATTGAATTACAAATTAGTTTTACCAAAAAAAAGAGAGAAAAATAATAATAAAATTTGCAATTTAGAAAATACAAATTGCTTTTTATTTGCAGTCACCACCCCTAACCCCCTTACTTCCGCATCCACAGGAAGCAATCTTCCGGATATTTTCGCACACAAAAAAATAAACATGCTCCCACTATTACCCGCTGTATTTTAATATCAGTTTTGCTCATTCTTTTTCCACCATTCCACTGGGGAAAATCAACAAACGTTTGCCGTGGATCGGGGAGTTCATTTTAAAATCCACACGCGTACACGGCATTAGTTGGTAAGTAGTGACGACGGTAATGGTGATGGTGACACAGTCGATGGCACTGGGTGGCGGACTGGTTGGCTGACTTGCTAGCAGGCGGATGAGGCATTGTCGGCGGAAATTTACGGTCGAACATGGCATGTTTTGTTTGTTAAGGCTCATCTCGCAAATGTTTGGCATAACAGAAAGTGATGAATGTTTGCCGGAATACGTGACTTTGACGTTTTTGGTTATTATTCTGAAATTATCACCTCATGCTCTCGATATGGCGCTTCCAGTCCCAACCATCCATTTATACATCCATCCTTTGATATTGTGAATGAAGACGAGGACGTGTACTGGTAGTGATGAAAGTCAAATTAGAACAACAACAACAGCAACAGCAACTATAACATCAGCAAATGCCAGTTCATTATTCATTTCAACAACATTCGTTTGTTCATTCATTCATCAGACCGTCCGTCCTTCGACAACGACTTGTTTTATTTTCGTTCGACGCATTTAATCAATGGAATTTTAATAAACTTGGAAATAAATTGGTTTCCTCCAACCGGCGCTGAATAACCGATAACAAAAACGAAAAATTATACACGCTTCGATACGTTGCCCCCCTAACAGACTCCGGCGAATATTTGTTAGGCCCGATAAAGCCAAATACTATCATGGCAAAAATATTTATTATTTTAAGGGGTTGTTGTCCCATTCCAAATGCGTTAAAGAAAAAAATCATAAAATTAACTCAGAATTCGCCTTCATACCCACAGTGAATTACGGTGGCATTGATATGACATAATATGGTTGCCACAAATGAATTATGCCTGCTACCACAATGGAAATACTTCAATTGAGTTGACATATTTGTAGCCAAATGCAGTTGCGGTTCCTCTTATGGTTGCAAATATTTTCATCGCTTGGCGGATAAAAACCTTCATCGCAAAGGGAGGGCGTACACATTTACTCAATTAAACCTGCTGAAAACCACGAGTATTTAAAGAGGCATGCAGAGAAGAGCCCTGGAGGTACTTAAACGAGTAGATGAAAGTATGAAGGGGAAGAAACGTGAAGCATTTCATCATGGAGCGGTTCCATGGCAGTTGTAACCCAGCAAATACGGGTAAAATATCACAAGTGAAAACGTTGTTATTTCCTAAGGTATCTTTAATTCCTTTAAGGGAGACTTTTTTTCGCCAGGATCGATTTCTCCTTTTTACATTCTTAAATAGCTTCCGTTGTCATGTTTCTTACATACAGAAGAATAAAAGAGCGGATAGATATAGCCAGATCATCTAAGAATTATACAACGATCAAAAATATTTTTATAAAGCCTCCGGGTTATAGGGTGGTGTTGCAAGCATAGTGAAAAATTTAATATTTAGAGTGATCCATCTAGAGGTATTTTTTCAGAACAAAAAAAAAAATAAAAATACAAATCAAGTGTGGAATCTTTATTGGTAAGTTGAAAGGACATTTAAGGCATTTATTTATTTAGAATATAATTTCCTTCAAATGTTGGCCGCACCTACGTCTTAGGGTTTCCATTCTGAGGGTCCAATTTTTGATGACTCGTTCGAGCATTTTGACCGGTAACGTTGGCGTAATGTTGGCTTTCAAAACCTGAATCGTAGCTGATTTTTCAACATAGACATTGGACTTTACGTAACCCCAAAGAAAAATGTCTAAAGGTGTGATATCAATCGATCTAGGCGGTCTCACCGGTCCAAAACGTGAAATTAGCTGCTTTTCGAAATGACCGCTCAATTTCAGGTAGCATAAAGGTAGATATCATCATAATTTTTGAAAAAATATGCACCGATGATTCCACCAGCTTATAAACTGCACCAAACCGTGGTTTTCTCTGGGTATAATGGCAGCTCTTGAACCTCTTCTTGTTGCTCTTCAGCCCAAATGCAGCAATATTGTTTATTGACTTTGCCGTTGAGCCAGAAATGGGCCTCCTCGCTGAACACAATTTTGGTCGAAAACAGCGGATCTTCCCGTTTCTCACCGAACGCTCATTTCCATAATACAGATGCCATCACTTGAAGGTAATTCTTTTCGAAAACTTAATGCCATTAAATGTCCTTTCATGTTATCAATAAAGATTCCACACTTAATTTGAATTTTTATATTCTTTTTTTGTTTTGAAAAAATACCTCTAGATGGATTACCCCATACTAGCCATCCTTTGGCAGAGAGTATTAATACGATCAATAATTCTCTGACTTTTCCAACATCCCTCGTAGTTATATGAAACGCAACACTGCTACCATCAAGTACCATTTGTTAATAGACTACTGTCAAAGTTTGAAAGAGTTCTGCCATTTGGTTTGTGTTTAACAGCTGTTCAAAACATACAACCTCATAGATTTTGTTAAAAATGGAAAAAAAGTGAATTTCGAGAGGTCTTTAAACATTTTTTTGCGCAAAATACCAGTCGATTAAACCAAGGAAAAGCTTGATAAATACTATGGGTACTTTGCACCATCGATTTCAATAGGCTTTCCTTAGCTCTTGAATTGTTCTCTCTCTCTTCCTTAAAGAAAGAAGTCCAACGGTGTCAAAACACATAATCGTGGCGGCCACTTAACATCGCCACGCGTGAGATAACACGACCAATGAATTCTCGTGCATAAGAGCCATTGGTTCGGCTTCCAACTAGTCACTCTTTGTGGGTGCAATGTTTTTTTGACAATCACTTTTGGATTATCATTCGGCCAAATGCGGCGATTCTATAGGGTGATCCATCCCATAAAACTGTTTGAGGGGACTGGAGATGTAAAAGACCGCCACCGGTCGGGCGGCTTACGCTCTGTTCGAACACCGCATTTCATCAAAGCCGTTAAATCAAGAATTCACAGAAATCCGCTCCGAAAACAGAAAATTATGGCCCGTGAGATGAATATCACGCAAAAGTCCATGAGTCGAATCTTTAAAAATGACTTGGGACTTAGGGCTTTCAAACGACGTACCGGACATTTATTGACTGCAGCTTTAAAAAAAATAGGATTAAAAAATGCAAACGTCTTTTGGTGAAGCACGCTGATAACTTGCACAGAAAAATTTTGTTCACCAGTGAAAAAATTTTTACCGTTCCGGAAAAATTTAACAAGCAAAATGATAGAGTGCATGCGCGGTCATCTAAGGAAGCATCTGAACTGATCCCAACGGTGTAAAAGGGTCATCACCCAGCTTCAGTCATGGTTTGGTGGGGTGTCTTTTTCGATGGGGTCACTGACCTGCATTTCTGCGAACCGTTTTGGAAGCTGTTGTAAAGCCCTTTTAACAATTCCCAGTTCCAAAACCAGCCATGGACTTTCCAGCAGGATTCTGCGCCAGCCCATAAGGCTAAAACGTCCCAGGCCTGGCTTCGAAACAATTTGCCAGCGTTCATTTCCTCTGAAGAATGGCCCTCAGGCAGTCCAGATTTGAACCCATCGGACTACAAATTGTGGACGATTTTAGAGGACAAGGTTTGTCACAACATTGGATCTCTTAAGACTGCTTTGGTTCGAGCTGTGGCCAATTTTCCAATGGACAAGGTTCGTGCAGCTATTGACGATTGGCCAGTGTGACTTAAGGCGTGTGTAAAGGCACATTTCGAATAAGTGATTCTTTTTGGATACAATATACATCAATAAATATATTGAAAAATATTTTGCCCAAAAACATTCAGTACTTTTTATTTTACAGCATAAAACGAGTGTAACAGTATTTATGTCCCTACTAAGTATATAAATTCAAATCAAGTGTGGAATCTTTATTGGTAATTTGAAAGGTTATTTTATGGCATTAATTTTTTGAAAATAATTTCCTTCAAATGTTGGCAACTGTATTATGGAAATGAGAGTTCGGTGAGAAACGGAAAGATTCGCTGTTTTCGACAAAAATTTTGTTCAGTGATGAGACCCATTTCTGTCTCAACGGCAAGTCAATAAACAAAATTGCCGCATTTGGCCTGAAGAGCAACAAGAAGAGGTTCAAGAGGTGCCATTATATCCAGAGAAAACCACGGTTTAGTGCGGTTTATAAGCTGGTGAAATCATCGATGCCTATTTTTACAAAAATGATGATGGCCGAAACGTAACCGTGAATGGTGCTCGCTATCGAGCCATGATATCGTTTTTTTGCTAAGTGAAATTTAAGCCCGTAATCTTGACCACACTTGGTTCTTACAGGACGTTGCCACTTGTCATACAGCTGCTCAAACAATAGATCAATTGAGAGGTCATTTCGAAAAGCAGCTAATTTCACGTTTTGGACTGGTGAGTTGGCCGCTTAGATCGATTGATATCACACCTATAGACATTTTTCTTTCGGGTTACGTATAGTGCAAAGTCTATGCTGACAAACCAGCTACGATTTTTTTGGAAACAAGTCGAGTGTCATTTAAGCCATACCAAAACTGGACCCTCAGAATGGAAACCCTGAGGCGTAGTTGCGGCCAACATTTGAAGGAAATTATATTCAAAAAATAAATGCCATAGAATGTCCTTTGAAATTACCAATGAAGATTCCACACTTGATTTGAATTTTTATATTTTGTTTTTGTTTTGAAAAAATACCTCTAGATGGATCATCCTACACTTATTGACGAATCCACTGAGGCGAAAATGTGCCTCATCACTGAAGATGATTTCTTCGAAAATTTTCATAATGTCTATCTTTGCATGGTTCAAATTGAGTTAATCTGAAATTGAGAAATATCAAATAAAATGCAGAATAAAACCTAAGGTTTAGGTGTGGTACACATTCAACATCGGCCCTTAAAATTCAATCACCTTTTAGGTAACAATAAAATATTTTTTTTAAACTACCTCTCCAAGGTGACGTACAATACATACAAAGATACATTGCCTCATATAATACAATATGACATATGAACGCGTCAGAATAGAAATACGACTGATTCGATTCTCTACGATTCTCTCAGTCCACCCTAGTGCTTATAAATAGTACAATTTTTTACTAATCTAAATTTGCATTAACTTTAAAGAATTGTCTAAATTTCTGGTCCGAGTCTATGGGCCCTATTGACCCGAAAATAGGACCCTCTTTAACAATGTGCACTCAAAAATAATATTTTTTTTCTCAAAACAGAATATATCATATATTTTACAACATTAAGGCCATAACTTATCATCCAATGGTTCATAAGATCCCAAAAATGAGATCCAGTGCCCCATCATTGCTTAACAACTTTAGCCCAGACAATCTTGCGAATTATCCCTTGTTGAATTAAATCTGGCATACATTTTGCAACTCCCTTTACAAATACATGAAATAAGATAAACAATTATTAGACAATACATGTTATTCTACTTACATATTTACTTTTTTATTGGTTGTCGTTTTTTCTACTAAGCCCATTAGCAAATATTTGCCCAATTTATGGGTTTCCTACCACACATACACGCACACAGATGCACACACTTGTGCAAGTTTCAATATTTCGATAGACTACACCAATTTTGCACATTACAAAGCGGCGAATGTGAATCCACACTTTTGGGTCGGATATATACAACGACAACATATCAATTTTGATATGAGTGCCGCTGACCCAAATGGACTAGGCTAGACTATATGACGTGTCCTCATAGTCCGCACAACTTGTTACCGGAAGTTGGGGGAAACAGCCTCTGTTTCCTTGGCGGAAGTGACTTGTGTACTTTATTTTTGTATTCTTCTTCTATTTCAAGTTTCCCCCTTCAAGTTGCTCAATGTTATGTTTTTGTATGTTTTTTCTCGTTTTTGTTTTCCAACCAATTGTTGTGCTTCTTCCTGCCATTGTCCTTTATTGTCGTTAGCGTTGTTGTCCTTTCATCAATTTGCAGCCGAGAGTACAAATGTCGGTTTGTTTGTCGGCCGGCTTGAATCGACGTGCATGCGAATGATAGTGTATAAATTCATGTTTGTTTTGAGCTCTTTATTTTGCTGTCGCTGCTTTCGTTTTTTGGTTTATTTTGAAGTAGATTTGAAATGACACGACAAATAGCTGCAATTATAATTTTGCCATGTCGTCTGTCACAGTTTCGTTTCCGATGTCCTCTTTACCAGAGCATGAGCGGGAAGGAGGAAACACCTAATTAGGTTTGGACGACAGCATGGGGAGTACATTTTTCTTTGAGTTTTACCTTGTTATCGAGTTTTGCATCCTGCGGGTATTAATGGCCACAATGAAGATGAGAACGTCCCTTATTTGTGGCCGCTTTTGTAAGGATAATTAAATTTTGTTTTAATTGCCGTCTACGTTAAATTACAACCCAAACAAAAAATAATAAGAGAGAGTTGATGTGGCAAAGGCCACACAGTGACCATTGAGCGGTTTTGCAGGTACTGTAAAGGTCAAATGCCAAAGGCAAAATGAAAGCGTTATTATGCTCTTATAAATTTAAATGCTCGGTTCGGTTCAAGTAAGACACTAAAAGAGCCACCATCTTTCCATGTAGGTTCAATTTCAAAGAATTTTCCAAAAGGATTCCTAAAAAGTGGCCTCTTCCCGAGAAGGCATCATTATCATTGTCTCAGCCATTATTAGCTGTTGTGATATTACGAAGTTTAATGTACCAAGAAATTGTAACTACTTTATAATCACATTGGTTTTCTTCCTTTTGGGACTATATTCGGCTATTTTTTAAAGTGTAATAGACTTTTGTGGCACTTAGCGACTTACTTGAGCACTGCTTATTTACTGCTAATCGTTATTAGCCAAGATTTCGGTCAATTTCGTGTGGCCTAAGGAGAATAGGGCAAAAAAATTCATGCTAGTCTAAACAAAAATGTCACACTAAATTAAAGTTAAAACGTTTATTCACTCTGACACGAAATACAGGGCGTCCGCCGGCAAGTTATACTACAGGGTGTCCGACGGGAAGGTATACTACTTGGTTTGTTTATAATTTTTGATTAAATGAAAGAGAATGGATCTTATATTGACAAATGTTTTATTTTATGTCGGCAATTATGTATGGAATATAGATAAATGTCCGCCTCTGTCAGCCTCACAAATGGGAGCCTTTTGAGCACATTTTTCATTAAATTAAGCAAGGCGTCGAATTGAGGTTGATGGATTGTTTTGTACACTTTCTTGAGCAGCAGTAATGTTTTCAGCGGATTTTGCAGTACGTTGTGGTCCATGCTTGGGCCTATCAGCTACAGAACCTCTTTCTTCGAAATCATTCACTACACGATAAATAGTGCGTTGTTGGCACGTTGCTTCTCCCAAACTTTCTCAACGTCACAGTACGAGGGTTGCTATATATATTTCTGGCCTAGGCAACACTAGGTGTTGCCTGGCGCCATCTCCATTGGAAAGTTTGAAATTTTTAGCATAAACGTACTTAGAACGTTTTGACGTACGACTATAAATTGTGTTGTTTACAGTGACTTGAAAAAATCAATTTGGCAAAAAAATTGAATTAACTCGTGAACATTTTCATGCGATCATTTTTTACAACTTTCGGCGTGATTTATCGCGACAAGAGTGCATCGATGAACTTAAATCTTTGTATGGCGATGAAGCACCATCCTATAGCACTGTGAATCGTGACTGACGCTCGTTCAAAGACGAAGGTCGTGAATGTCGTCCAAAAACGGCCGTTGTTCCAGAGAACATTGATGCCGTGCGTGAACAAAAAATGCAAGATCGTCATGTGACATACCGTGAGATAGAGGCATCCTTAGGCATTTCTTCCACCAGTTTAAATTCGATATTGCATGAACACCTGGCCGTAAAAAAGGTTTGTTCTCGTTGGATCCCGCACAATTAAACAATTGCTCCAAAAAAGCTCGTGTCGATTGGTGCAAAGAAATTTTGAAAAAATGCGATCGCGTTGCTTCAAAAGACGTTTATAAGATCGTCACAGGTAACGAATCATGGATCTATGCGTATGAGCCCGAAGCAAAACTGCAATCGACCGTGTGGGTATTCGCAGACGAGCCACTACCAACGAAAGTTGTTCGTGGAAGCAGCACTTCGAAGCTAATGGTCGCCTGATTCTTCGGCAAAACTGGTCATGTGGCGACTGTTCCGCTTGAGCAACGTAGGAGGTCAATTCTGAGTGGTACACCACTATTTGTTTGTCTGAAGTCCTCGGAGAAAAACGAACAAGAGAAGGCGACTTATTGAGCACCAAGACAATGCCAGCTCACACATATCGGCTCAAACCAGGGCTTTTTTGAACAGCCAAAACGTCGAATTGATGGTCATCTGCCGTACAACCCTGACTTGGCACCCAATGACTTCATTTAATTCCCGCACATTAAGAAAAAAATGCGTGGTCAACGATTTACGTCGCCGGAAGAGACTGTTGAAACGCTCAAAAATCATGTTTTGAAGGTGTCTCAATCGGAGTGAAAAAAAATGCTTCGACAATTGGTTTGAGCGCATGCAAAAGTGTTTAAATTATGCTGGAGAATACTTTAAAAAACAACAAAACCATTTTTGATGATAAATGTTCGCATTTTCATTATTAGGCCAGAAATATATATAGCAGCCCTCGTACGTCGTGTTTACCTAAGAGTTTTTTGTATGAGTTTTTCTTTTGCAAATCGCAACGATACCAACAACAGCTCAATAAACACTCAGAGGGCTATAAAGCGAATAGGAGAATGTTGACTCGTATCCGAATTTGAGGTTGCTTATTTTGTTTGTAACAATCTTAAATAACTTATCAACAGTGTGTTTCATTTAGAGTTATTTTTTGTCGCAGGTGACTGACAACAGCTCAATGAAGTCCCAAAGAGCGATACTCATACAAAAAGGCGAAAAGGAGAATATTGCGTCGTATCCGCTCTCTCCGAGTGAAAGAGGCATTGCCACTGAAAGTTCCAGTTTGTATCTGGGAACACTAGTATTGTCAGGACCCAAAATATAAATAGCAACCCTCGTACAGTTTGTTACATTCTGAAATAACTTTTTTACAGTGTGGTTTATTAATAGTTTTTTGTATGAGCTTTTTTTCTTACAAATCGCAACGATTCAAACAACAGCTCAATATAAGTACACCCAGAGAGCTATAAAGCGAAAAGGAGAATATTGCATCGTATTCGAATTTGAAGCTTCAAATATTGCTTGTTACAATCTTATAGAAGTTATCTACAGTGTGTTTTATTTAGAGTTTTTTTTTGTCGCAGGTGACTGTTGACCACGACTCCAACAACAGCTCAATAAAGTCCCAGAGAGCGATACTGTTACAAAAAGGCGAAAAGGAGAATATTGCGTCGTTTTCGCTCTCTCCGAGTGAAAGAGGCATTACAACAATTTACTGTTGGCAAAGCCGCTGTGTCTAGACGGAATTTCAATTCGCATGCCTATACAATTATGAGGTCCCTCTCCGAAAGGTAAATAGGAACATGCCCTGATGTTGTTCACATTCTTGGCAGAAAAACGTTCTGGATCGAATTTCTCGGGCTCGGCAAAGTACTCAGGATCATGGTGCTAACACTCGGACGGTACAATGATCGTGTTTCCTGATCCCACGACAGCCGGTTCTATGCACCGGATCGACCTTAAGAAGGAATTCTTTGGCCAAGGGCTGTTTCCTCGGCATTAAGTGCCGCTACAACAACAACCATGGTTCTTTGTCAATGTAATATTTCGGATCTTTGGTCTCATAACGGGCCCTGCAAGTGCATTTGTTTCTAAGAAGACACATTAATGTCAATTGACGTTGTCTTGTTCAAGCCTTTAGTCTTATCAGATATAACTTGTTCCAAATATTTCATATCTTTTATTCATCGTAGCTGGATGGCTGGATCCAGTGTTATGCTCAAGTACCCCCGGAATGAATTAAAAACTAGTCCCTGTGTTATAACTCAGCAAATATGCTTAAATTATTCCTTAAACCGCCTAAGAATGTCAACTTGCAGAATAATTTTTATTTGCGACCACTGCGAAATTTTGCGTCCGGAGTGGGTAAATTAAAAAACAATGTCAGCAATGAGTGCAGTAATATGTCCCACGTGGGTAGTAAGGACGACGGTAAAGGAAATAAAGCCCAACTAGATGTGGTGCAAGCGCCCAGCAACCAATTCGAAGCAACAAAGCATGTGTGGAAACTTAGTCCACGTCTGGATAAGGGTCAGCTTATTGATCAGTATAAAAAAACTTTCTAAATTCAGACTAACAACGCTTGTTATCATTACAACCATGGCAGGATATGCAGTGGCACCCGCCCCATTTGATCCAGCATCTTTTTTGATGTGCTCACTAGGAACAGGCCTAGTGTCTGTTGCTGCAAATTCTATTTATCAGTTTCACGAAGTGCCGTTTGATTCCCAAATGTCAAGAACTAAAAGTCGGGTTATTGTTACGGGAAAGGTGACACCTTTACACGCAGTTGGGTTTGCCGCATTCTCTAGCATTGCCGGTTTAAGTCTACTCTTTTACGGCGTAAATGGCTTGACCGCAGCTTAAGGGCTTGGCAATCTGATACTATACACATCAATTAACACACCAATGAAGAAGATGTCAATTTTAAATACTTGGGTTGGATCGGCGGTTGGGGCCAGACCTCCTCTTATTGAATGGGCAGGTTGCTGTGGAAGTCTTGATACCGGTGCGTGGATACTGGCGGGATTGTTGTACGCATGGCAATTTCCACACTTTAACGCATTATCATGAAATCTAAGACCTGACTATTCTCGAGCAGGATACCAAATGATGGCCGTAACAAACCCGGGCATTTGTAATTATGCTGCTGTCGGGCTTAGCGTCTGTAATGGATGTTACAAATTATTGGTTTTCATTAGAAACTTAACCTCTTAATGGATACTTTTCCTACTTAGCTTATAAATTTTATAAAGATTCTAACAGTGGACGTTCGCGTAAACTTTTCCGGGTTTCTCTGCTGCATCTTCCTATTTTAATGCTTTTGTTTTAAATAAATAAAAAACAATGGTTCTTTACTAAAAATACGGATAACTCAATAACGAATGTTTATACAGAGAAAAATGTTGGAGGTATCCTGCAAGTCAATCTGCCTAATAGCTTTTAAACCGTTTCACCAATGGAAGAACCGCCAAAATCGTTGTAAATAATTAAACATTTATATGGCAATTTTAAATTATTCTACAAACTAGTATTACTCACATATACTCGTATGTATGTAAAATGTTGTTCATTTAAAATTTTAAAAAAAATATTTAATAAACGAGTTTAGAACAAGCCAAAAAAAAAGTCTAGCCTGTAAATCTGGCTGCTGTGCCAACTCGTACATATTATAACTCATGGTAGTCGAGGACGTATCCAAGCCGGCCATCGAAAATACACACGCCTGGGCAAACAGTTCCCCCACGGTTATATTTTCTTTGCCATTGGTATTAACTTCGTTCTTTAGCTCTTTGAGCATATCCGAACGTCTAATGTTGTTCTCCTCCCGATACTTTATGGTTTCCTTAACCATGCTTATATAAGAGTCCAGACAGAATCTCAATGCTAATGTTGAAGCACCTGGTTACCCCGGGAGTGGAGTACATGACCAAAGTGCTCAACTTAATCTCACTCTATCGTAAGTCATTCGCTTTGTTTCTTATGCCTGGATATTCGCAGAGTGGTTACCCCTACTAAAGCCAGCCAAAGACGCAAGCAAAGGAGAATCGTACAAGCCGATCTGCTTGCTTTCACCAAAGACGCTGGAAGCACTGCTCTTCCCCAGCCTAGAAGCCAAGCCAAGAAGAACGCAATTTTTAAATCTGGCAACATTCGAAGTGTCATTGTTTGACATTTGAACAATTGTTATTGTTTGTTAGTAGAAGGTACGAGGTTAGTAAAAATGGAGCGCTACACGAATGAATAACGCATTCTCATTGTGAAATTGTTTTACCAAAATGGTGAAAGTTTTGCGGCTACAGTTCGCAAATTGCGATCAATTTGGGGTCACAATAATGCTCCAAAAGAGTCAACTGTAAAGAGATTAATGGATAAATTTGCCGAAACTGGGTCTGTTAGTGATGTAAAGACAACAACGCGCCATCGACCAGGTCGATCGACCGAAAATGTCGCAGCTGTACGTGATGATGTCGCTCAAACTCCATCCAGCTCAATTCGACACCGAGCTCAGCAAATTGGTGTCTCCAAATCCACTTTGCAGCGAATTTTGACGAAAGATTTGCATCTTCATGCATAAAAAATTCAATTGACTCAGGAACTGAAGCCAGCTGACCATGGACAGCGAAGGGAGTTCGTTAATTGGGTATTGGAGAGACAACATGAAAATGCCGATTTTGCCGATAAAATCATCTTCAGTGACGAAGCCCATTTTCATCTTGATGGCTTCGTCAATAGGCAGAATTGTCGCATTTGGGGTGCGGAAAATCCTCGAGTGATTCACGAGAAGCAAATGCATCCTCAACGTGTCACTGTGTGGTGTGGTTTTTGGGCTGGAGGAATCATTGGACCTTTTTTTATGAAAATGAGGCAGGTCAAGCGCAAATAGTCAATGGTGTTTGGTATCGTGAAATGATAACCAGTTTTTTCTTGCCTAGAATTGAAGAAATGAATGTGGAGGGCATGTGGTTCCAACAAGACGGCGCCACATGTCATACAGCCAGAGAAACAATTCAATTGCTGCATCAGTCATTTAAAAATTGCGCTCTTCTTGGGACACCCTTAGAAATCCTTCCATGTGCTGATCATCAACATCGATTCTGAAAGCAACACAGCACCAAAACTGCTATACACGCCATGACCACACATATAAGTTATATCCGACACTGTTTACCCTCTACCTCTCAAAAATTCATGCACTGCCAGATAGCGCTGCAATTGTGTTGCAAGCTGATGATTGCGTAGTTCTTCCGCCAGGATTTAAAGTGGGTGACATATGCGAGAAAATCAACTGATACCCCACTCACTGACTTAGGTCGCTTCTTCACTGCAAGGAATATGAAAATATCCGACTCCATATTATCAGCCACACTGTTCAGTGCATGGACCGCAGAGGTGCGGTTGTCACTTAATGTGAAAGTCTTTGTCGTCAAAATCCCGATAACCAATTACCCCAAAATCCTTAGGGCCGCACTGGAGAGCCATTTTTAATCTCTGCACCTGCTACAGGTATCTGCAAAAGGCTTTTTAATCTCTGCACCTGCTACAGGTATCTGCAAAAGACTTAAGCTACAGGTATCTGCAACAGACTTAAAAATAGGAGCACGTCCTTAAGTCACTAGCGGCCGTACTTGGGAAGTAGACAAAGAAACCTTGTTGACCTCTATATAGGTTTGTCTGTAGCGAACTAAGCAGCACCTGTGTGGTCGGCGAACGTAAGTTGGACGCAGTGGAAGAAAATTCAGACTTGCCAAAATGGTGCCTCAGAACATTAACAGGGTAGGGTGTCTCCTTATGTCTTCTGAGGTCCAAAAACGTGAGAAGGCGATTGACGTTACCGTACACAGACACAATTTTTCTTTCTGTTTAAGCAGAGTATCCTCGCAGTATTCATCCCTAACAACATATCATGGACAGGATGCCTCCTATCAGGCTGATCAGGTACGATCTCCATGATCTAAAGAGAGAGGTCCATTGATACAAGAGAGAGCGCGTTTAGATCATCAAAACTATCAGGCAGATCTGAACGACATCCACGCTGACGAAGCCCGGTCAAAAGTACCCAGCTATAGCGTGAATGTAGTGCTAGGGGAACATCCCTCGGAGATTTCAGCAGAGGAGAAGACGGTACCTCGTCAGGCGAGCGTGGTTCTAGCTCAGCTGAGATGTGGATAGTGCAACAGCCTTAATACGTTTTGGACGCGGAGATTTCAGCAGAGGAGAAGACGGTACCTCGTCAGGCGAGCGTGGTTCTAGCTCAGCTGAGATGTGGATAGTGCAACAGCCTTAATACGTTTTGGACGCGAATTGATGGAAACGAACCTAACGTTTGTGTTGTCTGTCATTAGGGACCACATGACGTTCTGTATCAATTCAATTGTCCGGCTAAGCTTACTCAGCTGACTCGCATGTCTCTTTGGAAGCATCTACTTAGTAGGGACATAAATACTGTTACACACGTTTTATGCTGTAAAATAAAAAGTACTGAATGTTTTTGGACCAAATATTTTTTATATATTTATTGATGTATATTGTATCCAAAAAGAATCTTCTTATTCGAAATGTCCGCATTTTGCCTTAACACATGCCTTGAGTAGCACTGGACAATCGTCAATAGTTGCACGAACCTCGTCCATTGGAAAATTGGCCACAGCTCGAACCAAAGCAGTCTTAGAGATCCAATGTTGGGGTTTCTTTTGTGAAAAACCTTGTCCTCTAAAACCGTCCACAATTTTTAATCCGATGGGTTCAAATCTGGACTGCCAGAGGGCCATTCTTCAGAGGAAATGAACGCTGGAAAATTGTTTCGAAGCCAGGCCTGGGAATTTTTAGCCTTATGGGCCGGCGCAGAATCCTGCTGGAAAGTCCGTGGCTGGTTTTGGAACAAGGAATTGTTAAGAGGCCTCACAACAGCTTATAAAACGGTTTCTTGGTAAACTTTGTCCGATGTTATGACTCCTTGTTCGCAGAAATGCAGGTCATTGACCCCATCGTAAGAGACACCCCACCAAACCATGACTGAGGCTGGGTGATGACCCTTTTTCACACTTGGGATCAGTTCAGATGCTTCCTAAGATGACCGCGCATACACTCTATCATTTTGCTTGTTAAATTTTTCCTCAACGGTAAAAATTTTTTCATCGGTGAACAAAATTTTTCTGTGCAAGTTATCAGCGTGCTTCACCAAAAGACGGTTGCATTTTTCAATCCTATTTTTTTAAAGCTGCAGTCAATAAATGTCCGGTACGTCGTTTGAAAGCCCCAAGTCCCAAGTCTTTTTTAATGATTCGACTCATGGGTTATTGCTTGATATTCACCTCACGGGCCATGATTTTCTTGATTTAACGGCTTTGATGACATGCGATGTTCGAACAGAGCGTGGGCGGCCCGACCGGTGGCGGTCTTTTACATCTCCAGTCTTCTCAAACAGTTTTATGCATCGGTAGACGAACATGCGGCTTATCCCTAGTGGCTAGTGAAAATATCGCTTTTTTCATTTCACACTTGAAAAGTGCTATTAAAGTGGTCATTATCTGACCACTCCATGATGAATGTTGAAACAATTTTAAAATCCCCTTACAGACTAACGCTATTGAGGTTAGCTTTCAAAACCCATATGGCATTAACGGGGTATGTTCAGTTCTACTATTGAAATGGGTGTGTTCAATGCTGTAACAGTATTTATGTCCCATCTAAGTAGTTCAAATGGCGCGTTTCCTTCACCTGGTTATCGAAGCAGATCTCCTGGACAAACAGGACTTACGAATCTAAATATGTGACAGCGCATAGAGATAGGGTAAAAGTGTAAAAAAATCCATTTTCATTTTTTTCTTTTTTTGATGTGGGCAAATTCTGAGCATCGAATGAGACCGATCCCATGCCCCAAAAGTGTTCCCTCCCAGAGATATGCGCGTTTTATGAAAGTGATGGTACGCCAAAGATACACGTTTTTAAATCTTTAAAATGGCTCTCCTGAACAAAACTGGTTTTTACCCTTAGGCCCTTTCTATTTTGCGCGTCACAGATATTGTTGTTATAACAACAACATCTCAATCCGCCATTTGTGATCCGAAATTTTCTTATACTTATATATCTAAATATCTTTTACTTATATGTCTTATACTTATATATCTAAATCTGAACCGGTTGTAAATTTTAATAAATTTGACATAACGACCATTAGATTGATAAAAAACTTTAGCTGAACAACCGGACAAGCGAACAGACAGACATCGTTAAATTTCAACAAGTGGTGAATCTGAGTGATTGGTACCCTAAAAGGTGGGTCTAGCTCACATTTAATAACAAAAAAACGAAAAACCCGTCAGCCAAAAACCGGTTAGCCCGATATGTTGGGTTTTACCTTTTTCTTGAGAAACTGACTGTCGCGTTTTGACATACAACCCGAAATGTCGGGTTTAGGTTCCGGTTTTGGATACTCTAATTTTTATCGTTTTTTTTACAATAACGTTATCTTTCAATATCACGATTTGTCAAATCGACCTGTATTTTATTTGCAACGACAAATGAGCAGACCGACGATCATCGTTCAGTAAAATTAGCTAGTGATTCTGTATCGTTTGGTATACAAAACTTGGGTTCCATCTACATTCTTTAAATGCATTACAAACATCAGCACTAAGTCATAAAACCCTATAGCATTGTATCATGTAGGGTATAAATATCCAGGATTTATATTTCGGTTCTCTGTTAAACCGAACAACATTTGGCCAAACATGCGATTTTGAAAGAAAGTGAAACCCATATTTTTCAATAATCGGTTTCTAGAGAACACCACTCGTGCCGGCATTCTACACCGAGTCTAGAAAGAATCCATTAACGTGCAAATTAATGTAAATTTTACAAATGGAGAAAAAAAACATCCTATCAAACATAATCAATTGCATATAAATGAATGGATGAAATGTACTATACGCACACACATACACACTCTCGTCCTTCATGCGTATTCTTTTCTCGTTCGCTCCATTCACAATTTGCAGCTGAATGAATTGTTTAGGTGCAGTTGAGGGTGGTTGTGTGTATCTGTGTATATGGTAGGGATTACTTATATATGATTGTAAGTCTGTGTGTGTGAGCGTGTCAGTTCATATTTATGGCCGAAGATGTATGTCGAGTAGGTGTACTTGACTTTTAATGCAAACACGAAATGTAAAGTGTCACGCACACACACCCGACAACTTGAATATACACGCTGTGAGTTTGTGTGCGTTTGAACAGCCAAACTACACATGCCCACTGTAGATAAATCAAAAACTACATATCGTAGAAATCACGTATGGAGGAACATTACAAAAAAAATCTCAAATGTTTTCGAGCAATAATAAATTTAATAGTGCACAGTGGAACGTAAAGTTGAAATTGTTGTAATGTGGCCTCTAAACAAATTTAATGCTACTACAACGGCACGATTTTAAAAGTACATTTATCACTGAATTGTTTTATCCCATAAGAATTAAGAAAAGCTTGCATTATTCCACGGCGTTTAGAAGTCCTGGTATAGCTACGGCTTTGTGCAAACAGTGGGCATCATAACGCTCTCGACTTATTACAAACTTGAGTAGTAACGAACGAATTATTTCCATCATATTAAACATTCGCAAAAGATTAAAAGATTCGCTTTTGTATTTGTATTCGCAAACACCAATTTTGATTGGAATATTCGCATTCGCGAAAAAATTTGTTGTGAATTATTTTTTTTAAAAATGTTTTTTTTAACCTTCTACTAAATAACAAATTCAACCATCGAGGGGTACCCAACTGAGCAGTGCGTTAATATTGTTAAAGGCTCTTACAAAACTAGGCTTCCAAATCAAAGTGCGTTTCAAGCACTTCGCAATTCTTTTTATAATGAAATGTGTCCACCATCGGGAGAATTGTGCGCAAATTTTCGCAAATCGGATCGGAAGAAAGAGTGAAAACACCTGTGCACCTAATGTGGCAGAAATGCCGTTAACCTCGACTCGTGAATGGTGTTCGATATTGCGAGATGATGGACTTCTAGACGATATTAAGTTCTAACAGGATGGAATGGGCCGCCACGATCATTTGATTTGACACCGTTCTTTCTTTGGGGATATTTAAAAAAGTGAACATCAATTAGCCAAGAACAATTCAAATTCAATTCATAATACGTTACTTATCTGTTAGGTTTTTCCTATTCAGACTCGGGTTTTCTAAAAACACTTTACTAATTTTAATTTAATTTGGTGAATATTTTCCCCCATCCAACGGCCTTTGACCTCGGTGAGCTGTCACTTGCCCCCATACCACCTCCCTCATTTTTTGGCTCATGCATTTTTTTCGAAACCCCACAAAATAAGGGAGTGAGCCGTATTAAAATCGAAAACTCGTGCACTATCCCACCCCTAATGTACATAGTGACTATTGATCGTCCGTTTTGACCATTACAGTTGGACTGAAGAAGACCATTTGACGTTGCCCGAATATAAATAACATCATATTTGGTATGTGACTTTATAACGGAAGGTAACTTTTTCATACGATCGGTCGGTCTATCCACCAGTTTGGTGAGAGTAAGGTCGTGGCTCTAGATATCTCCAAGGCCTTTGATAGAGTCTGGCACGGTGCACTCATATCAAAGCTGATCGCTTTTGGTGTCGGTAATACGTTTGCTAGGTTTATATCAAGCTTTCTTAGAGATCGCACTATTAGAGTTGTTGTAGATGGGTTCTCATCCAACACACATAGGCTGACCGCAGGTGTACCACAGGGCTCTGTCCTTTCTCCCTCTTTATTTCTTATTTTCATTGACGATCTATTGGGTCAGACCGTGAATCCAATCTACTCTTTCGCGGATGATAGTAACCTCTGTCATTCATATTCATTCGACCGTAGGCCGAGCCTTCAAGATATTGAAGACAAAAGGCGAATTATGGATGAGACACTTGGACGTGATCTACTGGCCATTTCCGAATGGGGTCGAGTGAATAGAGTAGATTTTAATGCACGTAAGACACAGTGCTGCTTGTTGCCTTACAAGCGATTCGCTGACCCAACAATATCATCAATCTCTCTCGATGGTACGGATATTGAACAATCAGAAGCTCTCGATGTTCTGGGCATGAAAATACAATGTGACGCTCGTTGGGCGAGACATGTATTCGAAGTGTCGAAAGAAGCACTCAAGTGCATAGGCTTTTTAAAGCGGTGCAAGAAATATTTCACTCCTTCTGATCTTTTCAATATCTATACAAGTTACATCAGGCCAAAGATGGAATACAACTCCCATATATGGGCAGGTGCTCCAAAATCATCCTTGGAGCTACTTGACCGTGTTCAAAGGAGAGCGATGGTGCTGATAGGTGACAGTAGGGTATCCAACTCTATTGTTTCCCTTGAGCATCGTCGGAATGTGGGTTGCGTGACGCTGTTCTATCGTTACTTTCATGGTGTGTGTTCATCAGACATCCGTCGCCTTATTCCTGACGTGAGAATGTTCGGCAGGGATACGCGACTTTCTAGGAATTCACACCCGTTTGTTATCGATTGGCCAGTTGACCGCACTATACACTACAGATCAAATTCGATTTTCGCTCGTACAGTCCGTATGTGGAATCGACTTCCGGCAAATGTATTTCCCACTAATTGCGACATCCAGAAGTTCAAGGCAAGCGTCAACAAACATTACTCCCTCTTTCCCCCTCCGATCCATTAATTTCCACTCGCCAACGCAATGCACCGCATGTATAGGGGGCATCCCCTGAGTGTTGGTTATTTAAAAAAAAAAAAAAAAAAAAAACAATATTTTGCAATTTACCGCCAGGTTAAGTACCGCCTTCTACAGTAGCAGTGTCTGAAACTAAAAAGGAAATTAGTTTTATTTTTTATTTCCCACAGAGCTCTTCTTGTATACGAACGCAGTGACTTGTTGTTTCAGAGCCACCAACACTTGAACTCACAAGAACCAGAATTTATTTCCCTTTGGCTTAAGTTCAGGCTTGAAATACTCATACTCGTATTTGGTTTATATAGGGTGATCTATCTAGAGATATTTTTTCAGAAAAAAATATAAAAATTCAAATCAAGTGTGGAATTTTTATTGGTAATTTGAAATGAAATTTTACGGCACTTATTTTTGCAAAATAATTACCATCAAATGTTGGTAACTGTATTATGGAAATGAGCGTTCGGTGAGAAATCCGCTGTTTTCGATCAAAATTTTGTTCAGTGACGAGGCCCATTTCTAGCTCAATGGCAAAGTCAATAAACAAAATAATCGCATTTGGGCTGAATAGCAACAAGAAGAGGTTCAAGAGGTGCCATTATGGTGGTGAAATCATCGGTCTATATTTTTTCAAAAACGATGAAGGCCGGCACGCAACCGTGAATGGTGCTCGCTATCGCGCCATGATATCGATCTTTATGCTACCTTAAATTGAAGCCCGTAATCTTGACGACACATGGTTTTAACTGGACGGTGATACTTCCCATACAGCTGCGAAAACAATGAGATTATTTTGAATTTGAGAGGTTATTTTGAAGAGCAGCTAATTTTACGTTTTGCTCAGGTTACGTACCTGACCAAAACGTAAAATTTATTGCTCTAGGCCGCCTAGATCGAGTGATATCACACCTTTAGACATTTTTGTTTGTGTTTACGTAAAGTCCAAAGTCTATGCTGACAAACCTGACGATTCGGATTTTGGAAGCAAACATTACGCGTGTCATTAAAGCCATACCGGTCGAAATGCTCGAACGAGTCATCCAAAATTTAAACCTCAGAATGAACCCTGAGGCGTAGTTGCGGCCAACATTTGAAGAAAATTATATTCAAAAAATAAATGCCATAAAATGTCCTTTCAAATTACCAATAAAGATTACACACTTAATTTGAATTTTTATATTTTTTTGTTCTGAAAAAATACCTCTAAATGGATCACCCTTTATACGAAACTCCAAACTTGGAAAGGAAGGATTCACTAAGCGGTTCAACATCGAAAGTTTAAGAGAGTTATCCATACAGTGCAATTGTCGTTGCTGGGGATTTCTGTGTCCGCAATTCCGCCTGGCTGTTGCTTTTGATCCATACAACTCCGAAGGACATCTCCGCCACGCAAAATGACTTGAGGCAAGTAGTAAATGTACCATTACATATTTCGTGTGACGAGGAATATGTATAGGGGTTTATATTTTTGACCCATAATTACCTTCGCACCCTGAAACGTTTGGATTTAATGTTCTTGTATCCCAACTTTTGTTCAAGACGACTAGGCATTCACTGACTTGGTTGATAAAGCTAACCTATTGGATGAAATGTTTGCAGGAAATTGTTCCTTAAGGGAAAGCAACCAACCGCTCCCCGTGGTGGAAAACGTATCTAGTTCCATGCCTTAGAAAGTTTTTTGGATACCTAGAGTTAAAATACTTCTTGCGAATCTTGATGTGAAAAAGCTCCCGGGCCTGGATGGTATTTCAGCACTTGCCTTATGCAAGCATTCTTCGATGCTGGCCCATCCATTATGTAACCTCTTCTGCCTAGTTTATCGTGCGGAAGTCTTCTTAGCGTAATGGAAGGTTGCGAATGTCCGGATATCCCCAAAGAGGTGAATCTAGCGAATAATCGGCCAATTGCGATTAGCTCTGCGCAAAGTAATGGAGATCATGTTGGAGCAATATCTTGTGAGGTACTAAGAGACTAACGACCTGTGAGGTACTTAGAAACTAACGACCTGTGAGGTACTAAGAGACTAACTACCTGTGAGGTACTAAGAGACTAACGACCTGTAAGGTAGTAAGAGCCTAACGACCTGTGAAGTACTAAGAGACTAACAGCCTGTGAGGTACTAAGAGACTAACGACCTGTGAGGTACTAAGAGACTAACGACCTGTGAGGTACTAAGAGACTAATGACCTGCTGAGTGATGGGAGTTGCTCTGGATATTTCCAAAACCTTTGATTGAGTCTGGATCGGGACAAAGCTGATCGCTTTTGAGATCGGGAATACACTTACTAGATTTATATTGAGCTTTCTTGGAGATCGCACTATACGATTTATTGTAGATGGGTTCTCATCCAGCGAACATAGGCCGCAGGTGTACCAGAAGACTTAATTCTTTTTCCCTCTTTTTTCTTATTTTATGGGTGGTCGCAACCTCTATCATTCATATTTATTCGACTGTAGGCCGAATTAAATATAAAAGATAAAAAATTAAAGATAAAAGGCGCATTATTTCAAATTACCAATAAAGATTACACACTTAATTTGAATTTTTATATTTTTTTGTTCTGAAAAAATACCTCTAAATGGATCACCCTTTATACGAAACTCCAAACTTGGAAAGGAAGGATTCACTAAGCGGTTCAACATCGAAAGTTTAAGAGAGTTATCCATACAGTGCAATTGTCGTTGCTGGGGATTTCTGTGTCCGCAATTCCGCCTGGCTGTTGCTTTTGATCCATACAACTCCGAAGGACATCTCCGCCACGCAAAATGACTTGAGGCAAGTAGTAAATGTACCATTACATATTTCGTGTGACGAGGAATATGTATAGGGGTTTATATTTTTGACCCATAATTACCTTCGCACCCTGAAACGTTTGGATTTAATGTTCTTGTATCCCAACTTTTGTTCAAGACGACTAGGCATTCACTGACTTGGTTGATAAAGCTAACCTATTGGATGAAATGTTTGCAGGAAATTGTTCCTTAAGGGAAAGCAACCAACCGCTCCCCGTGGTGGAAAACGTATCTAGTTCCATGCCTTAGAAAGTTTTTTGGATACCTAGAGTTAAAATACTTCTTGCGAATCTTGATGTGAAAAAGCTCCCGGGCCTGGATGGTATTTCAGCACTTGCCTTATGCAAGCATTCTTCGATGCTGGCCCATCCATTATGTAACCTCTTCTGCCTAGTTTATCGTGCGGAAGTCTTCTTAGCGTAATGGAAGGTTGCGAATGTCCGGATATCCCCAAAGAGGTGAATCTAGCGAATAATCGGCCAATTGCGATTAGCTCTGCGCAAAGTAATGGAGATCATGTTGGAGCAATATCTTGTGAGGTACTAAGAGACTAACGACCTGTGAGGTACTTAGAAACTAACGACCTGTGAGGTACTAAGAGACTAACTACCTGTGAGGTACTAAGAGACTAACGACCTGTAAGGTAGTAAGAGCCTAACGACCTGTGAAGTACTAAGAGACTAACAGCCTGTGAGGTACTAAGAGACTAACGACCTGTGAGGTACTAAGAGACTAACGACCTGTGAGGTACTAAGAGACTAATGACCTGCTGAGTGATGGGAGTTGCTCTGGATATTTCCAAAACCTTTGATTGAGTCTGGATCGGGACAAAGCTGATCGCTTTTGAGATCGGGAATACACTTACTAGATTTATATTGAGCTTTCTTGGAGATCGCACTATACGATTTATTGTAGATGGGTTCTCATCCAGCGAACATAGGCCGCAGGTGTACCAGAAGACTTAATTCTTTTTCCCTCTTTTTTCTTATTTTATGGGTGGTCGCAACCTCTATCATTCATATTTATTCGACTGTAGGCCGAATTAAATATAAAAGATAAAAAATTAAAGATAAAAGGCGCATTATGGATGAGACAAATGGTCGGGATTTTCTGGCCTTTTCCGAATGGGATCTAGAGAATAGAGCAGCTTTTAATGTGCGCAAGACAAAGAGCGGTTTGTTTTCTAACAAGCCATGCATCTACCCAACAATGAAGTCAATGGATGGTATGGATATTGAACAATAAGCTCTAGATATTCTTGGCTTGAAAGCACAATTTGACGCTTGTTGGGTGAGACATGTATTCGAAGTGTCCAAAGTGCGGCAAAAAAATATTTCACTCCTTATGATCTTTTTAATATCTTTAAAACTTACATCAGGTCGAAGATGGTGTACAACTCACATATTTGGGCAGGTGCTCCAAAACCATTCTTGAGGGTATCCAACTATATTTTTTCCCAACCGTCGGTTATCGATTGGCCGGTTGACCGCATGAAATAGTACACATCAAAATCGTTTTCGCTTGTATAGTCCGTAGAATCGACTTCCAGCAAATGTATTTCCCATTAAGTCTAACAACCATAAGTTCAAGCCTAGTGTCAACAAACATTACTTTTTCTTTCCCTACCGATTTTTTTAACTTTCCACAAGCCAACGCAATGCACTGCAGGGAGGCATCCCCTGAGTGTTTCTTATTTCAAAAAAAAAAACTTTGACGAGTAGATAAGTATACTTGAGTTCGGCCTTGGCCCAATTTACCCAAATTGCAAAAGATTTGTCAAGATTATTAATTTATGCTACCTGAATATTGATCTTAGCAATTAAAGAACAGTCGGTCGGAGATCGCTCAAACTAAATAAGAAAGTGATTCTGAGCCATATAAGGTGTATTTCCTTTTATTTTGGGCGTTAACACTTAGTCGCAATACACTCTTGGGTATAATAAGCTTATAACATGACTACTTCAAAACAAGATTTTAAAAAACACTTGACACTTCTGTTTTTTTATAAACTTAGATTTTTAAGACACCCTAATGATAACGGGTCTGATACGGTAACTGGTACTTTCATACTTAAATTAGGAAAATAATTCCCTATCATCCTTTTTAACGATTTTTGGCGATTTTTAAACTACCTATTTGACAAAAGATGTAAAACTAGTGCGACAACTCTGCCAGAAGTACTTTATGTGTATGTATAGGTGCTCAACAAGCACCACTACATTGCAATATGCAAATCCATTCGCGAACATACACGATTTCAATGTATGAGTTTGTATGCGATTTACACCACTTCCAGATTTGCAATCAATTCAATTCATTTCATGTCATTATTTCGATTGCGAGAGAATAAGTACGAATGCACTTATGTGTGTGTGTGTCTGTGTGTGCATTTGAAAATAATTCCCTGCATTCAAATACAAAACAGCGAGCGATGCGATATCACTAAATGCGATATTCTATCGCATCCTACGTTTCCAGCATGTATTTTGAAAGCTTTTCATGTTGATTGAATTGAATGAATACTTTGTGCAAATTAATTGATTTACCATAATAACAATAAACAAACGGACGAACGAAAAAGCGCAAAAAAACACAAAAAGTACAATAGAACAGAAAAAATAATAGGAGCTATAGTAACAGCAACAACAGCAGCATCGAAACGTGGAGAAACTCAAATTTGGCAATTTATGCACGTGTGTGGACGAAACAAATTTGCGGCTCGAAAACAAAAACACTGTAAGTACACCTAAGCGTATGATTTATATTTAATTGGATTTATTGCTCATACGTGCCGGTGTACGTTAAATACATATGGACAAGCCAGCAACACTCTTCAGGTAATTTATTGTCTGAGTAGTTTTCGGAGTACGCACACATTCAACTAGCCCAGTATTCATCATATAAAGTGTGTAGGCTTTTCCTAATTTCCCTATGGGACACCGTGTAGGGAGGAGAGCGGAAGGCGGAAATACCAAATGATATATACCTTGTCAACATAATGGACGTTTAATACACTGGAAAAGAGACGCTAACGTTGGAATGAGTCCTGCCTGTAGTATTAGTTAATGTTTACGTGATATCAATGAATAATATGACGACAAAAGAATATTAATGGAGCATTGGTAGACATAAATTAAAATAACAACAGCTTACTTTGTCCACATTAATTGATTTCAAAAACTCTATGCTTAGAAACATATCAGGGGGTTCGAGGGCTGCTATATATATTTCTGGCCTAATAATACAAATGCGAATATTTATCGTCAAAATGGTTTTTATTGTTTTTCAAAGTATTCTCCAGCATGGTTTATATACTACTGCATGCTCTCATACCAATTTTCGAAGCACTTTTTCCACTCCGATTGAGACACCTCAAAAACATGGTTTGTGAACGCTTCAACAGCATCTTCTGGCGATGAAAATCGTTGACTACGCTTTTTTTCTTGATTTGCAGGAATAAAAAGAAGTCATTGGGTGCCAAGTCAGGGCTGTTCGGCAGATGACCCATCAATTGGCGGGTCAAAAAGGCGCTGGTTTGAGCCGATTTGTAAGAGCTCGCATTGTCATGGTGCACAATGATTCGGCTTCTCTTGTTCGTTTTCAAATTTCTCCGAAGATTTCAGGCAAACAAATCGTGGTGTACCACTCAAAATTGACCGTCTTACATTGCTCAAGCGGAACAGTCGCCACTTGACCAGTTTTGCCGAAGAAAAAGGCGACCATTTGCTTGGAAGTGCTTCTTCCACGAACAACTTTCGTTGGATTTGGCTCGTCTTCGAAGACCTACACGGACGATTGCTGTTTTGTTTCGGGCTCATACGCATAGATCAATGATTCGTCACCTATTACGATCTTATGAATGTCTTTTAAAGCACCGCGATCGTCTTTTTTCACCAATCGACACGAGCCATTTTTTGCGGGATCCAACGAGAACAATACTTTTGTTCATTCAATATCGAATGTATACAGATGGAAGAAATGCCCAAGGATGCCTCTATTTCACGGTATGTCACATGACAATCTTGCATTATCAGTTCACGCACGGCATCAATGTTATCTGGCACAACGGCCGTTTTTGGACGACCTTCGTTCGAATTCATTGAACCAGTTTTTCACAGTGATATAGGATGTTGCTTTATCGCCATACAGGTCATCGATGCATTCTTGTCGAGCTAATCCACGTCAAAATTTTGTGAAAAATTATCGTACGAAAATGTTCACGGGTTAATTACATCTTTTTGCCAAATTGATTTTTCCAAGTCACTGTAAAGAACACAAATGATGGTCGTTCGTCAAAACGTTCTGAGTACGTTTATGATAAAAGTGTCAAACTTTCCAATAAATATGTCAGATGGTGCCAGCCAACACTTAGCGTTGCCTAGGCCAGAAATATATAGCAACCCTTTTAAGAATTGTTTTACATTTGCGGTAGGTTTTCCATTTTGTAAATACGGCGACCCGTAATAGATTGAGATCGAGTAACAGATTCATCGAGTTCATGGAAATGGTTAGTTATTGAACAAACAAACTCAAGTACGTTCTCGCCTAGTTCGTTTAATAGAAAATATGGCTGCTGTGGCTGAGAATGTCCAAAAGCATCCATCAACATCAACTCGTCATCGTGTTCTCAGGAAGAGAACATTTCTCGCTCTTCTATGAGAAGAGTTTTGCATTAAGTCCTTGGTATGAAGGCTAACAAAAATCAATTGGTCCAAGACCTGAATCGCATCCGTTGCGATTTCGCTTCGTCCAGTGGGCTGCAGATTGTTTGGCGGGAAATGAATAATTATACCGAAATATCGTGTTTAGAGATGAAGCTCATTTTCATCTCGCTGGCTATGTCAATATTCAAACGGCCGCATATAAGGTTGAGAGAACCCACACGTGACTATTGAAAATGCTGTGCATCTACACTGGGCCACTGTTTGGTTTGGTTTTTGGGCTCATAGGACGAAAATGAGCAAGGTGAAAATGACATGGACGACACTTGGTTTCAACACAATGGGGCCACATGTCACACAGCCAACGCAACCATCGAACTTATACGCACTGTTTTTGAAAATCCAAAATTCAGTCGAAATTGTGATGCCAATTGGACGCCTCGGAGCTGTGATTTGAGCCTAAGTAAAACAATGTTTAACCTTAACAAATTCGCTAAGAATATGTTCAATATTCTGCTGCACAGCATTGTAGAAAATAAGTGGAAGTGGAACATTGGGATCACACTTATGCCATCAGAGATGATCTTCGCGTAAACAGAAGACATAGACATCGTGGAAAGATTTGTACTATTAGTGTTTTTAGATGACTTAACTTTAGCAGTTTTGTTATTCTGTCTTAGTTATCGAGGCCTAACATAAAAAACCACTACTATTTCTTTTAAGTTTTTCAATTGCTGTCATTTTAAATTCAAAGATATCTGGTGTACGATTTTCAAGAAAATTCGAATTTATATGTTGTGCATTCCATAAGATTTCCATCACTCCCACCATAATCAACATTTTGCCGGTTTTTTCAGATAACTGGTTTTAACCACGACAAACAACGCGTTTTCAAACCTACCGAACATTAAGTGATTAAGGATTTCCTACGATAATAATAAACGTTTCCACATGCTCGAATAGCTAAAGGAGCTTCTTTTTTGTATTTCTCAATGTCATTTACAATTCTGAAAAGAAATACTCTCTCACCATCTAAATTTCTAGCTATGTGCTTTCTTGTAATGCCAATTTCGGCGAAAAACCATACCAAGCATTTTGCCGTTCCTCGTTATTCCATTCTGCGTACGGTATTTGAATCACGATGCTGTTGTCGTTGGTGCTGTTCCTAACAACGTTGCCGACAGGTTAAGAATGCCTTCACAGTTGGTATTTCCTGCTAAGCGGTGTACGAATATCCGCAATATGCCCTTGCCATTGCCAGAGCGTAAGTCTCTAACATTAATTTAGTATTTTAATTATGTCAACAAGCCTAATCCAATGGCACGGGTGTCGACAGTCACACCAACGTGTAATCGGAGCGTGGTGCGATGCTAAGCGGCAGCGAGAAAGTGTTGAGGCTTTTTGGCACTGATTACATTTAAGGCGCGTAAATCATAATGTAATGGAGACAATTTAGTAGAAAACGCCACATGATACTGGCATCGTTTCAAGATATATGATTGAGCGTGCACGCTTGTTAATAGTAGGTACATGGAACACTGTGCGACAATCTTTAGGTAGAGTACAATAATATAAAAGAAACTATATTTAGAATAATTGCCTCAATAACTGGTTTTTCCATCTGCTTGAAAAAAAAATCGCAAAAGTGGTCCTTTTTAGAAAGTTAAGTACAATATCGAAGTAAATAATCTAGGGCCTATTTCTCTATGGTCAAATATAGGGGAAATAGTTCAAAGAGTCATTAGACTAAAAATGGATATTGCTTTTAATGCACCTTATACGAGGGCTGCTATATACTTATATATTTCTGGCCTAATAATAATAATGCGAATATTTATCATCAACAATTGTTTTATTGTTTTTCCAAATATTTAGAGCATGACTTAAACACTTTTGGATGGGCTCAAACCAATTGTCGAAGCACTTTTTCCTCTCCGATTGAGACACCTCCAAAACGAGGTATGAACGCTTCAACAGCATCTTCTGGCGACGAAAATCGTTGACTACGCATTTTTTTCTTAATGTGCGGGAATTAAAAGAAGTCATTGGGTGCCAAGTCAGGGCTGTACGGTAGATGACCCATCAATACGATTTTTGGCCGGTCAAAAAGGCGCTGGTTTTAGCCAATGTGTGAAAGCTCGCATTGTCATGGAGCACAATGATTCGTCTTCTCCTGTTCGTTTTTCGAATTTCTCCGAAGACTTCAGGCAAACAAATTGTGGTGTACCACTCAGAATTGACCGTCCTACGTTGCTCAAGCGGAACAGTCGCCAAATGACCAGTTTTGCCGTAGAAACAAACAGGCGACAATTTGCTTCGAAGTGCTTCTGCCACGAAAAACTTTCGTTGGATTTGGCTCGTCTTCGAAGACCCACACTGTCGATTGCTGTTTTGTTTCAGGCTCGTATGAATAGATCCATGATTCGTCACTTGTGACGATCTTATAAACTACTTTTGAAGCACTGCTATCGTAGTTTTTTAAAATTTCTTTGCACCAATCGACACGAGACTTTTTTTGAGCGATTGTCAAGTTGTGCGGGAGAACAAACTTTTTTTACGAGCAGTTGTTCGTGCAATATGGAATGTATACTGGTGGAAGAAATGCCCAAGGATGCCTCTATCACACGATATGTCACATGACGATCTTGCATTATCAGTTCACGCACGGCATCAATGTTCTCTGGCACAACGGCCGTTTTTGGACGACCTTCACGACCTTCGTCTTTGAGCGAGCGTCGGCCACGATTGAATTCATTAAACCAGTTTTTCACTGTCCTATAGGATATTGCCTAATCGCCATGTAAAGATTTAAGTTCATCGATGCGTTCTTGTCGTGATAATCTACGTCGAAAGTTGAGAAAATGATCGCACGGAAATGTTCACTAATTAATTCCATTTTTTTTGCCAAATTAATTTTTTCAAGTCACTGTAAACAACACAAATGATGGTCGTACATCAAAACGTTCTGATTACGTTTATGCTAATAGATGTCGAACTTTCCAATGGAAATGCCTGGCCGAGGCAACACTAAGTGTGTTGCCTAGGTCGGAAATATATATAGCAACCCGTACATATTTCAAAATATAAATTTTCATTTAAAAAAAAAAACAATTCGGCTGTACTCTTTAAAAGGAGGGAAAGTAGTTGCCATATTTAAATATCATTTCTAAGAGAAGATGACGATACCTATACACTAAAAGGAATCCTACGTCCAACTAACAATAGAAATACAACTGATTAGTGTTCAAATTATACAACAATGGAATAACAGACACAGATAGCAAAAATTGATTGAAAAATAAGATAACAAATGCTCCAGAATGTACGGACTGCACATAGACGATGCTCCTCTAAGGCACATATGTTCTTCTACTTTATAAACTTCCCTGGATATAGGCTTTGTAAAGATTTGTTTGACATTTAAAAAACTTAATAAAGTAATCGAAATTAACATAAGGGATTCCAAACAAGGCAAACGTAAAATTGATGAAATATCGGGTGATCGAAGTACAGGTACTTTTTCAAAATAAAATAATACAAAAGATCTAATCAACTGCGGAATCTTAATTATTCATTTTAAAGGACATTTCATGTCATTTATTTTTTGAATATAATTTCCTTCAAATGTTGGCTGCAACTACGCCTCAGGGTGTCCACTCTGAGGGTCCAATTTTGAATGACTTGTTCGAGAATTTCGACCGGTATGGCGTTAATGAAAAGCGTTTTGTTGGCTTCCGAAACCTGAATTGTAGCTGATTTGTCAGATTAGATTTTGGACTTTACGTAGTCCCAACAAAAAAGTCCAATGGTGTGATATTACACGATCGAGACGGCCAACTCACCGGTCCAAAACGGAAATGACCTCTTAATAGATCCAATTAAGCAGCTGTAGGACAAGTCGCACCGTCCTACACGCAGAAAAAAAGTATGGTTGGGGTAACAATATTCGAAAAGCATCATACTCTTGTGGGTTATATGGTTGTGGCACAACAATATTATGATCATCACAACAATAGTATGGTTTACGCACAACCATACTATGATCCCCATAACACCATAATTTTTTAAATACCCAAAATTTTTTGTAAAGACTGGATTACGTTATTCAGCAATAAAGAATTTTATTAAGTACGTTATGTAATAATAGGAGTGATTTATTTAACAGAAAAAATCTAATTTTTTAAAAATATTTTAGTTATACTAATCCCTAGTTTTTTTTTGAAAAAATTTAATTATTATTACTATTATTGGGTAAGATTCGTAAAAATAACATTGTCAAATTAATGAAAAAATTAAGGTATGATTGCCGTAATCATGTTATTGTTAACATAAAACCAATGAAAACAGTACTTTTGTCCCACCAACCATATTTATATTGTTGCTACAACCATATTTTCATTTTTGAATTTGGCAACAATACTATTGTTACATTTCAACAATATTAATATTGCCGCAATCATACTATTGTCGAAATGAAAATCAAAAAACAATACTATGGTTGCGACGACCATACTTTTACTGCAGAGAACATACTAATATTGTTGCCGTGACCATATAGTAACCATATCTTTGCTCTGCGTGTACTGAAACCAAATGTCGTCAAGATAACAGGCTTTAATATCCGGTAGCAAAACTCCGATATCATGGCACAATAGCAAGAACCATTTACAGTTAAATTTCAGCCATCACCATTTTTGAAAAAAATATGGACCGATGATTCCACCAGCGCATTAATCGCACCAAACGGTTTTGTTTTTTGGCGTTGCCGTTGAGTCAGATATAGGCCTCATCAATGAATACAATTTTGGTCGAAAACATTTCTCACCCAACGCTAATTTCCACAATACAGTTGCACAATTTGCAGACGTTGTCTTTCCATAAAGAAATGGCAAACAATATTGAAAAGAAAGCTTAACACAACTCACGCGTAATCTGTTAAAAAACCCTATTGAAAAATTACCTCAAGATTGATCAACCATTATGTTTGTCGTTATTTCTCTAGTCCCAAGCAATCCGGTAAATGCCGCAGTTACGACAACAGTATTAGGGAATTCACAAATATTTTAGAGGTCTTATTTGCAAAATGTCACCAACTCATTTTGCAATAAGGGCCATTCAAGATATACGAACAACCCAAAGGGATACCAATGGCATCTCAAGTATCGCGAGTAATAGTCGACATCGTCTTGGAAGAGCTTCTAGTCAACCCACTAGACAAGATGACTTAAAAACGAAAATTCTTGATAAAATATGTATGTTGACGATCTTTTTGAAATTTTCAAGAAAAACGAAATTTAATGGGTAGTTAAATTTCAAAGGCCGATGTTGAATGTGAACCATACCTAAACGTCAAGTTTTTTTTCTGCATTTCATTTGATATTTCTCAATTTCAGACTAACTCAATTTGAACCATGGAAAGATACACAAGCGAGCAACGCGTTGAAGTTATTCAGGCTTCGGGCAACAGTGGATGATCAATTTTCGAAGAAAATCATCTTCAGTGATGTGGCACATTTTCACCTCAGTGGATTCATCAATAAGTAGAATTGCCGCATTTGGGCGAATATTAATCCAAGAGTGATTGTCGAAAAAACAATGCACCCACAAAGAGTGCCTGTTTGGTGCGGTTTATGGGCTGGCGGCATCATCAGGATGTATTTTTTCCAAAATGAGGCCGGTCAGGCAGTTACTGTGAGTGGTGTTCGCTATCGTGAGATGACAACGAACTTTTTATGGCCCGAATTGGAATATATGGACATGGACGATATGTGGTTTCAACAGGACGGTGCCACTTGCCACACAGCTAACGAAGCAATGGCTCTTTTGCTCGAGAAATTCAATTGCCGTGTTATCTTACGTCGTGGCGATGTTAATTGGCCGCCAAGATCATGTGATTTGATTTGACACCGTTGGACTTCTTCCTTTGCGGTTATTTAAAACAAAAGGTCCAGCAACAATTCAAGAACTACAGGATGAGCTAATTCAGCACATTAACGACATAGAACCTCAATTATGCCTAAGCGTCGTCGAAAATTTGGACCGTCGGATGGAGGTATGCCGCCGAGGTTGCGGCGGCCATTTGGCCGATATTTTGTATGTTGTATTTTGAACCATACTAATCTTATCATATTAAAAAGAAATGATAATAATTTCCTAAATAATTTGTGTTTTATTATAATCAACATCGACCGTTGAAATTTAACCACCCTTTATATGTTTTTCCGCGTTTATTCTATTTTTAAACTAATGATAGACTGATTTGGTTTAAAAAAATAACTTAATTTAGTTTTGGGTCAATTTGACCAAATTTATGTCTTTAAAGGTAAATAAAGAAAACATGGGTTAAAGTAATTTTAGCCTAAATATACTCGAAACCTAAATTCGAAGGTTGAAATTGAAAAAAAATCAATTTAGATTAAGATATAACTCCCACGTGTATGTTATTCCGATTTTACTAAAAACAATGCAATTTTCACACAAATTTTAATATGACATAAGAATAAAAATCTAGGTAAATTGAGACTGAGGAATTGATGGTGTCCAAAAACCTATTTTTAGTTGGCTTTTCTGAATATCCTGAAGTGCAGGCTTTAATATAGTCTGCCACGCTAGACTTTAGCTTTTTTTAATTGTTAGGTCATTAACTCCATTTGCCAATCTCTTTTATAGGATGTCACATTGTAGGTCCGACTGAGGAATTGATGGTGTCCAAAAACCTATTTTTAGTTGGCTTTTCTGAATATCCTGAAGTGCAGGCTTTAATATAGTCTGCCACGCTAGACTTTAGCTTTTTTTAATTGTTAGGTCATTAACTCCATTTGCCAATCACTTTTATAGGATGTCACATTGTAGGTCCGACCCGATGCACTTTCTCAGTATGCTTTCTGCGAAGCGTTCTATTGTTCTAGTGACTGTAGGAGACACTGTTAATATTAAAGAAGAATTGGACGGAAGTGATTTGCTACAGAATAATTTAAAAAACGTTACATTCAGCTTTTTATAAATTTTATAAGGTTGCTAAACTTTAGTCCGAGGTACTTAAAGCCATCTTCAATTTTTTTTCATTATTAAGTTAAGGTTACTACATTTACCTGATGCGTTTCGCAAGCTCAATGCCTTGCTTTTGGAAGCATTAATCTTTATCCTCCACTCGGAGTAAAATTCTGGAACGTGCACAAAATGTACTCGTATGGTCACCCGCAATAATTTAGCCATTGGCGATTCGTGATGAGCAACAAGTATTGAATCATCGGCATAAAGTATGCCCCCAGAATCATGGAACTCATAGTGAAAGTCATATACAGGGTGGAGCGCAGTAATTTTGTTTTTTGCACTGCAGGCTGTGGCACTGTTGGTCGAAGCGAGAGGAGAGTGTGCGTGGCTTATAGTGGCTGACGGGAGATTCGTATTCGTCTGAACTTCAGTTGCCATCATGCATTGGACACGTGAGAAGCGGTCATTTTGTGTTGAAGCATATTTTTCAAATGCGCACTCGATCATTGCAGTGTAGCTTGCTTTTCGTTCACCATTCTCTGTTTCCCGGCAATCAATTGTAAATTGGGTAACTTCATTGAGAACAGCAGGGAATGTGTCATGTGTACAAAGGGGACCTGACAGAAGGAATACAACACCACAAAACATCGAGAGAGTTAGAGCAGTGGTACTGCAATCTCCGAAATACTCTGTTTGGAAGCAATCACTTGCTCTTCGTATTTCTTGGAATTTTTTTCAGCCGGCTGCTGAGGCAATGCACTGTACTATGCCACTGCACACACAGCGAGGGTTACCATGAATTGTTTGAGGTAAATGTTTCCTGGGCGGCTTATCTCTTTGAGGCGTGATGTGAACTGAACGGCATGCTCACCGGACTTAGCCCCATGCGATTTTTTCCTTTGGGGCTACCTGAACTCGAAGGTGTATATCAACCATCCCAACACCTCCGAAGACCTAATGAACAATATTGATGCTGAAATTGACAGAATACCAGTTGACATGCTTGTTAGAGTTCATGAAAACTTCAGAAAATGTATGTAACAGTATGTGGTTAGCGAAGGTCGACATTTGCCAGATACACTATTTAAAACCACGTAATTTTAAAATTCCCTTGCTGTTCAATACAAAGTAATTAAAATATAAAATCAATTTTTCTAAGGTTCATCATTTTTTTTTATTTCATTCCCAAATAAGCAAAAACCGCGCTCCACCCTGTACATTTGTGTATAGCTATTTAATGGTTTAATCACATTCTTAGCTTGGGGTCTGGGGATGGTGAGGTAGTACTGACCTAAACTGCAGTCTTTCCTGCTTGCAACTAGAAGTCTTCTAGACTGTATTTTGAAAAAAATTTTATTTTCTTCGAATGAAATATTCAACAGAAACATATTCTCAAATCTAAAATGAACTAATTGTAATGTTGTAATTGTAACTTAATTAAAATCCGATTCCATTTAACGATGCCTGTCTTTCCGTCAGTCCGTTAATCAAAAGCTTGTTATCGAATTACAGGCGCAATTGTTGTTCGATATTCAAGAAGTTTGGCAAAAATGTTTTTGGACTATGGATGAACTCGATTCAAATTGAAGAAAATCTATTCAATTTAATATAAAGCTTACACACATATGTTCGTCCGATTTTTAGTCTCTTGTTCTAGAAGCCACATACGAGGATTTCTATATATATTTCTGAACTAGGAAACACTAAGTGTTGCATGGCGCCATCTAACATTCCCATTGGAAAGTTTGACATTTTTAAGCATAAACGTACTCAGATCGTTTTGACGTAGATTATCATTTGTGTTGTTTAGAGTGACTTGAAAAAATCAATTTGGCAAAAAAATGGAATTAACTCGTGAACATTTCCGTGCGATAATTTTTCACAACTTTCGAGGACAAGAGTGCATCGATGAACTTAAATGTTTGTATGACGATGTAGCACCATCCTATAGTACTGTGAAAAACTGGTTTATTGAATTCATTTGTGGCCGACGATCGCTCAAAGACGAAGGTTGTGAAGGTCGTCCAAAAACGGGCGTTGTGCCAGAGAACATTGATGCCGTGCTTGAACTGATAATGCAAAATCATCATGTGGCAGACCGTAAGATAGAGGCATCCTTGGGCATATCTTCCACCAGCATACACTCGATATTGCGTGAACACCTGGCAGTAAAAAAGGTTTGTTCTCATTGGATCCTGCACAATTTGATAATCGCTCAAAGGCTCGTGTCGATTGCTGCAAAGAAATTTGAAAAAATACGATCGCACTGCTTTAAAAGACGTTTATAAGATTGTCAGAGGTGACGAACCATGGATCTATGCACATGAGCCCGAAACAAAACAGAAATCGACGGTGTGGGTCTTCGAAGACGAGCCAAATCCAACGAAAGTTGTTCGTGGAAGAAGCTCTTATAAGCAAATGGTCGCCTGTTTCTTCGGCAAAACTGGTCATGTGGCGACAGTTCCGCTTGAGCAACGTAGGACGGTCCATCTTGAGTGGTACACCACAATTTGTTTGCGTGAAGTCTTCGGAAAAATTCGAAAAACAAACAAGAGAAGACAAATCATTGTGCACCATGACAATGCGAGCTCTCACATATCGGCTCAAACCAGCAACTTTTTAACCGCCGCCTATTTAAAACGTCGAATTGATGGGTCAGCCGCCGTACAGCCCTGACTTGGCACCCAATGACTTCTTTTTATTCCCATACATCAAGAAAAAATGCTGTTGAAGCGTTCAAAAACCATGTTTTGGAGCTGTCTCAATCGGAGTTAAAAAAGTGTTTCGATAATTTGTTTGAGCGCATGCAAAAGTGTATAATTCATGCTGGAGAATTCTTTGAAAAACAATAAACCCATTTTTGATGACAAACATTCGCATGTTCATTATTAGGCCAGAAATATATATAGCGACCCTCGTACAACATTAAATCCTGATTCCATTTTTCAGAATCAAGTCTTGTGAAGATATGATGGACGCTATTGAAATTAAAGAAAACTGGTGCAGATTTAGAAATAACACCCATACAACCGATTTGATGTCTTTATCTCCAGTAGCCAAATACAGCATCCAATCTTAATGAATTGTGGTACAGTACATTACGATAAAAGATCATAAGAACAGAAGATATCGCTAATAGATTTTATATACAAGCGCTCCAATTTTAATTCCTATTTGAATCAAATTCCGTTAAGTACTCATATAATTCATGTATCAGTAAATATTACCATAATTATTAAACTTCCCTCTTACCACCGAAATTTTGTCAAGGTGTATTAGAGTTATGTGTGGCATCTCATTATCGTTGGTATTACAACAGGAATATTCAAAAACTGTAACAGACACCAGCAAAACGCCGGTGGTATTATCGTTATCGTCATCAGCATCGCCATCATCATCACCTTCAACGTGGCCATCATCATTGCCAAAACAAACAACACCAGAATCCATAGGATCATCATCATCGTCATCACCGTCCTAACATCATCATCAGGAACAACATTGTGCTTCTCGTATAACAAACATTTGGCGACGACGATGACAATGATGAAGCGCATAATGGCAATGGTTAGGAACGGGTACGAACGGCGGTAGTTTTGCTCCACCAGGCTGCAAATTGGTGTGCATTTGCTCAGGTATATGAGTATGTCAAGCCCCTGTGTGAGTGTGTGCATATGTACATATTTGATGCTAAGCTATGCTCACGCACACACACATACAATGTCTTATCCATTCATTTCCACACATACTTGCCCACGTACCTGTACTGCGGGCGTTATTAAGGTGTACTTAATTTATGACAATTAAATTATGTACAAAATACTTTTTTTTGGGAGATGTGAGACGTGTTTTCATTAAAATGCTTAATTAAAAATTAAAAATGCCGCCAATGTAGAAGAAGATACATCGAAATACTCATACGCATTTAATCTTTGACAATGAACTTAATCTGTGACACATTCTCTAAACGTTAGTAATATTTCGGCTTTGCGAAATTAGGGGGTATTAGGAAGATATATTGCAACTTATGATGTATAAGATTGCGCGAATCGATATTTCATATACCTATGCTTATACATTCCTGTGTCTACAAGGGCGACCGCAAAACTAACTGGCCTGGCACATATTCTGTTTTACTAGCAACTTTTTTGTTTTGTTCTTTAAAAGCAATCTTATATAAGCCATTTGTCAAAACTTACGAAATATTTAATGATTATTTTGTTTGTTACAGGTGATTGAAGTAAACAAGTTTTTTTAATTTTTGAAAAATGGAAAATAAAGAGTTTCGTGTGGTAATTAAACACTTTTATATGAAAGGTTATACGCCACAATTAATCAAAGACGACGTGGATTCTGTTTATGGTGATAATGCACCATCATATTCCACCGTAAAATCCTGGGTTCAACAATTTAAAATGGGTCGTTCAAGTACGGAAGATGAACAACGCTCTGGAAGACCGAAAACTGCTACTACTACTGAAAACATTAGAAAAATATTTAATAAAGTGACTAAAGATAGACGTATAAAGCTCAGAGAACTTGCTGATATTGTTAAAATACACGAAAAACAAGTTTGAAGTATTTTACATGATGAACTCCACATGAATAAGCTATCCGCAAGATATGTGCCGCGTTTGTTGACTTTGCCCCAAAAAATCAGCGTAATCCAATAGAGTTCTTGCGCCGATTCATAACTGTTGATGAAACATGGATCCATCACTACATCCCAGAATGCAAAGAACAGTCAAAACAATGGATAGAAGCTGGTAAAAGTGGTCCCAAGAAGGCGAAAACTGTTAAGTCAGCAGGAAAAGTAATGGCCACAGTATTTTGGGATGCAAGGCGTATAATATTTATTGACTATCTTGAGAAAGGAAAAACTATAAATAGTGAATATTATTGTGCATTATTGGATCGGTTGAGTGAAGAAATCAAGATAAAACGACCGCATTTAGAAAAAAAAAGTTCTTTTTCATCAAGATAATGCTTCTTCGCACACTGCATTTTTAACTCAACAAAAACTGGCCGAATTTCGATTTGAAATTGCTCCGCATGCACCTTACAGTCCAGATTTAGCTCCTTCTTATTATTTCTTGTTTCCAAATTTAAAAAAAATTCTCGGTGGCAAAAAATTTTTGTCCAATAGCGATGTTATTGCTGAAACTGAGGCATATTTTGAAGGTGTTGAAAAATCTTGTTTTTCGGATGGAATTAAAAAACTTGAAAAACGTTTGATGAAGTGTATTGAGTTGGAAGGAGGTTATGTTGAAAAATAAATAATAATAATTCCAAAAACCGGTTCTTTTTATGTTAGGCCAGTTACTTTTGCGGTCGCCCTCGTACTAAAAAAAACCTGAAAGGAAGGAATGCAGAACATTAGGATAAAATACTTCCAAGAATTAGTCTGTACTTGCTCTCAGTGGAGGGATAAATAGATATTAAATAAGTAAAGAAAGTCTCAAGTCTGGTAGAACGGCTTTATGATTCCTCACCGTATGCTTTAGACTCCAATTTTCTCCAGTGTGCTGTTTAATGCCGATTATCAACTAGCATTGGCATCTTATTAAAAAGTCATACTTCGCACAGGATGCGATCAATAACCAATTCTAGTAAAACTGAAACGTTCTAAAATTTCATAGAGCCGTATATTGTCGGGCCCTGCCCAACTGTAATTTTTTTTACACACGCAGAGAAAAGCTATGGTTACTATATGGTTACTATATGTGACAGCGCAGCGAAGGGACCTAAGGGTAAAAAATAAATCAATTTTTACTTTTTTTTTGATGTGGACAATATCTGAGCATCGAATGAGACCGATCCCATGCCCCAAAAGTGTTCCTTCCCAGAGATATGCACGTTTTATGAAAGTGATGGTACACCAAAGATACACGTATTTAAATCTTTAAAATGGCTCTCCTGAACAAAACTGGTTTTTACACTTAGGTCCTTTCTATTTCAAGCGTCACATATAGTCTCTACAATAAAAGCATGTTCGTCGCAACCATATTATTGTTTTTTGAATTTCATTTTGACAAGAGTATGATTGCGGCAATATTAATATTGTTGAAATGTAACAATAGTATAATTGCCAAATTTAGAAATAAAAATATGGTTGTAGTTCACAATAATATGATTACGGCAATCATACGGTATGGTTGCGAATATGAACACAAAAAAACGTTTTATAGAGCATACATGTATGTATGTGCGTATGTTTTTTTTGACATACCAAAAAAACACATACTCGTACATACGATACAGTGCATGGTTGTTTGTTGTCCATTATAAAAAAACAACAACAATCGGAAGGTAGTTCGAGGGATTTTTATTGTGTTTACTTTGTTCGGTGAAATACTGTACTACCGACTGCACGCAGAGAAAAAATATGGTTACACTATGGTCACCGCAACAATAATATATTCTCTACAATAAAAGCATGTTCGTCGCAACCATAGTATTGTTTTTTAAATTTCATTTTGACAAAATAATGATTGCGACAATATAACCATTGTTGAAATGTAACAATAGTATTATTGCCAAATTGAGAAATGCAAATATGGTTGTAGAAACCATATAAACATGTTTGGTGCAACAAAAGTATTGTTATTTAAAATTTACGTTAACAATAATATGATTACGGCAATCATACAGTATGTTTGCGACTATGAACATAACAAAACAGATTTTGTAGACAAAAAAAACACATCCACACGATACAGTGAATGGTTGTTGTCCAATAAAAAAACCACAACAATCGGATGTTAGTTCGAGGGATTTTTATTGGGTTTACTTTGTTTGGTGAAATATTCTAATACCGACTGTTTCTCGTTTATTTGTAATCGTATATAGCCATTGATCATGGTTTAATCACATTCGTCACTTGGTGTCTACGGATGGTGAAGTAACATCCACACCAGCTGGGAACTAAAAGTATTTTCAACTGCCGTTGGAATAAATATGTTTGTTTCTTGAATGAAATTTTCAATAAAAACAAGGCTTTAATTCTGGCTATTAACTTATTGTAATGCAATTTAATATAACTTGCTTGATACAAATCTCTATTTTTGAATAACAACATTACCCAATTCTAATAAAATTGGGGATCATGGTATGGTTGTGAGAATCATAATATTGTTGTGGCAATAATAGTATGGTTGAGTGGGAAGCATAATATTGTTGTGAAGATTATAGTATGGTTAAATGTGAATCATACTATGGTTGTGGAGATCATAGTTTGGTTGAGTGTGAGTCATACTATGGTTGTGGGGATCGCAGTATGGTTATGTGTGAAGTATACTATTGTTGTAAGGATCATAATATTGTGCCACAACTATGTTGTGCCACAACCATATACCCAACAATAGTATGATCCTCTTCGAGTATTGTCACCCCAGCCATACTTTTTTCAGCGTGTGTACTACCGACTGGTTCTCGTTTATTTTAAATCTGCCTGCACTTAAGTATATAGCCCTTGATAATGGTTTAATCACATTCGTTACATAGGGTCTACGGATGGTATAGTAGCATTCACCCCTGCTGGAAACTAAAAGTATTTTCGACTGCCGTTTTAATGTATATTTGTGTTTCTTGAATAAAATTTTCAATAAAAACATGGCCTCAAATCTGGCTCTGAACTAATAGGAATGCAATTTAAAACAACTATCTTGATAAAAATCTGTATTATTGTATAACATTTCCCTATCGTAATAAATAATTTTGGGAATCATAGTATGGTTCAGTGTGAATTATATTATGGTTGTGGGGATCATAGTATGGTTGCGTGTGAATCATAATATGGTTGTGAGGATCATACTATGGTTGTATGGGAAACATACTATGGTTGGGAGGATATAATATGGTTGTGGAGATAATAGTGTGGTTGAGTGTTAATTATACTATTGTTTTAAGGATCCTAGTATGGTTGTGGAGATCATAGTATAGTAGAGTGTGAATCATAGTATGGTCATACTATGGTCATGTAAATCATTCTATTGTTGTGAGGATCATAATATTGTTGTGCCACAACCATATAACCAACAATTGTATGATCCTCTTCGAATATTGTCACCCAAACCATACTTTTTTTTGCGTGCAGGGAGTCCGGCAGGAAGGTATACTACTTTGTTTGTTTATAATTTTTGATTAAAGGAAAGGGAATGGATCTTATAAGTATATTGATAGACGTTTTATTTAATGTCGGCAATAATGTATGGAATACAATATCAGATAAATGTCCGCCTCTGTTGGCCTCACAATTTCGAGCCCTTTTGAGCACATTTTTCATTACATTCTCACACATTTTACGCGAACTTAATTTCATCACGAATATTTTGTTTGAGTTGCTTAAGCGTTTCAGGTTTGTTTGCATAAACCTTGCATTTCAGATATCCCCACAAAAAGAAGTCCTGATCAGTCAAATCAGGCGACCGTGGAGGCCAATCAACATTTCATGTAATTCCATTGTAATCCTGGGTGTATGCGATGTGGCACCGTCTTGTTGATACCACATGTTAATCAAGCATGTAGTTCTGGCGTTAACGTTGACAGTTACCGTTCGCCGTTTTCATTTTTATAGAAGTAAGGTCCAATGATTCTTCCTGACCAAATTGCACACCAAACTGTCACTTTCAGCTACAGACCCTCTTTCTTCGATATCATTCACTGCACGATAAATAGCGCGTTTTGTCGGCATGTTGTTACTCCAAAAAATTTCACGAAACTTTCTCATCGTCACAGTAATCGATGATTGATTTTGATAAAATGTTTTAACATTTAAAACACGTTGGTTTATAAAAAAAAGTTTTCAATAATAAATTTGCCACGTCTCTACTTCACGACTGTCAAATATGAACTGTCAAGACTAATGTTTACCAAAATGGTGGCAAAACAAATAAGTATACCTTCCCGGCGGACACCCTGTATTTTATAAAAAAAATTGCTTGCAACCACTAAATGAGGAGATTGACTCCACGTTTATTATATCGATCGAAGCAGATAAATGGTGGATTTATCGTGGTTATCGCCATTATGGCCTGAACCACGGTGCGTCATCACACTGCGACCGTTACAATGCCACGTCCAACGCCCCATTTGGTCAATCCCGCCGGTACCAATTTGAAGCATAAGAGATATGGGCCATAACTTCCCTCTTAGTTAGCGGTCGAGGACTATCTAAACCTCTGTTGTTCTATGGGACACATCACCCGGTCGCAATGCACTCCACACCGAGCCGAAGCTCTTCCCGCTATTCGGGTTCAAACCACAGCCACCACGTTACTCCCTAAGGGGTCTCACCTTCTAGGCAGGCCAGAACAACAGTTCTGGGGGCTCCTGAATACCCGTATTACCAGATTTAGTCTCCGGTCATACCTCGTAACCAAAAGGCTACTCCCAGATTTTGATAAGTACAACATGGGACTGGTCAACCACAATCGATCGATGCAGTATCACTATCTGATTCCATTTAGCGATCTTCGTTTATCTGACCATCTTTTGTTATAGTCAAAGTACGAAAATGAACAAGGAGCCGCCGTTAGCATCAACGGTGAGCTTTACCGCGCTATGCTCAACGATTTTTTGTTTCCAAAAATTTAAGAGAATGACATGCATGACATTTGGTATTAACAAGATGGGGCCACATGTCAACAGCCAACACAACTATTTGAAGCACTGCTTTTGAAAATCGAATAATCAGCCGAAACTGTGATGTCAGTTGGCTATCTCGGAGCTGTGATTTGAGCCCTTTTGCTTATTTCTGTGAGGAGCTATTAAGGATAAATGTTACGCAAAGCATCCAGAGACTATTGACGCACTAAAACATGAAATCGAAGTTGCCGTTGGAGAGATTCGAACTGAAACAATCGAAAATGTACACAAAATTTAGGTTGATCGTATGAGGTACTGCCGAGCCAGTTGCGGTTGTCATATGAATGATATTGTGCTCCTTTATTTAATGTCAAAGTTCAACCTTTCCAATAAAACCAGAAATTTGATTATGAAAATTATCGGTATTTTTTTACAGCCGATTAAAATCTTCAGTTTAAAGTTGCCCACCCTGTATGAGCCGATCTTGAAGAAGCTAAAATACATTCTTCATATTGATGCAATTGAATTTGTTATAATGGCAAATTCGATACTAGCGAATACTAGGTGTGTGCTATAGAGTGTCCAAAACCAAAAACCGACATTCCGGTTTTTATGTCCACACCTCAAAAATAGTAAAAAATCGTCACAACGGCTTACCAGGTTTTACCCCATTGGGGTTTCACGTTTGCGGTTACCAAAAATATTTAAGCTAGCTAGTGTACCGCTCGACTCAGAAACACCAGTTGATTCGAATTAACGTTAATTACGAGGGTTGCTATATATATTTTTGGCCTAGGCAACACTAAGTGTTGTCTTGCGCCATCTGACATTTCCATTGGAAAGTTTGGCATTTTTTAGCATAAATGTACTCAGAACGTTTTGACGTACGACCATCATTAATGTGGTTTACAGCGACTTGAAAATATCAATTTGGCAAAAAAAGGAATTAACTCGTGAACATTTTCTTGCGATTTCACAACTTTCGACGTGGTTTTTCATGACAAGAGTGCAACGATGAACTTAAATCTTTGTATGGTGATGACGTAGAATCCTATAGCACTGTGAAAAACTAATTTTATGAATTCAATCGTGGCCGACGCTCGCTTAAAGACGAAGGCCGTTGTGCCAGTCATGTGAGATACCGTGAGATAGAGGTGTTATTGGGCATTTCTTCACCAGCATACATTCGATATTGCATGAACACCTGGACGTAAAAAAGGTTTGTTCTTATTGGATGACACATAATTTGACGAATGCCAAAAAAGGCTTATATGGATTGGTGGAAAGAGATGTTGAAAAAGTATAATTGCGGTAGCTCAAAGGCAGTGTATAACTTTGTCGCAGGTGACGAATCATGGATCTATGCATATGAACCTGAAACAAAACAGCAATCGACCATTTGGGTCCAACAAAAGTTGCTCGTAGAAGAACTACATCGAAGCATATTAGCGTTTTTTTCAGTATAACCGGCCATGTTGCCATAGTAGCTTTAGTGGAACGTAGGAGGTCAATTCTGAGTGGTATACAACCATCTGTTTGCGAACAGTGTTCAAAGAAATGAGGAAAGATAGTAAGAGATGGCGGTTCATTTTGCATCACGACATAGCGAGCTCTCACACTTCAGCTGAAACGATGAGCTATTTGACCACTCAATATGTCAAATTGATGGGCCATCCATCGTACAGCCCTGATTTGGCACCCACAGACTTCTTCTTATTCACTAGCATCAAGAAAAAATGCATGGTCAACGTTTTTCATAGCCCGAGACAGCTGTTGAGGCGTTCAAAAGTCATGTTTTGGAGCTGTCTATAATGGAGTGGCAAGAGTGCTTCGGAAATTGTTTTGTGCGCATGAAAAGAGGAATTATCTTAATTAGAATATTTTGAAAAACAATATAGCCATTTGCAATGAAAAATTATTGTGTTTTTATTGCCAGACCCGAAATATAAATAGCAACTCTCGTATAGTATGTACTTAGTAGGGACATAAATACTGTTACACACGTTTTATGCTGTAAAATAAAATTACTGAATGTTTTTGGACCAAATATTTGTTGTTATATTTATTGATGTATATTGTACCCAAAAAGAATCTACTTATTCGAAATGTCCGCCTTTACCTTTACACACGCCCTAAGTCGCACTGGCCAATCATCAATAGCTGCACGAACCGCGTCCATTGAAAAATTGGCCACAGCTCGAACCAAAGCAGTCTTAAGAGCTCCATTGTTGGGGTATTTTTTTTGTGACAAATCTTGTCCTCTAATACTGTCCACAATTTGTAATCGAATGGGTTCAAATCTGGACTGCCTGAGGGCCATTCTTCAGAGGAAATGATCGCTGGCAAATTGTTTCGAAGCCAGGCCTGGGACGTTTTAGCATTATGGGCAAAATCCTGCTGGAAAGTCCATGGCTGGTTTTGGAACAGGAAATTGTTAAGAGGCTTCACAACAGCTTCCAAAAGGGTTTCTTGGTAAACTTTGGCCTATGTTTTAACTCCTTGTTCGCAGAAATGCAGGTCAGTGACCCCATCGTAAGAGACACCCTACCAAACCATGACTGCAGCTGGGTGATGACCCTTTTCGACCCTTGGGATTAGTTCAGATGCTTCCTTAGATGACCGCGTCTTTTTTAATGATTCGACTTATGGACTTTTGCGTTATATTCATCTCACGGGCCATGATTTTCTGTTTTCGGAGCGGATTCCTGTGAATTCTTGATTTAACGGCTTTGATGACATGCGGTGTTCGATTAGAGCGTAGGCGGCCCGACCGGTGGCGGTCTTTAAATCTCCAGTCTCCTCAAACAGTTTTATGCATCGGTAGACGAACATGCGGCTAATCCCTAGTGGCCGGAGCGTTTTGAAAATATCGCTTTTTTTAATTTCGCACTTGAAAAGCGCTATTACAGCGACCACTCCATGATGAAAGATGAAACAATTTTAAATTTCCGTTTCAGACTAACGCTATTGAGGTTAGCTTTCGAAACCTATATGACATTTACGGGGTAAGTTCAGTTCTACTCTGGAAATGGGTGTGCTCAATGTTGTAACAGTATTTATGTCCCTGCTAAGTATGTTATATATTCCGCTCAACCTACCAAAATAAGACTTAGCCTTCCATCCTACCTTATGGAAATAAACATACTAAATTTGGTAGGAAAAGCCCAAAAGGCAACACTGGTTGGCACTGAGGTCTGATAGCTGCCTTGCAATAGGTTAACTGATACGTACAATAAATACGTCTTTAGATAGATGTTCTCATGGGTTTTGCAATGACATATAATCTGATAAATATTAATTAAGGTGTATAACAAAATGTATTGTCAATCTTTTGGTGGCCGTAGCTAGAAAAAAATGAATATTGAGTAGGTCTACCTACCTATAGCGAATATTTTGGCCAAGTCTAAGTAAATTAGAGTTGATAAATGACAGTTATGTCTGCTTCTATAAATTTAGGAAAATATTTATATGTATTGTTTAATATACCGACTGCTCATTTAAAGTCTGTCTGTGTGTCCATCTATCTATCTACAGCTTGCAATTAATTGTTGCCCAACGTTTAATGAAATTTAGCAGAAGTAATTCGAAAATCAGTTCATGTTTAGAAATCGGTTCATATTAATTTATAGCTTCCAAATATATTTTCATCTGATTTTTCTGTTTTTAACTCTTGAATCTACAGTTTACATCCAAATCTTGGATATAGCTCCCAGGTATATATTCATCTGATTTTTCCGTTTTTAGATGTTAAAAGCCACAAGCCAATCTGAGACGCTTAATACAAGTACATGTTACTTCATCGTACCGAGGATGGACGCTTTTGAAATTGGAGAAAATCGGTTCAAATTAAGACATAGCTCCCATATATATGTTGAACCGATTTTTTTAAAGCCGTTAATATTTGTTCCTACGAGGGCGGTTCGGAAACTTCTTAGCCTAGCACAAAAAGCGCGGTATAAACAGAAAAAAGTTAAGTATTTTGGAAACTTCCATCTCTGCTATGAACACATGTTAAATTTTGTTTTGATCTGCTTCAACTCCTTCATATAGAAACAGGTGTTCACAAAAAACGCATCCGCGATTTTTTTACAATAAAAAAATTAGAAATGCGTGGTGTCATTAAATATTTACATAAAAAAGGTTTATCGGGACAAGAAATTCATAATGATATGGTGAATGTGTTAGGTGAAAGTGCTCCTTCATATGCAACAGTAAAAAATTGGGTTGCTGAAATTAAACGTGGTCGTACAAGCATTGCAGATGAACCACGTAGTGGACGTCCAAAAACAGCAACAACAACAGAAATTGTAGCCAAAGTGCATGATATGGTATTAAATGATCGACGAATAAAAGTGCGTGAAATAGCTAATATCATGGGCATCTCAAATGATCGAGTCCATTTAATTTTGCATGAAAAACTACAGATGAAAAAGCTTTCTGCAAGATGGGTGCCGGACTTGTTAACAGTCGACCAAAAACGCATAAGAATGAACATTTCTCAAGCTTGTTTGGATCGTTTTCAGCGAAATAAAATGTATTTTAAGCGTCGTTTCATAACTGTTGATGAGACATGGATCCACCGCTGTACTCCAGAGACAAAAGAACAATCCAAACAATGGACTGAAGCTGGAGGAAGTGCCCCAAAGAAGGCAAAAACAATTCAATCGGCTGGTAAGGTTATGGCAACGGTTTTTGGGACTTCAAAGGTATTTTATTGATTGAATATCTGCAAAAGGGTAAAACAATAAATTCAGAGTACTATTGCAACCTTTTAGATCAATTAAATGTACAAATTCGAGAAAAACATCCTGGCTTACAACACAAAAAAATAATTTTTCATCAAGACAACGCACCAGCGCACAAGAGTGTTTTAACAATGGCTAAAATCAACGAATTAAAGTACGAGTTGCTTGACCACCCACCTTATTCTTCTGATTTAGCTCCCAGTGACTTTTACCTGTTCCCAAATCTAAAAAAATTCCTTGCTGGCAAACGTTTTACCTCAAATGAAGATGCAATTACAGTTGTAAACCACTATTTTGAAGACCTTGAGGAAAATTATTTTAATCAAGGGATAGAATTGCTAGATAAGTGTTGGACTAAGTGTATTAAAGTTTTAGGAGATTATATTGAAAAATAAAAATATTTTTGAAAAACTAGCTATTCTCTTTCATTGATAGGCTAAGAACTTTCAGAACCGCCCTCTTAGTCAGCATAACGGACTGTTTTTTTTTAACTTTTTCGAGCTCCTTCAAATGGTTAGTTTTGTTAAAAAATATCGCTTTAAAAACACAACGAATTCATCGATATTTAATGGATTTAAATTATCCGACCTCTATGCTATGAGTTGAGCAATTTGTCATTGGCCCTTTTTTTAGGGCATCGATTTCGATTTATTAAATTTAATTCCCTTGATAAAAATAAACAGCACAATAAGTCAATGAATTGACAATATTTCAATAGCAACTGGATGAGTGAATTAGTGTGTGTACTCAAAGTAAACTTGCATGTGAATATCATCAACATCATCATGAACTCCCCAGACCCCCTTAATAACAGGCCAATTCAAGGATATTTTTTTCTCCGAAAAGAGATTGAGATATCGCAGCACTCTACTCGACAGAATGTTCCAATGAAAGCGAAATATTTGAATGTAAATACAGGCGATGTAATTCAAGTACAATTCTTTAAAAATACTCTTAGTAGATATCCAAAAATATTTCATCATTTCTGGTATTCATATGTACGGGTATATGGAAAAGAATCTGTTCCAAATAAAAAACCACGCTTACATGCAGATGCTAACAATTTACTTTTTTCCTACATACTCGTATGATAGTCGGATTGTGACTCAGCAAAAAAAAAAAGAAAAATTTAAGTATTTTACATAACTCTCAAAAGATTTTCAATTGAAATACTCCCTCCTGGCCCTGTACTGATTTGTGTGGATGGCATTTGTTCGAAAAGAAAGAAACTCAACAAAATTCGCTTTTCGTTTGAATTGAAAGTATAACTAGGGGACGAGGATTACCATAACGACAATGTGAACGTGTGTGAGTGAGTGGATCAGGATGAGATAAAGTATAAAAACTCCTTTATGGTATTAGCTGTGAAATACATTCATCCTTGACATTCGCATACATGTGTACAGTAGGCTAAGGACAGGCGCACGGACGGACGGACGGTCGGATGCCTGAATGGATGGGTCTCAAATAATCATCATAATAATGGAAACGAATGCGATGACAATTGAAAATAAATTTCAATAAACGAAATGAAATTTGCTGTCGCCTTCAACGATTTCGTTCGTTTTCTTTCTGTCTTCCTTTTGTTCAACGAAATTTATGCTGGAATTCCATGTTGTCATACTCGGGTTGTTCACCCCTCAAGAAATATTTTCCAACAACCAACACGCATTGGGAGAGGGGAAAGTGCGAATTAGTTGTAATGAACAAATACATGAATGGAAAATGTAAATGTCTGTGTAAGAAGCCAAAACACTGGTACATATGTACACAAACATATACTCGTACATATACATTTACAAATGATCGCTTAAATGTGTGGGTGCGTGGTGGTGAATCGTGAGTTTGTAATGGAATGCCAGAAAAACGCTTCAATTGTCATTTAAGCCATAGTAGCAATTCCACGAAAATTGTAATACAAAAACCCCAAAAGCCTCAACACACACACACACACACACACACATGTTTACTAGCGTTTTAACACGCACACAACCGCAGACATTTACACAGGCATACGCATACATGCAGAAATACGAGTACGTACAATACTTACATGTCATACATTTATGGTTTTGGCTTAGAACGTGGTTTTTGTGTACGAAAAGCACATTTTACTCGTCGTCTTCCTGCAAAAAAGAAAAAAAGACAGTAAGGAAAGAAATAAACACATTTCATTCACAATATAACCGAATTAAATTCTATTACACAATTGTGGCTTTTATCTCAACGAGGGCCGGACGCGAATATTTTCGCAAATGTATCAATATTGTTAAATCAAGATGGGATCAATTCTACATTGTCATTCATATGCCATCGGATGAAAAGATTCTATAATTTAAAGTAAATGAAATGAAGACTATTCGACTGTAATTTTACCTACACAGCTGCAATGATAGGGTTAAAAAAGCGTCGCAGAGTCTTAATCTTCACGGACGGTTCAAAGAAAAGGTGGACACCAGATCGGGAGTATACTTCGGATCCTAACATCTCAGAAACCCCACCAGACTCCTAGATGAACGCACTTCTAGGCAAAGATTTAAACAATTACAAGATGGAGCAACTACCATTTCCAAAGTCTTGACGGACAGTTCAAAGAAAAGGTGGACACCAGATCGGGAGTATACTTCGGATCCTTACATCTCAGAAACCCCACCAGACTCCTAGATGAACGCACTTTTAGGCAAAGATTTAAACAACTACAAGATGGAGCAACTACCATTTCCAAAGTTGATTTGGAACAGGACATCCTTCCAGAAATTCAAAGTCTAAGTAGACTGTCGCGCAGCTAACGGGTGATCAATCTAGATGTATTTTTTCAATAGGTGTTTTTCAAAGATTACGCGTGATTTGTGTTAAACTTTATTATTTTTTTTAGTATTGTTTGTCATTAAATTATGGAAAGATTTACAACGCAACAACGTCTTCAAATTGTGCAATTGTATTATGGAAATGCGCTTTCGGTGAGAAACGTTTTTCGCGCGCTTAGACTTTTTTGTGGTCGACATAATCGGCCTACCGAACCTTCTTTTAGGACTACCATCGCCAACATTGAAACCCAATATTCACTATTGGATATTGCTCGAACTTATAGACTACATCCAACACGAAGTATTGAAAACATAGCGACAGTACCTGAGAGTGTACACGCAGAGAAAAAATATGGTTACGGCAATTAAAATATGTTCTTCGCAATAAAAGTATGTTCGTCGCAACCATATTGTTGTTTTTCAAATTTATTGTTAAAATTGCAGCAATATTATTATAGATAAAATGTAACAATAGTATTTTGGGATCATATTTTGATTGTGTGTGACATAACATTGTTGCATGTTAATCATACTATGGTTGTATGTGAAACATGCTATGGCTGTAAGGATCATAATATTGTTGTGGATATCATAATATGGTTGAGTGTGAATAATACTATGGTTGTAGAGATCATACTATGGTTGTGTGTGAATCAAACTATTATGGTGAGCATCATAATATTGTTGTGGAGATGATAGTATGGCTGAGTGTGAATTATTCTATGGTTGTGGAGATCATACCGTAGTTGTGTGTGAATCATATTATTGTTGTGAGGGTCATAATATTGTTGTTTCACAACCACATAACCAACAATAGTATGATCCTCTACGAAAACTGTCACCCCAACCATACTTTTTTTCTGCGTGTAGGAATCGATTCGGCACCGTTCTAAACAACTTGGTTTATTGTGTGCAGCAACTTATAGCATTTTTCGGAAGGATCTTAATTGAAAGCGTACAAAATATATTTCATGCAGGAATTGAAGCCTAACTATGTTTTTACGCGTCGCCGTTTCATAACCTCAAAGAACATGCGTTGTTTCGACCTAAATTTTGTTCAGTGATGAGGCGTATTTCTGGCTCAACGTCAACAAATAAACTTTTTCGCATTTGTGCTGAATAGCAACCAGAAGAGGTTCAAGAGGTGCCATTATACCCAGAGAAAGCCACGGTTTGGCCGGTTTTTTGGCTGGTGGAATCATCGGTCCATATTTTTACAAAAATGATGATAGCCGGAACGTGACCGTGAATGAAATCGCGTAATCTTGATAACATTTGGTTGCAATAGGACGGTGCCACTTGGATCTATGGAGAGGATATTTGATAGTTTTATATCACACCTTTAAACTTGTTTCTTTGGGGCTACGTAAACTCCAAATTCTATGCTGCCAAACGATTCAGCTTTTGGAAGCCAACTCCGTCACTAATACCGATCGAAATGCTCGAACTAGTCATCCAAAATTAAACCGTCAGAATAAACACCCTTAGGCGTAGTTGCGGCCAACATGTGAAGGAAATTATATTCAAAAAATAAATGACATAAAATATCATGTCGAATGAACAATAAAGATTCCATCCTTGATTTGAATTTTTGTACTTTTATTATTTTGAAAAATATCTCTAGATTGATGACCTGTTATTACTGCCTTAGACTCAAGGACCATTATAATGTTTTACAAATCATGAACTTCTTCCCATCTTTAGCCCAAATTAAAGCACACGATATAAATCTCCGTTGGGTAACAAGTCCGCGAATCTGGACGTGAGCATTCTGTTGGTGGACCTGATAAGACCAGCAAATTCAGGGGGTTTCAGTACAGAATGGATGGATCTAAATTCAGGGGGTTTCAGTACAGAATGACTAGATCTCTTCGACCATTATCATTGTAGCACGCAACAAAGGTCTGATATTTTTCGGAAAGAGCACACTTAGTATTCTAACACCCGACACTGAGTGATGGGACAAATGATTGCCGAAAAGGGAGCTGAAAATGGGCGTAATGGTGCATTTGTGGGGGAGGTACCAGAAAGGGTGTGGAAATATAGCCCATATTCAAACCCTTAGGCGGTTATTATACGGATTTGGTAAAAGCATATGTGACAGCGCGTAGAGAAAGGGACCTACGGGTAAAAAAATCAATTTTCTTTTTTTTTTCTTTTTTTTTGATGTGGACAACATCTGAGCATCGAATAAGACCGATCCCATGCCCCAAAAATATCCCCTCTCAGAGATATGCGCGTTTTATGAAAGTGAAGTCGACATTCTAAGCGCAAATAGAAAGGGAACTAATCTTTAAAATGGCTCTCCTGAACAAAACTTTTCATCAACTTTTCACTTTTTTTTGATGTGGACAACATCTAAGCATCGAATGAGACCGATCCCATGCCCCAAAAGTGTTCCCTCCCAGAGATATGCGCTTTTTATGAAAGTGAAGTCGACGATTCGAAGTGCAAATAGAAAGGGACCTAATCTTTAAAATGGCTCTCCTGAACAAAACTCGTTTTTAACCGTAGGTCCCTTTCTATTTTGCGCGTCACATATGTGCGCGTCACAGAGCCATTTTAAAGATTATGTCCCTTTCTATTTGCGCTTAGAATCGTCGACTTCACTTTCATAAAACGCGCATATCTCTGAGAGGAAACACTTTTGGGCATGGGATCGGTCTCATTCGATGCTCAGATGTTGTCCACATCAAAAAAAGAAAAAAATTAAAATTTATTTTTTTACCCTTAGGTCCCTTTCAGTATGCGCTGTCACATGTGTAGAGTCGATAATGTTTTTTTTTTCGAAGCGTCACATTTTTTCCGTACCGACTGATATACACCCTCCTACGCAGTAGGATGAGGGTATATGTGGGTATGTGTGGTCAGTTGTATTAGTTTTTTGATTGTTCTGCGATCATTACGTGGTATTTAAGACATTTTTTCATGACATACTCGGTGTGCATTTTACCGCACTGGCAACAGCAGCTGAAAATACGGAAAAGGACAAGGAGCAATGAAAGCGACAAGAAAAAATGTCCACTTACAAAATAAAATAGTAAAACACACGTTTTCGGCAGGATAAATGTCAGTTGCACAAAAGCTAAAATCATATATGCCAGCATTACATTAACGCTACCATACATAGATACTCGTACGCATATGCGTATGTGTTGGTGTGTTCGTAATGACATTTTGTAAATTGCCTTAGGGGAACTACAGTTTTCTAAAAGCATCTGTGAGCGCTTACATGGACAAACAACAACATCAACGGCAATAAATGGGTAATTATATGCACACAGCCACACATACGCTTATAGGCATTTATATATTATACGTATGTATTTATTTATATGTAGTATGTATGTAAATGTAAATATGCATGTATATGTGAGCGTGTGTGAGTGCATATAAACGTGCTATTATTGGTTTGTATGTAAATTAAATTTTCATAAATATATGATTATTTGCCAGCTTTATTTTAATATGCCTTTATGGGGTAGTGGACCCGGTGGGGGGGATGTGGTCTACATTGTGCATGTTATTCAATTAATAATCGAGTAAGCTAGAAAGAGAGTGCGAGTGTATTTTATTTGTTATCTGAATATTTGTTTTGACTCGCATATGAGTCATTTTGTGGCTTACCAGACAAAATTAAAATTTACATGGCTTCGATTTTTCTAAATATTATAGGGAACATTTTTCCTTTAAAAAACATTTTAATTTTCTTTTCTTTTCATATCGATGATATCCCATATGCAAGCATGGTTTTAAATAATTGGCGTGTTCTATTGGTACATGAAATTTTTTGTATACAGAAACTAAGTGTTTTAAATGTTTAAAACAAAAGGGTTTGAACGTAAAATATCTATAGTTTTCTGTTAATAAAGTCTTTTTTATATTTTTGTACTTTTATGTAAAGTTTTCGCGTTAGCGACTTCTTAAGCCAATAGAACAGGCCAATTTATCTACTATCGGGGTGTCGAATGGAGTTTTGTGTTCGATAAACAAGAGGTCTGTATCGATTTCAGCTCATCGGTCGTTTCCAGGACTTGGCGCAGGTAAAGATTCAATCGTTAAATGACTTACTCGGCTTGAGGCTACACGATACGGAGAGTTTAGGCTTTAATCAAAGTATAGTGCATGGGATAGTCATATTTTTTAACGTAACTACCCATATAAGTATTTACCTGTGGTCGCTTCTTTTAATCAGAGACCGGATCTGTTCATTTTTACTTTTATGCCCTCAACCGAAGGTTGGATGGTGTATTAAATTTGTCATTTCGTTTGCAACTCCACAAAATATTGATCGACAACCCTATAAATACTAAATTATATTTGTTTTTGATCCTCGTAAAATACTATGACGATCTAGCCATGGAAGTCCGTCCATCAGTCCGTTTGTCTGTTGAAAGCACTATAGCGGCCGAACGAATAAACTGTAGTGTCTAAAACCAAAACCGAAAACAGGCATTCCGGTTTTTATGTTCAAACCCGTCAGGCGGTTTCTCAAAAATAGCTTAAACCTGACATGCCAGTTTACCCGGTTTTTTACTTTCGCTTTTTGGTTTTTTGTTGGTCCTGGTTTGTAAAAGCAAAGAAAATCCCATAATATTCAATTAGAGAATATGTAACGCAAGTCAAATAAAGTTTTGCTACTTATATAGGGTGATCCATTAAGAGGTATTTTTTCAGAACAAAAAATATATAAAAATCAAATCAGGTGTGGAATCTTTATTGGTAATTTCAAAGGACATTTTATGGCATTTATTTTTTGAAATTACCTTCAGATGTTGGCAACTGTATCATGGAAATGAGCGTTTGGTGAGAAACGAGAAGATCCGCTGTTTTTAACCAAAATTTTGTTCAGAGATTAGGCCCATTTCTGGCTCAACGGCAAAGTCAATGAACGAAATTACCGCATTTGGGCTGAAGAGCAACAAAAAGAGATTCAAGAGGTGCCATTATACCCTGAGAAAATCACGGTTTGGTGCAGTTAATAAGCTGGTGGAATCATCGGTGCATATTTTTTCAAAAATGATGATGGCCGGAACGTAACCCTGAATAGTGCACGATCTTTATGCTACCTAAAATTGAAGCCCGTAATCTTGACGACACATGGTTTCAACAGGACGGTGCCACTTGTCATACAGCTGCTCAAACAATGGATCTATTGAGAGGTCATTTCGAAAAGCAGCTAATTTCACGTTTTGAACAGGTGAGTTGGCTGCCTTGATCGAGTGATATGACACCTTCAGAGATTTTTCTTTGGGGTTACGTAAAGTCCAAAGTCTATGTTGACAAACCAACTACGATTCAGGTTTTGGAAGCCAACATTAAGCGTGTCATTAAAGCCATACCGGTCGAAATGCTCGAACGAGTCATCCAAAGTTGGACCTTCAGAATGGAAATCCTAAGGCGTAGCTGCGGCCAACATTTGTAAGAATTTATATTCAAAAAATAAATGCCATAAAATGTCCTTTCAAATTACCAATATAGATTCCACTTTGATTTGAATTTTTATATTTTTTTTGTGCTGAAAAATACCTCTAGATTGATCACCCTTTATAAATGTAGAGATAAAGTTTTGGGTAAGTTTAGCGATAGATGCATGGATCGAAAAGTGGAGGATATATAAGGTTCGGCCAGGCCGAACTTAACGAAATTTTTAATTTCTACGCTTGTTATGATCAAGGCGGTTTTTTTGGGCCCCGACACATCCGAGCCCATATCAACAGGAGATTTGGTAAATGTATGCCTACAGTTGTAATATTTTAATCATATAATTTAATATTTTTTGGGTTACAAACAAAACGTCCAGCAACTATGATTTCTTTGAGGTCCATATTGACTAACAGTCCCTATTTATGCCTAGCGTCATAAACAGAAAATTATGTTATCACCAAGAAAGGGTACCTTTGGTCCCTTAAAGGGAAACATGTTTTCCTATATGCGGATTTATGCATCCGATATATAGGGTAGGTCATTTATTTTAATTTAAATCGACATATTTTCAAATTTCTGGTTTGATTGGATTAAACTTTATCATTTAATAATGGAATACCATACGTTTTCGCTTTGCCCTATGGAATGAAGATTGTTTGGCAGGAGATGAAGAATTTGATCGAGATATCAAATAAAGCTTCTTTTTATCTCGGTGCCTACGTCAATAAGAAAAAGTGCCGCATACGATGGCTGCTATATATATTTCTGGCCCAATAATAATGAAAATGCAATATTTATCATCAAAATGGTTTTATTGTTTTTCAAAGTATTCTTCAGCATGATTTATACACTTTTGCATGCACTCAAACCAACTGTCGAGGCACCTTTTCCACTCCGATTGAAATACCTCCAAAACATGATTTTTAAACGCTTCAACAGCATCTTCTGCGAACAAAATCGTTGACTACGCATTTTTTCTTGATGTGCGGGAATAAAAAGAAATCTTTGGGTGCCCAATCACGTCTGTGTGGCGAATGACCCATCAATTCGACGTTTTGGCCGGTCAAAAAGGCGCTGGTTTGAGCCGATGTGTGAGAGCTCGCATTGTCATGGTGCACAATGATTCGTCTTATCTTGTTCGTTTTTCGAATTTCTCCGAAACTTCAGGCAACAAACTGTGGTGTACCACTCAGAATTGACCTCCTACGTTGCTCAAGCGGAACAGTCCCCACATGACCACTTTTGCCGAAGATACAGACTACCATTTGCTTCGAATTGCTTCTTCCACAAACAACTTTCGTTGGATTTGGCTAGTCTTCGACCTTTCGATGGATTTGCCTAGTCTTCGAAGAAACACATGGTCGATTGCTGTTTTGTTTCGGGCTCATACGCTTAGATCCATGATTCGTCATCAGTGACGATCTTATAAACGTCTTTTGAAGCACCGCGAACGTATTTTTTCAAAATTTCATTGCACCAATCGACACGAGCTTTTTTTTGAGCGATCGTCAGCGATTGTGCGGGATCCAATGAGAACAAACCTTTTTTACGGCCGAACACCTGGCCGTAAAAAAGGTTTGCAATATCAAACGTATGCTGGTGCAAGAAATGCCCAAGAATGCCACTTTCTCACGGTATGTCACATGACGATCATGCATTATCAGTTCAAGCACGAAATCAACGTTCTCTGGCACAACGGCCGTTTTTGGACGACCTTCACGACCTTCGTCTTTGAGCGAGCGTCGGTCACGATTAAATTCATTAAACCAGTTTTTCACAGTGCTATAGGATGGAGCTTCATCGTCATACAAAGATTTAAGTTCATCGATGTAGTCTTGTCGTGATAATCCACGTCGTAAGTTGTGAAATTCGCACGAAAGTGTTCACGAGTTAATTCCATCTTTTTGCCAAATTGATTTTTTCAAATCACTGTAACAACACAAATGATGGTCGTACGTCAAATCGTTCTGAGTACGTTCATGCTAAAAAATGTCAAACTTTCCAATGGAAATGTCAGATTGTGCCAAGCAACACTAAGTTTTACCTAGGCCAGAAATATATATAGCAACCCGTATGCGGTTCATAGAATCCACACGTGACTATTGAGAAGCCAATGCATCCACAACGAGTCACTGTTTGGTGTGGATTTTGGGCTGGCGGCTTCATTGGACCATTTTTCTTCGAAAATGGCAAGAGGCTGCCGTTGCTGTCAATGGTGAGCGTCACCGCTTAATGCTCAGCAATTGAATTTGAAGCTGCCATTGGAGAGATTCAACCCGAAACAATCGAAAATGTACTGACAAATTGGGCTGATCCGATGGTGTACGGCCGAGCCAGTCTGGTAGTCATATGAATGATATTGTATTTCGATAGTAAATGACAAAGTTCAGCCTTTCGAATAAAACGAGAAATTTAAAAAAAGTGATTCTTTTACTGCCGAAATTTTAAATCGCCCACCCTATACATATGATATACTCGTAAACGGAATTACAAACTAAGTATGTACTCCAAGAATCTCAATAAATTTGTTTCGTCCAGTTTAAAATGGAATGTCTCACATGCGTCCTTATATTTACATCTATATAGATTTAAGCACATACGTATGTAATAATTATTGAATTATTTCCATTATGTAATTGTTTATTCTCCATATGGCGTTGAGAGAAGATAAGAAAACCTCTCAGCAGCAGCAGATGTATCCTTAGCAAATGAAATACTCGAACATGTAGCAGGCTCATATAATGAGACAACAGACTTTTCACTGCACTGTGGGACAAAAAAACTAGGTGCGTGCGTAAATTAAAAAAAATTCTCCAGGATAAAACTTAAATTAATATCATTATTATTATTATTATTATTATTATTATGATGATGATTATTATTATTATTATTATTATTATTATAATTATTATTATTATTATTATTATTATTATTATTATTATTATTATTATTATTATTATTATTATTATTATTATTATTATTATTATTATTATTATTATTATTATTATTATTATTATTATTATTATTATTATTATTATTATTATTATTATTATTATTATTATTATTATTATTATTATTATTATTATTATTATTATTATTATTATTATTATTATTATTATTATTATTATTATTATTATTATTATTATTATTATTATTATTATTATTATTATTATTATTATTATTATTATTATTATTATTATTATTATTATTATTATTATTATTATTATTATTATTATTATTATTATTATTATTATTATTATTATTATTATTATTATTATTATTATTATTATTATTATTATTATTATTATTAATATTATTATTATTATTATTATTATTATTATTATTATTATTATTATTATTATTATTATTATTATTATTATTATTATTATTATTATTATTATTATTATTATTATTATTATTATTATTATTATTATTATTATTATTATTATTATTATTATTATTATTATTATTTTTATTATTATTATTATTATTATTATTATTATTATTATTATTGTTATTATTATTATTATTATTATTATTATTATTATTATTATTATTATTATTATTATTATTATTATTATTATTATTATTATTATTATTATTATTATTATTATTATTATTATTATTATTATTATTATTATTATTATTATTATTATTATTATTATTATTATTATTATTATTATTATTATTATTATTATTATTATTATTATTATTATTATTATTATTATTCATTTTTAGATCGTTAAATATTGCAGGTGGAACAAACTGTCGGCAGACGAAAAAATAAACTGGGCTTTGTTTTTGAAGTCGGGTTTCGAAGGGCGTAGCTAAGGTGTAGCACAAGAGCTATTTTTCTTGTTTGCATTCAGTGATATAAAGAGGAAATGAAATTGCTTATAAAAAGCATACTCAATGTCAGATTTTATTAAAAGGAATTGTAGAGATTTTGTGGATCTATACACAGTAAAAGTAATTTATATCTTATTAGTTAGAGCTTAATTAGAATATGCGTCCTTTTATCCAATTCACTGGTGTAGACTTGAAAAAATTCAAAAGAAATTTGTATCGTTTGCTCTTCGCTCAATTAATTTTGCTCAGCCTCAACCCTCATATGGAGACAAATGTAGATTAATTTATTTGAAAACGCTAAATAATAGAATAACCTTATTATCTTAAGTTTTTCTTCACAAATTGGTTTCTGGCTCGTTAGACTTATCGTGTTTGTTGGCACTGGTTCATTTTGGTTTTCCCACAAGAACTTTGTGGCGCTTAAATTTGTTTTATTCACCTGTTTATAAAACGAATGTATTCTATTAATGAACCTATATCTAGAGCAGTGAAAGAGTTCAATAGTATCTATCATAACATTGATTTTTTTGATTCGTTACGTAATTTTATTCAAAACTTAGATTTTATATATTTTTAGTTGTTAAAAATAGTCTGAAAGAAAATTGTACTTCCATAGAGTTAAATAAATAAAAACTTCATCATTCAAACAATGGTATAACTTCGGTTGGTGACGGCTGTAATGAGAATATAAAAGAGGCACTACTCCAACCTGCTGTCGTTTTAAGATATTGCATTGGGTATTAATCCAGGACTTAACCTATATGATCGTGAATAATAATAAAAACCTAGCCTAGAATATGTTAGGACTTCAATCGCATATCCTAATAACAGCGTCCAAGTGTTCTAAAAGATTCTCGCTGTTGTAGCTTCAATCCAGGTGTGCCATCACACAGCAGCCATTGCCAAGCCAGCGCCCCTTAATGCCAATCCCACCGGTAACAAATCGACGCACTTAAGGGCAGTACTTCTCCCTTGGCCAGGGCTTGAGACCTATCTAAACTTCTGCCGATCTATAGGTCGCAGAACCCGCTTGTAACGCAAAGTCATACTGAGCCGAAACTCTCCCCACGATTTGGGTTAAGACCGCGGACATCACGAAACTCCCCGAAACTCCCCACATCTTACATGGGCACGCCCTCCCCCCTGGACAGGGGTCGAGGTCTTTCTACGAGGGCGGCTCGGAAACTTCTTAGCCTAGCACAAAAAGCGCGGTATAAACAGAAAAAAGTTAAGTGTTTTGGAAACTTCCATCTCTTCTATGAACACATGTTAAATTTTGTTTCGATCCTTCCTTCCTTCATATAGAAACAGGTATTCACAAAAGACGCATCCGCGATTTTTTTAAATGGAAAAATTAGAAATGCGTGATGTCATTAAATATTTACATAAAAAAGGTTTATCGGGACAAGAAATTCATAATGATATGGTGAATGTGTTAGGTGAAAGTGCTCCTTCATATGCAACAGTAAAAAATTGGGTTGCTGAATTTAAACGTGGTCGTACAAGCATCGAAGATGAACCACGTAGTGGACGTCCAAAAACAGCAACAACAACAGAAATTGTAGCCAAAGTGCATGATATGGTATTAAATGATCGACGAATAAAAGTGCGTGAAATAGCTAATATCATGGGCATCTCAAATGATCGAGCCCATTTAATTTTGCATGAAGAACTACAGATGAAAAAGCTTTTGCAGGAAGGGTGCCGCACTTGTTAACAGTCGACCAAAAACGCATAAGAATGAACATTTCTCAAGCTTGTTTGGATCGTTTTCAGCTTAAAATGGATTTTAAGCGTCGTTTCATAACTTTTTTCGTTTTTTTGTTATTTATTCGGTCTTTTATCATTATTATGACTTGAGCAGTTTTTTATTCTGGTTCGAGACCTTTATGTTGTTTCTTTTTCAGAATCAACTTAAAAAGAAGAAATTGGTGAAATGTATTTGCTACGGTTGCCAGGCAGACTGTACAGCTGTTTCTAAACCCGCCAAGGTTTTTCTTCAGCAGTCTTTGGCAACGATTACTTCGGCCACAAATCAAATGACTTATACGGGAGACTCATTTTTATTAATGAGAATTACCCTTAGTGTATAGTCTTCGAACTGTGCGTAGAGCAATCTTCAACGCGCAATATCATTTCCACCAATTCCGTTTCGCATGGGTCTTCGTTGAAAACCACAAATGCAAAAAGCACAATCAAAGTGTGCATGTTTTTTGTGCGTACATATACTCATACATGCGTTGCACATTAGGGCGTACCAATCCTTTTCATAACTGTTTATGAGACATGAATCCACTACTATACCCCAGAGACAAAAGAACAATCCAAAAAATGGTCTGAAGCTGGAGGAAGTGCCCCAAAGAAGTCAAAAACAATTCAATCGGCTGGTAAGGTTATGGTAACGGTTTTTAAGGACTTCAAAGGTATTTTATTGATTGACTATCTGCAAAAGGATAAAACAATAAATTCAGAGTACTATTGCAACCTTTTAGATCAATTAAATGTACAAATTCGAGAAAAACGTCCTGGCTTACAACACAAAAAAATAATTTTTCATCAACGCACCAGCGCACAAGAGTGTTTTAACAATGGCTAAAATCAACGAATTAAAGTACGAGTTGCTTGACCACCCACCTTATTCTCCTGATTTAGCTTCCAGTGACTTTTACCTGTTTCCAAATCTAAAAAAAATCCTTGCTGGCAAGCGTTTTACCTCAAATGAAGATGCAATTACAGTTGTAAACCACTATTTTGAAGACGTTGAGGAAAACTATTTTAATCAAGGGATAGAATTGCTAGATAAGCGTTGGACTAAGTGTATTGAAGTTTCAGGAGATTATATTGAAAAATAAAAATATTTTTGAAAAACTAACTATTCTCTTTCATTGATAGGCTAAGAACATTCCGAACCGACCTCGTAAACTTTTGCTGATCTATATGTCGCAGTATCCGGTTGCAATGCAAATCCACACTTAACCGAAACTCTCACCGCGATTTGGGTTTAGACCGCAGACACCACAATACTCCCCGAAACCCCCTACAACTTACATGGGCACTTCTTCCCTCCTGCCCAGGGTTCAAGACCTATCTAAATTTCTACCATCTATGGTCGCAGAAGCCGGTTGCATTGCAAATTCACACTGAGCCGAAACTCTCCCCGCGATTTTGGTTTAGACCGTCCACGTTATTTCCCGAAAGGCCGTACCAACTAGTCAGGCCGGAACAGCAGTTCTAGGGGCTCCGGGCTACCCTTGGCACCAGACATTAGACTCCTGTCGGACCTCGTATTAGAAAACTACTACCACATTGCGTGCATACAACGCGAGACTGGCCACCCAAGATTAAGGGCCAGCACTGCAAGTATTGTCTGCATTGTTTCAATCGTACAGTCGCTCTGGCAATTTTGGCTACATGCGCTAGAATTCAATCCAGACTTTCAATCCGTTACTCTTTATCTTCATTTATCTTCGCATTAAAACTATCACATCACTGAGTCAATTAGAACTTGCCATTTAAATATCTTGGCACTGCACTAATGAAAAGTCTTCGCAAGACATTCCTCATTTTCCTAATGCACTCCCAGAAGTCATTGTTTTGTGAATATTTGTTTGGAATATTAATAATGACAATCGATCGAAGCGCACAGCATTCGATGCACACATCCTTATAGACCGGGTAAAACCATAAGAGCTCAGGCACACATACACTCACACACAGGCAAACAAAGTCATTCGGCTGTTTTAAATGAACTCGAAAACTTTGTCCGTGCCTCAGTCTGTAAATTACGGAAAATCTATGGCTTGACTACTGTTAACGAAATTGTTGCAAATAAATACATACTTGTACTTTTGAACAATAAACAAAAAAATTAGGTTAAACTCATTAGTTTAACTCATTCACTAAAGATGTAGAACTAACTCTACTTATATGTTGAGTTAATTTCGATAGAGATATACGGAGCTTAGATTGCATAGAAAGTATCTGGTAGACTATGCGATGGTAACAATTATCAGGGCGGCATAATTATCTGAAGAGAACGCCGAACCTTGCTGTATACTAGTTAATTTTTGAATATTATGAATTGTAACATTTCTTTAAGTATTTAACGAACCTTAGAGAAAGAAGTATGTAATCAATTCCAGCAAAATATCACATATCTCATACACCCACAACTTAAGTGAACTCAGCTCAAATCGATAGTCACAACAAAAGGTATGTGATATGGACACATCAAAACGACAAGCCAAGTTGAAACTTAATTATACCCCACGCCACACTGTGCTACAGGGTATTATGACTTAGTGCTGATGTTTGCAACACCATCACGGTGATCGACCCTGTGTTAAGTATACAAATCCACTCTGCATCACTTTAAAATTACATTGAGCGATGTTCGTCCATTCGTCTGTTCAGCGTTAAGAGCGACCACAGTCCTATTACATTGGACTATATCGGGCCATGTTTTCGAATAGACCCCCCAAAAAGTTCCCTTTTACTACGAAACTGCAACTTCCTCATTACGAGGGCGACCGCAAAAGTAACTGGCCTAACATAAAAAGAACCGTTTTTTTTTTTTGGAATTATTATTATTTATTTTTTAACATCATCTCCTTCCAACTCAATACACTTCATCAAACGTTTTTTAAGTTTTTTAATTCCATCCGAAAAATAAGATTTTTCAAGACCTTCAAAATATGCCTCAGTTTCAGCAATAACCTCGCTATTGGACGAAAATTTTTTGCCACGGAGAAATTTTTTTAAATTTGGAAACAAGAAATCATCAGAAGGAGCCAAATCTGGTGGATGCGGAGCAATTTCAAATCGTAATTCGGCCAGTTTTTGTTGAGTTAAAAATGCAGTGTGTGAAGGAGCATTACATTGATGAAAAATAACTTTTTTTTCTAAATGCGGTCGTTTTATCTTGATTTCTTCACTCAACCGATCCAATAATGCACAATAATATTCACTATTTATAGTTTTTCCTTTCTCAAGATAATCAATAAATATTATACCCCTTACATCCCAAAATACTGTGGCCATTACTTTTTCTGCTGACTTAACAGTTTTCGCCTTCTTGGGACCACTTTTACCAGCTTCTCTACATTGTTTTGACTGTTCTTTGCATTCTGGGATGTAGTGATGGATCCATGTTTCATCAATAGTTATGAATCGGCGCAAGAACTCTATTGGATTACGCTGATAAATCGTTAAAAGCTCCTCGGAATTGGTCGGACGATTTTTTGGGGCAAAGTCAACAAACGCGGCACATATCTTGCGGATAGATTTTTCATGTGGAGTTCATCATGTAAAATACTCCAAACTTGTTTTTCGTGTATTTTAACAATATCAGCAAGTTCTCTGAGCTTTATTCGTCAATCTTTACTCACTTCATTAAATATTTTTCTAATGTTTTCAATAGTAGTAGAAGTTTTCGGTCTTCCAGAGCGTTGTTCATCTTCCGTACTTGAACGACCCATTTAAATTGTTGAACCCAGGATTTCACGGTGGAGTATGATGGTGCATTATCACTATGAACAGAATCCAATTCATCTTTGATTAATTGTGGCGTATAACCTTTCATATAAAAGTGCACGAAACTCTTTATTTTCCATTTTTCAAAAATTATAAAACTTGTTTACTTCAATCACCTGTAACAAAGAAAATAATCATTAAATATTTCGGAAATTTTGACAGATGGCTTATAAAATACTGCTTTTAAAAAACAAAAAAAGTGGCTAGTAAAACAGAAAATGTGCCAGGCCAGTTAGTTTTGCGGTCGCCCTCGTAACTGTGCCTGGAGGATGTTGTCTCGACCTCAGTTAAGTATATCCAACCAGCAGCTGTGTTTTGTCCTCACTTCCAACTTTGTCGAGTTCTTTTACAATTAATCATCCAATTAACTTCGGTGCTTGGTAGATTAAAACAAAGTCTTAATCTCAACCAATTCACTTCAATGTCAATGTCCTTGGCCCAAAAAAAATAAAAATTACTCGTGTCGAATTTCATCAACATGGAATTCAATATGTGGCTCCTAGTACTAAAAACATAAAATCGAATGAAATTTATTTTTGGAACTATATCTTTACCGATTTGATTCAACGCCAATAACATCCTTCCACCCACAGTGGCTGTAAAATTTTGGCTGATTCGAGCTTAAAAGGAAGACTGGGAAAAGTAGTTCCTAGGTCAAAAAGGTGATATCTTTAGTTTACGAGAAATTGATTTCAAAACGTTCTTCATGTAGCAACTATATTGGTCGCAATTTGAAGAAAATGTTAATTTACTTAATTCCTTAAACAATTATTATAATATACGGAAACTTCTTGCGTATCAGTGCGTAGAGCATGATACAAATCTCATACCTACTGACAGGGACGTACTAGAGTTCTAAAAGTCGATTTTCGACTAATCGATCTATCGACTTTTGGCGATCAAACAGTCAAAGTCGGTAAGTGGAATTTTTTTTTTAAAAAATTCTAAAAGTCTAAAAGTTTTTATGTCGACTTTTTCACTTTAAATTTCTACTCCCAATAAAACCATATTTTTAATTGTCATCCAATCAGTGCGTTTTGCGTAAATTTATGCTGAGTTTTCATTTAGTTTTGCCGATTGAAAAAGACTTATAAAATTTTTTTTGATTGTAGTGGTGACGTATGCCTATATTAACGTACGCCTTTAAAAATGTTCGAGATTCATCCAGACCAATCGATTAAGTCGGTAAGTATAACAAAAATTATATTCAGCTGTATAATATGTGTACTTTTACTATTAATTACATCAAACTGATAAACGCCGAAATCAGAAATCGAGAATTTGATACCCATTCACCCGATATTGATGCGACCGAAGAGATTGTGGGTTCAAGGCCAACAAAGAGGATTGTATATGGGTGTTCCTTGACAAGAGTGCAGGCTCTAGGCGCGAAAAGTCCCAAAAAAAAGTACCAAAAAAAACTATTGCCACAGAAATCGGAGCTAAATTTAAATATGATTATTATATTGATATCAATTAAAGCGGACTTGAATATGAATAATTAAAAAACAACATACTTGAATTACCTGATTTTGATTGGTTTTTAAATAACTTGTTTTTTTAACTAAAAGTACAAAGAATACTTGTTTTTTATCCAAAATATAGCATTTTCATTTGCCTAAACCTAAAAGACAAAAAGCCGACATTTGAGTTTTTTGCAATAGTCGAAAAGTTGACTTTTAGTCTTAAGTATATAACCCAACTAACCCTAACCCAACTCTATAATGCCGCCTCCAAAAACCTGAACGGCAGATCATGTTTTTATACGGTAGGTCGCTAGTGTTATACATTCTTCTTGGTTAAAATAATTTGCTGAAACTTATCATTATTTTGCTAGCGTTACTTTGACTATCCATTAACCAAATCTGTAATCATCCCCAACATTCTATGTAATACTTAAGAATTATTTTTAAATTTTAATAGCTCAGTGGATCATCTTTATTTTGCTCCATGACGGCCACGGCTTATCATAAGTTTTGAGCTTCGCATTTTTTTAATTTCATTAGCACGTCCTCTCTTATATACTGACTAGTTCATGATAGTGCAAACCAAAGAACTAACATGTTACAAACCCCAGCCTCAAACAGAAATGAAACTTAATCACTTTTAATTTCAATTACAAGTGAAAAGTTAAAAATAGAGCAACAATCTAAAATCGGTTAAAGTTTGTTTAGCGTTAATTAATTACAGCGGAACAAGTACAACAACAATATCAAGCGAAAACTAATTGTTGCTAATGCATTTTATCGATACCATCACCAGACCGCCAAACAGAAGGAAATCAATGATTTATTGCCCCACACACGCACACGTCGTATGAGTGATATTATTGCGACTGGCGTTGTAAAATATCACTCATACGTCACCGTTGCGGGCAATGCTACAATGTCGCAGTGCTCCCTCAGCGGCAGATAATTGATGGCTCCGTATGTGGTATGGTCTGTGCATGCATACACACGCTCTTTGTGGGTTTGCTGGCTTCGTAACAAAAGAACAACGACAACAATTGAGTGACCGTATTAAACCTATAATTAACTAAAGTGTATTGAAATCGAAACTTGACTGATTTTGGCATTAAATACAAATTCATTTTGGCGCGCTCCACTAATTTTTTTGTTTTTGTTAAACAAATAAAACAAATAAAAAAAAACGAAAACCACAATTGCTTGGTTTGAGGCCGGCTGCCAACAGTCGGATTCCTTCTTGTGTTGGATATTGATATGGTTGATGGTGCAGTAGTTGTTCTTTGATGGCCGTGTGATTTAGAGTGCCATTTAATGTTGCGGATTTTTTAATTAAAGATTGTATGTTTTTATGGCCATTACATTACCACCAGCCAACCCGTTCTAGCCAAATGGACAACGAAATACAACAACAAAGTTGTCAACAGGGTCATAGTGCGGACAGAAAATAAGTGTTCGATTTCTTTGCTGGCATTAGTGTTGGTGAGGTGTCCCACTTTGGCTATGTTTTAAATGCTTTTCGACTGATATTTTCGATTGGACTTGTCGACTTTGTACACATTTGGCAAAATACCAATAATAGAAACAAATTCAATTAAGCTGTATGCACGAAGGCAAGGGAAACTGAAATATTCGTTTTCAAATGGCTAATTTAAAAACAAAAAAGAGCGACAATCTCAGCAATGACAGCAAAGCACCCTTTGATGATTAGGAATGCCGAAAGAAACCGTGTGATAATTAGGTAGAGAAATGTGACGACTGTTGAGAATGCTACAAAGAAACAATACTTCTAAAAAAATAGATGTTGACTGCTAAAAAACTGAATAAACCTCATTTGCATAACATCCTATGAGGAACACATCATCCCCTTAAGAGACAAATTGGGAATAACTCCCAAATGAGAGAGATGTGATTGAAAGATATCGTATACTGCTAGATGTACATCTTCCAATTAGCAACGCCGTCATGTTCCAAAACAATAAGTGAGAACACTACATTCGCCACTGCCCATCTTTAGCAGACAATATATACAATTATTACCAAACTTGACCCAGATGAGCGACATAGACACTCATGGGCAATGTCAATTACTTTAAGAATCATATAATAATTCAAGCACACAACTGGCCGATCAGCGGCGCACAGTGCTCCGTTCCCATACTAGCAGTGGACAAAAATAGAACGAGTTTTTAGAATGCAATGAAACTGCATTTCTAAATGGATTATGATACGCTGATTTCAAACTTGTTATCGGTTTTTATGTAATTACGCGACTTTCATGAAAACAAGGTATGAATTAACACGATTAAAATAAAAAATTAAAGTAAAAAAATCTACGAAAATTTTCGTAGTTTTTTTTTTACGAAAAATTGGTTTTTTCAAATAGATGAAAGAACCAACAAATCTATTGAGCAAACAAATGTCACCGAATTTTTTGATGTTTTTCGCCTTTTGTAATTTAAAATTGAGAATTTTTCGAATAAAAAATTTATCGAAGTCCCCTATAAAAAATGAAAATCAAAAAGTATCGAAGATTTCTTTTTTTCTAATATATGAAAGTTAAAAAAAGTTATTGTGCAACAAAATTTCACCGAATTTTATGATAATTTCTGTTTTTTGAAATCAAAAATAGAGGATTATTCTTTTTCACATTGAACAGGGCTTAACTTGCTCAATACCTCTTACTTCTATATTTAAATAGAAGACACGATTTTAACAAAATGGCAAAGTGACATTGATTTACGTGGCTGCACACTGCTTTTATCATGATTTCGTGACAACCCTCTTCAGAAAGCTTTGCTGCAATTGTTGATAGTAAAACCGAACTCTACAAGGTCAGGATCTCCTCGAATGAGAACTACTGTTGTAAACCTTACTTTTCAAGTTTTCTTCACACAATTGCCCACGAAAATAAAACTCAATCTTGCCACCTCTACAGTGACTCCTCTCTGCTCTATTCCAAAAAGTCTTCTCTACAGAGATTTTTGGAATAAAAATCAAAATGAATTGGACAAAATCGGCATAGATTTCTTTTTCTTTCTAACAGACGAAAGTCTCAATTAATTTATTGTGCAATAAAAATTTAATGAATTTTTTGGTGTTTTTTACTTTTTGGAATCAAAAAATTACAGTTTTTGTATAAAACATATTTTAAAAACTTTTCTAAAAGACGAAAGTCCAATCTTATTGATTTTCCGAATCTTATGATGTTTTCTTTATTCTACCATTAAAAAATGAAAATATTTCTTCTGAATAATATTTAATTCTTTTAGATAAATAAAAGAATTAAATATTAAGAAAATAATTCTAAATAATATCTATTACATTTAAAAAAAAATTGAAAAAAAAACTAAATTTGAACCACTCCTAAACTATTCATAAATTAAAATCCAATCCGATTTTGTCTAAAGATAAGTCTTTGACAAATTTTTTCGTTCAACTGCTTCGGAACGAAACTAAATTTTAATTAATTCTGGATGAAATCGCTCGCTTTAAATAGCCCAAAAAAATGTCTATGCAAAACTATTTGCGGATTTTCTTAGTTTGACTATAACCTGTAAAATGATGGCAACATATTTAAATCTAAAGCAGGTCAGTTTTCTGATTTTTTCAATGAAACAGAGCACTGTGCGGTTTTCTGTTTTTTTTCAATGAAAAGGAGCACTGTGCGGCTTAGGTATATATCTAAGGACATGATGCGAAACAAATCTTATTACACACTAAAGAATGGCTTAATTTTAAGGGCTGATGTTGAATGTGAACCAGACCTAAACGTTAAGTTTTTTTCCTGCATTTCATTTGATATTTCTCAATTTCAGACTAATTCAATTTTACTTATTATGACCCGAATTGGAAGATATGGAAGTGGACGATATGTGGTTTCAACAGGACGGAGCCACTTGCCACACAGCTAACGAAACAATGGCTCTTTTGCGCGACAAATGCAATCGGCCCTGAAAATTTTACCAACCTTTAAATAACGTGTCCAAAAAAAAACACTTACTACATTTCGAAAAAGTTTCCACTTTGGCTGGAAGAAAATCAAAGCTTATAGATATTGTTGCTAAAACGAGCTTTACAGACTATTATTGCTGTTGGTATGTTGACTCCGATTCTTAACTGAGCTTAGTTTACATCGTTTTATTTTTAAAAACTATAGATTTTTTCTTTTAAAAAGAGTGAACTACTCTACAAGCTAAATCGATCAGGTTTTTTGTTGTCATATATAAAAGGAAAAGTAAGTCAGCGAAATTAAAGCAAACACATCACCGTCTGGCAGACGAACGTTTCGACGTTGGTGTGGGACGAATCTTCGGTGCCATATATAAGTATGTGTGCAGCCGACAAGGTCTCTACTAATTTAACGGTCCATGTATACGAAACATTGCTTGATTTTGCATCTACAAATTAAGTCTAAGAGTGAAGACACAGTCGACTCACTAAAACTATTCCTACCATATTGACAGACGTTTTTTTAGTACGAAAACATCTACTTAGTAGGGACATAAATACTGTTCCAACATTGAACACACACACACACTTCAATAGTAGAACTGAACATACCCCGTTAATGTCATATGGGTTTTGAAAGCTAACCTCAATAGCGTTTGTCTGTAACGGGATTTTAAAATTGTTTCAACTTTCATCATGGAGTGGTCAGATAATGAGAACCGTATCGCTGTAATAGCGCCTTTCAAGTGTGAAATAAAAAAAAACGATATTTTCAAAACGCTCCGGCCACTAGGGATTAGCCTCATGTGGGTCTACCGATGCATAAAACTGTTTGAGGAGACTGGAGATGTAAAAGACCGCCACCGGTCGGGCCGCCCACGCTCTGTTCGAACACTGCATGTCATCAAAGCCGTTAAATCAAGAATTCACAGAAATCCGCTACGAAAACAGAAAAGCATGGCCCGTGAGATGAATATCACACAAAAGTCCATGAGTCGAGTCAATAAAAAAGACTCGGGCTTTCAAACAACGTACCGGACATTTATTGACTGCAGCTTTAAAAAAAAATAGGATTGAAAAATGCACACGTCAGGAAAAATTTAACAAGCAAAATGATAGAGTGTACGCACGGTCATCTAAGGAAGCATTTGAACTGGTCCCAAGGGTGGAAAAGGTCATCACCCAGCTTCAGTCATGGTTTGGTGGGGTGTCTCTTACGATGGGGTCACTGGCCTGCATTTCTGCGAACAAGGAGTCAAAACATCTGCCAAAGTTAACCAAGAAACCGTTTTGGAGGCTGTTGTGAAGCCTCTTAACAATTCCCTGTTCCAAAACCAGCCATAGACGTTCCAGCAGGATTCTGCGTCGGTTCATAAGGTTAAAACGTCCCAGGCCTGGCTTCGAAAAGGCAAAAGGCGGACATTTCGAATAGGTAGATTCTTTTTGGATACAATATATACCAATAAATATATTAAAAAATATTTGGTCCAAAAATATTCAGTACTTTTTATTTTACAGCATAACAGTATTTATTTCCCTACTAAGTAATTTCTCAAAAAAGGCTAACTGCGGTAGCTCAAAGACAGGTGACGAATCAGGGATCTATGCATATGAACCTGAAACAAAACAGCAATAGACCGTATTGGTCTTTGTTGTTCGTGGAGGAAGTACATCGAAGCAAATGATTGCGTTTTTTTTCGGTATAACCGGCCATGTTGCTCAGTGCCTTTAGTGAAAGGTAGGAGCAATTCTGAGTGGTAGACAACCATCTATTTATCAACAGTGTTCAAAGAAATAAGGAAAGATAACAAGAGAAGACAAGTCATTTTGCATCACGACAATGCGAGCTCTCACACATCAGCTGAAACGATAAGCTATTTGACCACTCAAGATGTCGAATTGATGGGCCATCCACCGCCCTGATTTGGCCCTGAAAAAAATGCGTGGTCAACGTTTTTCATCGCCGCTGTTGAAGCGTTCAAAAATATTGTTTTTGAGGTGTCTCAATTGGAGTGGAAAAAGTGCTTCGAAAATTGGTTTGTGCACATGCAAAAGTGGATTTGATTTTAAAGGAGAATATTTTGAAAAAAATAAGCCATTTATAATTGCCGGACCCAAAATATAAATAGCAACCCTCGAATTAGTGTCTCTTCACAAAATCATGCCTGATATTTATCAACTGATCGAAAAACATTTGCTTGAGTTAAAATAGGCTTAAAAAACATATGTGCGGACGTAGAGCCAAGTCTTTGACCAAAAAAAGTAAAAAATTGCGCGAACGATGCTCAAAAACTTATTAAAACGAATTACACCAAAGGTATTGGTCTTTCAGCCGCTATTTGTGTTGCACTTCGTTAAGTTAAATAAAAAAAGAAAATAAATCTCTTCTCAACATGCAAATTGAAGTGTTCTACTCTCATGGGATAAAAGCGACAGCAGTGCACAATCCATCGAATGTTTAATATGCCACCACCATCTCCCATAGAGTGCATGTGGAAGTAACAGTACAAATGCCGCTGATAAACTAAACCCAGACAAAGGAAGCAACACAGAATTATAAATTGCATGAGGATAATGACTATTGTTGATCGTATTTGCCACTTTTGTTGTGTTAGTATTTGTCGTTGTTAGTGATGGCTTTGTTGGTTGCCGGTGGTTTATGCTGTTTTAGAGAAAATAAATTCAGTTCATGTGTACCATGTCACAATGCAAATTAGTAATTGTTTAACTCGCACACACATACATGCACTGACACAGGCAAACAAAAAGAATGTCATACAATTACAAAAGCCTTAGGAGAGGTGGGGGACAACACACACATACACACTCACATACATGAGGGCCTCCTCCTGACAAACCAAAAAAAAAGATAGATGACCACTGCAGTTAATGATAGTGACACTTGAAAGAACCACACGGCACCGCAGCGCATGTCACCTTCTCTGATGCGCGGTTGTTGTGCCCTGCACCGAAGTAGCTCGACACCAGGGACTGCTGCCAAATGTGTTGCAACAAAACATACCTAATGTCACCTGCTACGAGTATGCCTGTCTGTTCGACCATGGAAACACATGGAATTTAGACTGCAGTTGCAAAATGGATTTACATATGCACTCGCAACGCAAGTACACTAGACTTGATAGGAATTGTGGAATTTTGATATATGCTGTCGCATAGGGACTTATTTGAATTGTAAAATTATAAGAAAGTAACAGCGGACAGGACATTTGTGCAAACAGTCAATCTGTGAAAAGTTTGCCAAAAACTTGAATCAAAACTTTTTGAGTTTTGTCATGGTACAATGAACAAGGTATAGACACTAGCCCAATAACAAGAAATAGTTTGCTTTACTGTCAAAGTCACTTGAAAGAGAATGCCCAAAATACATTTTTGTAAGTGTTTGATTAACAATTTTTACCTTACAAACTTCAAAAATTGTTTTTTTAGTATTCCATGATTTTTGTTTAATTTTCAGTAAGAATCACATTAAAAATATGGATTGACCTATACGGATCTCTAGACAGAATATCGTAGCTGTAAAATCAGACTGCAATTTTAAAACTATTTCGAAGGGTTTGGAGTTTTCCCACCACTTGATGGTTTCCAGGAATTAGAAGAGATTAGCTTCGGAGGGAACAAAGATAGTCGCAAAATGTTATTTAATAGGATGTCAAAAAGACTTTTAGTTGCAAGCAGGGTTGACTGGTGTATCGGTAAACGGCACTTAACCACCCACAAGTTTCATGCAACAAATGTGACTTATCGAAGGCACTTAAGTGTAGGCAGATGCCAATTCAATTAGAAAAATTACTGGCAGTAGAGTATTCCACAGAATAAAGGTAACGCAATTAAAATCCCGCGGACAGTTTCTCTGACTAAGCCGATTCCTTAAAGCGCAGAAAAATTTTGCTAATCGGCTAGGAGGAAAAATGTCCTTAAAATGACTTAAAGCAGATCAGAAAGCATTACATTTTGTAACATAGAATAACGTTATGTAGACAAATATGGAAACAATTGGGTTTGTTGATGCCTTTTTCGGACTCTCTCTTAAGAACTTTCGTTACTTATTTTGTATTGACTAACACTCAGGGGATGCCCCCATACATGCAGTGCATTGCGTTGGTGATTGGAAAGAAGGGAACCAAAGTGGGTAAAGAGGAAGTTATGTTTATTGACATTTGCCTGGAATTTCTGGATGTCGTTATTGGGGGAAACCCATGTGCCGGAAGTCGTTTCCACATACGGACAATTCGGACGAGAACTATTTCGATCTGTGGTGTATATGGCGGTCAAACATGTGTGAATTCCTTGTAAGTCACGTATCTCTTTCATACATCGTCCCGCAAGGAATACATCGACGGATGGCTGAAAACACATGAAAGTAACGATAGAACAGTTTCACCTAACCCACACTCCGACAACGCTCAAGGGAATTAAAAAAATCGGAATCTTTACTTTCGCCTATCATCTCTCCTTTGAACTTGGTCAAGTAGCTTCAAGGATAAGTTTGAAGCACCTGCCCATATATGGGAGTTGTATTCCATTTTCGGCCTAATGTAAGTTGTAAAGATATTGCAAAGATCAGAGGAGGTGAAATATTTCTTGCAACGCTTCAGAAAGCATATGCACTCCTTCAAATACATGTCTGATGATATAGGGTGATGCATCTAGAGGTATTTTTTTAGAACAAAAAAAAATAAAAAAAATTCAAATCAAGTGTGGAATCTTTATTGGTAATTTGAAAGGACATTTTATGACATTAGTTTTTGAATTACATTTCCTTTAAATGTTGGCCGCAACTATGCCTCAGGGTTTCCATTCTCAGGTTCCAATTTTGGATGACTCGTTCGAGCATTTCGACCGGTATGGCTTTAGTGACACGCGTAATGTTGGTTTCCAAAACCTAAATCGTAGCTGGTTTGTCAGCATAGACATTAGACTTTACGTAGCTCCAAAGAAAAATGTCTTAAGGTATGATATCACGCGATCTGGGCGACCAACTCACATGTCCAAAACGTGAAATTAGCTGCTTTTCAAAATGACCTCTCAATAGATCCATTGTTTGAGCAGCTGTATTACAAGTGGTGCCGTCCTGTTGAAACCAAGTGTCGTCAAGATTACGGGCTTCAATTTCAGGTAACAAAAGGTCAGATATCACGGCACGATGCGAGCACCATTCATGGTAACGTGCCGGCATCATCATTTTTGAAAAAATATGGACTGATGATTTCACCAGCCCATAAATCGCACCAAACCGTGGTTTTCTCTGGGTATAATGGCACCTCTTGAACCTCTTCTTGTTGCTCTTCAGCCCAAATGCGGCAATTTTGTTTATTGACTTTGCCGTTGAGCCAGAAATGGGCCCCATCAATGAACAAAATTTTGGTCGAAAACAGCGGATCTTACGGTTTCTCACCGAACGCTCATTTACATACTACAGTTGCAAACATTTGAACATTTTCAAAAACATTTGAACATTTTCAAAAAAATTAATACCATGAAATGTCCTTTTAAATTACCAATAAAAATTCCACACTTGATTTGAATTTTTATATTTTTTTGTCTACAGTATCTTGAGACTCGGCCTACGGTCTGAATATGAATGACCAAGGTTGCTGTCATTCACGAAGGAGTAGATTGGATTCGCGGTTTGACGCAAATGATCGTTAATTGAAATAAGAAATAAAGAAGGAGAAAGAACATAGTGTCGTGGTGCATAGTCAACAACTGTTATAAAGCGATCACTAAGGTCGTTTAATCCAGATATCTTACAAGATGATGGTTATCCATTCCCTCCATTACCTTGGAAAGTGCAGAGTAAATCCTAATGGGCCGATAATTCGCAGGATTATTAGCTTCACCCTTTTTGGGAATCGGCTGGACGTTGGCAACCTTTCAACACGCTGGGACTCCTGCACAATAAGCAAGGTGGAAAAGATTGCGGGCAAGTGTCGAAGAGCACTTACATAGGACAAGTGCCGAAAAACCTTCCGGGACCCAAGGACTTACTAACATCGAGATTCGCAAGAATCCTAAGATTGCAGTTATAAACTGTATTTGATCATTTGGCTGAGATTGGTAACGAACTTATGGAACCTAGGCGCCAAGGAAACGAAATATGGATACTGAGATTTAGGAAAACTTCACTAGACCAAATATGGGTTTATTTTTTATATTTTTCTAGCATTGGGGCCGGACTCAAGAACCAGAATGGCAAAAAACGGTCCTCGTTATTTAAGCAGCCCATCAATAGTCAATATGGATATATGAGTTCTCCCGCTAGAGCAATTCACTACGTTCAGAGCCCCAAAAATCCAGTGTACAAAATAATTTCGGCCAAAGAATATGTACTCTCCATCATATATTCCGGTCCAACATAGTGAATAAATGTTTTTATACCCCGCATCATTCTGAGGAACAGGATATTATAAGTTAATTGTAAGGCAAATGTTTGTAACTACCAAAAATATTTAAATAGACCAACCTTTAATCTGTCCTTTCGTCCGTCTACTAAAGTTTTTTTTATGAAATTTGTTACGAGTACGTTTTTTTGACCAAGTAAGGACTTTTTAAACTGATGAAAAATCGGTTCAGATTTAGATATACTCGTACCTTAAAAACAGATATGTTTATCCGATTTTATGTCTTTAGCTCTAAAAGCCTCTTATTATATTCAATCTCGATTGAATTTGGTACACGTTAGTTTTTTGAACCAAGGAGGTATGTAAAAAAATTTAAGGAAATAGCTTTAGACCTAGATCCCACCCACATATGTTCCTCCGATTTTATGTATTAGCTGTAGAAGCCACGTTATATAAGTACATTCAATATTAAGGAAATTTAGCACGAGTAAGTTTTTATGGAAAAGAAGGACGTTATTGGCATTGAAGCAAATCGGTTCAGAATAGGATATAGTTCCACACACATATGTTCATTCGATTTTCAGTTTAAGTTCTGGAAGAACCATATTGCATCCAATTTTGATGATATGTAGTACAAGTCACTTTTTCTGACCAAGCACCGAAGTTACAGAAATTGGTTCAAATTTAGACATAGCCTCCAGAAAAAGAATTCCTTCAACCGATTCTGGAAAAAAAAATTAGAAAAATAATTTGTTGTAGCCTTTTTAGTACTAAGCCTAAATAGAGGCTTATACTGGATAGTTAACTAGGCTAATCCAATAGTTATCCAGGCTTAATGGTATCCACATTTTCTTTAGCGTCAATTTTCAAACTTGGTCAAATCATTTTGGAATTGCTCTACCATTGCCAAAAGGACATTGTAATGCATGGTGCACTTCGGCAACATGACATAAACTCCACTGAGCTGTTGGTAATACATACACTAACACTCATGCATATGCAAAATAACAACAACAGTACAATAAATATGCCCCAACATACACAAGTACGTACATATCATTGGCAACAGCACAAAAGGTCATAACTGGTATTTGTAACTTTTCATAAATAAAGACAAAAACTTTTGTGAAAATGTTCGATTGCCCAGTCCTACATTTTTCGTGATACATTAATTTTGAGCACATTTTTCAATTTTATGTTAGTTACGACCTTTTGCTGTAGGGCCAAGGATATGCACAAAATATTCGTATCCTGTGATAACTGCGTACACATGTAATTGTAGTTTTTCATGGAAATTCAAATGAACAGCAACGACAACACAATAAAAACAACAAAGAGAAACTGTATAAGTACATGTCCTGGCATTTTCTATGAATCTATCTTTGTGTGTGCCTGTATATGTGTCTTTGTGTGTGGTTGTTGTGTCGGTTTCATTTAGTATCAATGTTTGCAAGTTCTGCTGCTGTTGTTGTCGTTGATCATAGTATTATTACACAAATACATGCACACAATCATGCTAGTATCTGTGGCAATATTAACAAATTGTTTAAAAAATATTTATATATTCGGTTAAAACTATTTTGTTTTCACAACAACCGACCGAACGACAGACCATTTAAATTGCGACGAATTTCAGTCAATGTTGATGTATTGTGTGAAAATATTTGGCATGTCTTTCCATTTTTGGATATAGAAAATTGCATAGATTCCATTTACATAAACACATTTTTTAAATGAATTGTAAACTAAACTGATAAACTATGTGTGAGTGGTAAGACAGGAATATCTTAGGGAAAATAAAGAATCACTTGACTTGCAAGTACTTCTTTCTGCCCTGTATTGTAGGTTAAACTGGGAACTTAGTTAAAAACTTGACTCTGGTAGAGCGACGGAATTGAAGGAGATGTAAAAAGACTTGGTTTTGCATTCTGAAGTGCTGCATTTAAGACCGAAGTGTATCAAAACCATTTTATTAGACGGCCAAAGCTGTGAACCATAAAATTGTTAAACTTACTAATCTCTCAAAGACGTTTACGTACGGCTAATGATTTTCAAAGAGAAGCTTTCAAACTGGCAGTAATGGCTAAATGAGAGATTTCTTGAAAATATTTAATAATTGACTTTTGTACTTTTTTACATGTTTTGTAATGTGAGCAAAACTAGTAAACAAAAATAGTGTCAGGCGTGTCCAACGATATTTTCCCCTGCACTTTTGAATGTTAAGAAAAACCAACTAAATTTACCCAGATTTAAAAATAAACGTCATATTTGAATATATAAAATATATAAAATAGTGAGAACTATATCTACAACTGAACTGGTTTTCTTCAATTTCCTTAACTTCGGTCCATGGTTCAAAAAGCTGAATTGTGCTAAATTTTATAAAGAATAGACAGCAATTGTGACCTGAAGTTTGATTTGGAGGGATTGATGATGGACGGATAGACAGACATCGATATTTTAGATTAGATATGTTAAAGACATATGTGACAGCGCATAGAGAAAGGGACCTAAGGGTAAAAAAATCAATTTTTATTTTTTTTTTTATGTGGACAACATCTGAGCATCGAATGAGACGGATCCCATGCCCCAAATGTGTTTCCTCCCAGAGATATGAGCGTTTTATGAAAGTGATGGTACACCAAAGATACACGTATTTAAATCTTTAAAATGGCTCTCCTGGACAAAACTGGTTTTTACATTTAGGTTCCTTTCTATTTTGCGCGTCACATATGTCAAATGTTTATGGAAAGCCATTTTTTGGGCCCAGACACATTTTGATTACTGATCGTAATGAACTTTACACAATTTCATCAATATTGAGAGCTAATAATGAGGGGGTTAATGTCAGAATGGGCTATTCCACATCTTTTTTAAAATAAAACGAGTTTTCTCGAGTTTTGGGGATACTGTGAACACCTTTTCAATCTCAAATTAGTCTGGAGTTAGTTTACGCAAAGCTTGAGATATGGAAGCTCAAAGCCATTTTTGGCTGAAGGCATATGCAACACTAAGTGTTGCCTGGCGCCATCTGACATTTCCATCGGAAAGTTTGACTTTTTTTTTGGCAAAAACGTACTCAGAACGTTTTGACGTACGACCATCATTTTTGTTCTTTACAGTGACTTGAAAAAATCAATTTGGCAAAAAATGGAATTAACTCACTACAAGAGTGCATCGATGAACTTAAATCTTTGTATGGCGATGAAGCACCATCCTATAGCACTGTGAAAAACTGGTTTAAGAAATTCCATCGTGGCCGACGCTAAATCAAAGACGAATGTCGTTCAAAAACTGGCCGTTGTGCCAGAGAACATTAATGCCGTGCGTGAACTGATAATGCAAGATCGTCATGTGACATACCGTGAGATAGAGGCATCATTGGGCATTTCTTCCACCAGCATATATTCGATATTGCATGAACACCTGAACGTAAAAAAGGTTTGTTCTCATTGGATCCCGAACAATTTGATAATCTCTCAACAAAAGGCTCGAAAGAAATTTTGAAAAAATACGATCGCGGTGTTTCAAAAGACATTTAGAAGATCATCACAGGTGATGAATCATGGATCTATGCGTATGAGCCCGAAACAAAACAGCAATCGACCGCGTACGTCTTCGAAGACGAGCCAAATCCAACGAAAGTTGTTCATGAAAGAAGCACTTCAAAGCAAATGGTCGCCTGTTAGTTCGGCAAACTAGTCATGTGGCGGCTGTTCCGCTTGAGCAACGTAGGACGGTCATTCTGAGTGTTACACCACAGTTTGTTTGCCTGAAGTCTTCAGATAAATTCGGAAAATGAACAAGAGAAGACGAATCATTGTGCACCATAACAATGCGAGCTCTCACACATCGGATCAAACCAGCGCCTTTTTGCCCGGCCAAAACGTCGAATTGACGGGTCATCCGCCGTATAGCCCTGACTTGGCATCCAATGACTTCTTTTTATTCCCGCATATCAAGAAAAAAATGCGTGGTCAGCGATTTTCGTCACCAGAAGATGCTGTTATTGAAGCGTCCAAAACCCATATTTTGGAGGTGTCTCAATCGGAGTGGAAAAATTGCTTCGGCAATTGGTTGAGCACATGCAAAAGTGTATAAATCATGCTGGAGAATACTTTAAAAGACAACAAAACCATTTTTGATGATAAATATTCGAGTTTTCATCATTAGGCCAGAAATATATATAGCAGACCTCCTATAGAAGAGTTCTAATAGCCAATAACACTACTTTACAAAATAAATTTATTTTCATGTACATTTGATGAGAGGTGACTTTTCTAATGTATTTCCATCTGCTGAATTCAAAAATCAAGGTAAATTTTTTTTTTATGGAACAGTTTTTGAGATATCCTTATATTTTTATTTTTTCGTCCTTTTTTCACTTGACAAATCATATCTCGAGCTAGAAATGTCTGATTATATCGTTCTTGGTACTTAAATGCAAGGTATTGAGTAGACGAACAAACATGTATAATTGGATCTTTTATAAGTTAAGTGGTTCAAAATATATCGATGAAAATAGGGCAAATTTTCAAAAAAATCATATTTTAGAGTGATCCTGTGCCGGCGGAAAAGTACATACCGTTGAAAAAACGTCCGGTTTCTCTTCATGTTCGTAAAGATGATACTTTAACGTAAGATCTAAGACCAACCACAAGAAAATCGACCGAAAAATGACAAACGATATAATCAGACATTTCTAGCTCGAGATATGATTTGTCAAGTGAAAAAAGGACGAAAAAATAAAAATATAAGGAAATCTCAAAAACTGTTCCATAAAAAAAAATTTACCTTGATTTTTGAATTCAGCAGATGGAAATACATTAGAAAAGTCACCTCTCATCAAATGTACATTTCCGGTGTAAACTAGTGTAATTTATTCAAACAAACTATGCAAGTACAAATGCAGTTAAAATAATCATTCTAATTAGCTAGGTTTACCGATACTTTGCCTTTTCGACCCATACTGCCAGTTCCCACTTCTGAAAATTGTCGTGTGACCAATTAACATTCGGTTGTACCAAAGGAATACATGTATACGAGTAATACGTATGCCACCATTATTTGGTTGTGGCAACAAATCTGTTATATGTGTATAACTGTGATGTTAAGTCATCTGCATTTTGCTATAATCTGGGCTTGCTTTCGCGTTTGAAACAGAAAGTTGGTTGACTCGTATATCAGACGTTTTATGAACGGAAGATTTCTGTACACAGAGTAACACTTGGATGTCCTGATGGAATACTGGGAGTTAACGCAATCGCAAAACTCCGTTTGCAAAAAGTGCAGTTATGGCAACGAATATTTCTTTATGTTCTGTGCTCACATCTGATTGATCGGTCATACCAATGAAACGCAAAAAAGTTATTCTGTGGTTGTGGCAGCCAATAGCTTGGCTAACATTTTGTTTTTGTAACCGATTATTAGTGGTGATAACTAAAACTTTACCATAACAAAAAAATGGGTTTATTAATGATATTTTGTTTAGAAATAAAATATTTTGACATAAAGCCAATCTTCCACTTTTTCCTCGTCACGACCCTCATAAGGAGTACTTTAAGTTCTACAATTATGTAAGCAAACAATTTTACCTCTGACTACAATTTTAATTTTTTTCGTTGAACAAGTGTGGTGTGTGGATTTTTAATCCAAAAATTCTCTTTCTGAACGTTCGTATACTTAGTATGACGAACTTATACTTCAGTTCGAATAACTGAAAATAACAGAACACCAACTAACATACGGTTGGAATGCTTGGGGTTATTGAAACTTTAATCTTTTGGTTGTCAAAATAAATCGGTTGTGGCGACGAATATGTTCTCTGTGCGTTTAAGGAATAAGCCTCTGTCCAGGTTAATTATTAAAACTGTTACAAATAAACTTGCTTTTTGAAGAATCTGGTGAAGCAGGATATAGATATGAACATAACATTCAAAGCCGGTGAAAATGTTGAAAAAATAAACAAATTGTTACAGAGAATTATCGAATCATTTGTAGAGAACATGCACAGAATGTCGGCATAACATACCATTTTTTCGGAAATTTTTGGCATGAAGCGTGTGGCAACGAAGTTAGGTCCAAAATTGCAGAATTTTGAACAAACAAACCGTCGCAGGAGAATCGCTCCGAAATGTTGAGTGCCGTTAAAGACAATCCGAATTTGCTTCAAAGAATTACAACTAGTGACGAATCATGGGCGTATGGTTATGATTTCGAAACCAATGTTCAATCGTGCCAAAGATGGATCCAAGGAGATCCAAGAAAAAAAATGCATGTCAAGTTTGATTAAATTTCATGGATATGTTGATTGTTTTTTTTCTTTTACCATGGCGTAGTGCATCATAAGTTCTTGCCACATGGCTGTACGGTTAATAAGGAGTTTTATCTTGAAAAATGCTCGGTTTGAACGCCCGAAAGTGTGTAACAATAATTCATGGCTTTTGTACTTTATAATCCTGCCTCAGCCGCCATATTTACCAGATTTGGCACACTGCGACTTTTTTTTATTCACAAAATTTAAAGGACAGCGTTTGGCGAGGCATGTCAGGACTGCTTCTAGGATTGTAAAAACACACTGGCGCAAGTGTGTTATATCTAAGGGAGAATACCTTGATGTGGAGAAAATAGAAATTAATAAATAAATATTTTTTGAGAAAAATTAAATTTAATTATTAACGAGGGCATATCAATATATCCGTGACTTCCCCAACATCCCTCGTAGTTATATAAAATGCAACACAGCCCCCACCAAGTACCATCTGTTAATAGACTAATGTCACATTTTGAGAGAATCCCGTCATTTAGTTTGTGTTTAACAGCTGTTCAAAACAAACTTCGTGGATTTTGTTAAAAAGGAAAAAATGTGAATTATTTTTTGCGGAAAAAACCGTCAATCAAACCAAGGAAAAGCTTGATTAATACTATGGAGACTCCGCACCATAGATTTTATTGGTTTAAAAGTGGTTAACTGACTTTCGTTGTGGTCGCACAAGTACAAATGGTGCTGAACGTTGTGAATGGCTAATTGAGGTCAATACACCCGAAAATGTCGAAAAAATCCACGATATCGAAGAGTAAAATTGCGTGAGATTGTCGATGTCCCAAAAATTCCCAAAATCTAAAGGACGGCGTTTGGCGAGGAAAAAACCGAATCGTTGAGAGACTTTAAGGCATATCAAAACTGCTTCTAGTATTGTAAAATCATACTGGCGCAAGTGTATTATATCTAAGGGAGAATACCTTGATGTGGAGAAAATAGAAATTAATAAATAAATATTTTTTGTGAAAAATTAAATTTCATCTTTTACGAGGGCATATCAATATATCCGTGACTTCTCCAACATCCCTCGTAGTTATATAAAATGCAACACAGCCCCCACCAAGTACCATCTGTTAATAGACTACTGTCACATTTTGAGAGAATCCCGTCATTTAGTTTGTGTTTAACAGCTGTTCAATAAAAAAAAAACCTAGTAGAGTTTGTTAAAAAGGGAAAAATGTGAATTATTTTTTGCGGATAAAACCGTCAATCAAACCAAGGAAAAGCTTGATTAATACTATGGAGACTCCGCACCATAGATTTTATTGGTTTAAAAGTGGTTAACTGACTTTCGTTGTGGTCGCACAAGTACAAATGGTGCTGAACGTTGTGAATGGCCAATTGAGGTCAATACACCTGAAAATGTCCAAAAAATCCACGAATCGAAGAGTAAGCGTGAGATTTTTGATGCTCTACGTATTTCATTTGGCTGTGTGGTTTCGATTTTATATGATCACTTGGGTTTAAGAAAGCTGTCCGCCGCGTTTGCTCTTAATTGACAATAAACGTAATCGTGTGACAGCTTCAAAGGATTGTTTGGAGTTGTTTAACCATAATTTGCAGCGTTTTAAAACTGAGGATGAAACATGGATACATTACAACATCCAAAGACCAAACAGCAGTTTAGCAATGGGTTTTTCGGGGTAAATCGGCTCCGAAGAAGGTCAAGGTGACTTTGTCGGCCAATAAGGTGAAGGCAACAGTTTTGGAATGCACGCGGAATAATCCACATCGATTACATTCAAAAGGGAAAAACAATAAGCGGCGAATATTATGCCAACTTATTGCACCGATTTAACGAGGATTTTAAAAAAATCGACCCCATATGGCAAAGAAAAAGTTATTTTCCATCAATCTAATGCGCGAATGCACACGTGTGCAGTCTCAATGGCAAAATTGCATGAATTGTGTTACGAATTGGTACCTCATCCGCGCTATTCTCCGGATTTAGCCCCCAGCGCCTATTTCCTATTTCCAAACCTAAAGAAATGACTTGGTGGAAATTATTGATCAAACAAGTGTCTATTTTATGGACCTCGAAAAATCCTATTTTTTGGAGGGATACATAAATTGGAGAAATGTTAGACTGAGTGTATTGAGCTAAAAGGAGATTAAGTTGAAATTAAGTTTTTTGCAAAAATAATTGTATTTTATTCGAAAAGTCACGGAATTATTGTATATTGAACAGACCTCGTAAGCATTTAAGAAAACTAACTTTAATGTTGTTAAGTCGTGTTGCAAGTGAATCGACTGAACTAATATACACTCTATTCCACACTAGTTCATCATACGAGTTTCATCAAAATTAGATTACAACAATTTATAAAAGTGGAAAGTATTAAATCATAAGTTTTTATAAATAAGCAAAAACCATTACAACGTTTAACTAAAAAACTACTGTTTCAAAACCAATTGCCGCAAAAAATCAACTAACTGTGTCTCGCCCTCAAGCGAATCGTGAATGAATGGCTACTACGTGCATTTATCCAATTGACAGATACAAAAAAAAACCAACAAAAACATATTTCATCATAGCTTTTAATTGAGTTATCTTCATCAAATTAGTTTAAAGCAAATCAATTAAGAACAATAGAGACCTAAAATAAACGGATGCATTACCATGAAAGTGGAATTTGCCATAAAAGGCATATGGACACTCGAACCGTTTTGAAAAAAAATCACCTGCTTTATATCCATTGTTTTCACAGCAAATACGAGTATCTCCACTTGTGCTATTCTGTTTTCAACTTGTGAAATCAGAGTACGAGTTTCGTTGACTATCGGCAATCGTTGCTTGTACGTAGTGTGCAACAACTTTAAACCATGTTCTAGTTTTTGTTTTATCTGTTCTTTTTTATTTTTCCCCCCATTTTTGTTTAGTTGGCAAAACTATTTTTTCTAGAGGTGGATTTTAAAACAGTTTGTGTAATTGAATTCGAGTTACGGATTTTTTTCTTGCATAGAGGCAAATGACTTCTAACAGCACATGTGTGCAGTGAACATAAGAAGTCCTTATGAGAACCCTCAACGAAGTGTGGAGTCTTGTGAACTTTTTCAAGGCTACACTGTAATTGTTCTTTACATTGACGAGAAAGGAAGTAAAACTTGAATGTTGCTGCGCTTAGAATAAAAACAAGTGAATAAGCTGGAGGTAACGGCGCTCTTAAATTGCGCTGGGCAAAATCTTGTAGACTCCTAGTCGTTGAATACATTTCAAAGTGTATTAAATGTAAACAAGTAAAAAAGCTAAAATCGGACAGGAGCTACTTGCTATCTGATAACTTACTCCACTGTGGTATTTATAAGATTCGGCGGCTCTCTCTGGAGTTTGAACAAGTACGGACTATAAATGTGACTCATAGAGGAGGAGGGATACATTTTTGGGGTCTACGCGCAAAGAAAAGATATGGTTACTGCAACAATAATATGTTCTCTACAATGAAAGCATGTTCGTCGCAAGCATGGTATTGTTTTTTGAATTTCATTTTGACAACAGTATGGTTGCGGCAATATTAATATTGTTGAAATGTAACAATAGTATTATTGCTATATTTAGAAAAGGAAAATATGGTTGTTGCAACAATATAAACATGGCTGGTGCAACAAAAGTATTGTTGTTTAAACTTTACGTTAACAATAATATTATTACGGCAATCATACGGTATGGTTGCGACTATGAACATAACAAAACAGGTTTTTAGAGCATACATGTATGTGTGAGCGTATGTTTTTTTTGATATACCAAAAAAACACATACACACTATACAGTGCATGGTTGTGGTCAATTATAAAGTAAATAACAACAACAATCGGAAGGAAGTTCGAGTAATTTTTATTCAGCCTTTGATCATGGTTTAATCACATTCGTTACATGGGGTCTACGGATGAACAAGTAGCATTCACCCCTGCTGGCAACTAAAAGTATTTTCCACTGCCAATGGTTGTATGAGAAAAATACTGTGATTGTGAGGATCATAGTATGTTTGTGGAGATCATAGTATGGTTGAGTGTGAGTCATACTATGGTTGTGGAGATCATAGTATGGTTGCGTGTGAATCACACTATGGTTGTGAGGATCATACTATGGTTGAATGAGAAACATACTATGGTTGTGAGGATCATAATATAGTTATGGAGATAATAGTATGGTTGAGTGTGAATCTTACTATGGATGTGGGGATCATAGTATGGTTATGTGTGAATCATACTATTGTTGGGAGGATCATAATATTGTTGTGCCACAACCAATATTCCTCTTCGAATATTGTCACCCCAACCATACTTTTTTTCTGCGTGCATATAACAACATAGGGATATAGTTAGAGTGTCCAACACCGAAACTGAAAACCGACGTGCTGGTTTTTATACACACAAAAAAAAATTCTCGGTGGCAACAAATGTTCGTCCAATAGCGAGGTTATTGCTGAAACTGAGGCATATTTTGAAGGTCTTGAAAAATCTTTTTTTTCGGATGGAATTAAAAAACTTGAAAAACGTTTGATGAAGTGTATTGAGTTGGAAGGAGATTATGTTGAAAAATAAATAATAATAATTCCAAAAAAAACTGTTCTTTTTATGTTAGGCCAGTTACTTTTGCGGTCGCTCTCGTAATTTGCTATTGGTCGTGATTGTTCGAATTTTCAAATATGTCAAAATTTGTGAGGATCATAATATTGTTGTGCCACAACCATATACCCAACAATAGTATGATCCTCTTCGAATATTGTCACCCCAACCATACTTTTTTTCTGCGTGTATATAACAACATAGGGATATAGTTAGAGTGTCCAACACCGAAATTGAAAACCGACGTTCTGGTTTTTATACCCACACTCGACCGTCGGTTTCTAAAAAATAGCTAAAACCCGACACGTCGCACAGTGCGGCAGGATCCCGAATAATGGTATAATTGTAATAGGCGTTAATGAAATTGTAAAAGAAGCCACCATTGCAAAACAGGTGCTCTTTCATTTAGTTAGTTTTTTCTTCATTTTCATGGTTATGATTGTTATTGGTGCTTTGCAATTTTTTTGGTTGAGTTGATTTCTGTTTGTACCCTACATAAGGCAATATAAGATGGTTTGCTTTAATGTAATTAAGGTTCAAAATGCATTTGAAAACATTAATTCACATACAAGTATAGATGATATCGCCGTATAACTTAATACAAGCCTGGTCTAAAATGGGATGGGCCCAGTTCTTTCAACAGCTATACATTTTGAAATGTGTAAGGTGTGAAGAAATCGGTCAGATGGGATTTTAGGAATTGCCTACATTAGCAGCAGTAACAACGTTCTACAGTAGCAGTACGTGGCCGACCGCAAAACTAAATGGCCTGGCACATTTTCTGTTTTACTAGCAACTTGTTTTTTTGTTTTTTTAAAAGCATTTTTTTATAAGCCATCTGTCAAAATTTCCGAAAAATTTGTTACAGGTGATTGAAGTAAACAAGTTTTATAATTTTTAAAAATGGAAAATAAAGAGTTTCGTGCGGTAATTTAACACTTTTATATGAAAGGTTATACGCCACAATTAATCAAAGATGAATTGGATTCTGTTCATGGTGATAATGCACCATCATACTCCACCGTGAAATCCTGGTTTCAACAATTTAAAATGGGTCGTTCAAGTACGGAAGATGAACAACGCTCTGAAACGCTACTATTGAAAACATTAGAAAAATATATAATGAAGTGACTAAAGATAGACTAATAAAGCTTATATAACTTGCTTATATTGTTAAAATACACGGAAAAGTAAGTTTAGAGTATTTTACATGATGAACTCCACATGAAAACGCTATCCGCGAAAAAGGTGCCGCGTTTGTTGACTTTGCCCCAAAAAATCGTCCGTTGGACCAATTCCGAGGAGCTTTTAGCGATTTATCAGCGTAATCCAATAGAGTTCTTGCGCCGATTCATAACTGTTGATGAAACATGGATCCATCACTACATCCCAGAATGCAAAGAACAGTCAAAACAATGGATAGAAGCTGGTAAAAGTGGTCCCTAGAAGGCGAAAACTGTTAAGTCAGCAGGAAAAGTAATTGCCACAGTATTTTGGGATGCAAGGGGTATAATATTTATTGATTATCTTGAGAAAGGAAAAACTATAAATAGTGAATATTATTGTGCATTATTGGATCGGTTGAGTGAAGAAATCAAGATAAAACGGCCGCATTTAGAAAAAAAAGTTCTTTTTCATCAAGATAATGCTCCTTCACACACTGCATTTTAACTCAACAAAAACTGGCCGAATTACGATTTGAAATTGCTCCGCATACACCATATAGTCCAGATTTAGCTCCTTCTGATTATTTCTTGTTTCCAAATTTAAGAAAAATTCTCGGGGGAAAAAAATGTTCGTCCTATAGCGAGGTTATTGCTGAAACTGAGGCATATTTTGAAGGTCTTGAAAAATCTTATTTTTCGGATGGAATTAAAAAACTTGAAACATGTTTGATGAAGTGTATTGAGTTGGAAGGAGATTATGTTGAAAAATAAATTATAATAATTCCAAAGAAACGGTTCTTTTTATGTTAGGCCAGTTACTATTGCGGTCGCCCTCGTACAGCCTCACGTGGTAGACGTTCGTTATTTACCTCGACCCTTTTAACAGATTTCAGTCATAACCACGTACAATATGTTTTCCATTTTAAATGCGAAACAAAATTTAAGTTGACGTTTTTTTTCTCCCCCGCCCGCCCTTTATCCACTGTGTTGTTGTCGTTAAGAGAAAAATGTCAATTATTTGCTTTGGCATTATTTCGGATTTTCATTTATTACACGCTCTACAAACCCAAACGAAATGCAGCGTTGGCGGTTGAACAAATATATTCAGTGTAATTTTCTATTTTTGTTGTTGTGTGTTTGGAAATTCCTAAATAATTTGTTTTATGGCTTTTAGCAAAACAATTTGTAAATTAAAAAAGTTTGCATTTACCGCGGAAATTTTCGACAAACTACGAACGAGTGAGTTTGTAATAGTGTTAGAGGACGGACACTTGCAAAACGGAAACACACACACTCACAGACTACCATTTAATGGGAAAGTAATAAGAGTTTTATTCAAACTGACTGAATTCATGTACAAACATTTTTCATGTTGTGAAATTTTTGTAAAACTACGAGACATAAACGAAGCTGGGTCCAGAGCGCAGAACCATTATATTTATAAAATGTTGAAACGTTTTCCCGTTTTGTTGGTGGTTTCTTTTAAGGGCAGATTGTGACCGTGGTGTTTACAAGCAATGTTATTATTAGGAATCGGAAATATGTGCATGAAACAAGCGTTTTTTGCATTCTAAAACTGAAAAATATGCCATAAAATGTGCATCAACAAGTTTCAAAATACGCAGTAAAGGATAAAAGTATGCACAAAAAACGAAAAACATGGATTTAAAATAAAAAATAAGAACCAAAAATATTTTGTTGTGATCAATTAATAATTTAAAAGAGAACATAAAGGGGTTTAGGTACTTTAAGTAACAAGATCTATTAATTATCGATAATTTCTGTCTCATTGAATAACTGATGATCTTTTAAAGATATAACTTTTATTTTTGATTATTTTTTCGGATATAAAAAACTTGTGTATTTTATATTTTTTTTAATTTTTTTTAATATTTTGATTGACTTTGTCAACAACCTTCAGGGGTGTCACAACGCAATACAAAAAAAAACTTACATAATACTTGTATTTAAGAATAACTACATTTAAAGCAAAGAAACACTAGTTTGCCCGTCTTACTTCATGTTTTCATCTGATTGATTTCAGTCGTAAGCTTACAACATACAGGGTGTATACCGGGAAGGTATACTACTTTGTTTTGGGAGAAACAACGTGCCAACAAAACTCACTATTTATCGTGTAGTGAATGATTTCGAAGAAAAAGGGTCTGCAGCTGATAGGCCCAAGCATGTACCACAACGTACTGCAAGATCGGCTGAAAACATTACTGCTGCCCAAGAAAGTGTTCAAAACAATCCATTAACCTCAATTAGACGCCGTGCTGAATTTAATGAAAATATGCTTAAAAGGGCTCGCATTTGTGCTGCTAACAGAGGCGGACATTTATTTGATATTGTATTTCATACATAATTGCCGACAGTAAATAAAACATTTATCAATCAATTATAAACAAACAAATTAGTATACCTTCCCGACGGACACCCTCTATTTATGCACTAGATTTCTGTTAGTGCAATTCCATCTGACAGTCTTCTAGTTGCTTCTACTCTCTTTAGGTAAAAACTTAAAAACTTTAGTCAATTTGTTTAAGGAAACTTTTGGTGAGTGCAATATCTCGCGTCGCGAGCCTGTGAAGTTGCCTTCAAGAAAGTGCGATTTAACACCGGTGGACTATTGTTTATGGGGTTAGATAAGGTACTTGTCGACGCAGATAATCCCAACACGATTGACGCCAGGGAAGAGAATATTCGACGCGTTATTGCTGCCAAACGGCCCCAAATTTTGCAAAAAGTGATCGATAATTGGGCCTCTCTAACGGAATTAACTCGAGATAGCCGCTGCTTTTACGAGCCCAAAATTATTTTTAAAACATAATGGCAAACTCTTATCCTTATAATAAAGCTAAATTCTTGGCCATAACATAAAATTATAAGCGTTTTAATTCTTTTTGAAAACCACAGGTCTGTAAAAAACACCCTTTATTTTATATTCTTCTAATTATTTGGAAGGTTAGATCTGCTATGCATATTTCTGGCTGCTATATGTATATCTGGCCTTATAATTAAAAAGCGAATATTTATCATCAACAATGGTTAAATTGTTTTTCAAAGTATTCCCCAGCCTGATTTATACACTTTTGCATGCGCTTTGCGGTTTTGTTTCGGGGTCATACGCATAGATCCATGATTCGTCATCTGTGACGATCTTATAAACGTCTTTTGAAGCACCGCGATCGTATTTTTTCAAAATTTCTTTGCACCAATCGACACGAGCCTTTTTTTGAGCGATTGCAAAATCGTGCGGGATCCAACGAAAACAAACCTTTTTTACGGCCAGCTGTTCATGCAATATCCAATGTATGCTGGTGGAAGAGAGAAAACCAGATTTTCACAGTGATATAGGATGGTGCTTCATCGCCATACAAAGATTTAGGTTCATCGATGCACTCTTGTCGTGATGATCCACGTCGAAAATTGTGAAAAATGACCGCACGAAAATGTTCACGTGTTAATTCCATTTTTTTCGCTATATGTGACATCGCATAGAGAAAGGGGTCCTAAGGGCAAAAAAATCAATTTTCATTTTTTCATTTTTTTTGATGTGGACATCATCTGAGCATCGAATGAGACCGATCCCATGTCCCAAAAGTTTTCCCTCCCAGAGATATGCGCTTATTATAAAAGTGATGGTACACCAAAGATACATGTCTTTAAATCTTTAAAATGGCTCTCCTGAACAAAACTGGTTTTTATCCTTAGGTCCCTTTCTATTTTGCGCGTCACAAATTGATTTTTTCAAGACACTGTAAACAACACAAATGATGGTCGTACGTCAAAACGTTCTGTGTACGTTTATGCTTAAAAATGTCATACTTTCCAATGGAAATGTCGGATGGTGCCAGGCAACACTTAGTGTTACCTAAGCCAGAAAGATATATAGCAAACCTCGTATTTAGAGTTATTAAAAGAAATGCTTGGGATGCCGAACAGATTATTTGGATAGTGCAGCGGTACCATGCTTTACAGTCCTTCATTTGATTCCAAAGGGAGTTTAGGCGATGGACCATTATAAGGCTGGTAAAAATGTTTGCCCAATCTGGAAGCATCACACAAAGAGAACACCAACGAGATCCCAATTTTCGGATTCAAGAAACCATCGCGGCTGTAGCATCATATCAATTTAGGCAAAACAAAGCGTTTCGACTCGGAACTCATTGGCGCAAATTGCAGTGAGCAGACGGCCATCGGATAAATTCTTGATTTCGGTACAAAGTTCAAATTACAAGGAAGTTAAACGCTCTGGATTTACCTATTCGAATGGAATTTTGCTAAAGAATTATTGAAATGGTCGAAGAAGACAACAGCTGGCTTGTTTAACTAGATGGCTTGTTTATGTCTGATGAGGCCCATTTGGATCTAAACGGCAATGTAAACAAGCGAAAATGCAGTATATGTAGAGAATCTAATCCGCAAAAACTCCAGAGACGGAATTGCACCCAGAAGGAGCTACTGTGGAGGGCGCAATTTTATCAAGCTGCATTGTGGGGCCATACTTTGTTGAAAAAACAGTGACTGTCGATGGGGATCGTTTTTTAAAGATGTTGAAATATACTTTTTACCCAAAACTGCGCCGAAGAAGTATCCGATTCACCAGCAGTTGGTTCAGCAAGATCGAGCAACTGCACATATAGCCAGACCACTTATGACAGAGCTCTAACGGAAATTCCCAAACCAATTAATATTCAGAAATTCCAATTTCCGCTGTCCCCCAAGGCCACCGCATCTTGGTGTACAAAACGAAACCAAGAAATTTGACTAAATTAAGGCAGTCCATTAAGACAGTAATTGAAGCGATTCCAACTTCAACCCTTCTTGCCGCAATGAATAATTTTCTGTTCAGGTGTCGCATATGCGTGGATGATCGGTCTATCATCTTCAAACACAATTACTCGTAGTCATATAACATGAAATTGAATTTTCTAATACGCTTTACTGATAATTATCTGTTATCTGAAATTTAAGTTTCCAAGATTTTTGTTTCAAAAAATTCATTTCGCTTAAGTGAAACCCCTTTTAAGTGAAAATATTGCGTAAGTGAAACAACAGTTTCAACTATAGTTACAATTTTATATGAACTGTTTAACTGAAAAATAAAACATACTTATAGATGTTTTGCTGAGATGATAAACATTTCTCCTTCGATACTTGCACATTGCTAGTGTTAAAGCTTTATTTGGACTGACATAATGTGGAACTGGATTTAAAATTAAAACGGGGTATTAAAAAAATTATACATTTCGTTTACAATGGCGGTCTGCCTCAAATTATTGGACGTTGTTTTGGAAATTATTGATTTAATATTTTTACCCCCTAACACTACATCTCTAATTCAGCCATTAGACCAAGGCATAATCCGATCTATTAAAAATCAATATCGAAAATCCATCATTACAAAAAAAAACTCCTACACCTTGAATGTAGAAATTCGCTTAAAGATTTCACCAAAATCGTTGGTATACTGAATGTCTTACCAATGATTAAACAAGCATGGTCAAATATGACTTCGGAATTTGTAATAGCTTCAAGACTTCATAAAGTATAAATATTAACATTTTTTCTACTGACCTTAGATCGGATAACTAAAACGTGTTCCACTTTCCGAACTACCCTTAAGTGAAAACTACGAATAACTGAAACAAAGCAGCTGCATTTTCACTTAAGCGGATTCGACTGTACATTGATTAAACAAAGTTGTTGGAATTTCTTAATGTAGCTCAATTGCTGCGCCACCCAGTAGTATTAAGACCATCTGCAATTGGAACAATCTTCTGGAATCCAGAAACTGGCTGAATTACGATTTGAAATTGCTCCGCAGCCACCAAATTTATAAAAATTTCTCGGTGGCAAAAAATTTTCGTCCAATAGCGAGGTTATTGCAGAAACTGAAGCATATTTTGAAGGTCATGAAAAATCTTATTTTTCGGATGGAATTAAAAAACTTTAAAAACGTTTGATGAAGTGTATTGAGTTGGAAGGAGATTATGTTGAAAAATAAATAATAATAATAATTCCAAAAAAACGGTTCTTTTTATGTTAGGCCAGTTACTATTGCGGTCGCCCTCGTATGTCATATTCGAATACGAATATGTGGGAAAATTTCACTGTTTTTGGTATTATCGGTTGAACATCTAAATGTGGGATCTTTATCTAAATTTGAACCGATTTTCTTTATTTTCAAAATTCAGTAATAATGTCATCGCTCCAAAATTCGCACTTAACTGTCATTCGTTGAGGATTCACTAGCTTCTCGACGAAGACGTTCCGGTTGTTCGATCATAAGATCAGATAGACTTGACGAGATAAAAATGCACTTTGTCAGAAATGTTCATTTTGAGCTGCTCTACCGCACAAACTTAAAAGCGGCTTGTGGTGTACTTTTAAATGATAAGCCAATTAAACCATGTTCGCAATAATGCATTAGGCTAATGCGTGAATAAGAGTAGTTGAGATAGATTAGATTAGAGCAGCAATACTGCTATCTCCGAAACGCTCTACTCTCCAGACGTTTTCTCTACCTCTTGAGGCAATGCAATCAGAGGATACATTGTTCCAACAGGATGGTGCCACTGCACACATAGGGAGGGTTAACATGAGTTGTTTGAGGCAAATATTTCCTGGACGGCTTATCTCTTTGAGGGGTGATGTGAACTGGCCGGGATGCGCACCAGACTTAGCCCCATTCGTTTTATTTTGTTAGAGTTCATGAAAACTTCAGAAAATGTATGTAGCAGTGTGTGGATAGCGAAGGTGGACATTTGCCAGATACACTATCTAAAGCCATGTAATTTAAAAATTCCCTTACTGTTTAATATAATTGAAATATAAAATAAATTTTTCTAAGGTTCATTCTTTTTTTATATCATTTCCAAATAAGCAAAATATCGCGTACCTAAAAATGTTTGTTTTTTTTTATCGAAAAGTTATAATCGTAAAAATGGCTGCCTTTTTATTTTTTTTTAATTAAATTGACCAAATACATTTTTGGGCTTTACTTAACATCTTGCTATTTTAAAACGAATTGACTGATTTTTACAAAATATTAATCATATGAAAAAGATCACTACGGCCTATACTATGAAGTACAATTTTAATTTATAGTATTTTTTAAATTTTTCACGTCTACGATTTATTTTAAAATCAGCAAATTAGTTAGGATTAGTCTTACAAATCTGAAGCCATAATTGATGAAGTTATGGTCAATAATATGGCTTAAATCAGCATTTTATGGCCGTATTTTATAAAGTTGAGACTTATACGCTAATTTGGTTAAAATTTTGGGAAGTCAAATCAGAAAGACAGTTAAAAAAATTAAATTTTTTTAAAAAACAATTTTTTTTTAAAAAATATATACATTTAAAAAAAACATATTTTTATAAATTACAATTTAAAGACCTAATATAGATCGTCGTATTCTCCTTTATCTGACCCAAGCTTCGTAGAAATCGGGCAATACGTTCCCGAACAGAAAGATGTTTAGTAAAGCGCGAAATTGTGCATACGGTACCGAACTACGCCAGTGTTTTGACCATAACTTCAACAATCCCAAAAACAAACTATTATTTGGGTTTGTTAGATTAATGCGTAGATTTCGTAAAACTTTAATGAATCGAAGACTAGGAACATTTAAACTCTAAATTTTTTTTAGAAAGAATAATTTTTTTTTATAAAAATAAATTTACAAAATGTTGAACAGCGATTAACCGGCTCAATACCTCTTATATCTATTTTAAAATAGACGACAATTTTTTAACAAAAATTGCCAAAGTGACATTGATTTTCGTGGCTGCATACTGATTTTATGGCAATTTCGGGTCCGTGACGATCATCATCAGAAAGCTCCAATTGTGGAAAAACTGTTGAAGAAGTCTCAGGACGTATAATTCCTGTTCAATGTGTAAAAGCAAAATACCGAAATAAAACAAACGCAATGTTAACTAAAAAATGTATAAATTTTTTAAAAAAAAAAATATATAAAAATTAATACAAACTTTTTTTAAAATAAATTTTGAAGACATAATATCGGCCGTAGTGTTCTCTTTCATATGACCCAAACTTTGTTCAAATAGGTCAATCCTTACCAGAACAGCTAGATTTTTAACAAAGCCAAGAAATTAATTTTTTGTCCACCAAAAAAATTAAAAAACAAACTAAAAACACAAAGTGATAGCAGCCTCTTATAAGATTAAAAGGAAGGTATTTATAAACTTTTCGTGCAAAAACAATTTTTTTACGTGTGTGTAAAATATTCTGTCCCTAATTCACTGAGAAATAAAACCAAACGATGTAGCTCCTAGTTGACTGTTAAGCTTCCAACTACAAATAGCTTCCAAGGCAGAAGTAAAATCACGTTTCCAACATCAAACAAATTCTCTGAATTGGAAATCCATAAAACGATCACATGTCATTCGATGTAAAATGTACCCGGGAAACCATTTGCAAATCCTAACCACCGAATGATTTAAATTGCTTACAAACAGAAACTAATGAAATGATTTGATTTATTTATGATTATGTATTATTTGTTTCCATTCGATTTGCGATGCTTTTCTAATACGACGTAGCTTGATACGGAGCTTGCGTAATATTAATCATTTGTCGCATACGCAGGGGGTCATAAAGCACATCTGTCAATTTGGACGATTTGTTTCTATAAGTCAACAATCCTTGCCACCACCCCATCTATTCCAGCTCATCTCATCCATCCACAAAGCAAAATCCGCAGTGTCAACATAAAAAAAGAACACACGTTTTGAACCCCAGCAGACCAGGCGGAGCGTTGGTAGAGGAGGGGCGAACGAAATGGACGAACAAGAATAAAAGGACAAATGAAGAAACAATAACAAAAATCCTTTAGAACAAAAGCACGACGCACAATAAGGAAAGCAGAATCAATAAAGAAGAGATTTAAGTTTAATTTAAAGTACAGAGTGAAATGTTTGAACTTGTCTACAACCAGCTCACCCATACATACAGAGGACAGCAGAAAAAAAATAAAACTTCGACATAAAGTTTTCTTTACGTTTATTGTTGAACATCACTTCGCTTTAACTGTTCACATAAAAATGCCGTAAAAACTGGCAAATATGAGAAAATAACGAGCGAGAGGATTTCTTTGTTCCTCTCCGCTTACTCTCCTTAACAGTTTGTTGAGTCAAGAAGACAATTGAATCTCTGCTGGCTGGTTTTTTTTTCGTTTTTTCTCTTATGTTTTCTTTTTGAGTCGTGCAACTTGGCCAAGAGCAGTAAAGGAACAAGTTGCAGTTGCACCTTTAACACCTTTCAATTTAATATGTTCATAAGCAACAACTACAACGACGATGACAGCAATAATGACAATGACAACGTCTACCGAATGACAGCATCTTTTTTTGGTACTTTTCTTACGAAAAAGTTTTTTTCTTTTTTCTGGTATAAAGAGAAGAAGAGAGACTGAGCAAACGAGATTTATGGCCACATGAAAAGTGAAAAGTACACAAAGTATCCAAAGACAATGTTGTTATTATCGGTGACATTCATGTTGACTCCTCTTAAATCAATTTGAAATTGACCAACACGAGCAGATGTTGTACAGACTCTTCAATATTTATGGGTCTTAAGATAATAAAGAAATACTAAAAAAAAATATGCACAGAGAAAAAGTAGGTTCCAACTACTGGGTGACCCAAATAAGATTAAAGGGTTCACTTAAAAGAAGTTCCATTGTGTCTCTTGCTGCATGCGCAGTGGCTTCATCTTGCTGGAAGCATATGTTTGCAATCATAGTCATATATAGAGCCCCGTTAAAGGTTTCTGGTTGAACCTCCTTATTTTGAAAAGAATATGGACCGATAACTTTATCAACCACAACACTGCGTCAAACAGTCATAGATATTTGTAATTGAATGTTTTCATGTTTTTATACCCTCCACCATACAATGGAGGGTATATTAGTTTTGTCATTCTGTCTGTAACACCTTGAAATAATCATCGGAGACCCCACAAAGTATATATATTCTTGATCCTCCTAAAATTCTAAGACGATCTAGCCATGTTGTCCGGCTGTCTGGCTGACCGTCTTTCCGTCTGTTGAAAACAAGATAGAGACTGCATGAAAACAGCTAGGGAGCTGAAATTTGGCACAAACATGTGTAGTTAACCTAGCATGGTTGGTATTGAAAATGGGCTATATAGCTTCAGGGAAGTTGATGTCGAAGACCCTCAACCGACACTACCTCATAAAAATTAGTTTTTTATTTGGAAATATCCGTCCAGTTTCTTGACCAAAATCACTGAAATTTTGCAAATAATATTCTCTATATATGCGCAATAATCTATGTAAAAATCCTCCCATACAAACGGCCTTATGGGCTTTGAGAAATAATATGACTATAACTCACCACAAACTTGACCTATCGAAATGATATTTTACACATCAAGATTTCTATATACAACACACTTCTATGCTGTATTCGGTTGAGATCGGAAAAGTCCTACTGGTAACTCCCACACTAACGGTCTCATGGGCCTTGACAAATAGTATGACAATAACTCACCATACACTTGACCTATCGAGACGAAATTTTCGGCATAAAGATTAAAGACTTTTGCGCTAAATTTGGCTAAGATCGGAAAGGCCCTACTGGTACCTCCCACATAAACGGTCCCATGGGCCTTGAAAAATAATATAACAATAACTCACCACACACTTCACCTATCGAGGCGAAATTTTTGGCATAAAGATTAATATATAGAACAGACTTTTGCGCTAAATTTGGCTAAGATCGGAAAGGCTCTACTGGTACCTCCCACACAAAAGGTCTCATGGGCCTTGAAAAATAATATGACAATAACTCACTACAAACTTGACCTATCGAGATGAATTTTTCTACATAAAGATTTTTATATAGAACACACTTCCGCACCAAATTTGGTTTTATTTGGGAATCTGGTGGAGGGCATCCAAAGTTCGGCACAGTCAAACTTAACATTTTTTACTTGTTTTTTTTTTGTAAATTTGTTTACTGTTTTTTCAAGGCCGATTAGTATAAATAATTCTCAATTTCCTATTTTTCGATATTTGACTTGATCTACACACAAATTCAAATGCACTTTTAGTCTTGTTTATTTCGTTATGGAAAGTTCAAAAGCGAAACCGACATTCTGGTTTCTATATAAACATCCCACAGTCGGTTTCACAAAATAAAAGGGGTGGCCAATTGTTGAATGTGAACCGCACCTAAACATCAAGTTTTTTCTGCATTTCATTTGATATTTCTCAATTCCAGACTAACTCAATTTTAACCACGGAAAGATACCCAAACGAGCAACGCGTTGAGGTTATTCAGGTTTATTATGAAAATAAATAATCCATTTTCGAAGCAAATCATTTTCAGTGATGAGGCACATTTTCAGCTCAGTGGATTCGGCAATAAGCAGAATTGCCTCATTTGGGCGAATGATAACACTAGTCAACAGTCAAAATGTACTCGGGATGCGATAATTTTTTCTGTGTAGATAACCTTGACATGAGCTCGAAAAACGCAATAAAATTTTTTTTTTTTCGTTTGGTTTTTGTTTTATTTTTTTTTTTTAAATTTTAAAAATTTTTTTTTTTGGTTAATTTGTTTTCGTCCGGCATAACTCGGAACCACTAGCCTGATTTAATTGAATTAAATTTTAAAAAATTTAAAATTACAATTCCCTTAATCTGTTCATATATTGTTTTCCTATACAAGCAACAGTTTCCAAGTTAAAAATGAATATATAAAGGAAAAAAACTTATTTTTTGCCTAAAGATTTAAATTTTTTTTTAAAAATTCCATAAAAAATCCAAAATGAAAAAAATTTCAAATCTTATTACTTTTACGTAAAGTCACATAACCTATGAGCAAAATGAGACAAAGATCATGAAAATCGATGCACGCGTTTCGCTTTTATTCGCAATTGAGTAAAGGTATGAATTTCAAAAATTTGCTCGACATATGCACAACTTTGTCTATGGTAAGGTTTTTTCTTTTTTATTACAAAAAAAATTAAAATTTGTTAGGTGACAAAAATATATGACTTTTTGAAATTTTTAAAATTTAATTCAATTAAATCGGGCTAGTGGTTCCCGAGTTATGCCGGACGAAACAAATTAACCAAAAAAAAAATTTTTAAAATTTAAAAAAAAAAAAATAAAACAAAAACCAAACGAAAAAAAAATTTTTTATTGCGTTTTTCGAGCTCATGTCAAGGTTATCTACACAGAAAAAATTATCGCATCCGGAGTACATGAAATTTTTTTCATTTTGTTGAGTAGTGTAATCTAAGAGTGATTGTCGAAAAACCAATGCACCCACAAAGAGTGACTGTTTTGTGCAGTTAATGGGCTGGCGGCATCATCGGACCGTATTTTTTTCCAAAATGAGGACGGTCAGGCAGAATGGTGTTCGCTATCGTAAGATAATAACGAAATTTTTATAGCCCGATTTGGAAGATGGCAATATTAATATTGTTGAAATGTAACAAAAGCATTGTTGCCAAATTAAAATATGGTTGTAGCAACAATATAAATATGGTTGGTGGGAAAAAGTATTGTTTCATGGGTTTTATGTTAACAATAACATGATTACGGCAATCATAAAGGCAAAATCGTATTTTTTTTTAATTTGCCAATGTTATTTTTACGAATTTTACGCAATAATAGTAGTTTCTATATATAAATTAATTTTTTTTAAAACAAACTACGGATTAGTATAACTGAAATATTTTTAATAAATGAATTGTTTCTACTGCTAAATAAATCACTCCCTTTATAAATAGTTTTATGTATTTTTACATAACTTATTTAATAAAAATCTCTATTGTTGATTAAAAACTTAACCCAATCTTTACAAACAAATTTGGGGAATATAGCATGGTTGTGTGTAAGTCATACCATAATTTTTTTCTGCGTGAAAGAAGTCATTGGGCGCCAAGTCAGGGCTGTACGGCGGATGACCCTTCAATTCGACGTCTTGGCCGGTCAAAAAGGTTTTTCACAGTGCTACTCGTATAGGATAATGCTTCATCGCCATACAAAGATTTAAGTTCACCGATGCACTCTTGTCGTGATAATACAAGTTGTGAAAAATGATCGCATGAAAATATTGACGAGCTAATTCTTTTTTTTGCAAAATTGATTTTTTCAAGTCACTTTAAACAGCACAAATGATGGTCGTACGTCAAAGCGTTCTGAATACCTTTATGCTAAACACTACACTTAGTGTTGTCCAGGCCAACCAACCCTCGTATAGCATACACGAATCTAGGTATTCATATAGGACGAGTAGAATCTTGGCTATCTGACTGACGATAAAGCTCAACGAGACAAAATGCACACATGTAACTTTCACACTGAACTTAAGCCCATGTCCGACATTGAAATTAAACAATTTTCCTTTTTCTCTATCTGATAACGTTACATACCTGGGGATCCACCTGGATCTACGACTTATATGGAGATATTATACTCGTATAGAAACCAAGAAGACTCAGCTGAAGCTTAAGTTGTGAAAACTTCACTGGCTCCTGAACGCAAACTCAAAACTGAGTCTTAAATTCAAGGTTTTGCTATACAATAGTGTAATCAAACCTATATGGCTGAAGCTATGGGAAAAAGCAAGTTCAAGCAACCTTGACAAGATTCAGAGAGAACAACCGAAAACATTGGGGTTGATCACCGGCTCCCCTTGGTACATGAGGAATGAAAACATCCACCGAGATCTAAAAATACCACTCGTCAAAGATGCAATTCAAGATATCAAGATGATGCACAAACAGAAGCGCGAACGATACGGCAACTTCTATAGGCAACTTCTATAGGCAACTACGCAACTTCTATATACCTCAAGCACTTCAAGACTTTGAAGTGCGACCACACACGCGTAAATGATTGTGTAGAATCCTCATTTCTACTTCAAGAGTTTTAAACCAAACAAGGTTTAAATTCTCTGACAAGTGATCCTTATTGCAGTCAAAACACAAAACTGAAATGTCCGGCTATAAAAGTAGAGGCCTCAACCTCTATTTCACAAAGTTTACTCCAAATATGGTTTCAAATTCTCAGTTATGGGAACGCCCAAAAGTCGCGCATAAGAATAAAATCGTCCATGCCATTCAACAGTTTTAAAAAACTAGAGTTCTCTACTCTACAAATCTAGAGTTCTTTACTCTACGAGTATAAGCCTAGAGTTCTCTACTCTATCAATAAAAAATATTAAACTTATACAGTTGACATACCACTCGGAACAAATTAATGCAATTCCTGCCAAAAAGACGTAGAGAACTTGTATACTTATTGTTAGGCTCCTCCGGAGCAAATCCAATATAACCAAATAAAGCATTAATAAAAAAAATTCCAGAAACAAAATAGTGGAGGTTTCGATAGTTTGTCACATCTACCGATACTCTCGAGTCCATATCTGATATTGCAATGCTGTAAACAATACTCGGTTGAAATGCTCAAAGTTTTTCAGTACATACAACCTGAATCATTTAGTTGGCAAAAAATCGGTTGAGGCAACGAATCTGTTCTCTGGGTGTGGAAAAATCGTAGTTGCTGGAAACATGTTTTACACTTTTGGCATTTAAGCATTATCCTTTTATTTAGAGATAATGGCAACGTTTTGTAGTTGCATATCTTTTGCAAGAGTGGATGCCACAAGGAAGCAGCTAACTCCGTATATAGTAATTCATCTGAAATTTTACATTCCCTAGAGCATTGCAAGTTTTAAGACTTTTAATGTCTTTCAATATTTTTGCCTTGCTGGGTGAAGCTAAGCTAATTCTACCGAATCGCGGTGAAGAATTCTCGTGAAGAATTCTCGTCATCATTAAAGGCCAACAGATGTAGTTTTCAAAACTAAATCTCTGAAGCTGCATAAAAATCATTTCAAGGTCGCTGTTACTGTCTTCTATGACTGAGTGAACATTAATCTTAAAATGCTTCCAGCACATAAAAATGATATTTAAATATTGCAAAAGCACTTGTGTAGATGCCTTCATCGATTCTATGCTCATCGACGTTGCAACGAAATTTAGGACATTTCACAAAGTGGCAGCTGGCCTTTTGTGGCAAAGTTTTAAAGTTTTCACATAGAAATGCACCATTAAAGCCACAGTTTTTGCCTCAAATGTTTGTCCTTTTTTATCTGTGTGTATGTGTGTGTTTATGTCGTTGTTTAGTTTGCATAATGTTGATGTATGTGTGCAAACTTATTTGTGTGTTAGTGTGGGTAAATAATGCTGGTCTTCTTTTTTGTTTTAACGAAACAAAAGTTGGATTTTTTTGTTGCCGAAACCGCATTATAGCGTTTCTGGTCTTAGTAGTCGTCAGACTAAAAGCCTTTTAATGTTTCCATAGTTGATCTCCTCTGCTGTACAGCTATCCATGGCGTAGGACTTTTTGTTCACCATTTCAGAATTCGTTTCGAAAGGATACTTTTTTGTGCAGATTTTGTAGTTTATGCGAAAACACACACAGCGCTGCAGCTCTTCTAAATGCAACATTTGTTTAGCAGTTATTGCATTTTTTGAAGCCATTTTCCAGCACGCAGCAAAGAGGGAATTTATTTAAATAAATTTTCTGGGTGGGAAAAATGCAATAAGCGTTTAAACAAAACACTGAACGTTGAGCAAGAAAGTGAAACTCTAGCTGTAACTTGTGATATATATTTGATATACGAGCATATATACATATATAGCATTATCTAGAATGTACACGAATACAGATATACCAAGTTATTGCAATTTAATTTTGTTTTCCACCCGGGTTCTCAGAACAAAGTTTCAACTTATTTTGTTGTGCCATTAGAAACAATTTTGTTCGAGATTCTTTCGTTCGTTTGCTGTGCCCTCATTCTGTTCCAAGTTTTCCTCCATTCATTCATTTGTTCGTCGTCGGTGATGGCGACACTGTCACCTCCACAAGCTTTTCCTTTGTATCAATACAAAGAAAAAGTTTTTCCTTTAAATGAGCAACATACTGATGTTAGCCCCCCCCCCCCCCCACCCCTGATCTCCCAAGAAGCAGCGATGGTAGCTGGTATTCCAGATGGCAGCGGACAAAACGATAATTTAGGTACAGACATAATGCCTAGATGGGTGCATGGTGTGTTTTTCTGTTTAACAAAAACTCTGCGATACTGTGAAATGTTTAATATCGAAATAATAAAATCAATGACTTGGAATAAATTTGCCATTCAGCAAATTTCATTACGTGACAATAGCTTCTATTTGGTCTGGAGGTGGAGGAATGATAGCAAATATTTTCCTAATATAAGTATCAGTTTTTGTACTTTGTCAAATCAGTTAAAGTACTCGAAGGAAACAAAAGTACAATTGTTTCTTTACATGATATGAGGGTAATGATTTCGTTGAATGTGACATACTTTAGTAGCCAAACGTCGTGTGACAGGTCTAAAAAACCTTGCATCAAATCCGCGAGTAAAAAAACCGAAATAATTCTTCAGCGGTACACTCTTCGGCTAGGACATAGAGTCTTGTAAGACTTCAAACAAAATGCAGGCCTTACTGCGTCAAAGCATGGCGAAGCAGCAACAGCTGGCTGGGAAAAATTTCGCATAGTACGAGTAAGAATGGTGGAGAAACTTCAATTGTGTGAGGGTTGTGGGTATTTTTCACGTTATCATTCCGTTTGTAACACTTTGAAATGCTATCTGGAGACCCAAAAAAGGATAGATACTCGGAATCGTCGCAAAAATCTTAGATGATATAGCCATGTCAGTCTGTCTGTGGAAAGCAAACTATAGGTCGCCATCAAGTGGGCTGAAAATTTGCAGAAATATGTGCTAAATGACTGAGTTGGTTGGTATTGAAAATGGGCCGGATTGGTCAAGAGTAGAGTGTCAAAAAACGGGGTTTCAAAAACCCGCAATTTGGTTTTTTTTTAAACCGCGTATTGAAAAAAATAAATTGTGGGGTTTTTTAAAAGTAAAAAAAAACCGACACTAACAACATCCAAAGCCGAAAAAAACCAACAGCAAAACCGGGTAACCCTACATCAAATCCACAACATCATCGATCTGTATTAGAAAGGCTTTAGGCGTGGTAAATACACAACTGACCAGACCTTAACATTGCGTCAAATCCTTAAAAATTCTCGAGTAAAACCAATCCTTTCTTTGTCGATTATAAAGCCAAAGCGTGTTGAAACCAAATCTGCAGTTAAAATAGAAAGGACCTCTCCTAAGCATTCGATACAATGGGAGACCTCAGACAGGGTTATAATCTGTCGTGCAACTAGTTCAATATTTTGCGACAGTGAATTCTGGCAAAACCTGGACATGACACGTGGTTGAATTTAGAAAGCTTAATAATAGCATCACATATCGGGCGATCAATCTTAAGATTTTTTGAATATAATTTCCTCCAATTGTTGGCCACAACTACACCTCAGGGTGTCCATTCAGAGGATCCAATATTGGATAAATCGTTTGAGCATTATGACCGGTATGACGTTAATGACACGCGTAATGTTGGCTTCCAAAATCTGAATGGAAGCTGGATACGTAGCCCAAAAAAAAGTCAAAAGCCGTAATATAGGCGCCAACTCACCGGTCCAAAACGTGAACTTAGCTGCTCTTCGAAATGGCCTTTACGTTCTGGAATGACCTCTACGAAAATTGATTAATTTGACGTGAAGACAAACTGCTACGATTGGATGAGGTCTGTGGGAATAGAATTAAATCTTTCGCACATTCTAGACGATAGTAATTTATACGGGTTTGGTAGGAGGCTAACTCCTCAGTTTTTTCTCCCTATTTGTAAATCGGACAACATAAAACTAGCTGATACATGCACTTTATCAGCTCGTCTTTATCGGTCTAAAAACAAAGTTTCTTTAAAATTGCTAGTAAAGGGTGGGCCAAAAATTACCATGGGGTGAGAATATTTAATTACTTTTTCGTTTATATAGTTTTTCTTATTTTTTTCAGATTATATAAATAACACTTGACGAATATAAAGGGTGATCCAAGTAGAGATACTTTTTTCAATAGCCTTTTTATGAGTTGTGTCATGCTGTCATGTTATTTTTGTTTAGTATTGGTTGGCATTTCATTATGGAAAGACTTACGTCTGAACAACGTTTACAAATCGTTCAACTTTATTACGAAAATTCACGTTCTGTGAGGAATGTGTTTCGTGCATTTCATTCAACTTATGGTCAACATAATCGGCCTACTGAACGTACTATTCGCAAAACCACCTTGAGAACCAGCATTCATTATTGGATAATATTCGACCGAATAGACCACGTCCAGCACGCTGTGAAGAAAATGAAGCGGCTGTAGCTGAGAGTGTACACCAAGACCGTGGAGAGTCGATTCGACGCCGTTCGCAGCAACTCGGACTAACGTATGGAACGAATTGGCGCATTTCTTAAATTCTTAAATTGAAAGCGTACAAAATACAGCTTGCGCAAGAACTGAAGCCGTCCGACGTTCCCAAGCGACATCGCTTCGCTCTATGGGCTCTTGAAAAGTTCCAAGAAGATCCGACGTTTTCGAGCCAAATTTTGTTCAGCGATGAGGCCCATTTCTGGCTCAATGGGTATGTAAACAAGCAAAATCGCCGCATTTGGGACGAAGAGCAATCAGAAGAGGTTCAAGAGCTGCCACTTTATCCAGAAAAAACATTGGTTGGTGTGGTTTGTGGGCCGGTGGAATCATTGGGCCATATATCTTCAAAAATGATGCCGGTTAGAAAATAACCGTCAATGGCGACAGTTATCGTGCCATGATAACCTACTATTTGTTGCCTGAAATTGAAGCTCGTTATCTCGGCGACATTTGGTTTCAACAAGACCGCCGTCTTCACTTCCCAAACATCGCATCAATCAATGGATTTATTAAGAGAACACTTCGGTGAGCAGATAATTTGACGTTTTTGGCCGGTCGATTGGCCATCAAGATCGTGTGATATCATACCGATAGGCTTTTTCCTGTGGGGATATGTAAAGTCTTAAGTTTATGCGGACAAACCCGCTTCGATTCAGGCCATGGAGTAAAACATCAAGCGTGTCATTCGCTTGTTACCAGTCGAAATGCTCGAAAATTGGACTCAACGGATGAAATATGATAGAAAATTTGATATATGATAGAAAATTTGCAACGTCCTGCTCTTGAAAATAGACCTGAGATGTGGTTTCAGCAGGACAGAGTCACTGACCGAGACAAAAGGGCACTTTAAAGTAAAATTTTTTGAGAGCGAATAATTTCCAGACATTTGGAAGTTATTTGGCCTGCGCGACCGCCAGATTTCTCAACACCGACTTTTTTCTTTGGGTTTTTAAAGTAGCGAGTATATGTGAACAAACCCGAGACAATCCTTCAACTCAAGCCCAATATTGTGCAGAAATTCGAACGCTACAGCCACACATTTTGAAAGATGTTATGAAAAATGCTCTAAAACGAGCCCATCATTGCGAATCTGAAAACGGGTGTCAATTAGGTGACATTATTTTTCATACTTACAATCTGAAAACGAAAAAGTTAGTAAAGTTTTTTACCCCATGGTAAATTGTATATATGTGACATCGCATAGAGAAAGGGACCTAAGGGTAAAAAAATCAATTTTCATTTTTTTATGTGGACATCGAATGAGACCGATCCCATGCCCCAAAAGTGTTCCCTTCCAGAGATATGCGCATTTTATGAATGTGAAGTCGACGATTCTACACCAAAGATACACGTATTTAAATCTTTAAAATGGCTCTCCTGAACAAAACTGGTTTTAACCCTTAGGTCCCTTTCTATTTTGCTCGTCACATATACAATTGTTATGTCCTTAATGGAAAACTCTGTATATATACTCAGTAGGGACATAAATACTGTTACACACGTTTTAAGCTGTAAAATAAAAAGTACTGAATGTTTTGGGACCAAATATTTTTTTTATATATTTATTGATGAATATTGTATCCAAAAAGAATATACTTATTCGAATTGTCCGCCTTTTGCCTTTACACGCGCCTTAAGTCGCACTGGCCAATCGTCAATAGCTGCACGAACCTCGTCCATTGGACAATTTGCCACAGCTCGAACCAAAGCAGATCCAATGTTGGAGCATCTTTTGTGACAAACCTTGTCTATTTGTATTTGTATAGTTGACCTTTTGTAGTTTATTTTTCAGTTATTTTTAGGCTTGTGGTCATAAGCAAAAACCTTGTCCTCTAAAACCGTCCACAATTTGTAATCCAATGGGTTCAAATCTGGACTGCCTGAGGGGGAAATGAACGCTGGCAAATTGTTTCGAAGCCAGGCCTGGGACGTTTTAGCCTTATGGGCCGGCGCAGAATCCTTCTGGAAAGTCCATGACTGGATTTGGAACAGGGAATTGTTAAGAGGTTTCAAAACAGCTTCTAAAGCGGTTTCTTGGTAAACTTTGGCCGATGTTTTGACTCCTTGTTCGCAGAAATGCAGGTCAGTGACCCAATCGTAAGAGACACCCCACCAAACCATGACTGAAGCTGGGTGATGACTCTTTTCCACCCTTGGGATCATTTCAGATGCTTCCTTAGATGACCGCGCATACAGTCTATGATTTTCTTGTTACATTTTTCCTGAACGGTACCAATTTTTTCATCGGTGAACAAAATTTTTCTGAGCAAGTTATCAGCGTGCTTCACCAAAAGACGTTTGCATTTTTCAATCCTATTGTTTCTAAAGCTGCAGTCAATAAAAGTCCGGTACGTCGTTTGAAAGCCCCAAGTCCCAAGTCTTTTTTAAAGATTCGACTCATGGACTTTTGCGTGGCATTTATCTCACGGGCCATGATTTTCTGTTTTCGGAGCGGATTTCTGTGAATTCTTGATTTAACGGCTTTGATGACGGTGTTCGAAAAGAGCGTGGGCGGCCCGACCGGTGGCGGTCTTTTACATCTCCAGTCTCCTTAAACAGTTTTATGCATTGGTAGACGAACATGCGGCTAATCCCTAGTGGCCGGAGCGTTTTGAAAATATCCCTTTTTTCATTTCACACTTAAAAAGCGCTGTTACAGCGGTACGGTTCTCATTATCTGACCACTCCATGATGAAAGACTAACGTTATTGAGGTTAGCTTTCAAAACCCATATGACATTAACGGGGTATGTGCAGTTCTACTATTGTGTTCAATGTTGTAACAGTATTTATGTCCCTACTAAGTATAAGTATAAAATTATAAAAACAATTGTGTTATTTCGGCCAGATAACTAAATACATACAATTTAACCATCTGTTGTTCCAGTTAACCAATACTCGTGGTAACGACAATCAAATCCAAAGAGTACTTTCAGCAAATTTTCTATAACAACATTCAATACATGTACAAATTTAGTTTTAATAATCATTCTCAATAGTTAATGTTACCGATACTTTGTCTCTGCAACCTATACTGTCAGGTGCCACTACTGTAAATTGTGGTGGACTTTATGAACATTTGGTTGTAGCGATGGAGTATATATATATATATATATTCTATGTGTAGCAATCAACATTCGGTTGGCAAAACAAATTTGGTTGTGGCTACAAATTTTGTCTCCCTTTTTGTAAGTCGGACAAGAACAAGGTACAGCTGATGCATGCCCCAAATCAGCGCGTCTTTTCCGATGTCAAAATATAAGTATATTGTTCTCTGTAATTGCATCCTTTACCCGAAATAGAAGACACATCTCGTCTCCTGTTTGCCTAACAACTACGGCCACATTTCCTTAAATCCTAGTTATTGTTCATATATCTTATAATCCCACAAAGTTTGACTACAAAACTGTGCCGGTTTATTTTGTAACCGGATAACAAGTATTCTGTCGACAGTGATTAGTTGCAAACTTTTAGTTACCACCACTGCAAGCTTTGCGAAATTTGCATTTGCTTCATTTGTGCGGCACGGGACACTTGTACATCAAAAGAGGATTAGCCACAAAACTTTTTGATATCTTTTCTGTTCTATGCGTTGTGGGTTTTTTCTCTGGTTCATTTTTAACTATAAGACATACAATTTATTTTGTAATCACACAAGAACACCGAGGCAGAAGGATGAACACTTTGTCATACAAAATACACAAAAGGAATGTCAAAAATGTGGAGAGTTTGTTAAAAGGATGGGACTTAAAACCCCACTCAAAATTGAAAAAAAAACACCGAAAGTTCTAAATGAAACAAAGAGGAATGGCAGTAATGAGAGTCAGTGAGAAAAAAACAAACCTATTTTACTTTGATGATTGTATTCCCTTTACTTGGGTGAAAAAAACACCAAATTGATTGTCAAATGCAACTAATGGGAAAATAGGCAGTTTTTCGTTTAGGGGACGAGTACAAAAACCGGAAATCAAAAATGATTTCTTAAAAAAATAACCTCCTACCTAGCAATTATAACAGATTTTCTTAGCATCCTTTTGATGGTTGACACCCCTTGCGTTTAAGCTCAACTGTAATCGGTTGAAAAACGACTAACAACAACACTTGAGAGAAAAATGAAAAGGATTTTCAATGGTTTTCTGAAGTGGAAACCGCTTTATTTAATAAGAAAACTTTTGCTGAAGATAACTTTTCACCAAACAGCCACCCAGCCATGAAGCCAAACCATCCCTTCTCCAAATTCATGCTCCTCTGGCACTACGATGGTGCGCTTCAGCCCATTTCATCCCATCAAGTCCCGCCTTTTAGTGTCCGTCTGTCGGTTTATGTGCTGTAGTTGAGGAAAGAAGGCAACGAACATCACAAACTATGCCAGCAAACAAATTCTTGACGAGTTTTTATTTATTTATTTATTTTGTTTAAAATGTATTTGCTGTTTTCGCCTTTTCTTCTACGGGTTGTTCCCTTGTTCGCTTGTTTTTGTTTTCGTTCTTTATTTTTCGAAAATGATTTATAAAGTGGTTAAATTAATATGATTTATATATCGCCCTGCCGTAGAATACGGAAAACGACAACGCAAAAAGACAAGAATAGCAATAAAACCAAGAGCATAAACTGTCACTTTAAAATGGTTGAAAATATTTCTTGGAATCTGTTTTTCGTCTTCGGCTGTCCTCGCACTTATTTATTCCTTTGAGCTGACAGCATATCCTGAGACTTTGGATGGATGGGTGTGGGCGACAATAATTTCTGTTAAAGTTCTCTTAAAGCCCTTGTTAAATTTTATGTTTTCCTTTTAGCTTAAAGTCAATTTTATAGCCGCTTAGATGACGATATATTTTATTTGTACTCGTAGCATCCTACTGTTCTTGTCCTCGTTTATGCTGATTACATTAGACGATGAAAGGAAATACAGATGAGCTTGTTTGGGTAATGTGACTATTTTTCGCAGAATTTGTTTCTAATGCAGTGATAATTCACTTCAGAAAACAGTTTCATTGCCGCAACCGGACATTTTGACAACCAAGTCATTAAGTAAGCATGAACCTCGAGAATTGCATTAGTACAACCGAAATGTAGTTGGTTCTCTAAAATTTTCCGTATTTGGAACTGGAGTATCGTTGGAACATATGAAGTTTCCGAACATCCAGAAAAGAATGTTTGAATATTAAATTCATAAGGAAAACATTTAAGATTTTCATATGATTTAAAAAAAACTGTTAGTTTACGCCTACTTACGAGGGCGGTTCGGAAACTTCTTAGCCAAGCACAAAAAGCGCGGTATAAACAGAAAAAAGTTAAGTGCTTTGGAAACTTCCAGCTCTGCTATGAACACATGCTAAATTGCTTCGATCTGGCAACTCCTTCATATAGAAACAGGTGTTCACAAAAGACGCATCCGCGATTTTTTTACAATGTAAAAATTAGAAATGCGTGGTGTCATTAAATATTTACATAAAAAAGGTTTATCGGGACAAGAAATTCATAATGATATGGTAAATGTGTTAGGTGAAAATTGCTCCTTCATATGCAACAGTAAAAAATTGAGTTGCTGAATTTTAACGTGGTCGTACAAGCATTGAAGATGAACCACGTAGTGGACGTACAAAAACAGCAACAACAACAGAAATTGTAGCCAAAGTGCATGATATGGTATTAAATGGTCGAAGAATAAAAGTGCGTGAAATAGCTAATATCATGGGCATCTCAAATGATCGAGTCCATTTAATTTTGCATGAAGAACTACAGATGAAAAAGCTTTCTGCAAGATGGGTGCCGCACTTGTTAACAGTCGACCAAAAACGCATAAGAATGAACATTTCTCAAGCTTGTTTGGATCGTTTTCAGCGAAATAAAATGGATTTTAAGCGTCGTTTCAAAACTGTTGATGAGACATGGATCCACCACTATACTCCAGAGACAAAAGAACAATCCAAACAATGGACTGAAGCTGGAGGAAGTGCCCCAAAGTAGGCAAAAACAATTCAATCGGCTGGTAATGGCAACGGTTTTTTGGGACTTCAAAGGAATTTTATTGATTGACTATCTGCAAAAGGGTAAAACAATAAATTCAGAGTACTATTGCAACCTTTTAGATCAATTAAATGTACAAATTCGAGAATAACGTCCTGGCTTACAACACAAAAAAATAATTTTTCATCAAGACAACGCACCAGCGCACAAGAGTGTTTTAACAATGGCTAAAATCAACGAATTAAAGTACGAGTTGCTTGACCACCCACCTTATTCTCCTGATTTAGCTCCCAGTGACTTTTACCTGTTCCCAAATCTAAAAAATTCCTTGCTGGCAAGCGTTTTACCTCAAATGAAGATGCAATTACAGTTGTAAACCACTATTTTGAAGACCTTGAGGAAAACTATTTTAATTAAGGGATAGAATTGCCAGATAAGCGTTGGACTAAGTGTATTGAAGTTTCAGGAGATTATATTGAAAAATAAAAATATTTTTGAAAAACTAACTATTCTCTTTCATTGATTGGCTAGAACTTTCCAAACCGCCCTCGGAATACAAACAGAACAATAGTTAAAAATCGGTAGATAAAAATCTATATAAAAATTCCGTTCCAAAAGAAGATTTTTTTTTAAACTTATTTTTATTATTTCAAGAAATGTTTACAATGGTAAACATCAGCACCCTTAAGGCATTATAGAGGCTAGTCGACAACAATATGGCAATAATAAAATAATATCCAAAAAAAATCAAGAAAGTTATAATGGTAATAACTCAAAAAATATTACTAAAACGTTATTTAAAATTAGTTATACGAAATGAATGTCAGATAAGAAGCATTTCAATATTTTGCAATAAATATTCTTTAAGTTTACTTTTAAAAAGAGTGATTGACCTTGAACTTGAAACAAAACGAAAGAAGACAGCAAATAAAGAAATATCAAGCAACTACAATAAGAAATAGAAAGCTATTGTTGTTGTTTCTACATCATTTTGCAAATATCGGATTAGGGTGACCATCTAATGTATTAAATTATATGAAATATCAAAACAAAGTAACGCAACAAAATTTAATAATAAAACTTAATGTATAGTAATTTAAGTATCCAACAAGCATCGAATTATATATTGAGAGATTTTTTGCCAAAAAAAAACAAAATGGCGGTGGTGGCCGATTTTTCGCATTTCCAAATTTCTCAGCACAATTCAGCATTGCTTTTTAAATTCAAAAATTACCTTTAAAATCTGTGGCAAGTTGTTATATTCAACGCTACCCCTGTGTTCTATTCTCTGTTGGGTTGTCTCTAAACGACATATTGATAAACTAAATTTTGATCATTTCTGGTGCTAAAATGATGTTGTATTCTGCTGAATCTTATACTGTGGTGACCGATGTACTCGTAATGTATTACTTTAAAAACATGCATTAACAGTTGCATCTTATGGAAACCATAAACAGGTAAAACATTCGTTGCTATATTTTTATACAACGAAAAAGTAGAGTATCTTCTAGGTAAATTATGTATTGTTTTTAGGGCCCGATTTTGCAAAATTTGTAAGGATTTCAAATCGGAGTTCTTTTGATATCCATATATCATGACCATGTAGTTTAGGTGGCTTTCAACAATATCAAATATCTACATTTCTCATTAAGTTGGTATTTCATTTTGTGTTAAATGTCTATAACAGGGGCAATCTTTTTTCGCAGCTTTTCAATATGAAGTTTCCAGCATAAGTTTTGTTGCAAATGTATGCCTAAATACTTCACACTCGATACTTCTGAAATTTCTTTACCGTCTATTAAAAGTGAACAATTTTCTTCATTACGATGTGGTTTAAACTTTATCAATTTGGTTTTGTTTGCATTTATTATAAGTTTATTCAGCCTCGCATATTCAACTAGTAGTGCAGCATCTCTTTCAACGAATGTCTTCAAAACAATATTGTGTTTATAGGGATAAAGTAGGCACAAATCATCCGCATACATATAAAGCTTTCCAGTTAGTTGAAGGTTATTAACCCTAGGATAGACTACTTGGTCTGGCCAGACCAAATTTGACTTTGAGCGCTTATAATTTTTTTTAAAGGCAAAAATTAAAAAATTGAGGGTGTTGATATCTATAAGGGAAGTATGCTGAATCGGACGAATTCAATTTTGACTCGAAAATTTCAAGCTAATGGGGAGAAATTCCCGTTGGAAAAAAATTACCACTAAACTAACCTCTTGGTCTGAGTAGGCCACAGCAATCAAGCTATGAGTTTACTCATGAAACCCTCATGAAAGGTAGAAGTTTGCCTTTGTCTTTGTTTTTCTCTTTATTTTTATTTTTGATTTTGTTTTGATTTTTATTTTGTTCTGCCTATGAAACCGAAGCAATCGATCTAGAAGTTTTGTTTTGTTTCTATTTTTACATGAATAGATTTCTCAATAAATCATAAACAGATCAGTCGTCGGTCTACATTCGAAGCGTAACACGTGTTTTACAGTTATTTTGTTTTGGTAATCTTTTATTGCTGTTTGTGGTGAAATAATATGGCTTCTTCTAGTAAAAACTTATCGGGACTTGAAGCTAGTGAAATGGTCGTAAATAGACCAGCCAAATTTCAGCGTCTTACACCTGCTGAAAGAGAAGTTGCCGAAGAACGCATGATGTCATTTTTTGCTGATAGCGACGATGAGCAAGAACTATTTCCTTGCTCTGATGATGACGACGACGATTATGTTCCAGAATATAGTGCTAAGGATTTTGCGTCTGATGAGGAAACTAGAGATTAAGACGCGGAGCTTGTTGAAGATTTTGATGATGGCGACGTGGAAAATGAGGTTGAAACATTAGCTGCTGAAAGTGGTGAAGGTGAATGTCAACAAAGTAAAGCTGGCATAATGTGGTTGAAAAAACCACCATCAACGGTTAGAACACTAGCGCATAACATTCCAATTCTTGCTAGAACTGGCCCGTCCAGAAAGTTTCTACCATCTTCATCATCTACCTACCGTCCACTATGTGCCATTTGTAATTTAACATCGAAAACTAAGCGCAAAACCCGTTTTCGGTGTGGAATATGCGGAAGTGCTATGTGTCTGCAGCATGGAAAAGAGTCAAAATCCTACATTTGCGATGACTGCCAAGTGGTAAACTAATTATAAGAATACTTATGTTAAGAACTTTAATTTACTTCTTGAAAAATAAACATGAAATTTGATTTTATCAAAAAAGAGGATGTTTTACCTTTTTTGTATATTATTTTTTGTGACCTTTTTACCTTATTTTGGAAGTATGTAGATACAGTTTCGCTTTAAATGACTATGTATAACACATATCAACAATTTTCATATGAATTAAGACCCCATGATTAGGTATACAGTATGTTTATAGCCAAAAATCTGTCTATTATAGTCATGTGGTCTGGCCAGACCAAGAGGTCAATTTAGTGATCGAAAGCTTATCGCCTATCCTAGGGTTAATGTCGTTTAAATATATTTTAAAAAGCAATGGTTCCAAGACGCTTCCTTGCGGCACACCACACTTAAAACAATTAAAACTGAACTTTTGTTTTTATTTATATGGACATATTGGGTGCGATTTTCCAAATAGCTTCTGAATAGTTCAAGCTCATTATTCCGTATACCATAAAACGATAAATTTTGGCTCAACATTGAATGATCAACTAAATCAAATGTCTTGGAAAAGTCGTAAAACAAACCACAGACACCAGAGGACCCTATATCGAGTACCTCGCATATATTGTTAACGACATTGACGACCGCTTCTTCTGTCCCGCAACAATTACGAAAACCATATGTGACAGCGCATAGAGAAAGGGACCAAGGGGTAAAAAAATCAATTTTCATTTTTTTTTTCTTTTTTTGATGTGGACAACATCTGAGCATCGAATGAGACCGATCCCATGCCCCAAAAGTGTTCCCTCCTAGAGATATGCGCGTTTTATGAAATTGAAGTCGACGATTCTAAGAATAAAGACTTTTGTTCCAAATAAAATTATGTCGGCTAAACCAGCCAAAAACAGTTGGTTTAACCAGGCATGCAGGGATGCTGTCAGATCAAAAAAAGGAAGCGTTCAGAAATTGGCGTTTGGACAAAAACTCCATTACTGAACTGCTGCGTAAACAGGCAAGAACTTCGTGTGCCAGAGTGCTTAGGCGTGAAAAGTTTCTTTACGAGCAACGTCTACGTACAATGGTTCTTACTTATCCCAGGGGAAGTAAGAGCTATTGGTCGTTTGTAAGGAGAGTAAAGGATAGTTCTTTATCTATCCCCACTCTTGTTAAAGACGATCAGGCATTCACAGACCCGGTTGATAAAGCTAACCTATTGGCTGAAATGTTTGCAGGAAATTTTTCCTTGCCAGAAAGCTATCAACCACTCCCCGTGATCGAAAACGTATCTAGTTCCATGCCTGAGATATTTTTTCGAACTCGTGGAGTTAAAAGGGCTCTTGCGAATCTCGATGTTAGTAAGTCCCCGGGCCCGGATGGTATCTCGGCACTTGTCCTATGTAAGTGCTCTTCGACGCTAGCCCGTCCATTAAACAACCTTTTCAACCTTGCTCATCGTGCAGGAGTCTTCCCAGTGTATTAGAAGGTTGCGAACGTCCAATCCCTAAAAAGGGTGAAACCAATAATCCTGCGCATTATCGGCCCATTGCGATTTGCTTTGCGCTCTACAAGGTAATGGAGAGCATGGTCAACCACCATCTTGTGGGGTATCTGGAGTCCAACGACCTACTTAATGATCGACAGTATGGCTTCTGTAGAAATCGCTCTACGGGAGACCTGATGACTTTCCTATCGGAGCGTTGGAGTCGGTTCATCCACCACTTTGGTGAGAGTAAGGTCGTGGCTCTAGATATCTTCAATGCCTTTGACAGAGTCTGGCACTGTGCACTCTTACCAAAGCTGATGACTTTTGGTGTCGGTGATACTTTCGCTCGTTTTATATCGCACTATAAGAGTTGTTGTAGATGGGTTCTCATCCAACAAACATAGGCTTACTGCAGGAGTACCACAGGGCTCTGTCATTTCTCCCTCTTTATTTCTAATTTTCATTGACGATCTTTTGGGTCAGACCGTGACTTCAATCTACTCTTTCGCGGATGACAGCAACCTCTGTCATTCATATTCATTCGACCGTAGGCCGAGTCTTCAAGATATTGAGGATAAAAGGCGAATTATGGATGAGACACTTGGCCGGGATTTACAGGCCATTTCCGAATGGGATCGGTAGAGTAGATTTTAATGCGCGCAAGACACAGTGCTGCTTGTTGTCTCACAAGCGATTCATTGACCCGTCAGTACCGTCATTATCTATTGATGGTACGGATATCGAACAATCGGATGCCCTTGATGTTCTGGGCATGAAAATACAATGTGACGCTCGATGGGCGAGGCATGTGTTCGAAGTGTCGAAAGAAGCATTCAAGTGTATAGGCTTTCTAAAGCGGTGCAAGAAATATTTGACTCCTTCTGATCTCTTCGATATCTATGCAACCTACATCCGGCCAAAGATAGAATACAACTCCCATATATAGGCAGGTGCTCCAAAAGCATCCTTGGAGCTACTTGATCGTGTCCAAAGGAGGGCGATGGTGTTGATAGGTGACAGTTGGGTATCCAACTCTATTGTCTCCCTGAAGCATCGTCGGAATGTGGGTTGTGTGTCGCTATTCTATCGTAACTTTCATGGTGTGTGTTCTTCCGACATTCGTCGTCTTATTCCTGACGTGAGGATGTTTGGCAGGAATACACGACTTTTTAGGAATTCACACCCATTTGTTATCGATTGGCCGGTTGACCGCACTATACACTACAGATTAAATTCGTTTTTCGCCCGTACTGTCCGTATGTGAAATCGACTTCCGACGAATGTATTTCCCACCAATTACGACATCCACAAATTCAAGTCAAATGTCAACAAATATTACTCCTTCTTTCCCTCTTTCCCCCTTGAACTCCCTTACTTTCCACTCACCAACGCAATGCATCGCATGTAAAGGGGAAAAAAACTATGCTAAAATTTGAACGAAGCACTCGTGAGTTTGTTGCTTTCCAATAACGCATATTTTGTTTCTTCTCAGCAAAAAATGAGCTTCATCGCTAAAGATAATTTTTCGATGAAATTCATTCGTGAAATTTTGCCAGGGCCTCTGACTTAGAATTTCGGAAGTAATTTTTAATGGTTTCCAAACGTTGCTCGTAAGTGAACTTTACCATGATGACAATGTTGACTTCGACTAACGTTTTGGCACTAAAAGAAAAATGCAAATGTGTGAGGGTGCGTTGACTTAAAGATACGAAATTGGCATGTCCCTATTGGAAAACGCGTTATTTCTTCATAACTTCTGAAGCTCAAGGTTTTCATCATATGTTATATTAAGATACATTTCTTAGTTATTTGCAAAGTTTTGTGGCTATTTATAACGTTTGTCATGCCAGCAATGAGATAATAATCGTTTTATAAAATTTTTATTCAATTTATTGGCATCGCTGCCTATAAATAATTGCTCATGTTTTGTTTTCCCTCAAAAAGAAGTACAAAGGAAAAGATAAAATAAACGATATATTTCTTCCGGCCACCAAGAACTGCGTAGATTTCTGTGTTTAATGTAAGTTCCAGCAATGTTCTGTTCTTTGTCAATCGGGATCACTAATCCCCAATTTCTATAACTTTTTTCCTTTTTATTATTAAATGTAATATGTGGCAGCTGGAGCTAAAAACATAAAATCGGTTGAATATATGTGTTTTTTTTTAATTTTAGTAACTTTCTCTGTCAGTCCAAACGACTAACTTCTGTCAAATTTCCTCAAGATTAGATGTAATATGTTGCCACTAGAGCTAGAGACAAAAAATCCGATTAATATATATGTGTGGGAGCTAAACCTACCTTTTTTTTGAATATCAATAGCTTCCTTACTTTTGCAAAATTTCATGAGAGCGGACAACAATTCCGATCTGTAGTTTGTTTACAAGTTTAAAGTGGACGGACGGACTGACAGAATTTCATGAGAGCGGACAACAATTCCGATCTGTAGTTTGTTTACAAGTTTAAAGTGGACGGACGGACTGACAGACATCGTTAAATCGAATGAGCTGGTGATTCTGAGAAGATTACCCACGTTTAACTCAAATACAGGGTGGTGCACAGTACGTAAAAAGTTGTTTTCTCTGCGATTGTTAGTATGAAGGTTTATTAATATATATGATTCGACATTTACGGTCTAACATCTTCTAACGCAATTACTCATATACAATTAAATTGCATTTTTATACATTAAAAAAAATGAAATACATTGACTAAAAAAAATATTTGAATTTCTTATTGTAGCACAATTGGTGCGCCATCCTGTATTTTTGATAGTTACAAACATATGCCATGAAACTAACTTATAATACCATTTTTTACAGAGTGGTGCAGGTTTTTAATAACCTCCAAATTAAACATCGTTTTCAAATTTTAATTTAAGGTGTAGTTTTTCCGGGGTGAGACTACCTCACGATTTTCCATTATACTGGGAAAGCCTCCTACACAAAACCTTTTATTTTTTTTTTGCATTTAATCTGTCAATTATTACACAAAACTACTTTGTTCATCATTCACCTCCAATGGAGGCCAATACATAAGTGAAGACACTTGAAAAACATCCTTTAATTAGGCAAAGTAATTAAGGTTTTTCGCAGAAACAATTGAAATCTAAAGTTTAGCATTTAACAAGAAAACACACGCCAATTCAGCAAAGTAATTCATTTCAATGCAAATGTGAAGAGTACCTTAATTTATTTAAATGACATTTAGACGCTAGCACACACACAGGCGTCCCACCATAAACTCTTTTGGCACATGCCGAAAGATCCGATACGGGGCAAAACGTAGACTTTTCCGTGCCAAAAATGTGTATACAAAAGAACAACAATAAAAATTCTAACAAAAGAGAGGACCTTGAAATTTTTCTAATGCAATTTAAGAACTTTGTAGCATGCCGAGCCCTCTTCGGCTATTCAGTCGAGGGGGCTTGACTCTATTAAATTAAACTAAACGAGACCGATGGAGAGCGACAACGAAAGGGCGAGAGAAACCCATTTCGAAAACACACTCAAAGTGGACTTACCATAAATGCAAACTGCTAACAACAAACAGAGGATGCACAAGACGCCGAGGCAGATGAAGATGAAAATTTGAAAATTCCAAGTTTATTAGAAAACGCAACGAAAAGGGTGGTACGAGTGAGTAACACGGTGCAGCACCAAAGATGTGGCCAAAATAACGTCAAGTACGGAAACGGAAATAATGGCACAACTTGCACGGCAGGGTGTGTATGTGAGTGTGTGTGTGTGTGTTTGCAAGTGTTGGAAAACTGGCAAATGCCTTCAAGTTCAAGGATAATGATTAGCATGCACTCACTCTGTGGTTAGCTGGCAGGCAGGCAGGCAGGCCGGCGTTGCTCTTCCTCTACTGGCTGATATAGTTGTTGTTGTTGCTGTTGTTATTTATTTTCGTATTGTAAAGTTCTCTTACGCGTGTGTCGGCGTCGTTCTCACACATGTCCATACACATGGGCACATCAACTGCTGCTAGAATGAGTGCGTGTTTGTGTGAGTGTGCCTACGAGTACCGTGGGCAGCGGCAGCAAAACAACAGCTTTTACTTCATCACTAACCCACTGACACTATGGCAGCACAGACACACGTAAGAACACGGTGGCCCCTGTGCCAGGACGAAACATTCTGCTTTATTTGTAGTTGTTATTGTTGTTGTTATTGCTACAGCAGTGGCGTTTTAATGTTTTTGTTGTTCTGATGATAAATGTGATTTTTTTTCTGTTGCTGCCGCTGCTGCCTCTGCTGTTATTGCGGCGATATGTATGCGTTGTTTTCTTTTATTTGTGTGTGTGTTGGCAAAAAACAGGTCCTTTTTTCGCTGGTTAAACTTTATGGTACTTTTGGTTGCTGTTGTTGTTCTTGGTTTAATTTTGTCAGCCACTCGCTCATATATTCCATGATTTTTTTGTGAGTATTTTTCAGTTTCCGTTTTCACATTTATTATTTGTTTTTTTGTTGTTGTTAGTTTTGTTTTTGCTTCTGAAAAATAGAATTAAATTTAACCAAATATTATTTTCCACTTTTGGGGTTAATTGTATTACATCAATCTCTTAGTTATGACAATATTGCGTGTTATTTTCTGTAGCTTTTGTTTCTTGTTCAATGTTCAACCAGTGTGCATGTTTATTCATGAATTATTTTATACCGAAAGTTTTTAAATTGCCCCATAGTTCGAGTTTACAATGAGGAGCTTTGACATTTGCACTTTTTTTGCCAGTCTGCGTAAAAACGCGAATAAATTAAATTGGATTAATCAAACTTTAAAAACGCTGAAAGAAAAAGAATCACTGTTTTAAAAATAATTGTGAAGTTTTGCACAATTTAAGCGAATTTGCTTAAAATGACGTTAAAAAACCCCTTCGCGCACAGAGAACAGAATTTTTTTCCAAACCGGAATAAAAACGTATTGTATTTAATTTTCATATTTAACGATTTTAAAATAATAATTCTGTCATTTGAATGAAGAGCAGTTTTTTTTTAAACAAATGGGTTTTACATTCGATTCTTATTAAATTTTAAGCACAAATGGAACGATTTTCTGCATCAATTGGAAATCATAATACGGTTTTATGTAAAACATTGTACGGTTGTGATGATCATAATATGGTTTTGCGGATCATAGTATGGGTGAGTGTAAATCATTTAATGGTTGTGGGGATCATAGTATGGTTGTGTGTGATTCATTGTTGTTAGACTCATCATATTGTTGTGCCTCAACCTTATACTTACAAAATTATGATGCTCTTCGAATATTGTCATCCCCACCCATTTTTTTTCTGCGTCATCGTCAAACCATCTGTAAAATGTCTTGACTTTGAGAAAGCATTTGACACCCATTCACATTAAGCAGTATGGTCATTATTACGTTGCAAAGGAGTCCCAGTGCCAACCTTTTCTCTGATGCCAACTATGAAATTGGAGACAAAATTACATGCAGAAAATAACCTCTCGTGTTGTTTTTTTAGACGCAGTTTTTTCGGAGTTGGTGTTTTTGACAGCTGTCACTTGATTTTTGCTCAGTTTGGTTTGCCATTTCATAATGAATAGACTTACTTCGGAACAACGTTTGGAAATCGTGGTGAATGGGCCCAAAACGAGGTGGCCACCGATCCTAATTTTTACAAGGAAATTTTGTTCGCCGATGAAGCTCACTTTTACTTAAATAGGTACGTAAATAACGAAAATTGTCGCTTTTGGAGTAATGAAAATCCACAAGCCAATGTTGAGACGCCGTAACATCCTCAAAAAGACACTGTTTGGTGTGGGAATCATTGGTCTATATTTCTTCAAAAATCAAGCCGGCCATAATGTTACAGTCAATGGGGAACGCTTTAGAGCCATGATAAATGTCTTTTTCTTGCCTGAATTGAGGATGTAGATGTGCACGACATTTGGTTCCAACAAGACGTCGATACATGTCATGCAGCCAACGAAAACATCAATTTATAGAAGGAATCTTTGGTGAGCGCACTATCGCACGTCGTGGGCCTGTGACTTGGCCTCCAAGATCGTGCGACTCCAAGTTCTCGTAGGATCCCACATAATTTGACAAATGCTCAAAAAAAGGCTCGCATGGATTGGTGCAAAGAGATGTTAAAAAAGTATAGCTGCGTTAGCTCAAAGGCAGTGTATAACAATGTCACAGGTGACGAATCATGGATCTATGCATATGAACCCGAAACAAAACAGCAAGTATGGGTCTTTCAAAACGAGCCAAATCCAACAGAAGTTTTTTGTGGAAGAAGTACATCGAAGCAAATGATTGCGCTTTTTCGGTATAACCGGCCATGTTGCCACAGTGACTTTAGCGGAAAGTAGGACGGCCAATTCAACCATCTGTTTGCCAACAGTGTTCGAATGAGGAAAGATAATAAGAGAAGGCGGATCATTTTGCATCACGACAATGCGAGCTCTCACACATCAGCTGAAACTATGAGCTATTTGACCACTCAAGATGTCGAATTGATGGGCCACCCACAGTACACCCCTGATTTGGCACCCAATGACTTCTTCTTATTCCCTAGCATCAAGAAAAAAATGCATGGTTAACGTTTTTCATCGCCCGAAGCAGCTGTTGAAGCGTTCAAAAATCATGTTTTGGAGGTGTCTCAATGGGAGTGGCAAAAGTGCTTCGAAAATTGTTTTGTGCACATGCAAAAGTGTGTTGATCTCAAAAGGAAAATATTTTGAAACACAATAACACCGTTTCCAATGATAAATTATTGTGTTTTTATTGCCGGACCCGAGATATAAAAAGGAACCCTCGTTCAACACGTAGATTCATTTAAACACAAATTCTTAAAAAAAACCTGACCGATTTCCAACTAATTTTACGGCATGACTAGATAAAAACCATTTTTAACAACAATGTTGTTGCTATATTATACTCGTACTATAATGTTGTTGGTATTTCAACTATAATTTTATTAACTTACATGCAAGGCACAGTTAAGAAACGCAACAGCGGAACGAACCGACATGTACGGGAGCTCAGTGTGGCAGCAAAAACACCCAAATGTCAACAACGGTGACTTATGAGCAATTTCGAATTAATAAAATTTGCAGTAGCATCAACAACAGCATAAATGAAGTATAGCGAATACGAGTACACCTGAAAGTTGGCAACAGCATACATACACACTATATAGGAAGAATGCTCTTCTAGGAAGGTGACAGGGCCATACATACGTACGTTGATATGCCCTTTATCAGAGTCCCCAACTTTTGCTTCTTCGGTTAAATACCAACAGCGATTCGCTCCCTTTGCAAGGACAGCAACAAAAAAAAAGACGGAAACATAATAAAATTTGCCAAATAAGCAAAAACGAAAAAAATAATAAAGAACTTGAAAGTTTACTTTTTTATTATCTCTCTGAAACAGCAGTCTTTGGTTGCAGCAGCAGAAAAAGTATTTTGATAACGATTTTCTTTTGAAAATATCAATCATTTGGCAGAGCTCACAGAAAATCTCAAGAATGCCAAAAGCCGGAAAAAGAAAGAAAGCATAGGAGAAAAAATAAAATAGTAGGGCAAAGATAATAATACTCATGCATGTTGAGGTTAAAACACATCCGCGTACAATGGCATGCTGTCTCTTCCACAATTAAGGAAAATATAAAAGAAATTCGTTGGTGGAAAACGTAGATATATGACATTCATCTCCCACCTTATTTCCCTTTGCCCTTACCAATCTTATCCTGTCTCAGACAGAAATGTGCGGTTGCGAGTGGAGTGGTATTCAAATATGGCAAACTGAAATCATGAAGTTGCCTTCAAGTAATCAATTCTTAAGTATGTATTTACCGCAACATGTCATTAAGGCAAAAAAACATTTCTCTTAAATCTGTTAATTAAACATAATAAAATTCTAATTCTCAATGACCGGGATCTTAAAGAAAAGTAATACTATTTCTACGTTGTCACACGTTGTTTATTGTGATTCAATTACAACACTTATTGTCAAGCAATTAAAAATAAATTTTTAAAATAATTAAAATAAATGGTGTTTTTAAGCTGCAAGAGAACCCTCGATAACAATGGTTTGACAGATGATAGTGTCAAACTGTGTTGACATTTCGTTTCAATAAGGATTGCATTGTCGTCGTGAATCAGGCGATGTAGAAGGCTTCCAAATTATGGAAATTTACTTTGAAAAAATAAATCTGTTCACAAAGTTCTCAGAAGATAGAGAACTGTGTTTAGTGATGACGGTAACTCTGGTTAAGTAGCTACACAAATAAGCAAAATTGCAGTTGTTTGAACCACAAAGTCGTCTACGAATTACCATTAAATTCATGTAAATTGATTGAGAAAGGAGCTGCCCTGTGGTTAATATTGCTACCGAGTCAAGCTGCTTGAATTGTTGATTCCAAAAATTAATCAGCTTAGCATCAACGACATTTGATTTTAACAGGATGGTCCAATTGGCTATACAGCTCGCTTAACAGTCAATTTATTGCGAAATCAATTTGATGATAACTTAACTTGCAGAAGTGGCCCAGTACACTGGCCCCCTCGTTCGGGCGATTTAAAGCCATTTGATTACACTTTAATGGGCTATGCGTTGGTTTATGCCGACAAACCAGCAACTTCCAGGCATTAGACGACAATATTCCAGCCATTGATTCCATATGGCCAGATTAATTGGAAAAATTAGTCAAAAATGGGACTGATGAAGTCGACTATGTGATTCGTAGCCGCATAGTCGAAAATCATATTTAAAAAATAAATGCCATGAAATTGTCTACCTGTTTGTAGTAAAAACAAGTGGACAGATTACGGCCGTGCGAGAGTTGGATTACGGTCCAATATGAAATTTTTGTCAATGGGCGTGGTAAATATATATATTTGTTTACGAGATATAGCCTTTTAATGTTCAGGGTTGTATAGGCGGACCACCAACTTTAACACAATATAGTTTATAACTCGTAATATGCTTATAAATTTAAATACTTAAATTTAAGTCAAAATTTTTGTATTTGACCTCTGAAAACACCATCAAGGGTCATATCTAGGTCAAAAATTGTGCAAGAGAAAAATGTTTGCCTGTATATTTGGAACACAAATGCTTAAGGTGTATTTTCCGAAAGTCGTCTGGCTTACGAGTTATAGCTCACCAAAGCTTGCAACTAGTGTTACTCCATTTTTAGAGCTAAAAGTCGTGACGGACTGGACTGGCTGGTTTGCATCCGGTTGAAACAATTTTTGCACGGATATTTATGATATTGGTGACCAATATACTAGAAAATAAGCGGGGAGCGGAAAAAATAACACTTATTGTTTTATAGGCGCTCTAATGCTTATCCATGATTTCATATTTTATTTTATGCAATTTTTTAAGGGGATCGTGACACCGCCTACTTTTCCTTCAGGATGTATTTCGATCCATGTGAACATCATATATTCCAAATACCTTCGTCATGTCTCTCACAGGTGAATATATGTGACGCGCAAAATAGAAAGGGACCTAAGGTTAAAAACCAGTTTTGTTCAGGAGAGCCATTTTAAAGATTAGGTCCCTTTCTATTTGCGCTTAGAATCGTCGACTTCACTTTCATAAAACGCGCATATCTCTGAGAGGGAACACTTTTGAGGCATGGGATCGGACTCATTCGATGCTCAGATGTTATCCACATTAAAAAAAAAGTGAAAAGTTGATGAAAAGTTTTGTTCAGGAGAGCCATTTTAAAGATTAGGTCCCTTTCTATTTGCGCTTAGAATCGTCGACTTCACTTTCATAAAACGCGCATATCTCTGGGAGGGAACATTTTTGGGGCATAGGATCGATCTCATTCGATGCTCAGATGTTGTCCACATCAAAAAAAAGAAAAATAAATGAAAATTGATTTTGTTTTACCCTTAGGTCTCTTTCTTTATGCGCTGCGTACTAGGCGTGGTTATTTGGTGCTCGGTTATTATGCGAGTATGTGGTCGTTTAGGCGATTACTTTGAAAAAAAAAACTGTAGAAATGGCTGTGTGTACAAGTCCTGAACAACTCTTTGGATCATAAACAGTTTGATATGTAAGCTAAGTCAATAACAAAAAAAAAATTTACGAAAAAATCCACGCGAGTAAAAGCCGAGCTCGTTCAAGGATATTTTTGAATAACGGTTTACCTAAACACTTAAAATTTACATAACAAACTGTTTATGACGGAAATCTTTTATAGTTTTCGGTAAACAAAAACATTTTCTTAGTTTTGGAAAATGTTGTGCAGTTATCGCATTAGCGACCTCTTACTTGCTTAAATTTATACCTCTTGATCGATCAATATCAACCGTTTCAGCCCACCAATACATGTTTCTGCAAAATTACAGCCATCCACTCGCAGAGAATAGATTTGTTGCCACAACCGATTTGTTTCCAACTGAATTCACGTACCATCATATCCATCTATTCTACCGCTAAAACCGAAGAAGTATTGGCTACACCGCAATTTTTAGTAGTGCGAACTGACATTTTCGGTTGAAGAAAACAAGTATCGGTAACTCTAACAGATTAAGATGATTATTGGAACTGACTTTCTACATATATTGGTTCTGCTATAGATTGTTGGTTATAAGTACTTATTGCAAAAATTTTATAGTTTCCCCCTTGCAACGGGTCAACTGATGAGTGAAATAAATACGTCTTTGGATAGAAGTTTTGATAAGCATTGTAATGACCCCAATCTTAAAAGAATGAATTATGATATATAACAATATTTATTGCCAAGCTTTGGGTGGGCTTAAAACAGAAAAATTGCATCGCCACCAAAACAAATTGTTGTGCTTGTCCTTAATGGCGAAAATGCTGATCAAGTCTAAGTAATGTCGCTAAATTACAGTGAAGCCTGTTTTCTATATTCTGGAAAATACTTTGTTATTTATATGGCAGACCCTTTTTTTGTTGTGAGTGGAACTATAAAATAGTATATGGTTTATATGTTGATGTTGGAAAAACCAATTTAATGTTACAACAGCCAACTAAACAGTTTTGGTTTGCTCACTACAAATAACTAATCTGTAGTCATCGCCAAGTATTGGTTCCAAAGTAACATGAACATCACAATTGCTTGGTTTCCATAACCACCAGTTGTCACAACGAATAGTTAAACTGAATTCGGTGGGTATAACTGTGTGATTGAAAACTGCGATATGGTTGTGGCAACCAGCATATGATATTACGAACCGTGTTACCACCTCCTCCAAATCATCAGCCACACTGTTTACTGCTTGGACCGCAGAGGTGCGGTTGTCACTCAATGTGAAAGTCGATGACGTCAACATCCCGACCACCAACTACCCCAAAATCCTTGGGGTCACATTGGACAGCCTTTTTTGATCCTCTGCGCATGCTACAGCTATCTGCGATAAACTGAAAAGTAGGAACTAGGTCCTCAAGTCACTTGCCGAAAGTACTTGGGGAGCCGACAAAGAAACCTTGTTGACCTCTTACAAAGCGATAGGTCGGTCTGTAGCAAACTACGCAACACCTGTATGGTCGGCGAACGTGAGTACGACGCAGTGGAAGAAAATTCAGTCTTGCCAGAATGCCGCCCTTAGAACATCAATAGGGTGTCTTTTTATGTCTTCTGAGGACCATCTACATGAGGAGACGAAGGTCCTTACCGTGCACAGACACAATTTCCTGTTGTCTAAGCAATACCTGCTAGGGTGTTTTCGCTGCAGTCATCCTTACCGTCATCTCTTGAACAAGATGCCTCCACCCAGGCAGATCAGGTACGATCTTCATGATCTAGAGAAAGAGAGAGAGGTCCAGCGGTATAAGAGAGAACCTATAGATCATCGAAACTCTCAGGTAGGTTTGAACAACATTCACGCCGATGATGTCGCAGCAGCAGTATCCAGCCACCGTATGAATAAAGTGCTAATGGAACATCCCCCGGAGATTTCACCTGAGGAGAAGGTACTACCTTGGCAGACGCGCGTGGTTCTGGCGCAGCTGAGATCTGGATGGTGCAGTCGCCTCAATTCTTACTGGGCACGAATTAATGCTAACGTTCTGGACATCTGTCCCGCCTGCCATAAGGGACCACATGATGTACTGCACCTCTTCAATTGTCCGGCCAAGCCCACTCAGCTGACCACTAGGTCTCTGTGGACGCATCCAGTTCAAATGGCGCGTTTTCTCCACCTGGATATCGAAGCAGATCCCCCATAGACGAACAAGACTTCAAAATAAATATATTGTTGTTACAAGAACAACAACAACGAACAGTGTTACCATCAGTATTGTGGAATGTTGGCTATTACACTAGAAAGTTGGTTAATCCAACCAAATATTTGTAGTTCAGACCAACTTTCAACTGATTTTTTATCTGAGTGTGCGAAAATAAACTTCATACGATTTCGCTAAAGAAACTTTATCACGAAAATTTGCTAAAACGAAGGCAGAGAAGACAGGGTTGCAAAATGAATGTTTCCTCGCCTTTAAAAGATAACTTGGACCTACTAGGGCCGTCCTTTTTTTAATTTAATAGAATCACCTAAGTCTGTCATTTCCAGAAGAAATCATTCAACCCCCAAAAAAGTTTGAAGTTATAATAATAATATGTCATAACAGCGAACTAAATGGGGTTTGGTTACTACAAAGAATTTATCTGTTGACACCGCCAATTATTAGTAACAAAGTACCATGTACTTCATAACTGGTTGGTTGTCATAACCACCACTTTTTATAGCCAATAGTTTTACTGAATTCGGTTGGTATACTTAATTACTTACTTACTTAATGGCTGTAGGTATCGTAATATTATTGTAGCTTATATCTCATGGTATTTCGAACCATGTAACCAACAATACTATATAATGTTGGTTATTACAACATGAAGTATGTTTATCTAACCGAATATTTTTAGTTCGGACCGGGTATCAACTGATGTTTTTCTGTGTGATTTTTTGATTAGTAGTTTGATTTCCACTAACAGACATACGGACATCGCTAGATCATTTTAGAATTTTACGACGATCCACCAGTTTGGTGAGAGTAAGGTCGTGGCTCTAGATATCTCCAAGGCCTTTGATAGAGCCTGGCACGGTGCACTCATATCAAAGCTGATCGCATTTGGTGTCGGTATTACGTTGGCTCGGTTTATATCGAGCTTTCTTAGAGATCGCACTATTAGAGTTGTTGTAGATGGGTTCTCATCCAACAAACATAGGCTGACCGCAGGTGTACCACAGGGCTCTGCCCTTTCTCCCTCTTTATTTCTTATTTTCATTGACGATCTATTGGGTCAGACCGTGAATCCAATCTACTCTTTCGCAGATGATAGTAACCTCTGTCATTCATATTCATTCGACCGTAGGCCGAGCCTTCAAGATATTGAAGACAAAAGGCGAATTATGGATGAGACACGTGGCCGGGATCTTCTGGCCATTTCCGAATGGGGTCGAGTGAATAGAGTAGATTTTAATGCACGTAAGTCACAGTGCTGCTTGTTGTCTCACAAGCGATTCGCTGACCCAACAATATCGTCAATTTCTATCGATGGTACGGATATTGAACAATCAGAAGCTCTCGATGTTCTGGGCATGAAAATACATACACGTATTCGAAGTGTCGAAAGAAGCACTCAAGTGCATAGGCTTTTTAAAGCGGTGCAAGAAATATTTCACTCCTTCTGATCTTTTCAATATCTATACAACTTACATCAGGCCAAAGATGGAATACAACTCCCATATATGGGCAGGTGCTCCAAAATCATCCTTGGAGCTACTTGACCGTGTTCAAAGGAGAGCGATGGTGCTGATAGGTGACAGTAGGGTATCCAACTCTATTGTTTCCCTTGAGCATCGTCGGAATGTGGGTTGCGTGACGCTGTTCTATCGTTACTTTCATGGTGTGTGTTCATCAGACATCCGTCGCCTTATTCCTGACTTGAGGATGTTCGGCAGGGATACGCCACTTTCTAGGAATTCACATCCGTTTGTTATCGATTGGCCAGTTCACCGCACTATACACTACAGATCAAATTCGTTTTTCGCTCGTACAGTCCGTATGTGGAATCGACTTCCGGCAAATGTATTTCCCACTAATTGCGACATCCAGAAGTTCAAGGCAAGCGTCAATAATCATTACTCCCTCTTTCCCCCCTCCGAATCATTAATTTCAACTCGCCAACGCAATGCACCGCATGCATAGGGGGGCATCCCCTGAGTGTTGGTTATTTAAAAAAAAAACAAATCTAGAGCTATTTTAGAGGGATGTTCGAAGGAGTCATCCAAAATTGGAGACTCAGGGGTAGGATGCTCTGAAGCGTAGTTGCGGCCAACATTTTAAAAAAATATTCATATTCAAATAATTTATGGCTTAAAATGTCCTTTCAAATGCACAATAAAAATTCCACACTTGATTTGAATTTTTGTATTTATTTTATTTCGAAAATAAACCTGATTAATTTCCTGATAAACGAAATTCGCTTTTGGGAGAACCCCTGAAGAATCTACTCTAGAGAGATATGATTGAGTGATTTCCCTGCTTTTAAGAGTGGGTTTGGCTAAATTGCCATGAGTAGGCTTGAATCCCTTTTTAGATGTCTTGAATTCCTTTTTAGATGTTAGTTAGATGGTGATCGCAAATGTCATAGCGAATAAAAAAATAAGTATCCGGAGAGCGTTTCACTCATTAGCTACCAAAGATAAATCTTGCTAAAAGAGTCAGCTGCAAGCTAGCTATTCGACGTCGTCATGGGAGTCCGTGCCCCTGTAGTTATTACTATATTTTGGGGATCTTAGTCCCGATTCACACTAGGCAATTTTATTTGCCGCAATTCTCATTTGGTAGAACAGAAAGGTAAGGGGTATGAAAAGGGGAAAAATTGCTTGTTCTGCAACTCCTTTTGTGTTTTGCGTAATGTGAAGTTGGCTGCAGATTATTCTGCCATTATGTTTTCATAAATTTCCTAAGAATTCTAACTGAATAAGTAAAACTGTAGCGGATACATCTTTATAAACATTTATTTTATTAGTTAAGTTGTATTAAGTTGAACTTTTTAATATAATTGTAATATTTTGTATTCACTATTTTTTTTATAATTACCATACATTTTTTTTCGAGCGAGATATTTTATTGATCATTAAAATGAGTTGTAATGTCATCTCTTAAATTCTTAACACAAATCGATTGAGTGATAATTTATTTTGCTATTAGTGAAATTGATCATCCAATAAGTGATAACGGTTCTCTTGCTCTCTCTTTGGCTGTTCTCTTTCTAAATAGTTCTCTGTTTAAGTAAACACTCAAATGTAATAAGAGCTGTGCTACTTACACTCGCGTTATTATTGATTGATTATCGATTATCACTCATTAACTTCAATAGATTTATATTTTTTCCTTTTTAGTCCTATTTTAACATTTTTCAGTGAGATTGACATAATTTGTATTTAAGACGATATAATCCCTTAAAAGATCTCTTTCTGGATTTTAACGCCGACAATTAAGAATAAAAACAAACTGATCTAAGGTTGTTTCCTTTGTCATAAAAAGCCAATAAAACAATAAATAATAAATAGTGTGGACGAAATTGGACTCTGCAGTCTTGGATAAAAACGCTCTTGGGCGTTATCGTCTGGATCGGTATATCCATTATAATAAAATAATATTAAAACATCTGGGAATTGCAAATTAGGTATAGTGGTATACCCACGACTCCTATAAAACTTAATAAAAACTCTTTTTAAAAAAGGAAAAAATGTCAATAAAGTTGAAGAAAGAACCACTAGAAAAATGCATTGTCTGTGTGCAGCAATATCCATGTCAGGACAACATTTAATCTACAGAGTACATGGGACGGACATCGAAGGCCCAGACATACAATTTTATTGGTGAAGCATAAAATTGTAGGCAATGAAACATTGGAGGAGCAGAGAAAAATGGAACAATTTGAGAACGCAGTTAACGCAGCAATGGAGAAAAAGTAGATCTGAAAGGGGCAATATTTATGTTCCAAAAATTAATGTTCCGATATTTATGTCCCCACAACAATTATTGAATTAACGTTTTTTTTTACTTTCTAATGTATTTTTTACACATACAAGGGCGGTTCGGAAACTTCTTAGCCTAGCACAAAAAGCGCGGTATAAACAGAAAAAAGTTAAGTGTTTTGGAAACTTCCATCTCTGCTATGAACACATGTTAAATTTTGTTTCGGTCTGGCAACGCCTTCATATAGAAACAGGTGTTCACAAAAGACGCACCCGCGATTTTTTTACAATGGAAAAATTAGAAATGCTTTTATCGGTACAATCATTGAAGATGAACCACGTAGTGGACGTCCAAAAACAGCAACAACAACAGAAATTGTAGCCAAAGTGCATGATATGGTATTAAATGATCGACGAATAAAAGTGCGTGAAATAGCTAATATCATGGACATCTCAAATGATCGAGTCCATTTAATTTTGCATGAAGAACTACAGATGAAAAAGCTTTCTGCAAGATGGGTGCCGGACTTGTTAACAGTCGACCAAAAACGCATAAGAATGAACATTTCTCAAGCTTGTTTGGATCGTTTTCAGCGAAATAAAATGGATTTTAAGCGTCGTTTCATAACTGTTGATGAGACTTGGATCCACCACTATACTCCAGAGACAAAAGAACAATCCAAACAATGGACTGAAGCTGGAGGAAGTGCCTTAAAGGAGGCAAAAACAATTCAATTGGCTGGTAAGGTTATGGCAACGGTTTTTTGGGACTTCAAAGGTATTTTATTGATTGACTATCTGTAAAAGGGTAAAACAATAAATTCAGACTAGTATTGCAACCTTTTAGATCAATTAAATGTACAAATTCAAGAAAAACGTCCTGGCTTACAACACAAAAAAATAATTTTTCATCAAGACAACGCACCAGCGCACAAGAGTGTTTTAACAGTGGCTTAAATCAACAAATTAAAGTACGAGTTGCTTATTCTCCTGAATTAGCTTCCAGTGACTTTTACCTGTTCCAAATCTAAAAAAATTCCTTGCTGGCAAGCGTTTTACCTCAAATGAAGATGCAATTACAGTTGTAAACCACTATTTTGAAGACCTTGAGGAAAACTATTTTAATCAAGAGATAGAATTGCTAGATAAGCGTTGGAGTAAGTGTATTGAAGTTTCAGGAGATTATATTGAAAAATAAAAATATTTTTGAAAAACTAACTTTCATTGATAGGCTAAGAACTTTCCGAACCGCCCTCGTAAATCAAAAAGAATACATCATATATTGTCAGAAAAGCAACAATGAAAACAAAAATTGGCGAAACCGAATTGGCAAGTTTAAAAGGAAATCATAAAAATTGCCACAAGTATAATTGCCTAGTGTGATTTGGGACTTACGGTCCACAAGATCGATACCAATTTTAAGCAGATTTTGGAAATACAGACATAAAGGGACTTGAAAGAAATTCGAAGAACGTTTTTGGACCAAGAAAGCCTAATGGTTCAGCAACCATGACCTTTGTTTTAAGTGCTCACCTAAGAATCAAAAGCCAAACTCGTCCACACTAAATGGTTATATGTTGAGCAATTTCTATACTTGTTTAGAAAAACCTTAAACCTTTTACATTTGCCCCCTGGTCGATTGTACCCATTTACAATCTCAAGCAGATTATGAATGCAAGCCAGCATTAGAGGAAGATATTTTTTTAAAAACCCACCACTAAGACTCTTATCACCATAATTTTGATTACCTACTTTTAGGTCCCAATAAATGCCTGCCTGGGCATCATGTGGACATAGTTTAAGCCACAAGACATGTATATGATCCTCGTTTATATATACTTATTTGTACTTATAAGTTAAAAATTGATGACAATGTGAACAACGTCATTAAAATTTATAATCGATTAAGGATCTCATTTCCTACTGCATACTTCTATATAAATTGCATAAATTTCTTTTCTTCCTTTTGGGATTTTATTTCACCAGGCTTCTCGTTAGTTTCTTTGCCTTTTTAAACTTTTTGCCTCGTACCTTTTGCTTGCTGGTGATAAAATGTTGAAGCGGATGTATCGCATGCGGACTTCAGCAGGATTTTGTTTAAGTATCCCTTTTATCACTCACTCACTGGCAGTGCCAGATTATCAATATTCGAATGGGCAATTCTTAAAAGAAACAAAAACAACAAACAACCCGCTATAAACAATCCAAAAACTTTTTTATTTAGCGTAAGCAGCGCTAGTATGAGAGATTGTTACTTGCAAATACCCTACGGCTGAGGATGAACTGTGGTCATCTTTTGCTTACCCTAGGGGAATCAAACACATAAAAAGGTCGTCGATTCTGCTGTTAGTCCAACAAGGAGGAGATAAAGTTTTGTCCAATGATAATGATCTCGACTATAACTTTGCAGACATTAAAAGAATTTTATGAACTTAAATGGATGGAAGGATTAAGTGTTACACCTTCATCCCATATGTCAAGATTTCCGATATCATTAAATGTTGCCAACAATTTAGGGCAATGGCAAAGCGTCATCTGGAAGGGTTGACGTTAAATGTTAAGAAAAAAATGATCTCTGAGTTAACACAAGTGAAGTGAGAAGATTTAATAAAGTGCTTGGTAGTTTTTGCTGAATCTATTTTTAAAGTATTTTTATTATTTTGGATATTTCTGCGAAAAAAACATAGTTTTTTATACAAAAAAAAAATTATTTCATTGCACTAAGTCCAACGTTTCTAAAATTTTTCTATTCCTTCCAAAAAGAAAATTTTTTCGAGGCATTTGTTTCATCGCCGGAGCAGAATCTCTTTCCACCTAGATATTTCTTTAGTTTTGGAAAAAGGAAATAGTCTGCGTCATTTGTACTTGTGCGACAATAACGAAAGTCAGTAAACCACTTGTTTACCATTAAAACTGATGCTGCAGAGTCCACATACTGATTAAAAAGCATGATTTTATAAGGAGAGCTTGATTTTATAAGGAGACTTTATTTCCCAAAAAATAATGTTTCATATGAGGGTAGCTATTTATATTTCGGGTCCTGGCAATACTAGTGTTCCCAGATGCAAACTGGAAACTTTGACATTTTTTCGCATAACTTCACTCAGAACGTTTTGTCATTTGAAAGCGAATTATTTTGTTTCCATTGTGTTGAAAATTCATCTCAGTCAAAAAATGGAATTATCCCGTAAACATTTTCGTGCGATGATCTTTTATGATTTTCGGCGTGGGTTATCGAGACATGAGTTGTTAATTTGTTTCGACTTTTGGCGATGAAGCACCATCAAAAACCATTGTAAATCGCTGGTGCCAAGAGTTCAGTCTCGGACGCCGTTAGATCCAGAATTAATTTCTTGAATGAAGTCCGACTTCGGTCACTTTGCCAGAAACCATCGATGCTGTGCTTGAACGGATTAAGCAAGAACCACATTTGACATACCGTGAGATTGAGGCATCCTTGGGCATTAATATGACAAACATTAATAAGATATTGCATGTTCATTTGGTCGTGAACAAATTTGTTCTCGTTGGATCCCAAATAATTTGACGAATGTTAAAAAAAGGCTCGCATTAATTGGTGCAAAGAGATGTTGAAGAAGTATAACTGCGGTAGCTCAAAGGCAGTCTATAACATTGTCACAGGTTACGAATCATGGATCTATGCATATGAACCCTGAAACAAAACAGCAATCGACCATATGGACTTTCAAGACGAGCCAAATCCAACAAAAGTTGCTTGTGGAAGAAGTACATCGAAGCAATTGATATCGTTTTTTTTTTTGGTATAACCGGCCATGTTGCCATAGTACCGTTAGTTAAACATAGGAGGCCAATTCTGAGTGGTATACAATCATCTGTTTGCCAGTATTCGAAGAAAGATGTCGAGTTGATGGGCCATACACCGTACAGCCCTGATTTGGCACCCAATGACTTCTTCTTATTCCCTAGCATCAAGAAAAAAATGCGTGGTCAACGTTTTTCATAGCTCGAAGCAGCTGTTGAAGCGTTCAAAAATCATTTTTTGGAGGTGTCTCAATCGGAGTGGAAAAAGTGCTTCAAAAATTGGTTTGTGCGCATGCAAAGGTGTATTGATCATAAAGAAGAAAAAATACCTCTAGATGGATAACCCTTTATAAAGAGTGGTACAACCATAATGCACGATGCCAGTTGTATTTTTTGCCCAAACTTAATTTGACATTTCTTTGTTTTAGTTTTTAGAGATGTATGTTGACAATAGAGCAGCAAGCTAAGAATGTAGTAGCCTTTTACGAAAATGGTTGTTGAAATCAAAATGCATATCGTGTAATTTGTTTTTAACATAATCGACCAAATGGGTCCACAATCGGGGAAATTTTAGGTAGCCTTCCAACCCGGGTCTGTAGGAAATGTATAATCGCCTGTGAATGCTCGCCCAGTTCATTCTGTGACCTCAACTCGTAAATGGTGTTCGCTGTCGCGAGAAGATAACCGGCTTCTTGTGGCCAGAAGTTAATGATGTGGACCCGGACGATGTGATATAAAAAACATTTTTTGATTTAAAATCAATTCAAAGATACTCAATACAGAGTCGTAAATCTCTTGCTTGAAAATTCGCTGGCATATGCTACACGCAGAAAAAAGTATGGTTGGGGTAACAATATTCGAAGAGCATCATACTATTGTTGGTTATATGGTTGTGGCACAACAATATTATGATCCTCACAATAATAGTATGATTCACACATAACCATACTATAGTCGCCGCAACCATAGTATTATTCACACTCAATCATACTATGATCTCCACAACCATACTATGATGCTCACAACAATAGTATGATTCACACTCAACCATAATATTATCTTCACAACCATATTATGATACTCACAACCATAGTATGTTTCTCATACAACCATAGTATGATCTTCATAACCATAGTATGATTCACACGCAACCATCCTATTGTACCTACAACCATAGTATGATTCACTCAAACATACTATGATCCCCAAAATTATTTATTAGGATTGGGTAATGTTGTTATTCAAAAAAAAGAGATGTTTATCAAGCAATTTATATTAAATTGCATTACAATAAGTTAATAAGCCAGAATTAAGGCCATGTTTTATTGAACATTTCGTTCAAGTAACAAAAATATATATTCCAACGGCAGTTGAAAATAATTTTAGTTCCCAGCAGGGGTGAATACTACTTCACCATTCGTAGACCCAAGTAACGAATGTGATTAATCCACGACCAATGGCTATATACTTAAGTGCAGGCAGATTTTAAATAAACGAGAACCAGTCGTTAGTCGAGTATTTCACTGAACAAAGTAAACACAATAAAAATCCGAACTACCTCCCGATTGTTTTTGTTTTTTTTATTAGACAGCAACCATTCAGTGTATCGTGTGTATGTTGTTTTTTGTATATCAAAAAACATACGCACATAAATACATGTACGCTCTATAAAACCCGTTTTGTTATGTTCATAGTCGCAAACACACTGTATGATTGCCGTAATCATATTATAGTTAACGTAAATTTTAAACAACAATACTTTTGTAGCACCAACCATGTTTATGTGGTTGCTACAACCATATTTTCATTTCTAAATTTGGCAATAATACAATTGTTACATTTCAACAATAGTAATATTGTCGCAATAATACTTTAGTCAAAATGAAATTAAAAAATTCTACTATGGTTGCGACGAACATGCTTTTATTGTAGAGAACATACTATTGTTGCGGCGACCATAGTGTAACCATATCTTTTCTCTGCCTGTAGGTAAAAATACCCATCCTTAAAGCCTTTCTATTTATAAAGGTATTTGTAAGTCGCCGGCAACCAACTAAATTTTGTTTACTTCTTTAATTACGTTTAAATCACAAAATGGTTAAACCTTTACAACCAACCAACCACATTCAGCAATTGGTATTACGTGAACTTACTCGTAACAGGGTATTCCTCAACTTGTCCACGTCTGCCTAAACAAAAGTATTTCTTCTGTTTGTTCCTAACACAAAAACGATTATTATGTTTATTGGAAATGTGTCAGGACCATGACACTAAAATATTGTTTTTGGCACCCCACCCGGCTAAACGTTTCATATATGCCGATTGCTGGCATTGTTGGAAACAAAACCGGAAACATAATCATTTGTTAGTAAAGAAAATTAATTAAACCTCTATGTGTTCAAATAAAAAGTACGTATGAAGAACTTCAATGTGAATCCTATTTTTTGAGAAAGATGGCTTACAGAGTTGAAAAAACACAATTGAAGTGATTATTTGCTCACACAATTATTACAGGTTCGTAGCAGAGCCAATCTGGTAAAAAAGTACTAATATTTTTCTGGTTTAATTGGAAAGTTTGAACTTTGTCATTTAATAATAGAAAACAATGTCATTCGTAGGACTACGACGACTGGCTTGACAGTACCTCATCTGATCAACCCAAGTTTTTAGTACATTTTCGATTGTTTCGGGTCGAATCTCTTCAATGACAACTTTGATTTCATGTTTCAACACTTCAATTGTCTCAGGATGCTTTGGTCTTTATGTGAAAACACGATTTCTCGGTAAAATTCTACCTCTTCGGCCAAACAATCTGCAGCCCATTGGGCGAAGCGCAAACGCATTATTAAATAATGCGTAAATAACTAAATTCAACCTTTCCCATAAAACCAGAAATTAGAAAAAATTATCAGTTTTTCTTAAAGCCGATTAAAATTTAAAGTTTTTAATGGCCCAACCTATATTACAAGCTGAATGCAGGTTCCAAGTAATCCTTTGTTGTATCGCTTCATAATACAGGGTGAAGCGCGGAAATTTTCTTTCTTGTACTGCAGGCTGTGGCGGCACTGTTGGTCAAAGAGAGTGGAGTGTGTGCGTGGCTTATAGTGACTGACGGGAGATTTGTATTCGTCTGTATTTCAGTTGCCATCATGTATTGGACACGTGAGATCATTTTGTGTTGCAGCGTATTTTTCTAATGCGCACTTGATCATTGCAGTGCAGCGTGCTTTTCATTTACGATACGCAGTTCCCCCACGCGGACGTGTTCCTGGACGGCAATTAATTCTAAATTGGGTAACTTCATTGAGAACAGCAGGGAATGTGTCATGTGTACGAAGGGGACCTGAGAGAAGGATGACAACACCACAAAACATAGATAGAGTTAGAGCAGCAGTACTGCAATCTCCGCAACGCTCTGCTCGGAAGCAATCACTTGCTATTGGCATTTTCTGGATTTTTTAGCCGGCTCTTGCGGCATTGTAATTAGAGGATACATGGTTGCAACAGGATGGTGCCACTACACACACAGCAAGGGTTACCATAAATTGTTTGAGGCAAATGTTTTCTGGACGGCTTATCTCTTTGAGGGGTGATGTGAACTGGCCGACACGCTCCCCAGGCTTAGCCCCATGCGATTTTTTTCTTTGGCGTTACCTGACCTTTAAGGTGTACATCAACCGTCCCAACACCTTGGAAGTACTAATTAACAATATTGAGGCTGAAACTGGCAGAATACGAGTCGACATGCTTGTAGGAAAACTCTCCGGAAAAGTCGGGAAGTTAGAATAATCGTAAACTGATTTTTAGTATGGGATTTTGTATGTTTGTTTGTTCGGAATGACTTTTCGGTCGAACTGCACATTCTGCTTTGAAGCTGCCGCTGAATCTTCTCACGGTAGACAAGCCAAGAATTCAGCGACAGCGAAATTGATGCGAGAATGCAAAATCATTTGGGTTGAATGCACGATGGCGCTCAAACGAGCTATGGAGGCAGTTGACCGAACGATGAAGGATTTACGAGGTGATTCGAGATATTTGGTGGGACTATAATATTGTTCTCCGGAGATTTTCGTCAAACGCTTGCCATCATCCCGAAATCTACTGCTGCCGATTAACTTAATGCATGTCTGAAATTTCTGTCTTTGTGAAGGCATGTTAAGTAGTTAAAATTGCCCATATAAACATGAACATGAAAGTCGGCGTTTAAATCCTCTAGACAGCTGCTGGCGTTTGGCAATGGCCAAATTCCTGTTGTTGTTTCCACTGGATTAATGCCCTTCCCGGCAAATTTTTGCTTGTTCACATCATCGAAGGAGTAACTCATCACCAAAGTTTTTCCCGGATTTGGACAAAATTATAAAAATCTCGATTTGATTAGTAAACGGGCAATACAAGCAGCGAATATATAGGGTGATCCAACTAGAGATATTTTTCAATAGGGGTTTTTTCGAAGATTACGCGTGAGTTGTACTAAACTTTACCTTTTATTTGTTTTCAGTACTGTTTGACATTTCATCATGGGAAGACTTACACTGCAACAACATCTCCTAATTGTGCAACTGTATAATGGAAATGAGCGATCGGTAAGAAACTGGCTTCGGCCAAAATTTTGTTCAGTGATAAGGCCCATTTCTGGCTCAACAGCAACTTTAATAAACAAAATTGCCACATTTTGGCTAAAGAGGACCAGAAGAGGTCCAAGCTGTGTCATTATACCTAGAGAAAACCAAGGTTTGGTGCTGTTTATGGCCTAGTAGATTCATCGGTCCATATTATTCCAAAAAGATGATGGCCGTAACGTAACCGTGAACCGCTCAAGCGGGCACCATTCTGGACAAAATTTGATTTCAACATGACAGTGCCACTTGCCATACAGCTGGTCAAACAATGTATCTATTGGGAGGTAATTTCGAAGACTAGTTAATTTCTTGTTTTGGACCGGTGAGTAGGCCGCCTAGATGCTGTGATATCATTGGGTCCAAAGTCTATGCTGAAAAACCAGCTACGATTCAGGTTTTGAAAGCCAACATTACGCGTGTCATTAACGCCATACCGGTCGAAACGCTCGAATTAACCATTTAAAATTGGACCCTCACAATAGATATCCTGGGGCGTTGTTGTGGCCATACTTTGAAGGAAATTATATTCAAAAAATAAATGGCATAAAATGTCCTTTCGAACAAACATTAAAGATTCTATACTTGATTTAAATTGTTGTATATTTTTTATTTTAAATTTCTAGCTGGATCACCCGATATAAGGACGTCGATAGCTTAAATTTGATTATTAAAAATCAAATCGCTGGAGAACTGCATTCGTACAAATCCGTTGACAGTGTGACCTACGAGGCTAAATCGACAAACTATCCGACGTAATTGTTGCATTTGATTTAACTGGAACTTCGAAGCATAACTTACAGCTAAAGGTGGGACTGATCATAATCATGTTGCGGAATCTGAATCATCTGAAATAGTGCAATGGAAGGCGGTTGTCCGTCAAGAAACAGTGTGATTCAAGTGTCGATCTTTAATGGCCAATTCAAAAGAGAAGTCCATATCCCACGAATTCCGATTATTCCAACTGATCCTTCATTCCAATTCAAGCGGATTCAGTTCCCCGATCGATTGGCTTTTGCGATGACAATCAATAAATCCCAAAGCCAATTGTTGGAAGTCTGTGGGATTATTCTCGAATTTCCATGTTTTTTGCATGGTCAGCTATACGATGCCTGTTCGCTTGTTGGAAAACCGTCTTCGTTGTTTGTTTTTGCTCAGGAGACAAATCAAAACAAAATTTTTTTGTCACATCGCTCTCTACTGATTTCGATTGTTTTCAAATAAATCCCATTGAAATTTGACCTATCCGTGTTTTATTATCACTCTGGAGTTTATCTAAAGGCGTTAACTTGAGGCGAGGGGAAGTTCGCCGGGTCCGCTAGTCAATGAAATAAGAACATTGTGTGAATGACATTTAAGACCCAAGTAAAAAAAGAAGTTGTCTAAAATTTCCTAGAAATTACAAACAACCCGCACCGTAGAGCCCATAAAACCCCACGGCAGCAAAAGGTTTAACTTCAGACAACATCAGCGACAATTTCCCATGAAAGCAGCATAAAATGGACGAATGACAGGCACAAAGAAGAGATTACACTGGTCTTTTGCTGCTGCTTGGATTCGCTTATATAAAACTTTACATAGAGTGAATTTTTAATCTTTTCCATTGGAGTGGGGAAAAAAACCCAGACCTTTGTAAAGATTTATTTTATGCTTGTGGTTCATGCCAGTAACCAACTGAAAATATTGTTGTGTCCTGGACGGAATAAAAGTAGTTTCTTTACTTCTTTTTGGTTTTTTTTTAACTGAAACATATTGTTTTTTGGTAACTCTCGTCCTGCCGCCGATGATGTTGTTGCAGCAGCTTACACACACTTGCACATAGATGGAGACTAGCAATGCATGTTCAAAAATAAAAATACAACAGCAACACGAAAAGTGAAGGAGAAACCCCCACAGAATCAACCCGACAAAATGCCTGAATGCAAACGTACAAAACGCTGAGGGATTTAATGTCAACGCACACATACTCGTATGTGTAGGTTGCTTATTTCCCGAAATAATGTCACAACTCTGTCTGCGTAGCTTTTTGAATATTTAAATTTGAATTGCACATTTAAACTTGTCATTTGCCATATGATAAAATAATAAAATACTCCAGTTCGAGGTAGAATATTCATATAAATAAAGAAGGTCAAATATTCATTATTTATCTACAATCTAATCATTTCCTCTACTCGACGTTTTTGGACTTACGGCAGTCTTGTTAATCAATCATATCATTTTCTTTATGATGAAATAATGAAATACTCAAGCTCGAGGTAGAATACTCATATACATACTTATAAATAAAGAAGGTCAAATATTCATCATTTATCTACAACCTTATCGTTTTCCTCTACTTGACATTTTTCGACTTACGGCGATCTTGTCCGCTATGAGCTGTATGCGTGCTTCGATTTGTTCATGTGTACGCTAGTATTTCAAGAGCAAAACTGTTGGCACTGGCACAGCTTTCCACTTTGCGCTACCATCAACAACATCATCATCATCATAATCATCCTCAACGTCGTTGCCACCAGTGTTGCAAACAGTGTAGCCAGTACCAATTCCTTCCTTTCAGTCATTCCATTCGAGACTGCTCCCAAACGCACGAGCACAAGTGAGTATCTTATGGGGACAACATCATCATCTTAAGAAATTTATGGTTGTGCAACTTTCATTTGCAGCACTATTCGTTCTGTGTATCTTCTGCGTGAGTCACAGTGGGTTTGCATCTTCTGCATAAGTCACACTATTTGGTTTGAAGCCAACTAGTGTAGCGAATAGTTTTGGATTATGACCTCATTTGAGACAAACTCAAGTAGTTAAGCAAGGCTTAAATCAGGGAGGCCGACTATGTTACGAGCGCGACCGCAAAACTAACTGGCCTGGCACATTTTCTGTTTTACTAGCAACTTTTTTTGTTTTGGCAAAAAATGTTCGGTGGCAAAAACTGTTCGTCCAATAGCGAGGTTATTGCTGAAACTATTGAGTTGGAAGGAGATTATGTTGAAAAATAAATAATAATAATTCCAAGAAAACGGTTCTTTTTATGTTAGGCCAGTTACTTTTGCAGTCGCCCTCGTGTACCATGCATCAATTTCTTATCGGAATCTGCTAGGCAAGTTGGCCCTAATCTAGGTTTTAAAAATATACACGTAGAAAAAAGTATGGTTGGGATAACAATATTCGAAGAGCATAATACTATTGTTGGGTATATGGTTGTGGTACAACAATATTATGATCCCCACAACAAAAGTATGATACAAATACAACAATACTATGATTCCCACAACCATACTGTGATTCTAACTACCATAGTATGAAAAAATACTTGAGAGCCCGAACAAGGGACGTTGTATATTTATGAACTTTATTATGAACTAGAGTTTATTAATAAATAAAAAATTAAAAAAAAATACTATGATCTCCACAACCATAGTATGATTCACGCTCAACCATACTATGATCTCCACAAACATATTATGATCCTCCCAACTATAGCATATTTCACATACAACTATAGTATGGTCCTCACAACCAAGTATGATTCGCACGCAACCATGCTATGATCCCTACAAGCACAGTATGATCACTAGCAATTACACTATGATCCCCAAAATTATTAGTTTGAATTAGGTTAAGTTGTTAGCAATAGATTTGAATTATGAAAATTATTTAAAAATACATTAAATTCAGAAAATAGAAGTGATTTATTTAACAGAATTTAATTTTAATTTTCGTATAAAAACTACTATTATTGCATTAGATACGTAACAATAACATTGTTCTAAAAGCATATTCAAATGATGATCAATTACAATCACACCGTATGATATTATAATCATATTATTATCAACATAAAACTCAAAAAACCATACTTTTGATTCACGAACCATATTTATATTGTTGCTACAACCATATTTTCATTTTTAAATGTCGCATTAATACTATTGCTACATTTCAACAATAATTATATTGTGGAAATCATACTATTGTCAAAATAAAATTTCGAAAATAATGCTATGGTTGCGACGAACATACTTTTAGTGGTGAGAACATATTATTATTGCCGTGACCATATAGTAACCATATTTTTTCTCTGCGTGTACTAAGTAGGGACATAAGTACAGTTACACACGTTTTAAGCTGTTAAATTAAAAGTACTGAATGTTTTTGGACCAAATATTTTTTAATATATTTATTGATGAATATTGTATCCAAAAAGAATCTACTTATTCGAAATGTCCGCCTTTTGCCTTTATACACGCCTTAAGTCGCACTGGCCAATCGTCAATAGCTGCACGAACCTCGTCCATTGGAAAATTGGCCACAGCTCGAACCAAAGCAGTGTTAAGAGATCTAATGTTAGGGTATCTTTTGTGACAAACCTTGTCCTCTAAAACCGTCCACAATTTGTTATGCAATGGGTTCAAATCTGGACTGCCTGAGGGCCATTCTTCAGAGGAAATGAATGCAGGCAAACTGTTTCGAAGCCAGGTCTAGGACATTTTAGCCTTATGGGCCGGCGCAGAATCCTGCAGGGAAGTCCATGGCTGGTATTGGAACAGGAAATTGTTAAGGGGCTTCACAACAGCTTCCCAAACGATTTGTTGGTAAACTTTCGCCGATGTTTTGACTCCTTGTTTGAAGATACACCCCACCAAACCATGACTGAATCTGGGTGATGACACTTTTCCACCCTTGGGATCAGTTCAGATGCTTCCTTAGATGACCTATCATTTTGCTTGTTAAATTTTTCCTGAACGGTAAAAATGTTTTCATCGGTGAACAAAATTTTTTTGTGCTTAAGCGTGCTTCACCAAAAGACGTTTGCATTTTCAATCCTATTTTTTTTAAAGCTGCAGTTAATAAATGTCCGGTACGTCGTTTGAAAGATGCAAGTCGCAAGTCTTTTTTACTGATTCGACTCATGGACTTTTACGTGATATTCATCCCACTGGCCATGATTTTCTGTTCGGAGCGGATTTCTGTGAATTCTTGATTTAACGGCTTTGATGACATGCGGTGTTCGAACAGAGCGTGGGCGGCCCCCGACCGGTGGCGGTCTTTTAAATCTCCAGTCTCCTCAAACAGTTTTATGCATCGGTAGACGAACATGCGGCTAATCCCTAGTGGCCGGAGCGTTTTGAAAATATCGCTTTTTTCATTTCTCACTTGAAAAGCGATATTACAGCGATACGGTTCCACTCCATGATAAAAGTTGAAACAATTTTAAAATCCCATTACAGACTAACGCTATTGAGGTTAGCTTTCACAACCCATATGACATTAACGGGGTATGTTCAGTTTTACTATTGAAATGGGTGTGTTCAATGTTGTTACAGTATTTATGCCCCTACTAAGTATACTCCGATATAGTGAAATTTCACCGGTGTTAGTTAAAGATCGCTATGCTTAATTTAAGATAGATCGATTAAAAGGTGTGGCCTGTACATTAGAGTGGAGTGAAAACATGCTTTTTTTATAATTTGAAAAAGTGGGCCTATGGTGCGTGATGATGGCTTAGGGGCAAAACAGATCCCCTTAAACGGAGTAAAGGTTCTCAAAAAATAATACACTTATTTTAGTGTTTACTTTACATATTATAATTTTATGTAGACGCACAATAGTTTAAATAGATACTCTTAGCTGCGACGCACTTAATTCCTTAAAAAAAGGGCAAAGTTGCGGGACGTTTTTGCTCATGTGGCCCCAAAAAATAGTTTAAGTCAGCAAAAAATGGAAAAAATGGACATAGGAGCATTTATAGAGACATAGGGCCAAAGGGTTTGCTAAGATTAAAGTCGGCCACACGGACCGATAAGCTTAAAAAGAGGCCCCCTTTTTGAATTAGCGTGGCAATTCGCGTCCCGGGATTTAAGGGACATAGGGCCAAATTTTGCTGAAAGGGTTTGCTAAGATTAAAGTCGGCCACTCGGACCGGTGAGCTTAAAAAGAGGGCCCCTTTTTGCATTATAGTTGCGTCGCAATTCACGTCCCGGGATTTAAGTTATATGCGTTTCCCGAGAATTTCCCTCCCGGGAATTTTTGAAAAACTTGCAAAACTGGTCTGGTTTTAAAATCCTTAAGAGAAGAACATAAAATTAAGTGAATTTCATATTAAGCTAAGTAACTAGGTTCTTATATTTATTCCTGGTCTATCTTATTGGAAAGCTTGACATTTTTTAGCATAAACGTACCCATAACGTTTTAACGTACGACCATCATTTGTGTTGTTTACAGTGACTTGAAAAAATCAATTTGGCAATAAAATGGAATTAACTCGTGAACATTTTCGTGCGATCATTTTCAAAACTTTCGACGTTAATTATCACGAGTGCATCGGATGGCGCTGAAGCACCATCCTATAGCACTGTGAAAACTGTTTTAATGTATTCAATAATGGCCGACGCTCGCTCAATGACGAAAAAGGGCCGCTGTGCCAAAGAACATTGATGCCGTACGTGAACTGATAATGCAAGATCGTCATGTGACATACCGTGAGATAGAGGCATCCTTGGGCATTTCTTCCACCAGCATACATTCGATATTGTATGTTCTCGTTGGATCCCGCACAATTTGACAATCGCTCAAAAAAAAGGCTCGTATCGATTGGTGCAAAGAAATTTTGAAAAAATTCGATCGCAGTGCTTCAAAAGACGGTTATAAGATCGTCAAAACAAAACAGCAATCGACCGTGTGGGTCTTCGAAGGTGAGCCAAATCGAACGAAAGTTGTTTATAGAAGAAGAACTGCTCATGTGGTGACTGTTCCGCTTAAGCTTAAGCGTAGGATGGTCAATTCTGAGTGGTACATGACAATTTGTTTGCCTGAAGTCTTCGGAGAAATTCGAAAAACGAACAAGAGAAGACGAATCAATGTGCACCATGATAATGCGAGCTCTCACACATCAACTCAAACCAGCGCCTTTTTGACCGGCCACAATATCGAATTGATGGGTCATCCACCGTACAGCCCTGACTTGGCACCCAATGACTTCTTTTTATTTACGCACATGAAGAAAAAAATGCGTGGTCAACGATTTTCGTCGCCAGAAGATGATGTTAAAGCGTTCAACAACCATGTTTTTGAGGTCTCTCAATGGGAGTGGAAAAAGTGCTTCGATAATTGGTTTCAGAGCATGCAAAAGTGTATAAATCGTGTTGGAGAATACTTTGAAAAACAATAAAACAATTTTTGATGATAAATATTCGTATTATTATGGTTAGGCCAGAAATATATATAGCAGCCCTTAATGCCTTACTTGATATACAGATCAAAGTTTAGTTTTACGCGATTATTACCATTATAGACTGGATAACATAAATCCATAGTACGAGGGCGACCGCAAAAGTAACTGGCCTAACATAAAAAGAACCGTTTTTTGGAATTATTATTATTCATTGAACAGGGATTAAACCGGCTCAAGACCTCTTGCTTCTATATTTAAATAGAAGACAAGTTTTTAACAAAATGGCAAAGTGACATTGATTTTCGTGGCTGCACACTACTTTTATCATGATTTCGGGTCCGTGACAACCCTCTTCAGAAAGCCTTGCTGCAATTGTTGAAAGAGTTCGGTTTTACTTTCAACAATTGCAGCAAGGCTTTCTGAAGCGGGTTGTCACGGACCCGAAATCATGATAAAAGTAGTGTGCAGCCACGAAAATCAATGTAACTTTGCCATTTTGTTAAAAACTTGTCTTCTATTTAAATATAGAAGCAAGAGGTCTTGAGCCGGTTTAATCCCTGTTCAATGTGTAAAAGCAACAGACCGAAATAAAACAAACGAGCTAAACAATTATTATTATTTATTTTTCAACATAATCTCCTTCCAACTCAATACACTGCATGAAACGTTTTTCAAGTTTTTTAATTCCATTCGAAAAATAAGATTTTTCAGGACCTTCAAAATATGCCTCAGTTTCAGCAATAACCTCGCTATTGGACGAAATTTTTTTGCCACCAAGAAATTTTTTTAAATTTGGAAACAAGAAATAATCAGAAGGAGCTAAATCTGGGCTATATGGTGTATGCGGAGCAATTTCAAATCGTAATTCGGCCAGTTTTTGTTGAGTTAAAAATGCAGTGTGTGAAGGAGCATTATCTTGATGAAAAAGAACTTTTTTTCTAAATGCGGTCGTTTTATCTTGATGTCTTCACTCAACCGATCCAATAATGCACAATAATATTCACTATTTATAGTTTTTCCTTTCTCAAGATAATCAATAAATATTATACCCCTTGCATCCCAAAGTACTGCGGCCATTACTTTTCCTGCTGACTTAACAGTTATCGCCTTCTTGGGACCACTTTTACCAGCTTCTATCCATTGTTTTGACTGTTCTTTGCATTCTGGGATGTAGTGATGGATCTATGTTTCATCAACAGTTATGAATCGGCGCAAGAATCTATTGGATAACGCTGATAAATCGCTAAAAGCTCCTCGGAATTGGTCCAACGGACGATTTTTTGGGGCAAAGTCAATAAACGCGGCGCCCTTCTTGCGGATAGCTTTTTCATGTGGAGTTCATCATGTAAAATACTCCAAACTTGTTTTTCGTGTATTTTAACAATATCAGCAAGTTCTCTGAGCTTTATACGTCTATCTTTAGTCACTTTATTAAATATTTTTCTAATGTTTTTAATAGTAGTAGCAGTTTTCGGTCTTCCAGAGCGTTGTTCATCTTCCGTACTTGAACGACCCATTTTAAATTGTTGAACCCAGTATTTCACGGTGGAGTATGATGGTGCATTATCACCATGAACATAATCTTTGATTAATTGTGGCGTATAACCTTTCATATAAAAGTGTTTAATTACCGCACGAAACTCTTTATTTTTCATTTTACAAAAATTATAAAACTTGTTTACTTCAATCACCTGTAACAAAGAAAATAATCAATAAATATTTCGGAAATTTTGACAAATGGCTTATAAAAGATTGCTTTTAAAAAACAAAAAAAAAGTTGCTAGTTAAACAGAAAATCTGCCAGGCCAGTTAGTTTTGCGGTCGCCCTCGTACTGAGGTCAACCGCAATGAGATTACTAACGCTCCCCCGAATATACTGGAGGAAACCTATTATAGGATCCGCTGTGTGAGCATCAGTTTGTCTTGTTGAGGGGTTAAGAACTGTCTTAAGATTTTGCAACTCTATGTGGTAACACTCGGTTGGTATGTGGCAAACCACCGCCACCGAGTAACACGGCGAAGGGCTAGAACCATAGTTCTACGTGAGTCTTTGGTCCGACCTTGGAGCACATGACTACTCTTTGCTTAAGTCTCGCACACTGTGACTGGTAGCATTTATGTCTTCACAAACATAGAGAATGAGTAGGATTTGTCAATATTTAGTTTAATCTTGCAGAAGAACACATGAAATCACCTAAGTGAAAAATCAGGTGACCTCTCTCGTAACCATTGGCTGATTTGACATACAAAAGGGACGAAGAAGATAATATACACCTCAGTTCTTAAAGCCACCTATACGTCCTAGCATTCGTTTTCAGAAGTTTACAATCTGCTTTATCTACCATCAGATGCAAAGCGATCATTTCGTCAATTCTACTAAAAATAAAGTTTACTTTCTACATTGGTATTTTGGAGAAATCTTTACTTCCTTTTATAGATTATCTGATTCTCTTCCCGTGGTATAAACACTTTAATCTTAAGTGATTGTGGTATCTCGAAAAATCTTAATAAAACTTAATTGTTTGTATTGAATGCTGGAAAAGTTTCTCTGAAATTTTACTAACCCAAAATGTTTTAAATTAATTGTAAAATCCTGTAGAATTCCGCTTCATGGCTTCTGCCAAGCCACAATGAACAATTCCTCTTAATGCTTAGTTATATGAGTTACCTTGGTTGTTCAGCAATTCATTATCACGGTGTATATTCTTCGAAATAATAAACTCTTAATAGATCGTTCAAGTTCTAAGAATTTGACAGAGCTGGCATTAAATCGAAAAAACCCTGGGATGGTTTTATCCTGCCAATATTAACACTACCTTTTACTTCATTTTTTCTTAGAATTCTTAACAGGCAGGATTATATTATATTAGTTTCTGTGAACCACTGTCCATCTGTCTGACGCTCTATTTCAGCCGCATGTACTCGAGGAGAACGGGGCCACTTGATATCATAGTTTTTCATTGCGCATAAAAATTAAATGTCACATGACGTTAAAAGATGTGTTTAAAGTTCGTCTAGGATTACATCTTTTTTATGTTGCACGAACTTGAGGCGCTAGTGGTTTCTGTAAATGCTCAGTCGATGTCTGTCTTTCGAGCTGTTGGCGGTGTGGCATTGTTGTCGCTGCTTTTGGAAACCATTAACTTAATTTATGTTGTGCAGCAGCAGTTGTCTCACTCTGCTGAGCATTTCATTCACATCGGGATTGGGTGGATTTTCCGAAAACAATTGGGAACACTAAGCGTTCTGCAGCTACCACTTTACATCACTGAAAGTGGCACATTCCCAAAACTGGGGTCGCAAAAATGAAAAGCCGCAAATACATATAGCACCACCATTGTTGGTGGCCAGAACAGAAATGTCACATCTAAAATTTCAATGATGCCATAAAGAATCAGAAAAGTACACTTAAGACGTTGTTATAACTTTGGTAATCACTTTCGCAGAGATTCGAAACAACCCACCACAGACAACATGTAAACCCGGCAGTCACTCTGTCAGGCAGTGCAAACGAACGAGTATTTTGTGCGGCAGCTCTGGTAAAACAAAAAAAAAAACATCCATTTTTATCTGATTACAACTTATGTTGAGCACATTTAGAGCATTTAGAAGTTGCGTTGGAAATGTTTTTATTCCAACAGAGAATAACGATTTGAATTGAAGTTAACCGACAAGATAATGGAATTTTGGTGAATTTTTAAAACACCTAGAAAGTAAGCATTTGTAGCTTTTCACTAAGATATCGACATATTTCCGGTTATATATTTCTTCAAAACTTTTGAATTAAAAGGTTTTCACCATATCCTTTATTTAAATACTTTTCTTAGTTATTTTGCTATATTTTCGTTTTCAAAGTTTTGTGGCTATTTATGCCATTTGTCCTGCCAGCAATGAGATAATAATCGTTTTATGACTTAACGACATTTTTATACAATTTATAGGCATTGCTGCCTATGAATTATTACTCATGTTTTGTTTTCCCTTAAAAATAAATACAAAGGAAAAGATAAAATGAACGAGATTTTGCCTCCGGCAACCAAGAACTGCGTAGATTTCCGTGTTTTATGGTAAGTTTCAACGATGTTTTGTTCTTTGTCAAACAGGATCAGAAAACCCAAAATGGTTGAAATATATGCATTGTTGAAATAAGTAAAATTTTTAAAATTTGTCATGAATTCTGGACTTACAGCAAAGGACCACGAACTACGTTGACATTTCTACAGTTGTTATCTGATGTATTATTTTTAAAGCAGACGAAAAAATCTGTATACACACAGAAACAAATGAGTTTAAAAACAGTTGGAACTACGAAACGTCAGTTTAAAAAGAATAATTTTCGTTGCTATCACCGAACGTTTTCAATCTTTATGAATATTCGGTTGGACATACCTCTAGATGATTAATATAATCAAAGAATTATGCCCACAACCAATAGATCGGCCATACAAAAGAAATGAAGAGAAATCTTTAGTTATCACAAGTGTTAGTTGTGACAGCCAATAGTTTTGCGGAATATTCATAGTAGCAACGAATTATTGTAATGATAACAAAATGATAATAGAATTGTTCCCACAATCAATAGATCGGTCATACAAAAAAAATAATAGAAATCTGTGGTTGATACAAATGTTAGGTGTGACAACCAATAGTTTTGTGGAATATTAATTATAGCAACCAATTATTGAAATAATAACAAGCAATTTGAAATAACGGGTTGTTTGTCGACATAGCTTGTTAGTACCCGACTTATTAATAATATGTATTCAAATATTTACAACTACTAGCCGATTAGAATATACGAGGGCGACCGCAAAACTAACTGGCCTGGCACATTTTCTTTTTTACTAGCAACTTTTTGTTTTATTTTTTAAAAGCAATCTTTTATAAGCCACCTGTCAAAATTTCCGAAATATTCAATGATTATTTTCTTCGTTACAGGTGATTGAAGTAAACAAGTTTTATAATTTTTGAAAAATGGAAAATAAAGAGTTTCGTGCGGTAATTAAACACTTCTATATGAAAGGTTATACGACACAATTAATCAAAGATGAATTGGATTCTGTTCATGGTGATAATGCACCATCATACTTCACCGTGAAACCCTGGGTTTAACAATTTAAAATGGGTCGTTCAAGTACGGAAGATGAACAACGCTCTGGAAGACCGAAAACTGCTACTACTATTGAAAACATTAGAAAAATATTAAATGAAGTGACTAAAAGACGAATAAAGCTCAGAGAACTTGCTGATATTGTTAAAATACACGAAAAACAAGTTTGGAGTATTTTACATGATGAACTCCACATGAGAAAGCTATCCGCAAGTAGGGTGCCGCGTTTGTTGATTTTGCCCCAAAAAATAGTCCGTTGGACAAATTCCGAGGAGCCTTTAGCGATTTATCAGCGTTATCCAACAGATTCTTGCGCCGATTCATAACTGTTGATGAAACATAGATCCATCACTACATCCCAGAATGCAAAGAACAGTCAAAACAATGGATAGAAGCTGGTAAAAGTGGTCCCAAGAAGGCGATAACTGTTAAGTCAGCAGGAAAAGTAATGGCCGCAGTATTTTGGGATGCAAGGGGTATAATATTTATTGATTATCTTGAGAAAAACTATAAATAGTGAATATTATTTTGCATTATTGGATCGGTTGAGTGACCGCATTTAGAAAAAAAAAGTTATTTTTCATCAAGATAATGCTCCTTCACACACTGCATTTTTAACTCAACAAAAACTGGCCGAATTACGATTTGAAATTGCTCCGCATCCACCATAAAGTCCAGATTTAGCTCCTTCTGATTATTTCTTGTTTCCAAATTTAAAAAAAATTCTCGGTGGCAAAAAATTTTCGTCCAATAGCGAGGTTAATGCTGAAACTGAGGCATATTTTGAAGGTCTTGAAAAATCTTATTTTTCGGATGGAATTAAAGAACTTGAAAATCGTTTGATGAAGTGTATTGAGTTGGAAGGAGATTATGTTGAAAAATAAATAAAAATTCCAAAAAAACGGTTCTTTTTATGTTAGGCCAGTTACTTTTGCGGTCGCCCTCGTATAAGTATGGTATATAGTCGGAAATGTAATCCCAAGATGAGGCCTTAAATTACACCAGTTTAAGCTAAAATTTAGAAATATCACGTTTATTTAAAAAAAAATTTATGTAATTGTTTTTATCACACTAGGATGATGTTTATAAAGGAAAAACCGAAAGTGTTGGGTCTTGCGAAATATGGCTAATTATTTAAAGAAAAAAACACAGAAAATTCAAACTGAAAGTTGAATGTTTATTATCCTTAGAAAGAACATTCTTTGGCATTATTTTTTGAAGAATATGTCTATCAAATGTTGGCCGCGGCTACGTCTGAGATGGTCTATCCATTGAGTCCAATTTTCGATGACTCGTTCAAGCATTACCAGTAACTGTCGAGTGACACGCGTGATGTTTTGCTCCATGACATGAATCGAAGCGGGATTGTCCGCATAAACTTTAGATTTTACATATCTTTACAGGAAAAAGTCTAACTGTGTGATATTACACGACCTTGGTGGCCAATCGACCGGCAAAAAACGTGAAATTATCTGCTCACCGAAGTGTTCTCTCAATAAATCCATTGATTGATGCGATGTGTGGTAAGTGGCGATTTCTGGTTGAAACCAAATGTCGCCGAGATCACGAGCTTCAATTTCTGGCATCAAATAGGCGGTTATCATGGCACGATAACGGTCGCCATTTATGGTTACCTTTTTACCGGCATCATTCTTCAATACATAAGGACCGATGATTCCACCGGCCCACAAACCACACAAAACTACAAATCGTTGTTTTTTCTGGATAAAGTGGCAGCTCTTGAACCTCTTCTGGTTGCTCTTCATCCCAAATGCAGCAATTTTGCTTGTTTACATACCCATTGAGCCAGAAATGGGCCTCATCGCTGAACAAAATTTGGCTCCAAAACGTCGGATCTTCTTGGAACTTTTCAAGAGCCCATAGTGCCAAACGATGTCGCTTGCTAACGTCTAGCGCCTCAGTTCTGCACAAGCAGTATTTTTTACGTTTTTAATTTAAGATTCCGACGTAAAATGCGCCAAGTCGTTCCATACGTCAGTCCGAGTTGCTGCGAACGGCGCCGAATCGACTCACGCGGTCTTGGTGTACACTCTCAGCTACGTCCTCTACATTTTCATCACTGCGTGCTGGACGTGGTCTATTCGGTCGAATATTATCCTATAATCAATGCTGGGTCTCATGATGGGTGATGGTGTTGCGAATAGTACGATTATGCTGACTGTTCAGGTTGTTAAGTCTTTCCATGGTGAAATGCCAAACAATACTTAACGAAAATAACATGACAGCATGACACGACTCACACGTGGCTATTGAAAAAGTAACTCTACTTGGATCTCCCATTATAAAAAAATAGTATGACGTACTTATCTAAGTATGATGTTAAAATCTTTAAGCTTTTGTTTTTAAAAACCCCCATTATTTTAAATATTTCCTCATATTGTCTTCTTCTTCATAGAGAATTGACATGATTGTCTGTACGATTATGTATACTTGAAGTTGCTTTTACCTATAACTTAAAATGCGATACATGGATATTTATAAAAAAAAACGTTTTAAACCGGAAAAACATATGCGTGGAAGCTTTGACTTAATCTAAACCGATTTTTTTAAAATTCACTAACTTTCTAACTTGGTCCAAAAAAACTAACGTGTGCGAAATTGCACTGAGATTGGATTAAATATGTGACAGAAAGAGCTAAATAACACAAAATCGGATTAACATATGTTCCTCGTTGGTCCAATAACTAAAATCTGACGACTTTTATCAAGATGAAATGTAAGATGTTATTTCTAAAGATAAAGACATTTTTTTTAAATACATGCAGTGCATTGCATTGGCGAGTGGAGAAAGGATCGGAGGGGGAAAGAGGGAGTAATGTTTATTGACACTTGTCGTGAACTTTTGGATGTCGCAACTAGTGGGAAACACATTTACCGGAAGTCGATTCCACATACTGACTGTACGAGCGAAAAACGAATTTGATCTGTAGTGTATAGTGCGGTAGGCCAGTTAATCGATAACAAACGGGTGGGAATTCCTATAAAGTCGCGTATCCCTGCCGAACATCCTCACGTCAGGAATAAGGCGATGGATGTCTGATGAACACACACCATGAAAGTAACGATAGAACAGCGTTACGCAACCCACATTCCGACGATGATCAAGGGAAACAATAGAGTTGGATACCCTGTATCACCTATCAGCACCATCGCTCTCCTTTGAACACGGCCAAATAGCTCCAAGGATGATTTTGGAGCACATGCCCATATATGGGAGTTGTATTCCATCTTCGGCCTGATGTAAGTGTATAGATATTGAAAAGATCAGAAGGAGTGAAATATTTGTTGCACCCCTTTAAAAAGCCTATGCACTTGAGTGCTTCTTTCGATACTTCGAATACATGTCTCGCCCAACGAGCGTCACATTGTATTTTCATGCCCAGAACATCGAGAGATTCTGATTGTTCAATATCCGTACCATCGAACGAAATTGACGATATTGTTGGGTCAGCGAATCGCTTGTGAGGCAACAAGCAGCACTGTGTCTTACGCGCATTAAAATCTACTCCATTCACTCGACCCCATTCGGAAACGGCCAGTAAATCCCGGCCAAGTGTCTCATCCTTAATTCGCCTTTTGTCTTCAATATCTTGAAGACTCGGCCTACGGTCGAATGAATAAGAATGACAGAGGTTACTGTCATCCGCAAAGGAGTAGATTGGATTCGCGGTCTGACCCAACAGATCATCAATGAAAATTAGAAATAAAGAGGGAGAAAGAACAGAGCCCTGTGGTACTCCTGCAGTAAGCCTATGTTTGTTGGATGAGAAGCCATCTACCACAATTCTTATAGTGCGATCTCTAAGAAAGCTCGATATAAAACGATCGAATGTATTACCGACACCAAAAGCCATCACCTTTGATAAGAGTGCACCGTGCCAGACTCTATTAAAGGCCTTGGAGATATTTAGAGCCACAACCTTACTCTCACCAAACTGGTGGATAGACCGACTCCAGTGCTCCGACAATAAAGGCATCAGGTCTCCCGTAGAGCAATTTCTACGGGAGCCATACTGTCGATCACTAAGCAGGCAGTTGGACTCTAGATACTTCACAAGATGGAGGTTTACCATGCTCTCCATTTCCTTAGAGAGCGCAGAGCAAATCGCGATTGGCCGATAATTTGCAGGATTATTGGCTTCACCCTTTTCGGGATTGGTTGGACGTTCGCAACCTGCCAAAACGCTGGGAAGACAGCAGGGAATGAGTCATTTGTACGAAGGACACCTGAGAGAAGGATTACAACACCTCAAAACATCGAGAGAGTTAGAGCACCAGTACTGCAATCACCGAAACGCCTTGTTTGGAAGCAATCACTTGCTGATGGCATTTGCAGCCGTTCTCTCCACCGGATTCTTCATGATGAACTGAATTTTCACCCGTATAAAATGTACGTAGTCTATCACTGCACATATAGCGAGGGTTACCATGAATTGTTTGAGACAAATGGTTCCTGAACTGCTTATCTCTTTGAGGGGTTATGTGAACTGGACGGCACGCTCACCAGACTTAGCCCCATGCGATTTTTTCCTTTGGGGTTACCTGAAGTCAAAGGAGTATATCAACCGTCCCAACACCTTGGAAGACCTAATTTACAATATTGAGGCTGAAATTGGCAGAATACCAGTCGACATGCTTGTTAGAGTTCACGAAAACTTCAGAAAACGTACGCAGCAGTGAGTGGATAGCGGAAATTCCCTTACAGTTCAATATAATTAAAACATAAAACAAATCTTTCTAAGGTTAATATTTTTTTTATTTTATTCCCAAATAAGCGAATAACCGCGCTCTACCCTGTATAAATCTGAGCTGGTTTTTTTTTAAATTTTAATAACGTTTTTCAGTGGTCCAAAAAACTAACGTGTGGCAAATTTTATCAATATTGGTCCAGCTCAAATATTTTTGGTAGTTACAAACATTTGCCATGAATCTAACTTACAATTTGTTCCACAGAGTGCTGCATGGTATAAACACGCCTCTTGCTTATTACAGCAGAATGTACATGGTGGCGTATGATATATTTGAAATTATTACAAATAAATCATACGCACTTATGTGCGTTCCATAAATACGATATATGTTGCCAAACTAGGATTCTAAAGTTCAATTATCGACTAGTCACTTAATTAAATTTTAGGTATAAAAAGTCACACTCGGTAAGTCGACTTTTTGTGTTTAAAAAAGCCCAAAAGTCGACTTTTCATGTCGACTTTTTCATTCAATTTTGAATATTTTTAATTACTCGCATCATCCAAACAATGCTTATTGCTTTAATTTAAGAAGCGCTATCATTTATATTCGTCGATTAAGAAATACATGAAAGTTTTATTTTATTTTAGTGGCAACTTTTGCCGAAGTTAAAAACATGTGCCTTTAAAAATGTTCTAGATTCATCCAGAGCATTTAATTTTGACACTGAACTTGTGTTCTTAATTTTTTTAAGGCGAAATCATAAACACCGAAATCACAAATTCTCAAATAACTATTGATATCTATTTACCCGATGTTGATGTGATCCAAGACATTGTGGGTTCCAAGGCTAACGACGAGGATAATATACGGGGGTTCCTTGACAAAAGTGTAAGTACTGAACGCAAAAAGGGCCATAATGATGGCAATGAAGTTTCATTGCCATTGCAGTCCCGTGTAAGAGATTATTGTCGCAAGAAGTTCGTCTTGCTACCTAAATCCGGAGCCAAATTTCTCCAAGTAACTCGAGTATGATTATCATTTTTAAATCAATTGATGCTGATATGTGGTTTCACACATATTAATCGACCGCTTTAAAAATTAAAATTTGTTTTAAAAGTTTTTTAAAATATGAATAAAGTACAAACTACTTGAAATTCCTGATGCTTCTAAGTGCATAATCACTCTTACATTTTAAAATAAAAGTTTTTTATACGAAGAAAACTTATTCTTTTTTCCAAATATTGCATTTGTATTTTCCAAAAGAAAAAGGTAGACTTTAATCGACTTTTTTAAACTAACAAGTCGTAGGGTCCAAAAGTAGATTTTTGATTTTTTTGTAATAGTCTAAAAGTGTAAAAAAACTATTAGTCTTAAGTATTTAACCCTAGGCGTAACTAAACAAATTAAGAAAATGTGGTTTCATTGTTTTCTAGATATTACTTCTAGTTAGTCTTTTTAATGTCATAGGTAAAAATAAGTCTTTTTAACGCATATACGCTAGTGGGATATATAAGACACTTAACGATTTTATAAACTAAGCATTATTATCAATATGTTGGTATTTTGTTAAGTTACTAAAAACCTTTCAAGTACTTTTCCGTCCAAATACCGTAATTATACTAATTATGTGCGGTCGACACTAGTTTTTATACCTTACACAACACTGTGCTATAGGCTGTTATGACTTAGGGCTGATGTGTTGCAACACCTTTTATGAATGGAGTTGAGTGCATGGATCGATTCAGAATCACTATTTTATTCCACTGTCTATCTATCCTCGTAATCAAATTACAGGTCGCCGGTCAACGGATTTCAATGAAATTTGGTACAGTCTTCAAGTCTCTTTTAAGGACGAATCTTATTCAAGGAAATTGGTAAAAATAGGTTCATATTTTATTAACATACTAGAGCACCGGAAACCGGGTTTACTGGCTTATTGTAGTTAACCGTCAATGGGTTTTTAGAAAATTGGCATTAACGATTTTATTAAATAAATAAACTGTTTTTATATGTTGCTTAGCAAGTCTTTAATTTCAAACTTTTTTCAAAAAGAAATGTAATAAAGTACATGTTTTTATACTAAAGGGAGTACAGTGCTGCACAGGACTTAATTTTCGGGTTCCTATTGACAACTGATTAATGATCCGGGCCTCTTATTCCGCCAAAGTAAATGCCATATTGCGATTCGTAAGGTAATTTGTTATGTTTTTAAGTAACATTTCCATTGTAAAAAGCTAACAAAACCGGAACCAAAAATTATTAAACTCTGAAAAGATGGTATCCATTTTTAAATTAGTGATCAAATTGTAATGTTACAGAGTACCCATATATCGATATTAAAAAGCACTTATTTGTGTCACCCTATCAGATCAGAGACGCATGTGTCAAGGCCTTAATCCTCTCGAAAAAAGACTCATGTGTCATGGCCTTAAATATAGAAGAATATAAGTATAATTGTAATATTCGAGGTTCGAGACTAAATTTATTTTTTTTCCACCCATTTGTCCATAGTTAGAGGGGCCCAGGGTCCACATATAATGCACATATCTTAAAGACTGCTACATATTCAGATAGTTGAGAAAATCACACAGTTTCTGTACACAATTGTCTTTAAATAAGAGCGGACAATTTTTTTATTGCCAATTAGATCCTAGTTCACAATTCCTATGACTTTCAAGCTTAATAAAAGCTAAAGCTTATTATTTGAGTTAAATAGTGGAAACATTCAAAAAGACATGTGGTGCTTAATTTGTTAGTCTCTTAAGGGGTAACTTTTTTTGCCAGATTTGGTCCTGTTTCAATACCAACCGATCTACAATTAAAGGATATTTATATCTGGCAGGTTAAAAGACTTTAGCTCTTTTCGCTTGGAATAAATTGAAGTATCCAAAAAACGGGGTTTTCAGAATAACGGCATTTTGGTTTTTTCAAAAAGAATTTTAAGAAAACCGACTGCCGGGTTTTTCTAAAAAGTAAAAAAGCAGCATTAACCGACATTCCGATCTAGCCTTCTGCAAAGAAATGGAAAATATATTCCCAGTCAATAGTCTCCATTTCTAGACTCTGTTTTTATATTTCAAAATAAACTAGTAAAATAGCGTAAATATTTGAAGCCCTTATATTTAAGCACAGATTTTTTAAAAAAGTTCGTTTTTAAATTTGTTGGAAAACTTCATTGTTTTTGGAACCCATATCTCAAAATGGGTAAGATTTTAGGCCGTAGGCTCTTTCACCCAAATTTAGTCAAACTGCCAGTATATTTTATATTTGGCTCTAGAAAAATAATTATAGTAATTTTCATGTAAACTGGAAGCCATTTTTAGGTCCCCCAACAATTTGTAATCAAAAAATGATCATATATCGAGCCCTAACCGTTAAAAAGACGTAAGCGTCAATAATAACATTTTACAGTAGAGGATTTTTTTGCTTTTCGTCTAATCCATCTGAAGAAATTCGTTTAATTGAATTTGCTATATCTTTATAAATGACTTATTTTTTAATATTTTGGGATTCAGCGCTGTACATATGTCAATTGAATTTCATTAAAGAGCTAATTGACGCTTACGTCTTTTAAGCAGATATGGCTAGATATGATCTAAATCGGTCTCGGTATTGATTTTTTGTCCATCGTTATGTACTACACAAAATTTGATCGAAATAAATTTGTTTGTTTAAGAGCGGTTTTTTGTATATTCGGAAACTATTTATTGTGGCTATATAAAACCGTTGATCGGCATGACTCATTTTTATCTGAGCTAATTTTATAATTCGATTACGAACTGTGCCAAATGCCATCAAGATGAATGTAATGTGGGGCTTCTAAAGGTAAAGACAAAAAAAATTGATCCGATATGCCAAAAAACTTATTTCTACCATATTTAATAAATATCGGTCAATACTTGCTACGTATAGTTTGATAACAGGCTTTAGATAGACAGCAGATGGACGGAGGAACGGACAGGCCCATATCGTTAAACCCCATCTGTCCCCATCAACTGGTTATCGGTATCCTTTAAGTTGCGGGAAGTTTTGATTTTCTTTGATAATAAAAAAAACCGAAAACTCCGACAGCAAAAAAGGGCTAAACTGAAATATCCGGTTTTAGTCAGTTTTAAGAAACCGGCTGTCGATTTGGCCTTAAAACCCGGAATGTCGGTTTGCGGTTTCGGTCTTGGACACTCTAGAATGAATGAACTTAAGTAGGAAGACTCCAGCTCTCTCCGTTTGGACTTACAACATACAGACAAACGGACAGTCGGACATGACTATATCGCCTTAGAATTTGACTATGATTAAAAATGTATATACTCTATAAGGATGGCAGATAAATATTTCGGGTTGCTAAAAACGGAATGGCAAACTGCGATCATCCTTTGGTAAGGAGTATAAAAATATCGCCTATGTTGGATACTTTCATCCTTCTAGCCGCGCACAAAAGGTTTCAGGCCGCTACAGCTGACCACAGTAGGTACTAGTGCACAATAAAAAGTTTCTTCTAGATTAAAGACTTAATCAGAAATAACGATCTAAATCACTGTGCTTATTGTGGATTTCTTCACATTTAAGCAAGAAGTGAAATGAAAGCACCTTGTCTTTGCAATAACTTACCCCTACTAGTTCCAGTGCAACACAGTTCGATTGGATTTAAGTAAAATTAAATTACGAGCACGTGCCTACTCTACCTACTTCAATGGCTCTCTTATCATCAAATTCAGTTTCAAAGTCATCAAAATCATCATTTGCAATTCAGTATTGTGAACACATAAAAGAATATCGATTCGACGAAAAGTTTTTTATTTTCATTGTAAACTAACATTTTCGAATCATTATCAAATACTGCCCTTAAAAAGTTTTCATATCATTCAACAATGCTAGTGTATTCGGGGCACTTTGCAGAGATCTAAACTTAAGCGTCTGATGTTTTGAGATAAAAAGATGTGAAATTATGTTGACCTTAAAGTTTTGGAAATTATTATTTTAAATAAAGCCATAAACTTATCACAACACACTACCCGCGTAATAAAACGTAATGATGCTAATAAAACGAAACGTTGTTTATGACTTAAACAAAACATAAAAAATACTTTGTACCATGAAAATATTCGTATTATAGCCGAAAGAAATATAAAATAAACTAACAAAAACTAGCAACAACTATAAAGGAACAAAATGAATAGTTGTGGCAAAAAATTGAAAAAAGAACCCAGGGATTATGTGGGATTGAAACCATAGGCGGTCCGAGCAACTTCTTCTAGGTGAAACAAACATTCACCCAAACACACATAGTTTTTTTTTTTTTAATCAGAAGTTGTAGTCCAATTCGATAAAAGACTCAGTTGGTGTTACCTCAGTTGACAGTGTGGATATGTTAAAAACGTTAAGGGTTTTTAGCTGTGGTAGTAAAAACGGATAGCTGAGTTTAACAAAAGGGTAACATTGGCAGTTTGTTTTTGTAAAATGTTACGATTTGTTAATCTAAAAATCACCACCATTTCACTCATAAACTTTTTAAATCATGCCAGTCATAAAATCATGTCAAATCATTTTTGGGTCTTTTTTAGTCCTGTCTAAGGAAATGTGATGTGACTTAACTTTATTCTGGTAGGAATTCATTAAGTTAATCGTGACTCTTGAAGTAAAAACCAACTTGTATGTATGTGGTTATAAGTAAGAATTCTATACTGATTTGCTTCTTTTTTTCTAAAATTTGCTTCATATTTACATCGTGTAAAGCATTTCTGGTATGGTTCACTATGGAAATGCACCCAGTTGACGAGAAGATTGGTAACTTTTTTTCCAATCACTGGGTTGCGTATGATACGATTTCTATGTTGTCGGTCCATGCCGCAAAGTTTAGAAAACAATGGCAAATATGTATCTTTGATTTCTGAGCCTGGTATCTGACTTGGATGACATTGCAGATCCAGATTATCGTTTTTATGAGCTCGAACCTGAGGATAGTGAAATGGTCTACGGTGGCCTGCTGGTAACAGATTGTTCTTCATTCTAAATGAAATTCTATTGTCCATGAATGTCAGCAATTTTAAATTGAATTCAATTTATCCACAACAGCAAATGTCACCTACACACGAAGTTGCAAACATGTATGTATAGGTTGCTACTTTTATTTCGGGTCCCGACAATGCTAGTGTTCCCAGATGCAAACTGGAACTTCCATTGAAAACTTGAACTTCACTCAGAACGTTTTGTCATTTGAGGGCGAATTGTTTTGTTTACAGTGTGTTGAAAAATTCATCTCAGTCAAAAACTGAAATTATACCGTGAACATTTATCGAGGCAAGAGTGTTTAAATCAACTAGTTTCGATCGCTGTTACCAATAGTTCAGTCTCGGACGCCGCTCGCTCCGTGATAAATTCCGTGAAGCACCATCAAAAACCAATGTTAATCGCTGGTACCAAGAGTCCAGTTTGGGCGCTGCTCGCTCCATGATAAATTCCATGAAGGACGTCCAACTTCGGTCACTTTGCCAGAAACCATCGATGCTGTGCGTGAACTGATTAAGCAAGGCCGAGTGAAATTGGGGCATCACTGGGCATTAGTATTTCAAGCATCAATAAGATATCGCATGGCCGTGAAAAAAAATTGTTCTCGTTGGATCCCACATAATTTGACGAATGTTAAAAAAAGGCCTCGTATGGATTGGTGCAAAGAGATGTTGAAGCATTGTCACAAATGACGAATCATGGATGCATATGCATATGAACCCTAAACAAAACAACAATCGTCTTTCAAGGCGAGCCAAATCCATCAAAAGTTGTTCGTGGAAGAAGTACATCGAAGCAAATGATTGCGTTTTTTTCTGGTATAACCGGCCATGTTGCCACAGTTTGTTTAGTTGAACGTAGGACGGTCAATTCTGAGTGGTATACAACCATCTGTTTGCCAACAGTGTTCGAAGAAATGAGAAAAGATAATAAGAGAAGACGGATCATTTTGCATCACGACAATGTGAGCTCTCACACATCAGGTGAAACGATGACCTATTTGACCCATCACGACAATGTGAGCTCTCACACATCAGGTGAAACGATGACCTATTTGACCTATTTGGCCATCCAGCGTACACCCCTGATTTGGCACCCAAAGACTTCTTCTTATTTCCTAACATCAAGCGAAAAAAAAATGCATGGTCAACGTTTTTCATCGCCCGAAGCAGCTGTTGAAGCGTTAAAAATTCATGTTTTGGAGGTGTCTCAATGGGAGTGGAAAAAGTGCTTCGAAAATTGTTTTGTGCGCGTGCAAAAGTGCATTGATCGTAAAGAAGAATATTTTGAAAAACAATAACATCATATCCAATGATAAGTAATTTTGTTTTTATTGCCAGACCCGAAATATTAATAGCAATTATCGTATGCCAGAAAATGGCTTTACAATCAGTATAACAGAACCAACTCTAGTAAAAAAAAAATATATGAGAAAACGTCGTTAAAATCTAAAAAAAGTCTGCAATTACCATTACCTTTGTACTCCTTAAATTGGAGGGTTAATTGGAGCTGGTTAAAGTTTCAAAACAAACTCATACCTAAACTGCATATTTAGCTATATTCGGCTCGGTTCAAGGGCATTTTGTGGGCACGCAATTACATTTAAATGACGTTTAGAGGATAAAACAATTTGTACACTCAGAGAAAAGATATGGTTGCACTATGGTCACCGCAACAATAACATGTTCTCTACAATAAAAGCATGTTCGTCGCAACCATAGTATTGTTTTTTGAATTTCATTTTGGCAATAGTATGATTGCGACAATATTGCTATTGTTGAAATGTAACAAAAGTATTATTGCCAAATTTAGAAATGAAAATATGGTTGTAGCAACTATATAAACATGGTTGGTGCAACAACAGTATTGTTGTTTAAAGTTTACGTTAACAATAATTTGATTACGGCAATCATACAGTATGGTTGCGACTATGAAAATAACAAAACATGTTTTATAGAGCATACATGTATGTGTGCCAGTATGGTTTTTTTGATATACAAAAAAAAAACACATACACACGACGCAGTGAATGGTTACTGTCCATTAAAAAAATAACAACAATCGGAAGGTAGTTCGAGGGATTTTTATTGTGTTTATTTTGTTCGGCGAAATACTCTAATATCCACTGGTTCTCGTTTATTTAAAATCTGCCTGTACTTAAGTATATAACCTTCGATCATGCGGTTTAATTACATTCTTTACTTGGTGTCTACGGATGGTGAAGTAGCATTCACCCCTGGCTGGCAACTAAAAGTATTTTTGACCGTTGGAATATATATTTTTGTTTCTTGAATGAAATGTTCAATAAAAACGTGGCAAACTGACTATGATCTAATAGTAATGCAATTTAAAATAACAAACGTAATAAAAATCTCTATTTTTGAATAACAACAAAAACCAATCCTAATAAATAATTTTGGGGATCATATTATGGTTGAGTGTGAAACATTCTATGGTTGTGGGGATCATAGTATGGTTATGTGTGAATCATAATATGGTTGTGAGGATCATACTATGGTTGTATGAGAAACATACTATTGTTGTGAGGATCATAGTATGGTTGTGGAGATCATAGTATGGTTGTGGAGATCATAGTATGGTTGTGGAGATCATAGTATGGTTGAGTGTGAATCATACTATGTTTGTGGGGATCATAGTATGGTTATGTGTGAATCATACTATTGTTGTGAGGATCATAATATTGTTGTGTCACAACCATATATCCAACAATAGTATGATCCTCTTCGAATATTGTCACCCCAACCATACTTTTTTTCTGCGTGTAGCTGAGGTCAAACCATTTCAGAACCCGTTATAATTTTTCTTTCTTATCGAGATGATAAGTCTTAAAGCAAATCGAAATGCAATGAAATCATCGGAAAACAGTTTTATATTTAATATTTAAAGTATTTATTTAAGGTTATAAACATTGCGTAGTTTTGTGAATCATGTATTATATCTCGACCTTCTAAACGACAAAAGCGAAGAAATAAAAAAACTATGTGCTTACTCAACCAAATTCCTTGGGTCGCCTTTCGGTATCGAGATGAAGATTATTTGTTGGAATTAAATGAAGAATGTTTACCATGGGCAACGTACGACTATGTTGGCACACTGTCTTTTCTTAGAACGAATTCAGAGATGTTACCCTTAAAAACAGCTCGCGATAATTGAAAAGAAAAATCATGTAATAAAACTGACTGTCTATAGATCATCCGTAGGTATAATGCACACATGGCTGGTTTTGACCCTGTGGACTCACATATGGGTCGCAATAGACTTTAAATCAAAACCAAGGGCATGGCAACCTAGATTTTCTACCACCTTCTTGACATATGTAGTTACTGCGACTCCAAATGACATATGTCATATGTAGTTACTGCGCACCAAATGTAACATCCATTGGAATTTTTTCAAATCACAAAAATCGGTTTTACAAGGATTACTATATTTATTTCTGGCCTAGGCAACACTAAGTGTTGCCTGGCGCCATCTGACATTTCCATGTTTCCATTTCCAGAAATGTATATTAATTTGGATTTAAATATATTTCATTATTACATTAAAATAATAAGAAGTTTATACATGAGTTATTTTTTTTACCTAACCAAGTAAGACCTTCTGCGGATGATCTTACAACTTTTTCACCTAGTGCCTCCGGGAAACATTTTTTTAATAAACGCAGCATAGATTCATATTTTCAGAACTAAACCATCCTTAAACCAAAATTCTCATGACGTTATATACCGAATTTCGATTACAGTGGGTTAAGGGTTAAGTGCGTTCTGCAGAAGCCCCTATTTAAACCATTGTTGGTAGACAACAAATTATGGTTACCCTCTTAATAATTGGGATCCAAAATGAGATGCATTTTATACTTCTCGGGAGAACATTTTTTTCCAAACAGACTGAAATGTTGAAACATATCGTCGGTAAGCCTTTGGAAAAATCACTGACGCAGTATCGGAGGGTTTCTCTACTTCCTCATACATACTTAAGGGTCAACATTACATCATATGAGGCTTTTTCTCAATTCACGCCTATTGTTACAGGGCATCCAAAATGAGATGCATTTTATACTTCTCGGGAGAACATTTTTTTCCAAACAGACTGAAATGTTGAAACATATCGTCGGTAAGCCTTTGGAAAAATCACTGACGCAGTATCGGAGGTTTTCTCTACTTCCTCATACATACTTAAGGGTCAACATTACATCATATGAGGCTTTTTCTCAATTCACGCCTATTGTTACAGGGCAGCCGATGTGGGGTAGGTTAGATATGCGAATATCACACTTTATGGCATTTTATAGAACTCATTCCAAATAAATTTGTTCAAACTCTGGATGATTTAAAACAGCAAGACACTGCAAAAACTCTGTCGTGGCTTTAATACGATATCTGCTGGTATATTTACACTAGAGTTTTGGTTTATATGTCCAAACCCTACAGTCAGTTTTAAAAAAATATCCAAAACCCGGCATTAAGGTTTACCCGATTTTTCGATGTCGGATTTTTCAGATTCCGGGTTTTTTGTTATTGATTGTAAAATCAGAGAAAATTCATTATTTACCCTAAGGAATACGTAATTAATTTTTGAGCTAGACCCACCATTAAGGGTACCTATAGACATAGAAACACCAGATGATGCGATTGGACGATATCTGTCTATCCGTCCCTCCGTCTATTTGCTGTCTTTCTAAACCTTCATTAAATTTGGTATCCGTAAGTGTTTTGGGCCAAGGACGGACGCTATTAAAATTGCAAAAATTGGCCCAGATTAAGATATAGCTTTCACACAAATGTAAATCCGATTTTATGTTTCTGACTCTAGAAGTCACATATAAAATTTAATCTTCATAAATTTTGCCGGACCTAATTTATTTGGGAAAATGACAGAGGCTGTTGACTTTTAAGAAAATCGGTTAATATTAAGATATAGCTCCCACACATATGTTCAACCGAGTTTATGTCTTTATCTCTTCAAACCAGATATTTTATCCATCTTGATAAAATTTGGCACAGTTCTTTACGACCAATCAGTAATCAGACCAGATAAATGTCATTCATAAAAATCTACTTTTTTAGAAAATATCTCCAGTACAACAAAGTTGCTGCAAAACAACTATATTAATTCCGATTCAGATCAAATATTAGAATAGTATATAACGATATTAGTATAGTATATAACACCCAATCCTGAACCGATTTTCATCACTTAAGCTCATATTCTGATATATAGCCATTTTTTGGGCCCCAGACAATTTATAAGGGACAAATTGTCTGGGGCAAAAAACTAGCTTCCAATATACATAAATATGGTATTCAAATAACTATTCAATTTTGTCAAAAAGCCAAACATAAAATTTAAGTTGCAGTTTGACTAAATTTGCCCGAAAATCTCACCCATAAAAACATTGACGTAACATTGACCAAAAACAATGAAATTCAAATAATATCAATAATTTCCAATCTGGGTAAATTTAGTGTTCAGTCAAGGGGTTCAGAAACTGTTTTTCAATTGTCTTTTCTGCACATTCAGAAGTAAAATAAAGTAAAGGGTTGCCCAACCAAGATGCACGATATTAATTGTGAGGCATACCTTAAACTTAATTTGACAATTCCTTGTTTCAGTGTTTGACAAATAGAGGAGCGCATTAAGATTGTTGAAGCCTTTTACAAAACTGGGCGTTCAAATCAAAATGCATTTCCTGCACTTCGTGATTTTTTTTGATCGACCAAAAGTGTCCACAATCGGGAGAGTTATGCGCAAATTTTCATAAACCGGGTCTGTAGAAAATGTAAAAACACCTGTGCATGCTCACCCAGTTCAATCCATCGTTCTGTCATCGGGCCGCATTCCTTTGAAAATGAAGACGCTAGATGTTAAAGGACTACTTGTGGCCATAAACTGAGAATATAGACCTGAACGAAGTGTGGTTTAACAGGATGGTGCCACTTGTCGCACAGCTAACGAAGCAATGGCTCTTTTGAGCGACAAATTCAAGTTTGACAAGGTGTGATTTCTTTCTTTGGGGATATTTAAAATTTAAAGTGTACGTCAATGAGCCAAGAATAATAATAAAGGATGATATAATTTGGCGCATCAACGATTTGAAACCTCCATTATGTCTCATTGAAAATATGGACCATTGGATAACGCCATGCCACCGAAGACGTGGCGATGTTTTGCCTATATTTTATTTCATACATAATTCCCACAGATCCTTCTATAAAATAAAAAAAAAACATTAAGATAATTTTCTGAAAACTGTTTATTTTATTTAGAATAAACATCGTACGTTAAAGTTGGGCCACCCTTTATATGTACTTTTTTTTTAAAGCAGGCGTATTTCAAATCTTTTATAAGATTGTCTTGCAGTTGGGATTCTGGGATTCAATCTATTGATCTTGGTAAGTTTAACATTAGCAAATTTTCAAATTATTTAAATTTTTATGGGATTTTATTTTTAGCTATTAATTAAATAAATTTATTCATGAGTTTAATCAAGTTAAAATTTAACGCCAGAAGCCACAAACAAATTGTGGAATAAATAAATTTGAAACCATACAAAAAAAACTCCTCTTTGTAAAACAATGCGAAAGTAAATTTGAATTATTGTTGAATCAAGAATTGTATTCACTTCATTTTAAACTTTTTTCTAATAAATTATGCCTTTGAGTTTAAGAGTATTTTGTTTTTTCAAAACTGTATTTGTAACCATATGTACATGAAATTTCATTGGGATTTTCTGAAAAGCTCCTCTTTGTAAGTAGAACAACGACAGAGTAAATTCGAATTATTATTATTGAATCAAGAATTGTTTTCACTTCAATTAACACTTTTTCAAATTAATACAATTCGGAGTTTCATGGTAATTTTTGCTTAATAATTGGAAAAAATTAATTTTTTAAATAACAAATGGAGCTTGTTGTAATTGGTTTGGTTTGCCGTTTCATTTATGTTTTCAATATTTTTTTGGCGGTTTACATGTCATTAAGGAACAATTGGAAAATTCTTAAACAATTTTTTGCATATGCTCGTAATTTTTCACAAATTTTTTAGAGAGTTTGAAATGGCCATACTTTTTTATTTTATTTTTAAAAAACTTGTGTATTTAAGAAAATAAAACCACTTTAATTTTTATAAAACAGATAAGGGAAACAAACACTTCACTTTTTTGTTATAATAATTTTTTTCTTTCAAATATAAAATTACCGTCGTTTGAAATATTATTTGTTTTTTTTTGTTTATTTTTTTTAGAATTTATTTTATGTGTGCTATCCGTTTTATTTTGGTTTTTAATCAGAATTTCTTTGGGTCACTGGTGTTATTATCCTTTTGTTCTGCGTTTTATTTCTTCGACTTCAGGCAGAACATCTATACTCGTACACGACTAAAACAACACTAAACCTGAACTGAAACACTGGCGAAATGTTTGTGTGGTGGCCCACACACACACACACTCGCACACATCTACTCTAGTCAGCCTTACACTGCCACATAGAGACAGTGGAGGCACACACAGGATGCTTGAACAAAAACAAAAAATCAAAACAGAGACATTCAGTCGGTGGCAAGCTAACCAAAAGCACCAACACCGATGCAGACGCGATGTGTTCGGCGATGTGAAGACATTGAAAACCGAACCGAAGGCAAAGCCAAACGACGCACGACAATGATGATGGCAACAAGAACCAATCTAACATTCAGTGGGATTTTGACCAAATTCCCCACCACAACCGCTACCACTAGGAGCCTTAACACTGCCAAAGTAACCATAACAAAAACAAGTGTTTTCTCAGTCGGGAGAGATTCAGCTAAATTTGGCGCCAAAACACGAAGGGCGCTCGGCGCAGTCTCGTTGTCAACTGTTCCCAGTATTAGAGACGAAATAGCGGTACTAAAATATAAAGGCCTTATAAGCGACAGGCTTCGTGTTACTCTCGCTAATTGCAGAGACCGAAAAGGAGAGAGAGAATGCGAGGGAGAGCACCTTTAACAGAGAGTGTGTTGAAGAGCACAATGACTGCATGCATATTCAGACAAAGCAAAAAGGGTTTGCTACCAAAACAAAAAATACAGAACTTAAGGACGAATGTGTTGTGAATGTCTTGCATTCATTGATAAACTGCTAACCTAATGACACAGACCTACTCTCGCACAGTCACACACACGCATATACTACACTACGCTTGGTGAGTAAAAAAAGACTGTCTCTATGTGTGTGCGTGTAGGTTTTGCGTACATTCTTGTTGGTTGTGTAAGGATAATGCTCATAATCATTACTGGCGTATGGATGGTTGGTCGGATGGATGGCTGTATGGTTGCTTGGTAGGTTAGTCGGTTATATCTGTTTGAGCAAGTAAGTGTAGCTGTATGTGTGTGTTTGTAGGTCGATTTGGTTTAGTTGGTCTATGCGGTGGCACATAAAACATACAAAAACTGCCTCAATGTCGACAAACTCACACACTTGCTCATACTAAAGAATACAAAAAAACGACAGTCAATAAATGAAGAGACAACTCTTAAGGGATTAATCGCTTAAAAAACATTGTGCATGGCACAAATAGATTATTTTTTGGCCGACAACATGTGAACAGAGATGAAGCCCTTTAGCAGAAGACATTTGAATTATTATTATTCGTTGCTGGCCGTCGGTCTGTCCGTCCGTCTGTCTGTTTGCATTCTAATGTCACTCTAGGGTGCTCACACATAGACATACACACATTCTCGTATTCATGACAAGATGTGCAATAAAAACTCTTTCAGTTGCAAACCTTCACCACCATTAGTTTCTTTTTTTTGCTTCGCTTAAAGTGTCTTATTTGCTTTCATTAAGTTTGACTTTTTGGTCGCCTGCTTTTGGAATTAAAGGGGTTGGAGGGTCTATTTATTTTTAAGTGTGGAAAGGAACTCGTGGCAGGGTAATTCTTTTTTTCATTTGTTGTATTTTTAGATTTCTAGAAAGTAACAAAGATTTTGAAAAGAGTGTGCACAAGGGAAAATGTTTTAAAGAGAGAGGAAAATTATCCCTGGTGTGATAGTGTGCATGACTATCACACACATCTAAATCCGGGTAAGAACATCTATCATTTTCCAAAGGCGGATAGAAGGTTATAGAGCATTAAAAGGCTTCTTTATAAAAAGTTAGTTGTCTAAGGCAGTAATTAAGCAGTCACCAAGATTGTGAATCATACAGGGTTTCCGCCGGGAAGGTATACTACTTTGTTTTGCCGCAATTTTGGTAAAAATAAGTCTTGACAGTTCATGTTTGTCAGTCGTAATGTAGAGGTGTGGCAAAATATTTTGGAAACATGTTCAAAATCAATCATCGATTACTGTGACGCTGAGAAAGTTGCGTGCAATTTTTAGAAGAAACAACGTGCCAGCATATCTCACTATTTATCGTGTAGTGAATGATTTGGAAGAAAGTGGGTCTGTAGCTGATAGGCCCAAGCATGGACCACAACGTACTGCAAGTTCGGCTGAAAACATTATTGCTGCTCAAGAAAGTATTCAAAACAATCCATCAACCTCAATTCGACGACGTGCTCAGAAGCTTGGTCTTCAAAGAACAACTTTGGCCACAATTTAGCACAAGGATTTGCATTTGTTCCCATTTAAGATTCAGTTGACACAAGACCATTTACGCCGCCGTACATATGACAATAGGATGTTACAGCTTGCCCATGATAAGCCCGATTTTCATGAAACAATCATAAAGAGTTATGAGGCACATTTTTATCTTAGTGGATATGTGAATAAGCAGAAATAGTCGATTCTGGGCAATGGAAAACCATTTAGTGATTCATCAGCCACCTTTGCATCCATTAAAATTGACAGTCTGGTGTGCAGTTTGGTCACGAGGAATCGTTGGACCTTAAAACGGCGTAACAATGTCATACAACAACAACAACTTTTTTTTTAAGTTTTTATGCGTAATAAAAAATTAATACTAAAACAATTTTGCTGAATTATTGTCCCGTTCGCGATGTCCAGTTAGTGAAATTTACAAATGTCTTTTAAAAATTTCTTTTTCAAAAAATATCTTTTTCATAAAAGATTTATTGATTTGTCCAACATAGTTAAACAATTTTTTTTTCAAATTATGCGAAACCATTCGTTGTTTTTTAATTTATGCTCATACTGGCAAAAACGACTTCCTTTTTTTTGGCCCGTACGCAATGAAATGTTTATATTAAGTATTTGGAGAACGTTGAAGTTATACGATTTGCATTTTAAACTCAAATACAGTGCTTCTTAAAAGCAATTAAGCGTTTAATAAGAGCTTACAAATTGTTATGTTATCATACTTTTATTTTAAATTAAAAGACGAGTACGAGGGTCCCGTTCGCGACCCTGGAAATACCCATATGCGTTTTTTCAAGCACAGCATACTTATATGAAGGACTTTTTTAATTGCTTTCTTAATGTGCTGCCATTTCTAGTAAAGTCAAGCTTTTTTATTTTCATCTTGCCTTTAACAATTGACTAGCTTGAACCTCACCGAAAAATCGAACGTTTGCGAGATCTTTTGGAACCAATTTATGCCATATTCAAATTTTTGAAAAAGAAAATTTCATTGTTTTTGGTAAAATCGGTTATACAATTACAATTTCAACAGCCGTCCTTGGTACGAGAAACTTACTTGTGCCAAAATTTATCAAGATTAGTTGTAATAAGTGTCTTCTAGAGCTAAGAACAACAAATCGGATGAACATATCTGTGGGAGCTATTGCCAAATCTCAACCGATTTTTATCAATTTCAATAACGTTTTCTTTGAGAAAAAAAAACTTAATCGTCCTAAATTTGATCAAGATTATATTTAAGCTGTGGCTTCTAAAGCTCAAAAAATAAAAATCGGATGAACACATATGTTGGAGCTACGAGTATATCGAAATTTGTACTGATTTTCTTCAATTTTAATTAAGCCCTTTCTTGGTCCAGTGAACAAACGTGTGTAAAATTTCATGAAGATTAGCTGTAGTATGTGGCTTCTAGAGCTAAAGGCATAAAATGTATGAACATACTTATATGTATGGGAGTTAAAGCTAAATCTGAACCGATTTTTTCCGAAAAACTAAAGTGTGCCAAATTTTATTAAAATTGGATGTAATATGTGGCTTCTAGAATTATAGGCATAACATCGGATGAAAATACATATATGTATGGGAGCTATATCTAAATTTGAACAGATTTTCTTCAGTTAAATAACGTATTCCTTGTCTCAAAAAACTTACTTCTACTACGTTTCAAGAAAGTCAGACAACTGCGACCTTTAGCTTGATTACTGGCTTTAGATGGACGGACGCACGGACAGACAGACATTGTTAAATGACATCAGCGATACGTTTGTCGGTATATTTGAACATTTCCACATTTAACGTAAAACTAACTTGTAATACCCTGTTCCGCAAAGTGGTACAGGGTATAAAAATACTAAAGTTGCCTGACTATGAGATACACAGTAGGAAGATTCCGAGCCTCTGTCCGGAGCTTAAGCGTAGTCGAACATAGTATGACTTCCAGACCAAAGAAACATTGAAAAATGAAAATGAAACATTGATCAAACTAATTCAGTTATCTAAACCCGGACACATTTTCTTTAATTCAAATAACGTCCTCTTTTGGTTCAAAAAAATTAACGTATGCTAAATTTCACCAAGGTTTAAAAGCCAAAGGCAAAAAAGGCGATCTATAATTAAGTATATTATATTGAGGGGGAGTGCCACCGCTATCTTTTTCCACGAACTTTTTTCTTCGCACTTAAGAAGTATATATTTGACATCCGATGTTAATAACTAAAATACTTTATGAGTTTTGACCACTTGACATTTTCGGATTTAGGAGGTACCACGCCCCTCTGTAGAAACGCAACCGTGTATACTCTATTAAAATGTAATTGTCCAAAATTGCATACTGTGTACATTTAAAGGCAATCTGTCTATAAATGCGCTCTAAAAAATGGGGTGTAGCATCTTCTACCTTTCCTCCTAATGTATTTCATGCTTGCTTGCTTGTTTATTTTCCATAAGAATTTTGTTATACAAAGTTTAAGAGGGCGGCAAGGCCACACCCCTCTTTAAAATCCTATCATTTATAGTTTGTCACAATCTCATGGCGCACAGAAGTACACTGTTAAATTTCAAGATTTCAAGACGATCGGCTCATAATTGTAGGCGCTACACCGCATTTACGAAACGGGCGTGGCACTGCCTACTTTCCCCCTTACGTATTTCCTTACACACGAATAGTACATAGTAGGAATATAAATAATGCTACACTTGTTTTATGCTGTAAAATAAAAGTACTGAATGTTTTTGGACCAAATATTTTTTAATACATTTATTGATGTATATTGTCCGCCTTTTGCCTTTACACACGCCTCAAGTTGCACTGGGCAATCGTCAATAGCTGCAGAAACCTCGTCCATTGGAAAATTGGCCACAGCTCGAACCGAAGCAGTCTTAAGAGATCCAATATTGGGGTATCTTTTGTGACAAACCTTGTCCTCTAAAAACGTCCACAGCTTGTAATCCAATGTATGTGGTTTCAACAAGACGGTGCCACACGGCTCGCGTTACAATCGATTTACTGAAAGGCAAATTCGGTATTATCTCGAGAAATGGTCCGTTCAAATGACCACCACGTTCATGAGATTTAACGCCATTGGGTTTCTTTTTATGGGGCCACATCAAGGCATCGGTCTATGCCAACAAGCCAACAACTTTAGACGAGCTCAGAGACAACATCCAACGCTCGAAATGTATGTAAGAGTAGTGGAAGTTGCGTTCCAAAATATAGATCGCTGTACACGGGATCGTGGTAGTCATATTCATCCTTAAAATTTAATATTTGACCTACACCTAGAATAAATTTAAACTCTATATGTTAATTATTCTGTGTTTTATTAATATCTAAAATGGTTATGTCCTTAATGAAAAACCCTGTACTTATATTCAATTGTATATTGATGTCCACCATGACTGGTTGACTTCTTCTTGGAAGGAAAATATTTTGAACAGACGTTAAGATAAACTTTATTATCACTTATCACTATAAGCAGAAAAATAGTTTGTTGGGGTGACAATATTAGAAAAGCATAATACTGTTGTTGGGAATATGGTTGTAGCAAAACAATATAATGATTCACGCACAACCATAGCTTGATACTCAAAACCACAATATGATCCTCACACCATAGTATGTTCTACATACAACCATAGTATGACCCTTACAACCATGGTATGATCCCCATCATTATGATCCCTAAAATTATTTATGATCCCTAAAATTATTTATAAGGATTTTATAAGGAGGGTTTTATAAAGTAAATTATTTAAAATTATATTGCAATTAGTTCGTAGTCAGATTTGAGGCCATATTTCTCTTAAAAATATAAAAAGTTTTTCTAAATTTTTAGCTGCAAGCAGGGGTGACTGCAGTTTCGATAAAAGTTACTTTACCATCCTCAGACCCCAAGCAACGAATGTGATGAAACCATAATAAGTGGCTATACACTTAAGTGCTGGCATATTCTTAATAAACGAGAACCTGTCAGCAGTAGAGCATTCCACCGCAAAAAGTAAACACATTAAAAATCCCCCGCGTTGCATTCTATTTTTGCATAGAAGTACAACACCAGCCGCATGCTGTGTTTGTTGTTTTGTAATCGACAACTACCATGTGTTTATGCTATTTTTTGGTGTGTATAGCTGGTTTATAAAAACTGTTTAGCTTATTTCGTAGTCACAACCATGCGGCATGATTGCCGTAATCATATTGTCAACATAAAACCCAAGAAATAATATTTTTCTTGTTTCAATCATATTTATGAGGAAGCTACATACATATTTTCATTTCCTAATTTGGCACTTATAAAGGGTGTCCACCGGAAAGGTAAATCTACTTTGTTTTGCCGTCATTTTGGTAAACATTAGTATTGACAGTTCATATTTGGCAGTCGTGATGTAGGGACGTGGCAAATTTATTATGGAAAAATATTCGTTAAATCGTTAAACTCAATAATCGATTACTGTGACGATGAGAAAATTACGTGAAATTTTTTGAAAGAAACAACGTGCCAACAAAACGCACTATTTATCGTGTAGTGAATGATTTCGAAGAAAGATGGTCTGTAGCTGATAGACCCAAAACATTACTGCTGCTCATGAGAGTGTTCAAAACAATCCATCAACCTCAATTCGACGCCGTGCTAAATGTAATGGAAAATGTGCTCAGTGTGAGCTCAAGTGTGAGGCTAAAAGAGGCGGACATTTATCTGATATTGTATTCCATATAGAATTGCCGACATTAAATAAATCAATTATCAATGTATGATCCAATCTCTTTCAATTAATCAAAAATTATAAACAAACAAAGTAGTATACCTTACCTGCGGACACCCTGTACTATTGTAACATTTCATTCAACAAAATTAATATTGACGCAATCATATTTTGACTGCGACGACAATGTTTTTATTGCAGAGAACATATTATTGTTGCTGTGACCTTGCGTGTTATGACAGTATGTAAGTAACTACTTTTGGTTTTTTGGACCAAGACTGTGTCATATGCCATACTTCTTTTGCCACAAATCGATAATTTCATAATACTTTTTCTGTTCGAATTCTGTTCTTTGGTGGTGGGAATAAGTCTTCTATTGTAAAATGGGTTTACACCATAAAATTTCGTATGGTGCGGTTAAAATCAATATTGCATAGGCTTTTCTAACACTTAACAAACTGCCCTCGTATACAAATGATATTTATCTGACTAAATAAGAAGTAAAAAACAACAAAAAGAAAACCCCCATCATCATATCCGGATAGTGCACAATTATTTTAGTTTCTACTCCTGATGTCGTGTCTCAAACTGAAAGAAAAGCCAAATACTAGGACGAGCGAAATAAAAGATGGTAATTGAAATAAAATGCCAACGATAACATTTTGTACACAAGTACATTTTTCGCAATACACGTACAGACACAAGCACAACAAACTCAAACACATACAATTACATTTACATACCTTCAGACCAGGACACAAACAAACAAACTACCGACAAAGTGGACCAGCTTAAGCTTTGCCGACTAGTTTTATATTGGACGTAACTGAGACTTTACCACCGGAATCAAGTTCAACTGCTGGCCGTGGAGGACAAAAGAGACAACTGCATGTAAGGACTTTGGCGGCGGCAGCAACTGTTCTGGCGTCTGTGGCAACATCAGCAAATCGTTTTGTACCACAATCTCTCACAAACAAGAGTTAACATTGTCCTGTAGTTGATACGATTACAACTTGGCATTGTTGTTGCTCCAGTAGATAAGCGACTGGAGGAAAGGCAGATCCGTGAGGATACTCACACACTCGAACAGAATTGTTTATATGCAAAACACAAAAGGCGACCATGGGCTGCAGATAATAAGCTAAACATATATAAAATTACAAGTGGTTTAAAACAGAGGAAACATTTAATGTTTTTTGGTTTCCTTTAAATGAAATATAATGAAACTGAAAATCGTATACGTGTTTATAGAGGAGTGATAGAATTATATTCCATATATTACTTTGAAGCCAAAGTTCGACAACCTGATTCAATTCTACACGTCAATCAAAAATTTTCGCTTCGACAACTGCTGACAAAACCCCAGGAGAAGGTAATCTTAATATATAAAACTGCAATCTTCGGTGTACGAAAGCTTCAATCTCGAGAACAGCTTCACCGATTCACATCAAATCTTAGCAATATGTTAGCATTATCTGTCGGAAGGTTTCTCTTAAGTTTGGTCTTGATAGGTAGTTCTTTCCTCGATACATTAAAATTTTTTGTATTTATGGTACAATTGGAAACAAATTTACAAAAAATATTTCTTAACTGAAAATTTGTTTCTGACATTTAAACCTGCACAGTGGCACCAACTTTTGATATGCATTGACATCCATATTTTTGGGCCTAACCGAATATTGGAACACAAAACTATCAACATGTGCAAGTAAATATGTTCTAAAAGAATTTTTTGACTGTGATCAGCGAAGCGTGCATGCTAGAAAGACAAAATATGCTGTAAAGGGTGGTCCAACCATAATACACGATGTTAATTGTGAATTACAACTTAACGTCAGGTTTTTTTTTTGCCCATCTTAACTTGATATTTCTTTGTTTCAGTGTTTAACAAGTTCCACTATGAAGAGGTGCACAATTAAGCAGCGTGTTAAAATTGTTGAAGCCCTTTACGAAAATGGACGTTCACATCAAAATGCATTTTCTGCACATCGTGGTTTTTTCTGTCAGCAGAACCGACCAAATGTGTCCACATTTGGGAAAATTGTATGCCGATTTCAGCAAACCGGGGAACACCAACGCTTTTAGATGCCATCGCTGTGTAAAGTTTGAAATAAAGAAACAGCATGCAGCATTAAAGCTTTTTTTCCTGCCGCTTATTATTTCTTTTTTTGACTTTATAAATGGTGTTTTTTTAAACGAGTGGTTTTCAATCTGGCCACACTTTTTTCGGAGCTGGTCTTTTTTGCACCTGTCACTTGCTTTATGCTCAGTTTGGTTTGCCATTTCATTATGGAAAGACTTACTCGGGAACAACGTTTGCAAATCGTGGTGGATGGACCCAAAACGAGATGGCCACACACCCTGATTTTATTAAGAAAATGTTGTTCAGCGATGAAGCTCACTTTTGGTTGTATGGGTACGTGAGGGGGTTGCTATATATTTTTCTGACCTAGGCAGCACTAACTGTTGTCTGGCGCCATCTGATATTTCCATTTAAAAGTTTCACATTTTTAGCATAAACGTACTCAGAACGTTTTGACTTACGACCATCATTTGAGTTGTTTACAGTGACTTGAAAAAATCAATTTGGCAAAAAATAATGGAACAACCTCGTGAACATTTTCGTGTGATCATTTTTTCCAACTTTCGACGTGGATTATCACGACAAGAGTGCATCAACGAACTTAAATCTCTGTATGGCAATGAAGCACCATCCTATAGCACTGTGAAAAACTGGTTTAATGAATTCAATCGTGGCCGACGCTCGCTCAAAGACGAAGGTCGTCCAAAAACGGCCGTTGTGCCAGAGAACATTGATGCCGTGCGTGAACTGATAATGTAAGATCGTCATGTGATACACCGTGAGATAGAGGCATCCTTGGACATTTCTTCCACCAGCATACATTCGATATTGCATGAACACCTGGGCTTAAATTTGTTCTCGTTGGATCCCGCCCAATTTGACAATCGCTCAAAAAAGGCTCGTGTCGATTGATGCAAAGAAATTTTAATAAAAAACGATCGTGATGCTTCAAAAGACGTTTATTAGATCGTCATAGGTGCCGAATCATGGATGTATGCGCATGAGCCTGAAGAAGCGTGGAAGAAGCGATTCGAAGCAAATTGCCGCCTGTTTCTTCGGTAAAACTGGTCATGTTCCGCTTGAGCGACGCAGGACGGTCAATTCTGAGTGGTACACCACAATTTGTTTGCCTGAAGTCTTCGGAGAAATTTGAAAAACGAAACAGAGTGGACGAATCATTGTGTACCATGACAATGCGAGCTCTTACACATCGGGTCAAACCAGCGCCTTTTTGACCGGCCAAACGTCGAATTGATGGGTCATCCGCCATACTTGGCACCCAGTGACTTCTTTTTATTCAAGCACATCAAGAAAAAAATGCATGGTCAACGACTTTCGTCGCCAGAAGATGCTATTGAAGCGCTCTAAGGCCATGTTTTGGAGGTATCTCAATCGGAGTGGAAAATATGCTTCGACAATTGGTTTGAGCGCATGCAAAAGTGTATAAATCATGCTGGGGAATATTTTGAAAAACAATAAAACCATTTTTAATTAATAAAATTATCGCATTTGAAGTAATGAAAACCAACAAGCAATTGTTTGGTGTGCTCTATGGGCAGAGGGAATCGTTGGTCCACATTTCTTCAAAAATAAAGCCGGCCCTATTTTAAAGTCAATCGGAACGCTATAGAGCCATGATTAATGAATTTGCCTGAATTTGTCTGTTGGCTCTATTATGGCTACATGTCATATGGCCTACAAGATCGTGCGATTTACCACCGCTGGACTATGTTTTTTGGGGTTATGTGACGTCGCTTGTCAAGGGAGATAAGCCCGTTACGATAGAAGCCTTGAAAGAGAATATTCGGCGCGTAATTGCTGACATACGGCCACAATTGCTGCACAAAGTGGTTTAAAATTGGGCCACGTGGTTGGAACTTATTCAAGCCAGCCGCGGAGACCATTTGACCGAAATCATTTTCGAAACATAGTGGCAAACCCTTAAACCCTAAAAGATATAAATTCTTGGCCATAACATTAAATAATATGCATTTTATTTTTTCTTGAAAACCACACGTCTGAAAACAACACCCATGAGGAAGAATTCCAAACACTTTTAGAATGTTAATTCAGTTTCAGTAAATCTGAGTCGAATAAACTTGTCAGCAGATGAATTGTCGGCTGATTTAAGAAGCAGGGTCGGTTTATTTGTAACCGTAGGCGCAGAGAGTATCGACGATGGCGGAAATTTTGGAAACAAAAAATCGTTCTCGGCTCACAGCTCCACACTCATTCTCCTTCAAGTATAGACATATAGATATTAAAAACAAGCTATACAAAAATATGCACCAATGTGGTCCAGTTTCACCAAATTTTTAGGTGGTAGCCTATAACGTACCATGGAAGACTTGGTCGGTTTGACGGCTTCTAGAACTGCATAACCTCAAATCTTTAGGGAACTTTGTTTGAGAACTTTGAAAACATGGACCGATGTGAATATATTTCACCAGAGATAGATGTTAGTCGGTGGTAATGTTCTGTACAAAGTTTGTATATAATATGAGGCTTTTAAAGCTGATGCCTTTGAAATCAGGAAAATCCTAAAGGGTGATCCATCCAGAGGTATTTTTTCAGAACAAAAAAAATATTAAAATTCAAATCAAGTGTGGAAAATTTATTGGTAATTTGAAAGGACATTTTATGGCATTTATTTTTTAAATATAGTTTCCTTCAAATGTTGGCCGCAACTACCCCTCAGGGTTTCCATTCTGAGGGTCCAATCACTCGTCATGTTGGCTTTCAAAACCTGAATCGTAGTTGGTTTGTTTGCATAGACTTTGGACTTTCGTAACCCCATAAAAAAAATTCTAATGGTGTGATATCACTCGATTTAGGCGGTCAACTCACCTGTCCACACGCAGAGAAAAAACATGGTTACTACATGGTCACGGAAATAATAATATGTTCTCCGCAATAAAAGTATGTTCGTCGCAACCATAGTATTGTTTACTGAATGTTTTTTGACAATAGTATGATTGCCGCAATATTAATATTGTTGAATTGTTACAATAGTATTATTGCCTAATTTAAAAAATGAAAATATGGTTATAGCAAAAATATAAATATGGTTGGTGCGACAAAAGTATTGTGTTTTGCGTTTTATGTTAACAATAATACGATTACGGCAATCATACTGTATGATTGTAATTTTTCTTCATTTAAATATGCTTTTTAGAACAAATGTTATTGGTACGGATCAAATGCAATAATAGTAATTTTTTATCGAAATTAAAATTTTTTGTACAAGCTTATTTGGCTTTGTTTAACTGAAATATTTTTAATAAAAACGCTTACGTTTATTTAAACTTATTTTTTCTACTGTGAAATAAATCACTCTTATTATTTTAAATTTAATGTATTTTTAAATAATTTTCATAATTCAAATCTATTGTTGACAACTTTGACCAATTCTAATAAATAATATTGGGGATCATAGTATCATTGTATGTGATAATACTATGGTTGTAGGGATCATAACATGGTTGCGTGTGAATCATACTACGGTTGTGAGGATCATACTATGGTTGTGGAGATCATAGTATGGTTGAGTGTGAATCATACTATGGTTGTGGGGATCATAGTATGGTTATGTGTGAATCATACTATTTTTGTGAGGATCATATTATGGTTGTATTTGAATCATACTATTGTTGTGAGGTTCATAATATTGTTGTACCACAACCATATACCCAACAATAGAATTATCCTCTTCGAATATTGTCACCACAACCATACTTTTTTCTGCGTGCATAACGTGAAATTAGCTGCTTTTCGAAATGACCTCTCAATAGATATATTGTTTGAGCAGCTGTATGTCAAGTGGCACCGTCCTGTTCAAACCAAGTGTCGTCAAGATTAGGGCTTCAATTTCAGGTAGCATAAAGATCGATATCATGGCGCGAAAGCAAGCACCATTCACGGTTACGTTCCGGCCATCATTATTTTTGAAAAAATATGCACCGATGAATCCACCAGTTTATAAACCGCACCAAACCGTGGTTTTCTCTGGGTACAATGGCTCTTGAACCTCTTCTTGGTGTTCTTCAGCCCAAATGCGGCAAATTTGTTTACTGGACAAAAAATGGGCCTCCTCACTGAACAAAATTTTGGTCAAAAACTGCGGATCTTCACGTTTCCCACCGACGCTCATTTCCATAATTCAGTTGCCAACATTTAAAGGTAATTATTTTCAAAAAATAAATGCCATAAAATGTCCTTTCAAATTCCCAATAAAGATTCTACACTTGATTTGAATTTTTATATTCTTTTTTTGTTCAGAAAAAATACTTCCAGATGGATCAACCTTTATAATATCAGGTACGGCCGATGTGGATCAATTTTAATAGGGTCATCCTTGGCCCAATCTTGAGGAATGTATCAAGACGAAATTGGTTTATAATTGGGACCTGTATTTTGCTAACATTAAATGTTGGACAGACAAACGAGCGGATATCTCGCAATGGACTCAGTTAGTGATGTTTTTTTTTGTATGCAGACTCAAGGAGCCAATGGGCAGGAAAAGAGCTCTTTTAATACGGATACAAATCCAAATGTGGAGTTTATTTAAAAAATGTACTACGATTACACTATATAACAAAATTTTGTTTAAGTGATTTTTTTTGCTGTTTCTCATTGGTTATGTCTCTAAACTGAAGAAAAACTTTAACTGATGTCTGGCTAATCGTTTTTTAAGAAATGACATCGAATTTTCAAATTTCTAAATAGTGCCTTTATTTTTCATGGTACAGATAGATAAGAGTGTGCATAAAAGATTGTTAAACAGCTTAATTTTAATGAAGGTATGCTTTTATATGATAATAAAACGAAAAATACACTTGAATCCTTAAATTCAGGACGCTCTTAATAATACTGTTTAAAAATGGTTTGTTTTCTACCTTTCCTCTTTTAGATTTGGTCATTTTCACTGATTAAATTCCAGATATAGTCGCCAAGCATCCGTTCATTGTACTGCCCTTGGTATCGCTTTTCAAAGGCTTGAATGTCCTGGTGAAAACGTTCACCATGTTCTTCTGAGTATGCGCCAGAATTTGACTTGAACACTTCTAGGTGTGAGTGAAGAACATGCAACTTCAGAGACATTCTGCATCCAGTTCTCGGTAAGATGCTGAACCACTTCCTTGTAATTATCAAAATGAGATACCATCACTTAGTTGAGAATTAAACCAAAACTTGTTAATCGATTTTATTGAAATGTGGCTAGTTTTATTTGTAACATATTTATGTTTATAACTAAAGATCAAAAAAGAGCATTTGTGACTTTTTTGGTTTTTAATGAATTTTAAGACAAAATTTTTTTTTCCAATTTTGCATGAAAAAATAATTTTTTGGAAAAAGTTTCTGAATATTTCCAAAACTATTCACTTTATCAAAAAACAGTGTAAGAGTAATGTAGCTGCGGATTCTCGGAGTTTTTACTTAATCAAATCGGACAAACTGTTCTTGAGTTATGCTAAAATGTGTGGTGAAACCTCCATCATTTTTAAAATAGCGGTTTATATACTAAAAAAAACGTTTAGGTAGAGGAAAGAACACTCATTATATTATATCTATGACCTAATTCATTAGATAAAAGCAAAAAATTCACTTAAACAAACAAAAAGATTTTTTTTTGTTACGTAGTGTTATTTATCTCTACTACAATTGCCATGCTTGTTGTAGATTCACTTGCGAAATAAAACTAATAAGTGTTGCTAAGCCACAGAATTTCATTGTGGGGCTCTCCCTATGTATCTAGAGCTCAATCTAGAGGTATTTTTTCAAAAAAAAAAACACAAAAATTCAAATCAAGTATGGAATCTTTATTGTACATTCGAAGGGACATTTTGTGTTTCGCCGAAGGGTGTAAATTCTGGGTATCCAATTTTGGATGACTCGATGAAGCATTTCGACCGGTATGGCGGTTTTCGCGTTGTAAGTCTTTCCATAATGAAATTGCAAACAATCCTGAGAAAAACAAAAAAAAATAAGTTTTAAGCATCTTACGCGTAATCTGCGATAAAACTTTATTTAAAAAATACCCCTAATTTGGTAACCGGTTACAAATTTGATTTTGCAATTCCAAAACCGCACTTAACCTTGGTTTACGCGGTGTAACTCTTTTCATGATGAAATGACAAGCAATATTAAAAAGAAAAAAAAAACAATGTAAAACACAATTCACGAATAATTTGTAAAAAAAACCCCTATTGAAAAAAATACATCTAGATTGATCACCCTATACAATATTCCGTTTTGGAGAGCGTATTATAAAAGCCCACCTATTAATAATTTTACTTTTTATCTATCACCCCACTATAACACCCTTTTTATTACCAGTGTCTGACAACATTCGAGATCACAATCTTACGTGTGGTGTTTAGTGTGAAGGACACGAAAATAGTCGGAAAAGCGTTGAGGAAAAACAATTAAATGCGTGTCTACACCACGCAAATGTGCAGCTGCTACATTGTCTGACAACATTTATCATACATTTGACCATGATAAAGTGACAATTAACTGAACCGGAAATATGAGTGCGAAGGAGATACTCGTAAAATTAATTATACGCCACTGAAAGTCACTTAATACCTCAAGGTGAGTGAAGAGTGTTCTCCAAACTAGTAGGCCTAGCAAAATAAAAAGTATTCAACAAGGAAAACTTGCCAACCGTTAGGTGATGCAATGCTTTCATTTGCAGGGCCTCTGAGCCTAATTTCCTTTCAGAACATTCCGCCTCTGTTTTTAAAGTGATAAAATGTTCAATGGTACACTTCAAAAGAGACCGTAGTGGCTGTAAAATATAATACTCGCTTTAGTAGAAGAATGGGAGGCATAGTCGAGAAATAAGTAGGTTTTTCACCAAATTGAATTTCTTACTAGGTCAAATAGCTTTGCCACCGCCCTCTTAGATATATATACACAAAAAGATATGTATATATATGCAAGTATGCTTAAATAGGATTGAAGGCGAAAGTTAAAAAAAACGGAGATAAAATATATGGTTACTACGTAGTCACGGCAACAATTATATGTTCCCTGCAATAAAAGCATGTTCGTCGCAACCATAGTATTGTTTTTTGAGTTGTATTTTGACAACAGTATGATTGGGGCAATATAATTATTGTTGAAATGTAATAATAGAATAATTGCCAAAGTTAAAAATAAAAATATGGTTGTAGTAAACATATATGTAAATATTTTTGGTGCAAAAAATTATTTTTGTTTGGGGGGTTTAATCTTAATAAAAATAGGTTACGGTATTCATACCGTATGGTTGTGACCTTGGACTAAGCATAACAGCTTTTATTAATCAACGATACATATCAAAACAAAAGTAGGAAAACAAAGCTTAATTCAGACGTGGCCGACTAAATTATACTCTGCATTTGTGGATGTTCGAAAATCCAACTTAAAATTGGATTTTGGACCCACTTAGATAGGCTCTGAATGTGGCAGCTAGTAGTGTGGAACATATATGTAGCAGCTATATCTTAATCTGAACCGATATCAATAACGTCGTTCCTTGGCCCAAAAAACTTACCCGCGCTAAATTTGTATCAATGTTGAATGCAATATGTGTCTTTTAGAGCAGAACCCATAAATATCGAATGAAGATATTTGTGGCAGCTATATATAAATCTGAAACGATTTTGTTCAATTTAAATATATTCCATCAATCATTCCCATCTATATTGAGTTAACACATTGCTGTCTGGGTAGAGTGAACCCCCAATGCTATGAACACCGCGTGAGAGTTAACACCAGAATGTTTGCATTAACTACTAGTAGTCAAGAACCTCAACAGAGTGAACATACTTTATAATAAGTTTTTAGGTTTGGCGAAAGGGATAAACAATAAAAAGAGTATAAATATGAAAGAGAACATAAATGATCAAGATATGATCAAGGAATGGCAAAGGCGGGAAAATTTTCTTTAGACCAACAAGCTGTTGAGCCTTTTAAACAAAAATTAAATGACGCAATTACCGAATTACAGCTGTGTAGAACACAAATGTACGAGGGTTGCTATATATATTTCTGGCCTAGGCAAAACTAAGTGTTGCCTGGCGCCATCCCACATTTTCATTGCAAAGTTTGACATTTTTTAGCATAAACGTACCCAGAACGTTTTGACGTACGACCATCATTTGTGTTGTTTACAATGACTTGAAAAAATCAAACGTCCGTTGTGCCAAAGAACATTGATGCCGTGAGTGAACTGATAATAGAAGATCGTCATGAGACATACCGTTGGATAGAGGCATTCTTGGGCATTTCTTTCACCAGCGTAAATTCGATAAAAAAAAAGGTTTGTTCTCGTTGGATCCCGCACAATTTGCCAATTGCTCAAAAAAAGGCTCGTGTCGATTGGTGCAAAGAAATTTTGAAAAAATACTATCGCGGTGCTTCAAAAGACGTTTATGAGATCACCACAGGTGACAAATCATGGATCTAACAAACAGCCATCGACCGTGTGGTCGCCTGTTTCTTCGGCAAAACTGGTCATGTGGCGACTGTTCCGCTTGAGCAACGAAAGACGGTCAATTTTGAGTGGTACACCACAATTTGGTAGCCTCAAGTCTTCGGAGAAATTCGAAAAACGAACATGAGAAGACGAATCATTGAGCACCATGACAAAGCGAGCTCTCACACATCGGCGCAAACCAGCGCCTTTTTGCCCGGCCAAAACGTCTAATTAATGGATCCGCCGTACAGCCCTGACTTGTCCCAATGACTTCTATTTATTTCCGCACATCAAGAAAAAAATGCGTGGTCAACGATTTTCGACGCCAGAAGATGCCACCAGAAGAATGCCATGTTTTGGAGGTGTCTCAATCGGAGTGGAAAAGGTGCTTCGACAATTGGTTTGAACGCATGCAAAAGTGCAAAATCATGCTGGTGAATACTTTAAAAACAATAAAACCATTTTTTACGATAAATATTCGCATTTTTATTATTAAGCTAGAAATATATATAGCAGCCCTCTAGCGTAAAATTGCTAAGTTCTGAACCATTGGTCGGATTTTTTTTCTCCTACAAGATTGCCCTACGTCTATCAAAATTATCAAAACGAAGCCGAGAGATTCTGTGGATCTAAGTTATAAATATTTGACTGAAATTCAATTTTTTTTTATGTTAATTTACAAAAACAAATAAATGTGTGCTGTTATTTTGCTTGCAAAAAAACAGAAAAAACACTTTTGCATTTCAGTCAAATAGACATAACTTTGGTTAATTTAATTTTGGAAAGAAAATCCGACCACTGGTTCAAAACTTAGCAACTTTACCCTAGTACCCTCCGCCTACCAATCCGAAAATTGTCAAACCGCTGCTAACCTAGATTAGAAAGGCTTTTTCCAAAACAGTCATTCCTATATTTTACCACCTTTACAGGAGAGCGAACACAAAAGCTGTCAACAGTGATCTGTTAGTTAGCAATGATTTAAGATTCGATACTAGCCTTTCTAGTAAAGATCTCAGGGATAGGAATTAAATTTATACAAATATATACTGATGGATAATTCACTAAATGTATTCCTTTTTTATCAACCCTGACCTCTCTTTGAACCACATCAAATAATTAAGTAATGATTTTGTTTTGCATCTCATGTTCGGGCATAGATTAGCTCTATCCCAAACACTACACGCAGAGAAAAGATATGGTCACTATATGGTCACGGCAACAATAGTATGTTCTCTGCAATAAAAATATGGTCGTCGCAACCATAGTATTGTTTTTTGAATTTTATTTTGACAATAGTATGATTGCGGCAATACTAATATTGTTGAAATGTAACAATAGTATTTTAAAATTTAAAAATGAAAATATGGTGGAATGGAAAATATATGGAATGGCAACAATATAAATAAGGTTGGTGCGACAAAAGTATTGTTTTTTTGGGTTTTATGTTAACAATAATATGATTACGGCAATTATACCAGCTAAATTTTTTTTACAATGTTATTGTTACGAATCTTACGCAATAATAGTACTTTTATATGTAAATTAAATTATTTCAAAACAAACTACTTTGGATTAGTATAACTGATATATTTTAATACGTAATTTGTTTCTACTGTTAAGTTAGTCACTCCTATTATTAAGAGTTTAATGTATTTTTACATAAATTACTTAATAAGAATCTCTATTGTTGAATAGTTACTTAACCCAATCCTTAAAAAGAATTTTAGGGATCATAGTATGGTTGTGAGGATTATACCATGGTTGTATGTTAAACATACTGTAATTGTTAGAATCATAATATGGTTCTGGGAATCATATTATGGTTGAGTGTGAATAATAATATGGTTATGGGGACCATAGTATGGTTGTGTGTAAATAATTATATTGTTGTAAATACCATAATATTGTTGTGGGGACCATAGTATGGTTGTCTGTGTATCATACTATTGTTGTGATGATCATAATATTGTTGTACCACAACCATATACCCAACAATAGTATGATCCTCTTCGTATATTGTCACCCCAACCATACTTTTTTTCTGCGTGTACAAGCAATATATAAATACTTAAATTGTAAAACAATTATATACTAAAAATATACTACCTATACTAAGTGTAATCGAGTTCCCCATTCAAGGGCTATTTATTGTTTATTATAAAATGAATTCCTTTAGTTTATTTATGGTACCTCTTAACACAACAAAAAAATCAAACCGCTGCCAGTTCGCTCCTTGCAATTTTTAGCATGGTTGTAGATGGACATATTTGCATGAAATGAGAAATGAAATAAGCTGGTGATTCTTTTTAATTTTAACAGCGTTTTTACATGGTCCAAAAAAATAACTCATGTCAAATGCTATCAAGATCGGATGCATTATGGGGCTCATAGAGCTCAAAACATAAAAATCCGATAAATGTATAGAGGGTGGGCCAAAGTTACCATGGGGTTTAAAAATTTAATAACTATTTCGTTTGTATATTTTTTAAATTTTGTAATGGGTATTAATAGTGAGATGCTCGGATGGGACTCAGATGAAACTATTTATTAATCGAGAGACAGAAATCGTCCAATTCGTCTACTTTATTATTTATGGAGGAAAGGGTCCAAACAGACGTTCCACATTCCAAATTTATATTGTTTTATTAGAATATTGTTTAAGGGCCGATTCCCAGAATAAAAGAAGAGTAGTTTTTAATGTTGACTTTCTCCGTCAAATGCCAAAACAGGAATGACCTAAATTTATACATTAAATGATATCTTAGTGAGTAACAAAACCAGGATTAACGGAATTAATAGAAAAGAAAAGACAAGTGAAAAGAAATTAAACCTAAGATTGTTGTTGTAAAAGTGAACAATTGGAATTAAATAATTGAGTAACAAAATACAGTATTGGCGAACTATGTGAGAACAGCTATTTAAGTAAGAAATAATGATCTTAACAACAAAAATATACGATATTAAAGTAAGATCTTGTAAAAGTAGTTCTTGTTATATATTTTTTAGATTATACTTATATAAATAACAATTGGAGAATAAATAATAGAGAGATTCACAACTGAACAAAGAACCAGAATTATAAAATTTTATTATTTAAATCAGCAATTTATTAATTTAACGCAAACGTAAGAGTGATGAAGTTTATTTTTATGTAAATGGTTTTGTTAATAAGCAGAACTGTAGGTTCTGGGGTTCTGAAAATCCGAGAGCCATTTATTAACTCCAATTGCACTCTTAGTAGGTATACAGTATGGTGTGGGATCCCATCGGCAAATATAATTGGGCCTTACTTCTTTGAGAATGAAAATGGAAGTGGTGTAACCGTAAATGGAGAGCGGTATCGGTTTATGATAGACAAGTTTTTACGTCCTGCTCTTGAAAAGAGACCTGAGATTTGGTTTCAGCAGGACGGAGTCACTGCCCACACTGCCCTAGACACAATGACACTTTTAAGTCAAATTTTTGGAAAGAGAATAATTTCCAGAAATTCGGAAACTATTTGGCCAGCGCGGTCGATAGATTTGTCAGAACCCGACTATTTTCTTTGGGGTTATTTAAAGGAGCGTGTACATGTGACAATACTTCAACTCAAGGCCGACATTTTTGTAGAAATTCGAACGCTACAGCCACAAATTTTGAAAGATGCTATGGAAAATGCTTAAAAACGGGGGTCCTTTAAGTGACATTATTTTTCATACTTAGTGTAAAAAAAATCATTTTGTATATTATATAATCTGGAAAAAAAAATGAACAAAAAAGTTATTAAAGTTTTGAGCTCCATGGTACCTTTTGGCCTACCCTTTATAAGTCTACGAGCTATATCTAACTTTAAACCAATATTGTTCAACTTAAATGAAGCCCAAAAAACTTAGTCGTGTATAAGCTTCATTAATATTGTATGTAACATGTGGCTGCTAAAAACATAAAAATCGGATGAATATATAGGTTTGAGCTTTATTTAAATCTAAAACACTTTTCTTAAATTTCAATAGAGGCCCAAAATTTTACTTCTGCAACATTTCAATAAAATCGAATAACAATTGCGATCTGTAGTTTGAACACAAGCTTAAGATGGAAGGACAGACAAACATCGTCAAATGAAAACAGCAGGTGATTCTGATTTATTTAGAATCTGCTTGGTGCACATAAGTGTATAGCTACTGACTAAGGTTAAAACACATTCGTTGCTTGGTGTTTGAGGATGGTGAAGTAGTTCTTCAACTAAAGTCACCCCTGCAAAATTTAATAGAAACATGGTCTCAAATCTGACTAGGAACTAATGTAACGTAAAATAAAGTGTGTATTTTTCAGACTTGTTGTTTTCAAGAAGAAGTAAAACGCATATACGTAAATACTGTTACACACGTTTTATGCTGTAAAATAAAAAGTGCTGAATGTTTTTAGACCAAATATTTTTTTAATATATTTATTGATGTATATTGTATCCAAAAAGAATCTACTTATTCGAAATGTCCGCCTTTTGCATTTACACAAGCCTTAAGTCGCACTGGCCAATCGTCAATAGCTGCACGAACCTCGTCCATTGGAAAATTGGCCACAGCTCGAACCAAAACGGTCTTAAGAGATCCAATGTTGGGATATCTTTTGTGACAAACCTTGTCCTCTAAAACCGCCCACACTTTGTTATCCAATGGGTTCAAATCTAGAATGCCTGAGGGCCATTCTTCAGAGGAAATGAACGCTGGCAAATTGTTTCGAAGCCAGGCCTGGGACGTTTTAGCCTTATGGGCCGGCGCAGAATCCTGCTGGAAAGTCCATGGCTGGTTTTGGAACAGGGAATTGTTAAGAGGCTTTACAACAGCTTCCAAAACGGTTTCTTGGTAAACTTTGGCCGATGTTTTGATTCCTTGTTCGCAGAAATGCAGGTCAGTGACCCCATCGTAAGAGACACCCCACTAAACCATGACTGAAGCTGGGTGATGACCCTTTTCCACCCTTGGGATCAGTTCAGATGCTTCCTTAGATGATCGCGCATACACTCTATCATTTTGCTTGTTAAATTTTTCCTGAATGGTAAACATTTTTTCATCGGTGAACAACATTTTTCTGTGCAAGTTATCAGCGTGCTTCACAAAAAGACGTTTGCATTTTCAATCCAATTTTTTTAAAGCTCGAGTCAATAAATGTCCTTTACGTCGTTTGAAAGCCCCAAGTCTTTTTTAATGATTCGACTTATGGACTATTGCGTGATATTCATCTCACGGGCCATGATTTTCTGTTTTCGGAGCGGGTTTCTGTGAATTCTTGATTTAACGGCTTTGATGACATGCAGTGTTCGAACAGAGCGTGGTCGGCCCGACGGGTGGCGGTCTTTGACATCTCCAGTCTCCTCAAACAGTTTTATGCATCGGTTGACGAACATGCGGCTAATCCCTAGTGGCCGGAGCGTTTTGAAAATATCGTTTTTTTCATTTCACACTTGAAAAGCGCTATTACAGCGATACGGTTCTCATTATCTGACCCGTTACAGACTAACGCTATTGAGGTTAGCTTTCAAACCCCATATAACATTAACGGGGTATGTTCAGTTCTACTATTGAAAAGGGTGTGTTCAATGTTGTATCGGTATTTATGTAGCTACTAAGTAATTTAATGTTGTGGCCAAGAATTTAGCGTTATTATAAAGATAACGATTTGCCATTATGTTTTAACAATGATTTCGGGCAAGTGGCAGCCGCAACTTGCTCGAAAAAATTCCAGTCAAGAGGCTCAATTTTCGCGCAATTTTTGCAGCATTTGGGCCTTATGCCAGATATAAGGCGCAGAATATTCCTTTCCAAGGCGTCAATGTCAACGGGGTTATTGTCAAGCGACTTCACATAACCCACAAAAATAGTCCAGGGGTGTTAAATCGAACGATCTTAAAGGCCACGTCACAGTCCTACGATGCGAGATAATGCGTTTACAAAAGGATTCAAACAATAAATTGATTGTTTTGTTGGCTGTATATCATGTAGCGCCTTCTTGTTGGAACCAAGAAAAAATCATCAATCATGGCTCTATAGCGTTCCCCATTGACTGTAACATTATGTGCCGCTTAATTTTTGAAGAAATATGAACCAATGATTCCCTCCGCCCATAGAGCACACCAAACAGTGACTTTTTGAGGTTGTAATGGGGTCTCAACAATGGCTTGTAGAGTTTCATTACTCCAAATGCTACAATTTTGGTTATTAACGTACCCATTTAATCAAAGGTGAGCTTCATCGTTGAAAAAAAATTGTTGTAAAAATCAGGATCGATGGCCATCTTGTTTTGGGCCCATTCACCACGATTTGCAAACGTTGTTCCGGAGTAAGTCTATTCATTATGAAATGGCAAGCCAAACTGAGCATACATCAAGTGGCAGCTGCCAAAGAAACCAACTTCGAAAAAAGTGTGGCCAGATTCAAAACCGCACGTGTAAAAAAAAACCCCTTTACTTTACCATATTACTTCGCCATATATTTACCCAATCCAAATAAATAATATTGGAGTTCATCGTATGGTTGAAAGGAATCATACTACAGTTGTAGGGATCATAACATGGTTGCAAGTTAATAATAGCATGGTTGTAAGGATCTTTCTATGGCTGTATGGAAAGCATACTATGATTGTGAGGATCATAATATGGTTGTGGGTGAATAATAATATCGTTGTTAGAATCATAATACTGTTGAGCCACAACCATATACCCAACTATAGTGTGATGCTCTTCGAATATTGTTACCCACACCATCCTTTTTTCTGCGGCAGAAAAAAGGATTGTGAATTGTGAATGATTGTGAATGATTGTGAATTTTTTAAAAGACTTCAGTTTTAAATATTTGTGGTCTATTTTCAATCTCATTTTGAGAAAAAACCTTCGAAACCATTTTCATTTGTGCGAATAGTTGTTTTCCCTCCAGTGGCAAGATGTTTGCTAGTCAAGCAGTCATCGTGCAAACGAATAAGGTTCAAACTGTTTAACACGTACTTAATCACATCACACTTGATGTTTTAACTATCTTCTTGATGTGCTCCAACTTTGACCTATCAAATGACCTTAACTAAGTAGCCTTCATTTATTGCAGTCTATTAGCCACAAATAGATTAATTAAAAAACTAATGAATTTATTAACATCACAAAAGATACAAAAATATGCATATAGAAGAACAGTGCAGCTTTTAATTTTCCTAGAGTGCTTTTAACTGATACTCCTACTCAATGCATCTTTGTTTAATATATAATCAAAAGTTTTCTTCGGTAAGTGAAATGATTAAAGTTAAAATAAACTTTAAATAGAAATTTTCTCAAACACTTTGAAAGCGCACACGTAGTTGGTAGGTACACTTAAACCAAACAAGAAACTTTAAATGGCAGAAATTAAAAATAAAGGCTAAAAACCGGCATGGCAAACCTATGGGAACTGTGGGTGAGATAGCCAGCTACGTATAACACGATTTTTACAAGGGCCTAGTTGCTGGACGTTTCAGCTCATGTGACCCACATAATGGTCCGTACGGGTGGCTACTCAAAAGGAAATGACATTTTTTTATCGACTATCTAAAAGAAAAAAGGCGTCCAAATTATCTGCTACGAGGTCTGATATATATATTTCTGGCCTAATAATCAGTAACCGTCATTCATGATAAATAAATCACGTCTTACTTCAATTTGCATACAAACACTTTCGACAATATTTTTGCTGTGCTTTACGCACGTACAAAAAGAACAACTGTCGAAAAACATATTTAAACGTATGTACTCGTATTTCATAAGAAATATTTCGTTGAAAAGCTCAATGTTGACCTCTAGTGCATATCTGTTATACGTGGGTTGCTATACTTATATATATATATTTCTGGCCATCTGACATTTCCATTGGAAAGTTTGACATTTTTTAGCGTAAGGTCGTCCAAAAACGGCCGTTGTGCCAGAGAACGTTGATGCCGTACGTGAACTGATAATACAAGATCGTCATGTGACATACAATGAGGTAGAGGCATTTTTGGACATTTCGATACATTCGATATTGCATGAACACTTAGCCGTAAAAAAGCCTTGTTCTCGTTGGATCCCGCTCAAAAAGGGTCGTGACGATTGGTGCAAAGAAATTTTGAAAAAATACGATCGCAGTGCTTCAAAATCGTTACAGGTGACGAATCATGGATCTATGTGTTAGAGGCTGAAACAGAACAACAATCGACTGTGTGGGTCTTCGAAGACGATCCACATCCAACGAAAGTTGTTCGTGGAAGAATCACTTCAAAGCAAATGGTCGACTGTTTCTTCGGCAAACCTGGTCATGTGGCGATTGTTCCGCTTGAGCAACGTAGGACGGTTAATTCTAACTTGCCTATTGCATTCGGAGAAATTCGAAAAACGAACAAGAGAATACGAATCATTGTGCACCATGACAATGCGAGCTCTCACACATCGGCTCAAACCAGCGCCTTTTTGACCGGCCAGAGATACGAATTTATAGTTCATCAGCCGTACAGCCCTGACTTGGCACCCAATGACTTCTTTTTCTTCTCGCACATCAAGAAAAAAATGCGTGGTCAACGATTTTCGTCGCCGACTCAAACTGGATGGCACGAAGTGAATGGAATTCCGTATCATGGAATATCTGCGGGTTGGAAGCACTCCATATTTGACAATTTTGTTTTTTGTAGCGTTTAAATTGAAATTGGCCTCGCCAAACATGAAAAGACAGTTCACCATGTCGTCTTCTACCATGTGAAGCAACTTCTGGCAATTCTAATTGAATCGGGAAGTCTGCTGCGTTATTGGCCATTTGAATTCGATTGGTCTGTTGATGGTCTGTAGGGGAAGGTACTCCTATCAAGATGACGGTTTGCCAGGTCATGCCGTTGATCAGGTCAAGCGATGCCATTGCTAAGTCTGGCGAGCTAAGGTAATCGCTCACAATCCGCATGGTAGCGTCCTCATCCACTGTGCAAAACGTAGTGCCATCAATTTGTTCTTCCAAAGCTTTAATCGTTGCCTAGAAGTGAATGCCACAGTTCATGGTGGGTATTCAAGTCTCCTAGGACCAGAGTACTGTAGTAGAATGATGATGACGATGACGGCCGCTCATACCGTTTTCGCTCTCCGAAAATGAGGACGGTCGTACTCATGGATTTGTTGCTCACGCATTTCGCCGTCATGTCAATAAGATTTAGCGTAACAATACTCTCTTGGACCTTAAGCCACCAATTGACCCAGCACGGCATTTGGAATTAGGGTACGTATGCAGGATATGGCACTGATGCTATAATTGAAATCAAACATCCATAGACAATTAGTCAGCGTATCCAAGGCAGACATTTAAATAAAAAGATTTTCTAAAAATGGTTTGAAAGAAGCATTAAACTCAATACTGAGTCAAACGAATAAATTACAATGAAATTAAAATTGCGAATAAATTACATTGAACTTATTTTCTTATTACTCTAATCTGGTCACCATACTTCCCTACATTTATGGCCATTCATAAACTAAATTGTGTTTAGCTGCGCTAAACATATAATTGTACGCTCTTCGATTCACTCGTAGCATTCTACAAGTGGATCTTCTTGGACGAGATCTGTCCACCTGTGTAGCCGCAGATCATGCCTTAAAAAATTTCATTTTAACCATTTATCTGTGTCCCACCGAACAAAATCTGCTTGCCCATCGCTGAATAATTACAAGACTTTGACTACTCCTACATGCACTGTTGAAACTGAGAAAGTCTTCATCATTTTCTTTACTTCCGGTGACTAGAAAAAGAAATAAACACCCCTCACACACACATATATCTGCAAAAAATCAACCTAAACACACACACTGTCACACATTCTAGTCATTTATCCTTTCAACACGAAAAGAGAGCAAGAGCCGGTCAGACAGACGTCCATTCGTTCCCTTAGCATTTTGTGCTTTCATGCAACATTAGGCAACGAACACAGCTAATAACTTTAAACGAACTTTTTAACGTTGGTCGCGTCCATCGTCGCCGCGTACGGCCTGGGAAACAAAAAACCCGGAGTGCCAGGGGAGCGGGTATCGGGTGGCTAACAGAAACTAACAATGTTATCGTGTTTTCAGCTTGTTTTTACCATTTCTTTAAAATTCTCGTGCTGCACGTTACAGCGGGAACGGGGCCCAAGGGGTCATGAAAAAGAAATGAACCGTAAGTGTTTCTTCTTTGCTGTGGCGATGTGTCAAAAGGCACAGTAGTGGAATGCGAAGAATAAAAATTGAGAATTGCAACATGTTTCATGCGACTTCCGGAAGAGATTTTTTTGTATTTTAGCCTTTTTTAATTTGCCCCATTTTTATTTGCTAAATTTTTTGCTGTTTGCTGCTTTAAACGACTTTGCAAAGTGTTTATTGGATGTGATTTTCGTTAGGCGCACAGTGGCACGTCCCACTTTAGTATTAGTATTAGTATTAGTATTAGTATTAGTATTAGTATTAGTATTAGTATTAGTATTAGTATTAGTATTAGTATTAGTATTAGTATTAGTATTAGTATTAGTATTAGTATTAGTATTAGTATTAGTATTAGTATTAGTATTAGTATTAGTATTAGTATTAGTATTAGTATTAGTATTAGTATTAGTATTAGTATTAGTATTAGTATTAGTATTAGTATTAGTATTAGTATTAGTATTAGTATTAGTATTAGTATTAGTATTAGTATTAGTATTAGTATTAGTATTAGTATTAGTATTAGTATTAGTATTAGTATTAGTATTAGTATTAGTATTAGTATTAGTATTAGTATTAGTATTAGTATTAGTATTAGTATTAGTATTAGTATTAGTATTAGTATTAGTATTAGTATTAGTATTAGTATTAGTATTAGTATTAGTATTAGTATTAGTATTAGTATTAGTATTAGTATTAGTATTAGTATTAGTATTAGTATTAGTATTAGTATTAGTATTAGTATTAGTATTAGTATTAGTATTAGTATTAGTATTAGTATTAGTATTAGTATTAGTATTAGTATTAGTATTAGTATTAGTATTAGTATTAGTATTAGTATTAGTATTAGTATTAGTATTAGTATTAGTATTAGTATTAGTATTAGTATTAGTATTAGTATTAGTATTAGTATTAGTATTAGTATTAGTATTAGTATTAGTATTAGTATTAGTATTAGTATTAGTATTAGTATTAGTATTAGTATTAGTATTAGTATTAGTATTAGTATTAGTATTAGTATTAGTATTAGTATTAGTATTAGTATTAGTATTAGTATTAGTATTAGTATTAGTATTAGTATTAGTATTAGTATTAGTATTAGTATTAGTATTAGTATTAGTATTAGTATTAGTATTAGTATTAGTATTAGTATTAGTATTAGTATTAGTATTAGTATTAGTATTAGTATTAGTATTAGTATTAGTATTAGTATTAGTATTAGTATTAGTATTAGTATTAGTATTAGTATTAGTATTAGTATTAGTATTAGTATTAGTATTAGTATTAGTATTAGTATTAGTATTAGTATTAGTATTAGTATTAGTATTAGTATTAGTATTAGTATTAGTATTAGTATTAGTATTAGTATTAGTATTAGTATTAGTATTAGTATTAGTATTAGTATTAGTATTAGTATTAGTATTAGTATTAGTATTAGTATTAGTATTAGTATTAGTATTAGTATTAGTATTAGTATTAGTATTAGTATTAGTATTAGTATTAGTATTAGTATTAGTATTAGTATTAGTATTAGTATTAGTATTAGTATTAGTATTAGTATTAGTATTAGTATTAGTATTAGTATTAGTATTAGTATTAGTATTAGTATTAGTATTAGTATTAGTATTAGTATTAGTATTAGTATTAGTATTAGTATTAGTATTAGTATTAGTATTAGTATTAGTATTAGTATTAGTATTAGTATTAGTATTAGTATTAGTATTAGTATTAGTATTAGTATTAGTATTAGTATTAGTATTAGTATTAGTATTAGTATTAGTATTAGTATTAGTATTAGTATTAGTATTAGTATTAGTATTAGTATTAGTATTAGTATTAGTATTAGTATTAGTATTAGTATTAGTATTAGTATTAGTATTAGTATTAGTATTAGTATTAGTATTAGTATTAGTATTAGTATTAGTATTAGTATTAGTATTAGTATTAGTATTAGTATTAGTATTAGTATTAGTATTAGTATTAGTATTAGTATTAGTATTAGTATTAGTATTAGTATTAGTATTAGTATTAGTATTAGTATTAGTATTAGTATTAGTATTAGTATTAGTATTAGTATTAGTATTAGTATTAGTATTAGTATTAGTATTAGTATTAGTATTAGTATTAGTATTAGTATTAGTATTAGTATTAGTATTAGTATTAGTATTAGTATTAGTATTAGTATTAGTATTAGTATTAGTATTAGTATTAGTATTAGTATTAGTATTAGTATTAGTATTAGTATTAGTATTAGTATTAGTATTAGTATTAGTATTAGTATTAGTATTAGTATTAGTATTAGTATTAGTATTAGTATTAGTATTAGTATTAGTATTAGTATTAGTATTAGTATTAGTATTAGTATTAGTATTAGTATTAGTATTAGTATTAGTATTAGTATTAGTATTAGTATTAGTATCAGCGGGCAAGAAGAAATGTTCATACCTGAAGGATTAATTTTTGTAAAGTTTTGAATTTAAAATTGGGAAGCTTGAACTTTGTCATTTAATAATTTAACACCATCCAAAGAATTTTTACTTCTCCCAATGATCTAAAGATTGTTTGGCAGGACATGCAGAGTTTTACCGAAAATCGTGGCTTCAAATGAAGCTCATTTTCTCCACGGTGGCTATGTCAATAAAATTAATAAATAATGCCTCATATGGGTTTCAGAAAAACCACACTTGTCTATTAAAAAGCCAATGTATACACAACGAGTAACTGCTAGGGGTGGACTTTAAGCTGACGGCATCATTGGGCCATTTTTCTTCGATAAAGCGCCATTAACAGTCGTTACTGTCAACGGTGATCATTAATGGACCATGCTTAACAAATTTCTATTTTCAAAAATTTAAGAAAATGATCTGGACGTTATTTGGTTTACACAGACTGGGCACATGTCACATATCCAATGAAAAACGAATAATCAGCCGAAATTGTAATGTCAATTGGCAGCTGTGATTTGAGTCCTTTCGATTAATTTCTGTAGGGAGCCATTAAAGCGAATGTTGCGCAAAGCATCATAGACAATTGAAGCGTTGGAACATGAAATCGAAGTTGCCATTGAATAGATTCGACCGAAACAATCGAAAATATACTGAAAAATTGTGGTAGTCAAACTTTCCCATAAAACCAGATTTTTGAAACTTAAAATTAAAATGTTAAATAGCCCACCTACTATATAATTGAATTTTGTAAAAAGACGAGAAGAAATATTGGTTGAGAAGGGAGATAAGAATATAGGCATCCATAAGAAACACTGTGCATGAATGCAATACACTGAGTCTTACAGTTTCGGCTCATAATTTTTTGTAGAACTCAGCATGCAATGCCGCCTGGGTAACAAAAATACAATACCTCGAGCAGTTGGTTTGCACCTATTGTAAAATTACATTCGATGTGGTAGGGAGCAGCCAATTTAAACTTGTGTATGTAGTGATGGATCCCCCTCCCCTTGTTTGTTCATGCAAGTATTCTACAAAATATTGCCACATCACTTAGCAGGAACAAAGCAAATGCCATGCGTTGGCATTTGTTGAATGCCATGGCTTTGCACACGATTTGCCAGTGAGCAGGTTCGTTGCCCAACATTGTTTGCCATGAATGTCGACCTGCGTCGGAAAAAAGGCTGGGTGTAAATGGGCGCAAATTTATATCATAGTTAAGGACAATTATTGTTATTAAAAATTACCCGCTGCACTGAGTGAATTTTAAGTAAAGGTTTGTAGCTTGAAACAATATTTCGACATTTCCGTTTATTTTTACAAGAATTTACTTAGTTTTCAGCTAGAAACAAACGGAAATTATTGTATGTAGGTGGGAGCTACATTTGGTGAATTTTAATCGGCGGTAATTGCGGATTATCGATTATTCACTTGGTTTTATTTTAAATAGTAAAATCAATAGCAAATCGGTTCAAACTACAAAAATAAATAAAGACAGAAAGACTTTTCGGTGTAATCGCCAAATGTTTAATAGTCCTTCGGTCCAATGTATAACGTAACAAATAAGATTTTATTATTGCACACCCAAATACTAACTAGCATTCGGATACTCTGATGGTAACTATGTATACTTTACTATGTACACGCAGAGAACCGATTCGTTGCCACAACCGGATCTAAAAATCCACATACTTGTTCAACGAAAAAATTTAAATTTTAGTCAGAGGCCAAAAATGTTTGCTTGCACAATTGAAGTACCCAAAGGCAGGGTCATGATGAGGAAAAAGTGGAAAGGATGATGGATGAGTTTTACTGGAAACAAACTTGGTTAATTGATTGGCTTAATGTCTGCCATAATCGAATATATACCATTAAACAACCATTTATTGGTTATGAAGAAGTTTAAGTAATCATCATTAATTGTATAGCTGGTTACCGCAACAAACTGTTTGCAATATTATTGAGTGCCACAACCACCAGTTGTTTACCATTTTCACGCTTCATTGGTATGAGCGATAAATAAGTTGTGAGTACATCACGATGATCAAAATAATGATCTTGTGGTATTTCCGACTATATATCTGACAGCGCATAGAGAAAGGGGCCTAAGGGTAAAAAAAACAATTTTCATTTTTTTTTCTTTTTTTGATGTGGACAATCTGACACCTGAGCATTCGATGCTCAGGACATCTGAGCATCGAATGAGACCGATCCCATGCCCCAAAAGTGTTCCCTCCCAGAGATATGCGAGTTTTATGAACGTGAAGTCGACGATTCTAAGCGCAAGTAGAAAGGGACCTAATCTTTAAAATGGCTCTCCTGAACAAAACTTTTCATCAACTTTTCAAATTTTTTTTGTGATGTGTATAACATCGAATGAGACCGATCCCATGCCCCAAAAGTGTTCCCTCCCAGAGATATGCGCGTTTTATGAAAGTGAAATCGACGATTCTAAGCGCAAATAGAAAGGGACCTAATCTTTAAAATAACTCTCCTGAACAAAACTGGGTTTTAACCTTAGGCCCCTTTCTATTTTGCGCGTCACAGATCCATTACGATTATAATCTTTTGGCAATTGCAAACAAACTTCTTCTTTTGCAACCGAATCATTGTAGGTTCACCAGATTTAAAACGTATTATTTCTCTGTCTGTACATTTCATTCATCCACAACTATTGTTCAATAAAGTGTTTTTGTGCATCGGACCTGATATTTAGTTCTCTTAAAATAACACAACAATAATGTGCCAAATAATTTTTAAAAATGCGGATATGTGTCACACAAACTGCCATATATTGTATTCCCATCAAAGCTACAGGGTGGCTGATGATTATCGCTACATTAAGAAACTCAAAAAACTTTTTTTCAGTGTATGAAAAATATTTTTATTAAAAATAAAGATTAATTAGTTTCAAAACTAATGGAATTTAAATGGCTCCCCTGCTCGTTGATGCGTGTGCGGCATCTTATCAAAAAGTTGTTCATCACTGTTTGGAGAGTTGAGACAGGAATAGCCGCGATTGTTTCTTGAATGGATTGTTCATTCAAATTTATTGGTTTTGCTTTGTATACTTCCTGTTTGCAATAACCCCACAAGAAAAAGTCAGGTGCACCTGGAGGGCCAACGGAATGTCGAGTTTCTGGATATCAGCTTGTTGGGAAATTTTCGTCGCAATTCTGTCATAACAGGCCGGGCTATGTGAGTATATGCACCATATTGCTGAAACCACTCACACTTAAAAGAAATTCTCAGTCAGCGCATTTGGGCTAAAGAGCAACCAGAAGAGGTAATTAAAAATTGTATATATCTATAAAGAAAAACATTTGTCACGTTCTACGAGCTGACAAAATGGTCGGCGGTGACGGCTGGGAAAAATCGTTGGCTATCATGCCACGATAACGGTCGCCATTGATGGTATTTAATGACCCCAGCACAACATTGCCGTTTACGTTTTCACCGGCATTATTTTTGAAGAAATATGGGCCGATGATTCCACTGGCCTACAAACCACAATAAACCGTTGATTTTTCTGGATGAAGTGGCAGCTCGTGAAATTCTTCTGGTTGCTGTTCGTCCAAAATGTGGCAATTCTGAGCCAGAAATGGGTCCCATCGCTGAACAAAATTTTGCTTAAAAAATTTCAAAATTTCTTGGAACTTTTCAAGCGCCCATAGAGCGAAGCGATGTTGCTTGGGAACGTCGGGTGGCTTTAGTTCTTGCACAAGCTGCTTTTTTGTGGCTTTCGATTTAAGAACTCGACGTAAAATGCGTCAAGTCGTTCCATACGTCAAACAGAGTTGCTGCGAACGGCGCCGAATCGACTCTCCAGGGTCTTTGTGTACACTCTCAGCTACGGCAGCTACATTTTCATCACTGCGTGCTGGACGTGGTCTATTCGGTCGAATATTATCCAATAATGAATGCTCAGTCTCATGATGGTTGATGGTGTTGCGAATAGTACGCTCAGTAGGCCGATTATGTTGACCATAAGTTGAACGAAGTGCCCGAAACACATTCCTCACAGAACGTGAATTTTCGTAATAAAGTTGAACGATTTGTAAACGTTGTTCAGGCGTAAGTCTTTCCATGATGAAATGCCAAACAATACTAAACAAAAGTAACATGACAGCATGACACGACTCACAAGTGATCTGTCAAAAAAGGCTATTGTAAAAAGTATCTCCTTTTGGATTTTTTGCATGCTTAAAACAAGACTAAATTGGAGGCACACTCACGACCATCCTCTTAATAATCGCTTGTTAAGATGGGCCTCAGAGCAGCTAGCAATGGACAAAATAATCTTTTCAGACAAAAGGCATATTTTACAAGGTTTCAACTATTAAAATTACCACATCTGGGTATCGACAATCCCACACGTGGTCATCTACACGCAGAGAAAAAATGATGGTTCGCATAACAATATTCGAAGAGCAGTATACTATTGCTGGGTGCAAGGTTGTGGTACAACAATATTATGACCCTCACAACCATACTATGATCCTCAGAACAATAGTTTGATTCAGACATAATCATAATATGATCCCCACAACAATATTATGATTCACACTCAACTATATTATGATCTCCGCAACCGTGTTATGATCCTCACAACCACACTATGATCTCCACAACCATATTATGATCCGTACAACAATAGTATGTTGCACATACAACCACGTTATGATCCCTACTACCATAGTATGATAACACACAATATTATGATGATACACAATATTAGTTATTGGAATTAAGTTAAGTTGTCAACAATAGATTTAAATTAAGCAAATTATTTAAAAATACATTAAGTTCAAAATAATAGAAGTGATTTATTCAACAGAAGAAAAAAATCAGTGTAAAAACGTTATCGTTTTCATTACAAATATTTCAGTTAACTAAAGACAAAACAGTTTGTTCGAAAAATTTTAATTTCCCTATAAAAAGTAATATTATTACATTAGATCTGTAACAATAACATTATTCTTAAAAGCATATTAGATTGCCGTAATCATATTATTGTAAACATAAAACCATAAAACCGTACTTTTGTTGCACCAACTATATATATATATTGTTGCTACAACCATATTTTAATTTTAAAATTTGGCAATAGTACTTTTATTACATTTCAACTGCATTTATATTGCGGCAATCATACTATTGTCAAAATTAAATTCAGAAAACAATACTATGTTTGCGACGAACCTACTTTATTGCGGAGCACATATTATTATTGCCGTGACCATATAGTAACCATATTTTTTCTCTGCGTGTAGAAGCAAATTCATTCTTAGAAAGTGGCAGTTTAGAGCGGTGACCTATTATTTTGAAAATACAGCTGTAGGTTACATTTTGTTTCCGAAATGTTACCTCTAGAGAGCCGCTGTGATGTGCTGATAAGATTACGCGACTATCGGACTTATAAACCTAGATTCAAGTTCGGAAAAAACCTCTAAAATTTCAACGGTGGTTTTCGCCTTATACTTATACTTTGCCATTAAGCTATGTAAAAACGTCTATACATTTAGAGCCGGCATTTAACATCAGGAATTATACATAGCACCTCTAGCTGATGTGAGAGAAGTTTCCCGCTTATTACTTAATGACATGTTGAGAAAATTAATTATACTACATTGTAATTTTATATGTAAACTACATTTCGGTTGACGATAATTTTTACAAGGCATAAAAGCCATCACGTTATTAAGACACTGACTGAGATAATCTTTGGTTTCAGCATGATGACGTGCCATGGCACACAGACTACGCCACTGTCGATCTGTTGCGGTATCGCCGATGTCAATAGTGGGTTACCAAAAAGAACCGATGTTGTGCGATTCAGGCCATTAATGCTTACTTATATATCGAGATTAATTTAAAAATCTTCACACAGTTCTTGGACAATTATCATGACCGAATGCGGTACTGCGAAGCAAGCCAAGACAGCAACATAAAAGAAATTGTGCTTCATATACAATATGCTCTGCAAACTTACCAATAATACGCCGAAAAATTAAATTTTTCTTAAAGTTTTTAAAAACAATCTTGGATTTGGACCATTACGGCGGTATACATTATATTGTACGTACCTTAAATAATATGTAAAACAATTCCTTACGTCTCCATGTCTCATTAATATTCTAATTACTTATTTATTATTCATTATTTTATTTATGTTTTTAATGCTTTTCGTATCATCGGCAATACCGCACGAACTGAGGTATAAACACCGGGATATTTTCGGCGCGCGCAACCATTGCCCCACGAAACAATGCCACACAATTTCCCATTACAGACAGCCGGTCCACCGGAATCTCCAGCACAAGCGTCCTTTGTACCCGGCTTAGAGGCGCATATCATCGTTTTCGACAGCGTCATAACACTTCGGTACTGAGTGCTACATTTCGCTTTGCCAACAATGGGTACACTGACCGTACGTACAATCGTCGACGGTGCATTAGCATTTTCACTCGTTACACCCCATCCAGAAACTTTCAGTACCATACCGGCTCTTAGTGCTTGGGTATTAAGTGATATCGGAGTAATGTTGGTGCCGGTCATAGCTGCTTCCAATTTAAAAACCGCCACATCATTATTCATGTTGCTCAAAGAAAACGTAGCTGGTCGCATAATTTTGGACACTTTTCGCCTGACACCCGTATCGGTAAGTTTGCTGGCACCACCCACTATCGTCAGCTGGCTCGGTTGTACGCCGTTGACACAGTGCGCGGCCGATACTACGAATAGAGTTGATACCAAAGTCCCGCCACAAATAAAGGTATTGCCGGACCACACTTGAACCAAATAGGGTACGTTTTGAATGGTCGTGGGGCTACCACCAACAATGCGTGTTTCCAAGCCCTCATTGTTGGCTGGTACAGCTTTTGCTGACGACAGTAATACTATTATAAAAGTGCCAGCCGCGAAAAGGGTGAACCTATTAAGGAGCATGTTGCTCTAAACGCCGGTTAAAAATACACTGAAATGTTGGTGGCAATTTTAGTGGGACTTTATAGAAAGATTATTTTGTCTGCTTTTGGTGCTTGAAGACAATATTAAAGTTTACCCAAAACTCAGTGTCGATTTAGAAACGAAAAGGCAAATATTTTGCCACAAATATAGAATAACCAAGGCACTACTTTCCTTTTCCATTCTGCGGTATTAAGTCATTCACCTGCGTCATTTAAATACGATCTCTTAATTATTTGTAGTAGGTTGGAGATTTTGAGTAAAAATTACTCTCAACTTCTTGAAACATATGTGGAAATATTGACTTTAATGTTAAAATTTGATAACAGATTTGTGAGAGTGTTGCCCAAATGATTTTGATATTTAACTTTCAGCAAGCGCTTGAAAAAGTAGTAGTAAGAAATACGACCTTGACTCTATTGGATTAAATCGACTTCAATTATATCAACTAGAGAACGTCAGCAGTTCAGTAAGTCTGTGAGCTTCAGTCACAGGTAGTTGGAAACCAATAGTATCGGGTAATCAATCTAGAGGTATTTTCTTCAAAATAAAAATAATACAAAATTTTAAATCGAGTGTGGAATCTTAATCGTCCATTCGTAAGGACATTTTATGCCATTTATTTTTCAACGTAATTTGCCTCAAATGTTGGCCGTAACAATGCCTCAAGGTGTCCCTTCTGAGGGCCTAATTTAAGATGACCCGTTCGAGCATTTCGCCCGGTATGGCTATTGCACCGTGGCATAATCTGTTTTTGGCAACTCTATTTAACATGCAAATGCGTAAAATGTAGAAAAAATAAATTAAAAAATCCGAAAACTAATGTTTTTTTTTCGATCGTTTGTTTTTCTACAGATCAGATTACTCATGACTAGTGTTAAACGGTCTTCATATTAAACCTTGCACCACTCTGTGGAATTATAAGTTTGTTTCACGGCAAATGCTTTGAACTATATTTGAGCTGAACCAACATTTTTCGAGGATTGCTATATATATTTCTGGCGCCATCTGATATTTCCATTAGAAAGTTTGACATTTTTTTTAGCATAAACGTAATCAGAACTTTTTGACGTACGACCATCATTTGTATTGTTTACAGTGACATGAAAAAATCAATTTGGCAAAAAAATGGAATTAACTCGTGAACATTTTCGTGTGATCATTATTCAAAACTTTTGGCGTAGATTAGAAATTTTGAAAAAATACAATCGCGATGCTTCAAAAGACGTTCAAAAGATCGTCACAGGTGACGAATCATGGATCTATGCGTATGAGCCCGAAAAAACAGCAATCGACAGTGTTGGTCTTCGAAGACGAGTCAAATTCAACGAAAGTTGTTCGTGGGTGAAGCACCTCGATGCAAATGGTCGCCTGTTTCTGTTTCAAAACTGGTCATGTGGCGACTGTTCCGCTTGAGCAACGTAGGACGGTCAATTCTGAGTAGTAGACTACAAATTGTTTGCCTGAAGTCTTCGGAAAAATTCGAAAAACGAACAAGAGAAGACGAATCATTGTGCACCGTGACAATGCAAGCTCTCACACATTGGCTCAAACCAGCGCTTGGGCAATTGGTTTGAGCACATGCAAAAGTGTATAAATCATGCTGGAGAATACTTTGGAAAACAATAAAACCATTTTTGATGATAAATATTCTCATTTTCATTATTAGGCCAGAAATTTATGTAGCAGCCTTCGTACACAGTCTTATTCTGGACTTCCATAACTTTACGAATTTTTGGTAGATTTTCTTCAAATTTTCCATCGCACAGACCTTCTGCTGGTAACTGTTAACATAACCAAATGTATGCGTTCTTGAGTTTGAACACATTTACTGCCGCTCACATACATAGGGATCCACCATAAGTATTTTGCCTCAATGTGTACCCTCCACCATAGGACGGGAGTATATATATATATCAGTTTGTCATTCCGTTTGTAACACTTCGAAATACTTAACTGCTACCCAATAATGTAAATGTTGTTGATAGTCAAAAAATTCTAAAATGAGCTAAACATTTCCTTCTGTATGTTGAAAGCACGATTCAGTCCAAACAAAAAGAGCTAGATGCTTATTAATTTCCAGATTTATGTCTTATGGTTGCAGATCGGTTGGTATTGAAAACGGATCATATCGAACAAAAGGGGAGAAAGATACCCTCTCAGGGTCTATAAAAGTCCTAACAATTTTTGTTTTACTTTTCCACTATATGTGGCAGCGCATGGTATAAAAAAAGTCATTGTGTGCCAAGTCAGGCCTTAAGGCGGAAGACCCATCAGTTCGACGTTTTGGTTGGTCAAAAAGACGCTGGTTTGAACCGATGTGTGAGAGCTCGCGTTGTCATGGTGCACAATGATTCGTCTTATCTTGTTCGTTTTTCGAATTTCTCCGAATACTTCAGGCAAACAAATTGTGGTGTGCCACTCAGAATTGACCGTCCCACGTTGCTCAAGCGGAACAGTCGCCACATGATCAGCTTTGCTAAGGAAACAGGCGACCATTTGCTTTGAAGTGCTTCCTCCACGAACAAATTTCGTTAGATTTGGCTCGTCTTCGAAGACCCACACGGTCGATTGCGTTTTTGTTTCGGGCTCATGCGCATAGATCCATGATTCGTCACCTGTGACGATCTTATAAACGTCTTTTGCAGCACCGTAATCGTATTTTATTAAAATTGTTTTTGCACCAATCTAAACGATCCTTTTTTGAACGATTTTCAAACTGTGCGGAATCCAACAAGAACAAACCTTTTTATAGCCAGGTGTTCATGCAATATCGAATGTATATATAGCAACCTTCGTACATTTTCAACAATTAGAAAACAGAAATGGAGTAATGATGTTAGACCTAAAGAGAGTTCAACAAAAAGCCGTTTATTTAGACAGAGAAGGCTTAGTTATTGATATGAGCATGGTGTTGCTCAAATAAGGATTCGCCCTCCTGAGTATTTCATCGATAACACTGGACAACAAAAAAAAATCTGCAGCAGAAAGTTTAGTTATCGTAGCTTTATCGCACAAAGAGGAAATTTGTTCTCATTTCCGGCTAAATCTTAAAATCGCTTTACAAATTAAGCAGATATGAGTCCTTTTATTCAAATAAACCGAAAATAACGTTTTATGTTAATATCTCCTAAACTAGAGCGAGTCTGCCAAATCGAAGATTCGTGATCAGCAGTCTTAAATCAACTTAAGTTAACGACGGTTGCTATTTATATTTCGAGTCTGGCAATAAAAACACTATTATTTATCATTGAAAATGTTTTAATTGTTTTAAAAAATATTCTTCTTTAAGATCAATACACCTTTGCATGATCACAAACCAATTTTCGAAGCATTTTGTCTGTAAGCTCGCATTGTCGTCATGCAAAATGATTTGTCTTCTGTTATTATCTTTGCCCATTTCTTCGAACACTGTTGGCAAACAGATGGTTGTCTACCACTCAGAATTGACCGCCCTACATTCCACTAAGGGCACTGTGGCAACAGGGCCGGTTATACTGAAAATAAACGCAATCATTTGTTTAGCTCGTTTGTTTTATTTCGGTCTGTTGCTTTTACACATTGAACAGGGATTAAACCGGCTCAAGACCTCTTGCTTCTATATTTAAATAAAATGTACTTCCTTCACGAACAACTTTTGTTGGCTTTGGCTCGTCTTGAAAGACCGATACGGTTGATTGCTGCTTTGTTTCGGGTTCATATGCATAGATCCAAGATTCGTCACCTGTGACAATGTTATACACTGCCTTTGAGCTCCCGCTGTTATACTTTTTCAACATATCTTTGCAGTAACCCATACGATCCTATTTTTAGCAATCGATAATTTATGTGGGATCCAACGAGAACAAATTTTTTTTCACGGCCAAATGGACATGCTATATCTTATTGATGCTTGTCATACTAATGCGATGGTACAGTATCGATGGTTTCTGGCAAAGTGACCGCAGTTGGACGTCCTTCGCGTAATTCATCCTGGAGCGTACGGTGTCCGAGACTGAAGTTTTGGTACCAGCGATTAACAGTGGTTTTTGATGGCGCTTCATCGCCAAAAGTCGAAACAAGTTGATCTAAGCACTCTTGCCTCGATATCGTACAACGCCGAAAATCGTACAAAATCATCCCACAAAAATGTTCACGGGATAATTTAGTTTTTTGATTGAGATGAATTTTTCAACACACTGTAAAAAACAATTTGCACTCAAATGACAAAAGATTCTGGGTGAAGATATGCTTAAAAATGTCAAAGTTTACAATGGAAGTTCCAGTTTGCATCTGGGAACACTAGTATTGTCAGGACCCGAAATATAAATATGAACTTAAATAGCAACCCTCGTATCAAACCTTCTGCCGCAAATTTACTGTTGACCAGTGTAAAAAGTACATCAACGCTAATGTGTTAAATGTGCTGATGTCGTCAAAGCCATTTAAAATTGGATGATGACATGATTTATATGTTGGTAAAGGCAGTTACTGACACCTAGAGTTGGCAGATAAACTATACTACAGAAAACTGTTACACTCTGTCTGTAAATAAATGGTCCTTGGTATAGCTACATTTTAAGTTAAATTGCTTTATTCTCTAAAACAGTTAAATCGATTATCACTTAAATTACACTTAATTTAATTCATTATTCATTGTTTCATAGCGTCATGTATCATTGACAACATTGAGTATACGCCAGTGTAAACACCAGGATAATTTCGGCGAGCACAACCGTTTCCCCACGAAACAATGCCGCACAATCTGCCATTGCAAACGGCCGGGCCGCCAGAATCCCCAGAGCAGGCATCTGTGCGCGGCTTCGAAGCACAAAACATCGAATTTGTCAGAGTCAACACACTTTGGTATTGAACTTTACATTGGGCTTTTGGAACTACGGGTACCTTGATGGTACGCAATATATTGGGCGGATTAAGGCCATTTTCACTTACTATACCCCATCCTGTTACTTGCATAATCATGCCTGGCGTAATTTTCTGATTATTCAAACGTATCGGCGAAATGTTGGGCCCCGTCATATCCTTGGCCAGCTTTAGTACCGCAATATCTTGGTCCATAGTTTTTAGAGAAAATGCGTCTTTTCTTATGATCTTGGAAACTTTGCGCCGTACTCCGGTTTCGGACAAGCGGGTGGCACCACCCACTATAGTCAGCTGCATCGGGCTGGTTCTGACATAACAATGAGCGGCTGATACCACGAAGCGTACTGACACTAACGAGCCGCCACAAATAAAAGTTGAACCTCGCCACACCTGCATCAAGTAGGGAAAGTTCTTGATGATATTGGCATTGCCACCAACAATACGCGTCAGATCCGCACTATCTGCCGGGGTGGCAGATGTCGCCGACAAATACAGGACCACGAGACACAACACAAAATATGCGCTACTTCTGGCGAACATTGTGCTAACTCTATACTTATACAAACGTACTTAACAGTTCCAACCAAAGAGGAGCGAAGTATTTATGCGAATTCGCAATTCCATGCAAAATGATCATTTGAAAAGAATTTCAAATGCCAACCTTTCTTTTTGTTAAACCACTTGTCTAAATATTTTCAAGTTCGAAACAAGCGTTTAGTTTGCGTTTAGATTCATTGTATTCAAAAGAGTTTCAGTGTTGGGTATTATTTCAATTTTGTCTTTTGGAAAATACGTCGAACGCGTCGGAACTATTATGCTTACTGTCAATATGTTGTTGTTCATCAAATACCCGCCCAATATTTAATTCTATTGTAGTGTGGCGACAAGAGTCTCAAGAGCACTCACTGAAAACAGTCATCCATACTAAACTGCGAGCTAACCGTTTTTTTGGCGGTCACTTGCACTATGTCTATAACCTTTCTTCAAAGATATTTACCGAGTTCGTATATTACCTGTGCATCAACTTTTCACTGTGGGATGGAGGGTATATTAAAGTTTGCATTCCGAAATATTGATCGGAGGACCTGTAAGGTACAGTCAACTCCGCTTAAATAAAAATTCAGCTACTTCGTTTCAGTTGTTCGTTTCAGTTATCCCACAATTTTGCACAAGGATATGCATTTGTTTGCATTTAGATTCAGTTGACACAGGAGCTACTTCTACAAGACCATTTACGCCGCCGTTTATATGCTAGTTAATAGGCTGTCACAGCTCGCCCATGACAACCCTGATTTTCATGAAAAAATCCTAATGAGTGACGAGACACATTTTCATTTGAATGGATATGTGAATAAAAAGAATAGTCGGTTCTATGCAATGGAAAACCCTCAAATTATTCATTAGTCACCTTTGCATCCATTAAAAGTGACAGTCTGGTGTGCAATTTGGTCAGGAGGATTCATTGGACCTTACTTCTATGAAAATGAAAACGGCGTAACGGTAACTGTCAATGGGGAGCGATAACGCCTGCAATGCTTTGGGCTTGATTAACAGGTGGTATCAACAAGACGGTGCCACATCGAAATCAGCCAGGATGGACATGGATTAACTGCGAGACCTTTTTCCACAAAAAGTTATTTCAAGAAATGGTGATGTTGATTGGCCTCTACGGTCGCCTGATTTGACTGCTCCGGACTTCTTTTTGTGGAGATATCTGAAAGGCAAGGTTTATGCAAACAAACCAGAAACGCTTGAGCAGCTCAAACAAAATATTCGTAATGAAATTAATGAAATACCGCGTGAAATGTGTGAGAATGTAATGAAAAATGTGCTCAAAAGGGCTCGCATTTGTGAGAATAACAGAGGTGGACATTTATCTGATATTGTATTCTATACAAAATTGGCGACAATTAATAAAACATTTATCAATATAAGATCCATTCTCTGTCATTTAATCACCCTGTATAAGGTGTTGTTATAGATTGTTGGTTTTAAGTGCTCTTTGAATTTAATTATTATTATCACGAACATTTGTTTGCTTAATCAACTCTGATTGCTTTATTTTGTGTATTCTGTTTAACTGGAGATTCTATAAGCCTCAAATTAATTTATATTAGAGTTTAGGCCTTACTTAGTTTAGAAACTTTTAAAACCAATTAGGAAAAAATTATCTTCTTAAATATTTAAAAAAAATGATGCAATACAGTAGACACAATCGAATTAGAAGACTCAGAAATAAAAAATTCCAAAATTAGAACCAGCATTTTAATACATTGACAATTCGGAAATTAGAACCAGTAAAGACGAAAAAACAAACAACTATTACAGACTAAATGTTACGCAAAAACTAAATATGATAAGATACACTGCCATCGGATTCCAGCAGTTGGATAATAACATTTCCCTATACTTAAATGGATTCTTTTAAGTTTGAAACATTTATGTGATATAATTTGACTGAAATGTTATATAAGATTTCATTTCTCATTGAACAGGGAATAAACCGGCTCAAGACCTCTTGCTTCTATATTTAAATAGAAGACAAGTTTTTAACAAAATGGCAAAGTGACATTGCTTTTCGTGGCTGCATACTACTTTTATCATGATTTCGGGTCCGTGACAACCCTCTTCAGAAAGCCTTGCTGCAATTGTTGAAAGTAAAACCGAACTGTATAAGGCCAGGCTCTCCCCAAACGAACGAGAACTACTGTTGTAAACATTACTTTTCAAGTTTTCTTCACACAATTGCCCACGAAAATACAACTCACTCTTGCCACCTCAAAAGAGACTCCACATCGAGAGCCATCAATAGATTTCTTTTACAACGTCTGTGTGTGTAGTAAAAAGAGTTTAGTTGACTATGTCAACTTGTGTGCCGTGCCGTGCATGTACGTATGTTTGTTTTATTTCGGTCTGTTGCTTTTACACATTGAACAGGGATTTAACCGGCTCAAGACCTCTTGCTTCTAAATTTAAATAGAAGACAAGTTTTTAACAAAATGGCAAAGTGATTTCTCTTAATAAAATACTCACAATTGGCTCAAAAAAGTGTATTCGCTTTATTTTTGTAAAAATAAAAAAAATCGTTCAGAAATTAGAACTTTTCGGAAATTAGAACTACCCGAAAAACAAAGTGGTTCTAATTTGTGAGCTGCTATTGTATTTCTATTTATTTTTGTACCCTCCACCATACAATGGAGGGTGTATTAGTTTTGTCATTCTGTCTGTAACACCTTGAAATAATCATCGGAGACCCAAGAAAGTAATATATATTCTTGATCCTCGTATTCTAAGTCGATCTGGCCATGTTGTCCGGCTGTCCGTCTGTCTGTTGAAAATAAGATAGAGCCTGCATGAAAACAGCTAGGGAGCTGAAATTTGGCACAAACATGTGTTGTTAACCTAGCATGGTTGGTATTGATTGAAATTGAAATGGGCTATATAGCTCTACGGGAAGTTGGTGTTGGAGACCCCCAACCGACACTACCTCATAAAAATTAGTTTTTTATTTGGAAATATCCGTCCAGTTTCTTGAGCAAAATCACTGAAATTTTGCAAATAACGATCTCTATATAGGCGCAATCATCTATGTAAAAATGGTTAAGATTGGGCCACCATTTCTTGTACCTCCCATACAAACGGTCTTATGGACCTTGAGAAATAATATGACAATAACTCACCACAAACTTGACCTATCGATATGAAATTTTCCACATAAAGATTTATATACTCGTATAGAAAACACTTCTGCACCAAATTGATAAAATAATAATTTTTAGACTTCTTAATAAGAAATATTGTGTGTAGATAATAAAAAAGACAAAAAAAAGAAAATATGTTAATTTTAAGTTATAATAAATTATATTAGTTATATTGCTTTAAATAAATTACAATAAATAAATTACAAAAATTAAAAAAAAAAGTTTTTTATTTGGGAATCTGGTGGAGGGTATCCAAAGTTCGGCACAGCCAAACTTAACATTTTTTACTTGTTTAACTTTTAATTCTGTAGCGATTAAAACCGATAAACTGTAAGTGATTGCAACAGAAAGTATGTTTATCAAACCGAATTTTGGTAGTTATTTTTAAGTTCGCGGTTGTTGATTTTCCCAGGTGTTGACTTATTCCTACTGTGGGGAAAATGCTTAGCCCTTGACCGATATGGCCCATTTTCAATACCAACCGTTTCAGTCCATCAGCACGTGTTTTTGTAAAATTTCAGCTTCCTTACTTCAGAAGGTGGCCAAGACGAGTGTTATTTGTCTGAGCAGCTGGCATTCATCTGGACTGGGTAGACTTTGAATATGTGGAGAGATTGAAATTCGCAGCAACTGTACCAGCGTAAAAAATACTCATTCCAGCCTAATAGGCTTGCTGATCTAGAGATTCTTTCTTTTATTACACTTTGTGTAATTTTTCAAGTCAGAACACCACTACGTGATAAAAGACCAATATAAAAAGACCCGTGTCTCCCAGTCATGAACTTTATGTTATGTGCCCCCAAAGATTTGAATCCTCGGTGTCATTTTTGCAAAACAAGTCATCATTTTCTCAGGCTCATATCTTGCAAACCGTTCGGAATTTTAATTTCTCTCTGAGGCAAAATTTCGGGAAATATTTCACTTTTGCGGCTACCAAAACTGTGTTAAGAAGCATTCCTAGGAGGTTCATATGTTTAAGAAAGAGTTTCATATGTTTTAGAAAGATCTATTGAGATCTTAGGTACATTTTTATAGTTGATTGTTTTCTGGCATTTTAAACGGTTTGCTAGTTTTGGACCTGAAAAGGGAAAAATTGTAAAATAAATACAATTTTTTTGACCGTTTTTGACTTTAAAGGTGAAGTTTTTTGATTTTATACTTATATGTTCAAATTTTTTGTTCTTTAAAAGTAGAGCTACAACGTTGCCTCAGAGAACACTTTTGCAAGATATGAGCCCGAGAAAATGATCATTTTTTGCAAAATATTACATCGATGCCAGAAATCTTTGGGGGCCCATTGAAAAAAAGTTCATGACTTTAGGCAAAACTGGGAGACACCGGTCTGTTTTGTCTGTTATCACGTAGTGGTGTCCCTATATGGTTATATTTTTTCGTGTTGCACTGGGTCACAAAGCGTTCGTACAAATTCCTTCCTAATTTGGGGACTGGTTGCTCTACAAATCAGATTATAAATCCGATTTGGTTAAATTGACCTATAACTAAGTTTCTAAATATGAAACAATATCGTTATATTTATTACCAACATATTATTAATCAATGGTATGGTCTATCTTTTGATATTGGCACCTTTCCAATTAGAGGTCCTACTGCCGTACAGACCACATTTCAAAACTGATCTAGTAAAAATAAATCATAAGATTTCTTTATTTTCTTTCACAGTTTTTTTCAATAACCACTAAATTTACATTAGATACACGTTCAATATTCACTGTTTCATAGCATTTTGAATCATAGACAACATTGAGTATACGCCGGTGTAAACACCAGGATAATTACGGCGAGCACAACCATTTGCCCACGAAACAACGCCGCACAATCTGCCATTGCAAACAGCCGGTCCACCGGAATCTCCGTAGCAATGGTCTTTGCCCGGCTTAGCTGCACAAAACATCGTGTTTGTCAAAGACATATAAAATTGGTATTGAAGTCTACAGACGGCTTTCGAGAGTACGGGTACCCTGATTGTACGCAATACATTCGACGGATTGAGCCCATTTTCACTTACTACGCCCCAACCAGTTACTTGCATAACCATTCCAGGCACAACTTTCTGATTATTCAAAGGAATCGGCGCAATATTGGGCCCCGTCATATCCGCGGCCAGCTTCAATACAGCTATATCTTGGTCCAAAGTTTGAAGGGAAAATGCGTCTTTTCTCATGATCTTGGAAACCTTACGCCGAACTCCGGTGTCGGTCAGTCTGGTGGCACCTCCAACTACAGTCAACTGCATCGGGCTGACTCTAACAAAACAATGAGCGGCTGACACCACGAAGCGTACTGACACTAACGAGCCGCCACAATAGAAAGTTGGTCCTCGCCAAATCTGCATCAAGTAGGGAAAGTTCGAGATGATGTTGGCATTGCCGCCAACAATACGCGTCAGATTCGAATTATCTGCCGGTGTGGCAAATGTCGCTGACAAATACAGCAGCAGCAGGCAAGCGGCACAATATGCGCTACTTTTAAAGAACATTGTTCAAGCTCTATCGGAAAAGTCTAAACAGAACGGACTGAAGGTGAGCAAAGTATTTATTGAATTCGGAATTCAATGCAATATGGAACTTAGAAAGTCTTTTGAAAGTCAACCTTTGTTTTAATGGGAGCACTTGTCTAAATAATTTAAAGTTCAAAGCAAGTAAAGCCGTTGTTTAGTTTAGCCAGGCTGAACCTTATACACCATCCACCGTCACTACGCTAACAGAGCTCAACAAAATAGTCCATTTTCTGTGCTCTTTCGGCATAGACGGCCGTCAGAATGACTCTATACTTGGATGCTTATACGTGGGTTGCTATATATATTTCTGGCCTAATAATGAAAATGCGAATATTTATCATCAAAAATGGTTTTATTGTTTTTCAAAGTATTCTCCAGCATGATTTATACACTTTTGCATGCGCTTAAACCAATTGTCGAAGCTCCACTTGAGACACCTCCAAAGCATCTTCTGGCGACGAAAATCGATGACCACGCATTTTTTTCTTGACAAGCGGGAATAAAAGTAAGGCATTGGGTGACTCATCGATTCGACGTTTTGGCCGGTCGAAAAAGCGCTGGTTTGAGCCTCTCTCTCTTATTTCTCTGAAGACTTCAGGCAAAAAAATGTGTTGTACCACTCAGAATTGGCTGTGCCACGTTGCCCAAGCGGAACAGTCGCCACATGACCAGTTTTGCCGAAAAAACAGGCAACCATTTGCTTCGAAGTGCTTCTTTCACGAATAACTTTTGTTGAATTTGGCTCGTCTTCGAAGACACACACGTTGGATAGCTCTTTTGTTCCGGGCTCATACGCAAAGATGCATGATACGTCACCTGTGACGATCTTATAAACGTCTTTTGAAGCACCGCGATCGTATTTTTTCAAAATTTCTTTGCACCAATCGACAAGAGCTTTTTTTTTGAGCGATTGTCAAATTGTGCGGGATCCAACGAGAACAAACCTTTTTTTACGGCCAGGTGTTCGCGTAATATCGAATGTATGCTGGTGGCTCGTCTTCGAAGACACACACGTTCGATAGCTCTTTTGTTTCGGGCTCATACGCAAAGATGCATGATACGTCACCTGTGACGATCTTATAAACGTCTTTTAAAGCACCGCGATCGTATTTTTTCAAAATTTCTTTGCACCAATCGACAAGAGCCTTTTTTTGAGCAATTGTCAAATTGTGTGGGATCCAACGAGAACAAACCTTTTTTACGGCCAGGTGTTCACGTAATATCGAATGTATGCTGGTGGAATAAATGCCGAAGGATGCCTCTATCTCACAGTATGTCACATGACGATCTTGCATTATCAGTTCGCGCACTGCATCAATGTTCTCTGGCACAACGGCCGATTTTGGACGACCTTCACGACTTTCGTCATTGAGCGATCGTCGACCACTATTGAATTCATTAAACCAGTTTTTCACAGTACTATAGGATGGTGCTTCATCGCCGTACAAAGATTTAAGTTCATCGATGCGCTCTTATCGTGATAATCCACGTCAAAAGTTGTTAAAAGTGATCGCGCGAAAATGTCCACGAGTTAATTCCATTTTTTTGCCAAATTGATTTTTTCCAGTCACTGTAAACATCACAAATGATGGTCGTACGTTTATGCTATAAAATGTCAAACTTTCCAATGGACATGTCAGATGGCGCCAGGCAGCACTTAGTGTTGTCTAGGCCAGAAATATATAGAACAACCCTCGTATTGAGTCTTGAACTTTCGTTTAGACCATACGGGACGTTTTTCTGGGTCACTGACGTCAAACCGTCAACCAACTATGCACTTTTTAGGAATTCAATGTGTCTCAACTGACAGTAACCACTCTTACCGATGTCCGTGCACAGCAAAATTGTGCCTAGTTCAGCAAATATTCAAAAAGCTGTAATTTTCACCGAGATACCTTTAGTCCGCTAAAGGGAAAGTTTTGCCTTTCCGAGCCGATTTCAAACAATTTACAATTCCAAACAGCTTATGAGCCATCATCATGCCAGTATCAGAATCCTAGGTTGATTCCTTTGACCGACACAAGACACAAGGGCGGACGCACAAGGCTAAATACTTTATAGGATCTCCGGTTGATGGTGATGGTGGTCAACGTGGTGTTGCAAACGAAATGACAAATTTAGTCTACCACTCACTTTTCGGTGGAGAGTATAACAAAAGTTATGTTTGGGTATAGACCCATTGTGTTCAATATTGTATTGAAATCTTGTCTTTTAGAAAATAAGTAAAACGTGTCGAAATTGTTTTGCTCACTGTCAATAGTTTATATGCAAGTAAACACCAGCGCAATATCAAATTCTATCGATAGTGCGGCGATAAGTCTCCAGAGATTCAACCTAATTCGTTTATTACTGGCGGATTTTAGTTAAATACATTTTACTTCAAGTACTCGAGGTTGTGATATTGTCAGAGGCAATCATTACATCCAAACAATTTGGCGACCAAATTTTTTTCTAGACAATTAATATACAAGAGCAGATCAATAATTCCTCGACTTTTGAAAAAAAACCGTGTTTTAGGTAAAAAAAAATATATTTTTCAACATAATATCCTTTTAGCTCAATACACTTCGTCCAACGTTTCTCCAAATTTTGTTTACCTTCCAAAAAATAGGATTTTTTGAGGTCCATAAAATAGGCATTTGTTTGATTAATAATTTCATCGTTGGAGCTGAATCTCTTTCCACCGAGCCATTTCTTTAAGTTTGGATATAAGAAAAAGTCACTGTGGTCTAAATCCGGAGACTATGGCGGATAAAGGACCAATTCGTTTAACAATTCAGGCAATTTTGCCATTGATACTGCACACGTGTGCATCCGTGCATTCTCTTAATGAAATCGTAATCGCGGCACGCATCTTGAAGACATCTTTTTTAAAGCCAACTGATCATGTAAAATCGAAATATGAAATGCGTATGGCATCAACAATTTCACGTACTTTTACTGTTCGATCGGCCAACACCATATCGTGGATTTTTTCGACATTTTCGGGTTTATTGACCTCAGTTGGTCGTCCAGAACGTTCAGCGTCATTTGTACTGGTGCGACCACAACGAAAGTCAGTAAACCACTTTTTTACTATTGGAATCGATGGTGTTGAGTCTCCATAGTATTTATCAAGCTTTTCCTTGGTTTGATTGACTGTTTTTTCCGCAAAAAATAATGTTTAATGGGCACTCGAAATTCACTTTTTTCCATTTTTAACGAAATCCACGAGGTTGTTTTTAACAGCTGTAAACACAAACTTAATGACGGAATTCTCTCAAAATTTGCCAGTAGTCTACTAACAGATGGTTCTTGATGGAAGCAATGTTGCATTTCATAAATCTACGAGAAAGTTGAAAAAGTCACGGAAAAATTGATCTGGCCTCGTATCTTGAGGACCATTTGTTTATAAAGCAGCCATCTGAAAGCTAAACTTAATTCTACCTACTCTAAAATTACCTCCTTTTATGTGGTACATACCTCTCCATATCTTCGACTTGAGAACATTCTTGCGGGTTTTACTCGATCAATGGAAACAACTTATTTTGTACAGGGTGTCCGTCGGGAAGGTACGAGTATACTACTTAGTAGGGACATAAATACTGTTACAACATTGAACAGTTCTACTATTGAAATGGGTATCAATAGTAGAACTGAACATACCCCGTTAATGACATATGGGTTTTGAAAGCTAACCTTAATAGCGTTAGTCTGTAACGGGATTTTAAAATTGTTTCAACTTTCATCATGGAGTGGTCAGATAATGAGAACCGCGTATCGCTCTAATAGCGCTTTTCAAGTGTGAAATGAAAAAAAAAGATATTTTCAAAACGCTCTGACCACCAGGGATTAGCCGCATGTTCGTCTACTAATGCATAAAACTGTTTGAGGAGACTGGGGATGTAAAAGACCACCACCGGTCGGGCCACCTAAGCTCTGTTCGAACACCGCATGTCATCAAAGCCGTTAAATCAAGAATTCACAGAAATCTGCTCCGAAAACAGAAAATCATGGCCCGTGAGATGAATATCACGCAAAAGTCCATGAGTCGAATTATTAAAAAAGACTTGGGACTTGGGGCTTTCAAACGACGTACCGGACATTTATTGACTGCAGCTTTAAAAAAAAATAGGATTAAAAAGTGCAAACGTCTTTTGGTGAAGCACGATGATAACTTGCACAGAAAAATTTTGTTCACCGATGAAAACATTTTTACCGTTCAGGAAAAAATTTACAAGGAAAATGATAGAGTGTATGCGCGGTCATCTAAGGAAGCATCTGAACTGATCCCAAGGGTGGAAAAGGGTCATCAAACAGCTTCAGTCATGGTTTGGTGGGGTATCTCGCACGATGGGGTCACTGGACCTGCATTTTTGCGAACAAGGAGTCAAAACATCGGCCAATTTACCAAGAAACCGTTTTATAAGCTTCTGTGAAGCCTCTTAGCAATTATCTGTTCCAAAATCAGCCATGGAGGCTAAAACGTGACAGGCCAGGCTTCGAAACAATTTGCCAGCGTTCATTTCCTCTGAAGAATGGCCCTCAGGCAGTCCAGATTTTAACCCTTTGGGTTACAAATTGTGGACGGTTTTAGAGGACAAGATTTGTCACAAAAGATACCGCGACATTGGATCTCTTAAGACTGCTTTTGTTCGAGCTGTGGCCAATTTTCCAATGGACGAGGTTCGTGCAGCTATTGACGATTGGCCAGTGCGACTTAAGGCGTGTGTAAAGGCAAAAGGCGGGCATTTCGAATTCTTTTTGGATACAATAAACATCAATAAATATATTAAAAAATATTTGGTCCAAAAACATTCAGTACTTTTTATTTTACAGCATAAAAACGTGTGTAACAGTATTTATGTCCCTACTAAGTACATTGTTTGTTTATAATTTTTGATTAAATGAAAGAGAATGGATCTTGTATTGATAAATGTTTTATTTAATGTCGGCAATTTTGTATGGAATACAATATCTGATAAATGTCCGCCTCTGTTAGCCTCACAAATGCGAGCCCTTTTGAGTACAAATTTCATTACATTCTCACACATTTCACGCGGTTTTTCATTAATTTCATCACGAATATTTTGTATGAGTTGCTCAAACGTTTCTGGTTTATTTGCATAAACCTTGCTTTTCAGATATCCTCACAAAAAGAAGTACAGAGCAGTCAAATCTGGCGACCAATCAACATCACCATTTCTTGAAATAACTTGTTGTGCAAAGAGGTCTTGTAGTAATTCCATGGCCATCCTGGTTGTATGCCATGCGGCACCGTCATGTCAAGCCTAAAGTATGCAGTTCTGGCGTTAAATAGTTTTCAATCATATCACAATATCGCTTCCCATTGACAGTTACCGTTTTCATTTTCATAGAAGTAAGGTCCAATGACTGCCACTGACCAAATTGCACAACAGACTGTCACTTTTAATGGATGCAAAGGTGACTGATGAATAATTTGAGAGTTTTCCATTGCCCAGAAACGACTACGAGGGTTGCTTCTTTAAATATCGGGTCCTCACAATACTAGTGTTCTCAGATGCATACTGGGAACTTCCATTGGAAACTTTGACATTTTTTATCAAAACTTCACTCAGAACGTTTTGTCATGAGCGAATTGTTTGGTTTACAGTGTGTTAAAAAATTCAACTCAGTCAAAAAATTAAATTATCACGTGAACATTTTCGTGCGATGATTTTTTGCTATTTTCGGCATGGGTTATCGAGAGAAGAGTGTTTAAATCAACTTGTTTCGACTTTTGGCGATGAAGCACCATCAAAAACCACTGTGAATCGCTGGTACCAAGAGTTCAGTCTCGAAAGCCGTTCGCTCGAGGATAAATTTCGTGAAGGACGTCCAACTTCGGTCACTTTGCCAGAAACCACCGATGCTGTGCGCGAACTGATTAAGCAAGACCGACATGCGACATACCGTGAGATTGAGGCATCCTTGGGCATTAGTATGACAAGCATCAATAATATATGATACATTTATTTGGCCGTGAAAAAAATTTGTTCTCGTTGGATCGAGAATTTGACGAATGCTCAAAAAAGGCTCGTAGGGATTGGTGCAAACAGATGTTGAAAAAGTATAACTGCGGTTGCTCAAAGCAGTGTATAACATTGTCACAGGTGACGAATCATGGATCTATGCATATGAACCGGAAACAAAACAGCATTCAATCGTATGGGTCTTTCAAGACGAGCCAAAACAAACAACAACAGTTGTTTGTGGAAGAACATCGAAGCAAATGATTGCGTTTTTTTTTCAGTAGAACCGGCCATGTACCCACAGTGCCTTTGGTGGAACGTAGGACGGTCAATTCTGAGTGGTAGACAACCATCTGTTTGCCAACAGTGTTCGAAGAAATGAGGAGAGATAATAAGGGAAGACGGATCATTTTGCATCACGACAATGCAAGCTCTCACACATCAGCTAAAACGATGAGCTGTTTAACCACTAAAGGTGTCGAATTGATGGGCCGTTCACCGTATAGCCCTGAATTGACATGCCCTAGCATCAGGAAAAAATGCGTGGTCAACGTTTTTCATCACCTGAAGCAGCTGTTGAAGTGTTCAAAACTCATGTTTTGGAGGTTTCTCAATCGGAGTGGAATAGTTGCTTCGAAAATTGTTTTTGCGCATGCAACAGTGTGTTGATCTTAAAGGAGATTATTTTGAAAAACAATTTTCAATGATAAATTATTGTGTTTTTATTGCCGGACCCGAGATATAAATAGCAACCCTCGTATTCTGTTTATTCACATATCCATTCCAATGAAAATGTGCCTCGTCCACAATATGATGTTTTCATACAAAACGGGGATGTAACATCCTATTGGCATATGTACGACGGCGTAAATGGTCTTGCGGAAGAAGCTCTTGTGTTAAATGAATCTTAGATGGAAACAAATGCAAATACTTGTGCAATATTGCGGCCAACGTTGTGATTTGAAGACTAAGCTCTTGAGCACGGCGTCGAATTGAGAATTGTTTTGAACACTTTCTTGAGCAGCAGTAATGTTTTCAGCCGATCTTTCAGTACATTGTGGTCCATGCTTGGGCCTATCAGCTACAGACCCTCTTTCTTCGAAATCATTCACTACACGACAAATAGTGCGTTTTGTTGGCACGTTGTTTCTCCCAAAAATTTCAGGCAACTTTCTTATCCTCACAGTCATCGATTATTGATTTTGATAAAACACGTTGGTTTATCGAATATTTTTCCATAATAGATTTGCCACGTCTCTACTTCACGACTGCCAAATATGAACTGTCAAGACTAATGTTTACCAAAACGGCGGAAAATCAAAGTAGTATAACTTTCCGGCGGACACCCTGTATTATAGGATATACCCTGCATCACTCTGTGGAGTGGGTATTATAAGTTATACAGATCGACGTTAATCCTGCTGATTCAGTTAACCTTTTTTAATTCTCCGTCACTTCGTGCGTCCGCTTAAAGCTTGTAGTCATACTACAGATCGCAATTGTTGTCCAATTTTTAAGAACTTCGTTTTTTGGACAAAGGAAGACGCTATTGAAATTTGAGAATTTTACTTTTTCAAAATTTCTTTGCACCAATCGACACGAGGATTGTTTTGAGCGATTGTAAAATTTTGCGGGATCCAACGAGATCAAACCTTTTTTACGGCCAGGTGTTTATGCAATATCAAATGTATGCTGGTGGGAGAAATACCCAAGGTTGACTCTATCTCACGGTATGTCACATGACGATCTTGCATTATCAGTTCACGCACGGCATCAATGTTCTCTGGAAAAGCGACATTACCAAACGCTCCGGCCACTAGGGATTAGCCGCATGTTCGTATATCGATGCATAAAACTATTTGAAGCAACTGGAGATGTAAAAGACCGCCACCGGTCGGGCAGCCCACGCTCTGTTCGAACACCGCATGTCATCAAAGCCGTTAAATCAAGAATTCACACAAATCCGCTCAGAAATCAGAAAATCATGGTCCGTGAGATGAATATCACGCAAAAGTCTATGAGACGGATCATTAAAAAAGACTTGGGAGTTGGGACTTTCAAACGGCGTACCGGACATTTATTGACTGCAGCTTTAAAAAAAAAATAGGATTGAAAAATACAAACGTCTTTTGGTGAAGCGCGCTGATAACTTGCACAGAAAAATTTTGTTCACCAATGAAAAAATTTTAACCGTTCTGGAAAAATTTAACAAGCAAAATGATAGAGAGTATGCGCGGTCATCTAAGGAAGCATCTGAACTGATCCCAAGGGTGGAAAAGATTCATCACCCAGCTTCAGTCATGGTTTGGTGGGGTGTCTCTTACGATGGGGTCACTGACCTGCATTTCTGCGAACAAGGAGTCAAAACATTAGCCAAAGTTTACGAAGAAACCGTTTTGGAAGCTGTTGTGAAGCCTCTTAACAATTCCCTGTTCCAAAACCAGTCATTGACTTTCCAGCAGTATTCTTCGCCGGCTCATAAGGCTAAAACGTCCCAGGCCTGGCTTCAAAACAATTTACCAGCGTTCATTTCCTCTAAATAATGACCCTCAGGCAGTCTAGATTTGAACCCATTGGATTACAAATTGCGGACGGTTTTAAAGGACAAGGTTTGTCACAAAAGATACCCCAACAATGGATCTCTTAAGACTGCATTGTTTCGAGCTGTGGCCAATTTTCCAATGGACGAGGTTCGTGTAGCTATTGACGATTGGCCAGTGCGACTTAAGGCGTATGTAAAGGCTAAAGGCGGACATTTCGAATAAGTAGATTCTTTTTGGATACAATATACATCAATAAATATATTACAAAATATTTGGTCCAAAAACATTCAGTACTTTTTATTTTACAGCATAAAACGTGTGTTACAGTATTTATGCCCCTACTTACGAGGGCGGTTCGGAAACTTCTTAGCCTAGCACAAAAAGCGCGGTATAAACAAAAAAAAGTTAAGTGTGTTGGAAACTTCCATCTCTGCTATGAACACATGTTAAATTTTGTTTCGATCTGACAAAAAATAATTTTTCATCAAGACAACGCAACAGCGCACAAGAGTGTTTTAACAATGGCTAAAATCAACGAATTAAAGTATGAGTTGCTTGACCACCCACCTTATTCTCCTGATTTAGCTCCCAGTGACTTTTACCTGTTTCCAAATCTAAAAAAATTCCTTGCTGGCAAGCGTTTTACCTCAAATGAAGATGCAATTACAGTTGTAAACCACTATTTTGAAGACCTTGAGGAAAACTATTTTAATCAAGGGATAGAATTGCTGGATAAGCGTTAGACTAAGTGTATTTAAGTTTCAGGAGATTATATTGAAAAATAAAAATATTTTTGAAAAACTAACTATTCTCTTTCATTGATAGGCTAAGAACTTTCCGAACCGCCCTCGTAGTATACTTATACATCATTACTTACGAGTATATACGAGTACATACAATTCTAAAGTTCGTTCTCTGAATTAATGATATGAGATCACAAATGACACAAACCAAATTTTATTTAAATTCCGGGAAAAATGTCAAATGATCGGTTGGATCCCAATTCGAGAGGTATAAGGATATGTAAAACCATTAGCTACCGATGCGACACTTCAAATGTTAGGTTTAGCTGATGAAATTACCTATGCTAAGTCCATTGGACGCCAAATCTTGAGGCACATTTGTATGGAGCTATATTAGAAGATGATTAAACCAATTTCATACAGAGTGAATTATTTGTTCAAATAAATTTCAAATGTCTAATTTTATTAAAATCTGGTGATGTGTATCGCCCTTTGATAAGTAACACCCCAAAGCGGAGGTTAATAAGTATGGTGTTTTTCGGATTTCAATAGCGACCATCATTAGCAGGAAACCAAATATTGTGCAAAGTGCATCTAGGTCATCAAGACAGCTCATAATTGCGACTTACACTTCTATTACAGGAATAGATGGACTAAACAGACAGAGAGACGGGCAAATCTAAATAGTCCCTAAACATAATTCTGAGTCCATCGATACAATTTTAAATTGGTCCATCACACTTCCGTTTGTGTGTTACAAACATCACCATTTCCCTGTACCAAAGTGTGGTGAGAGTCTTTAAAGACTTTGGACGATGTATACGACGGCAAATGTAGACTTTATTTAATAACATAGCAAATATTATCGAAAATAACTTAAAAACGATTTGATTAACTTCAATATTCACTGCTTCATAGCATTGTGTATCATGGACAACATTGAGTATACGCCGGTGTAAACATCAGCATAGTATGGACTCTTACAGTCGTATCCCCACGAAACAATACCGCATAGTTTGCCTTTGCACACGGCCGGTCCGCCAGAATCTCCATAGCAGACATTTTTGTGTGGCTTAGATGCACAAAACATCGAATCTGTCAGCGGCAGTATTTTCTGGAATTGCGCTCTGCACGTGTCTTTTGGGATTACGGGTACCTTGATGGTACGCAATATATTGGGCGAATCGACGGCATTTTCACTTGTTAGACCCCAGCCTGCTATTTGCATTACCATGCCGGCCTGGACTTTTTCATTAGTAAGCGGTATTGGCATAATGTTGGGCCCCGTCATATCCATGGCCAGCTTCAACACAGCTATATCTTGGTCCATAGTTTTTAGGGAAAAGGCGTCTTTCCTCATGATCTTGGAAACTCTACGCCGTACTCCGGTTTCGGACAAGCGGGTGGCACCCCCCACGACAGTCAGTTGCTTCGGGCTGACTCTAACATAACAATGAGCGGCTGACACCACGAAACGTACTGACACTAACGAGCCGCCACAAATAAAACTTGGACCTCGCCACACCTGCATCAGGTAGGGAAAGTTCTTGATGACATTCATATTACCATTAACAATACGCGCCATGTCTGCATTCTCGGCTGGATCGGCACATGTCGCCGACAAATACAGCAGCAATAGACAAGCCACAAAACAAGTACGGCTTTTGACGAACATCGGGCTAACTCTAATGGATCGGGCTAAACAGAACCAACTGGTGACGAGTGAAGTATATATGGAGAATCTCAATATTTTTCCATTATGATTATTTGAAAATAATATATAAACTTGCTCCAGTATTAAGAGCACTTGTTTAAACAACATTAAGTTCAAAACAAAGGTTTAGTTTTAAGAACAGACCTATTGTCTTCAATAGTATTTCAATGTTAGACTCTATTTGATTTTGGTCTTTTGGCAAATATGCCAAACGTGTACTTGAAATCATTTTACTTGCTTATGTGGCTAGCCATAGCCATAATTAGTATTAAGCCTCGCTTAAAGTCGATTTTTATGCGATTTAATATTATGGGCGTATCTCGTAGCTGACTGCTTCAAAAGTTCTTAGGTTTTTTACTGTGCATCACACTGGGAAATAGGCGTTTATAAGTTAGTTTCATAGTAAATGTTTGTAACTACCGAAAATATTTGAGATTAACTAATCCTGAAGTGTATTCATCGACTCTGCATATCGAACTGATTCCATTTATTGAGATCTTCCTTTGCTGTCCATCTAAATACAGCCTGTAATACACGAGCAGATGAGCTACCTGAAATTTAGCAGAAGACAATGTATTGCAACCAGTACAAACACTATTGAAGTTGAAGGAAATCGGCTCAGTTATTGCTCCCACCCATGTGTTCGATTTCATGTAACGATGTTTAGAGCACTAACAAAAAAAAATATTGCGTCAAATGTTGAAAAAATGTGTCACAAGTAAGTTTTTTGGACCATGGGCGGATGATATTGAAATTAAAGGAAATCGGCACAGACAATAATACAGGAGCTCCGCCGGGAAGGTCTACTACTTTGTTTTGCCGCCATTTTGGTAAACTTAAGTCTTGAAAGTCCATACCTGACAGTCCTGAAGTAGAGATTTATTATGGAAAAATATTTGATAAACCAATGTGTTTGAATCGTTAAAACATTTTAACAAAATCAATCATCGATTACGAGTACTGTGACGATAAGAAAATTACGCGAAATTTTTGGGAGAAACAACGTGCTAACAAAATGCACTATTAATCAAGTAGTGAATGATTTCGAAGAAAGAGGGTATGTAGCTGATAGGCCCAAGCATGGATTCCTACGTACTGCAAGACCGGCTGAAAACATTAGAAAGTGTTCAAAACAATCCATCAACCTCAATTCGACGCCTTGCTCAGGAGCTTGGTCTTCAAAGAACAACTTAGGCCACATTTTTGCACATGGATTTGCATTTCTTTCCAGTTGAGATTCACTTGATACAAAAGCTTCTTCCACTAGACCATTTACACCACCGTACATATGTTACAGTTCGCCCTGTAAATCTCCCACACATTTTTTCAGTATATTTTATGTTTTTAATCTAGAAGCCACATAATACTTGGTAGGGACATAAATATTGTTACAACATTAAACACACCCATTTCAACAGTAGAACTGAACATACCCTCTTAATGTCATATGGGTTTTGAAAGCTAACCTCAATTGCGTTAGTCTGTATCGGGATTTTAAAATTGTTTCAACTTTCATCATGGAGTGGTCAGGTAATCAGAACCGTTTCGCTGTAATAGCGCTTTTCAAGAGCGAAATGAAAAAAGCGATATTTTCAAAACGCTCCGGCCACGAGGTATTAGCCGCATGTTCGTCTACCGATGCATAAAACTGTTTGAGGAGACTGGAGATGTAAAAGACCGCCACCGGTCGAGCCGCCCACGCTCTGTTCGAACACCGCATGTCATCAAAGCCGTTAAATCAAGAATTCACAGAAATCCGCTTCAAAAACACAAAAACATGGCCTGTGAGATGAACATCACGCAAAAGTCCATTAGTCGAATCATAAAAAAGACTTGGGACTTGGGGCTTTCAAATGACGTACCGGACTTTTATTGACTGCAGCTTTAAAAAAATAGGATTGAAAAAGGTAAACGTCTTTTGGTGAAATACGCTGATAACTTGCATAGAAAAATTTGGTTCACCGATAAAAAAAATTTTACCGTTCAGGAAAAATTTAACAAGCAAAATGATAGAGTGAATGCGCGGTCATCTAAGGAGCATCTGAACTAATCCCAAGGGTGGAAAAGGGTCATCACCCAGCTTCAGGCATGGTTTGGTGGGGCGTCTTTTACGATGGGTTCACTGACCTGCATTTCTGCGAACAAGGAGTCAAAACATCGTCCAAAGTTTACCAAGAAACAGTTTTGGAGGCTGTTGTGACGCCTCTTAACAATTCCCTGTTCCAAAACCCGCCATGGAATTCCAGCAGAATTCTGCGCCGGCCCATAAGGCTAAAACGTCCCAGGCCTGGCTTCGAAGCAATTTGCCAGCGTTCATTTCGTCTGAAGAATGACCCTCAGCCAGTCCAGATTTGAACCCATTTTTTTTACAAATTTTATTACAATTGTGGGGTATCTTTTTGTTTTTCACAAAAGATACCCCAACATTGGAGCTCTTAAGACTGCTTTTGTTCGAGCTGTGGCCAATTTTCCAATGGACGAGGTTCGTGCAGCTAGTGACGATTGGCCTGTGCGACTTAAAGAGTGTGTAAAAGCAAAAGGAAGACATTTCGAATAAGTAGATTCTTTTTGGATACAATATGCATTAATAAATATATTTAAAAATATTTGGTGCAAAAACAGTACTTTTTTTGAAAAACTGGTGAAATGAATTCAATCGTGGCCGACGCTCGCTCAAAGACGAAGGTCGTCTAAAAACGCCCGTTGTGCCAGTGAACATTGATGACGTGAGTGAACTGATAATACCGTGAGATAGACGAAACCTTGGGCATTTCTTCCACCAGCATACATTCGATATTGCATGATCACCTGGCCGTAAAAAAGGTTCGTTCTCGTTGAATCCCGCACAATTTTACAATCGCTCAAAAAAGGCTCGTGTCGATTGGTGCAAAGAAATTTTGAAAAAATATGATCGCGGTGCTTAAAGACGCTTATAAGTTCGTCACAGGTGACGTATCATGGATCTACGCGTATGAGCCCATAACAAATTAGCAATCGAACGTGTGGGTCTTCCAAGACGAGCCAAATCCAACGAAAGTTGTTCGTGCTTCGATCGTGCACTTCGAAGCAAATGGTCGCCTGTTTCTTCGGCAAAACTGGTCTTGTGGCGACTGTTCCGCTTGAGCAACGTAGGACGGTCAATTCTGAGTGGTTTGCCACAATTTGTTTGCCTGAATCTTCGGAAAAATACGAAAAACGAACAAGAAAAGAAGATGGGTCATCCGCCGAACAGCCCTGACTTGGCACCCAATGACTTCTTTTTATGCCCGGACATCAAGAAAAAAATGCGTGCTCAACGATATATACTCGTATAGCAGCCCTCGTATCGAAAGACAATCTAGAGGTATTTTTTTTTTTAAGTAATAAAATACAAAAATTCAAGTTAAGTGTAGTCTTCATTGTTCATTCGATTGGATTTTTGTTGCCTTCGAAGATATTTACCATTGAACAAGGGGTCATTTCCGTTCTTTAGGATTTTACAAACTTCTGGCCTAAGTCTTAATAGCCGGTACCACAGTTGAGTGACGGGGCTAAGTATATGTGACAGCACATAGAGAAAGGGACCTAAGGGTAAAAAAATCAATTTTTTTTCTTTTTTGATGTGGACAACATCTGAGCATCGAATGAGACCGATCCCATGCTCCAAAAGTGTTCCCTCCCAGAGATATGCGCGTTTTATGAAAGTGATGGTACACCAAAGATACACGTATTTAAATCATTAAAATGGCTCTCCTGAACAAAACTGGTTTTTACCCTTAGGTCCATTTCTATTTTGCGCGTCACATATAGTGCTCAGCTCAATGATTACAAAGAAATACGCCGTTTCTTTAGTAGCAGAACAAAGGGAGCAAAGTTTGCTAGTTCAATTCATCCGCATCTTAACCTGCATGAAAGGAAATATCATATACGCTTTAGGGGAAAGAAATTAGAACAGAAATCGTCATCAGAACAATGCATAATTAACGTTTATTTATATTTATTGCTTCAAAGCGAATTGAATGAAATCAGTAACCGCCTTGACTCCCGTATAAACACCCGGATAATTTCGGCGAGCGCAGCCATATCCCCACGATACAATGCCGCATAATTTACCACCGCAAACAGCCGGACCACCAGAATCTCCCGAACAGGAATCTTTTATACCCGGCTTAGCAGCACAGAACATCGTCGGCGACAGTCGCCCAACGCCACGGTATTGATTGCCACACCTCATTTTGGCCACAATAGGCACTCGGACAGTTCGTGCATGTTTGGACACCTGTACGGCATTTTCACTTCTGAGACCCCAGCCAGAAACTTTTATCAACATGCCAGCCTGCAATGGTGTGGTATTCAAAGCAATGGTACTTATCTTGGGCCCCTCCATAGCCTTGGCCAGTTTGAAAACGGCCACATCACTGTCCATAGTTCTCATAGTGAAAGCCTTCGGTATCATAATCTTCACAACTTTCCGCCTTACGCCGGTCTGGGAAAGTGTCGTGGCACCTCCGACTATAGTCAACGCAGCCGGTTTGGTACCGGCGGCACAATGAGCTGCAGAAACGACGAAGAGTTTTGCCACCAACGAGCCACCGCAAATAAACGATGAGCCTTTCCATACTTGCATTAAATAGGGTACATTTACGATGTTAACAAGCGTGCCACCTACAATACGTGTCATATTGTTAGGAACAGCCCTAGGTTCGAATTCTTTGCTGACTATATCGATGTCTTTGACTGCATTATTGTCGTTATCTTCAGGGAAGGCCAGTGCTGTAGACGGATGAGGCAGCAAAACACCAGCCACAAGAACCGCTATAACTTTGACGAACATCGTGCAAAATCTACAAGACGTAGTCTATCTATGCTGCAAAAAAGACATTTCTCAAGGTTTTTATAACACTCGCTTAAAGTCGTGAACGGAGAAAGGGGAACCTGTATTCACTTTTTAAAGACATTTTGCAATATTTACTATTTATCGTGTCTATGTATAGGAATAATGTTTTATTTGCAAGTTTCTTTTCACAATAATTCCAGACTTTTTTGTTTTGTTTTTAAACCCATAATAAGCTTTGCCTTTGAATGTATTTGCTAGTGTTTCGTTGCAAACGCTGCAACGGATGGAAGACCCCTTTGAGTAAAATATTAATTTTTTTGGTAAATAGCAATTTCATTTTGTGAGAGATCAATGTTGTTGCATTTAAAAAAATCAAATTTACACATTTCCAATCGCAAAAAAGTAATTTAATTGTTGCAGATAGAAAATTTGAATAAAAAGATGCTATTGACTTCATTTTTTGTGAAAAACTTTTTTTTAAATAAATTAACATTTAAATAAATCTTATAATTAAAAAACATTAAACTTAAATGATTTTATTCCACGTCCAGCATATCTAATAAATCAGAAAATTCTTCTTCGTCTCCATGCGTCATTTCGTGGTACGAAGTCAACTTACTTCTCATGGAGGATAAAAAAGGATCTGAAGATAATAATAAACTATTAAGTAAGTCTTCGTTTTGTGCTATTCTTGAGCATTTTCTTGTGGAAAATTGTTGAACATATCTGAAGTCTCGATTTCTAGCTTCTTGTGGTTCTTCAGTTAACTCGCCTATAGGGAGAAGGTGAGACTCGATTATTTGTTTCCCATGGAACAGGACTCTGTGTATAGTTGGCGTTAGATCTTTCCAGGGATAGAGATCAGCAAGCATTTTTAAAATTCGTTCGGCGTAAACTCCAAATTTATCGGAATTAATCTTTTGTTTGGAATTCAGAGCTAAAAGCAATATATTAACCATTCGAATCAACTCCTTATTGATTCCAGTTATTTCTGCAGCTGTATTATAGTCTGCGAAGAATCTTCTGGCAGTGTTTCCATCATTTGTATTCCCAAAGTTCGAGCGTGGTTTAGAAATATTTAGGCCAGTTTGTTGTTTAAATGCATCTTGAATTCTTTTTTTTCACTTGCTCTCATTTCATGCATTTCTTTGTTAGCTCGAATGTTTTTCCTTTCATTTCCTGGTATAGATTTATACTTAATGTCATAAGCAAGGTTTAGAAAGTGTTCTAGAAACCTGATTCGAGCATGTAACGGTGCTATTCCAAACTCAAGGGTATCTTCATTGACTACTGAATTATTCGAAGCGTTTGAAAAATTAACTTTGCTTTTATTGCAAATGAAACACTTCCAGCTAGATTTGTTTCCTGTAATATCGTTTGCGGCTTTTCCATCTACCATTGTCAGGAACATTTTAAAAGATATTGTAATAGAATACCTGTCGAATTTAAATGCAAAATCTTCTAATCTCGAAATATCATCTTTTAATTTGTCTGTGATGGCTTTAGTTAAATCACTCGTTTCTTTATGATATACGAAGAAGATTGGTCTGCAATAAATTTTGGAGCCAGGTGTTGGATTACGCCATATTGCTTCAGTAGGGTTTGATTTTCTGCGCGAAGTTGAAGGTAAGGTAGAGTCTAAATTTAACCTCAGAGGAACCAAAGATGCCATGAATACGCTCTTGAATTCGATCTGGGTAGATTGGCTATCAGAGCATTGTTTGTATTCCGAAAGTGCTGACAAACCATCACATCCCCACTTGCATATTAATTGAAGATGGCTGTTGTTGATTTTTTTTAGTTGTTCCTCATTCAATGTTGTTATTATCCTACTGGCAGTATTTTGGAGAAGTAGTTCCAAACTAACGCTGCCGGCCTTTTCTGTAATTATCACTGGGTTTGGCAAAATTTCCATTTTTCGTTCCTTTATTCGGTTGTATGCGGGAAACATGTCACATCCTTTATCAAGCAGCATTCTTCTTAAATGAGTGTACTTGTTCTTACTCAATCCCAATTCGATGATTAAAGCTAATGCTTCTTCCTCGCTAAAACCAGGACATGGTGTTGCAATACTTCTTTCAATGCGTTGGAGCCGCCTTGGTGATGCTTCCGTTAACACGTCTGCAATTCTTTTTGAGCTAGATGGCCGATTTTCCACCGTCAGTAATTCCTTGAATGTATCACAAATCTTTGAAGGTGAATGATTTGCCATCTCAGCCGACAACCGTTGTTTCTTTGCCTTTGGACATAGATCGTCGTATTCCTTAGTAGGAGCACCCACTAAAGCAGGGACAGTTTTAAATTCAATTATACTGTCGAGCCACTCAGTTGGTAATCTTGAATAATTCCTGTGATACTTCTCCATGAGCCGGTCAAATTTTTTCAAAAAATTTAATACTTTGCTGCTTTCGTTAGATTGTGTTATCTCGCTATATGTTGACTCTATGCACTCTATTAAATATGCTACTCTGTTCTCCATTTTCCGAAGTTTGGTGTTTTTTAAAAATTCAACAAGTTCTTGAACAAGGAGTGTTATCGTCATGGCGGATTAATTTGTTATGATAAACCCATACAAAATCGGCGGTTCTTATATCAATGAGTATACTTACAGGTAATCACAATAATATCCGCAATTAATACTTGACTAAAATACCAGGTATTCCCCAAAAATACATTTATAACAATGAATTTTTATGTACCCAGGTACATTCGCCTAAAATGTTGCACAATATTCCGGACATAGGGGACAGGTATTCCCCCAAAACATATAAGAATGAATGTTTAGGTACCTAGATCCATACTATACAATACTACCCATTTTCCGTTTTTACACAATAGGTAAACAATAATGGTAAAAATATATATTTTTGCTATTTATGGATAGGTACGAGAATTTTTAAAATTGGTATTCTTACCTATAAAATTCATACTTTACTCAAAGGGGTCTTATTCCAGCGCACGTGCTGTTATAAGTGTAGGTAAAAGGATATACTTTTTATATACCAATGGAAAGGTAATTACCTCTAGTTTTAACAGATTATAAAAAAGAATGCAATTAACTCAATATGTTGAATAATAATTGATAAAAACGAGAAAAAAATTTTTTTTTGTGAAGGTAGCAAAAAAAGTCAATATTTCAGACCACTGTAAAATTTTGCTGGTTGGAGATATAAACCTGATTTTTTTACGTAGTATCAATATTTTTGTGACAAAATGAAAAACTTATTCAAAAAAAAAATTGGAGTTGCCACTTTTCTAAAATTTGACACAGGGGAAAACAAAATCCCAGAAATGGGATTTTTTAACAAAACTCATTTTTTTTGTCCTAGAAATGGCCTCCCGCAAAATTTCTTTGCTTGGGATTTTAGAAAACATATGTAGTTAACTGACTTATAGCACCAAATTGGGCCAGCAGTGTGGCGATTTTTTTTATTTGAGCTCAAACTCAATTTTTTTTGAAAAAAATGCCCATATTTGGAGACGCCTGGAGCAAGAAAAGTACCGACTAGGGTCACAATTGCTTATTATTTGTATTAAGCATAAAGTTTTCTTTGAAATAAATGCAAATTTTTTGTATGTTACTTAAGAAACATTAAAGTTATTGACATAAGAGTAAAGGTACCTTTTCGCCGTAAAACACTCAAAATCCCACTTTTTTCGCAATAGTTGACTTTGAACAGCTGGCATTTTCATATTATTGGTGATTTTGCTACAATTCTTTTTTTAAAACATTAACCAAAGTGTTTTCTTTAAACCAGGATTTCCCCGATTCACCTAAAACTGATTCCCAAAAACAAAATAATCCCAGAAAATCCAAAGCAAATTTTTCGAAAAAAAAACTTTAAGTCCCGATATCTTTTTTATTGTACGAGATATGAAAAAATTTGTAATAACATTTTTGGTTGGGTTTGTCCAGCAGATTTCACTAAAGAAAAAATTATTACGATCGGACCACAAATACGCTTTTGGCGGCTTGAAAAAGAAAATTTTAACTCGAGGTGACCAACTTTGAGGGCCCACTGTGCAGCACCTGTTAAACACAGATGCATGAAATTCAAAACTTAAGCTCAGTAACACTTCAAGAAGGTCAATGTAAATTTTCATTTATATCGGACCATTACAAACGAAATGGCCGAATTATTTCCAATTTTTTTCGTAATTTTCCCACTGTGCGCTGGCCGTATAGCAAGGCTTAGAGATTACCAACTTCGGGTGGACTTAAACTTTAAATGCAAGCCAAAACCACTGTTATTTTTCCAATTTGGATGACATTTTCATACCCAAGACGACTCTGTTAAACGGGTTATTATAAGCTAGTTTCATGGCAAATGTTTAAAGCTACCAAAAATATTGGCGATAGAATCACCTTTAAGTACGAGGGCGACCGCAAAAGTAACTTGCCTAACATATAGGGTGTTTTTTATTGGGGTATAGAACTTTAAGTTGGCATCACTTTTTTAACTGGCGGCCATTTTGTCAGCTGTCAAGTGATTAATATTTAGTTTGGTTTGCCATTTCATCATGAACAGGTTGACAAAAGAACAACGCTTGCAAATCGTGCAAATTTATTTCGAAAGTAATGGTTCAGTTCGAGAAGTTCACCGCAAGCTCCGTCCATTTTATGGTCGACATAATCGTCCATCAGAGCAATTAATTCGGTTAACCATGGATCGGTTAACATGGACCATTGGATTATTTTCTTTAGGGATATGTGAAGTCGCTCGTCTACGCCAACAAACCAGAAGCATGTTAGGGGACTTGGAAGCCTACGCCAACAAACCAGAAACACGTTAGGGGACTTGGAAGCCAACATTCGTGGCGTTATTGCCAACATACGGCCCCATATGCTCGAAAAAGTGGTTGAAAATTGGACCTGTAGAATTGGCTTTATCGAGCCAGCCGCGGCGGCCACATGCCCGAAATCATATTTAAACATTAATGGCATAAAATTATCCTTCCAATAAAGCCAAATTGATGGACATTAAAACGATTTTCTTGTGTTTTATTTCAATTCGAAGTTCTATACCTCAATAAAAAAACACCCTTTATAAAGAACCGTTTTTTGGAATTATTATTATTTATTTTTCAACATAATCTCCTTCCAACTCAATACACTTCATCAAACGTTTTTCAAGTTTTTTAATTCCATCCGAAAAATAAGATTTTTCAAGACCTTCAAAATATGCCTTAGTTTCAGCAATAACCTCGCTATTGGACGAACATTTTTTGCCACCGAGAATTTTTTTTTAAATTTGGAAACAAGAAATAATCAGAAGGAGCTAAATCTGGACTATATGGTGGATGCGGAGCAATTTTAAATCGTAATTCGGCCCGTTTTTGTTGAGTTAAAAACGCAGTGTGTTAAGGAGCATTATCTTGACGAAAAGGAACTTTTTTTTCTAAATGCGGTCGTTTTATCTTGATTTCTTCACTCAACCGATCCAATAATGCACAATAATATTCACTATTTATAGTTTTTCCTTTCTCAAGTTAATCAATAAATATTATATTATGTGGCCATTACTTTTCCATTACTTTTATGTGGCCATTACTTTTCCTGCTGACTTAACAGTTTTCGCCTTCTTGGGACCACTTTTACCAGCTTCTATCCATTGTTTTGACTGTTCTTTGCATTCTGGGATGTAGTGATGGAACCATGTTTCACCAATAGTTATGAATCGGCACAAGAACTCTATTGAATTACGCTGATAAATCGCTAAAAGCTCCTCGGAATTGGTCCAACGGACGATTTTTGGGGCAAAGTCAACAAACGCGGCAGCGTTCTTGCGGATAGCTTTTTCATGTGGAGTTCATCATGTAAAATACTCCAAACTTGTTTTTCGTGTATTTTAACAATATCAGCAAGTTCTCTGAGCTTTATTCGTCTATCTTTAGTCACTTCATTAAATATTTTTCTAATGTTTTCAATAGTAGTAGCAGTTTTCGGTCTTCCAGAGCGTTGTTTATCTTCCGTACTTGAACGACCCATTTAAATTGTTGAACCCAGGATGTCACGGTGGAGTATGATGGTGCATTATAACCATGAACAGAATCCAATTCATCTTTGATTAATTGTGGCGTATAACCTTTCATATAAAAGTGTTTAATTACCGCACGAAACTCTTTATTTTCCATTTTTCAAAAATTATAAAACTTGTTTACTTCAATCACCTGTAACAAAGAAAATAATCATTAAATATTTCGGAAAATTTGATAGATGGCTTATAAAAGATTGCTTTTAAAAAACAAAAAAACAAATTTGCTAGTAAAACAGAAAATATGCCAGGCCAGTTAGTTTTGCGGTCGCCGTCGTATACCGATCGACGAATAATTACCAGGTGTTTCCATTTGACGATGTATGTCTGTCCGCTCAAAAAGCCACATATTACATCCAATCTAGATAAAATTTGGTACAAGATAGTTTTTTGAACCAAGGACGAATGTAATTTAATTCGAAGGAACTCGGTTCACTTTTAAATGTGTACGAGTACACACGTCCTAACGGTGGAATTGTTTCTTTGAGGTTTTCACTTTTTACGTGCTGCTTCTAAAGGAAACTTGGGCAGCTAAAGCAAATATGTAGTAATTTATAAGAACATCTTAAGAAGTATTGCTACAGAAATAAGAATCTTTGTCATTATTTATTAGGTACACAGTGCAACAATAATTTACTTTTAAAATATTCTTCAATAGAGACCTTATGCATGTCAAGCATAACACCAATTAGCATTAACAACTTCAGAAACACCCTAAAAATCTTTATTTATTCTGAAAATACTGTTTAGGGTAGGTTGGAGTACTTATGAACTCTGTTAGTTCTTTAGACGATTTCTTTTTTTACATGTTTTTAAAATTTTCTTGATATATCTTTTCAAAAATGTACGCATGTTATTTTAATGTCGCTTGGTGATGTGCGACACGCAGAGAAAAAATATGGTTACTATATGGTCAAGGTAACAATAATATGTTATCTGCAATAATAGCATGTTCTTCGCAACTATAAATTGTTTTTTTGAATTTCATTTTGACAATAGTATGATTGCGGCAGTATTAATATTGTTAAAATGTAACAATAGTATTGTGGCCAAATTTAAATATGAAAATATGGTTGTAGCAACAATATAAATATAGTTGGCGTGACAAAAGTAAGGTTTTTTTATTTTATGTTAACAATATAATGATTATGGCAATCATACTAGCAAAATCGTATTTTTTTCTTATTTTGACAATGTTATTGTTACGAATCAAGCAATAAGGCGGTTCGGAAACTTCTTAGCCTAGCACAAAAAGCGCGGTATAAACAGAAAAAAGTTAAGTGTTTTGGAAACTTCCATCTCTGCTATGAACACATGTTAAATTTTGTTTCGATCTGGCAACTCCTTCATATAGAAACAGGTGTTCACAAAAGACGCATCCGCGATTTTTTTACAATGGAAAAACTAGAAATGCGTGGTGTCATTAAATATTTACATAAAAAAGGTTTATCGGGACAAGAAATTCATAATGATATGGTGAATGTGTTAGGTGAAAGTGCTCCTTCATATGCAACAGTAAAAAATTGGGTTGCTGAATTTAAACGTTGTCGTACAAGCATTGAAGATGAACCACGTAGTGGACGTCCAAAAACAGCAACAACAGAAATTGTTGCCAAAGTATGGTATTAAATGATCGACGAATAAAAGTGCGTGAAATAGCTAATATCATGGGCATCTCAAATGATCGAGTCCATTTAATTTTGCATGAAGAACTACAGATGAAAAAGCTTTCTGCAAGATGGGTGCCGGACTTGTTAACAGTCGACCAAAAACGCATAAGAATAAACATTTCTCAAGCTTGTTTGGATCGTTTTCAGCGAAACAAAATGGATTTTAAGCGTCCTTTCATAACTGTTGATGAGACATGGATCCACCACTATACTCCAGAGACAAAAGAACAATCCAAACAATGGACTGAAGCTGGAGGAAGTGACCCAAAGAAGGCAAAAACAATTCAATCGGCTGGTAAGGTTATGGTGTTTTGGGACTTCAAATTTATTTTATTGATTGACTATCTGCAAAAGGGTAAAACAATAAATTCAGAGTACTATTGCAACCTTTTAGATCAATTATAATGTACAAATTCGAGAATAACGTCCTGGCTTACAACACAAAAAAATAATTTTTCGTCAAGACAACGCACCAGCGCACAAGAGTGTTTTAACAATGGGTAAAATCAACGAATTAAAGTACGAGTTGCTTGACCACCCACCTTTTTTTCCTCATTTAGCTCCCAGTGACTTTTACCTGTTCCCAAATCAAAAAAAAATTCCTTGCTGGCAAGCGTTTTACATCAAATGAAGATGCAATTACAGTTGTAAACCACTATTTGCAGACCTTGAGGAAAACTATTTTAATCAATGGATAGAATTGCTAGATAAGCGTTGGACTAAGTGTATTGAAGTTTCAGGGGATTATATTGAAAAATAAAAATATTTTTGAAAAACTAACTATTCTCTTTCATTGATAGGCTAAGAACTTTCCGAACCGCCCTCGTAGAACTTTTTATATGTAAATTAATTTTTTTTCAAAACAAACTACTTTGTATAAGAATAACTGAAATATTTTTAATAATATTATTTAGTGTTTAATGTATTTTTACATAATTTACTTAATACAAATCTTTTTTGTTGAATTACAACTTAACCAAATCCTAGCAAAAAAATTTGAGGATCATAGAATGGTTGCGTGTGAGTCGTTCTATGGTTGTAAGGATAATACTATGGTTGTGGGGATCATATTATGGTTGAGTGATCATAATAATATGGTTAGGGTATCATAGTATGGTTGTTGTGTGAATTATTCTTTTGTTGGGAGAACCATAATATTGTTGTGGGGATCATAGTATGGTTATGTGTGAACCATACTATTGTTGTGATGATCATAATATTGTTGTGCCACATCCATATAACCAACAATAGTATGATGCTCTTTGAATATTGTTACCACAACCATATTTTTTTTCTGCGTGTAGGCAAGGCCTTCAACCTGCACTAGTATCTTTAAACTGTATCACCGTGTTATTATACGAGTATTATTAATGACAAAAACTTCCCTTCCTTTAATCAAAAACATATCCATATCTATGCCTTGCAAAAAGTTTTGCTGTTTTTCATCGACTCGACGTGAATTGTGGACATTAACATCTTCCAATGTACAGAAACAGCTTTCAGTTTGCTTAATATTACTTCTACCAATTGTAAATTATTTTCACCATCAAAGTTATAAGTATTACGAGGGTTGCTATATATATTTTTGGCCTACGACGCTCGCTCAAAGACGAAGGTCGTCCAAAAACGGCCACGGCACAACGGCCGTTTGAACTGCGTGAACTGATAATGCAAGATCGTCATGTGACATACCGTGAGATAGAGTCATTTTTCATGGGCATTACCTCCACCAGTATACATTCGACATACATGAACACCTGGCCGTAAAAAAGGTTTGTTCTCGTTGGGATCGCGGTGGTTCAAAAGACGTTTATAAGATCGTCACAGGTGACGAATCATGGATCTATGCGTATGAGCCCGAAACAAACCAGCAATCGACCGTGTGGGTCTTCGAAGACGAGCCAAATCCAACGAAATTTGTTTGTGGAAGAAGCACTTCGATGCAAATGTTCGCCAGTTTCTTTGGCAAAACTGGTCATGTGGCGACTGTTCTGCTTGACCAACGTAGGACGGTAAATTCTGGTGGAGTGGTACACCACAATTTGTTTGCCTGAAGTCATCGGAGAAATTCGAAAAACGAAGAAGAGAAGACGAATCATTGTGCACCATGACAACGGGAGCTCTCACACATCGGCTCAAACCAGCGCCTCTTTGAACGGCCAAAACGTAGAAATGATGGGTCATCCGCCGTACAGGCCTGACTTGGGCTGACTTCTTTTTATTCCCGCACATTAAGAAAAAAATGCGTGGTCAATGATGTTCATCGTCAGAAGATGCTGTTGAAGCGTTTATAAAACCATGTTTTTGAGGAGTTTCAATCGGAGTTGAAAAAGAACTTCGACAATTGGTTTGAGCGCATGCATACTTTGAAAAACAATTAAACCATTTTGCTGATTAATATTCGGCTATTCATTATTAGGCCAGAAATGTATATAGCAACCCTCGTAAAATTCGAAATCTCATTTCAATTCATATTACTACTGTGATCCATTTTTAAATTAACTCTCCACAAGTTAAAACACATCAGAAACTCAAATAAAATGAAGTGCCGTTGATTCATTGGCAGGCCAAGTGTGCTTTAGTACGAATTTTTCGAAAGCTGGCTTCTAATTTAAAAACTAGCGCACTTAGTTGAATACTGGAATTTCTTACAATAAGTACGAGCGTTCCTACTTCAAGAACGGCGTTCATTATTTAAGAACGCTGTTTTCATTTTGTTAACAAGTGTTCATATGAACAGGCATTCTTACATTAAGTACGAGCGTTCTGACTTTAAGTACGTGTGTTTGTACCCTCCACCATACAATGGAGGGTATATTAGTTTTGTCATTCTGTCTGTAACACCTTGAAATAATCATCGGAGACCCAACAAAGTACATATATTCTTGATCCTCGTAAAAATCTAAGACGATCTAGCCATGTTGTCCGGCTGTCCGTCTGTTGAAAACAAGATAGAGCCTGCATGAAAACAGCTAGGGAGCTGAAATTTGGCACAAATGGGCTATATAGCTCTACGGGAAGTTGGTGTTGGAGACCCTCAACCGACACTACCTCATAAAAATTAGTTTTTTATTTGGAACTATAATCAAATAATAATCGCCACAGGCGCAATCATCTATGTAAAAATGGTTTAGATTGGGCTACCATTTCTTGTACCTCCCATACAAACAACCTTATGGGCCGTGAGAAATAAAAGGACTATAACTCACCACAAACTTGACCTATCGAAATGAAATTTTACACATCAAGATTTCTATATACAGCACACTTCTACGCTGAATTCGGTTGAGATCGGAGAAGTCCTTCTCGTACCTCCCACACTAACGGTCTCATGAGACTTGAAAAATAATATGACAATAACTCACCACACACTTGACCTATCGAGACGGAATTTTCGGCATAAAGATTAATATATAGACCAGACTTTTGCGCTAAATTTGGCTAAGATCGGAAAGGCTCTACTGGTACCTCCCACACAAACGGTCTTATGGGCCTTGAGAAATAATATGACAATAACTCATCTCAAACCTGACGTATCGATATGAAATTTTCCACATAAAGATTTATATATATAGAACACACTTCTGCGCCAAATTCTATTGAGATCGGAAAAGTCATACTGGTACCTCCCACACAAACGGTCTTATGGGCTTTGAGAAATAATATGACGATAACTCACCACAAGCTTCACCTATCGAAATGAAATTTTGCACATAAAGATTTCTATATAGAACACAGGACATGAGACGCAGGACATGAAATTGAGAAGAACCTCTCCGTGGGAGCTATTCGAAAACCTGGACTGATATGGCTTAATTTCACCATAGATATGAGTTGGTTACTGGAAACGCTTTATCCAAAACTAGGTCGGAATCGGAAGCTGTAGGAACAAAAATCGGGAAGCACCTTTTTGTGGGAGCTATACGAAAATATGGACCTGTGTGATAAAGTTTCACCACAGTTAATTAATGGTTGCTCATAACGTACCATACCACGGACGAATAACAATGCAAGCAGATATTTTTTCTGAATCGATCGGTATGCTTAACATATGGTCTATTTCTGTTCCTTTAAAGTGATACAAATATCAGCACAAAGTCATACGTGTAATGTCCTGTACTACAGTGTGGTGTAGGGTATAAAAATGCAGTTCCTAATAAAATATTAAAGATATGACGCTTATGTTACGAATTGGCATGGATTAAAATCCATCTCGAAGGAAAAGTAGCCGATCTTATATAATTTCAACAAGATGAAATCATCGACTAGGCAATTTTTCTGGACTACTTTATGGTAAAATTGGATAGAGGGGGGTGGGGGGCATGTTACCTTAAATACGACCCTGAACTTAAAATGAATAATAGGGATAGGACAATGATATTTGGAACATATGATGATACGAGGGCGACCGCAAAAGAAACTGGCCTAACATAAAAAGAACCGTTTTTTTGGAATTATTATTATTTATTTTTCAACATAATCTCCTTCCCACTCAATACACTTCATCAAACGTTTTTCAAGTTTTTTAATTCCATCCGAAAAATAAGATTTTTCAAGACCTTCTAAATATGCCTTAGTTTTAGCAATATCCTCGCTATTGGACGAACATTTTTTGCCACCGAGAATTTTTTTTAAATTGGGAAACAAGAAATAATCAGAAGGAGCTTAATCTGGGCTATATGGTGGATGCAGAGCAATTTCAAATCGTAATTCGGCCAGTTTTTGTTGAGTTAAAAATGCAGTGTGTTAAGGAGCATTATCTTGATGAAAAAGAACTTTTTTTTCTAAATGCGGTCGTTTTATCTTGATTTCTTCACTCAACCGATCCAATAATGCACAATAATATTCACTATTTATAGTTTTTTCTTTCTCAAGATAATCAATAAATATTATACCCCTTGCATCCCAAAATACTGTGGCCATTACTTTTCCTGCTGACTTAACAGTTTTCGCCTTCTTGGGACCACTTTTACCAGCTTCTATCTATTGTTTTGACTGTTCTTTGCATTCTGGGATGTAGTGATGGATCCATGTTTCATCGGCAGCTATGAATCGGCGCAAGAACTCTATTGGATTAGCTAAAAGCTCCTCAGAATTGGTCCAACGGATGATTTTTTGGGGCAAAGTCAACAAACGCGGCACATATCTTGCGGATAGCTTTTTCATGAAGAGTTTATCATGTAAAATACTCCAAACTTGTTTTTCGTGTATTTAAACAATATCAGCAAGTTCTCTGAGCTTTATTAGTCTATCTTTAGTCACTTTATTAAATATTTTTCTAATGTTTTCAATAGTAGTAGCAGTTTTCGGTCTTCCAGAGCGTTGTTCATCTTCCGTACTTGAACGACCCATTTTAAATTGTTGAACCCAGGATTTCACGGTGGAGTGTGATGGTGCATTATCACCATGAACAGAATCCAATTCATCTTTGATTAATTGTGGCGTATAACCTTTCATATAAAAGTGTTTAATTACCGCACGAAACTCTTTATTTTGCATTTTTTCAAAAATTATAAAACTTGTTTACTTCAATCAATTGTAACAAAGAAAATAATCCTTTAATAATTCGGAAATTTGGACAGATGGCTTATAAAAGATTGTTTTTAAAAAACAAAAAAAAAAACAAAAAAGTTGCTAGTAAAACAGAAAATGTGCCAGGCCATTTAGTTTTGCGGTCGCCCTCGTATATGAAAAAAGTGGGCGATGCTAGACCCCTAGAACAAATTTTCATATTTGACTAAAATCCATGATTAATTTGTCTACTTGTTGCTTTTGACGTACTGGTTGAAGAAATTAGCTATGAAAATATTTATTTAAATCTGATTGGGGCGAAAACGTGTGTTGAGGCAATTTGTTTTGACACTGTTTGGATAAGGTGTTTTCCGTCTTTTACGCTAACCAATGGCACGGAAAGCAATAGATACATTTGATGTAAAGGTAAGAAAAAACGATTTTCAAAAGCAGAATAACTACATATTTTTCTTCTTTAAGGTTATGTCAAGTCATTTCGTATTATACATTAATAATTAGTAAATAATAATAACCAAAAAATATTTGTTTTCATACAATATTTTAGCTGCGGCCCTTGCACCTCGTTAAAGGGCAACATATGAGCCACTTATGGGAAGGCTAAAGCCTTAGGCGAAAGCAAAGTTATTTAAATATATTATTTTATAACTGTTCCAGTACAAGCAACCGCAAACAATTGGTTGTCCACAATAATTCGGTAGTGCCCATGATACTGTTCTCGGTGGTAGTTACACATATCCAATCCAAACATTCCACCTAACATTCACCAGAGGTGAAATCTTCTTTTCGTAAGTTCGTACACTTGAAACAGATGTTTAAATATTTGTCTAAATTTCGTTGTTGAGTAGAGCTCTCATCGGTTATGTCTAGGTACGCATGTATCTATATTAAATGAAGCAATACAGTTATTATAAGAAATTCGGGACAGAACAATGAACTACGTAGAGCGCGTGTCAGTTGATGAAAAATTAGTTGTTGGCCTAAGTTTAAGCACGAGAATGGCTAGTCTCAACAATAACAAGTACGCGTTGATGGGAATTTCCAACCAAACAATAATTTGACAATATATCAGAGAATTATTATACCCTACAACACATTGTAATGCAGGGTATTTTAACTTAAAGGTAATTTTTGTAACACCGAAATCTAACAGAGAATGAGCCGATCGAATTGGAATCACTATCTGATTCATTTCAGCGATGTTCGTCTGTCCATCAGTTGTTGTAATTGTAATTTTATTACAGGTCGTTTATATGAATCGATCTCGACAAAAGTGAAAACATTGCATGGAACTAACAAAGTTGAAGCTGGTTCTTATCGGCACACGCGTTAATTAAGGGTGGTCCAACTAAAGCGCATATGTAAATTGTAAATAAAACAAAAACGTTTTCAGAGAGTTATCTTTAATCTTTTTATCACGATAGAAGAATCTATGACAATGCGCTGTGAAACAAAATATCGTTCAAATGCTCGTCACGTCTTAGGTGGCATTCCTCTAACCGATGGTCCTTTTTTGAGACAAAATGAAGGTTTATTATTGTCAATGTGCCGAATTTTTTCATCCTTTAGCTGTTAAGTTGATCTTGGCTTTTTGAAGTCAACTTTTCATTTTAAATAAAGGGTGGTTAGATTTTAAGGGCCGATGTTGATTTGTCACGCAAAAGAGCCACTGTTTCGTTAGCTGTGTGGCCAGTGGCACCGTCCTATTGAAACCACATATCGCACACATCCATATGTGACAGCGCATAGAGAAAGGGACCTAAGGGTAAAAAAAATCAAATGTCACTTTTTTTTTGATGTGGACCGATCACATGCCCCAAAAGTGTTCCCTCCCATAGATATGCGCGTTTTATGAAAGTGATGGTACACCAAAGATACACGTATTTAAATCTTTAAAATGACTCTCCTGAACAAAACTGGTTTTTACCCTTAGGTCCCTTTCTATTTTGCGCGTCATATATATTCCAACTCAGGCCATATGATAGCGAAAATCATTCACAGCAACTGCCTGACCGGCCTCATTTTGGAAAAAATACGGCCCGATGATGCCGCCGCGCATAAACCGCACCAAATAGTCACTCTTTGTGGGTGTATTGCTTTTTTGGCAATCACTCTTGGATTATCATTCGCCCAAATGCAGCAACTCTGCTTATTGACGAATCCACTGGGGTAAAAATGTGCCTCATCACTAAAGATGATTTTCTTCGAAAATTGATTTTCATTTTAAAATTGAATTTTAATAAGCCTGAATAACTTTAACGCGTTGCTCGCTTGTGTATCTTCCCATGGTTCAAATGGAGTTAGTCTAAAATTGAGAAATATTGAATTAAATGCAGAAAAAACTTGACGTTTAGGTGTGGTTCACATACAACGTTGGCTTTTAAAATTTAATCATTTTTTATCACTAAAGAAAGAAGTCCAACGGTGTCAAATGACATGATCGTGGCGGGCAGTTAACATCTGCTTCGTAGGCTGTGTGGCAAATGGCACCATCCTGTTTGAACCACATAACATCCCGGTCCATATCCTCAAATTCTGGACGCCAGAAGCCCATTATTATCTCTCGAAAGCGTACAACTTTCACGTTAACTGCTTTGCCGATTTTCGAAGAAGAACGGTCTAATGCCGCCAGCCCATAAACCCCACCAAGTAGTCAATCTTTCTGCATCAATAACGTGTAGATTCTCATTTGCATAAATGCGGCGATTATGCTGGCACTGTGGACACATTTGGTCGATTATGCTGACCAAGAAATCACGAAGTGCACGAGATGCATTTTGATTTGAATGCCCATTTTCGTAAAAGGCTTGATTGAACAGTCTTCAAGAGGTGCTCAATTGTAAAGGCTTGAACAGTCTTAAAGAGGTGCTCAATTGTGTACCTCTCTATGGTGAAAATAAGTTGGGCAAAAACTTGCCGTAAAGGTGTGACTTACTGTTAATATCGTGCATTATGGTTGGACAACCTATTTTAATACCATGGTAATTTCCGATTTCGGCAGCAAGACCACTAATAGGCGTGGAACACACGGACTGGTATGATCAGATTTCACCAGCGCCAATAACGTTCGATGAAACTTTAAGCAAGATCGTATTAAAGTTGTGGCAATTAGTGCGGTTGGAACTCTAATCCGCAGAACCTTTTGTGTAAGGGATATTAGAACCTAAGGGCTGATTAGATCCATGTAACCAAAAATGGCAACACTTCACTAATTACGAAATATAAACTGAGTCGAATTTAGGTAAATCCCAAAAGCCACATCTATTTTTAAAATCTTGCTCAATGTTTTCAAACTGCATTATATTTAGCCTTTAACCAAGCCTGGTGAAGTTGGTCATCTATCCATGTTTTCGAATAGCCTCGCACAAAAGTATTCTTTGGATAAAATACTCACATTAAAATCGATCTTGCTAGTATTTCGTGTTGTCTGTCATATGTGCCATATGGCCAAAACAAAGGTCTAACCAGTCGTAAAGCGCTGCCAATCAAGTTCCAGGCAGAGCAGCTTAGCCCTCTGAATAGCAGAGTGATGTAGGGTGTCTCATACCTTAGGCGACTTTAACTTGCTTTACTTGTTTATGTATGGAGCTGATGGTTGGAAATAAATTTAAAAAAAAATGCAAGTGGTTCTGTCTTAATTGTGACTCAACTCTAGTTTCCAATAGTATTAAGTCAAATCTTGGAAAATTATAAGCGCACGAGTATTAAAATAATAGCTGGAATTCCTGTAAACCAAATAAAAAACCAACAAAATACAATATTAATTTTATTATTTCTTAACATTGGTACATTTTTTATATGTTCATATTCGATCTTCATCTTTTCATGCAGTTCTCGATGAAAGTCTGCACTGCTTTGGTACTCGTATAAACCCCTGGATAGCCAGGGCGAGCACAGCCAATGCCAAACGACACAATGCCGCACAATCGCCCATTGCAAACGGCCGGACCGCCGGAATCACCCGAGCACGAATCCTTGACTCCCGATTTAGATGCACAAAACATGGTGCTCGTAAGCCTGACATAGCTTGCATACCGCTGGGTACACTGGTCTTTTTGTATAATGGGCACAGCGACGGTGCGTACTTGATTGGATATGTTACCACTTTCGCTGGTGCGACCCCAGCCGGAAACTTGAACCATTAGACCGGGACTCAAGGCACCCGTATATAATCCTATGGTGCCAACGTTCGGGCCGGATATTGGCTGGGCCAACTTGAGTATGGCAACGTCCATATTCATAGTATTCAGACTGAATGCTTCATGCACAAAATATTTTTCAACCTTACGTATAATGCCCGTATCAGAGAGCCTTGTGGCTCCCGCCACTATCAGTATGTCGGCCGGTCTAGTCTGTACGAAACAATGAGCGGCCGATATCACAAACATATTGGACAGAATGGCACCGCCGCACGCGAAATGTCCGCTCACCCATACTTGCACCAAATAGGGGTACTTGGCGATATTTGTTAGTTCACCGCCCACAATGCGTCCAATGTTAGGGTCTGCGGCCAATGCCAAGTTCAGCAGTCCAAGGCCCAACAGCAAACACCCGATATATTTTGTGATCATCGTACGATAAGCGTCTAACCGCAGAAAACACTAGGTGTACTGGCATTTATAACAATTGCTGGCTGGGCTCAGTACTTCTGTCGACATGGTGCTAATACATATGTTGTGTCGAAGTTTCGGAAGTTCAAATATTTGACAAACGTGTTTTGAAAAAAAACCCACGCTACGAGTACTTAACCAACTAACAATTAATTTCTGCAGATATTCAACTGAGGTAAATACAGGTAGCTGGATTAGTTCTTAAACGCGGTTATTAAATGCGGCATATGGTTGTTTTCCAAGGTGATCTTGATTGTGGGTTCATTTCAAGTGGCTTACGAATGTCAGCAGTCCAATAAACTGTTTTAGATTGAAAATTCCAAATAAAGGCATACCTTTGACTATTTGAAAAACATCAAAAGAACCTGGCATTAGTAAAACAAAGATTAAGTCGGCTATACTTATACTTATATTATATTCTGCACTTCTTGATGTGCAGAAGAGCGAAGTGAAAGCATCTTTTTGGACCAATCACGGCCGGGGCTTTACATCTCAATTATTAGAGACCAATAATCAGCGCTGGTTAGTTTGAACCGTTTCCGTTAATGAGTTGATAATGATAATCTTCAAGCATAGGTCCTAACCGACTAAAGATTATCCTGCTGCAGATGTCACAAATATTTTATAAGTAAGTTATGATCGAGTAATGATTAGCCCTTGTGAATTTAGACATATTTTTCAAAGGTCCTACACGCAGAAAAAAAGTATGGTTGGGGTGACAATATTCGAAAAGGATCATACTATTGTTGGGTATATGGTTGAGGCACAACAATATTATTTTCCTCACAACAATATTATTTTCCTCACAACAATAGTATGCTTCACACATAGCCATACTATGATTCCCACAACTATAGTATGATTCACACTCAACCATACTATGATCTCCACAACCATACTATGATCCTCACAACAATAGTATTATTCACACTCAACCATACTATAATCTCCACATCCATATTATGATCCTTACAACCATAGTATGATTCACACGCAACCATACTATGATATGATTCCCACAACCATAGTATGATTCACACTCAACCATACTATGATCTCCACAACCATACTATGATCCTCACAACAATAGTATTATTCACACTTAACCATACTATAATCTCCACAACCATATTATGATCCTCACAACCATAGTATGATTCACACGCAACCATACTATGATCCCCCAAAATTATTTATTAGGATTGGGTAATGTTGTTATTCAAAAAGAGATTTTTATCAAGTAAGTTATTTTAAATTGCATTACAATTAGTTTATAGCGAGATTTGACGCCATGTTTTTATTAAACAGTTCATTCAAGAAACAAAAATATATATATTCCAACGGTCAAAAATACTTCTAATTGCCAGCAGGGGTGAATACTACTTCACCATCCGTAGACACCAAGTAACGACGGTGATTAAACCATGATCAATGGCTATATACTTAAGTGCAGGCAAATTTTAAATAAACGAGAACCAGTCGGTAGTAGAGTATTTCACCAAACAAAATAAACACAATAAAAATCTCTCGAACGACCTTCCGATTGTTGTTGTTTTTATAATGGAGAACAACCATGCCTGTATTGCGTGTATAACACATACACGCGATACAGGCTTTGGTATATCAAAAGAAACATACGCACACACAAAAATATTCGCAACCATACCGTATGATTGCCGCAATCATATTATTGTTAACGTAAATTTTAAACAACATTACTTTTGCTGCACCAACCATGTTTATATGGTTGCTACAACCATATTTTCATTTCATAATTTGGCAATAATACTATTGTTACATTTCAACAATATTAATATTGCCGCAATCATACTGTTGTTAAAATGAAATTCAAAAAACAATACTATGGTTGCGACGAACATGCTTTTATTGTAGAGAATATATTGTTGTTGCGGTGACCATATAGTAACCATATCTTTTCTCTGCGTATACCAATATGAGGTCCCCCTGCTGTCAAAGCCACAACTTACATTTGATTCCCACCAAATAGGAAAATATCCGTCCACTTTTAGGCATATCCACCTTGCAAGGATCCCTAACTATTCAAAGAACTTTTGCTCTAGAAGTCACATTTGAAATCTTTACTTGCTCATATTTAGCTAGCTTAGTTATATTTGACCAATTACTAACCCTGTTAAAATTGGCCGCCTCGGTCCATATTTCCAAAAAGCCCCCATTCAAACGCCCCACTTGTGGTCCTGCTTCTATAATTGGCATAAATTGGATGCAATCTTGCTTTACTTTCAACAACCTCATTTAATAATAATTTTTTAAAGGAAAATTGGACTGGCCTTAGGTACGGGCTTCTATATATATTTCGGACCTAATAACGAAAATGCGAATATTTAACATCATAAATGGTTTGTATTGTTTTTCAAAGCATTGTCCAGCATAATTCATACACTTTTGCATGCGCTCAAACCAATTGTCGAAGCACTTTTTCCACTACGATTGAGACACCTCCAAAACATGGCTTTTGAACGCTTCAGCAGCATCCCCTAGCGACGAAAATCGTTGACCACGTACTTTTTTTTCTTGATGTGCGGAAATAAAGAGAAGTCATTGCGTGCCAAGTCAGGGCTGCATAGTGGATGACCCATCAAGTCGACGTTTGGCCGGTCAAAAAGGCGCTGGTTTGAGTCGATATTTGCGAGCTCTCATTGTCATGGTGCATAATGATTCGTCTTCTCTTGTTCGTTTTTCGAATTCCTCCAAAGACTTCATGGCAAACAAATTGTGATGTACCACTCAGAAATGACCGTCCTACGTTGCTCAAACGAAACAGTCGCCACATGACCAGTTTTGCCGAAGAAACAGGCAACTATTTGCTTCGAAGTGCTTCATCCAAGAACAACAGAACAACAATCGGCCTTCTTTTGACTAAGATACGTACGGCGTTCAGAGATTATACAGTTGGAAAGTCTGTTGATGTAGGGGACTATGGGAAGGTGGTCCGATCCTAGCGCGATAAAGGTGAGGCCAGATGAGGTCATTGATCAGGCCAGGCGATGCCATAGTTATGTCTGGCTAGCTATGGCAATTTCCCATAATCGCCGTGGGGGCGTCCTCCTTCAATGTGCAGATTGTAGAGCCTTCAATTTGCTCTGCCAAAGCGTTGCATGCTTATCATTACCCGCCACAGCTCGTGGCATTTGGCTCGTCTTCGAAGACCCACACGGTTGTTTGGTGTTCTGTTTCGGACTCATAAGGATAGATCCACGATTCGTCACCTATGACAATCTTATAAACGTCTTTTGAAGCACCGCGATCGTATTTTTTTAAAATTTCATTGCACCAATCGACACGAGCCTTTTTTTGAGCGATTGTCAAATTGTGCGGGATCCAACGAGAACAAACCTTTTTTTCCTTCAGGTGTTCATGCAATATCGAATGTATGCTGGTGGAAGAAATGTCCAAGGATGCCTCTATCTCACGGTATGTCACATGACGATCTTACATTATCAGTTCACGCACGGCATCAACGTTTTCTGGCACAACGGCCGTTTTTGGACGACCTTCGTCTTTGAGCGAGCGTCGGCTACGTTTGAATTCATTAAACCAGTTTTTCACAGAACTATAGGATGGTGCTTTATTGCCCTACAAAGATTTAAGTTCGTCGAAGCACTCTTGTAGTGATAATCCACGTCAAAAATTGTGAAAAATGATCGAACGAAAATGTTCACTATTTAATTTAATTTTGTTGCCAAATTGATTTATTCAAGTCACTGTAACCAACACAAATGATGGTCGTACGTCAAAACGTTCTGAGTACGTTTATGCTAAAAAAAATCAGATGGCGCCATGTAACACTTAGTGTTGTCTAGGCCGGAAATATTCAGAGCAACCCTCGTACATATTTAAATTTAAGTGAAAGTGTGATGTATTCTAAAGGGTGGTTAAATTTTAAGGGCCGATGTTGATTTTGAATAAAATTAAAATTATATATATATATGGGCTGTGATGGTCAAGTTATATATTTTGATGTAAATAAAACTAAATTATTTCATCTTTTTCTCAACGTTTCGTTGGTCTGTTTCCAACATCAGGAGAATTTTTATTAAATATGCTGTAGACGAAAATAAATTAAGTTACATTACATTAGTTTTTCTTTTTGCTATACTATTAGTAAATAGTTTACCCAACTTACGATTTAGTTTACATCACGAACAATTACTTATATTATTAAAAAAAACTGGACTTCACGACACAAGTAATAAATAATAAAATAAATAATTATACAATGTAAAAATCACAGAAGGAGAAAACTTAAATACTTATATCACAGAACTGTCTACAGCATATTTAATAAAAATTCTCCTGATGATGTTGGAAACAAACCAACGAAACGTTGAGAAAAAGATGAAATAATTTAGTTTTATTTACACCAAAACATATAACTTGACCATCACAGCCCATATATATATATAAAATACAACGAAAGAAATAAACAACAAATTGGTCATTAAAAAATCTGAATAAAATAAAAATTATTTAGGAAATTACAGTTATTTCTTTTTGTTATGATAATATTGGAATGGTTCAATTAAGCATGGAATAAAATATTGGCCAAATGGAAGCCGCGACCTCGGCGGCACACCTCCATCCGATGGTCCAAATATTCGATAACGCTGAGGCATAATTGAGGATCAATGCCGCTAATGTGCCGAATTATGTTATGCTTTAGCTCTTGAATTGTTGCTGGCTTATCGACGTTCACCTTTTCTTTTAAATCATAGCCCCAAAGAAAGAAGTCATTCGGTCTCAAATCGCATGATCTTGGCGGCCAATTAGCATCGCCACGACGTGAGATAACACGGCCATTGAATTTGTCGCGCAAAAGAGATATTGTTACGTTAGCTGTGTGGCAAGTGGCACCGTCCTGTTGAAACCACATATCGTACACATTCATATCTTCCAATTCGGGCCATACAAAGTTCGTTATCATCTCACGATAGCGAACACCATTCACAATAACTGCCTGACCGGCCTCATTTTGGAAAAATACGGCCCGATGATGGCGCCAGCCGATAACTCGCACCAAACAGTCACTCTTTGTGGGTGCGAACAGCAGCAATATTTTCTACAGTACGAGCATGCACTGGTGTTTTCACATCTCCTTCAGACCCGGTTTGCTCACATTTTTGCAAGATTTTTCCGATTGTATGCACTTTTGGAAGATTAAGTTGACCGAAAAAATCACGAAGTGTACGATATGCATTTTCATAATAAGCCTGAATAACTTTAAGGCGTTATGATTCAAATTGAATTAGTCTGAAATGGAGAAATATCAAATGAAATGCAGAAAAAAACTTGACGTTTAGGTGTGGTTCACATTTTACATCGGTCCTTACAATTTAACCACCCTTTAGTTAGATACCAGGAATACTAAAAATAATTATATCTAAATTGTCTTAATAATAATATTTGTTATCAAGTCCTTATGGAAAATAAATACCCACTATTGGCAATCTGACTTTACTTTCGCTTGGTAAAACCTATACAAATGTGCCTTGTAATGTGAGACATCGCCTCTACGTAGCCACATTTTAAATTCAAAACGGTTTATCCTGGCCTTTATCGTTCCATGTTCCCATACAAAGTTCCTTTTCCGATTTGTGAAACTGCCACTTTGGAAGCCACTTATGAACCTGACTCGATCATAGCTTAGCGCTTTATGATCGGCCTATAAACAACTCAACTGGTCAATATTTTGATATAGCCCTCAAAGAACCTTTCCGATGAGAGGTTCTGCCGCTTATCAGGCCACATTTAACATTCGATCTAGCTAACATAAAGCATATTGCACTATGTGTGGCCCATAAATAACCCTGGTAAAATTGGACCATATCGGTGCATGTTTTCCCAAAGTATCCAGAAAATAAGACCCACTTGCTTCAAAATTCCTATACTAATTGCGCCCTTGCTTAACTTCTGAACAGCGTAGTAAAGTTTTCTGAATAGCAAAGTGATGTAGGATATTACCAAGTCGGACCAAACTGTCTTAAGCCTATTTACTTGTTAATTAAATTGTTGCAAATATAATTTACAAATACAGTATTGGAAAGAACTAAATGAAAGAGTCTTTGTTTTAATTTGTACAAAGTGGAACTACAATCCATTCTCGAATAAACCTGCTTTCAATCCTGCATAACATTGAGATTAAAATTATAGCAGGGTTTCCTGCAAGACAAATTAAATACCGGCAGTAATACTTTTTGTTAAGTTGCAATATTATTTTTATTAAAATTTTGTCTTACTAAATATTTCCGTTTTCATTTTTTCATAGAGTTCTCGATAAAAGCCTGCACTGCTTTGGTACTGGTATAAACCCCAGGATAGCCAGGGCGAGCACAGCCAATGCCAAACGAAACAACGCCGCACAACTGCCCCTTGCAAACGGCCGGACCGCCGGAATCACCTGAGCACGAATCCTTGACTCCCGATTTAGACGCACAAAACATGGAGCCCGTAAGACTGACAAAGTTTGCATAACGCTCGGTACAAAATGCTTTTTTTATAATAGGTACAGCAACGGTGCGAACTTGATTAGATATATCGCCACTTTCGCTGATGCGACCCCATCCGGAAACTTGCACCGTTAGACCGGGACTTAATGCACCCGTATATAAAGCGATTTTTCCTACGTTCGGACCGGATATCGGCTGGGCCAACTTAAGTATGGCAACGTCCATATTCATGGTATTCAGACTGAATAAATTTGGCACAAACACGTTCTGAACCTTGCGCCTAATGCCCGTGTCGGAGAGTTTTGTGGCACCTGCCACTATCATTACGTCGGCCGGTTTAGTCTGCACAAAACAATGAGCGGCCGATATTACGAACATGTCGGACAGAATGGCACCGCCACACGCGAAATGTCCGCTCACCAATACTTGCACTAAATAGGGGTGCTTTGAGATATCTGTTAGCTCACCGCCCACAATGCGTCCAATGTTAAGGTCTGCGGCCAATGCCAAGTTCAGCAGTCCAAGGCCCAACAGCAAACACCCGATATATTTTGTGATCATCGTACGATAAACGTCTAGTAGTTGAAAACTCTTGGTGTGGTGGCATTTATAACCACTGCTGGCTGGGCTAAGTACTTTTGTCGACATGGCGTTAATACATATGTATAATTTTGCATATAGAGCTTTTCGAATATTACGTCTTTCAAAGTTCAGTGCGTCCAAATATTTGCCAACATTTTGAAAACAATTCCCCACTAGTTCAAACAATCTAATTTATAAATGTATTCCAGTGGCGTAAATACAGGTATTAGTCATTGAACACGGTTTCCTTCTAAGGTACAATTAGACCAAAATGGTACTTGTTTTCGAAAAGCTCAGGACAACCAACAAGTAGCAATGGCACTATAGGTCCATAGATATTTTCATATAGCCGCTATACAAAACTTCTTCCTGATCCCTATGATCCCCATAACCATATTATTATTCGCACTGAACCATACTATGATCACCACAACCATATTATGGTCCTCATAACCATTGTTTGTTTTACGTACAACCATAGTATGTTCCACACAACCATAGTATGACTTACAAAAAACCAAACTATGATTCCCAGCATTTTTTGTAAAAATTGGGATAAGTTGTTATTCAACAATGGAGAATTTTATTAGGTAAGTTATGTAAAAATACATTTAACTCTTAATAAAGGAGTGATTTATTAAACAGTAAAAAAATGTTTGTTAAAAATAATTCAGTTATACTAATCCTTAGTTTGTTTTTAAAATATTTAATTATCATTACTATTATTGCGTAAGATTCGTAAAAATAACATTGTCACATTAAAAAAAATTATGATTTTGCCGGTATGATTGCCGTAATCATATTATTGTCAACGTAAAACCCATAAAAACAATACTATTTTTCTACCAACCATATTTATATTGTTGCTACAACCATATTTTCATTTTTAAATTTGTCAACAATGCTATTGTTACATTTCACCAATAATTATATTGCCGGAATTATACTATAGTCAAAATTAAATTCAAAAAACAATACTATGGTTGAGACGACCATACTTTTATTGCAGAGAACATACCATTGTTCCTGTGACCATATAGTATCCATATCTTTTATCTGCGTGTGCACTTAAGTGTATAACCATTGATTATGGTTTTATCACAGTAGTTGCTTTTTTCTACCAACCATATTTATATTGTTGCTACAACCATATTTTCATTTTTAAATTTGTCAACAATGCTATTGTTACATTTCAACAATATTAATATTGCCGGAATTATACTATTGTCAAAATTAAATTCAAAAAACAATACTATGGTTGAGACGACCATACTTTTATTGCAGAGAACATACCATTGTTGCTGTGACCATATAGTATCCATATCTTTTCTCTGCGTGTGCACTTAAGTGTATAGCCATTGATTATGGTTTTATCACAGTAGTTGCTTGGGGGCTGAGGATGGTGAAATAGAGTTTACCGAAGCTGCAGTCACCCTGATTGTAACTAAAAGTCTTTTTGAAAAACTTTTCGTTTTTCTCTCTACCGTTTGATTCAAAATTTTTATCTGATTTCATTGAGAGATGTCCGACCGCCGCCTTTCGCTATATCGTCGTAATTATTGTTGAGGTTGCAATAATCAACCGATTTCGATGAATCTTGGTGCTATATTCAGTTAAGAACCAAGGAAGAACTATATTGAAATTGGTGCGTGTCGGTCCATGTTTTGATACCATACAAAGGTTTTTTCTTATTTGTGCTACTGCAGTTCTACAAAATAAACACGATTTTACTCAAATTTGGAATGGTACGTTATGAGCGACCAACAATTAACTCTGGTAAGCCTGTTTCATATACGAGGGCGACCGCAAAACTCACTGGCCTGGCACATTTTCTGTTTTACTAGCAACTTTTTTTTGTTTTTTAAAAGCAATCTTTTATAAGCCATCTGTCAAAATTTCCGAAATATTTAATGATTATTTTCTTTGTTACAGGTGATTGAAGTAAACATGTTTTATAATTTTTGAAAAATGGAAAATAAAGAGTTTCGAGTTTCGTAATTAAACACTTTTATATGAAAGGTTATACGCCACAATTAATCAAAGATGAATTGGATTCTGTTCATGGTGATAATGCACCATCATACTCCACCGTGTAATCCTGGGTTCAACAATTTAAAATGGGTCGTTCAAGTACGGAAGATGAACAACGCTCTGGAAGACCGAAAACTGCTACTACTATTGAAAACATTAGAAAAATATTTAATGAAGTGACTAAAGATAGACGAATAAAGCTCAGAGAACTTGCTGATATTGTTTAAATACACGAAAAACAAGTTTGGAGTATTTTACATGATGAACTCCACATGAAAAAGCTATCCGCAAGATGGGTGCCGCGTTTGTTGACTTTGTCCCAAAAAATCGTCCGTTGGACCAATTCCGAGGAGCTTTAAGCGATTTATCAGCGTAATCCAATAGAGTTCTTGCGCCGATTCATAACTGTTGATGAAACATGGATCCATCACTACATCCCAGAATGCAAAGAACAGTCAAAACAATGGATAGAAGCTGGTAAAAGTGGTCCCAAGAAGGCGAAAACTGTTCAGTCAGCAGCAAAAGTAATGGCCACAGAATTTTGGGATGCAAGGGATATAATATTTATTGATTATCTTGAGAAAGGAAAAACTATAAATAGTGAATATTACAGTACATTATTGGATCGGTTGAGTGAAGAAATCAAGATAAAACGACCGTATTTAGAAAAAAAAAGTTCTTTTTCATCAAGATAGTGCTCCTTCACACTCTGCATTTTTAACTCAACAAAAACTGGCCGAATTACGATTTGAAATTGCTCTGTTCTTGTTTCCAAATTTAAAAAAAAATTCTCGGTGGCAAAAAATTTTCGTCCAATAGAGAGGTTGTTGCTGAAACTGAGGCATATTTTGAAGGTCTTGAAAAATCTTATTTTTCGGATGGAATTAAAAAACTTGAAAAACGTTTGATGAAGTGTATTGAGTTGGAAGGAGATTATGTTGAAAAATAAATAATAATAATTCCAAAAAAACGGTTCTTTTTATGTTAGGCCAGTTACTTTTGCGATCGCCCTCGTAGATGCATACTTTTGCATCTGTATGAAACGCAGGTCTTTTCCTATTAAAAACCTGCAGCTCTAGAAGCCACACATTATATCAGATTACGACCAAATTTCGCAGTGAGCGGTGCGAGCGAAATTGGTGAAATTGGAACATACCGGTATATGTTTTCATAAAGCCCCCACGAAATATGTCCCTCTCGCTCTAGAAGAATAAAGCCTGACTGTTCTAAAACTCCACACAGATTTGCTAATCTTCTGAATATCACAGTAGTGTAGAGTATCTCTTAAATGGAACCGTTCAAAAAGAACATTTTCGAGGAGTGGAAGGTACAAAACGAAAAAATCTATTTTATATCCCTGCGGAGAACCCACCGAACAACCCATATTTGGTCAAATATTGCGATATCGCTAAATTTTTCCAAAAGCCCCCACAGAAAGGCCTCTCCCGATTTGAGATCCTGATACTCTAAAGGTCACTTTGTAAATCTAATCAAGAGCATCTGAAGCATAGTGATTCATGTGTGCCTCATATTTATCACTAGTGAAATTGGGCCGGTCTGTGCGTTATCTAGCCCCACGAACTATGTCCTTTCCGCTCTAAAGTAACATATAAAGTTCGACCTTGTCCAGATAGAGATAGAGAAGCTTAATCCTTTGAGTAGCAGAGTGGTGTAGCGTATTCCATAGTCTGAAATAAGAATGTGCCCTGCATAGGCTAAAGGGGAGTATTCACATTGTCATTCCGTTTGCCATTAAGATGATTTGCAATGCTAACTTTTCCACCAGGATGTCTGTCTTTCGACTACTTAGTAGGGGCATAAATACTGTTACAACATTGAACACACCCATATCAATAGTAGAACTGAACTTACCGCGTTAATGTCATATGGGTTTTGAAAGCTAACCTCAATAGCGTTAGTCTGTAACGGGATTTTAAAATTGTTTCAACTTTCATCATGCAGTAATTAGATAATTAGAAACGTATCACTGTAATAGCGCTTTTCAAGTGTGAAATGAAAAAAGCGATATTTTCAAAACGCTCCGGCCGCATGTTCGTCTACCGATGCATAAAACTGTTTGAGGAGACTGAAGATGTAAAAAAAAGCCACCGGTCGGGCCGCCCACGCTCCGTTCGAACACCGCATGTCATCAAAGCCGTTAAATCAAGAATTCACAGAAATCCGCTCTGAAAACAGAAAATCATGGCACGTCAGATGAATATCACGCAAAAGTCCATGAGTCGAATCATTGAAAAAGACTTGGGACATGGGGATTTCAAATGACGTTCCGGACATTTATTGACTGCAGCTTTAAAAAAAATAGGATTGACCAATTCAAACGTCTTTTGGTGAAGCACGCTGATAACTTGCACAGAACAATTTTGTTCACCGATGAAAAAAATTTTACCGTTCAGGAAAAATTTAAAAAGAAAAATGATTGAGTGTATGCGCGGTCATCTAAGGAAGCATCTGAACTGTTCCCAAGGGTGGAAAAGGGTCAGCACCCAGCTTCAGTCATGGTTTGGTGGGGTGTCTATTACGATGGGGTCATTGACCTGCATTTCTGCGAACAAGAAGTCAAAACATCGCCGAATTTTACCAAGAAACCATTTTGGAAGCTGTTGTGAAGCCTCTTGACAATTCCCTGTTCCAAAAGCAGCCATGGACTTTCCAACAGGATTCTGCGCCGGCCCATTAGGCTAAAGCGTACCAGGCCTGGCTTCGAAAGAATTTGCCAGCGCTCATCACCTCTAAAGAATGGCCCTCAGGCAGTCCAGATTTGAACCCATTGGATTACAAATTATGGACGGTTTTAGGACAAGGTTTGTCACAAAAGATACCCCAACAGGATCTCTTAAGAATGCTTTGGTTCGAGCTGTGCCCAATTTTCCAATGGACGAGGTTCGTGCTTAAGGCGTGTGTTAAGGCGAAAGGCGGACATTTCGAAGAAGTAGATTCTTTTTGGATACAATATACATCAATAAATATATTAAAAAATATTTGGTCCAAAAACATTCAGTACTTTTTATTTTACAGCATAAAACGTGTGTAACAGTATTTATGTACCTATAAGTAAATATGTGTCTGTATTAGTTCATGAGATATGTTCTTTTTTATTTGGAGTTGTATGGCTGGTTGCACGCCCATAATGTGGAAATTTCGTAGCGATCGTAGTAAGACCTTTGGTGATTTTTCCAGAGTTTAACTTAGACCTTGTGTGGAGAAAATTTCCACTGCGTGCTCGGTGAACATATAACACATACCTCTACTTTTTTTCAGCCATCTAGGTTCAATATTGCGCACTGTACTTTGATTTCCACGTGACGAAAGACGGAAAAGACTAGATAGTCTTTGAGTTTTACAATATAAATATCCGATCAATATATTTTTGCTATTATTTTTTTTCTCAGCAATATATGGTCTGTACAGTTTTTTTACTCACTGACAGGTCCCTAATGTTGAATGTCGACTCAGTAGTTCTAACGCTTTTTAAGTTTAATACACAAAGATTAATCTCTTACACCAAAAGTCGACAGTATTTACGAGGTAGAAGACAAAATTGACAATCTTTTAGTCAATAATATCCTAGTAGTTAAATGTGTACCAGGACACTCTGACATCGTTACTTATATAATTTCTGAGAAATAAGCAGGAAAGGGCCTTGCAGATAAAAATTGTGTACAACCCAATGCTATATCAAGCGATTGAAGCTAAACTTATGTAGGGGCTTACACCCATCAGCTATCGTTTCCTATCTTATACAATCTGTATAATTATGGCAGCTATTTTCCTGTTAAATCTGTAAAGTTGTAATATGATAAAGCCGTTCTCTTGATATTAAACTCATTTTTAAAGCAGTTGTTATAATTTAGATGCTGAATAATAACGATTTTCTAATCTTTTAATGGCCAGTTCGTTGTTTATATACATATTTAGTTTGTTTTTTATATGGACTACGTATGATGGTCAATTTAGAAATTAGTTTGTCTTTTTCTTCACGTTTCGTTGGTTTGTTTCCAACTTCTTTATTTGCAAATCAAAGTTCAACAACCACCTTGAAAGACGCCCCTGTTTCGCCTTAAAGCCCCTCATCGATAAGACGCTCTAGTTCATCCATTACCGGCCCTCTATCCTAGTAACTGGAGACAACGAAGCAATCCATGACCAAAGATGCAGAACCAACGTATATAAGTATGTTAAATAAAAGTTGACACGCTTTTAATCTGCACTCTGTTGAACGAATATAATTGTCGAACAAAAGTATTTAATTGCCCTGGCATTGCCTCCATTATCACCTCCCCCATTATGGTCCATTCGCAACTTTTCATTTAAAATGACCTTTTAAACGGTCAAACATTCACATTTAACCCTATTCATTAGCACACTTTCAAACACACACAAACTAGCAAGCACTCGATTTTTGTCCCTCCTCCTCTCTCCCGTAGCAGCTTACGGAGAAACATGTAGAGATGCCAGATTGTGGTGATTTTTCGACATTTGAGGTACATAACGAAAAAGACCTAACCTAGTAACCTATTTCTGTGATTTCTTATGTAGTTATGTAGGTCAAAGCAAATTATTCTTTAAAAATGCGAGGGCGACCGCAAAACTAACTGGCCTGGCACATTTTCTGTTTTATTAGCAACTTTTTTTTGTTTTTTAAAAGCAATCTTTTATAAGCCATCTGTCAAAATTTCCGAAATATTTAATGATTATTTTCTTTGTTACAGGTGATTGAAGTAAACAAGTTTTATAATTTTTGAAAAATGGAAAATAAAGATTTTCGTGCGGTAATTAAACACTTTTATATGAAAGGTTATACGCCACAATTAATCAAAGATGAATTGGATTCTGTTCATGGTGATAATGCACCATCATACTCCACCGTGAAATCCTGGGTTCAACAATTTAAAATGGGTCGTTCAAGTACGGAAGATGAACAACGCTCTGGAAGACTGAAAACTGCTACCACTATTGGAAACACTAGAAAAATATTTAATGAAGTGACTAAAGATAGACGAATAAAGCTCAGAGAACTTGCTGATATTGTTAAAATACACGAAAAACAAGTTTGGAGTATTTTACATGATGAACTCCACATGAAAAAGCTATCCGCAAGATGGGTGCCGCGTTTGTTGACTTTGCCCAAAAAAATCGTCCGTTGGACCAACTCCAAAGAGCTTTTAGCGATTTATCAGCGTAATCCAATAGAGTTCTTGTGCCGATTCATAACTGTTGATGAAACATGGATCCATCACTACATCCCAGAATGCAAAGAACAGTCAAAACAATGGATAGAAGCTGGTAAAAGTGGTCCCAAGAAGGCGAAATCTGTTAAGTCAGCAGGAAAAGTAATGGCCACAGTATTTTGGGATGCAAGGGGTATAATATTTATTGATTATCTTGAGAAAGGAAAAACTATATATAGTGAATAGTGTTGTGCATTATTCGATCGGTTGAGTGAAGAAATCAATATAAAACGACCGCATTTAGAAGAAAAAAAGTTATTTTTCATCAAGATAATGCTCCTTCACACACTGCATTTTTAACTCAACAAAAACTGGCCGAATTACGATTTGAAATTGCTGCGCATCCACCATATAGTCCAGTTTTATCTCCTTCTGATTATTTCTTGTTTCCAAATTTAAAAAAAATTCTCGGTGGCAAAAAATGTTTGTCCAATAGCGAGGATATTGCTGAAACTGAGGCATATTTTGAAGGTCTTGAAAAATCTTATTCTTGAAAAACGTTTGATGAAGTGTATTGAGTTGGAAGGAGATTATGTTGAAAAATAAATAATAATAATTCCAAAAAAAAAACGGTTCTTTTTATGTTAGGCCAGTTACTTTTGTGGTCGCACTCGTATATGAACTCAATTTTTAATTGTCTAAGAATTGAAGAATTGAATTTAACAATTGTTTTTTATTAAACTCCTCTCAATCCTAGAATGCAATATATAGCGTCACCTAAACCACAAAAGGAAGTAACCAAAAAATTAAAATCAGAAGAATGAAAATAAGAAACCGTCACAAAGTGCTTAAAATATTTTATTTGTATATTCTTCATTACGCTGCGGTACAGAGATTATGACTTAGTTCGATCGATTAAAATTACTATCTGGTACGATTGAGCGATGTCTGTCATAACTCTTCTTATAAACCAGTGCGGTCGCAAGTACGAGGGTTGCTATTTATATTTCGGGTCCGGCAATAAAAACAGAATATTTTATCATTGGAAATGGTTTTATTATTTTTCAAAATATTGTCCTTTAAGAAGATCGATACACTTTTGCATACGCACAAAAGAATTTTCCAAGCACTTTTTCCACTCCGATTGAGACCCCTCCAAAACATGATTTTTAAACGCTTCAACGCCTGCTGCGGGCGGTGCAAAACGTTGACCACTCATTTTTTTCTTGATGCTAGGAAATAAGAAGAAGTCACTGGGCGTCAAATCAGGGCTGTATGGTGGACATCTTGAGTGGTCAAATAGCTCATCGTTTCTGCTATTGTGTGAAAGTTCGCATTGTCATGATGCAAAATGATCCGTCTTCTCTTATTATCTTTCCTCATTTCTTCGAACACTGTTGGCAAACAGATGTTTTTTTTACCACTAAAGGCCGGTTATACCGAAAAAAAACGCAATCATTTGCTTCGATGTACTTCCTACACCAACAACTTTTGTTGGATTTGGCTCGTCTTGAAAGACGGTCGATTGCCCATACGAGCCTCTTTTTGAGCATTCGGCAAATTATGTGGGATCCAACGAGAACGTTTTTTTCAGGGCCAAATGAACATGCAATATCTTATTGCTGTTTGTCATACTCATGCCCAAGGATGCCTCAATCTCACGGTATGTGACATGTCGGTCTTGCTTAATAGGTTCACGCACAGCATCGATGGTTTCTGAGAAAGTGGCCGAAGTTTGACGTTCTTCACGAAATTCATCATGGAGCGAACGGAGTCCGAGACTGACTCTTGGTACCAGTGATTAACATTGGTTTTTGACGGTGCTGCAAAGATTTTAGAGAAATAACATCAATTTTTTTATGACAATTATGTGTCTCAATAACTCAGAGACAAAATGGAGGTTCAATATCGGTAATGTATCTAATTATCTCATCTTGAATTGATCTTGGCTTATTGACGTACTCGTTTTCTTTTAAATATCCCCAAAGAAAAAGTCCAACGGTGTCAAATCACATGATTATTACCATCGCCACGACGGGAGAAAACACTGCCAATAAATTTTTCGCGCAAAGGCGCCATAATTTCATTGGATGTGTGGCACCTGTTGGATTCGCAAATGTTCCAGGTCCATATCCTCAATTTCGGACCACAAAAACTCCGCTATCATTTCGCGAAAGCGAACATCATTAACGGTAACTATTTGGCCGAACTCATTTTCGAAGAAGAACGGCCCGATGACGGCGCCAGCCCATAAACCGCACCAACCAGTTAATATTTATGGATGTGTTGGCTTTTCAACAAACACTTGTAGATTCTCATTTGCTCTAATACATCAATTATGCTTATTAACGAATCCATAGAGGTGAAAGGGCACCTTGTCGCTGAAAATGATTTGCTTTGTAAGGTCACCATTCACTTCTGTCTATTCAACCAACCATTCGGCATATTGATGACGCTCCAAATGGTCAGTGATCAATTGAATTATGTAAGCGTGTAAATTCAAATCTTTATTCAAAATTCGCATCAGTGGTTTTCGGGAGGTGTTCAATTGTTAAGCACTACGACGAGTTGGGGTTGACGGTTCTTCTGCCACACTATCTCGAACACCATCAATGTTTTCCGCAGAAAGAACTGGGCAGGCACAATCCCTACACGCACAGAAAAAATATGATTACAATATGGTCACGGCAATAATAATATGTTCTCCGCAATAAAAGTAAGTTTGTCGAAACCATAGTATTGTTTATTAAATTTAATTTTGACAATAGTATGATTGCCGCAATATTAATATTGTTAAAATGCAACAATAGTATTATTCCTAAATTAAAAAATTAAAATATGTTTGTAGCAACAATATAAATATGGTTGGTGCGATAATTCAAAATCAACCATACTATGATCCTCACAAAACCAGTATGATTCACACATAAACATACTATGATCCCCACAACCATAGTATGCTTTACACTCAAACATACTATGATCCCCATATCCATAGTATGATCCTCACAACCATACTTTTTTTCACATACAACCATAGTAAAATTCTCACAATAGTGCTATTAGCACGCAACCATGTTATGATCCCCAAAATTATTTATGACAATTGGGTCAAGTTGTTAACAACACAGATTTGAATTTAGTAAATTATATGAAAATACATGAAATTCAAAATAATAGGAGTGATTTATTTAACAGTAGAAAAAATTGTAAAAAAAACACGGTAAGGGTTTTTATTAAAATCTTTTATTTAAAAATTTTTCAGTAAGCAAATCCAGACCCGTATTGTGAACAAGTTTAATTAGCAATAAAAAATACTATTATTGCATAAGATTCGTAACAGTAAATTTTTTCTAAAAACTATATTCAAATTAAGGAAAATTACAATCATACAGTATGATTGCCTTGATAATATTATTGTAAATATAAAACCAAAAAAAAATACTTTTGTTGCACCAACCATATTTATGTTGTTGCTGTGACCATATTTCCATTTTTAAATTTGTAGCCTCTTGTTTACCAAAAGACTACAATCAATTTCGTGCTTGTTGTTTTGCCAGCTGTAATATACGAGGGTGACCGCAAAAGTAACTGGCCTAACATAAAAAGAACCGTTTTTTTTTTTGGAATTATTATTATTTATTTTTTAACATAATCTCCTTCCAACTCAATACACTTCATCAAACGTTTTTCAAGTTTTTTAATTCCATCCGAAAAATAAGATTTTTCAAGACCTTCAAAATATGCCTCAGTTTCAGCAATAACCTTTGCCACCGAGAAATTTTTTTAAATTTGGAATCAAGAAATAATCAGAAGGAGCTAAATCTGGACTATATGGTGGATGCGGAGCAATTTCAAATCGTAATTCGGCCAGGTTTTGTTGAGTTAAAAATGCAGTGTGTGAAGGAGCATTATCTTGATGAAAAAGAACTTTTTTTTTTGTTTTATCTTGATTTCTTCACTCAACCGATCCAATAATGGCCAATAATATTCACTATTTATAGTTTTTCCTTTATCAAGATAATCAATAAATATTATACCCCATGCATCCCAAAATACTGTGGCCATTACTTTTCCTGCTGACTTAACAGTTTTTGCCTTCTTGAGACCACTTTTACCAGCTTCTATCCATTGTTTTGACTGTTCTTTGCATTCTGGGATGTAGTGATGGATCCATGTTTTATCAACAGTTATGAATCAGCGCATGATAAATCGCTAAAAGCTCCTCGGAATTGGTCCAACGGACGATTTTTTGAGCAAAGTCAACAAACGCGGCACCCATCTTGCGGATAGCTTTTTCATGTGCAGTTCATCATGTAAAATACTCCAAACTTTTTTTTCGTGTATTTTTACAATATCAGCAAGTTCTCTGAGCTTTATTCGACTATCTTTAGTCACTTCATTAAATATTTTTCTAATGTTTTCAATAGTAGTAGCAGTTTTCGGTCTTCCAGAGCGTTGTTCATCTTCCGTATTTGAACGACCCATTTTAAATTGTTAAACCCAGGATTTCACGGTGAAGTATGATGGTGCATTATCACCATGAACAGAATCCAATTCATCTTTGATTAATTGTGGCGTATAACCTTTCATATAAAGTTTTTTTTCTACCGCACGAAACTCTTTATTTTCCATTTTTCAAAAATTATAAAACTTGTTTACTTCAATCACCTGTAACAAAGAAAATAATCATTAAATATTTCGGAAATTTTGACAGATGGCTTATAAAAGATTGCTTAAAAAAAAAAAAGTAGCTAGTAAAACAGAAAATGTGCCAGGCCAGTTAGTTTTGCGGTCGCCCTCGTACTTATACATCGGAGTTGTTTGCTTTTAATACGTCTTGTCCTATGTATTGTACTTCCCGAATGGCGGTGTTGTCAACCTTATATCTTTCGAGGACATCCGCCAGCTGTATAGAGGCACCTTCTGAATAAAGTGTTCGGACATTCCAGATACATATCCCCGAATCATGGTCATTATAAGGTTTTTGGGGTTCGACAACAATAACGGGGGTCTGGTTTGGCATTCTTCTTTTTGTTTAATTGTGGTTAATGTTTTTGCAGAGGTGGCTTATAGGGTCTACGCTCTGAACTTTAATTTTTAACGATCTTATGGTAAATTCGCAGTACATGTTAGCTCACTTCCCCAATTGATGTTGGACTAGATACCCATGTGACACCTTAGCTTTGTCGGAGGTGATTATCCACTTAAGATGAAGGATGACAAGATAAGTACTGGATTTTCCCAGGTTAAAATAAATCAGATCGTGCCTTGGTACACAACACCCACTTCTTCACCCACTTGTTGTATAAATCTAATTGGAAGTCGTACATGCGGTGTGAGACGTTGAAAAATAAATTTTCAAACAATTTCAAAAAAAATTGTAAAAAAGCTAAGGTCTAAAGAGGCCGACCCTGCACATATTGATGTGCCAAAAACACAATTAAACGCGAAATTTTGGACCTCTTGGAGCTGCTTTTACCATATTTTAGAAATAATGTAATATTTGAAGTTGTGAAAAAAAATCAGTGGTCCTAATTGTGCCACTTATTTTATTGTTGACTGCAGGAGGAAAATTTATAGTTATTTAGTGCAGAAAGTCGTTTTGGCCCCCAAACCATTTTTATGGGGGCTCAATCAAAAATTGGCCTCTATGGTCCAAAACGATCCAATATTAGTTCTCTATCAAACAAATTGTATCAAAATTGAAATTAAAATGGGTATTCTTAAGTGGTTGTGGAGGGTGGGCGAGATAATTTTTGTTTTTGCACTGCAGGCTGTGGCGGCACTGTTGGTCGAAGAGAGTGGAGAGTGTGCGTTGGTTATAGTGGCTGACGGCCGATTTGTATTCGTCTGCCTTTCAGTTGCCATCACACATTGGACACGTGAGGAGGGGTGTTGAAGCGTATTTTAGAAATGCGCACTCGACCATTGCAGTGCAGCATGCATTTCGTTTACGATTTGCTGTTCCCCCACGCGGACGTGCTCGTGGACGGCAATCAATTGTAAATTGGGTAACTTCATTGAGAATAACTCGAAATGTGTCATGTGTTCGAAAGGGACCTGAGAGAAGGATTATAACACTAAAACCATCTAGAGAGTTAGAGAAGCAGTGCGCTGTAATCTCCGAAACGCTCTGCTTGGAAGCAATCACTTGCTCTTCACGCGGAGAAAAAACATAGTTACAACATAGTTACGGCAATATTAATATGTTCTCCGCAATAAAAGTATGTTCGTCGTAACCATAGCATTGTTAACAGAATTTAGTTTCGACAATAGTATAATTGCTGTAATATTAGTATTGTTGAAATGTAACAATAGTAATATTGCCAAATTTAAAATGACAATATGGTTATAGCAACAATATAAATATGGACAAAACTATTGTGTTTTGCGTTTTATGTTAACAATAATATGATTACGGCAATCATACTGTATGATTGTAATTTTTTTCATTTAAATATGCTTTTTAGAACAATTTTATTGTTACGGATCTAATGCAAATGTACGATAGTACTTTTTATATGGAAATTAAAAATTTTCAATCAAACTGCTTTTGCTTTGTTTAACTGAAATATTTTTAATAAAAACGCTTACGTTTATTTAAACTTTTTTTCTACTGTGTGTTTTTTCTACTTCTAATATACTCCTATTATTTTGAATTTAATGTAGTTTTAAATAATTTTCATAATTCAAATCTATTGTTGATACTTTAAACCAATTCTAATAAATAATATTGGGGGTCAAATCTATTGTCGACAACTTAAACAAATTCTAATAAATTATATTGGGGATCATAGCACAATTGTGTGTGATCATACTATGGTTGTAAGGATCATGTTATGTTGCGTGTGAATCATACTATGGTTGTGAGGATCATACTATGGCTTATGTGAAACATACTATGGTTGTGAGGATCATACTATGGTTGTATGTGAAACATACTATGGTTGTGAGGATCATACTATGGTTGTGGAGATCATAGTAAGGTTAAGTGTGAATCATACTATGGTTGTGGGATCATTGTATGGTTATGTGTGAATTATACTATTGTTGTGAGGATTCTAGTATGGTTGTATTTGAATCATACTATTGTTGTGAGGATCATAATATTGTTGTACCACAACCATATACCCAACAATAGTATAATCCTCTTCGAATATTGTCACCACAACCATACTTTTTTCTGCGTGTTGGCATTTCCAGACTTTCTTTCAGCCGGCTATTGAGGCACTGCAATTAGAGAAAACATGGTTCCAACAGGATGGTGCCACTGCATTCTACCATGAATTGTTTGAGGCAAATGTTTCCTGGACGGCTTATCTCGTTGTGGGGTGATGCGAACTGGCCAGACCGCTCACCAGACTAAGCCCCATGCGACTTTTTCCTTTGGGGTTACCAGAAGTCGAAGGTGTATATCAATCGTTCCAACACCTTGGATGACCAAATTAACAATATTGAGGCTGAAATTGACAGAATACCAGTCGACATGCTTGTTAGATTTCATGAAAACATTGAACAGGGATTAAACCGGCTCAAGACCTCTTGCTTCTATATTTAAATAGAAGACAAGTTTTTAACAAAATGGCAAAGTGACATTGATTTTCGTGGCTGCACACTACTTTTATCATGATTTCGGGTTCGTGACAACCCTCTTCAGAAAGCCTTGCTGCAATTGTTGAAAGTAAAACCGAACTCTATAAGGCCAGGCTCTCCACAAACGAATGAGAACTACTGTTGTAAACCTTACTTTTCAAGTTTTCTTCACACAATTGCCCACGAAAACTTCAGAAAACGTATGCAGCAGTGTGTGGATAGCGAAGGTCGACATTTGGCAGATACACTATTTAAACCCAAATAAGTAAATTACCGTGCTTCACCCTGTATTTTATCCGCCTAGGTTTAATATTGTGACCAGTAGTGTGCTTTCACAGACAAAATCGCGTCCAGTTTGAAGTGGTCTGTAGCGTCTTAAATTTTTCGACGATTAAGAATGCATTTCTTTTAAGGTCTTCGATAAATATAAGTATTTCGAAGTGAATGAAAGATTTTCTATAAACTCCATCCTAAGAGTGTGTATATACTATTAAGACGATTCTGATTATATATGCTCTCAGATTTTCGCCACTTTCTAAAGCATTTTCTGGCAACATTGCGAAGTTTGACATTTTTATTTATTTTATATCCATTTCGTATTTTTCTCCCTCTCTCTTCGGCGCAACAACAGTGCATTGTTCTATTTAAAATTCACTCAGTTTCGTCCTGGCCAACTGACCCACACATACACACATGCTACCAATAGCGAAATGCGTTTTATATTAACAATACAAAAAATACAAAAAAAAACAACAGCATCCAAAGAAACGCTTCGTTTCATTGTTAGCATTACTGTATCAGCTGTTATTCGCTGCACTTGCCTTTGGCATGTCCTCTTTTTGTCCTCGGGGATTAACGTTTCCATGGTCCAGCGAAAAATGTGTAGGTGTTCGTTCGGTTGGTTGGCTGAAGTACATTTGAACAACAGAACTGTTTTGTTTCTGAAAGTGGGTTGCGACTACCGTCGACCAAAGTTGCGTACTGTTACCATACGTAGCAGGACACAACTTCCATTGGATGTTGAGAGGGGGTAAAGGAAGCAATTTAATAACAGATTTAAAAGCCAGCCATGATGTTTTGTAAACATTATAGAAGTTTGTGGCCAAAGTTCAAAATCGTAGGTTGTTTTTATATAACTGAGATCATTTTGCAAATGTTAAATATTACTTAAACGGGCAAGAATAAGAATGTTTCAGTTGTCCGTTAGAAGGTGTATATATTTTCAAAAATGATGATGGCCGGAACGTAACCGTGAATGGTGCTCGCTGTCGCGCCATGATATCGATCTGTATGCTACCTTAAATTGAAGCCGTAATCTTGACGACACTTAGTTTCAATAGGACGGCGCCACTTGCCATACAGCTTCTCAAACAATGGATCTATTGAGAGGTCATTTCGAAAAGCAGCTAATTTCACGTTTTGGACAGGTGAGTTGACCGCCTAGATCGAGTGATATCTCACCTTTAAACATTTTTCTTTGGGGTTACGTAAAGTCCAAAATCTATGCGACAAACCAGCTACTAATTAGGTTTCGGAAGCCGTGTCATTAAAGCTATACCGGTCGAAATGCTCGAACGAGTCATCCAAAATTGGACCCTCAGAATGGAAACCCTGAGGCGTAGTTGTGGCCAACATTTAAAGGAAATTATATTCAAAAAATAAATGCCATAAAATGTTCTTTCAAATTACCAATTTGATTTGAATTTGTATATTTCTAAAAAATACTTCTAGATTGATCACCCTTTATAACTAGTAAAAAAAGCTAAAGTCGGACGTGACCATCTATATTATACCCTAAATTCGGGATGTGCAGAAAATCCAATAGAAAACTGTTTTTGAACCCCTTCGACGAGCTGGTACGGGGTACGAGGGGGTCTTCGAAGACGAGCCAAATCCAACGTGGAAGTTGATCGTGGAAGAAACACTTCGAAGCAAACGGACGCCTGTTTCTTCGACATGTAGCAATTGTTCCGCTTGAGCAACGTAGGATGGTCAATTCTGAGTGGAACACCACAATTTGTTTGCCTGAAGTCTTCGGATAAATTCGAAAAACAAACAAGAAAAGACGAATCATTGTGCACCATGACAATGCGAGCTCTCACACATCGGCTCAAACCAGCGCCTTTTTGACCCGCCAAAACGTCGAATTTATGGGTATTCTGCCGTACAGCCCTGACTTGGCACCCAATGACTTCTTTTTATTCTCGCACATCAAGAAAAAAATGCTTGGTCAACGATTTTCGTCGCCAGAAGAAGCGTTTAAAACCATGTTTTGGAGGTGTATCGATCGGAGTGTAAAAAGTGCTTCGCAAAAAGGTTTGAGCGCAGGCAAAATTATATACTTAGTAGGGACATAAATACTGTGACAACATTGAACACACCCATTTCAATAGTAGAACTGAACATACCCCGTTAATGTCATATGGGTCTTGAAAGCTAGAACCAATAGAGTTAGTCTGTAACGGGATTTGAAAATTGTTTCAACTTTCATCATGGAGTGGTCAGATAATGAGATTTTCAAGTGTGAAATGAAAAAAGCGATGTTTTCAAAACGCTCCGGCCACTAGGTATTAGCCGCATGTTCGTCAACCGATACATAAAACTGGAGATGTAAAAGACCGCCACCGGTCGGGCCGCCCACGCTCTGTTCGAACACCGCATGTCACCAAAGCCTTTAAATCAATAATTCACAGAAATCCGCTCCGAAAACAGAAAATCATGTCCCGTGCGTTGAATATCACGCAAAAGTCCATGAGTCGAATCATTTAAAAATACTTGGGACTTGGGGCTTTCAAACGACGTACCTGAATAGGATTGAAAAATTCAAACGTCTCTTGGTGAAGCACGCTGATAACTTGAACAGAAAAATTTTGTTCACCGATGAAAAATTTTTTGCCGTTCAGGAAAAATTTAACAAGCAAAATAATAGAGAGTATGCGCGTTCATCTAAGGAAGCATCTGAACTGATCCCAAGGGTGGAAAAGGGTCATCGCCCAGCTTCAGTCATGGTTTGGTGGGGTGTCTCTTACGATGGGGTCACTGACCTGCATTTCTGCGAACAAGGAGTCAAAACATCGGCCAAAGTTTACCAACAAACCGCTTTGGAAGCTGTTGGGAAGCCTCTTAACAATTCTCTGTTCCAAAACCAGCCATGGACTTTTCAGCAGGATTCTGCGCCGGCTCATAAAGCTAAAACGTCCCAGGCCTATCTTCGAAACAATTTGCCAGCGTTCATTTCCTCTCAAGAATGGACCTCAGGCAGTCCAGATTTGAACCCATTGGATTACAAATTGTGGACGGTTTTAGAGGACAAGGTTTGTCACAAAAGATACACCAACATTGGTTCTCTTAATACTGCTTTGGTTCGAGCTGTGGCCAATTTTCCAATGGACGAGGTTCGTGCAGCTATTGGCCAGTGCGGCTTAAGGCGTGTGTGAAGGCAAAAGGCGGACATTTCGAATAAGTAGATTCTTTTTGGATACAATACACAGTAATAAATATATTAAAAAATATTTGGTCCAAAAACATTCAGTACTTTTTATTTTATTGCATAAAACGTGTGTAACAGTATTTATATCCCTACTAAGTATATATACGAGTACAAAAGGTATAGGGCCGATTAATCACTATTTAATGTATAAAAGCAAAACGACATATAACAAACGAGCTAAACCAAAAATTTAAATTTGTATACGAAAGGGCCAACTATTGGGACTAAACTTAAAAGAAATCTTACGACAGATGTTGGTAGCTTATGGTATGATTTTGGTGTTTATCGGTCAAGCGGCTCTTGAGTCTTAGGCGTTCGTACGCAGACCATTACCTATTTATACGAGTATATGTGACCCGGACTATGAAAAGGTTGCTTATGACTCAAAAAAAACTTTTCACTTTTCTTTTGGTTTCGATAGTTTTTGAGACGCTCTTTCACGTGGTGAAAAACCTCGCTAAATTCTTCTACGACAGACATTATTCACAAGCGACACACGTCGTCAGCTACTACTCGTTCAGCATTGCTTTTAAATCTGAGCACTTAAACGATTTTTTTTCGGTCAGAAACTGGTTTGTGCTTTGCATTGAAAAAAACATCGCTCTTTATATACACACACACGAACTTATCTCATTTATGCTCTTTTGCCTTTTTTGGTTGCCTTTTGGGCATGACTGTTCATAATGCAAAAGAAAAACTACTAAGAAACTGAAGAAATGCCTTGTTTATGTTTAACAGCTGTTTCTCGCAATTTCTTTTTTAAGTCATAAGCCACCTTTTCATAGACCGGGTCACATATAAAGATTTGTACAGGGTGGAAGATTTAACATTTTAAATTTACATCGGTTCAAAATTTTCAATAAGGCCAGAAATTTGAAAAAAATATCCGTACTCTTTTTACAGCCGATTCAAATTTAAAATGGCCCACCCTATAAAATTATGTTGAAGTGTGTGTGTGTGTGTGAATTGAAAGTGAACTCTTTCAAGTTTTGTGTTATTCGGTTTGTAGAAACAGGCACTAGACTTTGAACCATAATCGGTTGTAATAATAATCTGTAATTAATTTGCAAATTGTCTTTTTTCAGAACGCGAAACAGTCAACTTTTATTAACGCTGTGAGTAGGAGCGGCAGAGATTTAAATTTTCGAAAAAAAACACAAAGATAAGAAAATCTAAAAAAAAAATTGGGAGCGGCAGAGATTTGAATTTTCAAAACAAAAAAACACAAAGATAAGAAAATCTAAAAAAAAAATTGGGAGCGGCAGAGATTTGTATTTTCAAAAAAAAAACACAAAGATAAGAAAATTTAAAAAAAAAAAATAGTACTAAAATTAGGTATGGTAAGTAAATCATCGGGCCAGCGATTTTCGCCAAACTCTGTTTTTCATTCAAAATCAATAGCAGCTGATAAACTTAACGCTAGTTTAAAGTCATTGAATTTCTGAACCACACTCTAAGCTTATTACAATTACTGGCAATGGTAGTGGAAATATTTTTAATTTCTCCTGATTTTAGTCCATTAACAAATCCATCAGCAGGATAATATAACTCTCTGAATTAAGGTCGGTGTACGAAACAGGCGACAATTATGAATGATGTTTAAATTTCTGACAAGTGATACAATAATTCTTGTAGGTCTCTTCAAGAACCATAAAAATCGGTTTTTAAAATTTCCCAAACATGTTAAAAATCTGGAAATGCGGTTAAAAAACGGGCTTGCATACTTTTCATCACTTATATCCCACACGCAGAGAAAAAACATGGTTACTACATGGTCACCGCAATAATAATATGTTATCCGCAATAAAAGTATATTCGGCGCAACCATAGCATTGTTAACTGAATTTATTTTTGACAATAGTATAATTGCTGCAATATTAATATTGTTGATATGTAACAATAGTATTATTGCCAAATTTAAAAATGAAAATATGTTTATAGCAACAATATAAATATGGTTGGTGCGACAAAAGAATTGTGTTTTACGTTTTATGTAACAATAATATGATTGCGGCAATCATACTGTATGATTGTATTTTTTCTTCATTTAAATATGCTTTTAAGAACAAATGTTATTGGTATGGATCTAATGCAATAATAGTACTTTTTTATTGAAACTAAAATTTGTAAAAAAGCTGCTTTGGCTTTGTTTAACTGAAATATTTTTAATTAAAACGCTTACGTTTATTAAAACTTATTTTTTTCTACTGTGAACTAAATCACTCCCTATTTTTTTGAATTTAGTATTTTTGAATAATTTTCATAATTCAAATCTAAATAGTAATTATACTATGGTTGTAGGGTTCATAACATGGTTGCGTGTGAATTATGCTATGGTTGAGAGTACCATACTATGGTTGTATATAAACATACTCTGGTTGTGTGAGTCATACTATGGTTGTGGAGATCATAGTATGGTTGAGTGTGAATCATACTATGGTTGTGGGGATCATAGTATGGTTATGTGTGAATCATATTATTGTTGTGAGGATCATAGTATGGTTGTATTTGAATCATACTATTGTTGTGATGATCATAATATTGTTGTACCACAACCATATACCAAACAATAGTATTATCCTCTTCGTATATTGTCACCACAACCATACTTTTTTTCTGCGTGCAGTAAATAAGTTAATTATCAGCCAATTTTATGGGTCTCAACGATTTTAAAAATTATATTATTTTCTTTAAAATGTGAATATATGTGACAGCGCATAGAGAAAGGGGCCTAAGGGTAAAAAATTAATTTTCATTTTTTTTTCTTTTTTTTATGTGGACAACATCTGAGCATCGAATGAGACCGATCCCATGCCCCAAAAGTGTTCCCTCCCAGAGATATGCGCGTTGTATGAAAGTGAAGTCGACGGTTCTAAGCGCAAATCGAAAGGGACCTAATCTTTAAAATGGCTCTCCTGAACAAAACTGGTTTTTAACCTTAGGCCCCTTATTATTTTGCGCGTCACATATTATTATTCTTTGTCTATTTTACATCAAGGATGTATTGCTATAGACTGTCTTAGTATTGGAATGTGCTTAAAGTTATAAGCGATGTTAAAGTACAAATAACTGCAATACAACACAAAAAATCGGCAAAGTCATACAGATTGTAGTCTTACCTAAATGGTGAAGAATTATACTTATACACAAACCATTGCTCCGGTATACTACAGAAATTCACTCTTTTATATGGTAAAGGGAACGTTCTTTTGTTTAAAGGCTAGCCAAAATATTTGGAGGCATAGATTTGTTTAACAAAAAAAATCATTACAATGAAATATGGCATCTGCTCCACCTCTAAAGCTAGGCAAGAAAATGTGCCCAACAACAAAAAATGCAAAAAAATATCGGGCTACTCTTCCATTACGCTTTTTTAAGGATCAGATCACATATTCAATTTGACATTCATTCGTACCAAATTTATAGCAAGCGAAGTTCATTGCTCGTTTAGTGGAAATAAAGGTTTGCCAAACTTACGAGTAACTCAAGTAGAACGTACGCTTTTTATTCCGGGTTTTTTTCTCCTGTTAGTCAGGTGAAGCAGAAGTAACATTTAAATCGTTTACCCAACAGATATACATAAGCTTACTTTTGACATAGACAGACAGACGGAAACATTTCATACGATTTTTATTTGTATTTATTTATGTGAGCAGTCGAAGGAATGTACACTCACAAAAAAAACAAGTAAAAACGTTCGGTCAGTACTCTATTAAGCGCAAAAAATATTATAATACTTTACATCGAAATTTCGACAATTTGCTTTAATTTGAGTACACATACTCGTATACTTTATTGACTATAATACGCCCGTTTTGCCGTACGATTTTTGTGGCCGCATGAGCCTAAACGTCGATCAACTATGCCCTCTTTTGGGATATGAAGTGCGTCCCAACTAACAGTACCCACTTTGGCCAATGTTCGTCCACAAAACAATCTGATTTGTAAAGCAAATACCAAAAATAGTGTTTTTGTTTAGATGTTCTTTAGTACCTTAAGGGGAAATTTTATATCCCCTAAGAGAATTTCGTCCATTGAAAATCCCAAACAGCTTTTGATCAGAAACCACCATCGTGTAAATGTCAGGCTCTTATGTTGATTCGAAAGACCGCTATCGTGCTTTCAACCGACACACGGAAGGTCATCACTAGGCCCTTTTCAAATTTAACGGTGACTAATTTTACTGGATAAATTCATTTTTTTATATTATAATGTCAATGTACTATATAGGGTCTCCGATTAATATCTCGTGGTTTCGCAAACGGAATAATAAATTAAGTATAACATCCATATATCCTTTGGTAGACGGTAAAAAAACAGCTTCTATTTATTACGGTGTTGAAGATTTAAAAAGCATTGCAGCCTTTTCTTGTGTAATAACTTGTTTATACTCTGCACTACCAAAAATATTTGAGACCTTTAACTACTTAGTAGGGACATAAATACTGTTACAACATTGAACACACCCATTTCAATAGTAGAACTGAACATACCCCGTTAATGTCATATGGGTTTTGAAAGCTAACCTCAATAGCGTTAGTCTGTAACGGGATTTTAAAATTTGTTCAACTTTCATCATGGAGCGGTCAGATAACACTGTGGAACATTTTTGGGGTTATTGTCTGGGGGGTGAGAAATTCCAAGTCAGGGTGATGGTACTAGGTCAGTATATTAAAACCCTCAAAGGGTTTTGCGTTCGTATGTGCCAGTTTCTTTTTATGACCTTTTACATTTTTTCCTTATCTTGATGTTTTTTCGCTTAGTTGTAAAATGTTGGCAAAAACGTAGATTGACATAACTCGAGAACGACTAGTTCAATTTTGCTGAAATAAATTGAGAAAAATTAAATTACATTTTCTTTAATCCATTAATATACTGTTTCTCTACCAAATCAACATTTTTGCAATTAGAAATAAATTTATGAAGAAAATTTTAACAAAAAAAAAAATTTTTTTTTTTTTTAAAACATAAATCCCAAACGGAAAAACGTGTAGAGTCTTATAACTTTCACGTAAAGTCACATAACCTATAAACAAAATGCGACTTAGATCATAGAAATCGATTAACGCGTTCTGCTTTTATTTACAATTAAGTGAATTTACTTCCAGCAGGATTCTGCGCCGGCCGATACGGCTAAAACGTCCCAGGCCTGACTTCGAAACAATTTGCCAGCGTTCATTTCCTCTGAAAAATGGCCCTCTGGCAGTCCAGATTTGAACCCATTGGATTACAGATTGTGCACGGTTTGAGAGGACAAGGTTTGTCACAAAACATACCCCAACATTGGATCTCTTAAGACTACTTTAGTTCGAGATGTGGCCAATTTTCCAATGGACGAGGTTCGTGCAGCTATTGACGATTGGCCAGTGCGACTTAAGGCGTGTGTAAAGCCAAAAGGCGGACATTTCGAATAAGTAGATTCTTTTTGGATACACTATACATCAATAAATATATTAAAAAATATTTGGTCCAAATACATTCAGAACTTTTTATTGTACAGCATAAAACGTGTGTAACAGTATTTATATCCCTACTAAGTATACAAGGAAAAAAGACAACCCCTTAAATTTCAACTAAAAAAATGGTAGATGAGTTTTAACACCACCCAATTAAAAATTTCGATAACATGCCAAACTATCTGTCAAATATTGCAATAATATTTAATGAATGTAAACAACCACAAAGTTTATAAATTTCTCGTTAAATGCGAAAATACCTGCCGTTGAAACAGCTTAACACGTATAGAAATAAATTTATTTAAATAAAAAATTCAAATATTCAAACAAAAAATTAACTAGGAATACGGTGATAAAAAAATTTCACATTTTTTTTATTTGATTTATGTCGTACTTTTATATCGAAAATATTTTCGTTAGGAGGTGATAAAAAATTCACATTTTACAAAAAACAAGCAGTGGTGATTGCAGTTTCGGTGAGCGCCACTTCACCATCAAGACCCAAGCAACGAACCTGACAAATTTTTGAAAATTTTTCAACTTTTTGTAAATATGTGAATTTTTTCATTACCCCATAACGAATATATTTTAGATAAACGACATACAATTATTTTTGTAAATATGTGAATCTGCTCGAAACCGCTTTATAGCCTTTTCACATTTACTGCGTTTCAGCTGAAACGCCGGCGTTTCAGTCTCTTTCGATGAATTCCGCGAAACACACTTAAATTTCCAAACAAAACAAAACGCAGGCATTATGCTCTTTTTGCTGTAGTTTGTTTGAAACCACAGTAGTAGTTAAAAAAAGCAGTAAAATGAAAAAATTTCCATTGCTGGTTCAAAGCAAATGTCAGAAAAATGAGGGAAAAAACATCTGTTTGTTTACATTTCTAGTTTTCTTTGTGGTGGTAAGTACTTATTGCAATGGGATCTATGACTATAAATTAAAATTTTTCATTTCATTTTTTATAAATTCATTTTTTGATATTATTTTATCTTTGTTTGTTTGTTTTGTTTACACTCAGTACAGAAAACACAAAAGAGAAATGAGAAATGTCACATGAAACCACAGTAGTTTAAAAAAGCATAATGTGAACACCATGGTTTCAAAATGATTTCAAGAGAGCGAAACGCCGGCGTTTCAGCTGAAACGCAGTAAATGTGAAAAGGCTATTAGTCAATATGTGAAGTTTTTTATCACAGGATGCTTAATTAATTTTTTGTTTGAATATTTGAATTTTTTAACTGAGCCGAAAAAATTCTTATTCCCATCCGTCAATATAAAGCTTGTAATCACACTACAGATCGAGGTTACTGTCCGATTTTGATGAAATTTAGCAAGTGTGAGTTTTTTTTGACCAAGGAAGGACGTCTTTGAAATAAAAGAAAATCAAATTTAGATAAAGCACAAATTTTTTAGCTCTAGACGCCAAATATTTCATCGAATCTTAATAAAATTGGTGCAAATCAGTTCAGATTTAGATATAACTCCCACATATACGTTTAACCGATTTTTCTAACACAATCAAATCTTTCATCAAATTTAAATAAAGGAAAGTTAAGGGCCTTACAAGGGAGTCCAGAAATATTTTTTCAGTATGCGACAATTACACTTATCGATTATTACAACAACAAAATAAAAGTCGACAATTTGTTGACATAATAATATAAAAAAGTCGATTAAGTCAACTTTTCGACTTTTTTGTATGGAAATGAAAATTAAATATTTTGGAATTAAAAAAATTAAAAATGTTATTCGAGTATTTATAATTTTGGTGTTTATCAGTTGGCATTTAAAAATGATAAAAATAAACTTGTTATACAGCTGAATATAATTTCTGTGTAAGGCTTGATTTAATGCTCTCGTAAATCTAGAAAATTTTTCAAGGCATACGTTTTCAACCACGGCATACAAAAGAATACAACTTTTTTGTATTCTCGAAAAATAAGGATAACGCATTAGAAGTTCAAAAAATACGCATTCTTCGGATGTCAATTAAATTCGAAGTTAAAAAAAGTCGGAAAATTTAAGATGAAAAACTTGACTTTTTGACTTTATTAAAAACAAAAAAACTTATAGACATTGACTTTTTTATACCAAAAAGTCGATTAATCGATTATTCGAAAATCGACTTAAAGAACCCAGGAGCCGCTACGTCCGACTATAGTTTTTTTAAGTTTTCGTTTGAATAAATAAATTAAAATTCCTTTTAAAAAGTTGTTAAATAACTCCATTGGAAGAAATATTTAAATATAAAAGGCAGACATGAATGATTCCAAATTAATTGCTTTTATTACGCACATTATTTTTTTAATTCGAACGTACTCCATATGTGACAGCGCATTGAGAAAGGGACCTAAGGGTAAAAATAAATCATTTTTTTTTTCTTTTTTTGATGTGGACAACATCTGAGCATCGAATGAGACCGATGCCCCAAAAGTGTTCCCTCCCAGAGATATGCGCGTTTTATGAAAGTGAAGTCGACGATTCTAAGCGCAAATAAAAAGGGACCTAATCTTTAAAATGGCTCTCCTGAACAAAACTGTGTTTTAACCTTAGGTCCCTTTCTATTTTGCGCATCACATATACAGCCTGACTTTGGCCTTTTTTACCAGCTTTTGTATGGACATTTACATGAATTTTACTTTGAAATAGAAATATAAAAACAGACTGTCAGTTCTACGAAAATTTAAATGATTGATTTTTTTCTTCGACCATAGTATCTCAAACAAACGTTATTCTTATCCTAGCATTTTACAATACATTTCATACAAAACATGTATGAAACATTTGTCTAAACTTGAATACAGCTTAACAATCATAAGCCACATGTACATGCAAAAGGCATCAACTCCAAATATTCCATTTTTCGATTTTTGTAAGACAACGCACAATGGCCAAACCTAATAAATGAAGGGAATGTTATCGCATTTTCGTTTTTGTTTCTTAAAGACAAGAAGGAAAAACGTTAAGTTCGGCCGGACCGAGTCTTATATGTACTTAGTAGGGACAAGAATACTGTTACATACGTATTACGCTGTAAAATAAAAAGTACTGAATGTTTTTGGACCACATATTTTTTAATATATTTATTGATGTATATTGTATCCAAAAAGAATGTACTTATTCGAAATGTCCGCCTTTTGCCTTTACACACGCCTTAAATCGCACTGGCCAATCGTCCATAGCTGCACGAACCTCGTACATTGGAAAATTGGCCACAGCTCGAACCAAAGCAGTCTTAAGAGATCCAATGTTGGGGTATCTTTTGTGACAAACCTTGTCCTCTAAAACCGTCCACAATTTGTAATCCAATGGGTTCAAATCTGGACTGCCTGAGGGCCATTCTTCAGAGGAAATGAACGCTGGCAAATTGTTTTGAAGCCAAGCCTGGGACGTTTTAGCCTTATCCTGCTGGAAAGTCCATGGCAACAGCTTCCAAAACGGTTTCTTGGTAAACTTTGGTCTATGTTTTGACTCCTTGTTCGCAGAAATCCCGGTCAGTGAACCCATTGTAAGAGACACCCTACCAATCAGTTCAGATGCTTCCTTAGATGCCCGCGCATACACTCTATCATTTTGCTTGTTAAATTTTTACTGAACGGTAAAAATTTTGTCATCAGTGAACAAAATTTTTCTGTGCAAGTTATCAGCGTGCTTAACCAAAAGACGTTTGAATTTTTCAATCCTATTTTGTTTTAAGCTGCAGTCAATAAATGTCCGATACGTCGTTTGAAAGCCCCAAGGCCCAAGTCTTTTTTAATGATTCGACTCATGGACTTTTGCGTGATATTCATCTCACGAGCCATAATTTTCTGTTTCGAAGCTCGTAATTTTCTGTGAATTCTTGATTTAACGGCCTTGCTGACATGCAGTGTTCGAACAGAGCGTGGCGGTCCGACCGTTGGCGGTCTTTTACATCTACAGTCTCCTCAAACAGTTTTATGCATTGGTAGACGAACAGGCGGCTAATCCATAGTGGCCGGAACGCTTTGAAAATATCGCTTTTTTTATTTCACACTTGAAAGCGCTATTACAGCTTGACCACTCCACGATGATAGTTGAAACAATTTTAAAATCCCGTTACAGACTAACGCTATTGAGGTTAGCTTTCAAAACCCATATGACATTAAGGGGGTATGTTCAGTTCTACCATTGAAATGGGTGTGTTCAATGTTGTAACAGTATTTATGTCCCTACTAAGTATTTTCTATCATTCCTACGCAACTTGTGCGCACTAAATGGGAGGTTTTTTGACCCCTTTAGGTCCATGCGTCCGCTCCTTAACTGTATATTTGGATTCGTAGCAATATTCACTTTAATTTATTTACCCATTTGTCCATATTATCTATTGATCGCAAGTTTTGTCCTTACCGGAAGTTTTTTTAGTCCACATTACCCAAACCATCCTGGAACTATGGACTGGTGTCTTTAAAGTACTACTGAATACTCTACAATCCTCTACTGAATACTCTACAATTTTGAGTTAATATCCTTTTGCTAAAAAAGTATAGAGGTCTGTATGAATTTGTACTCGTTAAGTGAATACAATTGTTGTTTTCAAACATATTTTGTTACTCCTTGTATATACTTTTCTGGAAACTCACATGTAAACCTGAGATTATTTTTAGAAAAATTTCTTCACACATTTTGTTATACGATTACGAGTATTTGCAGAAAATATATATTCAAAAATGTTACCCCTTTCGAATCACAAAATATTTTCCTTGTTATTTCTATGATAAACATATGGCATGTATTGATTTTAATGCGATACATGTTTATTAAGGTGGAAAATAGGAATATATGTTTGCTCATTTGAATATGTTGCTTCGATTAGGAGGATATATTATGAATCCTGATATTCAATGTTTGCAATGATTCAACAGTATTGAGGTCAACTGTAATGCGTAATAGAAAAATAAGGTATTTATATTGATTAAAGGTTGACTTGGACTATTTTGCTAAGGAATTAGGAATTTGGTATTGGTCTCATTCTTTTCTCAAGAACAAATTTAAATTTAAAACAGACTTATTCTTTTTATAAAGGGTAGTTAAATTTTAAAGGCCGATGTTGAATGTGCACCACACCTAAACGTCAAGTTTTTTTCTGCATTTCATTTGATATTTGGTGCGTTTTGGGGGCTGACGGCATTATCGGGCCGTATTTTTCCAAAACGAGGCTGGTCAGGCAGTTACTGTGAATGGTGTTCGCTATCGTGAGATGATAACGAACTTTTTATGGCCCGAATTGGATGATATGGATGTGGACTATATGTGGTTTCCACAGGAGGGCGCAATTGCCACACAGCTAACGTAACAATGGCTCTTTTGCGCGACGAATTCAATGGCCGGGCTATCTCACGTCGTGGCGATGTTAATTGGCCGCCAGGATCTTGTGATTTGACACCGTTGGTCTTCTTGCTTTGGGATTGTTTGAAAGAAAAGATGAACGTCGATAAGCCAGCAACAACTCAAGACAAGACACATTAATCCCAATTATGCCTCAGTGTCATCGAAAATTTGGACCATCGGATGGAGGTGTGCGGCCGACAGTCGATTCGATTTTGTAACCCTGTGACCCAGGATCTATGCAAGAGAGCATTGTTTTCGAAATCCTGCATGCCGAGCATGAGTGTAGAAGGATGCGCGCACTGATTTTATTGCTGGAATTCAAAAGGATGATTTTTCTCCAGTTTTTACATTGGGAGTGGTCTAACTTTTTGATTTTTGTTTTCTGTCTTTCCCCGAGACTGTCGTTCTTCTGTTTTCATGAATCTACTTATGAGGGGATACTGCTGCCTCCATAAAAAGATTCACTGGTTAAAGGATCGGCTTGAAGAAGTTCTGGTAGGTCCATATAAGGGTTGCTATATATGACGCGCAAAAAAGAAATGGACCTAAGATTAAAAACCAATTTTGTTCAGGAGAGCCATTTTAAAGATTAGGTCCCTTTCTATTTGCGCTTAAAATCGTCGACTTCACTTTCATAAAACGCGCATATCTCTGGGAGGGAACACTTTTGGGGCATGGGATCGGTCTCATTTGATGCTCAGATGTTGTCCACATCAAAAAAAAAGAAGAAAAAAAAGAAAAATTGATTTTTTACCCTTAGGTCCCTTTCTCTATGCGCTGTCACATATATATTTCTGGCCTAGGCAACACTAAGTGCTGCCTGGCGCCATCTGACATTTCCATTGGAAAGTTTGAACTTTTTTTAGCAAAAACGTACTCAGAACGTTTTGACGTACGACCATCATTTGTGTTGTTTGCAGTGATTTAAAAATATACGGTCGTTGTACCAGAGCCGTGAACTGAAAATGCAAGATCGTCATGTGACATACCGTGAGATAGAGGCATCCTTGGGCATTTCTTTCGCCAGCATACATTCGATTTTGCATGAACACCTGGCCGTAAAAAAGGTTTATTCTCGTTGGATCCCGCACAATTTTACAAACGCTCAAAAAATACGATCGCGGTGCTTCAAAAGATGTTTGAAAGATCGTCACAGGTGACGAATCATTGATCTATACGTATGAGCCCGAAACAAAACAGCAATCGACCGTGTGGGTCCTCGAAGACGAGCCAAATCCAACGAAAGTTGTTCGTGAAAGAAGCACTTCGAAGCAAATGGTCGCCTGTTTCTTCGGCAAAACTGGTAATGTGGCGGCTGTTCCGCAACGTAGGAGGTCAATTCTGCGGGGTACACCACAATTTGTTTGTCTGAAGTCTTCGGAGAAATTCGAAAAACGAACGAAAGAAGACGAATCATTGTGTACCATGACAATGCGAGCTCTCACACGTCGGCTCAAACCAAAGCTTTTATGACCGAGCAAAACGTCGAATTGATGGGTCATCCGCCGTACTGCCCTGACTTGGCACCCAATGTTTTCTTCTTATTCCCGCACATCGAGAAAAAAAATGCGTGGTCAACGATTTTCGTCGCCAGAAGATGCTGTTGGAGCGTTCAAAAACCATGTTTTGGAGGTCTCTCAATCGGATTGGAAAAAGTGATTCGACAATTGGTTTGAGCGCATGCAAAAGTGCATAAATCATGCTGCAGAATACTTTGAAAAACAATACAAACCATTTTTAATGAAAAATATTCGCATTTTCTTTATTAGGCCAGAATTATATATAGCAGCCCTCGTACCAAGTTTTAGTGACTTTTATACAAATACTCCCAAAAAGTACGATCTTTACAGATGTTGTTTTAGTCCTTGGATAGAGAACTTTTTTCCTCTGAATGGATTGTGTCCATTATAAATCCCAAACAGCTTGCAACAACAATACATTTCTACGAAAAGTTTGGACTTTCTAAGTTTATTATTGTGACCGCTATCGTGCTTTCAACAGACACAGTAATTAAAAAAAAAATATATTTACATTATAGGGCGTCAGATCGATATTGAAGTGTTCCAAATAAAATGCCAAATTTAGTACACCTCCATCATACGAAGAAGGATATAAAAAGGTTTATTAAATGCAACAATGTTTTGGCTCTTCTGTAAAGTATCGGAAAAACGCATAGGCCTTCTGCTGCATTCAGAAAAAAGTATGGTTGGGGTAACAATATTCGAAGAGCACCATACTATTGTTGGGTATATGGTTGTGGCACAACAATATTATGATAAACACAACAATAGTATGGTTCACACACAACCATACTATGATCCCCATAACAATATTGTGGTCCTCACAACAATAGAATCATTCACACACAACCATACTATGATCCCCACAACCATATTATGATCCTCATAACCATAGTATGTTTAACGTACAACCATAGTATGACTAACGCACAACCATACTATGATCCCCAAAATTGTTTGTAAAGACTGGAATACGTTGTTATTCAACAATAATGAATTTTATTAAGTTATGTAACAATAGGAGTGATTTATTTAACAGTAAAAAAATTCTTTTATTAAAAAAATTTTTTGTTATTCTAATCCGTATTTTTTTTGAAAAATTTTTATTTTTTAGTGCTATTATTGCGTAAGAATCGTAAAAATAACATTGTCAAATTAAAAAAATAACATCGTCAAAAAAAATTTGTCCCACCAACCATATTTATATTGTTGCTACAACCATATTTTCATTTTTAAATTTGGCAACAATACTTTTGTTACATTTCAACAATATTAATATTGCCGCAATCATACTATTGTCAAAATGAAATTCAAAAAACAATGCTATGGTTGCGACGACCATACTTTTACTGCTGAGAACATACTATTGTTGCCGTGACCACATAGTAACCATATCTTTTCTCTGCGTGTGGGAACAACGACGTTATACTCTTTGATGGAGGTTATAACAAATAAAAATAATCAATTTGAAATTTTATAATAAAAATTTGAACAAAATCTCTAAAAAAAATTGCATAAAGGACAAAAAGGATTAAATTTATATGACGACACATACTCAAATGATAAAAGTAGAACATTAGTGAAATATTTTAACTCAAATACGATAATTTTTACCCACATTTAGACAATTTCGTAAAAAAAAAGACCAAAGGACATGCTATAATTAGAACTATTGATTTTCTGTCTTGGCTGGGCAAAATTTTTGTAGAACACATAAATACTCTAAACTTTCGTTAAAAAGTATTTTTTTTAACTTTTTTTCGAAAAAAGGACGAAAAGAACTTAGTAGGGACATAAATACTGTTACACACGTTTTATGCTGTAATATAAAAAGTACTGAATGTTTTTGGACCAAATATTATTCAATATATTTATTGGTATATATTGTATCCAAAAAGAATCTACTTATTCGAAATGTCCGACTTTTGCCTTTACACACGCCTTAAGTAGCACTGGCCAATCGGCAATAGCTGCACGAACCTCGTCCATTGGAAAGTTGGCCACAGCTCGAACCAAAGCAGTCTTAAGAGATCCAATGGTGGGGTATCTTTTGTGACAAACCTTGTACTCTAAAACCGTCCACAATTTGTAATCCAATGGGTTCACATCTGGACTGCCTGAGGGTCATTCTTTAGAGGAAATGACCGCTGGCAAATTGTTTCGAAGCCAGGCCTGGGAAGTTTTAGCCTTATATGCCGGCGCAAAATCCTGCTGGAAAGTCCAAGGCTGGTTTTGGAACAGGGAATTGTTAAGAGGCTTCACAACAGCCTCCAGAACTGTTTCTTGGTAAACTTTGGCCGATGTTTTGACTCATTTTTCGCAGAATTTCGCATTGACCCCATCGGTGATGGGTGATGACCCTTTTCCACGCTTGAGATCAGTTCAGATGCTTCCTTAGATGACCGCGGATACTTTCTATCATTTTGCTTTTTAAATTTTTCCAGAACGGTAAAAATTTTTTCATCGGTGAACGAAATTTTTCTGTTTAAGTTATCAGCGTGCTTCACCAAAAGACGTTTGCATTTTTCAACCCTATTTTTTTAAGCAGCAGTCAATAAATTTCCGGTACGTCGTTTGAAAGCCCAAAGTCTTTTTTAATGATGCGACCTTTTGCGTGATATTCATCTCCAGGGCCATGATTTTCTGTTTTCGGAGCGGATTTGTGTGAATAAACGCGCATATCTCTGGGAGGGAACACTTTTGGGGCATGGGATCGGTCTCATTCCATGCTCAGATGTTGTCCACATCAAAAAAAGTAAAAAGTTGATGAAAAGTTTTGTCCAGGAGATCCATTTTAAAGATTAGGTCTATTTCTATTTGCACTTAGAATCGTCGACTTCACTTTCATAAAACGCGCATATCTCTGGGAGGGGACACTTTTGGGGCGTGGGATCGGTCTCATTCGATGCTCAGATGTTGTCCACATCAAAAAAAGGAAAAAAATTATAATTGATTTTTTTTTATCCTTAGTTCCCTTTCTCTATGCGCTGTCACATATGACATTAACGGGGTATGTTCAGTTCTACTATTGAAATGGGTGTGTTCAATGTTGTAACAGTATTTACTCGTATGTCCCTACTAAGTATTTTAACTCAAATATTTTTTACCCACATTTAGACAATTTCGTAAAAAAAAAAGTCCAAAGGACACCCTATAATTAGAAGTATTGATTTTTCGTCTTAACTGGGCAACATTTGTGTAAAACATATAAATACTCGAAACTTCCGTTAAAAACTATTTTTTCACGTTTTTCGAAAAAAAGGACGAAAAGTACACACCAACATTCGAGATGCTAAAGTATTCTACGAATATTATCTCTATACGATTACGACTGACATCGTTGATTGGAATCGAAAAATGATTCATAATCGGTCGGTAGAATAAACATTCGGTCTATCTCCTTTCCATTAAGACGTTACAAATAGCAGCACTGAGACATAACACCATGCAACATACAGTAGTGCAGGCTCTAGTTTTTAAAGTGTATTAAATTAAATGATAAATTAATACTTGCAGGCTCTGTTATCTTTATTTTCTGACTTAAAAGCCGAAAAACTATAAATACCCATCACATACATATTACGGCGCTTGATATAAAATTGCAAAAACAAGTTATCCTTTAAATCGATAAAGAAATCTAAAGGACGATCAACTCGTACGATTATTTATGTGGTCTGTGCCAATAGAGAAACGTTGATGGCAAAAATCATGCAAATTTTTTAAATTGGATTTTTAACATTTTAAATTGATAACAAAATTGCAACAGGCAGGAAAGGATATTCACACACACATACAAACGCACGGACATAAACAATGTACAAATACACAGGCAGGCGACAACGTCTTGGGAACTCAACGACATAGTCGTTGTATGTAGAAGTAAATGGCGAATGTGTGCGAAAGAGGAGAAAGAGAGATAGAGCAAACCCATATACACAGCACACATGAGGTGATAGAAATGAACTCACAAGGATATTGTTTGCTTGGCTGTGTGTGTGAGAGTAAGGTTTAAAGGAACCACAAACCAAAAGGCAATAACGACCTTATAAAAAAAACGCTTTGTGGCATCCAAATGTTTACCTGTGTGAAGCACGAACACACACATACGTACACAAGGAGTCGCACTCTTGTCTATACACACACACACATAGATGTTAACTTAAGGATTCTGGAGTAGATGATTTTCTTGTTTGTGGCTTGCGTGCTAGTGGCTGTGGGTTTGCTTGCTCTGCCATTTATTGTCAAAGTTGAATGTGCTGGCAAAAAAGTCGAAGTTTTATAGGTTTTCTAATGCAATTTACACACCTTTATAGAACTTTAACATGCATGCGATAGATACAGAGACAGAAAAGGGGGAGACAGAGAGTGGGGCAGCTCGTCCGTAAATCCTGTTTCAAGAGTGGTTGTGCATTTACCATCTCCCACCACCACCATATCCATTGAAAGTAATTCCTCTGCGAGAAAAGGTGGCACGTCTTGGACTACTGTTGGCTGGCGACGAACGAGAACCAGTCTGGCCACATATTGTGTAAGTACTCGTATGTTTGCCAGTGTGTGTTTGAGTTAGATTTACCTTGCCCCAAACTACACTGAACTAAAATAGACCTCAGTGACCAATTTAGTACTTTAATACCTTTTAGGACGACTCACTTCGCACACTGGCACGCACTCTTACGGTCTCGGCTAATATTGTCAGGAGACATGCAGACGCACATACAGATATCAATTTTAAGTTACGAGTACTTGTTGACAGCCCGGTCTTACTGTGGGCCATATTTATTGCAGCCACAGCATATCGTAGCTTCTCCTTTCGCTTCTAAGTCATTTCGAAATTAAGGACTAGAAGGTAAATTTGTGTAGCACAAATGTTACGATTAATTAGCCTCGAGAAGAAATATGATTTTAATACTCTGTCATATTTTGTAGGTGCATGTGCTTGTGCTAATGCATAATTGTCACAAGAAGTTTTAATATTTAATGATTTATGAAGACGTCTAATTTATGACTAAATAAATAATTTTCACAGAAAAGCATTAATGAAATTTAACTTTAACTACCTTTCGTTTGTACATGGAAGTACGAATTACTACGAATACTAAAATCATTTAAGACTTAAAAGGTTTCCAACTAAATAACCTAAGAGTAATTGTTTTGCTTTAATAATATGTTTTTAATAGAAATAGTTTATTTTGGCTAAAGTGAGCTATTTTTATCCAGAAATAATTACTATTGTACAGGGTGGCGCAAAACTACCGCTGTGGTTTCAATGTTTAATAACTTTTTAAATTTATTTATAATCGGTCGGTAGAATAAACATTCGGTGTTGGAACAGGGAATTGTTAAGAGGCTTTACAACAGCATCCAAATCGGTTTCATGGTATACTTTGGCCGATGTTTTGACTCCTTGTTCGCAAAAATGCAGGTCGGTGACCCCATAGTAAGAGACACTCCACCAAACCATGACTGAAGGTGATGACCCATTTCCACCCTTGCGATAAGTTCAGATGCTTTCTTAGATGACCGCGCATACACTATATCATTTTCGTGTTAAATTTTTCCTAAACGGTAAAAATTTTTTCATCGGTGAACAATTTTTTTTTGTGCAAGTTATCAGCGTGCTTCACCAAAAGACGTTTGCGTTTTTAAATCCTATTTTTTTAAAGCTGCAGTCAATAAATGTCCAGTACGTCGTTTGAAATTCCCAAGTCCCAAGTCTTTTGTAATGATTCGACTAATGGACTTTTGCGTGATATTCATCTCACGGGCCATGATTTTCTGTTTTCGGAGCGGATTTCTGTGAATTCTTGATTTAACGGCTTTGCTGACATGCAGTGTTCGAACAGACCGTGGCGGTCCGACCGTTGGCGGTCTTTTACATCTACAGTCTCCTTAAACAGTTCTATGCATCGGTAGAAGAACATACGGCTAATCCCTAGTGGCCGGAGCGTTTTAAAAAGCTCGATTTTTTTCATTTCACACTGCAGCGATACGGTTCTCATTATGATGAATGTTGAAAACATTTTAAAATCCCGTTACAGACTAACGCTATTGAGGTTAGCTTTCGACGCCCATATTATATTAACGGCTATGTTCAGTTCTACTATTGAAATGGGTGTGTTCAATGTTGTAACAGTATTTATGTCCCTACTAAGTAGTTTCGTTCCTGAGTAGCTGAACGAAAATATTTGTCAAAGACGTATTTTTGAACGGAATCGAATTGGATTATAATTCTTGAATAATTAGGAAGTGGTACAAATTAAGTTTTTTTAATTTTAAAAGTATTATTTTTCATTACTTTTTTAATATTTATTTTTTCACATTGAACAGGTATTAATCGGCTCAAGACCTCTTGCATCTATATTTAAATAGAAGACAAGTTCATAACAAAATGGCAAAGTGGCATTGATTTTCGTGGCTGCACACTGCTTTTATCATGATTTCGGGTCCGAGACAACCCTCTTCTGAAAGCTAGGCAGCAATTGTTGAAAGTGAGCAATTGTGTGAAGAAAACTTGAAAAGTAATGTTTACAACAGTAGTTCTTATTCGTTTGGGGAGAGTTTGGCCTTATAGAGTTCGGTACTACTTTCAACAATTGCTGCTAAGATTTCGGAAGAGGGTTTTCACGGACCCGAAATCATGATAAAAGCAGTGTGCAGTCATGAAAATCAATGTCACTTTGCCATTTTGCTAAAAACTTGTCTTCTATTTAAATATCGAAGCAATAGGGAATGAGCCGTTTAATCCCAGTTCAATGTGTAAAAGCGACAGACCGAAATAAAACAAACGTGCTAAACATATTTTTTTTTTTGTTTGATGAATACCAGGGCTGCTATATATATCTCTGGCCTAGTAATGAAAATGCGAATATTTACCATCAAAAATGATTTGTATTGTTTTTCAAAGTATTCTCCAGTATGGTTTATACACTTTTGCATGCGCTCAAACCAATTGTCGAGGCACTTTTTCACTCCGATTGAGACACCTCCAAAACATGGTTTTTGAACGCTTCAACAACATCTTCTGGCGACGAAAATCGTTGACCAAGCATTTTTTTCTTGATGTGCGAAAATAAAAAGAAGTCATTGCGTGCCAAGTCAGGGCTGCACGGCGGATTACTAATCAATTCGACGTTTCGGCCGGTCGAAAAACCACTGGTTTGAGCCGATGTGTCAGAGCTCGCCTTGTCATGGTGCACAGTGATTCATCTTCTCTTGTTCGTTTTTCGAATTTATCCGAAGACTTCAGGCAAACAAATTGTGGTTTACCACTCAGAGTTGACCGTCCTACGTTGCTCAAGCGGAACAATCACCACATGACCAGTTTGCCGAAGAAACAGGCGACCATTTGCTTCGAAGTGCTTCTTTCACGAACAACTTGGTTTTGGCTCGTCTTCGATGACCCACATAGCACAGATCCATGATTCTTCACCTATGACGATCTTAGAAACGTCTTTTGAAGCACCGCGATCGTATTTTTTCAAAATTTCTTTGCACCAATCGACACGAGCCTTTTTTTGAGCGATTGACAAATTGTGCGGGATCCAACGAAAAAAAAACCTTTTTCACGGCCAGGTGTTCATGCAATATCGAATGTACGCTGGTGGAAGAAATGCCCAAGGATGCTTCTATCTTACGGTATGTCACTTGACGCTGTTGCATTATCAGTTCACGCACGGCATCAATGATCTCTGGCACAACGGCCATTTTTGGACGACGTTTACGACCTTCGTCTTTGAGCGAGCGTAGGCCACGATTGAATTTATTAAATCAGTTTTTCACAGTGCTATGGGATAGTGATTCATCCCCATTCATTAAGTTCATCGATGCACTCTTGTCGTGATAATCCACGTAGAAAGTTGTAAAAAATGATCGCACAAAAATGTTCACGAGGTAATTTCATTGTTTGCCAAATTGATTTTTTCAAGTTACTGTAAACAACACAAATGACGGTCGTATGTCAAAACGTTCTGAGTACGTTTATGCTAAAAAATGTCAAACAATGTCAGACGGCGACTGGCAACACTTAGTGATGCCTAGACCAGAAAGATATGTAGCAACCCTCGTATGTGAATAATTTTCAATTTTGGATGGTAAAATAAAAAACCATTATAAAATTCGGTGAAATTTTTTTGCAAAATAAATTAGTTTGGACTTTCGTCTATTAAAGAAAGCAAAATATTTGTCGATTTTGTGAGATTCTATCTGATTTTCATTTTTTAAAAAGTGTCTATGATTAACTTTTTATTCGAAAATTTCTTAATTTTTGATGCCAAAAACATCAAAAATTCAGTGAAATTTTTTAACATTAAAATTGTTTGGAGTTTCGTCTATTGGAAAAAAAGAAATCTTCGCCGATTTTTTTTATTTTAATGATTCAGAAGAGCCCAAGACTATTTTGATTCAGTAAAAGTAAAAAAAAATTTTGATTCAGTAAAAGAAAACCGCGAACGTTAAATAAAAACCCATAGCATTTTTGAAATAAGCGTATCATACATAATCCATTTATAAATGAAGTTTTATTGTATTCTGAAAACTCCTTATACTTTTGTCCAATGCTAGTATGGGAACGGATTTTTTCAAAATATCTAAAACCTAACATGTCGGTTTACCCAATTTTATGATGTCAGGTTTTTCGCTGTTGTAAAAAAAAGAAAAGAAAATGCATAACTTGCACGTACGGAATATTATTTAATTTAGTTTCAATGCAAATGTCTGCAAATATCAAAAATATTCAGAATAACCAACTGATTCAGTCTTTCCGTCTGCTGTCCATCTAAAGCTTCTAAACAAACTACAAGTCGCGATTGTTTTTAGATCTATAGGAAATTTTGTAGAAGTAATATTTTTTGAAACACGGACGGGCACAAGTTCAACTATAAGTAAATAAAATTTGCTCAACCGATTTTAAGTTTTTAGCTTCAGAAGCCACACAGAAAAAGAGATAACCCTTAAATTTCAACGAAAAAATTGATAATTGAATTTTATCATCACTCGATTAAAAAAATTGTAAGGAAGCTTAAATATTTATGACCTATTGCAATGATATTTAATAAATTGAAACAACAACAAAAATCATGAACTGTATCGCGTGTCTGTGAGTGTATGTGTTTTAGTATGCGAGGTATTCTTTATTGCGTTCGGTGGAAAACTCAATTTTTTTTGTAAATGTTAATATGTAAATATGTTATCGCTTAAAATCGGAAATATTTTCGTTAAAAAACGTACGAATACGAGTACGTAATTAAGTTAAAATTTTAATTTTTTTATCACAGGATTCCTAATTAATTTTTGATTTTAGTGTTTTTATTGAAACAAAAAAAAAATATTTTTAAGCACATATTTATTTCCTCCAATCATAATGATAGAAAGCTTAGAATTTGCTGAATGCTTCCAATCTTGATGGCATTTGACAATGTTTCTTACACACCCTCAGATAAAAATAGTTCATATCGTTCGTTTAGTTTGCGAGTAATTCATTCAAAAAGTAATAACAATCGATAAAAAATAAATAAAAAATGGTATAGGATATGACGATGGACAAACAACCAATCCTGAATATACGCTTTTTCACAAGTTTATTTTTAAATAAAAAAAAAACTTCGTCGTAATTGATTTTTAAGCATTCTCAAAAGCATTTAAGCATGAGCCAATGCTAGGCTATTCACTTCACTTCTGAATGGGAAAATATTTTCTATTCCTTGGCAAAAGGCAAAAATAGGAAAGCCGGTTAATGTCGATTTTTTTCCTTATAAAAAACTCCACAGTCGGTTTAAAAAACCGCAATTTCGGTTTTCTGAAAACACTTATTTTTTGGACACGGGTTTTCGAATAAGGAAAAACCAATTTCGAGTCTTCATGTCAAGGCACCTTCAAACATTTTTAATGATCTTATAGTATCAAAACGTTAATCGAAGTCAACTATTGCATTATGTTTAAGTGCACTTACGAACAACGTTTGGAAATCATTAAAAATTACTACCGAAATTCAGAGTCGATGGTCGCAACTTTAACAGCGCTTACTCCAATTTCGTCCCACCCGAAATGCTGTGCGTGCTATTGTGGATAAAATTGAATCCAAATTGTCACTTTTCGATGTTCCGGCGCCAAAGCAACGACGTACCGCACGAAGCAACGAAAATATCGCAGCCGTAAGTGTATAAGTATACATTCCAAATGAGCCAAATCAGTCGATTCCACGTCGTTCTCCGGAATTGGGCATCTCTCAAACAACACTGTGGCGTATTTTAAGAAAAGATCTTGTTCTTCATTCTTATAAGATCAACTGACTGAAACGCCAAAACTTCTCCCATTGGGCTCTGGCAAAGTTTCACGAAAATCCAGAATTAATTAATCGAAAAATCCTCTTCAGTAATGAAGATCATTTCTGGCTGAGTGGTTTTGTCAATAAACAAAATATGCGTTTTTGGACAGCAACAAACACACATGTGCTTCAAGAGACACAATTGCATCAATTACTGTGTGGTGTGGTTTTCATGCTGTGTGGTGTGGTTTGGGCCGTATTCGTTTCATCGATGAAAACAATCGCCATATTGCCGCAATGGAGAGCGCTATCGTGCCATCAGAAAATTATTTTTGGCTAGAATTGGATGAGCTTGACATCGCCTACATGTGGTTTTAACAAGAGGGTGCCACTAGCCACACAACACGCGTTACAATCGATTTACTGAAAGCTAAATTCGCTGAACGTGTTATCTCGTAAAATGGTCCGGTCGAATAGCCACCTCGTTTATGCGATTTAACGCAATTGAATTTTTGTTTATGGGGCCACATCAAGTCATTGGTCTATATCAACAAGCCAACAACTTTAGACGAGCTCAGTGATAACATCCAACACGAAATTCCCAACGTTCTGGTCGAAATAAGTGGAAGAGTGGTGGAAAATTGGGTCCACAGAATAGGTCGGGCTCGTGGTGATCATATGACCGAAAACGAATTTTATTCTTAAAATGTCACATTTGCACTATGCCTGGAATAAATTTGAACTCTATATCTAAAATATTCTGAGTTTTATAAATACATACAATTGTTTTGTCATAACGGAAAACCCTGTACTATTTCCGCCTGCAGAATGTTCAAAGTAAACACGTTTTAAATTGTGTGCTGGGCTATGTTGGCTTACTAATGCATTATCAAGTGCAGCAGGAATTGTGTCTTTCATTGTTCGCCTGCAATCAAATTATATTTATGCAATGTATAGGGTGATCCATCTAGAGGTATTTTTTCAGAACAAAAAAATATAAAAATTCAAATCAAGTGTGGAGAATTTATTGGTAATTTGATAGGACATTTTATGGCATTTATTTTTTGAAAATAATTACCTTCAAATGTTGGCAACTGTATAATGGATATGAGCGTTCGGTGAGAAACGGTAAAATCCGCGGTTTTCGACCAAAATTGTGTTCAGTGATGAGGCCCATTTCTGGCTCAACGGCAAAGTCAATAAACAAATTTGCCGCATTTGGACTGAAGAGCAACAAGAAGAGGTTCAAGAGGTGGAATTATACCCAGAGAAAACCACGGTTTGGAGCGGTTTATAAGCTGGTGGAATCATTGGTGCTTTTTTTTTTTAAAAATGATGATAGCCGGAAGGTATCCGTGAATGGTGCTCGTTATCGCGCCATGATATCGATCTTTATGCTACCTGAAATTGAAGCCCGTAATCTTGACGACACATAGCGTCACTTGCCATACAGCTGCTTAAACAATGGATCCATTAAGAGGTCATTTCAAAAAGCAGCTAATTTAACGTTTTAGGCAGGAGAGTTGGCCGCCTTGATCGAGTGATATCACTCCTTTAGACATTTTTCTTTGGGTTTACATAAAGTTACATGTCTATGCTGACAAACCAGCTACGGTTTTGGAAGCCAACATTACGCGTGTCTTTAAAGCCATACCGGTCGAAATACTCAAACAAGTCATCCGAAATTGGACCCTCAGAATTTAAGCCCTGATGCGTAGTTGCGGCCAACATTTGAAGGAAATTATATTCAAAAAATAACTGCCATAATTGATATTTCAAATTACCAATAAAGATTCCACACTTGATTTGAATTTATATTTTTTTTTTGTTCTGAAAAAATACCTCTAGATGGATCACCGTATATAATAAAACGTACATGTAATGAACGCACAGGGTGATAACGGCTTGTTGTGAGTGAAGCTAGTGATTCCAGCCTTACAAAGTAACATACGAACAATGTGATTCGCTTGAAAGGAAAATTGTATATACTCGTATAGTCCAAAGCGAACATTTTTAAAATTAGTAAAAAAAAATACTCACCAGCAGATGAACTTACAACGCTTCTCCAAACTCGAGTTAGAATGTGTTTCCTTTTACAGGTCAGAGACAGTAAAAATACCAAATAGACGCTGTCTGTCAAAACGTGGCTATTTTGACTGAACGACCGGTTTTTACCATTTGAACCGTTCTTAGGGCCTCATGCGCCGAAACGTTTAGCGCACACAGAGAAAAGATTTGTTACCACAACCGAATACTTTTGACAACCGAATGAGTGCACTGCAACTGGTAGTAAATGGAACTAAAGGTGTCCGTAGATGTGAAAAAGTTTCAGAACTTAAGCAATTTTTTTCGGGATCTAAAAATCCATATATGTAGAGAAAAGGATCTAAAGGTAAAAAAAATCAAATTTCATTTTGTTTTTCATTTGATGTGGACAACATCTGAGCATCGAATGAGACCGATGCCATGTCCCAAAAGTGTTCCCTGCCAGAGATAGCGCGTTTTATGAAAGTGAAGTCGACGATTCTAAGCGCAAATAGAAAGGGACATAATCTTTAAAATGGCTCTCCTGAACAAAACTGGTTTTTAACCTTAGGTCCCTTTCTATTTTGAGCGTCACATATATTATTCTTGTAATTTAAAAGTCTAAAATAATCTTTTCTTGTATACTTCAAGTACACAAAGACAATAGGGTAATCTTTGAGATGAAAGAGTGAAAAATTCGATTTGTTTGTAAATAAAAAGTACTCTTGATGAACAATGCAATTTAATAACTTATACGCCACATGTGCCACACACAAACTAACAGCCTTATTCATAAAAAATTAAAACAGCTTTACAAACGATTGTTAAGCATAATGTATGAAAACTGTATTGATAAACGATTATTAGCTTAATAATCGTTTTGTAAACCATTATTAAATGTGTGCATTTTAATATTCTTTCGACCCTACTTTAACAGTGTTTTAAAGTGGCGTTTGTGTTTGTTTGTTTGTTTACATTTGCACACATATTTTTTGAATTTTTCGAATACAACGAAGAAAAAAATATTTTTAAAATATACAAAATTGTAAAAAGTTCACTAGTGATGTGTAAACAATTAAAATAAGAAAAATATTATTCGTTATTCGAATACCTTTTTTTTATCAGTAATACATAATCGATCTCAATTTGTCTTTTATTTAAACATGATTTTGTTTTTATTATTTTACAAGTAAGCATATGTGACGCGCAAAATAGAAAGGGACCTAAGGGTAAAAACCAGTTTTGTTCAGGAGAGCCTCTTTAAAGTTTTAAATACGTGTATCTTTGTGATGGTACACTTTCATAAAACGCGCATATCTCTGGGAGGGAACACTTTTGGGACATGGGATCGGTCTCATTCGATGCTCAGATGTTGTCTACATCAAAAAAAAGAAGTGACAATTTATTTTTTTACCCTTAGGTCCCTTTTTCTATGCGCTGTCAGATATATATACGTATATATTTTTGTTTATTAAATCAGTTCTTTGTAAAATAAACAATACAAAAAATATATAGATTCTACTCACATAATTGAAAATCGTATTACTGCATCATTTACATTGAAATGACAAGTCAAGACGACCGTGTTGCCAGCATTGAATCGACAAATTGATTAAATTGTATACGAGTATTAGTTAAAGTAGTGTTTATGAATACGTTTTCTTAACACTCGTTTGTTAGGCAAAAAGTGCTTGTTAACTAATATGTACTTTAAGTCCCAATTAAGATTTTTTTTATGAATACGGCTGTAAATCTTTAGCTTCAGTAAAATTGTAGATAACACAGTGTCACACGAAATAATATAACTAAGTACAGACAACACTACGAGATAAAAGACAAAAAAAAATGGCATTTGTCTCCCAGTTTTGCCCAAAGTTATAAACTTTTTATGGGCCCCCAATGATTTGGGGGCTCGGTGTCATTTTGTAAAAAAGTGATTATTTTCTCAACTCATACCCTGCAAAGCATTCGGAATTCTGGTTTATTCTTTGAGGCAATATTGTCGCTCTTGTTATAAAGAATAAAAATTGTAAAATAAAAAAAAAATAATCCTTAATGTAAAATTGCAAGAAAAAATTGATTTTTTTTACCTTTTTCCCCCTGTTGAGGTCAATAGGTAGCAAACCGTTTCAAATTCAAGGAAACAATCAATTACAAAAATGTACCAAAGATCTCAATAAACAACTTTCTTAAACATATGAACTTCCTACGAATGATTCTTAACACAGTTTAGGCAGCGCTTAGTACGCCGCAAAAGTGAAAAAACGTCCCTAAAACTTTTTAATTTAATTTTTTTTTCTTTACTTCAACATTGTTGAAGTATTTTATGACAATAGCTATAACATTGTCTTAGAGAGTAAATCAAAACTCCGAACGGTTTGCAAGATATGAGCCTGAGAAATTTTTGGCGGCATATAAAAAAAGTGCATGACTTAGGGAAAAACTGGAAGAAACTGGTCTTTTTTTGGTCTTTTATCACGTAGTATATTTGCATGACTTAAAAAATTACACTGTGTAAGACATGTTCCAATCCTTTTAGCTCTGCATTTTGTTCCGTACCATTTAACACCCCGATATTAATGCAAGTCTGTTTCAATCAACTTTAATAGCAAAGCCTTGGCAACCAATTCACAAAATGTACGAAAGATCAAAAGTCTATGAACATGAAGTGAATAAGAAAATACTAGACGGTTGTAGTAGTGTAAAATTTCTAAGAGTTTAAGCTGTAAGTGAACAGCTTCACATTAGATAAATGTTTTTATACGTTTAACTAAACATTTATAATCATGCGATTCTTTAGATATATGTAAGTGTGTGTGTATGCATACATAAGCCAATAGAACACGTACTCTAATTTCTACAAGTCTTATCTAGTCAATAATTCATTTAGTTTAGACGTTTACGAAAATATTTTCTTTACACTCGCACGTATAAACACTGCAAATGTTTTTAATAAGGAAATCAAGTTTTCGAATATTATGCGAAATTAAATATTTCGAAAATCTAATGTTTTTCTATACAAGTATTCAAAAGAATAGTGATTTTGAATTGCATTAAACAAAATTGAAAGTAATATTTCAAACTTCCCAGTTAACCAAATTTGCCGACAATGTCTGCTATCACACAATTCTGAACAATATCTGAACTCTATCGAGAATTCTTACCGAAATCGTTACGAATTCTGTACGGTTTGTCTGAGGATTTTTCGTTTTCAGAAAAGTATTTCAGAAATCGTGTCAACCATCTCCTATGTTTTTCGTTGAAAACTAGGTAAGAATTCTGATCCGACATCGGAACATTTTGGCGATTTTCGTACAGAGTTCTGACCGAATTCTGAACGTTTGATTTGCTGGGTTGTTAATCTCTGTACGAGTATAACCCAAAAAGAATTGAACAACAATGGGGTGCAAAGGCGAGTTCGTCAGAAGCAGACGATAACAAACTATAAATTGTTATAAAATAATTAATAGAATAAAATAAAACAATTAATTGCTACACTTTTGCTTATTAAAAATCTGTACAATGTTTTTGCACTAGCAGTTTCTGTTGATTAATAGTTGAGCCAGAAATGGGCCTCAGCACTGAACAAAATTTTGGTCCAAAACAGCGGATCTTCCCGTTTCTCACCGAACGCTCATTTCCATAATAGAGTTGCCAACATTTGAAGCTAATTATTTTCAAAAAATAACTTCCATAAAAAGTCCTTTCAAATTACCAATAAAGATTCCACACTTGATTTGAATTTTTATATTTTTTTTGTTCTGGAAAAATATCTCTAGACGGATCAATCTATATATGGGAGCTATATCTAAATCTGAACCGTTTTCTTAACTTTTAGCAACATCCTTCCTTGGACCAAAATCTATCGAGTGCTAAATTTCATCAAGATTGGATGTAAATTGTTCTTTCGAGAGCTAAAAACAGAAAACTCGGATGAACATATGAGATATATAGCTAAATCAAAACCGATGCTCTTTAATTTTAACAACGTCCTTTCTTGATCCGTAAAACTAATGTATGCCAAATTTCATCAAGTTTAGATGTTATATGTGACTTCAAGAGCTATAGACATAAAATCGGATGAACATATATGTAAGGGAGCTATATCTAAATCTTAACCTTGGTCCGAAAAACGTACTTCTGCCATATTTGACGAAAATCGGACAACAATGGCGACCTATTGTTTGATTACAAAATTTAGATAGACAAAATTTAGAGTCTGGTATGGCGTTAATGGTAGGCGTAATGATGGCTTCTAAAACCTGAATCTTAGCTGGTTTGTCAACATAGACTTTGGACTTTACGTGTAGCCCCAAAGGGAAAAAGTCTAAAGGTGTAGACGGCCAACTCACCTGTCCAAAACCAGAAATTAGCTGCTTTTCGAAATGACCTCTCAATAGATCCATTGTTTGAACAGCTGTATGCCAAGTGGCACCGTCCTGTTAAATCCAAGTGTCGTTAAGATTACGGGCTTCAATTTCAATGATATTGTAGCCAAAAGCCCGATATCTTTACGCGATACCCACCAACAGTCACTGTAACGTTGCGGCCATCCTTCCCATGACTCCACCAGCTCATAAGCCGCACCAAAACCGTGGTTTTCGAGGTATAAGTCTTTTCATGATGATATGGCAAACAATACTGAAAAAAAAGATAAATAAAGTTTAACACAACTCTCGCGTCATCTGTGAAAGAAACCCTATTAAAAAAAAATCCTCCAGATTGATCACCCGTTAGCTTCAATAATGCGACCTGCAGCTTGCTTTCCACAAATAGATGGACATGACTAGATCGTCGTAGAATTTAACGGCGATTCAGAATACATATTTACTTTAAGGGATATTCAATGTGTTGCAAACAGAATGTCAAAGTAATGACACCTGCAATCATATGATGGAGGGTAAAAAAATATGACATTCTTTTGAAAATATTAGGGATCGATACAAACCCCTTTAAGTTTTGAGTAAATAAGTTTTAATTGACAAGTATCGAAACCTTAAAGTATCGATACTCTTACCACAGTCGACATTCAAGTGTCCTTAATTTATGCAGTGCAGTGTACAAGCATAAATTTTTCTTTAAGTGATGGTGTCCTACATTTGTAAAAGAGGCTGCTGTAGTCGTAGTGAATTTAATCCTGTTGCATTTTAAACGTAGGAGTTGAGCGCACATGAACATGTGATGTTACGAAATCTTGATGCCAGAGTGAGACACAAATAAATTTTGATATAAGGATTTACAACAGCAACTACAGTTTCAAGAGACACTCACACTTGCATAGCGTTTATGTGTACATATTAGGCGGCAAGAATTTACATAAATGTGAATTAAATGCATTCACGACTCCTGCAAGTACGCGTGTGTGTGTGTGTGTAAGCATGTGCGCGGCTGTGTGAGAATGTAAACCAAAAAATAAATTACATTTTGTTTTGACATTTCCAACTAAACGAGGGTTTAGCCATTTTCAATTCTTTTACAACGCACACAGATTGCGCCTTTGAATCCTGTTTTGTGTATTAATGTGTGTGTGTGTTAAATTGTGCATGTGTGGAGGTTGCCACAGAGCCCGCCTATCATGCCATTTAACCTTCTTAGCAGGTTTCTGTGCTTTATCTTTGGTTTGCGCCGTTTAGCTGGGAAATTGTCTAACTTTGGATAACAGCATTAATGTAAATTTTTCTTTTGCCAAAAACTAAAAAATGTTCTTGTGCACCGCGTGTGTGTGTGCGCTCTTATTATATTTTGAAGAAGTTTCGGCAAAACATGTCAGCAACAAGGCATGGTTGCCGGGAACAAATTCGTGTATGCCTGTGTACACCCACGTCCATTGGAAGTTTTTTTTATTATTTTTTGCGTTGCATATGCTCTGTAACAGTTTTGGGCAATTTTGCATGTTTCTTTGCAAAAAATTTGGCTAACAAGTAGAACAAATTAGAAAACTATGTGAGGATCCTGGACGGGGTTATGCAAATTCTTCAAATACTGTTCTTTAAGATAACAGCGGTTACATTGATTTTTTTGGCATTGATTTATGCTGATGGGGGCGATTTTACACACCACGTGAAGTGTTGACAGATCTACGAGTATTTGCAAAAAAAATTGCAAAAGTTGCTTGTAGAAAGTTTGGACTGCCAGGAAATTGTTGTAATAGTCGATTTGAATTCGGCTACGGAGTTTTTTTTGAATAACATCTCTGATTTAAGTGTGTCCATTTTACTCTCTTTTTTCTAAAATAGCTTGAATACCTATGAGTCGGTCTTCCGGGCTTTCGATGCCTAGTTTTTTAATGCTCCACTACAGGATGGAGTGTATGTATAAACACTAGGGTGGGTCGATTTAGCAATCGATATTGTGCCATTGATTTTTAAAATAGGTTTTGCCATGAGTTCCACTACGACATATCAACAAAAATCATTTTTCTGGCGCCCAGATTCATTTTTTCCCTTTTCTCAACATTTATTTTTAAGGTTTTTAACAGGTAATGAAAAAATATTTTTTTTTTTAAATATAACGCTTCCAAGGTGACTTACAACACATACTCTTACATATATACAGTGCCGCTCATCTGAATAGGTTTAGAGTTTTTGAAACTTTAAATGTTGGATTTCTCAATTTGTGTTATATCCACACCAAAGTTTTTTCTGACCATTGCGAGATTATATAATTACACTCAACTATATATTTACACTCAACTGCATTGTTTTTAGCTTATACTTCGGTAGAATCATAGCAATTTTTTGGCTCATCACAATAGGTTTGAAATCAAAACCTTTATTTTTTCATAGTGAGCGGTAGTCAAAGCATAATAATTTGTTGAACTATTATTTTTTGAAGTATTTGGCATAATTTAATTTAAAAATGGGTCGAGGTAAATGATTGACGGACGAAGAAAAGGGCAAAATTAAAGCTATTAGTGAATGTGGCCTAAATCATCGGTACGAGGGCCGTTCGGAAACTTCTTAGCCTAGCACAAAAAGCGCGGTATAAACAGAAAAAAGTTAAGTGTTTTGGAAACGTCCATCTCTGCTATGAACACATGTTAAATTTTGTTTCGATCTGGCAACTCCTTCATATAGAAACAGGTAGTCACAAAAGACGCATCCGCGATTTTTTTACAATGGAAAAATTAGAAATGCGTGGTGTCATTAAATATTTACATAAAAAAGGTTTATCGGGACAAGAAATTCATAATGATATGGTGAATGTGTTAGGTGAAAGTGCTCCTTCATATGCAACAGTAAAAAATTGGGTTGCTGAATTTAAACGTGGTCGTACAAGCATTGAAGATGAACCACGTAGTGGACGTTCAAAAACAGCAATAACAACAGAAATTGTAGCCAAAGTGCATTATATGGTATTAAATGATCGACGAATAAAAGTGCGTGAAATAGCTAATATCATGGGCATCTCAAATGATCGAGTCCATTTAATTTTGCATGAAGAACTACAGATGAAAAAGCTTTCTGCAAGATGGGTGCCGGACTTGTTAACAGTCGACCAAAAACGCATAAGAATGAACATTTCTCAAGCTTGTTTGGATCGTTTTCAGCGAAATAAAATGGATTTTAAGCGTCGTTTCATAACTGTTGATGAGACATGGATCCACCACTATACTCCAGAGACAAAAGAACAATCCAAACAATGGACTGAAGCTGGAGGAAGTACCCCAATGAAAGCAGAAACAATTCAATCGGCTGGTAAGGTTATGGTTTTTGGGACTTCAAAGGTGTTTTATTGATTGACTATCTGCAAAAGGGTAAAACAATAAATTCAGAGTACTATTGCAACCTTTTAGATCAATTTAATGTACAAATTCGAGAAAAACGTCCTGGCTTACAACACAAAAAAATAAATTTTCATCAAGACAACGCACCAGCGCACAAGAGTGTTTTAACAATGGCTAAAATCAACGAATTAAAGTACGATTTGCTTGACCACCCACCTTATTCTCCTGATTTAGCTCCCAGTGACTTTTACCTGTTCCCAAATCTAAAAAAAATCCTTGCTGGCAAGCGTTTTACCTCAAATGAAGATGCAATTACAGTTGTAAACCACTATTTTGAAGACCTTGAGGAAAACTATTTTAATCAAGGGATAGAATTGCTAGATAAGCGTAGTGTATTGAAGTTTTAGGAGATTATATTGAAAAATAAAAATATTTTTGAAAAACTAACTATTTTCTTTCATTGATAGGCTAAAAACTTTCCGAACCGCCCTCGTATATCGCAACAAAAATTGGACGAAGTCAATGTGTTGTCAGCAATTACACTGTAGAACATTTTTGGGGTTATTGTCTGGGGGGTGAGAAATTCCAAGTCAGGGTGATGGTACTAGGCCAGTATATTAAAACCCTCAAAGGGTTTTGCGTTCGTATGTGCCAGTTTGAAGTGAAGTTACTTAATTGTAAATAAAAGCAGAACGCGTTAATCGATTTCTATGATCTATGTCGCATTTTGTTTATAGGTTATGTGACTTTACGTGAAAGTTATAAGACTCTACACGTTTTTCCGTTTGGGATTTATGTGTTTTAAAAAAAAAAAAATTTTTTTGGCAAAATTTTCTTCATAAATTTATTTCTAATTGCAAAAATGTTGATTTGGTAGAGAAACAGTATATTAATGGATTAAAGAAAATGTAATTATTAATTTTTGTCAATATATTTCAGCAAAATCGAACTAGTCGTTCTTGAGTTATGTCAAACTACGTTTTTGCCAAAATTTTACAACTAAGCGAAAAAACATCAAGATAAGGAAAAAATGTAAAAGATCATAAAAACTGACACATACGAACGCAAAACCCTTTGAGGGTTTTAATATACTGACCTAGTACCATCACCCTGACTTGGAATTTCTCACCCCCCAGATTGGCTGTTGTACTGTGTTATTTACGGAATGAATCAGAATATGAAAAAAATATGAAAGGAGGTACAGAGCCACGAGTGCTGATAGGAGTGCCATCATCAGATCTGCTTCTAACTCGCATGATTCTGCTTCAAAAATAAAAGAAAAAACTGGTGTAAGTGCTAGTCTGGCTACAGTAAAACGTGTTATTCGCAGTGCTAGTCACTTAAAACTACTAAAACTAATAAAAAAAAAGGCACCGCTTAACAGCACACGCAAGGAAGCACGACTTCACTTTTGTCGTCAGCATATGACCTGGAATAAAGAATGGCAACGTGTAGTCTTTTCTGATGAAAAAAAATTAATTTATATGGTCCGGATTAATATAACTACTACTTCCATGATTTGCGAAAGGAAGAACACCATTTGGCTCTTCATCATAGTTATGAAGGTGGTGTAATGGTGTGGGGAGCCATTTCCTGTTATGGAACTTGTAAGCTGCAGTTTCTGACATCTAGAATGAATGCGAATAGCTACAAAGCCGTAACTGAGACGGCTTTTCCGTACTTCTCTAACTTTTTTGGACCCATATCAGCATGATAGTGCTTCCATTCAGACAGCGCGGGTCGTAAACAGTGGATAAGGAGCCAAAATTTGCCATTATTGGAGTGGCCGCCATATTCTCCAGACCTGAATATTATTGAAAACATGTGGGGAATGCTGTCACGAAAAGTATTCGAGTCCGGTAGACAATTTGAGAACAAGGAGTGCTTAATACGTGGTATAAGAACAGCTTGGGCTGAAATTTCTCTTCGATATATCCAAAAATTATATGATTCAATTTCAAATCGAATTTATGAAGTAATTTCAAATAAGGGCGGGAGTACCCATTATTAATTAAGTTCAAATTATTCCTAATTATTATGTTTGTAAGTGAAAATATGAATAAACATTTTGTTTTTATTGAATTTTTGCTCTTAAACCTATTCTGATGACCCCAAAAAATACATCATTTTTCAGTGAGTTGCCAAATCTTTGTTTTTTCGAGTAATCCTAAAATTGAATATACAATTTTTCCTTTATAAAATGATTCCCAATAGGCTAGTCTATAAACGACATAATTTTAAAAAATTTATTTCACTACTTCTTGAAATAATATCATTTGAACACAAAACGATTACTGAACCTATTCAGATGAGCGGGAGTGTACATTGCCACATAACGAGTTATCAGTCTAGATATATTTTTTCAATAGGGGGTTTTTCGCAGATTACGCATGAGTTGTGTTAAACTTTATTTTTTATGGAAATGAGCGTTTTTCGCCCAAATTTTGTTCAGTGGTGGGGCTCAAAGACAACCTCAATAACCAAAATTGCAGCAAGTTACATATTCCGTACGTGAAATTATGTTTTTTTTTTTCTTATTTTACTTTTGACAGCAAAAAAAACGAAAGAGCCGACAGAAAAAAACATTGTAAACCGACATATCGGGTTTTAGCTATTTTTTAAAAACTGGAGAACTCGAGTTTGGTCACAAAAACCAATGTATAAAAGGGGTACTGGACGCACTGAATACCTCAAAAAGGTCATTGTTCTTGGAATTTTGTGCTTATGTGGCCCAAAACACGTCCCGCATCGTCAAAATGGACTATCAATAGTTAAGATAGACATATGAATACTTAAATATACTTAAACGAATAGGCCACAAGGATCCATTAAAGGGACCATTTTTATACCCTCCACCATACAATGGAGGGTATATTAGTTTTGTCATTCTGTCTGTAACAACTTGAAATAATCATCGGAGACCCAACAAAGTATATACATTCTAAGACGATCTAGCCATGTTGTCCGGCTGTCCGTCTGTTGAAAACAAGATAGAGCCTGCCTGAAAACAGCTAGGGAGCTGAAATTTGGCACAAACATGTGTAGTTAACCTAGCATGGTTGGTATTGAAAATGGGCTATATAGCTCTACGGGAATTTGGTGTTGGAGACCCTCAACCGACACTACCTCATAAAAATTAGTTTTTTATTTGGAAATATCCGTCCAGTTTCTTGAGCAAAATCACTGAAATTAATTGCAAATAATAATCTCTATATAGGCGCAATCATCTATGTAAAAATGTTTTAGATTGGGCCACCATTTCTTGTACCTCCCATACAAACGGTCTTATGGGCCTTGAGAAATAATTTGACTATAACTCACCACAAACTTGATCTATTGAAATGAAATTTTACACATCAAGATTTCTATATACAACACACTTCAACGATATGGCTAAGATCGGAAAGGTCCTACTGGTACCTCCCACACAAACGGTCTCATGGGCATTGAAAAATAATATGACAATAACTCACTACAAACTTCACCTATCGAGATGAAATTTTTAAATGGAACACACCTCTGCGCCAAATTTTGTTGAGATCGGAAAAGTCCTTCTGGTACCTACCACACAAACGGTCTCATGGGTTTTGAGAAATAATATGACGATAACTCACCACAAGCTTGACCTATCGAAATGAAATTTTGCACATAAAGATTTCTGTATAGAATACACTTCCGCACCAATTTTGGTTTTATTTGGGAATCTAGTGGAGGGTGTCCAAAGTTCGGCACAGCCAAACTTAACATTTTTTAAGGTTCGGCACCTTTAGTCATATAAACACTATCGTGCAAAAATTCCTAGCTTGATTTGTTTGGTCTCTATAAAATGTTAAACAGACAATCAGACGGACAGACATGGCTACATCGTTTTAGAATTTCTAAAGATTTTTTTTAAAATAAAAAACACTAAAATTCAAATCAAGTGTGGAATCTGTATTGTTCATACGAAAGGACATTTTATACCATTTATTGAATATAATTTCGTTCAAATGTTGGCAACTGTAATATGGAAATGATTGTTCGGCGAAAAACAAGAAGATCCGCTGTTTTCGACTAAAATTGTGTTCAGTGATGAGGCTCATTTCTGGCACAACGGCAACGTCGATAAACAAAATTGCCGCATTTGGGCTGAAGAAGAACCAGAGAGGTGCAAGTGGTGCCATTATATTCAGGGAAAACCACGGTTTGATGTAGTTAATGGGCTGATGGAATCATGGGTCCATATTTTTTCAAAAATAATAATGACCGAAACGTACCGGTGAATGGTGCTTGCTATCGCGCCATGATATCGGACTTTTTGTCACCTGAAATCGAAGCCCGTTGTCTTGACGACATTGAGTTTCAACAGGACGGTCCCACTTGCCATGTAGCTGGTCAAACAATGGATCTAGTGAGAGGTAAATTCGAAGAGCAGCTAATTTCACATTTTGGACCGGTGAATTGGCCGCCTAGATCGTGTGATATCCCACCCTTAGTCCTTTGCCTAGGGGCTACGTAAAGTCCAAAGTCTATGCTGACAAACCAGCTACGATTCAGGTTTTGGAAGTCAAGACGATGCGTGTCATTAACGCATGTCATGATCGAGCCTATTCTAAATTGGACCCTTAGAATGGACACCCCGAGAAGCCAATATTTAAAGGAAATTATATTTAAAAACTAAATGCCATAAAATGTCCTTTCAAATGAACAATAAAGATGCCACACTTGATTTGAATTTTTGTATTTTTTTTTTGAAAAAAATACCTTTAGATTGATCATCCTATATAACCAAAATAGAATTTCGTTCTTAAAGTGTAACATTTGCACTACACCTGGAATAAATTAAAACTCTATATCTTTTTAACACGAGTATGTAAGTACTTTATGGGTACTTTATGTAAACGAAGTGTGTGCTCTTCACGCAGAAAAAAACATGGTTACTACATGGTCATACATGCAATAAAAGTATGTTCGTCTTAACTGAAAATTTTTTAATAAAAACGCTTACGTTTATTTGAAATTATTTTTTCTATGGTGAAATAAATCACTCCTATTATTTTGAATTTAATGTTTTTTTTTTGAATAATTTTCATAATTCAAATCTATTGTCGACAACTTCAACAAATTCCAATAAATTATATTGGAGATCATAGTATAATTGTGTGTGATCATACTATGGTTGTAGGGATCATGGCATGGTTGCGTGTGAATCATACTATGGTTGTGAGGATCATACTATGGTTGTATGTGAAACATACTATGGTTGTGAGGATCATACTATGGTTGTGGAGATCATAGTATGGTTGAGTGTGAGGCATACTATGGTTGTGGGGATCATAGTATGGTTATGTGTGCATCATACTATTGTTGTGAGGATCATAGTATGGTTGTACTTGAATCATACTATTGTTGTGAGGATCATAATATTGTTGTACAACAACCATATACCCAACAATAGTATTATCCTCTTCGAATATTGTCACCACAACCATACTCTTTTTTTCTGCGTGTATCTTCGTATTCTTGTAGCCGGATGTTTGCGTTCGATTCTTTTACAACGGAACTCCTGTGTAAGCTACGATTTGAGGCGCAGTAGTTTGACGATGGCATTCACCCACCCAGGTGCTTATCTAAAATACATATTTCCCGGAAATAAATTTGATTCATCCATAACGAAAACGACTAGTTTTGTCTGTTTCACACGGTCCTTACATTCGATTCTTTGCTTTTGAATTCTCAACTTTTGCCAATCTTTAATAATTTGTGCGGAATAAATATTGACAGCTTCATTTTGTCTTTAAAAACTTCAAACTTTTCTCGGCAATTAGTTTTCTGTATAAATTGCTTAAATGAAATAAGTCTATCGAAAATCAAATTTTCGCGTTGTTTTACATTTGAAAATTGGATTACAGCTATGTAACAGTGTCGTAGCAAGTTACAACTGCCCTTAATTTCCTTCGAATATATAGACCACTGAATTAGATGCATCTAATACCGCTATTAGATGAGTACAGCATTTCAATTAAAATTTAATCAATTTTTATTTGCATCGTTATGAGTTTATTTTCAATAGACCAAACCGTTCATGCCAGTAGAAAAGAGTGAATTGCCCACAGACCCCAAGAAATTGAAAATTAAAAGGGAAATTTAAAAATTTAGTCTTTAAAAGAATTTAATCAGAGTTTCGTACAAGTTTGAAGAAACTTTCAAAAGAATGCACATGTGGTCTATGCCACAAACACCCACGCACTGCACAGTGGTTGGAAACTAAAAATTTCTTGAAAAACTCTGTAATTTTCTGTTTTTTTTAGATTCATGAAATGTCACGCATTATGCAAGTCTAAAAATGTTTCTATAAACTCGATTGATGTAGGACAAACACAACAGAAATTACAGATTTATTTTCCAAACTTTTTTCCAATCACTGTGCGCCTTAGTAAGAGTGGGTGTAAATGGGTTATGCATGACTGTAATTGCATCGTGTAAGGCTATGCGATAGTTTTGCCTCTTGACGACGTGTATGTGTGTTCGTTCAGACACTGCACTGGGTACGTTAGGTTGGCCACACATTATAAATAATACAACAGAAGAATCCATTTCAGGATGAAGTTGCAACAGTAGCAGTAGCTGCAGTCCGCAAGCATACTTTGTATGCCAATGAGATCCAAACAGCTCTTTATAACTCTTTTTAAACTCTTCGCCCTGGGTACGATGGCATGATTAATTGGTCAAAGCGTTTGCTGTGGACGTGTAAGTCTTAGACTTTGGGACCTATTGTTTGATGCCGACACCGACTGGCTAATGAATTTTGTACAGTAGCTTTTATATGGCTTAGAGATTAATTTTTTACCCTTAAAGTCGCCAGAATTTACAAAGTGGTAAATCAGCTGTTAAATCAAAAGTGTTTAAACCGGTTTAAAGTTGGGTTTGCATGCACAAGGTCGCCCAATTAATTCCAACAGATATAAAAGTAAATATATTTATATTTTTTAACATAATTTATTTTACGACCCTGCACCACTCTGTGGAACATGGAATAACAAGTGTTTGTAAATACCAAAAATATTTGAGTTAGACTCACCTTTAGGAATACAGATCGACGTTAATCAGTTTACATTTAACGTTAAATGATTCTATTTAAAGTTATTCTTCTGTCAGTCTATCTATCCATCTAAAACTTGTAATCAAACTACAGTTCGCAATTGTGGCCCGATTTCATGAAATTTGACGAAAGTAATTTTTTTTTTGGACCAAGAACGAGCACTGTTGAAACTGAAGAAAATTGCTTCTGACTTAGATATAGCTCCCACCAGTATGTTCATCCGATTTTTATGCTTTTAGTTTTGGCAACCAATCTTGGCTGGCTCGTAAAAATTCCAGCCGAGAGGCCCAATTTTTGACCAGTTTTTGCATCATTTCGGACCATATGTCAGCAATAACACGCCGAATATTCTTTTCCAAGGCGTCAACCGTATCGGGCTTATCTGCGTACACGCAGAAAAAAAGTGTGGTTGGGGTGACAATAATCGAAGAGGATCATACTATTGTTGGGTATATGGTTGTGGCACAACAATATTATGATTCTCACAACAATAGTATGATTCACACATAACCATACTATGATCCCCACAACAATAGTATGATTCACACTCAACCATACTATGATCTCCACAACAATAGTATGATTCACACTCAACCATACTATGATCTTCACAACAATAGTATGATTCATACTCAGCCATACTATTATCGCCACAACCATATTATGATCCCCACAACCATTGTATTTTTCTTATACAACCATAGTATGATCCTTACAACCATAGTATGATTCAAACGCAACCATGCTACTATCCGTTCAACCATAGCATGATTGAATCAACCATACTATGATCCTCAAAAATATTTGTTAGGATTGGGTGTTGTTATTCAAAAATAGAGATTTTTTATCAAGCAACTTATTTTAAATTGCATTACAATAAGTTCATAGCCAGATTTGAGGCCATGTTTTTAGTGAACATTTCATTCAAGAAACATAAATATATATTCCAACGGCAATCGAAAATACTTTTAGTTGCCAGCAGGGGTGAATGCTACTTCACCATCCGTAGACGGCAAGTAACGAATGTGATTAAACCATGATCAATGGCTATACTCGTATACTTAAGTGCAGGCAGATTTTAAATAAACGAGAACCAGTCGGTATTAGAGTATTTTACCGAACATAGTAAACGCAATAAAAATCCCTCGAACTACCTTCCAATTGTTGTTGGTTTTTTAATGGACAACTACCATTCACTGTATCGTGTGTATGTGGTTTTTTGTATATCAAAAAAACAGACGCACACACATACATAAAGTATAATATACTTTATGTATGTGTGTTATGTATGTTATGCTCTATAAACCCTGTTTTGTTATGTCCATCTTCGTATGATTGCCGTAATCATATTATTGTTAACGTAAATTTTAAACAACAATATTTTTGTGTACCAACCATGTTTATATGGTTTATACAACCATATTTTCATTTCTAAATTTGGCAATAATACTATTTTTACAGTTTAACAATAGTAATATTGTCACAATCATACTGCTGTCAAAATGAAATTCAAAAAACAATAATATGGTTGCGACGAACATGCTTTTATTGTAATATGGTTGCGACGAACATGCTTTATTGTAGTGTAACCATATCTTTTCTCTGCGTGTAGACAAGCGACGTCACATAACCCAACTAAAAATAGTCCAGCGGTGTTAAATCGCGCGATCTTTGAGGAGACGCCACACACGCAAAGAAAAAATATGCTTACTATATGGTCACGGCAACAATAATTTGTTCTCTGTAATAATAGTATGTTCGTCGCACCATAGTATTGTTTTTTGAATTCCATGTTGACAGTAGTATGATTGCGATTATAATAATATTGTTGAAATGTAACAATAGTATAATTGACAAATTTAAAAATGAAACTATGGTTGCAGCAACAACATCAATATGGTTGGCCGACATAAGTATTGTTTTTTGAATTTTATCTTTAAAATATTATAAATTACGGGAATCATACTATATAATTGTATTTTTTTTTTAATTTGTAATTTGTTTCTCCTATGAGTTTTACAACAATGTTAATGTTACGAAACTTATGAAAAATAATGGGAATTACAATTTTCCAAAAACTGCTTTTAATTTGTTTAATTGAAATTTTTTTTAATAAAAAAAGCTAACTTTTTTTAAATGGATTTTCTGTACTGTTTAATAAATACTCCTATTATTTTAAATTTATTGTATTTATGTTTTGCTCGTTTGTTTTATTTCGGTCTGTTGCTTTTACACATTAAACAGGGATTAAACTGGCTCAAGACCTCTTGCTTCTATATTTAAATAGAAGACAAGTTTTTAACAAAATGGCAAAGTGACATTGATTTTCGTGGCTGCACACTACTTCATGATTTCGGGTCCGTGACAACCCTCTTCAGAAAGCCTTGCTGCAATTGTTGAAAGTAAAACCGAACTCAATAAGGCCAGGCTCCAGAGGTGGCTTTAGAGGTGGTAAGAGTGAGTTGTATTTTCGTGGGCAATTGTGTAAAGAAAACTTGAAAAGTAAGGTTTACAACAGTAGTTCTCATTCGTTTGTGGAGAGCCTGGCCTTATAGAGTTCGGTTTTACTTTCAACAATTGCAGCAAGGCTTTCTGAAGAGGGTTGTCACGGACCCTAAATCATGATAAAAGTAGTGTGCAGCCACGAACATCAATGTCACTTGGCCATTTTGTTAAAAACTTGTCTTCTATTTAAATATAGAAGCGAGAGGTCTTGAGCCGGTTTAATCCCTGTTCAATATTAATTGTATTTTTAATTTATTTACTAAATAAAAATTTCTATTGCTGACAACATAACCCAATCCTAATTAATAATTTTGAGGACCATAGTATGGTTAAGTGGGATCATACTATGGTTGCGTGTGAACCATACTATGACTGTTAGGATCATAATATGGTTGTATGTCAAACATGCTATTGTTGTGAATATCATAATATGGTTGTGGGGATCATAGTATGGTTTAGAGTTAATCATACAATGGCTGTGAGGATCATGGTATGGTTGAGTGTGAATCATACTAAGTTGTAAGGATCATAGTATGGTCCTGTGTGAATGCCACAACCATGTACCGAACAATAGTATGATGCCCTTCGAATATTATCACCCCACCATACTTTTTTTCTGCGTGCAGGTCCACGACGCAAGGAAATGCGCTCACCAAAAGTTGCCTTCAATAAATCGATTGTTTCGTTGGCTGTATGGCATGTAGCGCCGTCTTGTTAGATCCAAAGATCGTCCACATTAACATCCTTCAATTTAGGCACAAAAAAGTCATTAGTCAAGGCTGTATAGCGTTCCCCATAGACTGTAACATTATGACCGGCTTCATTTTTGAAGAAATATGGACTTATGATTCCCTCTGCCAACCAAACACTAACTTTTTGAAGATGCAACGGCGTCTCATCAATGCTTGTGGATTTTCATTACTCCAAATGCGACATTTTAGGTATTAACGTACCCATTCAACCAAAAGTAAGCTTCATCGCTGAACAAGATTTTCTTGTAAAAATCAGAATCGGTGGTCATCTCGTTTTGGAATCATTCACCAAGATTTGAAAACGTTGTTTCGGAGTAAGTCTATTTATTATGAAATGGCAAAATAAACTGAGCATAAATCAAGTGACAGCTGTTAGAAAGACTAACTCCAAAACAAGTGTGGCTTGATTGAAATCCACTAAAAAAAAACCCCATTTATGTTTACCGATTTTACCAAAAAAAACAATAAAATTTTCTCATAAATTTAAATTTGACATTAGTTTTAAAATCTGAATAAATTTATAAATTATCAATTTTCAGTTCCCTTTTCTTGGGCTGTTTTTACTAGTTTTCTTTTTGCAGATTAGAAAAGATCCCTTGAAAAATTATTTAAGCTTTGTTTCTAGAATTTTTTCCAAAAAAAAGCCAGTAAGCACTACTCTCTGTGTGTGCAAATAGAGGAATTTCTTTACTTGTTTGGCGCATTTTTAAACCTCTACCCCTTAAGAACACAATAAAGTACATGCCGTAGGGTATGTCCAATTCGCCCATGCCGACGTTAACTTCGTAATCTTGTTCGAAAACCCACTTGTTTCTCTATCAGGCGAGTTCATTTGCATAATGTGCGTTCTGTGTCTCATGCTTGTTTTTTACACTTTCATCATACACCATCCGAGCACTCTTACTTACTTCCATGCATGTATGTATCTGTGTGAAGCATGCAAAAGCATGTCGTTCAAGGAACACACATACACTGCATGAGAAATAACTAACTTTACTTCTTTCGGTTTACTGTGTTTATTGCATGAATTGTAAAACTGTTTGGATTTGCAAATCTTGAAAAGAAAGTAACTGAAAGTGTAGAGTTTAACATTCGGATATTCGAGTGCATGAGTGTGTGTGTGTGGGTTTGTGTGTTTGTGTGATTTTCAACATACAGAGCAACAGCCATGTGCGAGAGTGGGGTAAAAGGTTTAACCAACAAATTTCGGGGCGTAGTATAACCCAAAGGCTTTAAACAGTCATAGGAAGTTTATAGGGAGCAAGTTAGTAGTGAATGGCATTCGTTTGTATCAATAGCTAATCAGCTAAATATCAACGACACTAAGTTTTAACGTCAGTATGCAATTTTCCCTACACCTCGCTTAACATTCGATTTATTTCAAAATAAATTTGGTGTCAACTTTATCTCCAGAATTGGTCCTGTTGACTAACTGGCCGCCTCCTTCGTGAGTTTAAACGCCTCTCGATTACACTTTTGGGTTACCAGGTTTGGCAAGAACCAGCTGGCTGGGCTTGGATGGGTAGCTGCACAGTGTGTCATATGGTCCCTACTGGCATGCGAAACAATTGTTTTACACACTGCCATCAATTCGGGTACAGTGCGAGCCAAATCTCGGTTAAGCCAATAATACTTTATTTTGTCAGGGTATCCTTTCGTTCCCGCTTCATCGTAAGGGAACGAAATCAGCAAAATCTCCAAAAATTGTTGAAGATTTTGCTGATTGCGTTGGACGCAGATGCGATGCCGATAAGCTATTTGATCTAGAGGTTCTCGCTTGTACCGGTTGGTTTTCTTTTCCTCTCTCTCTCTCTCTCTCTCTCTCTCTCTCTCTCTCTCTCTCTCTCTCTCTCTCTCTCTCTCTCTCTCTCTCTCTCTTCTCTGCCTCTCTCTAAATCATGATGATTAGCCATGTCCTGCCAAGGTGCATATCCGTGGAGGCAAGATCATCATCTCCCCATACAGGAGGTCTTCCGAGAACATAGGAGAATACCCTGTCGTAGTTCACAGGGCGGCATTATATCATGTCTGCATGTTCGCCCAAGGCGTCTCGCTCTCATTCGATGGCCGCCACATGGTTCACCACCGGCCGACCTGTCGTTTTATAAAAGGCCAACAAGGTTTATTTGTCAGTCTCCCAAATGCGGCTGCCGAGCGACTTGAGAACATTGGTCCTACTTCTCAGCTTAGTAAAGAAACCAGTAGGGTGCGCTGTGCTTGAACAGACTGGCAAGGGATTTAGGGAAATTTATTCCATCGGCGCTCACAAGGCTGCCAGACCTCTACAGTTGGGTTGGGATAGTCTTGTATGGAGATTCTTAGTAGACAGATTTGGATATGATTCACCCCCCTAATTTTGTGGAGTTTTGGCAAATTTGGGGATCCCCTTAACGGTTGAAGATAGAGGGTAGATTTTTTCCGAGAAACTGTTGGAATTGCAGAAATATTAGGATTTGGTCTTTCATTTAACTCCTCTAGGGGCACTTTTGGGGCAGTCAAAGCGATGGGAGGAAAATTAAAAAAAAAAATTAGTAGCGGAGCCCCCTTAGAGGGTGAAGATGTGGGATTGTTATGTTTAGTAAAAATGTTGGGAGGGATAAATTAATGGGAGTCGGTCATACATTCATAGGGTCGACTCCGGGGCAGTTGCGGGGATTTTTGTGAATATTTTCCCCCTTCCCTCGACCTTTGACCTCGATGAGCTGTAACTTGCCCCCATTCGACTCTACAGTCTGCGTTACAATTAACAGTGTGTCTGATAAGTTGGTGGCAGTTAACTAAAGATTTCTTGCAAGAAAGAAACTGGCAAGATCAGCTAGGTACACGTATACGTTCAGCCAATAGCAGATGTCACCGATTTTGGGGCCCGACAACAGAATTATACATAAGTCAGCATATGACTCGATTTCAAAGCCTTCAGGTGGTTATGTTATGGAATAGCAGAAAGTTAAAGCCAGTAAAAAATTGGATCATGCAAAGGTTAATCTTGGATCGCTCCTTTGAGAGCAATGGATTACTTCATAGTACTCCGAGCGTCATGCATTTTGTACTCCTTCTTAACACTGCATGTCCGCAAGAGCGAGCACTCCTTTTGAGCTTCTTATGGAGTACAAAAGGAGTGCTCCTTTTGATCTCGGAAAGGAGTACAGGGGGGTAATGCATGACGAAACATCAGTTAAACAACAGATATGTCAAACAAAACTCATACAAAAAGGCATTGATGCGTCCCACATTGAACCATTTGGAATACGAGGGCTGCTATTTCTAGCCTAATAATGAAAATGCGAATATTTATCACCAAAAATGGTTTTATTGTTTTTCCAAGTATTCTCCAGCTTGATTTATACACTTTTGCGTGCGCTCAAACCAATTGTCGAAGTACTTTATTCACTCGGATTGAGACACCTCCAAAACATGGTTTTTGAATGCTTCAACAGCATATTCTGGCGAAGAAAATCGTTGACCACGCATTTTTTTCTTCATGTATGGATATAAAAAGAAGTTATTGGGTGTCAAGTCAGAGCTGATGATGGCGGATCACCCATCGATTCGACGTTTAGGCAGGTCAAAAAGGCGCTGGTTTAAGCCGATGTGTGAGAGCTCGCATTGTCATGGTGCACAATGATTCGTCTTCTCTTGTTCGTTTTTTGAATTTCTCCAAAGACTTCAGGCAAACAAATTGTGGTGTATCACTCAGAATTTTCCGTCCTACGAAACAGTCGCCACATGACCAGTTTTGCTGAAAAAACAGGCGACATGTGCTTCTTCCAAGAACAACTTTCATTGGTTTTGGCTCGTCATCGAAGACCCACTCGGTCGATTGTTGTTTTGTTTCGGGCTCATATGCACAGATCCATGATTCGTCATCGAAGACCCACACGGTCGATTGTTGTTTTGTTTCGGGCTCATATGCACAGATCCATGATTCGTCACCTGTAACGATCTTATAAACGTCTTTTGAGAAATGTTTTCAAAATTTCTTTGCACCAATCGACATGAGCCTTATTTTGAGCGATTGTCAAATTGTGTGGGATCTAACGAGAACAAACCTTTTTTACGGCCAGGTGTTCGTGCAATATCGAATGTATGCTGGTGGCAGAAATGCCCAAGGATGCCTCTATCTTACGGTATGTCACATAACGATCTTGCATTATCAGTTCACGCAAGACATCAATGTTCTCTGGCACAACGGCCGTTTTTAAACGACCTTCGCCTTTGAGCGAGCATCGGCCACGATTGAATTCATTAAACCAGTTTTTCACAGGGCTATAGGATGATGCTTCATCGCCATACAAAGATTTAAGATTATCGATGCACTCTTGTCGTGATAATCCACGTCGAAAGTCGAAAGTGATCGCACGAAAAGTCGAAAGTAATCGCACGAAAGTGTTCACGAGTTAATTCCATTTTTTGCCAAATTGATTTTTTCAAGTCACTGTAAACAACACAGATGATGGTCGTATGTCAAAACGTTCTGAGTACGTTTATGCTAAAAAAAATTAAACTTTCCAACCCTCATATTAAGCGAGGCATCAACTTCGTTTTTTCTAACTTCGAAGAATTGTTTAGCGAAACAAAATAAAAACGTTTCGATTGCTCGCTAATTACTCCAAGTGGATGAAGAAGTCATTACTCCTTTATTGCTCGATTATGTACGAGCACGAAGAGACATGTATCCACCACTATACTCCAGAGACAAAAGAACAATCCAAACAATGGACTGAAGCTGGAGGAAGTGCCCCAAAGAAGCCAAAATAATTGAATCGGCTGGTAAGGTTATGGCAAAGGTTTTTTGGGACTTCAAAGGTATTTTATTGATTGACTATCTGCAAAAGGGTAAAACAATAAATTCAGAGTACTATTGCCACCTTTTAGATCAATTAAATGTACAAATTCGAGAAAAGCGTCCTGGCTTACAACACAAAAAAATAAGTTTTCATCAAGACAACGCACCAGCACACAAGAGTGTTTTAACAATGGCTAAAATCAACGAATTAAAGTACGAGTTGCTTGAACACCCACCTTATTCTTCTGATTTAGCTCCCAGTGACTTTTACCTGTTCCCAAATCTAAAAAAAAATCCTTGCTGGCAAGCGTTTTTTACTCAAATGAAGATGCAATTACAGTTGTAAACCACTATTTTGAAGACCTTGAGGAAAACTATTTTAATCAAGGGATAGAATTGCTAGATAAGCGTTGGACTAAGTGTATTGAAGTTTCAGGAGATTATATTGAAAAATAAAAATATTTTTGAAAAACTAACTATTCTCTTTCATTGGTAGGCTAAGAACTTTCCGAACCGCCCTCGTATTAATCAATATATTTTTGATGGGAAAAATAAACCGCGGCAGAGGAAACAGCCTCCCACTGGGGAACACAATTTATAAATTGCGGTAATCCTGTTATCAGAAGTTACGGTAATGTCAATGAGACGCCTTTAGCTGTCATTTGACGCCATTAGGTTCGATGTACCTTGAAGGACCGCAATTAAGCAAACTATCTACTTACAATTTTGTCCCTTTAGGCGAATATCACACAAGCCAGAAAACAGCACTAAAAAAACCAGAAAAATTGGGTTGACCGGATGAACCTTCGCATGAATACAGTTATGCTCCATAAATAGCGGGAATGTTTCCTCTTGAAACCCCTTCGCGACGGAATTATTTGTTTTGAGTACGACATGCAAAGCATATCGCATTTTTTTGATGGCGGTGCTGTTAAAGGGTTCGGATATTCTAGGTGCGTATCCAGAAATCGTGATCGCTCATACGGGTTTTATGCTCTCACCCTGCTAGGTAAGAGGGTATATATCATTTGGTACGAACACAAAGTGTAACGCATCGAAAAAAGCATTTTAGTTCCTACAAATCTTTTGTCTAAATCCGTTTCATGACTTTTTAAGTAATATGATAACTCTCGAAGGGAGCTATTAATCGTTTTTTAATTTGGCATTTTATAATATTTTTGGAAGGAACCACCTCTTCTAGTCAGGGTACGAAAATTAACCTTTACGAACTGTTCATTTCGGTTTTGTTACGATCACTTGTGAACCAAAACCACTAACGATTGAATTGTTTCACACACAAAATAATTTTTTCGTTTTGTTTAGTTAATGATCGCGATGTGAAACCCATACACAAAACAATAACAAGAGAGCTCGAGAACATAACACGAAACCCAATGAAACGGTTTCAATGGTTCGCTCTCATGTGTATGTTTGTACACCTACATACATGTATGTAGTAGATAGATGCAGTGTTTATAATTTCTCGTGTGGTTTAAAAGTTAAACTTTAAATGTTTGTTTGTTAAATTTTATTTTGAAGCAAATAAAAATAAAATCAATGGTATGATTGCAAGGTTTGCTAATTTGTTTCATAGATATTTTTAGGAATAATTCTTGAAATGAGTGATAATTAATGGAATAATTTGTTTTAGAATCAACGCCCTAGTCTTGTTCTCGTAGCAGTTCTCGTAGCAATCGGTTATAACCCACAGCTTTCATACATACACACAAAACTAGTGAACGATTGGTTAGTGATCGACAGTGCCAAAAAACCAAATGATGAAAAGTTTAGTTTGTTGTCATGATCACTAACCAATACACAAAACGTTTCAACTCAACGTAAGGAGCGCTATGTGTTTCGAATCGTGTATTGTTCGGCAGAGGCGAAATGTTTCGTGTATCGTTTGTTGTCATGATACAAAACCATTAAAACTAAATGAATTGGTTTCGCTCGAACAGCGAACGGTTCCCGTAGTAATCGGTTAATTTTCGTTCTTTGCTTCTAGTACCCTTCTACACAAAATTTCCATTACGCATACTTTTGGTATTCTTGTAATATCATTAACACTTTGCGTATGATCTCACTAAAATACAAAATATCTAAAATAAAGTTTTAAGGCAAACTTGGTGATAAAACATTTGACTTCTAGTCAAGCCGCTTTCTGGTAAGGCAAACTTGGTCAAGCCCCTTTCTGGTTCTTCCCATACAAATGACCTTGCTTTACTTCAAATTAGAACCCGCATAACTTGTCAACCAGGGCGTAGAATTGGGAAAAAATGTGAGCACCCTAATATTTTACAACCGACTTTGTACTCGCATATGAAGAAAGTGGCTGGCACGCCCCATTCTGGGACGAGTACGGATCCTTTTGGTATTCTTGTAAAATCCTTAAATATATTCCTACAATCTACGTTAAAATCAAAACAAAAGAACAGAGATTTAAGGTTTCCTTAGTGTCAAATGCTTGAATTACACTGTGTATCAAATTCAGGTTAGCAAAAGTTAGGTCGATTCTGAGAGTGAGGGGTGAAAATATAGGCTAAATTAGAAGACCCATATAGTTCGATTTTTTTTTAATCCACCTTCGCACTTTGCAGTCAACTGCCGATTTTCAGCATATTGTTTATATGGTTTTTTGGCTATAACTCGTCGACTAATTGATATTTATATTTAATCAATCTGTAAAAGGCAAATTATTGCTAAAGACCTGCCCAACAATCACATTTTTTTAAAAAATTAATTTAGAAAAGTTTTGTTGTGCTTATGAAGCAAAATATTGGAAAAAATATTTTTTTTCATGCTTTTTAAAAATATTTTCCACAAAACTAAGTCTTTTTTGCATTCTGTTTGATCTATAATATGCTTCTCAGTTTCTTCAATAAATTTCATTTGAGAAGAAAACAATCATAATACAAAACTTGCGCTTTCCAGCTTAATATTATCTTACTACTTATTTTTTATGTATCAATTTTGTTCAGTGTTGGTTTTGAAGAAACATTGAAAAAGAAATAGAGGAAGAAGTAATTAAAACGAAAAGTTCCAAGAATTAGGAATTAGTAAAACAACTTTTTTGTTTTCAACCGCGATTTTTTTTATTTCGTACAAGCGAACTAATTTCAAAAATAAAGTTTCAGTTAAGACTCGAAACTCAGCCGAAGGCGATGTCTTTTAATTTTCACTCGGTCGTGATAAAATACGCTATTATTTTGTTTGGAACTTATTTCATTTTGTGAGTGATTTAAGTTAAGTGCATCGGTTTCATAAAAATAACAACAAACATTGTATAATATATATTGTATTAAAAATGTCGGAAAATCGGCATTTGACTGCAAAGTTCGAAGGTCGATTAAAAAAAAAATTCGAACTAACATAAACAAACGCCGCGATACGGGTCTTCTAATTTAGCCTGTATTTTCACCGCTCACTCTCAGAATCGACCTTACTTTTGCTAACCTGAATTTGTTCCACAGTGTTATCAGTCAACCCCTATTGGTACCATCCACAGCAATTACCACGTTTCAATGCAGAATAGAATCCATATAACTTATCACTTTATTCATGAAAATCGCTTAGACTTCGAACTCCAAAATATTTGTATAAAGACCTTTTAAGCGCTCGCGAAAAAAGTGGATAACTTTTGGTGCCCCCATGCACAAAATTGTGTTTTAAAAAGGATTTCGGGCAAGTGGTCGACGCGACTGGCTCGAATAAGGCCCAATTTTCGACCACTTTTTGCAGCATTTGGGGCCAAGGCGTCAGTCGTGTCGGGCTTATCTGCGTAGACAAGCGACTTTACATAACCTCACAAAAAATAGCCCAGCGGTGTTAAATCTCACAAACTTGGTTGCCACGCCCACAACGCGAGATAATGCGCTCAGCAAAAGTTTTCTTTGTTGGCTTAATGATATGTAGCGCTGTCTTGTTGTAACCAAAGTTCGTCCACATCAACATCCTCCAATTAAGGCACGAAAAAGTCATTAATCATGGCTCTATGGCCGGCTTCATTTTGAATAAATATGGACCAATGATTCCCTCTGCCCATAGAGCACACCAAACATTGACTTTTTGAGGATAAAGCGGCGTATCAACAATGGCTTGCACGCAGAAAAAATATATGGTTACACTATGGTCACCGCAACAATAATATGATCTTTACAATAAAAGCATGTTCGTCGCAACCATAGTATTGTTTTTTGAATTTCATTTTGGCAATAGTATGATTGCGACAATATTGCTATTGTTGAGATGTAACAATAGTATTATTACCAAATTTAGAAATGAAAATATGGTTGTAGCAACCATATAAACATGGTTGGTGCAACAAATGTATTGTTGTTTAAAATTTACGTTAACAATAATTTGATTACGACAATCATACAGTATGGTTGCGACTATGAACATAACAAAAAAGGTTTTATAGTGCATGCATGTATGAGTGTATGTGCGTATGTTTTTTTGATATACAAAAAAAATACACACATACAGTGTATGGTTGCTGTCCATTAAAAAAACAACAACAATCGGAAGTAGTTCGAGGGGTTTTTATTGTGTTTACTTTGTTCGGTGAAATACTCTAATACCGACTGGTTCTCGTTTATTTAAAATCTGCCCGCACTTAAGTATATAGCCATGGATCATGGTTTTATCACATTCGTTACTTGGTGTCTACGGATGGTAAAGTCGCATTCATCCCTGCTGGCAACTAAAAGTATTTTTTACCGTTGGAATATATTTTTTTGTTTGTTGAATGAAATGTTTAATAAAAACATGGCATCAAATCTGGCTATGAACTAATAGTAATGCAATTTAAAATAACATACTTAATAAAAATCTCTATTTTTGAATAACAACAATAACCAATCCTAATAAATAGTTTAAGGGATCATAGTATGGTTGAGTGTGAATCATACTATGGTTGTGGGGATCATAGTATGGTTGTATGAGAAACAAAATATGGTTGTGAGGATCATACTATGGTTGTATGAGAAACATACTATGATTGTGAGGATCATAATATGGTTGTGAAGATAATAGTATGGTTGAGTGTGAATCATACTATTGTTGTGAGGATCATAATATTGTTGTGTCACAACCATATACCCAACAATAGTATGATCCTCTTCGAATATTGTCACCCCAACCATACTTTTTTTCTGCGTGTGTGTATTTCTATTGCTCCAAATGCGACAATTTTGGTTATTAACGTATCCATTCAACCAAAAGTGAGCTTTATCGCTAAACAAAATGTTGTTGTAAAAATTAGGATTGGGGGACATCTCGTTTTCGGCCCATTCACCACGATTTACAAACTTTGTTCCAGAGTAAGTCTATTCATTATAAAATGGGAAACCAAACGGAGCATAAATCAAGTGACAGATGTCAAAAAGACCAACTACTGTCCAGATGGAAAACCACGCGTCTAAAAAAGAAACCCTTTATATATATGATTCTTCTGAAAAAAAAATCACAAACTTTATTATAAGTAAGACAAACTGCCGAAAAATGTCAGCCTTAGCCACGTCCCTTATTGTTCCTCCCACACATACACTGTTGAGATTGATATACACATAGCTTTATCCTTTCGCTTGAATATTTTTCTGCAATATCTTTATTTCATCTTTGTATGCGCGAAAGAAGAATGTGGATGCCACGCCCAATATATATTCTACTAGCTTTCAATAACATAAATTCGCTTAGCGCAATGGAGGACAAAACGATGGAAAATTTAAAATTCGTAGATGTACGAACGAGTATGAGTACTAGGCGTCACTAAGCATCGTCACCCATATCTATTTTACAGTTTGAATCATAAAGGCGAAGATTCGGTGGGTCAACAAATTAGCTGTACAAAAACCATTATTCACACGCAGAGGAAATGTGTGGTTACTATCTGGTCACGGCAATAATATGTTGTATGCAATATAAGTATGATTGTCGCTACCATATTATTGTGTTAGGAATTTCTTTTCGCCCATAGTATGATTGCGGCAATATTCAAATTGTTGAAATGTAAGAATAGTATTATTGCTGAACTTAAAAATAAAAAATATGGTTGTGGCAACAATATAAATATGGTTGGAGAGACAAAAATATTGATTCTATTTGTTTTATTGTAACAATGATGTACTTAAACTTTTGTACCCAGCTACTCAACATTTTCACAAGCAATTTGTGGAGAAAAAATATGAATGGTTTTTAAAAAACTCTTCACTTTTCACCCTACCATCGCATAATTTAATTTCGCAATAAACAAAGTCTGTAGATTTTGCAATTTGTTGTCTTTACATTGAATAATCGGATGTGGTGTGTTTTTCTCTCGCTTTCTCTCTCTCTTTCTCTCTCTTGTTACATATTTTTATTCCGAAGTTTTTCATTTGTATTTATGTGAATGCGAGTAATTATTCAAAATTTACATTTGAATTATAGTCGGAATCACATAAAACTACAGAAAATCCTTACAGAACACATGCGCAGTTAAGGCATTAAAAACATTCATTATGCGTATGTCCTTGTTAAAATGCTATCTCTTTTTCTGGGATGTTGCATAAATAACGATAACATTTGCCTCATTTAAATTACAATTAAAATATTTGGCAATGGCTGTCATGAGATGATGAACTGTCTGCAAAAGGCAAACAAGAAGCGGAGATGTAACGCAAGTACAGCTCTGCCACAGTAGATGACCAGAGGATGATGTTTTTTTTTTAAAAAAAAATAATTTTGTCGTAGTATATTTAACCTGTATGGGAAGCGATAAGACTAAATATTTGTTGGATAACGAATTTCTGATGGTGTTTAAACATTTTTGAACTATTTATGACTGTACTGCAGTGGTGTGTTAGTCGGTGTGCGTGACTACCACACTTGTAGGCAAGGTTCAAAGCCAGGTGGAACATCTGACATTTATTAGCGCCGATTTTTAAGCAGCGTAAATAACGTTGAGCTTGCGAGTAATACATTACACTCTAAATCATAAAATGCATCGCTGAATTAGCCGCAGACGGCTTATAACAGAAGCGAGTTATGGTCGAGATGACATAGTCCATGTTGTCCAAAATGCATGTTAAGGGAAAAGTTTGTCTAACAATGAACCTATATTTCTTTTAGACCACGAAATGATCGGGGTGGGCGTGTTACCTCTACACACAGACAACAGATTCGATGCCACAGCCGAATTTTTAGCCAACCGAATGATTTAGGTTATGTTTCCATAAGTGCAACCAAATGTTAATTAATGCACTGAAATGTTCAGTAAATGGAAATAAATATATCGACAAAGCGACAAAGTAGAAGCCTAAAAATAATGAAATGATATTTTAATTTAAAAAAAATAATAATATAAGTATAATGGGTGATCCAAGTAGAGATACTTTTTGCAATAGCCTTTTTTTGACAGTTCAGTATGTTTAGTATTGTTTGCCATTTCATCATGAAAAGACTTACGCCTAAACAACCTTTACAAATCGTTCAACTTTATTATGAAAGTTCGCGTTCTGTGAGGAATGTGTTTCGTGCACTTCGTTCAACTTATGGTCAACATAATCGGCCAACATTTCTGGCTCAATGGGTATGTAAACAAGCAAAATTGTCACATTTGGGACGAAGAGCAACCAGAAGAGGTTCAAGAGCTGCCACTTCATCCAGAAAAAAACAACGGTTTGGTGTGGTTTGTGGGCGGGTGGAATCATCTTCAAAAATGATGCCGGTGAGAACGTAACGTCAATAGCCACCGTTATCATGCCATGATAACCGACTATTTAATGCCTGAAAATGAAGATCGTGTTCTCGGCGAAATTTGGTTTCAACAAGACAACGCCACTTCCCACACATCGCATCAATCAATGGATTTATTAAGAGAACACTTCTGTGAGCACATAATTTCACGTTTTGAGCCGGTCGATTGGCAACCAAGGTCGTGCGATATCACACCGTTAGACTTTTTGTCATGGGGATATGTAAAGTCTTAAGTTTATGCGGACAAACCCGCTTCGATTCAAGCCTTGGAGCAAAGCATCACGCGTGTCATTCGCCAGTTACCAGTCGAAATGCTCGAACGAGTCATCGAAAATTGGACTCCACGCATGGACCATCTGAGACGTAGCCGCGGCCAACATTTGATAGGCATAATCTTCAAAAAATAAATGCCAAGGAATGTTCTTTCAAATAAATGGTAATAAACATTCCCCATTCAATTTGAATTTTCTGTGTTGTTTTATTTAAAAAAGTAGGGGACCTCTAAATGGAACACCTAATATAATGTAACAGGTTTTGAGACTTCAATTAAAGACTTAAAATTAAAAAAAAAAACAATCCATCCGATACTAAAGCGAAAAAAGGGTACGTTTTTGGGCCGTTTTAGCCCATGCGCACATCCCTAATACATATTACGCAAAACTACAAAATTACCCTATATTTGAATTCATAGCATAATTTGCTTTAATTTAAGTTTCTAAATGTCCATATTAACGCTTGGTTTGGGCCAGCGGGACGTTTTTTGGCCACATAAATCAATAGGTCCAGCAAATTTGCCCCTTTTGAGGTGTTTAGTGCGACCCCAGTTACATTGCACATCTAAACCCATTGTCCTTCTTAAAAAAAATATGATTTGTTAAGCAAATACTTAAAAAAAAATTTTTAGCCGAGCTACTTTTAGTCCCTTAACGGGAAACGTTTTTCCGCTCGGGCCGATTTCGTTCATTTACAATGCCAAACAGCTTTTGAACTTAAGCCATCATCATGCAAAAGTTCAGGATCAGTTCAGGCTAGAGCGTAATAGAATTTTACGACGATCATATATATACATATACGAGGGTAGCTATATATATTTCTGGCCTAGGCAACACTAAGTGGCGCCATCTGACATTACCATTGGAAGGATTGACATTTTTCAGCATAAACATACTCAGAACGTTTTGACATACGACGCTAATGGTGATTGGTGTCGATCCTACTACAAATGCCGATGCGTTTAAAACCTATTTGAAGGAAACTTTCTCACCGTTTGACTTCTGAAACGCCGCCGAGACCAACAAAATGTAAGATTTCCTAGTTGGGCCATGTCAAATGTACAGGCCAATTAAACCCTTAAGCCTTAAAGAAATTGTAAAGGAAATTAGTAAGCTGAACTGCAAGAAGTCACCTGGGCATGATAAAATTGATGCCAAAATAATTAAGTCCTTGCCAAAGAAAGGACTTATTTTTCTTTCATTTTTATATAATTCTGTTATGAGACTATCCCATTTTCGTTCTAAATGGAAATCTGCCAAAATTATAATTAATTCCTATTCTTGAAGCTCTGAAAATAATGCGCGATCATCAGTTTGGATTTCGGCAGAGACATGGGATGCCCGAACAATGCCACAGAGTCGTTAAGACAATACTAGATGCACTGGAAAAAAACAATATTGTTCGGCAGTATTTCAGGCAAGCTTTTGACAGAGTCTAGCATAGTGGCTTACTATACAAGCTACAGATTGTGTAACCTTCCCGCTATTACCTTCTTTTTAAGTCGTATCTACATGATAGATGCTTTTACGTCAGCATTAACGACGAGGACTCGGAAAAATGTATGATGAAATCAGGTGCTCCCCAGGGTAGTGTAATGGGTCCCGTATTATACTCAATTTTTACATCCGACATGCCAACAACAACTGACGTAATTATTACAACGTATGCCGATGATACGTCAATTTTAGGAACACACCTCAATCCAGCGCAGGATTCTAATGCAGTTCAAAGGCAGCTTGATTCAATTCAAAACTGGTTAAATAAATGTAACGTTAAAGTAAACACAGACAAATCAACTCATGTCACGTACACTTTAAGAAAGGAAAATTGCCCACCGTTAATGTTAAATGGATCTAACATTCCCATAGCTGAAAGCGTAAAATACCTTGGCCTTCACATTGATAGAAGATTGATATGGAAAGAGCATATCAAATTTAAACGCCACCAACTAAATATAAAGACGAAGAGAATGCATTGGCTACTAGGATCCAAGTCAAAACTTAGACTTGAGAATAAAGTAATACTATACAAAACAATACTGAACCAGTGTGGACCTACTGTTTAGAGCTATGGGGAACTGCTAGTAATTCCAATATAGAAATATTGCAGAGATACCGAAATAAAACACGCATGGTTTATAAGAAATGATAATATATATATATATATATATATATATATATATATATATATATAGGGTGAACCAAAAGTCACGCCTGCGTGTAAAAATTGAATAACTTTTTTGTTTATTAATATTTTTTATTTATTTCAGATTTTATTCATGGATTCGTGTTACACCACCATGCAAAATTTAACGACTGAGCAACAGTATGGTGTGGAGTGACATCAGAAAGAGTTATAGGGCCCTACTTCTTTGAGGATGAAGTTGGTAATACAGTAACGGTGAATGGGGACAGATATCGCGCTATGCTTAATAATTTTGTACGCCCTGAGGCAGCCAACAAGTGCTTTCAGCAGGATGGAGCAATAGCACACACGGCCCGTGCCACAATGACGCTTTTAAATGAAATTTTTAATGACCGAATTATCTCAAAAAAAATTCAGAATTTAATTGGCCAGCACGTTCACCGGATTTAACTGCCCCTGATTATTTTCTATGGGGTTATCTCAAAGAACGAGTGTATGTAAACAAGCCTCAAACTATAGAGCAGCTAAAGAACAACATTGAAGCTGAGATCAGGGCAATAGAGCCTGAAACCTTGCGTGCAGTTATGCAAAACGCCTGTTTAATGGGGACGCCTGTTTGTGCATCGATGAAAATGGTGGTCATCTCTCTGACATTATTTTTCATAATTAAAATTTAGGTCATACAAAGATAATATTATATTTAAAAAAAAAATCAATAAAAAATAATAATAAACAAAAAAGTTATTCAATTTTTACACGCAGGCGTGACTTTTGGTCCACCCTGTATATATATATATATACATAAAGATCTCAATATGCCTACTATCAAAGATGAATTAAAAAAGCGTAGCGCTAACTATCTCGATAGATTAAGCAATCATTGTAGTATATAAGCCATTAGTCTATTAGATGGTAGCGATGAATTGAGAAGATTAAAAAGGTTAACACATTTTAGATCTCCCTTTTTAACATATACTTAAGATAACCATAGAATGAGCTATTACGTCATCAATATAAATCTCAAAACAGAAATACTCGTACTGCGTACTTGTTAAGTTTATTGTAACTTAACTTTATGTTACTCTTAAGTATAATAGTAAATTTGCTTATTATTTCCTCTGTAATTAGATAGCAAATAAATAGAATAAGAAAAAAAAATTTCGACGTGGATTATCACGACAGGAGTGCATCGATGAACTTCAACCTTTTTTATGGCGATGAAGCACCTTCCTATAGCACTGTGAAAAACTGGATTAAAGTCGAAGATCGTGAAAACTGGATTAAAGTCGAAGATCGTGAAGGTCGTCCAAAAACGGCCGTTGTGCCAGAGAACATTGATGCCGTGCGTGAACTGAAAATGCAAGATCGTCATGTGACATACCGTGAGATAGAGGCCTCCTTGGGCATTTCTTCCATCAGCGTACATTCGATGTTGCATATACACCTGGCCGTAGAAAAGGTTTGCTCTCGTTGGATCCCGCACAATTTGACAATCGCTCAAAAAAGCCTCCTGTCCACTGGTGCAAAGAAATTTTGAAAAAATACAATCGCGGTGCTTCACAAGACGTTTATAAGATCGTCACAGGTGACGAATCATGGATCCATGCGTATAAGCCCGAATCAAATCAGCAATCGACCGTGTGGTTCGTCGAAGACAAGCCAAATCCAACAAAAGTTGTTCGTGAAGCAAACATCGAAGCAAATGGTCGCCTGTTTCTTTGGCAAAACTGGTCATGTGGCGACTGTTCCGCTTGAGCAACGTAGGATGATGAATTTTGAGTGGTACACCACAATTTGTTTGCCTGAAGTCTTCGGAGAAATTCGAAAAACGAACAAGAGAAGACAAATCATTGTGCACCATGGCAGTGCGAGCTCTCACACATCAGCTCAAACCAGCTCCTTTTTGACCGGTCAAAACGTCGAATTGATGGGTCATCCGCCGTACATCCCTGACTTGGCATCCAATGCCTTCTTTTTATTCGCACACATCAAGAAAAAAATGCGTGGTCAACGATTTTCGTCGCCAGGAGAAGCTGTTGAAACGTTCAAAAACCATGTTTTGGAGGTGTCTCGATCGGAGTGGAAAAAGTGCTTCGACAATTGGTTTGAGCAAAACTGTAAAAATCATGCTGGAGAATACTTTGAAAAGCAATAGAACCATTTTTGATAATAAATACGAGTATTCGAATTTTCATAATTAGGCCAGAAATATATATAGCAGCCCTATGGCCATCATCACGCAAAAGTATAATATAATTTTCTCCAAATGTTGGCCTAACTACGCCTCGGGGTGTCCATTCAAAGGGTCCAATTTTGGATGACCCCTTCGAGAATTTCGACCGGTATAGCGTTAGTGACTCACGTAATGTTTGCTGCTAAAACCTGAGCCGTAACTGGTTTTTCAGCATAGACTTTGGACTTTGCGTAGTCCTAAAGAAAAATGTCTAAAGGTGTGATATCACACGATCTAGGCGGCCAAGTCATTTGTCCAAAACGTGAATGTAGCTGCTCTTAGATATGACCTCTCAATAGATCCACTGTTTGAGCAGCTGTATGGCAAGTGGAACCGTCCTGTTGAAAACAAATGTCGTCAAGACTCAATTTCAGGTAGCTAAAAGTCGGATATCATGGCGCGTTAGCGAGCACCATTCACGTATATGTACCGGCCATCATAATTTCTAAAAATATATGGACTGATGATTCCACCACCCCGTAGACCTCACCAAACAGTGGTTTTCTCTGGGTATAATGGCATCTCTTGAACCTCTTCTGGTTGCTCTTCAGCCCAAATGTGGCAAATTTCGTTTATTGACGTTGCCGTTGAGCCAGGGATAGGCCTCATCACTGAACAAAATTTTGGTCAAATCAGCGGATCTTTTTATTCTCATTTCCATAATTCAGTTGCACAATTTGGAAACGTTATTGCGGTGTAAGTCTTTTCATCATGAAATGGCAAACAATACTTAACACATCTAATGCGTAATCTGTGAAAAAAACCTATTGAAAAAATACCGCTAGATTGGTCACCGGTTAAAATTGTGCAAATTTTGTTCCGCTTGGCTAATTTCTTTTCCGATGATATGAATTTCAGAGAAACCTTGAAATTTCGTCCATTTCTTTTATTAATTGTTTTTAAATTTTATTTTGACAATTAAATTATTTTTAAGATACACCTGCTTTTGGATTTTAGAGCGAAATAATTTGTTGTCATCATAGGTTATTGGATGCATCGAAACGTTCTATGCAAACGTATTATTTGGTACAACAGGCGTTCCTGACATTCTATAATTTGAACTTCATTCGGTTAATGTGACCTAATAATATGTTCCCTGTTCCATATTGTTGGCATCACAGTCATCTTATGTTACGTTTAACCAAATTTCCCTTATGTTTATTAACAGTTGACCTCACTATCTTCTCGTCTAACTGAAATTTTGTTGTTCGAGCCGATTTCGAACTTACTTTATCTCTGTGTGTGTATAACATTTCATCATACAAAATCTAAAATCGACTTATCTATTGCACTGACAATGCTACTTTTCTAGTTGGTCCATCACAGAATAGGAGCCCCCTTTGTATCATAACCCACATACATGGATGTAAACCTAGCAAATGCAGACAACCTCAGGAGTGGTAACGACTTGATTCCTTCAGAAACTGGTAGTACGAGTACGGATGAGAATTCTAACGGAAATTTAAAAATTGCACTGACAGAGATTTAGGGAAAATGCATGGGTATTTTTCAATGCCAGATTTACATTGGGGAAATTATATGGTAACAAAGTTCACGAATTATAAAACTAGGGCTCTCTGGAAGTTCAATATCAGTACTGTCGTCGGGGGTTTGGGCGGACTAAAGGCATCGCGGAGACCTGGCTAATTTCTTCGAATAGTTTAATAAGTAATTCTGAATAAATGCAAGGTCGGGCTTTGCGAAAGTTTGCTGTGGAACTACACTGACAAAATTATGTTTATGTATTTTAATATTTCATACAAATTATGATATTTGTCTAATTTTTTCAGCCAAAAAAACTTTTCATTAAAAATATGAAAAAAAAATTACAAATTACGACGTCGGTTTGATGATAAAAATTCGTGATTGTAATAATTTTGGTGAAAGAATTTCTTTCAAAATGTTTAAATAAGTTATACGTTTATTGAAGTAGTTTTATGTTTTAATATTACTTATTTTTCATCAAACTGTCACATATTTTTTAAGCCAATTTTTATAACAATTGTGCATAATGAACATGAAATTATTTCATACATTTTGTGTAATTATTTCAAAAAAATCGTGAAAGTTTTACATTATCTATATACAAAATTTTCACGAAAACTACGAAACTTTTTCTGAAAATAGTTTTCGTTCTGTTAACATTTATTCGGCCTTTTATAACTATTATGACCTGAGAAGATTTTATTCTTGTTCGAGAAAAAATTGTGAAATGTATTGGTTGTGGTTGCTATGCTGAGCGTAAAGCGGCTTTTAAATCCACCAAGGTTTTGCTTCAGCAGTCTTTTGCGGCGATTACATTGGCCACAAATCGAATGACTTTTACAGTAGTCAAATTAAAAAAGTTGAGAATTTTTCTTTTACATATTTGCACAATCACACAATTATGTTCTTAAAATAAGAATTATTTCATACAAAATTAGAATATTTTCGTAAAACATATGAAGCATTAATTACGTAATGTCTACAAAACCTACGAAATTTATAATAAATGTTCCTTTAGATTCGTAAATTCTTAAAAATCTGTTTACAAAATACGCGAAATGTATGAACCACTTCGGCAAAAATAAGAGGAATGTTAAAAAAAAATAAGAAGTATGTTTCGTAAATAGTACGAACATGATAATTAAAGTGTACGAGTATACGAGACAAACGTACTTCAGAAAGCGCGCACATATAAAGTACACTAGACGTGCGAACATACGAACCCAGCATAGATACTACGAAATGCACATGAAATAAAGCAGTCACTTAAGTGACCAAAAAAGAAAGTACTCTAGAAGGTAATTGCAAACATGGGAGCGGCGCCTGGAGATCTGCGTACATGCATCAGGCGAGCTCTTCGCCGCGCAAAATGACTTGACGCAACTAGTGAATGAACCGACACATATTCCGTGTGTAGAAGGGCACCATCACAATATTCTTGACCTTTACTTAACTTCACACCCTGAAAAGTACGAAGTTAATGTCCTTCCACCTCTTGGTAATTCTGATCACTGCATTGTTTCAGCATCCTTTTCGTATTCTGCCCTTCGTGTCACTTCGATACCAGCCCCAAAGCGAACAGTTTTTATCTACGAAAAGGCACGTTGGGCTGAGCTCAACCACTTTTTTCAGCATTTTAATTGGAAACTGTGCTTTCTCGACAACGACGTAAATGCTGCTGCTGAAATGATCCAAAATATAATTTTATTTGGAATGAAGACATTTATTCCAAATAAAGTTATGTCGGCTAAACCAGCCAAAAACGGTTGGTTTAACCAGGCATGCAGGGATGCTGTCAGATCTAAAGAGGAGGCGTTCAGAAATTGGCGCCTGAACAAAAACGCCAATACTGAACTGCTGCGGAAACAGGCAAGAACTTCGTGTGCCAGAGTGCTTAGGCGTGAAAAATTTCTACACGAACAACGTCTACGCACAAAGGTTCTTGCTTCCCCCAGGGGAAGTAAGAGCTTTCGGTAGTTTGTAAGAAGAGTAAAGGATAATTCATCATCTATCCCAACTCTTGTTAAAGACGATCAGGCATCACTGACCCGGTTGATAAAGCTAACCTATTGGCTGCAATGTTCGCAGGAAATTCTTCCTTGCCGGAAAGCAATCAACCACTCCCCGTGATCGAAAACGTATCTAGTCCCATGCCTCAGATATTTTTTCGAACACGTGGGGTTAAAAGGGTTCTTGCGAATCTCGACGTAAATAAGTCCCCGGGCCCGGATGGTATTTCGGCACTTGTCCTGTGTAAGTGCTCCTCGACGCTCGCCCGTCCATTGCGCAACCTCTTTAACCTTGCTTATCGTGCGGGAGTCTTCCCAGCGTGTTGGAAGGTTGCGAACGTCCAACCCATCCCTAAAAAGGGTGAAGCTAATAATCCTGCAAATTATCGGCCAATCGCGACATGGTTAACCACCATCTTGTGAGGTATCTAGAGTCCAACTGCTTGCTTAGTGATCGACAGTATGGCTTCCGTAGAAATCGCTCTACGGGAGACCTGATGGCTTTCTTGACGGAGCGCTGGAGTCGGTCTATCCACCAGTTTGGTGAGAGTAAGGTTGTGGCTCTGGATATCTCCAAGGCCTTTGATAGAGTCTGGCACGGTGCACTCTTGTCAAAGCTGATGGCTTTTGGCGTCGGTGATACTTTCGCTCGTTTTATATCGAGCTTTCTTAGAGATCGCACTATAAGAGTTGTTGTAGATGGGTTCTCATCCAACAAACATAGGCTTACTGCAGGAGTACCACAGGGCTCTGTCCTTTCTCCCTCTTTATTTTTAATTTTCATTGATGATCTGTTGGGTCAGACCGTGAATCCAATCTACTCCTTTGCGGATGACAGTAACCTATGTCATTCATATTCATTCGACCGTAGGCCGAGTCTTCAAGATATTGAAGACAAAAGGCGAATTATGGATGAGACACTTGGCCGGGATGTACTGGCCATTTCCGAATGGGGTCGAGTGAATAGAGTAGATTTTAATGCGCGTAAGACACAGTGCTGCTTGTTGTCTCACAAGCGATTCGCTGACCCAACAATATCGTCAATTTCTATCGATGGTACGGATATTGAACAATCAGAAGCTCTTGATGATCTGGGCATGAAAATACAATGTGACGCTCGTTGGGCGAGACATGTATTCGAAGTGTCGAAATAAGCACTCAAGTGCATAGGCTTTTTAAAGCGGTGCAAGAAATATTTCACTCCTTCTGATCTTTTCAATATCTATACAACTTACATCAGGCCGAAGATGGACTACAACTCCCATATATGGGCAGGTGCTCCAAAATCATCCTTGGAGCTACTTGACCGTGTTCAAAGGAGAGCGATGGTGCTGATAGGTGACAGTAGGGTATACAACTCTATTTTTTCCCTTGAGCATCGTCGGAATGTGGGTTGCGTGACGCTGTTCTATCGTTACTTTCATGGTGTGTGTTCATCAGACATTCGTCGCCTTATTCCTGAAGTGAGGATGTTTGGCAGGGATACGCGACTTTCTAGGAATGCACACCCGTTTGTTATCGATTGGCCAGTTGACCGCACTATACACTACAGATCAAATTCGTTTTTCGCTCGTACAGTCCGTATGTGGAATCGACTTCCGGCAAATGTGTTTCCCACTAATTGCGACATCCACAAGTTCAAGACAAGTGTCAATAAACTTTATTACCTCTTTCCCCCCTCCGATCCTTCACTTTCCACTTGCCAACGCAATGCACCGCATGTATAGGGGGCATCCCCTGAGTGTTGGTTATTTAAAAAAATAAAGAAACAGGGCGAAAATCTAAAAACAGATTCGTTGACACAACCAAATTATTTTGCCAACCGAATGATTGCCGTTGCAACAACTTTAAAGTTTCCATCGGTACAACTGCAATCATTAATTGCACAGTTATTGTCAGTAACTAAAACAGAAAAAATTGGTTTCGTTTCTTGATGAAAGAGTGGAAATAATGTGGAAAGATTTTTACACTGAAACTTGGATTTTTTATGAATAGTCGAACATTTTTTTCCCTTATTATTAATTGTTTGTTATACTCGCCAATAATTGGTTACCGCAACATACATTCTGCAAAACTGTTGGTTGTCACAGCCACCAGTTGTGACAACAGAATATTTTTGCACATTTCATTATTACAACCACAACTTCCCACAAAATTGTATCTCATATCTAACTAAGAAGCCGGTCGCCATATCTGGCGTATGAGCAATATACACCTTCTGGTGTCATCACTCATACGTTCTAGCGGCTAATTGTATCAAGCTGCTTACGTATGTACATTTGACCGTAAAACATTGTACACTTTCGAATAAAAAAAATTATTGCAAGGCAGTTACGTACAAAAACTTTTGCCGAATGTAGGTGTCGCGCTTTTACATTTTTCGTTACATCTTCTGCATTTACAGTTGGCTCTTAAAGTGCCAACTGTTTTTGTCTTGGGAAGACTTATTTTTCTGCATAAGAATTTATTAACAGCAAGTATCCTCTTCTAGTACTGACCCATTATATCCACCTCCACAGAAGGTTGAGGCTGTGACGCCAGAATTGGAAAGATGGGAGGTCAGCCAGAGCATGGCTTCAGTTCGATCTCGCAGGTCCCCTGGTATGGACGGTTTGACTGGAGAGATGTGTAAAAACATCTCGAAGGTCATTCCTGAGTACTTGGAGGCCTTGCTTGGGAAATGAGCACAGGAGGGTACGTTTCCAAGCGTTTGGAAGACTGCCAGGGTCGTAGTCCTCCTGAAGTCGCCTGATAGAGTGCGGAACAATCCTCGCTCCTATCGGGGGATCAGTCTCCTCCCGGTGCTTGGTAAAGTGCTGGAGAGGATTATGGTCACCAGACTTCGGGAGAGGTTGAATGAGACTGAATGCGAATGGCAGTTTGGATTCAAGCGAGGTCGGAGTGTATGTAAAGGAGAGTGTTAGGGCGTCGTCGGCTAAATACGTTCTAGGGTTTTTTTTTACTGTAAGGGTGCCTTTGATTATCTGAGATGGACCAGTGTCCTTGCTCGGCTGAGGAAGGTAGGCTGCCAGGAAATTGAACTCTGGAAGAGTTACTTTTCTGGCAGAAGGGCGTGTGCGGTTGGTGCTTCCGATCACGTTTGGATCGATGTTGTCCGGGGTTGTTCGCAGGGTTCCATCTGTGGTCCATTTATTTGGAACCTCATGATGGACCCGTTGTTGCGGCAACTCAGTCTAGAGTGTAAGGTGTGTGCCTATGCCGATGACTTACTCATCCTGGTTGAATCCCAGTCTCGTTCTGCCGTGGAATAGCTGGGCTCCAGGATGATGGACATGATAAGTGCTTGGGGTTCGCGAGTTGGTGTCGAGGTGGCAAGGGACAAGTCTGTGGCAATGTTGCTGAAAGGCGCAATGTCACAGAACCGGCATCCCATTGTTAGGTTAGATGGAGTGGGCCTTTCGTACAAGACGCAAGTCAAGTACTTGGGCATAACGATGGGAGAAAGGATGAGTTTTCTACCTCATCTTGTCTGCTTGCCGAAGAAGTTAACCAGCGTGGTGGGGCAGGTACGTAGGATTCTAAGGACAGATCGCCGAGGGGCGATACTCTCCACCGCAAAGCGCTTCTGCGTGAGTGTGTCACATCTAGATGGCAGTCTAGATGGGATGCCAGCGAGACCGGTTCGGTGACGTAAAGGTTTATTCGGGATGTTAGATTTGTCGCGAGTAACCCGGATTTTGGTTTCGGCCTTTATCTGGGTTTCTTGCTGACCGGGCACGGCTCTCTTAATGCTTTCTTGCATAAGAGAGCCTTGAGCGATAGTCAGGCATGCAGTTGCGGGGCCCCAGTCGAGGACTGGCTGCATGTTCTGTGCGAATGCCCTCTCTATGAGGACATACGTGAGCTGGACGCCATGGGCGTTGTTTTCTCTGACGGTCAGTGGGGTGCTCTCCACTAGCGCATGTCAAGCTAGGATTAGTCAGTTCGCCTGTCACGCATTCTCTAGGCGCCGTGATGTTGTTGTTTAGTGTCGTGTCCGCTGTAACCGGCGGTCGTTCCTCTTGACCTGACGCTTGCTGCTACGGGGGGCTACCAGTCCCCTAGTTATATGGGACTGAAACTGGGAGTAACTTTGGTTACGGAACCTGACACGAGTTATTCTGGTACCACGGGTGACTGGGGCTTATGGGGTTTTCTCAAGACTCCACCCAGTCATTATAGGCCCTCGGGCCTTGTTGGGGGTACGGTCGGGCCTAGCCTTAAGACATGGGTGCCGTTCACCGTCGTCGAGCGGAAGAGGTAGAGATAGACCTCGCTCTGAGCGGGGAGGAAACCATGTCCATGTACAGCATGGTTTTAGACCGTAACATCTATATGTGGACACTTGTGTCTGCATATATGCTATCTCATAATCGTGCCTTTAACAGTCGGTGACCAGTCCCGCGATGTATGGCTCGCAATCTGGTAGTAGCTCGGCTACGAGGTCTGACCGGAGACTAAAGTCTGGTACCACGGGTAGTCAGGAGCCCACAGAACTGTTGTTCTGGCCAGACTAGTTGGTGCGGCCCTTCGGGGAGTATCGTGGTGGCTGTGGTTTAAATACAAATCGCGGGGAGAGCTTCGGCTCGGTGTGGAGTTGCATTGCAACCGGGTGCTGTGACCCATAGAACAGCAGAGGTGTTATATAGGCCTCGGCCCCTGACCAAGGGGAAGTTGTGTCCATGTAACACGCTTCGAATTGGTACCGGCGGGATTGGCCTTAAGGGGCGCTGGCCGTCGCTTGGTAATGGCTCCAGTGCGATGGCGCACCATGGTTGAAGCTATCACAGCGAGAATCATGTAAAACACTCGGACGCTGACCCATTATATCTCAGTTATCACTACCCTAACAGTCCACCATGATATCAGAATATTAAAGCTTGCATAAAAATATGACACTCTATCTAAGGGAGTATGGCGATTAATCTAGCAGACCAATTTTTAAAAATGACTTAGTAGGTTTAGAAGGCTTAGGTTGTCTTTTTCAGTTGCTTGTTGTTTCTTCGATGTCAACATCCCGGTGTAAAGGTTTATATCCAATTTTAATGATTTTAAAGTGATTGACCTCAAATACCCTCTTTTGGTACTTACCCGTCATAACTCAGTTGCTACTACCCTAATGTACCACCCTTATATCAGAAAATGGAAGCTCGCAAAATCTCACTGAACTCTTGCCCAAAAGTATGTTTATAAATCCAGCAGAACAATTTTTAAAAATGTTTTTGTTTATTTTGTCGGAATAGTTTATGTAATTTTAAGTTCATCGTTGACGGTGCAGACAGATATTGAAAAAAACTGAGACAAAAACACACATGTACGAGTATTACACTTTAGGATTCGAGTGAAAATGCAGAAGGTATAATGAAAAAGCGCGACGCCTACGTTCGGCAAAAAAAATATAAAAACAGCCTTGCAAAAATAAGAAAGTGTGCTTCGAACTTTTTATTGAGGAACGGTCTAGTGTACGTTCTTTGATTGTAATGAATATTTTTATTCAAATATGCGAATTTCTGCATTATATTAAACATTCGTTTTATCATTTCGCCTTGGCTTAAACCAATTCTGAAATATTTGCATTCGCACAAAATATTTCAAAACTCGCTTTCTCACTAAAAAAAAATAAGAAACTTGATTGAATGGCTAAAGGGCAGCGAAGTTTATTTTTCTTAATTATTTACAGGCTTTACTAAATTTTAAATACTCGTATTGAATATTTCGAAATACATAAGTCAATAGTTTCGTAAGAACTACAAATTTTAGGAATTATACAGCAAAAATGATTGTTTTCTTAAGCCTGCTACTAGAATCAACTTTTCATGTAACTGAATTTATGTGAATTATATTTTAAATATTTATGTTTTTCGTTAAAATAAATATTTTGAGCCATATTCAAAACAATTTGCGGAAAGTTTAAATATTAAGTTTTTTTTATAAAATTGTTCTTTGGACTTATTTTGAGTCTCATGTTTTGAATTTAAAACACAGGCAGTCGGAAAAAATCTAAATAATTTATTTTTATTAATAAAAAGCAAAAAAATAATAACTCAATTCTGCAATTCTGAAACGTAGTTTGGAATATTTGCTCTCACATTCTTAAAAAAATTATATTTTAATTATCGCGTACGCAGAAAATATATTTCAATACTCCCATTCGTTAAACTCACTTTCGTCACCTCCCTATCCCTCGTTCATACGTCCTGTTTTTTAATCGGACAATAAACAATTTTCTCATCAATGTCCAATATGTCATACATGTAATCTGTTAACGCATATAAACGAACTTAATTGATATCTTTTATCTTCTGAAATTGCAATTTTTTGTGTGTTGCCCTGACATGGCTGTGATTTCAATGATGTCAACAGAAAATCGCTTCAAAACAAAATTGACACACAAAAGTTAAGAGGCATAAAAATCATATTAGACGAGCACGTGTTTGGAAAACGCAATGCCGCTGCCAGTGAATGGTGGCCAGAAGGAAGCAGTGTACACTCGGTTGGGAATTGTTTTTCTTTGGGAACCAGAACAAGAACAGCCAAAATCAAAATGTTTGAGAAAACTTTTTCGCACCACATGTGTTGCAACCGCGCAATGAGCCGAAAGACATTTGAAAACCAAAATATAGCCTGGCGATGATGGTGGCAATGACGTCCTCGACGGCACAGTCGATAAAGAAGGCGGTGATTTAAAATAAGCGTATGACGAATAAACACGCCAAAAGTATTCTCAAGCGTTTGTTTATACTTTTTCAACTCGCTGTTGTTATGACTGCTGGTGATTCCACAAAGAACAAGAGCTAGAATAAGAAGCAGAAGTCAATCTTGACTTTATGACAGTTAAAGAACGTGACAAATGTCAAATGTTTTCGGTTTGCTTGTGAGTGGGAGTGTGTGTGCATGTTACTTGTATTGTGTGCCATTCAGTTCACAGAACAAATGTTGTGTCATACTTAAGGGCCATGTGAGCGTGTATGTGTGTGTGATAATAGTCTTCGTCATACGAACAATTGTCACAATCTCACATGGTTTGCACTGAGCCAAATACAAAACACAAAGGGTGTTTCGAAATGGGAATACAACTAAAGCTGTTGTTTATAAAGTAAGGATCAAATAAAATGGAAGCCTGAAAATATCTAGACAATTTCTTTAAAACAAAGACTTTATATCTGTGGGATTTGATCGCTTTCAAATTTAAAGTGAAATCAATCTAGAGGGGTTTTTTTATATAAAAACAATGCAAAAATCAAATCAAGCGTGGAGTTTTCGAGAGAAGATTTTATGTTTTTGCTTTTTTGAATATAATTTCCTTAAAATATTCGCTGCAACTACGCCTTAGGGTGTTCATTCTGAGGATCCAATTTTGGATGACTCGTTCGAGCATTTTGAGCAGTATGCCGTTAATGAAACGCGTAATGTTGGCCTCCCAAACTTCGAATAGTAGCTGGCTTGTCGACATAGGCCTCGGACTTTACATAGAACCAAGAAAAAAACTAAAGGTGTGATATCACACGACCTAGGCGGACAACTTACCAATCCAAATCTTGCAATTAGCTGCTCTTTGAAATGACCTTTTAATAGATCCATTTTTTGCGCAGCTGTATGGCAAGTGGCACCGTCCTGTTGAAACCAAATGTCGTCAAGATTACGGGCTTCATTTTCAAGTAGCAAAAAGTCCGATATCATGCCTCAAGAGCACCATTCACGTTCCGGCCATCATCATTTTTGAATAAATACAAACCGATAATTCCACCACCCGATAACCCCAGAAAGCCGTGATTTTTGCGGTGTGCGTCTTTTCTTGATGAAAACGCAAACAATAGTAAAACGAAAAAATAATTAAGTTTAACACGCATGAGTTGTGTTAAACTTAATTATTTTATTTTATCTGAGAAAAAACTCTTTTGAAAAAAATACCACTAGATTGATCACCCGTTTAACTTGTCACCAGGAAATATGTGTCTAAAAGCCACCCTCATGTTGTCTTACTGACTGTTGTCTTTTGGATCTCTAGATATCCTAATGAATACGAAAACCAGTAATTTGAAAGCCATGCCTTCGCTTACGATGAATTAAAGTCTTGGTCCACACTGTAAATACAGAGTATTCCCCAGTAAAATCTAATATTCGCTAAATTCAAATTAAAAATAATCTTGACTTCAAGCAACTCAAATATGATTGAATATTACATGAAGTAACTAAAATGACTAATCATTCTTAAAACTAAGAAATCTACCTGAATGAAATATTAAATTCTGCAAAAAATCGAATGCCAAAAATGATGTCGAAATTGGCCCATAATCTCAGAATCACCCATATATATTTCTGGCCTAATAATGAAAATGCGAATATTTATCATCAAAAATGTTTTTTTTGTTTTCCAAAGTATTCTCCAGCATGATTTTTACACTTTTGCATGATTTTTTCGAAGCACTTTTTCCACTTCGATTGAGACACCTATAAAACATGGTTTTCGATTGATTACGCCTTTTTACTTGATGTGAGGGGATAAAAAGAAGTCATTCGACGTTTTGGCCGGTTAAAAAGGCGCTGGTTTAAGCCAATGTGTGAGAGCTGGAATTGTCATGGTGCACAATGATTCGTCTTCTCTGGTTCGTTTTTCGAATTTCTCCAAAGCCTTCAGGAAAAAAAATTTTGTACCACTCAGAATTGACCTCCTACGTTGCTCAAGAGGAACAGTCGCCACATGACCAGTTTTGCCGAAGAAACAGGCGACCATTTGCTTCGAAGTGCTTCTTCCACGAACAACTTTCGTTGGATTTGGCTCGTCTTCGAAGACAAAGCGGTCGATTGCTGTTTTGTTTCGGGTTCATACGCAGAGATCCATGATTTGCCACCTGCGACTATCTTATAAAAGTGATTCGAAGCACCACGATCGTATTTTTTCAAAATACCTTTACACCAACCGACACGAGCCCTTTTTTGAGCAATTGTCAAATTGTGCGGGATTCAACGACAACAAACCTTTTATTGCGGCCAGGTGTTCATGCAATATCGTATGTTTGCTGGTGAAAGAAATGCCCAAGGATGCCTTTATCTAACGGTATGTCACATGACGATCTTGCATTATCAGTTCACGCACTGCATCAATGTTCTCTGGAACAACGGCCGTTTTTGGACGATCTTCACGACCTTCGTCTTTGAGCGAGCGTCGGCAACGATTGATTTCATTAAACCAGTTTTTCACAGTGCTATAGGATGGTGCTTCATCGCAATACAAAGATTTAAGTTCATTGATGCACTCTTGTTGTGATAATCCACGTCGAAACTTCTGAAAAATTATCGCACGAAAATGTTCACGAGTTAATTCCATTTTTTTGACAAATTAGTTTTTTCAAGTCACTGTAAACAACACAAATGATGGTCGTACGTCAAAACTCTCTGAGTACGTGTATGCTAAAAAATGTCAAACTTTCCAATGAAAATGTCAGATGGCGCCAGGACACACTTAGTGTTTCCTAATATATTTAGCAGCTCTCGTATGATGAGGAGTTTAGCGTAGCGACTAAAGAGAAAGAACACAGCTTACATGGCAACACTGGTGACTATGGCTACACGAGCATGATAATAATGGAACTTGAGACATATGGATAGACGCTAAGATGATGAGATCGAGTTGAACGGCAAAAGAAACGATGCCAGAAAATATTATCAACGAGACTAAAGACTCGACTACGGGCACAGCATCGTGTAGAGATGGAAATGGGATCCGATAAGAGGTAAATTATTTGACAGCATGTCTGCGTATGGGTTACCATCGAAACTTGTAACCCTTTGTAGAACGACCCTGAGTGGCAGCAAATTCTCTGTTAAAATGTGAAGTGACCTCTGAGCACCATTCATAACGATGTGTCAGACAGGATTACAGCTTATATTGTAACTTCTTTAACATCTTAACGGAGAACATCGTAGTAAACGCAAAAGTTAATTTAACGGGCTCAATTTACACTAAGTGCCTTTGCGTATGCAGACGACATTGACATTGTCGGCAAAACAGAGGGAGACGTTACTGAAGCTTTTGCATTGACTAATTTAGATTCGTCCAAGATATGTCTTATGTTAAAGAGGACAATACCTGGGCTTCTTTATGGTGCCAAAACGCGGGTTCCTTAAAAAGCAGATGAAAGTGTATTAACAGTCTCGGACAGAAAAATCCTTGGCCCCAGCTACGTAGGCAAGGAGTATATGCGTGGGACGGATTAAGGACAATATGAGATGTATCGCGACAGTAATGCTACAGTCGTACTATACAGACTATTTAGACCCAATCCTGAGTTTAGTGAACCATGGCATAATGTTGGCAATTTTCCATCGGTATCAATAGTGCACGATATTAACCGTACAGGCTGATCCCTCCTCATTTCGGAAAAAAGGACCGATGATGCCGCCAGCGGCTAACTGTCAATCGTAGAGGATATAATGGCGACTCGATAACGACTTGAGGATTGCCTCTGCCCTAAATATTGCAATTTCGTTTGTTGACTTAGTCATGTCGCTATAAATGAGCTTTATCTCTTAAACCTTTGATAAAAATGCTCTATAAACTATCGCGAACAGATTTATTTTTTTAAAGTAAATTTCCACTATTTGGAAGCGTTGTTCTGGCATTATACGATTACTGATGACTTGCCGAACCTGTACATAAATGTACGCTCAGTTTAATACTATCAGCTGTCAAACCATAAGTCTCAAAAGTTCTCGACAAGTGGACACATAAAGTTTAGCCGAGCCGAAGCTTGTATACCCTCCATCAGGGTTATGTTCCAACATGAATACGTACTCATACTTTGTTTTCCATTCGGGTGCGTTTCTTTTAGTACCTACTTCATATGTACCAACTACATTATTTTTTACGAGCATTATTTATTTACGAAATATTGCTCACTAAATTAAATTCAGTGTTAACTTGGCGGTGCCACGCCCCTTGTCTAATTTTTGTATAATATGGTCTAAAAGAATTGCCTTGTCGTTGATTTAATTCTGTTGAAATTTGCGAACGAGCGGTCTATTAGTTTGGCCATAAATGTGATATGTTAAAGGGGGCGTGGCAGCGACCACTTTTTCTCAAGGATGTTGTCCGATTCTTGTCATTATTATATCTTTCAGATATTATAGTCATATCTTTAATAATCATAGTTTATAATATATATTGATTTTAAGTTCAGGATGTTGATTTTTCCAAAGGTTGACAGAGTCCTTCTGAGGGAAAATTTTTACCTCTTGACCGATCTGGTTCATTTTCAATACCAACTGTTTAAGTCTATCAATACATGTTTCTGCAAAATTTCAGCTATCTGCTTCAATAATGCGACCTGTAGTTTGCACATACAGACGAACATACGGACGTTGCTAGGTCGTCTTAGAATTTTACGACAATTCAGAAAATATATATTTTTAATGGGGTCTCCCTCCGATCAGTATTTCGATGTGTTTGTGGAATTACGAAGTTAATATACCCTCTATCCTATGATGGATGGTATAAAAAACCCCTTATAAGCTTTTTAGGCACAGAAGTTTTGTACGACTACTGTAGTTTTGGACGAATATTGTAGTTTCGGATGATTACTGTAGTTTCGGATGATTATGGTTGTTTTGGACGACTACTGCAGTTTGGGAGACTACTGTAGTTTGGAAGACTACTGTAGTTTGGAGGACTAATATACCTTGGAGGACTAATGTACCTTGGAGGACTAATGTACCTTTGAATGACTACTGTAGTTTCGAAGACTACTGTAGTTTCGAAGACTACTGTAGTTTCGAAGACTGCTGTACTTGTGGACGACTACTGTAGTTTCGGACAACTACTGAAGTTGGGAACGACTACTGTACTTGTGGACGACTACTGTAGTTTTTGATGACTACTATAAATTTTGACGACTACTGTAGTTTTGGAGGACTAATGTACCTTTGCACGACTAATGTACCTTTGGACGAATACTGTAGTTTGAAAGACTACTGTAGTTTGGAGGACTACTGTACCTTTGTAGTTTCGGACTACAACTACTGAAGTTGTGGACGACTACTGTGCTTGTGGACGACTACTGTAGTTTTGGATGACCACTGTAATTTTGACGACTAGTGCACTTTTGGACGACTACTGTACTTCTGAACGACTACAGTACTTTAAGGTCACTACTGTAATTTTATACGATTACTTTAATTTTTTTAAGCTACTGTACTTTAGGGCGACTGCTGTAGTTTCTTGCGACTACTATAGGACGACTATTGTATTTTCGTGCGACTACTATAGTTTTGGACGACTACTGTAGTTTCGTGCGACTGCTGTAGTTTTAAAAGATCTGCACAGAATATTAAGCTTGAAATACAACATCTTCTCCAGGGGAATTGGCATTATCTATATGTGACAACCTTTATCCTAGTTAGATTTACTCAAACCCTTTAAAACTACTGGTCGTAGATCCATTGAGTATATATATTCTGAATCGTCGTAAAATTTTAAGATGATCTAGCCAGCTGAAAGAATACTGGTAGACTTTATCGGATGGTGCTGGAAATGGGCCAAATTAGTTAACTGGTAAAACTTTTCTCCTTGCAAGGACGAACCTCTGTAAAAATCAGTATATTTGTTTTATTTTAGGCGTTTTTTGCTTGTACTTATAGAACACCACTATCAACTTCGATCGTTACAAAATTTGTATAGGTGATAATTGTAAGTTACATTACGATGTAACTCTGAACTTTAAAAGACAATGTCGCTTGAACTGCTTTAGATATGACGAAGATATTTGGCAAGGATCGATACAAATCCTGTAGATAAGTGGGCCGTGTCACGACCCTTTAAAAAGTATCATTTATGTCCAAAGTATCGGACCGATCCTTATAAAATTTTAATAGAATGAAATCAAAGTAAAATCCCACAATATGTAAGCAGGTTTTTGGCGTTAAAACGATTATGATGACTAAAATACCATTATTGACAATATTGTGATAAAATTTGACAAGAAGGTGTTGCCCCGCCCATACAATCTGAAAATTTTAAGGGTATATCTTTTGAACTAATGTCGATACGCCGATATATATTTTTCTGGTCTAGACAACGCAAAGTGTTACCTGGCGCTATTTGGCACATCCATTGGAAAGCATTTACGTACTCAAAACGTTTTGACGTACGACCATCATTTGTGTTGTGGCCCCGCCCATACAATACGAAAATGTTTAAGGGTATATCTCTCGAACTAATATCGATATGCCGATAATAGTTGGTCGAGGGTCGCAAAATATATTTCTGGCCTAGGCAACAATAAGTGTTGTGTGGCGCCATATGATACTTCCATTGAAAAGCTTGACATTTTTTATCATAAACGTACTCAGAACGTTTTGACGTGCGACCATCATTTGTGTTGTTTACAGTGACTTGAAAAAATAAATGTGGCAAAAAATGGAATAAACTCGTGAACATTTTCGTGCGATAATTTTTCACAACTTTCGACGTGGATTATCGCGACTAGAGTGCATCGATAAACTTTAATCTTTGTACGGCGATGCAGCACCATCCTATAGCACTGTGAAAAACTGGTTTAATGAATTCAATCGTGCCCGACGATCGCTCAAAAACGATGGTCGTGAAGGTCGTCCAAAAACGGCCGTTGTGCCAGAGAAAATTGATGCTGTGCGCGAACTGATAATGCAAGATCGTCATATCGTGAGATAGAGGCATCCTTGAGCATTTCTTCCACCAGCATACATTCAATATTGCATGAACCTGGACGTGGATCCCGCAATTGACAATCGCTCAAAAAAAGGCTCGTGCCGATTGGTGCAAAGAAATTTTGAAAAAATACGATCGCGGTGTCTCAAAAGACGTTCGTAAGAGCGTCACAGGTGACGAATCATGGATCTATGCTTATGAGCCCGAAACAAAGCAGCAATCGCCGTTGGGTCTTCAAAGACGAGCCAAACCCAACGAAAGTTCTTTGTGGAAGAAGCACTTCGAAGCAAATGGTCGTCTGTTTCTTCGGCAAAACTGATCGACTGTTCCGCTTGAATTACGTAGGACGTTTAACTCTGAGTGTTACACAACAATTTGTTTGCCTGAAGTCTTCGGAGAAATTCAAAAAAAGAACAAGAGAATCGGAATCATTGTGCACCATGACAATGCGAGCTCTCACACATCGGCTCAAACCAGCGCCTTTTTGACCGGCCAAAGCGTCGAATTGATGGGTCATCCGCCGTACAGACTTGGCACCCAATGACCGCACATCGAGAAAACGATTTTCATCGCCATAAGATGCAGCTGAAGCGTTAAAAAAACATGTTTTGGAGTGGAAAAAGTGCTTCGACAATTGGTTTGAGCGCATGCAAAAGTGTATAAATCATGCTTGAGAATACTTTGAAAAACAATAAAACCATTTTTGATGACAAATATTCGCATTTTCATTATATAGCAGCCCTCGTAAATATATAGCCAGAAATATATATAGCAGCCCACGTATATATGATGTTGGCATCGAAAGAGACACAAATAGATAGAAAAAAGGCCGGTGCCACGCCCCTTTGTAAAATTTTCATATAGGCCCGTAGTTCGTAATGAAAGGTATAAAAGTATGCTTCGGCTCGCCTTCGTCTACTTATTCTTCCTCCAATTTGTCGTAATAAAAAGTACTCGCTTAAGCTTGAATTTAGAAATTTCGCTTTAACCGCTAAAATGAAATTATTAGCGAATGTAGCAAACATAACGTGAACCAACCTCAGAAGGTATCCACTGCTGTTGAGATCAGAGTTCGTTGGCGCGGTAGAAAAATTACCACCTTAATAAACCGAGGAATGGGCTTGTCATGTATTTTTTGTACATTTTTAACGTTTATTTCAATGGTTTCTAGAGCAGTTATATAAAAATATTCAGTGTGCCCAGGATTAAAATACTAAGTAGCCAACCCATAATTTTTTAAATATCAAACAGTTTTGAGTAAAAGTTAGTCTTAAAAATCAAGTTCGGCTTGTTTTTTAATTGTCACTTCTCAAAGCCTTGATGAGTATAAGCTAATCTTATTGCTGGGCAGAATAAATTATTTTCCATTTGCCGCCCCCTGATATTTATCACTACAAAGATAGCACACCCTATTGTCATATAAGGCGACAAAGGCATGAATTGAAGAGCTCGAAAAAGAGTCATCAAACTAACGTAATGTCACACAAACCACGACAAGTGTGAAGAATGTCTTAAGGAAAAGATGGCGGTTTGAAGGTTTTTGGCGTTTGTCAATTCATTGGACCACCACATCCTCCATCATCATCGTTGTCGTCTTCGTCGTCGTCGTCGTCGTCGTTTCCACAGCAACACAAACATTCCCGCGACACAAGTTTTATTTAAACAATTGTCATTCAGCCTGCCATGACGATAACAGCGACACAACAACGAAACGGCGCGGACAGATGAAATGTATGGAAATTTAATCAACAAATTTCTCTTTTACTCCGTTTGCATATTAATTGCTTAGTTTTGTTGCGCTTAGACTTTCTTATGTTTTCGTTATTGTTGTGGGATTCTCGTTCCTCCAGTTGCTTTCTGTTTGAATTGGATACGAGTATTCTCATTTCCGAGTTCTGTGTTCCTTTCCTTCGTTTCTTTGTTATTTATTCCCGTTGCTGTTCGTACTTTCAAAAAGAAATTAACTGATTTAATTGCTTTTGTTGCTGCTTTTTTCGCCCCATTTTCAAAAAAGACGAGTTAAGCAGATGAGTGTGAATGCGATACGATACTGGACTAGAACGATGTAAATTGAAGTGCAGAGATTGCCGAGTGGGGGAGAGAAACACAAACGAATTATTCAAATTGTTGTTAATTGTATATGTATGTGTGTTTCTATTGTAAAGCACAGTGGGACGACTGATACTGACAATGTAGTTCGCCATTAGCACAGGAGATACCACAGGCTAGCTGTAGATTCTTCAGCACTAAAAATATTCGACTGCGATTACCACGACTTTTGTTAAAAGGACCAACTGATGGTTTAATTTTATGTATTCGATCTGGCAGAAATAAAAATGTATTTTTAATTTAATTTTTATATTTAACGATTTAAAAATATTAATTCTGTTAATTAAATTTTGAATAGGTTTTTTTTTCAATATTTGAATTTTACTTTCGAATCCAATAAAGTTTGTATGTATGTGAAGTGCAAGTGAATTTTGAGATAAAGCTGAATATGATATATACTCGTAATTTAGGTGAAGTAAAGTACTTTAGAGATAATGTAACACAAAATACCTAATATCAATACTTGAAGTCTTGGCTACTGATTTGATAAAAAAAATATATACTTTAAAATCGGTCATATTTTGTAGGTTATTTTTAAAAAATGAGTGGAATAAAATTTAATATTTAATATTCAAAAATTTTCATTAAGTTTTATTAAAAAAAATTTGTTTTGAAAAAGGACGAAAAGGTCAAGTTTATCTTGAAAATATTCTGATTTTATTTTACCCGATCTATACTAAACCGATAATGTAACCAAGTTCTAAAAACATTAAATTTCATTAAAAACGGAAATTATTTAGACGACATTTTTGTGGAGCCAAAAAAAATACTTCGAAAAGGGAACTCCAATCGTAGAGGTGTTCAGTTATTCTAAAAGGTGGTTAACTTTAAAAGGCCGATTTTGAATGTAAGCCACACCTAAACGTCACGTTTTTTTCTGCATTTCATTAGATATTTCTCAATTTCTTACTAACTCAATTTGGACCGTGGAAATATACACAAGCGAGCAAGTTATCCCGGCTGTTTTTGAAAATGGGCGCTCAAATCAAAATTCACTTCGTGATTGTTTCGGTCAATTTAATCGTCCAAATGTGCGTACAATCGGAAATCGTGCAAAATTTTGAGCAAACCGGGCCAAAAGAAATGTGAAAACACCAGTGCATGCTCGTACAGCAGAAAATATTGCTGTTGTTCGCGATAGTGTGGCTGAAGAGCCGTCCACCTTAACTCGTCGTCGTGCCCAACAATTGCACCTCTCACGCTCGTCGTTGATGAACATTATTCATTAAGACTTGCATTTACACGCTTACAAGGTGCAATTGACTCAAGAACTAAAGCCTCTTGACCATTCTAAACATCATCAATGGTCAGAATGGTGGCCAGAAAGGGCAACAGTGGATGATCTGCCCTTAAAATTTAACCACCCTTTACGAAAATAAACTCCATACAATTTCACAAAAAATCCTTACCACGAAAATTCGGAAGCGAAGGAATATTAAGTACATTTTAACTTATTTCATACAATATAGAGTTGCACAATGAGAGTCGACCTATAAAAAAATAACTAGGACCAAACAGTGCCATTCTTTTAGAAATTTACTAAAATCACCTAAGTCTTTAAGTTCCAGAAGAAATTATTTACCCCCCGAGAAAGTTCGAAATAGTGTAACACGGGCTGCTATATATATTTCTGGCCTAAAAATGAAAATGCGAATATTTATCATCAAAAATGGTTTTATAGTTTTCCAAAGTATTCTCCAGCATGATTTATACACTTTTGGATGCGCTCAAACCAATTGTCAAAGCTCTTTTTCCCCTCCGATTAAGACAAAAGCATGGAACGCTTCAACCGCATCTTCTGGCGACTAAAATCGTTCACCACGCTTTATTTTCGTCATGTGCGGGAATAAAAAGAAGTCATTGGGTGCCAAGTCAGGGCTGTACGGCTGATGATCCATCCATTCGACGTTTTGGCTGGTCAAAAAGGCGCTGGTTTGATCCGATGTGTGAGAGCTCGCATTGTCATGGTGCACAATGATTCATCTTCTCTGGTTCATTTTTCGAATTTATCCGAAGGCTTCTGGCAAACAAATTGTGGTGTACCACTCAGAATTGACCGTCCTATGTTGCTCAAGCGGAACAGTCGCCACATGACCAGTTTTGCCAAAGAAACAGGCAACCATTTGCTTCGATGTTTGCTTCACGAACAACTTTTGTTGGATTTGGCTCGTCTTCGACGACCCACACGGTCGATTGCTGTTTTGTTTCGGGCTCATACGCATAGATCCATGATCCGTCACCTATGACGATCTAATACACGCCTTTTGAAACACCCCGATTTATTTTTTCAAAATTTCTTTGCACCAATCGACACGAGCCTTTTTTGGGCGATTGTCAAATTGTGCGGAATCCAACGAGAACAAAGCTTTTTTACGGCCAGGTGTTCATGCAATATCAAATGTATGCTGGTGTAAGAAATTCTCAAAGATGCCTCTATCTCACGGTATTTCACATGACGACCTTGCATTATCAGTTTACGCACGCATCAATGTTCTCTGGCACAACGGCCTTTTTTGGACAACCTCCACAACCTTCGTCTTTAAGCGAGCGTCGGCCACGACTTAATTCATTAAACCAGTTTTTTACAGTGCTTTAGGATGGTTTCATCGCCATACAAAGATTTAAGTTCATCGAAGCACTCTTGTCGTGATAATCCACATTGAAAGTTATGAAAAATGATCGCACAAAAATGTTCACGAGTTAATTTCATTTTTTTGCCAAATTGATTTTTTCAAGTCACTGTAAACAACACAAATGATGGTCGTACGTCAAACCGTTCTGAGTACGTTTATGCTAAAAACTGTCAAACTTTCCAGTGGAAATGTCAGAGATATACTGTATATAGCACCCTGTATGTTACAACAGCAAACTAAAAGGGGTTTGGTTACAACAAAAAGTTTTTGTGTTGTCACCACCAATTATTGATACCAAAGTACCATGTTCCTCATAATTGGTTAGATGTCATAATCACCCGTTTTGGCTACGAATTGTTTTACTGAATTCGGTTGCTATAACCGACTTATGGTATGTCGAACCATTTAACCGTCAATACCACGAAATGTTGGTGGTTGCAACTGAAAATATGTTTATTCTGCCCAATATTTTTAGTTCAGACTGATTTTCAACTGATCTGTCTCTGTGTGTAAATACTGGTCGCTATTATGGTCCGGTCTTGATGAAATTTGACAGAAGTAAGTAAGTTTTTGGGGCCAAGGACGGATGCTATTGCAACTGAAGAATGTCGCTTTCGAAATAGATTTAGCTTCCACGCATAATTTTAGCCGAATTTTTGCCCTTGTCGCAGTTCATAACGATCGATCAGCAAATAGCTCAGATGCATATGAGTCATAATGGTACACGGCTTGATATAGCCCCTCCCAATTTAAAATATAGGCGCTACTGTACACTTAAGTTAATGTTGATTTCGTTCAAATTTAGTACAGTAAATAACGATGGACCAATAACCAAAATTGAACAACGCATAGGCCAATTTTTTGATTAGTGCTCCTGCAAACTGTCTATAGACCCAAAAACGGCTTACAGTCAATGTTTACTTATATATATACAGATACATAACACAATCTAATGAAATAAAAACCCAGCTTATTTAAACATATGTGACGCGCAAATTAGGAAGGGACCTAAGGGAAAAAATACAGTTTTGTTCAGGAGAGCCATTTTAAAGATTTATTCAAACTTAGCAGATCTTTTTTAGTCGGCCATGGGTTGGTATTGAAAATGAACCAAGTCAGGCAAAAGAGAAAACAGTTCCCTTTTAAAGGACTATACTAGTACTATCGACCGTGGCCGACTATATTAAACACAGCACCCCTAGATGTTCAGCAAAGCCAACTAAAAATATGTGTTTGCTCGGGTGAACATATATGTGGAAGCAAAAGGTAAATTGAAAGCGATTTTCTTCAATTTCAATAGCGTTTTTCTTGGCCCAAAAAACTTACATGTCTAAAAATTCATCAAGATTAGTTGTAATATGAGGCTTCTTGAGCTTAAAACAAAAAGTCGGATGATCTTAAGAGTGGGAGCTATATAGCAATCTCAAACGATGTTCTTCAATCTCAATAGTGTTCTCCTTGGCCCTGGTAAAAAGCTTATGAACACTTATGTGGGAGCTATTTTAATTTTAACCGATTTTCTTCAATTTTATTAGCGTCCTTTCTTGGTCCAAAAAACAATATTGGGCCAAATTTCATTAAGATTGGCTGTAATACGCTGCTTCTTTAGCTAAAGACATAAAATCGGATGGACATATTTCACATTTGAGCTACAGCTTAATCTTAACTGTTTTTCTTAAGTTTCAAAAACTTTCTTCCTTGGCCCGTAAAACTTTTTTATGCTAATTTGCAGCAAGATTGGATGTAAGATGTGACTTCTGGAGCCAACAACATAAATGTCAGATAAACATACTTATATATGTGGGAGCTATGTCAAAATCTGAACCGATATTCTTCAATTTTACTAACGTCCGCCCTTGGTGTAACATTTCATCAAAATTGGATTCTATCAAGAACGGCTTCTATAGCTAAAGACATAAAATCAGATGGAAATATATGTAATGGAGCCTTATCTAAATCTGAACCGATTTCCTTTAAGTTTAATAATATCCGTCCTTGGTCCGAAGAACAAACCTGTGCCAAATTTAATCCAGATGGGACGTCATATGTTACTGCAAGAGCTTAAAACATAAAAATCGGACGAACATATGTATAGGATATGTATAAAGGGTGGTTAAATTTTAAGGACCGATTTTGATTTTGAATGAAACACAAATTATTTAAGAAATTATTGTCATTCTTTTTAGTATGATAATATTGGTATCGTTCAATTATGTATGGAACAAAATATCGGCCAAATGGCCGCCGCGACGTCGGCGGCACACCTCCATCCGATCTAATCCAAATTTTCGATTACGCTGAGGCATAATTGAGGTTTTTTGCCGTTAATGTGCCGAATTATCTCAACCTTTAGCTTTTGAATTGTTGGCTTATCGACGTACACCTTTTCTTTTAAATAACCCCAAAGAAATAAGTCGAACGGTGTTAAATTACATGATCTTGGCGGCCAATTAACATCGCCACGACTTGAGATAACACGGCCATTGAATTTGTCGCGCAAAAGACCCATTGTTTCGTTAGCTGTGTGGCACGTGGCACCATCCTGTTGAAACCATATACCGCCCACATCCATATCTTTCAATTCGGGTTATAAAAAGTTCGTTAATTACAGTAACTGCCTGACTGGCCTCATTTTTGAAAAAATACGGCCCGATGATGCCCCCAGCCCATAAACCACACGAAAAGAAAGAAACTTTCAAGGGAAAAGTGGTCTGTGCCATGCTCCCTTTTTTAAAGCTATGTAATGACCATAAATACATTCATATCCTCAGCAAATTTACACAGTATGCGAGTGTGGGCGAAAAATTTGTCATAGATTAAACTGCGTGTTTAGAGGGGCGTGGTGCCGCCGTTATCCACAATGTTTAAACAATGCGATCTTATAAGGTATAGGGTACCTTATAAAAATTCAAATCAAGTGTGGAATTTTTATTGGTTATTTGAAAGGACAATTTATGGCATTTATTTTTTGAATATAATTTCCTTCAAATGTTGGCCGCAACTACGCTTCAGGGTTTTCATTCTGAGGGTCCAATTTTGAATGACTCGTTCGAGCATTTCGACCGGTATGGCTTTAATGACTCGCGTAATGTTGGCTTCCAAAATCTGAATCGTAGCTGGTTTGTCATCATAGAGTTTGCAATTTACGTTACCCAAACTAAAAATGTCTAAAGGTGTGATATCACTCGATCTTGGCGGCCAGCTCACCTGTCCAAAACGTGAAATTATCTGTTTTTCGAAATGACCTCTCAATAGATCCAATGTTTGAGCAGCTGCATGGCAAGTGGCACCGTCCAGTTGAAACCAAGTGTCGTCAAGATTACGGGCTTCAATTTCAGGTGGCGCGATAGCGAGCACCAATCACGGTTACATTCCGGCCATCATAATTTTTGAAAAAATATGCACCAATGATTCCACCAGCTTATAAACGGCACCAAACCGTGGTTTTTTCTGGGTATAATGGCACCTCTTGAACCTCTTATTGTTGCTCTTCAGCCCAAATGCGGCAATTTTGTTTATTGACTTTGCCGTTGAGCAAGAAATGGGCCTCATCACTGAACAAAATTTTTGTTGAAAACAACGGATCTTCCCGTTTTTCACCTAACGCTCATTTCCATAATATAGTTGCCAACATTTGAAGGAAATTTTTTTCAAAAAATTAATGCCTTAAAATGTCCTTTCAAATTACTAATTGAAATTCCACACTTGATTTGAATTTTCATATATTTTTTGTTCTGAAAAAATACCTCTAGATGGATCACCTTATATTACTTCTATTTATTTTTGTAAAATCATGCAGCGGGTAGCGAAGCGCACTAGTTACGGCTAGTTGCTAAATTAATTACAAAATATCTATTGTTGAATAACAACATAACCCAGTCCTAATAAATGACTTTGGGGAAGGGATCATAACATGGTTACGGGTAAATCAATGTATAGTTGTGAAGCTCATACTATGGTTGCATGTGAGACATACTATGGCTGTGAGGGTCTTAGTTGTGTGTGAATCATACTATTTTTCTGAGGATCATAGTATGGTTGTACGTCAATTGTACTGTTGTTGTGGCGTCATAGTATGGTCGTGTGTGATTTATAGTATATTTGTGGATCATCGTACTGTTGTGAGGCAACTAATAGTATGATGCTCTTAGTATTATTCTTTGTGTGGATTCCAGTGCGACATAACCTCAAGAGCGGGACCTTTACATAAATAATGGACCAATATAGTTTAAGTTCATCAGAATTTGTTTTAAAAATATTACTTTTGTTTTTTTGTTTTGCCAACTTCGTGCTAACCCAACAACACACCACTGTATCCTGCTCTGCCGCCACTGATTTGAACCACAACATTTTGCATGATTCTTCACCCCAAATTGCTGTGTGATGGCACCAGGCACCAAACTAAACTCGTCTGGAAACTGCTACTGGAGGTGAGGTCAATTAAAAGCCAACAAAAAAGAAAAAAACAACAAAAACAGCACAGAGGAACGCAGTAAAAGGGATTCCAAGTTTTTAATCGTTTCGAAATTGGCCAACTGAACTGTACGAGTATGTCGGTTTGTGCGGCGCAGTCAGAAGAAGCGTTTCTGTTGATTTGATTAATTGCAGACATTTGGCCAACAACTTTGAACTGAACTTAAATCCAATTGTTTTATACTTTGAATGTGCCCGCGTGCTCATGTGTTCGCTGAAAGTACTTTTTGGCCATTTCAGTTGAAATTATTTGGAGCAGTACTCCCGCTCAGCTCAACCCCTAAAAACCAGTCTGCCCGCCAACATCGCGAGAATCCCTGGCAGAGCATCTCGTTAATTTTGTATTTTATGTGCCATAAAATAAACAATCTCAAGTACATTCATCCTCTTAACAAGTCAATGCCACACTCTGATGTAATTCGTTCCCAAGATGGAGAACTCACATTGGATTGATAACCCGCCAAGGCGCACACACATACACACACTCCTACCATGACAAGTGTACGACAAGTGTCCTTAGCCTTAGCTTGAGATGTGTTTCAATCTCATTAAAGGCAATCAAAATTAAATTGTGTGCTTTTCATTCTTTCCTCCAAAGAGAAACACATTCTTTTTGTATGTCAACTCGTCTTGTTGGGCGCGAAGGTCGTCAGCGGGACCTAAGGGATGCAGGGATGTGTCAGTGGTGGGGGTAATGCCATTCATTGTTCCCTCCATTGAGATTTAAATACATTTCATGTTACAAACATCCTTCAGCGTTTGGCTGTGGGAGAGCGCGGCCAGAGACAGGGCTGGGGGTCGAATGACAATACGCTTATAGCTTTTGTCTGACTCATTTCACAGTTGTTTGGTTCGATTTAGTTGAGCGTTGTCGTTTATTTTTAGTGGTTTTCTCGCTTTTCATTGAACAGACAATTATAATGATTAATTTCTAGACAAATTTAAGGCATTTGTTTGTGCTCCGCATATAAAATATGTATTTTTGTACAATTACGCAGAAGCGAACAACGTTCAAATAGAAATAAAGTGGTAGGATTGTTCGAAAGATTTGGGATCGTTGTGTACAAGGACGTGGTTAACGTTTAAACGTTTTATTTTAGAGAATATTTGGATCATTAAGCGGGTTTAAGCACTTAAATTTCTCTCCCAAACAATTTCTCAAAGAAGCTCATGCCTTATTGGGCGGTTGGTAAAGCAGTGCTTAAATTTTAGATTCAGCTATGCTGGTCAACCTAAACCATAGGCCAGAAAGTTAAGTAAAATTTAAGAAGTCCTAAGAACATAAATTGAATGAAAACAACGACCACTATAGACCAACTTTATACGGATGCGTGAATGCCAAATTGAATCAAGTTCTGACATAATGCATACAAGGTGATCATTCACGATTGGACAAATTTCACAAAATTACCTAAACGCAAAAAAAAACTTCAATTATTCTTCCAGTGACCAGTTCGTTTTGTCTTTCTTGGTCACAATCGTATGGTCCAAACTTAAAGGAGTTACCAGCAACCCAGGCTTAGCGATGCAAAGCAGCGGCTTCAAGGACCTCTGGGCTTTGTTTACGTAGTTTTGGAAAGGTAAGAGGCTGGGCTCTCTTTTAAATACATAAATTCATTTATTGATTCATAGTTTTTACAAACTGTTCTACCATTATACTTAATAAATTTCAAAGAGTTTAAGTTAATTCCTTTTTCTGCTTAACCGTCCGGCGGGTGAGAAGGTCCCTGGGGACCTTTTGTATTTTCAAACTGAAATTATTCCTTGATGGTGCATGGGAAATATACCCGGCCCCACATGTATTCCAAGGAAATTTTATCTAGAATCGTTTTAAAAAAAATTACAGCGATCCGACCAATAGTTTAGTTTCTATGGAGATTTTAATGAGTTTTGTACGGGAATGTGTGAAAAAGTCTGCTGGGACTTGTACTGAAATTTCAAGAAATCGTTAATAAATGCATTGTCATTTGGCTTGTTTTATTGTTTGAACACATCACAAACGTGTTCCTTAAATTTCTAGTTACTTTTTGGATTATTTTATTGTGCCTTTCCTTAAAACAGAAAAAACTTTCCGCCCCTTTTTGAATTTTTGTTACCGCCCCTTTTGAGTTGTTTGAATTTACCCTTACTTTTTACGCATACTCTTACCAACTCTTACTCTCACATAGACGCAGATGTACAAGCTAGAAGCCAGGTAGAAGTAGAAAAGGGTATAGAAGCGGCTGTAGTTTCGTAAACCAAATCAATTGGGGCCGCTCTTGGGGGCCTAAATAGTAAAAAGAGCGCAGGGGAAGATGGAATCCCGAACTTTATTCTCAGAAGAACAAACGAAGGAGCTTGGAGATTTCTGGCCACTTTGTTTAACCAATGCCTGAACACCGGATATTTCCCTACAAAGTGGAAATACTCCAACGTTGTTCTTATTCTCAAGCCCGGTAAGGATCCCAAAGATTCAATTGGATATAGACCTATATCCCTATTATCGAATCTGGGGAAAATTTTCGAGAAAATTATTTTTTTTGAGGATAAAAGATCACATTAAGGATAACCGCCTGCTAAGGGACTTTCGATTCGGTTATAGGGAGGATTTGTCAACCAACCACGCTCTTATCGCATTTGCGGATAGAGTAACGAGGAGACTCAACAAAAGATGTGTCACAATAGCTGTGAGTCTAGATTTTGAAAAAGCATTTGACACTGTATGGCAACACGCCATTGTCTACAAAATGTTTATACAACAACAATTTAGGAGGCCAATAATGAGGGACCTGTTAAGTTTTCTAAAGGATAGATCCTTTTCTGTAAACGTTGGCCGGAGCAGTTCGTCCCCACGGGATATAACAGCAGGAGTCTCGCATGGCTCTATCCTTGGGCCTGTATTGTATAACCTGTTTCTTTCGGATATTCCTGAACCTCCAGTCGGACTGCAGTTGATACTTTATGCCGACGAAATCTTAATTGCTTCCACCCATCCGAGAGCTAAATTAGTTGAGAGGAATCTTAACAGTTACATGGAAAACCTAGGTGATTACCTGGAGAAGTGGCGCCTCAAATTAAATGTTCCGAAATGCAGTTCAATAATCTTTAAGGGAAAAAGAGGTAGGCTCTATAGGAATGCAAGGGGATTTATTCCTAGGATCAGGATAAATGGCGAGGAGATTGCCAATACCGCGACAATCAAATATCTTGGCATAATTTTCCAAGAAAATATGAGCTTTACTCAACATATTGATCATATAAAGACAAGGTGTAAGCGAGCGTTCATGACTTTTGGAAATGTCATAAAGAACAGAAGGTGCTTGAGCATTAGGATTAGAGTTGCAATTTATAAGTACATTATTAGGCCAATAATTACTTATGCCTTCCCCATTTGGAGCGGGATATCATCCCACCAAATGGAAAGACTGAGAGTCACGGAAAGGCAAGTCCTAAGATATTGTCTTGGGCTGAGGAGTTTTCGTAATGATTGGGGTTGCTACACTTACCCGTCCTGCAGGGAAATATACGACAAAAGCGGCATTGAACGGGTTGACGTCATTGCCTTGAGATTGGCCACTGATCTCCTTAAAAAAGCATCCGAAATGGATAGCAATCTGGTAAGAGGATGTATGGTCCCTCCAGATGAGTTTCAGAATATCATAGATAATAATGGTTTCTTGACGCCAACGTGCCTATTGAATCTTCTTGAACAGAATATGATATATTATAGGGAAGGACGAGCTATCCTCTATCACAGAAGACATATGAGTTTTAACTACAATAACCTTATCTACAATACCTCACAATACGAGTAGCTTTAAGTAAGTAAGAATCTTGGATTTACACAATTTTTGTTTGTTAGTTTTTTAAGTTGGATTTAGTTAGTCATAAGTAAAAATGTTAAAAATCCCCGTTTTTTTTACCATTTTTTACGGGAACCTAATGTAATTGTGATAAACGTCAAAAATTGTTCTCAATAGAAAATTGGGCTGGCCTCTGGTCAAATTATAATTGTAAAAGTGTCTTAAAAATATTTGTAATCAAACTTTAATGGAAATAAATACATACATATTCTCAAACTGTATTAGTAAACCAAATCAGTGAAAGTTGAGACAGTGAACAGTAAACATCGAGTGCGAAATTTTATTTCGAATTTTATAAAGAGAAATAAAAGTACAATACAATGGCAGAGGAAAATGTAGACATTGCTGAAATTGTGGTACGTCGTAGTACACGCTACCAGCAAATGAGTGAGGATGAAAGACGTGCAGTGGATGATAGATTTGCAGACTTCATGAGTGCGAAAATGAGTGATGAAGGTGCTATTCCTGCATTTGGTCTTGAAGGTGCGGATGATCACGATTTCACATATCAAGCAAATTTTCATGTTGATGATTCGGATGCGGAAACTGAACCACATATAGACATCAATAAAGATATGAGTGATGACGACGATGATGAAGAGGAAGAAACTGATGCTCAGCAAACAAGTGACAATTACTTCATTTCCAAAGATGGCACCAAATGGACTCAAAATGGACCACCGACTTCCCGTACTCGTGCTCATAACGTGGTCGACTACACAAGGAGGAATCCGGGACCAATAGGAACCACATATGATCCCTTTACCATATTCCGCTCGCTCAATACCGAAGACATGGCATACATAATAATACGCAAATCAAATCGGAAAGACAGGGAAGTGAACGCTGCATAGAATTTGGCAAATCCAACTAACACAAAGGAATGGAAACCATTCACTTTGATAGAGTTCGATGCTTTTTTGGCTATTATTTTGTATGCTGGACTCACTAAATCGAATAGTGAACCTCTTGAAGAGTTATGGGGCCCAACGCGCTGTCCAATATATAAAGCTGCATTATCATTAAATCGTATGAAGTGCATAAAACAATGCCTTAGATTCGACAATGGAAATACGCGACAGCAGCGACTAATCAACAGCAAAACTGCGGCTATTGATGATATTTGGGAAAGGTTTTAGTCTAACTTGGCAGCAGCATACACTCCGCATGATGCAGTGACCGTTGATGAGCAGTTATTCCCATACAGAGGCCGCACCCGCTTCACACAATACATTCCATCGAAGCCTGCCAAGTACGGTGTAAAGATATGGTGGTTATGCGACTCAAATCATTTTATACTGTCAAAGGAATGATTTACTCTGGAAAATTGCCTGACCAGGCACGAGAGGTGAATCAAGGGCAGAATGTTGTACTTCAACTATCGGAGAGATATTTGAATACAGGCCGCACAATTTTTGCCGACAATATTTTCACAACTTTGGATTTGGCGCGTCCTTTGATCGGGAAGAAACCCGCATATGTTGGAACAGTGCGCTCGAATAAGACATATGTGCCTCGGGAATTCCAAAAAAATCATACGCGTCCTGTCCACAGCACATTGTTCGGCTTCAACGATGGCGATATAGCACTATGTTCATATGTGTCCAAGAAGAACAAAGCGGTAATTTTCCTGTCGACACAACATAATACTTGCGGTGTGGACATGCAAACTGAAAAGAAGGCTTTTGCTATTTTTGATTACAACGCCAACAAATCGGGCGTTGATACAATGGACCAGATGCTTGGCACATATACATGCAAGCGCTCAACAAACCGCTGGCCATTGGACATGTTTTTTAATATGGTGGACATTGTTGCATTTGCTGCATTTATTTCATACAACGAGATGAAGCCAATAAAAAGAAGTGACAGACGACGGTCATTCCTACTGATGCTGACAAAACAATTGGCACTACCAAACATAGAGGAACGAGCGCTGAACAACCGCATATCCAAGGATACGGAACGCAATGGAAGCATTTGCTGTAAAGGTAAGAAAACACAATTCTAATGTTCAAAAGCAGAATAATTTTATAATTTTGTTCTTTTTAGATATTATCAAGACCTGCAGAAGGAGCTGCACCGTCGTTTGCGTCTAGAACGAACAGACCGTCATGTCGCCTATGCCGTTCTGAGTACGGACGGCAGCGGAAAAAAGGGCCTATTGCCATTCCTGTAACAATCCAGTATGTGCAGAGCATTCAACACTTTTGCATCGATGCTACACCTGCACAGAAAATATGTTGGACGAGGGACAATCTACACAACAATAGTTTTTAGGCTTTTTTCATATAAAATTCATAAAAAAATAATAATGTTATACAAAAAAAAAATTTTCTAAAATTCATCATACATGTATAGTCAGTAAATAATAATAAATCAAATCAAAAATGTAACAAAAATGCGTTTTCATATAAAATTCCATACAAATAGAAATAGGTCCCTGTGGACCTTGTACTTCGTATAAGGGCAACGGATGACTCAACCGTCGGAGGGTTAAACATTACAAAATAGTTATTAAATGAGTTTTTATTGTGGCTAATGTATTTCCTTGTGATAAGAATAGCTTATAACTAGATTCATGTCTCAAGAGATCAACTCTGAGATATGATTAGGTTCGGAGTACGAACTTTTGGCATTAAAGGATTTTCACATTGAACAGGGATTAAACCGGCTCAAGACCTCTTGCTTCTATATTTAAATAGAAGACAAGTTTTTAACAAAATGGCAAAGTGACATTGATTTTCGTGGCTGCACACTACTTTTCCGTGACAACCCTCTTCAGAAAGCCTTGCTGCAATTGTTGAAAGTAAAACCGAACTCTATAAGGCCAGGCTCTCCACAAACGAATGAGAACTACTGTTGTAAACCTTACTTTTCAAGTTTTCTTCACACAATTGCCCACGAAAATACAACTCACTTTTGCCAGCTCTAAAGAGACTCCACATCGAGAGCCATCAATAGATTTCTTTTACAACAACGTGTGTGTGTGTTGTAAAAAGAGTTTAGTTGACTATGTCAACTTGTGTGCCGTGCCGTGCATGTACGTATGTTTAGCTCGTTTGTTTTATTTCGGTCTGTTGCTTTTACACATTGAACAGGGATTAAACCGGCTCAAGACCTCTTGCTTCTATATTTAAATAGAAGACAAGTTTTTAACAAAATGGCAAAGTGACATTGGATTTTATTAACATGTTTAACTTGAATTCCACAAGATCAGTTTTAGTGATCTGGTGGAGTCGTGCCGTAGAATAATATCTAGGAAAAATATTTAAAAGCTTTAAAAATTTATTTTGTAATATTTGTAGCCTCTTTACATGACATTTGGAAGTTCTGTCCCAGGCGGAGGCTGCATAAAACATTACAGCTTGAAAAACTACTTTAAATAATAGCATTTTATTGACAATGTTTAACGCCGAGGATCTATTTATAAAAGGGTCTAAGGTACTGAGCAATAGGTTACCTCTATTTACAATATACGAAACATGGTCTTTATAAGTAAGTTTGGGTTGCAAATCATCCCTAAACATTTAACATGTTTTCCCATTTTATTTCACGATTGCTAATATTTACTACTTCTACTATAAGGAATAAAGCATTCTTTTCTCTTTCTGGTGAAATAGATCGCTTGACTTTTGTCGCAATTAACGGTCATTTTTCACTTGAAGAAATAGTCAAATACTTCGCTAAGTGCTAGTTGCATATTTGACATAATCTCTGAATCAAAAATTTACCAGTGCACAAAATAGAAGTGTCATTCGCAAAAATAGATAGAATGCAATTGTTCAGGACTGGAATGTCTGCAGTGTATTTGTTGTAAAGCACTGGTGATAAACATGAACCCAAATTGCTCCGAGAAGGTGGAGGGTTCATATAGGACCCTAAAAGTCCGTGAACGTACCAAATTCTGAATTACTAGTATCATAATTATGTGTTTCAGAAAGTTTAATTGTATCAGTTTGAAAATTAAACCGTCATGTCATACTGAGTCGAATGTGCCTTTGATACACGCAGAAAAAAGTATGGTTGTGGTGACAATATTCGAAGAGGATAATACTATTGTTGAGTATATGGTTGTGGTGCAACAATATTATGATCCTCACAACAATAATATGATTCAAATACAACAATACTATGATCCCCACAACCATAGTATGAATCACAATCAACCATACTATGATATCCACAACCATATTATGGTCCTCACACCCATAGTTTGTTTCACATACAACCATAGTATGATTCACACGCAACCATGTTATGATCCCTACAACCATATAATGATCACACACAATTATACTATGATCCCCAAAATTATTCATTAGAATCGGGTTAATGTGTCAACTACGGATTTGAATTATGAAAATTATTTGAAAACACAATAATTGCGAAATAATAGGAGTGATTTAGTTAATTTAGGTAAAGAAAAAACAGTTTTAAAAAACGTATTGGTTTTATATTAAAAATATTTCAGTTACACAAAGCCAAAGCAGTCTGTTTGAAAAATTTTAATTTCCATATAAAAGTACTACTATTGCATTAGATCGGTAACAAAAACATTGTTCTAAAAAGCATATTCAAATCAAGAAAAATTCCAGTCATACAATATATTTGCCCTAATCATATAATTGTTAATATAAACCCAAAAAACAATATTTTTGTCGCACCAACCATATTTATATTTTTGCTTCAACCATTTTTTTAGTTTTAAATTTGGCAATAATAATATTGTAACATTTCAACAATATTAATATTGCGGCAATCATACTATTGTCAAAATTAAAATCAGTAAACAATACTATGGTTGCGACGAACATACTTTTATTGCGAAGAACATATTATTATTGCCGTAACCATATAGTAACCATGTTTTTTCTCAGCGTGTATCAAGTAATACCATTCCGGTGGAAAATAGGTTTTTATAATTAGATTTGACTATTTTCCTTATTCTTACTGTGTTCCCTATGAAACGGCTAAATTTTCATAGAAAAAAATCTGACCACTGGTTCAGAACTTAGCAATTTTACCCTAGTACCCAACCACCAATCCAAAAATTTGCAAGCCGCTGCCCCCTTGCATTTTCGGACATTGTCGTAGATGAACATATTTTCATGAAATGAGCCAAGGACCCTGTACTTATATATAAGCATGCAGATTAAAAATTTTGTTTTAACATGGTCACGACAACATATTATTTTCAAAAAAAAAAAATTGTTAGTCGAAACCATATTTAAGTGATAATATAAAAAATATGATTCCATAATATAGTTGTGGAGACCAAAGTTTGGTTGTGTCTGAATCACAAGGTAATTTCTAGATTGGTCATATAGGGTGATCAATCTAGAAATATTTTTGCAAAATAAAACAAATACAAAAATTTAAATCAAGTGTGGAATTCTTATTGTCCATTCGAAAGGACATTTCATGCCATTTATTTTTTGAATATAATTTCCTTTCAATGTTCGCTGCAACTACGCCTCAGAGTGTCCATTCTGAGGGTCCAATTTTGAATGACTCGTTCGAGTATATCGACCGGTATGGCGTTAATGACACTCGTAATGTTGGGTTCCAAAACCTGAATCGTAGTTGGTTTGTCAGCATAGACTATGAACTTCACGTAGCCCCAAAGAAAAAAGTGCAAAGGTGTGATATCACACGATCCAGGCGGCCAACTTACCGATTCAAAGCGTGAACCTAGCTGCTCTTCGAAATTACCTCTCAATAGATCCATTGTTTGAGCAGCAGTATGGCAAGTGGCACCGTCGTGTTGAAACCAAATGTCGCCCAGATAATGGGCTTCAATTTTTAGGTTGTGGACATCGTTATATAGTTACGAGGATCATAATATAGTTGTGTATGTTGATCATGTTTATCATGATTTTTTAATATGTTGTTGAGCATCATAATATGGATATGTGTAAAGGGACCTAATCTTTAAAATGGCTCTCCTGAACCAAACTTTTCATCAACTTTTCACTTTTTTTTTGATGTGGACAGCATCTGAGCATCGAATGAGACCCCGATTCCATGCCCCAAAAGTGTTCCCTCCCAGAGATATGCGCGTTTTATGAAAGTAAAATCGACGATTCTACGCGCAAATAGAAAGGGACCTAATCTTTAAAATGACTCTCCTGAACGAAACTGGTTTTTAACCTTAGGTCCCTTTCTATTTTGCGAGTCACATATAGTAATAACATTATGATTACAAATGCGACACTTAAAAATTGCAGGAAAAAAGTTAGTATGTCCATTCGCAATGCCTCTAATTAAACAGGGTAACATATTTTAAACAAAGTGGTGTTGCCTCTGATTTTCCAGATTCGCTCTAGTTTAGGAGATATGTACTTCTACATAATCCATAATTTTCGTTTTTGTTGAATTAAATAAACACAAACTGCTTTATTTATGAAACATTATTTAATGACTTGAGCTCGGTGTTGTGAAATGCAATAGCTTGATGGACGTGGGTATTTATAGATTTTATAACGGAGTTATTATGAAAATACAACACTGGAAAAGAATCAAACAAAATAAACCAGCACAAAGTAATTTTTTGTAACGAAAATTTGAAATTTCTGTAGAATTTAGCCTATATCTTCAACAATTCTTATCCAAAAAAAACGCTGCATATCGTTGAAAAGGTCAATTTCTCCTCTAAACACCACAATCTGTTCACGCATAATATAGGGGTCCTTTTATTAAAAAAGCGAAAATAACGGTTTATGTGAATATCTCCTAAACTAGGGCGAATCTGTCAAATCGGAGGCCAGATCCTTCCCCAAATCAAAAAGAGTTGACTATCAAACCTTCTGCTACAAATTAAGTGTTGACCAGTGTAATTCATCCTGATTTACAAATAACGCATTTTTTAACAGATGTACAAAGTACATCTAATATATCAGTTCAGGTATATAGGGCTGGCGTACAGCCTTATTTATACAAGATTATATTCAAAAGTCACTTATTTTTAAGAAGGTTCAATAAAAACGAAAAATTATTGCCACGTTGGTGTTAGGAAATTTTAAAAGAATGTGAACATGTTATTTTCTCCAGCCAAGAAAAAACAAGTTTGGGACTCAAGAAATCCCTTTTAATACATCAGCCGTAAAAAAATTAGTTTAAATTTGTTATATTTACAGAACAAACATTTTCATGGAGGTAGTTTCCATGCTTATCGTTGGAAACAATTACATTTTATTGGACTGATCAGGATTATCACTCAACCAAATCAAATCTTAATTTGGAACTTGGTCCGGCCCATTTGGGTCCTAGGCCTCATTGAACTATACTCATATGGGTATTACAATACATTAATATTTCGTCACTGACCCAAATATCATTTGAATTTTACTATAGGATTATATTTTTAGGCCAAAGGCACTCTAGGGTGCCAGATCAAAATTCTTGCGCAAAATTATCCCGATTGTGGACACATTTGGCCGATTATGCTGACCATAAAAATCACTAAGCGCACGAAATGCATTTTGATTGGCACACATATTTTCGGAAAAGAGTTCAAGCAATTGTGTACTTCTCCATAGTTGAACTTGTCTAACACTGAAACAAAGAAATGTCATATGAAGTTGGACAAACAACTTTGCGTTAAGGTGTGACTCACAATTAACATTTTCTTTATGGTTGGACAGCCTTTTATAAAAGGGTGATCAATCTAGAGGTATTTTTTCAATAGGTTTTTTTCGAAGATTACGCGTGAGTTGTGTTGAACTTTATTTTTTCTTTTCAGCATTGTTTGCTATTTCATCGTGAAAAGACTTACACCGCCAAAATCACGGTTTGATGCGGTTTATGGGCATGAGTGGAGTGGAATCAAAGCCCCATATTAATTTCTAAAACGATAATGGCCGGAACGTAGCCGTGAATGGTGTCCGCTATCAAGCCATGACATCGGACTTTTTGCTACCCGAAATTGAAGCAAGTATTCTTGGCGACATTTGGTATTAACAGGACGATGCCACTTGCCATACAGCTGCTCAAATAATGGATCTATTGAGAGGTCGTTTCGAAGAGCAGCTAATTTCACGTTTTGGGCCGGTAAGTTGGTCGCCCAGATCGTGTGATTTAACGTCTTTTTACTTCTTTTTTTCTTTGGGACTACGTTAAGTTCTAAGTCTATTTATTTATTTATTTCATTTTAATATACAAAGCCTATAAGGTCAATTAATCTAGATTACGTAGTATAAGTGTATTCAATTAAAGTTTTTACAATCTAGTTTTATATAATAAAATTCAATTTAACAATACTAATATTAACTAAATTATTCCAATAATGCCTTCCTAGCCAACATGTAAATATAAACAATATATGTAACAATTAGAAATAAATAAATTCTTAGGAAAAAATACTTAGTAGGGACATAAATATTGTTACAACATTTCAATAGTGGAACTGAACATATCCCGTTAATGTCATATAAGGTTTGAAAGCTAACCTCAATAGCGTTAGTCTGTAATGGAATTTTACAATTGTTTCAACTTTGATCATGGAGTCTGACCACTCCATGATGAGAGCCGTATCGCTGTAATAGCGCTTTTCAAGTGTGAAATGAAAAAAACGATATTTTCAAAACGCTCCGGCCACTAGGGATTAGCCGCATGTTCGTCTACCGATGCATAAAACTGTTTGAGGAGACTGGACAGAAAAGACAGCCACCGGTCGGAAAAATGGCTCGAAATCTGGCAAATTATCAATACCACAGCGAAACAAAAGGTATTCATGAGGCCAATAGAAAGCTGTCAGATATTTTATACAAAATATTATAATTCATTTTGCTTAGGACATTGAATACAGACGTATGTGTGTATATGTGTTTGCACGTTGTTTCTTGCATATTTGCCGATGTGTCATGTCAACTATTGGGGTTGGCTTTCTTTTATTTTCGGCTTTTTTCCTCTTTGTTAAAGTCAACAAATTTTATGCAGGGCTTTTATTCATCATTTGAGCGTTTTGCTAATTTTGCATAAATTTAATTCAACCACTGTGGTGGCATGGCCCATAAAGAAAAGTACGCCAATACATAAAAGATTTCCAAAATGAGCCGGCATAAATCTTGAATGAGGGGGTGGCGTGGCCAAGACGGTACAGGAGCCGCAACGATAGATGGATGGATGAATACGAGAAAGAAAACCAAATGAAATTTCCTCCAAAGAAAAGCTAAATTTATTATATACGCAGAAATCATTTTGACATATAAACACGTACACACACATACACCCACCAACCCACACACGCAGACAGTCCTATACGAGTAATCCCTGCCAACATTTTCTATCGCGGAAGTGACTAAGAAGTGGCGTTAGGAAGTTAAAATTCATCGTCTGCGATACCATTTTCTTATCGCGGAAGTGTCTTCCGTATAAAGAAGTTGTACCCCCGGAAGTAACTTCCAGAAGCCACTTCTGCGTAACTATAAAGAGTCACTTATTAGTGCCTCCTTGGGAGTGACATCTGAGTGCCTTCGTGGAAGTCACTTCTTCGTGTCTTCTAGGAAGTTACTTCTGAGTGCCTTTTAGAAGTCACATCTTAGTAACTTCTAGGAAGTTACTTCTTTCAGGAAGTAACTGCCTTTCAGAAGTCACTTCATAGTGCCTTTAGTCACTTTTAAGTGGCCTTATGATACAAAACTTTTTTCCTCAAATCGACTGTTCTATCAACATAATCTTCAGAGTCACTTGAACTATCACTTGACGAAACATCATAACATGAAAACATTTGAACGGAAACACTGGATTCGCAACTTTCTTTAATATGACATGCATCAATTATTTTTTTTTATTACATTTTTACCACTGGTTGTACTCCCATATATATTTGTTATTATTTTATTTGCCTCTCTTTTGCTTATTTTTTTTTGCCTTTACAATTGTTTGTTGTTTACAACACCTGCCGAAAATCACATGTGCCGTAATAGATATATTAAACAACATTATACACTTCTGCCAAAGTCGCAGAGACTGCGAAAAAAATAGAATAAAAAGTATCTTCCAAGAAGGCACTAGGAAGTGACTCTTTGTAGTTACGCAGAAGTGACTGCTGGTAGTTAACTCCGGGGGGTACAACTTCTCGATACGGAAAACACTTCTGCGATAAGAAATTGGTATCGCAGACGATGAGTTTTAACTTCATAGCGCCACTTCTTAGTCACTTCCACGATTGAAAATGTTGGCAGGGGTTGTTCATATTTTTGTATGTGGGTGTGTGTGTTTGAAAGTTGCAGCTAAGTTTACCTTATGCAACGACAACAAGGACGAGGGTGAACGGAGATGAAGGGGAACCCGACTGACTGACAGACAGGCCGGCTGTGTTTGTAGAAGGGATCAGTGAAAAATGTTGTTTTCCTTCTGTGCATTACAACGTTCATTATTTTGTGACTTTAATAGAAATCACTGCTCTGTACATTTGTATGCAAACAGATCGACACACACACACACTTGTATACTTATTCAGAGGTTTCAAAAAGGACCAAAAGTTCAGATGAACTCTTATTGATGTTCAACAGGGAGGGAACGAAAATATTCAAGGACCGCGAGCAAATTATTGCAGCAGCTCATGCTAGTTTTACTTATGAATTTGATTGGCATTTTGGAATCCATGGAGCAAATATTGTGGGGGACAGATTTTACAATGACAGATGTTCAAACGCTGGCAGAAACCTGGTACAATAGGGGTCACTTGTATTTGCAATGTTACGACCGAGTCGAAGGCGACTTGGGGAATCGTCTGGAATTAGGCGTACTTTAAGAGCGGCTAACCCTCCCATCGAGTAATGAATTTTATTTGGAAAAGATAAATCTTGCAGCATATCACTTTGTTAAAGAAACTTATTAATAAAGGCAGTAATTAAAAAACCATAAAGAACCTTAGATTACTTTGCAGCTGGGATGGTAATACGGCGCATATGAATAATTCAGTGACTTTTCCAAAAAAAAAACACAGTTTTTTTTGCAAAAAAAAATATATATTTCAAAATAATCTCCTTTTAGCTCAATACACTTAGTCCAACGTTTCTCCAATTTTTGTATTCCTTCCGAAAAATAGGATTTTCTAGGTCCATAAAATAGGTATTTGTTTGATCTATAATTTCATCGTTGGAGCTGAATATCTTTCCACCGAAATAGGAAAGGTTTGGAAATAGGAAATAGTCACTAAGGGCCTAGTCCGGAGAACATGGGGTACCAATTCGTAAGCCTTTGACACTGCACACGTGTGCACCCGTACATTGTCTTGATGAAAAAGGACTTTTTTCTTGAACATATCGGGTCGTTTTTTTTAAATTCTCCTTAAATCGGTCTAGTAAGTTGGCAGAATACTTATATTCGCCGTTTATTGTTTTAACTTTTTGAAGGACTATCCCGCGTGGTAATCAATGGATTGTACCGCGTGGTAATCAATGGATTGTACCGCGTGGTAATCAATGTGTATTATCCGCACCTTGGCCTTCTTCGGATCCGGTTTACGCGGAGAAACCCATTGTTTAGACTGCTGCTTGTTCACCAGAGGGTTGTAGAGGATCCATGTTGCATCCACAGTTACAACTCATTCGAATTTTAGTTAAACAACTTCAAACAATTCTTTGAAATTGTCACACGATTAGGTTTTTGGTCATATGTGAGCAAACGCGGCAGACATCTTGCAGACAGCTTTCTTCAACCCAACTGATTATCTTAAATCGAAACCACACTGCCATATGAAATGCGTGTGGCATCAACAGTCTTACGCACTTTTAGTCTTCGATCAGCAACACCATATCTTGATTTTTTTTGACATTTTCCAGATCTGTCAGCGTTATTTGTAACGGGTGGCCCAAATAAGACCAGCTGATGTGAAACACAAATAACTTTTTTATTTTTTTACATAATTTATTTTTTCTTTTTGCAGATTTTAACTGAACTCTTGGAAATCTAAAATGAATGTGTACAGTCCACAACAACGCATTAAAATTATGGATATTTATTATTCTTCTCAACGATCAATTGTTCTGACGCAGCGAAATTCCAGGAAGAGGTTCTCATCGAAATATTCGTACTGAAGAGAACGTGAAAGCTGTGCAGCAGAGTGTTGCAAATGATCCATCTGTCTCAACTGATGAAACGCCAGGAACGGTCTCCGCTGCTTCTTACAGAACATTGATCGACAACTTTTTGCGGCCAATAGTGGAGCAGCATCCTTATTTGTGGTTTCAACAAGATGTAGCCACTGCGCATACTGCTAGGCAAACTATGCACATGCTGTGTGAAATTTGACACATGGCAAAGTGACATTGATTTTCGTGGCTGCACACTACTTTTATCATGATTTCGGGTCCGTGACAACCCTCTTCAGAAAGCCTTGCTGCAATTGTTCAAAGTAAAACCGAACTCTATAAGGCCAGGCTCTCCCCAAACGAATGAGAACTACTATTGTAAACCTTACTTTTCAAGTTTTCTTCACACAATTGGCCACGAAAATACAACTCACTCTTGCCATCTCTAAAGAGACTCCACATCGAGAGCCATCAATAGATTTCTCTTACAACATGTTTGTGTGTGTGTTGTAAAAAGCCATCAATAGATTTCTTTTACAACAACGTGTGTGTGTGTGTTGTAAAAAGAGTTTAGTTGACTATGTCAACTTGTGTGCCGTGCCGTGCATGTAAGTATGTTTAGCTCGTTTGTTTTATTTCGGTCTGTTGCTTTTACACATTGAACAGGGATTAAACCGGCTCAAGACTTCTTTAAAAAAAACCGTTGTTACAAGAGTTATACGTGTTTAACATCACTAGGACCATCCTGTACCACAACGAAAATCAATGGACCACTTAGTATTTTTCAAGCTTTTCCTTGGTTAGATTGACGATTTTTTTCCGCAAAAAATTATGTTTAATGAGCACTCGAAATTTACTTGTTTCCTTTTCAACAAAATTCACGAGGTTGTATGTTTTGAACAGCTGTTAAACACAAACTAAATGACGGAACTCTGTCATAGTTTGACAGTACACTACTAACAGATGTTACTTGATGGAAAAAGTGTTGCATATCATATAACTGCGAGGGAAGTTGGAAAAGCTACTGAATTATTGATATGCCCTAGTATAAGGATCATATTTCATACATTATAAAAAAGCAACAAATTGATAAGAACCCTTAATAGACCGTCGGTCCTAAATACAAATAAAAAATTGTTAATATTTAAACTAATTTTTCACGCTATGATATTTTATGCATCCCATATCTGGGCAATTAGAGCCACTCGTCACTTAAAATGACTGCAAATACTGCAGAATAATCTTTTGACGTTAATTTATAATCTTCCAAGATCGTTTGTGCTGCGCGGCTCCAGCAGAAATCTAATGTCGATTTAATGGTTGTCCAAGTACACAGGTTGTCAGAAAATTTTAATACCAAATGGTCCTATTCTAAATATACTTATAATATAATAAGACTGCTGAGCTGGTCTCATCTTAGTATGTTAAGTTGACTTAAGAAGTACAAAACATTTTATCTTATACCGAAATTTGAAAAAGGTTTTAGAAAGTTTTTCTTTCCTTTACCTTATTAAATAAAAATAAAATTTTGTGAAAATTCCTGTGATTTCTTTGCAGAAATTCCTCAACTCTTTAAATTGTTTCAATTATATGTATAAAACATTTTTTAATATTATAAAACATAAAATTTAATTGAAAAAGATGATCGACATCTCCTTTTAGAGTAGCTGCATTGAAAAAGTTGGATCCTAACGTTTTACTTTCTTATCACAAAACTTCTTAACCATTAACGCTCCGACGGTTGAGTCGTCCGTTGCCCTTATACGAAGTACAAGGTCCACAGGGACCTATTTCTATTTGTATAGAATTTTATATGAAAATGCATTTTTTTGTTTTGATTTATTATTATTAACTAATTATACATGTATAATGAATGGTAGAACATTTTTTTATGTATAACATTATTAATTTTTTATGAGTTTTATATGAAAAAAGCCTAAAAAACTATTGTTGTGTAGATTGTCCCTCGTCCAACATATTTTCTGTGCAGGTGTAGCATCGATGCATAAGAGTTGAATGCTCTGCACAAACTGGATTGGTACAGGAATGGCAATAGACCCTTGTTTTTCGCTGCCGTCCGTACTCAGAACGGCATAGGCGACATGACGGTCTGTTCGTTCTAGACGCAAACGACGGTGCAGCTCCTTCTGCCCGTCTTGATAATATCTAAAAAGAACAAAATTATGTAGTTATTCTGCTTTTGAACATTAGAATTGTGTTTTCTTATCTTTACATCAAATGCTTCCATTGCGTTCCGTATCCTTGGATATGCGGTTGTTCAGCGCTCGTTCCTCTATGTTTGGTAGTGCCAATTGTTTTGTCAGCATCAGTAGGAATGACCGTCGTCTGTCACTTCTTTTTATGGGCTTCATCTGGTTGTATGAAATAAATGCAGCTAATGCAGCAATGTCCACCATATAAAAAAAACTAGCGGTTTAATGAGCGCTTTCATGTATATGTGCCAAGCATCTGGTCCATTGATTCAACGCCTGATTTGTTGGCGTTGTAATCCAAAGTAGCAAACGGCTTCTTCTTTTCAGTTTGCATTTCCACACCGTAAGTATAATGTTGTGTCGACAGCAAAATTACCGCTTTGTTCTTCTTGGGCACATATGAACATAGTACTATATCGCCTTCGTTGAAGCCAAACAATGGTCTGCCGACAGGACGCGTATGATTTTTTTGGAATTCCCGAGGCACATATGTCTTATTCGAGCGCACTGTTCCAACATATGCGGTATTCTTCCTGATCAAAGTACGCGCCAAATCCAAAGTTGTGAAAATATTGTTGGCATAAATTGTGCGGCCTGTATTCAAATATCTCTCCGAAAGTTGAAGTACAACATTCTGCCCTTGATTCACCTCTTGCCAGGCAATTTCCCAGAGTAAATCATTCCTTTGACAGGATAAAATGACTTTGAGTCGCACAACCACCATATCATTATACCGAACTTGGCAGGCTTCGATGGAATGTATTGTGTGAAGCGGGTGCGGCCTCTATATGGGAATAACTGCTCATCAACGGTTACTGCATCATGCGGAATGTAAGCTGCCGCCAAGTTAGACTGCAACATTTGCCAAATATCATCAATAGCCGCTGTTTTGCTTGAAATGAAGTAATTGTCACTTGTTTGCTGAGCATCAGTTTTTCCCTCTTCATCATCACTAACATCTTGGTTGATGTCTATATGTGGTTCAGTTTCCGCATCCGAACCATCAACATGAAAATTAGCTTGATATATGAAATCGTCATCATCCGGACCTTCAAGACCAAATGCAGGAATAGCACCTTCATCGTCATCACTCATGAAGCCCGCATATCTATCATCCACTACACGTCTTTCATCCTCACTCATTTGCTGGTAGCGTGTACTATGACGTACCACAATTTTAGTAATGTCTAAATTTTCCTCTGCCATTGTATTGTACTTTTATTTCTTTTTATAAAATTCAAAATAAAATTTCGCACCCAATGTTCACTGTTCACTCTCTCAACTTTCACTGATTTGGTTTCGAAACTACAGCCGCTTTTATCCCCTTTTCTACGTCTACCTGTCTTCTAGCTTGTACATCTGCGTCTATGTGAGAGTAAGAGTAGGTAAGAGTATACGTAAAAAGTAAGGGTAAATTCAAACAACTCAAAAGTGACGGAAAGTTTATTATGTTTCAAGGAAAGGCACATTAAAATAATCCAAAAAGTAACTGAAATCCAAGGAACACGTTTTTGATGTGTTCAAACAATAAAACAAGCCAAACGACAGTGCATTTATTAAGGATTTCTTGAAATTTCAGTACAAGGTTCCAGCGGACCTTTTCACACGTTCCCGTGCTAAACACATTTAAATCTCAATAGAAACTAAACTATTGGTCGGATCTCTTTGAAATTTAAAACGATTCTAGCTAAAATTTCCTTGGAATACATGTGGGGGTCGGGTATACTTCCCATGGACCATCAAGGAGTAATTCTCACCCTCCGGAGGGTTAAAGGCCTCTCTAAAGCATGAGCTTAACCACCAATCCGCCACCGTGACCACAAGTACGAGTACTTTATATGGTTCACAGGACACACCACCAGCAAAAAAAAAAAATTGTTGAAAATGCGGATGTTGGTTTTCATCGCTTGGCATGCCATACCACCACGCCATGGCTGGGATCAATAGGAACGGACGGGGTTATCTGGTGGTGCTGCTGCTGTGTTGTGGTGTCTGCACGTCGATGAAAGCTGTTTTTAGGAAAATGCTGACACTTCTTTTGTCATGACTCAATGCTTCTGGGCTGAAGAGACTGTGCCACAATTGTACACGGTACAGAACATCGGCTCGTTGTACCAACAGCAGCACAGAAGCATTGGCATTTTAAAGTTTATCCAAACAATTCTTTAAAAGAAACAACTTGAACGTTGTGAGCTTATCATTTCTGCGAACCGGAGACATACTCGATACTCGTGCATACATCTACACCTCCAAAGCTCCCTTCATCAAAACACCGCACCGACAGAGACCCAAAAAGTGTTAACTTTCAAAATGTTGTCGGTTGCCCCATGTGTTGGGTAGAGATAGCACCTACCAACTCCCACCATTAAACAAAAATAAAACGAAAAATGTAATGATTTTTTTGGAAGTCAAAGAACCCTTACGACAGCATCGAGCAAATTCGAGATAACAAAAAAAACAAAACCAATTTGAATACTAACAAAGCAGTAATCGAAAAACTAATTTGATATCGATAACTTCGATGGTGCTTGAGTGCCACTTGCAACAAGTTTATCATGATGACGATGATGATGATGATGGCGACACTCGTTGGTGGTGCTACGACGCTGGTGCTTATTTCACAAATCCATAACGTAGAAAAGTGGATATCAGCGCTGAGATGTTCCCAATGTGCTAACGAAAGTTTCTCTTGAGTTCGTTGTATTTGGCGGGAACAGTGTTTAAAAAAGACAATTAGGTGGGTAACAATTACTCGGACAATAGATCATAAGATTTTGGACAGAAGCCCTGACACTGGTGTTTATATCTTGCAGAACTTTGTGAACCAGGATACTCTAAATTAGTTAACTGACAAATGTTTGGAACTACCAAAAAATATTGCGCTCCGAATCAACCGCTGATTCGTTTAAACGATACCTGCCTGCTGTCCACCCAATGCTGTAATCAAACAACTGGACGCAAGTGTTCGATGTTGTTAAAATTTGGCAGTACTTTTTTTGGACTTTTGATCAACCGTATTGAAATAATGAAAATCTCAGATTTAGATATGACTCTCAGACATATGTTTCCCCGATTTTATGTCCTACTGCTGTAGAAGCTATATGTGACAGCGCATAGAGAAAGGGACCTAAGGGTAAAAAATCAATTTTCATTTTATTTCTTTTTTTGATGTGGACAACATCTGAGCATCGAATGAGACCGATCCCATGCCCCAAAAGTGTTCCTCCCAGCGATATGCGCGTTTTATGAAGGTGAAGTCGACAATTCTAAGCGCAAATAGAAAGGGACCTAATCTTTAAAATGGCTCTCCTGAACAAAACTTTTCATTTTGTTTTGTTGATGTGGACAACATCTGAGCATCGAATGAAACCGATCCCATGCCCCAAAAGTGTTCCCTCCCAGAGATATGCGCGTTTTATGAAAGTGATGGTACACCAAAGATACACGCGTTTAAATCTTTAAAATGGCTCTCCTAAACAAAACTGGTTTTTACCCTTAGGTCCCTTTCTATTTTGCGAGTCACATATATTACAATCTATCTTGATAAAATTTGACACTGTTCATTATGACAAACACCACAGCTCAGATGAAAATAGTTCATAGCGTTTTGATATGGCCACGGTCAAAAAGTCCAGCAGCTCTAGAAATCACAAATTAGATACGATCGTGTTCAAATTTAGCATGGTATGTTTCGAGCGACTAGCCAGTAACTCTGGTGAAACCATACAGATACATATTTCATTACAGCCCCCCTACAAATGTCCTTTCCGATTTCAGAACCTTCAACTTAAGAAGCCACATATGGCACTTGAGCAATAAAAGAGTTTAGTATCTCCAATCACAACATTGAATTTTTTGATTTATTATGTTATTTTATTAATAACTTGGATTCAATTTATTTTTAGTTGTAAGAAATAATCTGTCAGGAATTCGTTCTTCCATAAACTTAAATAAATAAATAACGTCATTCGTTTGGGGAGAGCCTGGCCTTATAGAGTTCGGTTTTACTTTCAACAATTGCAGCAAGGCTTTCTGAAGAGGGTTGTCACGGACCCAAAATCATGATAAAAGTAGTGTGCAGCCACGAAAATCAATGTCACTTTGCCATTTTGTTGAAAACTTGACTTCTATTTAAATATAGAAGCAAGAGATTTTGAGCCGATTTAATCCCTGTTCACTGTATAAATAAATAACTTTATTTGACCAAATTTAGCATGAAGCGTAACTAGCGGCCAAAAACCATCTCTGCACCAAAAATAAAAGGATTATTGGGATAAAAATATTCGAAGAGTATCACAGTGGTTGTGGTCCAACAATATTATGATCCTGACAACAATAGTATGATTCAACTACAACCACACTATGATCCTTACAACCATACTTTGATCCTCAAAACAATAGTATGATTTACACATAACCATACTATGATAACCACAACTATACTTAGTAGGGACATAAATACTGTTACAACATTGAGCACACCCATTTCAATAGTAGAACTGAACATACCCCGTTTTGAAAGCTAACCTTAATAGCCGTAGTCTGTAACGGGATTTTAAAATAGTTTCAACTTTCATCATGGAGTGTTCAGATAATGAGAACCGTATCGCTGTAATAGCGCTTTTCAAGTGTGAAATGAAAAAAGCGATATTTTCAAAACGCTCCGGCCGCTAGGGACTAGCCGCATGTTCGTCTACCGATGCATAAAACTGTTTCATGGGACTGGAGATGTAAAAGACCGTCACCGGTCGGGCCGCCCACGCTCTGCTCGAACACCGCATATCATCAAAGCCGTTAAATCAAAAATTCACAGTAATCCGCTCCGAAAACATAAAATCATGGCCCGTGAGATGAATATCACGCAAAAGTCCACGAGTCGAATCATTAAAAAAGACTTGGGATTTGGGGCTCTTAAACGACGTACCTGACGTTTATATTATATAGCTTTAAAAAAATAGGATTGAAAAATGCAAACGTCTTTTGGTGAAGCACGCTGATAACTTGCACAGAAAAATTTTGTTCACCGATGAAAACATTTTTACCGTTCAGGAAAAATTTAACAAGCAAAATGATAGAGTGTATGCGCGGTCATCTGAGGAAGCATCTGAACTGATGCCAAGGGTGGAAAAGGGTCATCACCCAGCTTTAGTCATAGTTTGGTGGGGTGTCTCTTACGGGTCACAGACCTGCATTTCTGCAAACAAGGAGTCGAAACATCGGCCAAAGTTTACAAAGAAACCGTTTTGGAAGCTGTTGTGAAGCCTCTTAACAATTCCCTGTTTCAAAACCAGCCATGGACTTTACAGCAGGATTCTGCGCCGGCCCATAAGGGTAAAACGTCCCGGGCCTGGCATCGAAACAATTTGCCAGCGTTCATTTTCTCTGAAGAATGGCCCTCTGGCAGTCCAGATTTGAACCCATCGTAGTACAAATTGTGGACGGTTTTAGAGAACAAGGTTTGTCGCAAAAGATACCCCAACATTGGATCTCTTTGGTTCAAGCTGTGGCCAATTTTTCAATGGACGAGGTTCGTGCAGCTATTGACGATTGGTCAGTGTTACTTAAGGCGTGAGTAAAGGCAAAAGGCGGACATTGCGAATAATTAGATTATTTTTGGATACAATATACATCAATAAATATATTAAAAAATATTTGGTCCAAAAACATTCAGTACTTTTTATTTTACAGTATTTTATTTTATTTTACAGCATTAAACGTGTGTCACAAAAAGTATTTATGTCCCTACTACGTAGTATGATTCGCACTCAACCATACTATGATCTCCACAACCATATTATGATCCTCACAACCATATCATGTTTCATATACAACCATACTATGATCCTTACAACCATAGTTTGTTCCTCACAACAATAGTATGATTCATACGCAACCATGTTAGAACCATAGTAAGATCACACACACTTATATTATGATCCACAATATTATTTATTAGAGTTGGGTTAAGTTGTCAACAATAGATTTGAATTAGGAAAATTATTTAAAAATACGTTGTTCAAAATAAAACGAGTGATTTATTTAACAGTAGAAAAAATCAATTTAAAAAACGTAAGCATTTTTATTAAAAAAAATGCTGTTAATCGAAGCCAAGCAGTTTGTTTGCAGTTTTAATTTCAATATAAAAAGCACTATAATTGATTAGGTTCGTAACAATAACATTGCTCTAAAAAGTAAATTCAAACAAATAAATATTACAATCATACAGTACGAGTATACGTAATTGCCGTAATCAAATTATTGTACACACAAAACCCAAAAAACAATACTTTTGTTGCACCAGCCATATTTCTTTTGTTGCAACAACAGACCATAGGGCTCGATGTTTTCAAATAGCCCCCGCACAAGTCAAGTACCGGCATTAAAAGACAGTATGGTATTAGCCTTTGGCCTATGAACGGAAATTATTTTTCGACTCAGAAGCAAGTAATGGTGCCCTGGAACAGCAAGTTTACGTAGATTTTAGAAAGAGTGCCATGGAACAGCAAGTTTACGTAGATTTTAAAAAGGTCATATTTGAATTTGTATTTTTGGTACCCATACATCCCTGATTAAATAGGTCAGATTTTCGGACATAGGGACCGTCACCCAAAAAAAAAAATATTTTTATATATAAATTAAAATATATACTTAATTGTCATATGTCCATGTTTATGGGAAGCCCTATTTTGGGGCCCGGACTATATCAAAAAATAAGCCAAAATGACTCAAATTGGTCTTGTCCAACGCAATATACCATACGAAATATAATTGAAATCAGAGAAAAATTGATGTTCAAGGGCGGTTGTATGTTATATCAGAAGAGATCTTTGCACTGGAGGTATATCAAAACGTGGACCGGTATGACCCATTTTTATCTCAGCTGATTACTGATCGATCGTTATGAACTGTCCACAATTTTATCACTATCGAGTGTACTATGTGGCTTCAAGAGCAAAAGACATAAAATCAGTTTAACATATGTGTGGGAGCAATTTCTAAATTTTTCGCTGAATGAAGGTGATTGTCCTCCAATTACATCGAATGGTTCTAGGATTCCGATAAAAAACAATGTCAAATATCTGGACCTCCATTTCGACAGGCGATTAACGTCGAAACATCATATCAAGTCAAAAAGAGCTCAACTAAAGATGAAGACCAGAAAAATGTACCGGCTGTGCGGTAAAAAATCGGAAGTAAGTCTAGATAATAAAGTGCTACTTTTCACATCAATTCTTAAACCCGTATGAACATACGGTATCCAATTTTGGGGAACTGCCAGCAAATCAAACATTAAAATATTACAAACTTATCAATCCAAATTTGTCTGCCACAAGAATACTTATATACTCGTAGACCTACAAATACCTACTGTGAAAGAAGAAATCAACAGAATTACGAGTACTACAAACTATCTGGAAAGACTACCCAGAAAACCAAGTTTGCCGACAATGTCTGATATCAGACAGTTCTGAACAATATCTGAACTTTATCGACAATTCTTACCGAAATCGTTACAAATTCTGTTCGATTTGTCTGAGGATTTTTTATTTATTATGTTCCGAAATATCTGAACGAATTCGGCCTGAATTCTGTTAGACTTGCCTGTGGGATTTTTTTTTAATTTTTTGTTCAGACTTCTCTTATCGAACTCGCAACGAATTCTGAACCATTTATCTGAGGTAGAGTATTCGTTTAAAATTTTTGTTATTTGCTTCATATGTTATAGTTGTTGTTCTTGTGCTCAGACATGTCGGAACTAATTCTGAACGAATTCTTAACTGTTTGTCTGAGGTATTTTTATATTTCAAATTCCGAACGTTTGGTTAGCTTAGCTGTGCGAACGACTTTTATTGTGTTCGGAGGAAAACTCTACTACCGGCAGTTCTCGTTAAATGCAAAACTGGTTGCCCTTAAGTGTACGTGTATAGCCACTAAACCACTAAACATAGTTACAGCACAATTATTGCTTGCGAAACTGCAGGCACCCCTGCTTGTAACTAAAAGTCTTTCCGAACTCTTTTCGAAAATGTTTTACAACTTTTTTTTTTTGAACAAAAATATTTTCTTCTTTTTGATTGTTTACATTCAGAATTTACCATGACATAAGCGCAGAATTCGTTCAGAATTCCGTTCGTAATGTCGGTAAAAACATTAGAATTTATTAGTACTAAATGCCAGAATACTGACCGAAGTCGTTCAGAATTAGTTCGGAATTCGATACGACAAATCGAAATTTCCTTTCGAATTTCCCAAGACTACAGTTCAGAATTCAGTCTGAAATGGGTTCGAAATGTCAGCAAAAACATCAGAATTCCCTCAGAAAAGTAGTTCAGAATTCGTGTCAACCCTCTTATATGTTTTTCGTTACGAACTCGCTCAGAATACTGATCCGAAATCGGAACATTTTGCCGATTGTTGTACAGAATTCTGACCGAATTCTGAAGGTTTGGTTTGCTGGGTATGCAACCATACGAACCTGCTAGCAATTTCACTATTGGACGATACTGGTGAGGTGTCTAGGCTCAAAAGACATCACATTCTGGATCTGCCATATAGAAATTAAATCTGTTTTAAAAATATGCACTTTATATAGCAGCCCTTACATCTTGGACCTTAGTAACTCGTGCAAAGTGTTCTATACTGTTTTTTCCAAACTTATTTATGGCCTTATTGGATGTTCTGAACTGCTTAGTGTCGTTGGGTTAATCAACTGTTAGACGTTTAAGGCATAATTAATATTTTTATATTACTGTTCGTAGAACAAATTATTCCTCAGACGAGCCTCTTGTGAGAAATTTAAAAGAATTTAACAGAATAAGTTTAAGTTATGATTTAGATCATATTCTTTGAATAAATTTAATGATATTTTAGATGTAATATATTTTATGATTAAACTAGTCTGTAAGGATTGTAACTCCATAGAAAAAAATATTAATTATATAAAAATTGTTATGTCCTTAATGGAAAACCCTGTATTTCTTCTCACATATCTGGAGCCAAGACTTCTATCGTTCATTTGAAATCAATCATGTTACACTAACCCTTAAATAGCCTAAAAATTAGGTTTAAAACTTCAACCTACACGCAGAGAAAAGATATGGTTACACTATGGTCACCGCAACAAAAATATGTTCTCTACAATAAAACCATGATCGTCGCAACCATAGTATTGTTTTTTGAATTTCATTTTGGCATTAGTATGATTGCGACAATATTACTATTGTTGAAATATGACAGTTGTATTATTGCCAAATTTAGAATAAAAACATGGTTGTAGCAACCATATAAACATGATTGGTGCAACAAAAGTATTGTTTTTTTAAAATTTACGTTAACAATAATATGATTACGGCAATCATACAGTATCTTTGCGACTATAAACATAACAAAACAGGTTTTATAGAGCATACATGTATGTGTGTGCGTCTGCTTTTTTTTGATACACAAAAAAACACATACACACGATACAGTGAATGGTTGTTGTCCATTAAAAAAAACAACAATCGGAAGGTAGTTCGAGGGATTTGTATTGTGTTTACTTTGTTCGGTGAAATACTCTAATGCCGACTGGTTCTCGTTTATTTAAAATCTTCCTGCACTTAAGTATATAGCCAGTGCTTATAGTTTAATCACATTCGTTTCTTGGGGTCTACGAATGGTAAAGTAGCTGGGTACTAAAAGTATTTTTGACTGCCGTTGGAATATATTTTTTTGTTTCTTGATTGGAATGTTAATGAAAACATGGCCTCAATTCTGGCTATTAACTTTTTGTAATTCAATTTAATATAACTTGCTTGATAAAAATCTCTATTTTTGAATAACAACATTACCCAATCCTAATATATAATTTTGGGGATCATAGTATGATTAAGTGTATCATACTATGGTTGTAGGAATAATAACATGGTTGCGTGTGAATCATACTATGGTTATGAAGATCATGCTATGGTTGTATGAGAAAATTACTATGGTTGTGAGGATCATAAAATGGTTGTGAAGATAATAGTATGGTTGAGTGTGAATCATACTATGGTTGTGGTGATCATAGTATAGTCATGTGTGAATAATTCTATTGTTGTGAGGATCATAATATTGTTGTGCCACAACCATATACCCAACAATAGTATGATATATAGATACTGCGACACCACAATTTAGTTTTATGAACCACTTAACCAATGTGAGACGACTTTTTTTATTAGATTCAAAAGTAAAACACAAGTTTGCAACAAACTTCAAATTTTACAACACACACACGTTGTTGTAAAAGAAATCTATTGATGTTTCTCGATGTGGAGTCTCTTTAGAGCTGGCAAGAGTGAGTTGTATTTTCGTGGCAATTGTGTGAAGAAAACTTGAAAAGTAAGGTTTACAACAGTAGTTCTCATTCGTTTGGGGAGAGCCTGGCCTTATAGAGTTCGGTTTTACTTTCAACAATTGCAACGAAGCTTTCTAAAGAGGGTTGTCAAGGACCCGAAGTCATGATAAAAGCAGTGTGCAGCCACGAAAATCAATGTCACTTTGCCATTTTGTTAAAAACTTGTCTTCTATTTAAATATAGAAGCAAGAGGTCTTGAGGATTGGCTGTTGATAAATATCTGTAGCCAATTTACATGGATGACGTTTCTTGTCATCTCCATTATGGATCGTTGTCCCTACGTCATGGGGAAGTGGCCTCCTCTGTCGGCAGAGGCGGGTGTTAGTGGCGTGGGAACGTTCGTCAAAAAAAAAAGGTCTTGAGCCGGTTAATCCCTGTTCAATGTGTAAAAGCAACAGACCTAAATAAAACAAACGAGCTAAACATAACAAAATTAATGTATTAAAATCGTTAAATACAGGGTGTCGGCCGGGAAGGTATACTACTTTGTTTGTTTATAATTTTTGATTAGATGAAAGAGAATAGATCTTATATTGATAAATGTTTTCCTAAATTTCGGCTATTATGTATGAAATACAATATCAGATAAATGTCCACCTATGTTAGCCTCACAAATGCGAGCCCTTTTAAGCACATTTTTCATTACATTCAGCACGGCGTCGAATTAAAGTTGATGGATTGTTTTGAACACTTTCTTGAGAAGTACTAATGTTTTCCGCCGATCTTGCATTACGTTGGGGTCCATGCTTGGGACTATCAGCTACAGACCCTCTTTCTTCGAAATCATTCACTACACGTTATTAGTGCGATTTGTTGGCACATTGGTTCTTCCAAAAATTTCACGTAACTTTCTCATAGTCACAGTAATTGCTTTTGATAAAATGTCTAACGATTTATTGAATATTTTTCTATGATAAATTTGCCACTTCTCTACTTCTCGACTGTCAAATACGAACTGTCAAGACTAATGTTTACCCAAATGGCGGCAAAACAAAGTAGTATACCTTCCTGGCGGACACCCTGTACAAAAGGTTAATAAAAAAAATGTTTTCGGTCATATTACCGTATGCATAAGATTCAACCATTCAAATGTTCGCGGTAATGCCAACTGAATTCAGATTATTTATAACCAAATACAGAGAAATTTTTTTTTGGAAAATGTGGGTTGCATTCACCAAATATTTATTATCATAATAGATATTCGGTTCGACATTCAACAATATAACGTATTGTAGACTAAATGATCGGTCATACCAATAAAATGAATAAAATGTATTTAGTTGCCATTGTAATGTTTGTGGCAACCAATAGTTTTGTCAATATTTTGTTGTTGTAAATGAGTATTGGTGAACTTTCATCATTACCAAAAGCTAAAATAATCCTATTATTACAGCTTTAAGCAAATCGTTAAATCTTATTTATTTCTAAAAAGCTTTCATCATCTTTTCTTCTTTTTCCACGTCATGATCCTCCCAAGTACATAAGGAACCAGTTTTGCCTCTACTGAAAATTTAAAATTTGTTTGTTAAGGAGTGCGACATGTTTTTTTTTAATCCAACAGGTTCGAATTCTTCGTATTTTCTATCGATACTTCAGTTACCATTACTCAACGTTACAGAGCACCACCTAAAATTCGGTATATAATGTCATTAACGACGTAATGTCATAATGTCATTAACGACGTAATGTCATTAACGACGTACATGCAACCTCAATCATTGGGCTGTGTGCTACAATCTACAACAACAACTAATATATGTACAAATTCAGTTAGCAATATAATTTTAATCAGTTTGAGTTACCGATAATTTGTCTCATCGACCGATAAGTTCCCTTTACTGAAAATTGTTGTGTACTCCATAAACATTCAGTTGGATAGTACGTACAACCATTCACATTCGGTTGGCGAAAAATTCGTTTGTGGCAACAAATCTCTTCTTTGTGTTAATCTTAAGCTTACTTTACTATCCGCCAGATTTGAACTTTCCATTTTAGTTATGGGTGTTTGTTAATATTTACCGCCCATTTTATGATTTCTTTCCACTGTGCACATAAACGTTAACCATTCCTCGCGTTCGCACAGAACGTAATGAATCTGATAAATTTGCTGTTTGCGTTTATAATTGAAATGGCAATGACAGCGAACGAGTGATGACGATGGCGAGCGACAATGACGCCGCCGCTGATGATAATGGCAGATTGCATGAAGCCTTCAGGCATCTTTTCGACATCCTTTTTTTTCGGTCGTTCTTTGCGGTTCCATTGAAACGGCATAACGCAATGGGAAAATTGCATCCATTCATTTATTTAATAAGCGATTCATACGATGGACGGAAAAGACTTCTTTCGGTTCGTTTTTTGCTTAAAGGGAACTCGTTTACTTTTACGCGCAAACGGGGACCACAATTAAATTATTTTATGTACATTTGAACTTAATTGAATTTCTATTCTCAACAACTGGAAAAAAATCACTGCGCGTACATTGACTTCAGAGTAAAGAGAAGTTTAAGTGATTTTGAAATTTTGTCAATGGCGTTAACGTTGCATAAATACACGACGTGTTTTTGAAACTAAAGTGGGTTAAACGAAGAAGAGAAATAAATCGAAAATAATTGGAGATACATGTTTTTATAGCTTTTTAAGAAGTGATTAAAATCTCATATAATCACAGTAGAAAACCAACTTTGTAATTTAGTTTATGTTTGGCAGTTATTGAATCGATTCACTTCGTCCCACGTAGGTATGGCACTGATTTCTAGCAGGAAAGAGCTGTTATTGTCAACAAAATAAACCACCTGGTACTCTCGTATTGATGAGAACAGGGTAATTGTGGTGGATTATCTCAACTCGTTTAATTTTCTACATTTAAATCGGGAGATTTTAATTTATTATTTCTTTTGGAACATTGGCTTTTGCATTTGCTATAATCTTTCTTCGGTATTCGCTGTAAATTTCTCATCTGCAGACATACTTTATATCAACATTTTTCTTCTTAACATAATTGCTCAAAAAATTGACTAAGATCACGAAGAAATATTTATAACCACTTAAAAATCATACTAGAGAATCACTTCAAGGAATTTATTCTTACCTTATCATCCATTTCTTGGTATTTGTATAAACCATTATGTGAGGGTAATCTGAAATGAAACAAATGGAGGGAAATAAGAAAAAAAATTGAAGACGACATTAAATAAAAAATAGACAAGTAAAATTGCTGTAAAATTACTTAGTAGGAACATAAATACTGTTACACACGTTTTATGCTGTAAAATAAAAAGTACTGAATGTTTTTGGATCAGATATTTTTTAATATATTTATTGATGTATATTGTATCCCAAAAGAATCTACTTTTCGAAATGTCCGCCTTTTGCCGTTACAACGCCTTGAGTCGCACTCAATAGCTGCACAAACCTCTTCCATTGGAAAATTGGCCAAAGCTTGAACCAAAACAGTCTTAAGAGATCCAATGTTGGGGTATCTTTTGTGACAAACCTTGTCCTCTAAAACTGTCCACAATTTGTAATCCAATGGGTTCATATTTGGACTGCCTGAGGGCCATTCTTCAGAGGATATGAACGCTGGCAAATTGTTTTGAAGTCAGGCCTGGGACTTTTTAGCCTTATGGGCCGGCGCAGAATCCTGCTGGAAAGTCCATGGCTGGTTTTAGAACAGGGAATTGTTAAAAGGCTTCACAACAGCTTCCAAAACGGTTTCTTGGTAAACTTTGGCCGATGTTTTGACTCCTTGTTCGCAGAAATGCAGGTCAGTGACCCCATCGTAAGAGACATCCCACCAAATTATGACTGAAGCTGGGTGATGACCCTTTTCCACCCTTGGGATCAAATCCGATGCTTCCTTAGATGACCGCGCATACACTGTATCATTTTGCTTGTTACATTTTTCCTGAACGGTAAACATTTTTTCATCGGTGAACAAATTTTTTCTGTACAAGTTATCAGCGTGCTTCACCAAAAGACGTTTGCATTTTTCAATCCTGTTTTTTTAAAGCTGCAGTTAGTAAATGTCCGGTACGTCGTTTGAAAGCCCCATGTTCCAAGTTTTTTTTAATGATTTGACTCATGGACTTTTGCGTGATATTCATCTCAAGGGCCATGATTTTCTGTTTTCGGAGCGGATTTCTGTGAATTCTTGATTTAACGGCTTTGATGACATGCGGTGTTCAAACTGTTCTTGCACATAACTGGCACAGAAAAATTTTGTTCACCGATGAGATATTTTTTACCGTTCAGGAAAAATTTAACAATAAAAAATTTAACCGGTGGCGGTCTTTAACATTTCGAGTTTCCTCAAACAGTTTTATGCATCGGTAGACGAACATGCAGCTAATCCCTAGTGGACGGAGCGTTTTGAAAATATCGCTTTTTTTTCATTTCACACTTGAAAAGCGCTATTACAGCGATATGGTTCTCATTATCTGACCACTCCATGCTAAAAGTTGAAACAATTTTAAAATCCCGTTACAGACTAACGCTATTGAGGTTATCTTTCAAAATCCATATGAAATTAACGGGGTATGTTCAGTTCTACTATTGAAATGGGTGTGTTCAATGTTGTACCAGTATTTATGTCCCTACTAAGTAGATTCCAAAAAAGGCTGCAGAATGCACGAGTTAAGACAATGCAGTCATTAGACAGCGGATTTTTTCCATTGCATATTTTTACTGGATGGTCGGAAACAATTTTAAATGCTATACAAATATGTTTCATCGAAAAACCTTTTGAAGTATGAACACTGACGTTTTCTTTAAAGTATTTTTTTATTGTTAAATTATTCACTCGTATTATTTTAATTCAATGTATTTTTAAATAATTTTTATATAGTAAACAAAAAAATATATTGGTTAATAACAACATTACTCAATCACAATAAAAAATTTGGGGGTCATACTTCTGCGTGATATTCATCATATGGTTGAGTGTAATCCTACTATGGTTATAGGAATCATAATGAGGTTACGTGTGAATATGGTTATGGAGATCATACTATAATAGTATGTAAAACATAATGTTGTTATGGGGATCATAGTATGGTTGAGTGTTAATCATACTATTTTATGAGGATCAAAATATCATTGTGACACAACCATATTTCTAACAATAGTCTAGTGTTCTTCGAACATTGTTACCCCAACCATACTCTTCTTCGTGAAGCCATATACACACGGAGAAAATATTCGTTGCCACAACCGATTTTTTGTCGCAAACGAATGATTACTTTTGCAGGAACAATCAAGTTTCCATCATTACTATCGACAGTTGGTTGGTGCACGACAATTTTCCGCAACCGTAACTTTGTTTATTTGTTTTCTGGATATCAATATCGCAGTTCGTCAACAAGAGTATTTACTTAAACATTTTTATTTTAGAAAAAAGCAAACATACTTAAAGTATAAGCAAATCTAAACTTAAAGACGGCCATAACACTTTTTGCTGAAAAAGTGAAAAATATTATAAAAGATTTTACAGATAAAATTATTTTATTTTTTTAAATTGAGGTAATGCAATTTTGTTATACAAGAGGGATATGTACGTTGTTATTAATATATTTTTCGTTCGGTTCAACATTATGCAAGAAAATAGACCATCAGACTTTTCTTAAAAAATAATCTAAGTAAACGTGATATCCTCAAATATTAGCTATGACGGAAGTTATTTGTAGAATTTTTCCAACTATGTACGTACATGCATTTAATTCCGACCAGCTTTAAGTTCAGTTGTAGAAAAAAAACTGTATTATAATACCTCGTTATACGTTTTATTGCTTTTCAAAGTATTCTCCAGCATGATTTATACACTTTTGCGTGCGCTCAAACCAATTGTCGAAGCACCTTTTCCAATCCGATTGAGACACCTTCAAAACATGGTTTTTCATCGCTTCAACAGCATCTGCTGGCGACGAAAATCAGCTGTACGGCGGATGACCCGTCAACTCGACGTTTTGGCCGATCAAAAAGGCGCTGGTTTGAGCCCATGACCATTGTCATGGTCTTCTAACTTCGGTTCGATGTGGAGTTGCATTGCGACCGGGTGCTGTGACCCATAGAACAGCAAAGGTTTATATAGTCCTCGCTCCCTAACCAAGAGGGAAGCCATAACCCATAACTGTTATGCTTCGAATTGGTACCGGCGGAATCAATCCAATGGGGCGTTGGCCGTCGCATTGTTACGGCCCCAGTGTGATGGCACACCGTGGTTCAGGCTGTCGTGGCGAAAATCACGTAAAACTCGACGACTCTGTCATGGTCTTCTCTTGTTCGTTATTCGAATTTCTGCGAAGACAAACAAATTGTGGTGCCCCACTCAGAATTGACCTCCTACGTTGCTCAAGCGGAACAGTCTCCACATGAAAAGTTTTGCCGAAGAAACAGGCGACCATTTGCTTCGAAGTGCTTCTTCCACGAACAACTTTCGTTGGATTTGGATCGTCTTAGAAGACCCACACGGTCGATTGCTGTTTTGCTTTGGACTTATACTCATAGATGCAAGATTCGTCACCTGTGACGATCTTATAAACATCTTTTGAAGCTCCGCAATCGTATTTTTTAAAATTTCTTTGCACCAATCGACATCGGCCTTTTTTGAGCGAATATCAAATTGTGCGGGAACTAACGAGAACCAAACTTTTTTACGGCCAGGTGTTCATGCCATATCGAATGTATGCTGGTGGAATAAAAGGCCAAAGATGCCTCTATCGCACGGTATGTCACATGACGATCTAGCATTATCAGTTCACGCAAGGCATCAATGTTCTCTGGCACAACGGCCGTTTTTGGACGAGCGAGCGTCGGCCACAATTATAATCGTTAAACCAGTTTTTTATGCTGCTAGAGGAAGATGCTTCATCGCCATACAAAGATTTAAGTTCATCGATGCACTCTAGTCGTGAAAGTTGTGAAAAATGATCTCACGAAATTGTTCACGAGTTATTTCCATTTTTTTGCCAAATTGATTTTTCAAGTCACCGTAAACAACACAAATGATGGTCGTACGTCAAAACGTTCTAAGTACGTTTATGCTTAAAAATGTCAAGCTTTCCAATAGAAATGTCAGAAGGCGCCAGGCAACACTTAGTGTTGCCTAGGCCAGAAATTTCTATAGCAACTCTCTTCAAATATTAGCCGCAACTAAATCTCGGGCGCTTCGTTCTATGGGTCCAATTTTGGATGACTCGTTCGAGCATTTCGACCGGTATGGCGTTAATGACACGCGTAATGTTGGCTTTCAAAACCGAAATCGTAGCTGGTTTGTGAGCATAGATTTTAAAGTTTACGTAGCCCCAAAGAAAAAAGTCTACTGATGTGATATCACAAGATCTAGGCGGCCAACTCACCGGTCCAAAACGTGAAATTAGCTGTTTTTCGAAACGGCCTATCAATAGATCAATTATTTGAGCAGCGGTATGGCAAGTAGCACCGTCCTTTTGAAGCTAAATGTCGTCAAGATAACGGTCTTCAATTTCTGGTAGCAAAAAGTCCCATATAATGGCGCGGTAGCGAGCACCATTCATGGTTACGTTCCGGCCATCATCATTTTTAAAAAAACTATGGACGGATGATTCCTCTAGCCCACAAACCGCACCACACCGAGATATTTATTGTTGGTTTAAATCTTTCCATGATGAAATGGCAATTAATACTGAAAAGAAAATAATAAAGTTTTACACATCTCAGGCGAAATCTGTGAAAGAACCAAATTAAAAATATTACCTTATGATCGATCACCCGTTAGTTGGTGTGAAAAGAACCACAATGTGGTTCTGCTAGGTCTGTTCTCCAGAATGGCTATAGGATTTTGGGATCTTTTTCGAAAATTCTGTGGAATAGGAGTTTACCGGTAGAGACGAAACTATTACTGTACAAGACTAGTACACTAAGGCGTACCTCAAAAAAAAATTTCGCCGTACACCTTCGAATATGAAGTATTATTGAAAGGTAGTTTCAAAAAAAAAAAATTATTTTTTTATGCCGAACGTAGGGGTCGCGCTTTTACATTTTTCTATATAACTTCTGCATTTATAAACGGATTTTAAAGTGTGATACATCGATGTTTTTGTCTTGACGAGGCCGATTTTTTTGTCTTTGAAGTCATTGAGCTCAAGCACCCCCTTCTGGTACTTACCCATCATATCTCAGTTGCTACTACCCTAATGTACCACTCTAATATCAGAAAATTAAAGCTCGCGCGGGGTGCTTGAGCTCAATGATTTCAAAGACAAAAAAATCGGCCTCGTCGAGACAAAAACATCGATGTATCACACTTTAAAATCCGTTTATAAATGCAGAAGTTATATAGAAAAATGTAAAAGCGCGACCCCTACGTTCGGCATAAAAAAATAAAAAAAATATTTTGAAACTACCTTTCAATAATACTTCATATTCGGAGGTGTACGGCGAACTTTTTTTTTTACTTGTAACCTGGTACGCTCTACTAGTACACGCCCGGTCATTTTATATGGGTTCCCAATATGGTTTAATGTATCCCCGCCAGTTATAAAGGAATTTAAAATCTTTGAGAGAAAGATTTTAAGATATTGTATTGGTAACAATTTTGAGTCGTTCTCCAAGCGATATACGAATAAGTATATATATAAAGAGTCAGATGTTACTCCTATTGGTCTGTATATTTGTGATGTAATTAATAAATTCTCCCTTCACGAGAATTCCATTATAAACGATATTTACAATGCCCAGAAGGACATTCGCTGGTCAGATGTTTGCTATTTATTTTTGAATGAAAGTCGGGCAGATTTTGATACCTCGGTTTCCTTTCGTCCCGAGTTCTACAAAAAAGTGGTTCCGGGTGCAGATAAAGAATAGCATCTTTATGATTGGACTATTGTTAAGGCTCTTGAACAGCATTTGTTAAAATCTCTTATTTTCTCTATTTTTCCCCTATCCTCTCCTTTTTTGTAATCAACCCCTCACCTTCACCCACTGATTTTAGGCTAGTTATAAGTATACTTTTAAGCTAATTACTAGGATATTTCACTCCTATGACCACTTTAACCTCGGGAGCAAGGGCGAACACACTTATCAGTTGTAAATAGAAATTAAAAATATTTCTATACACAGAAAATGATTGGTGCCGTTAGCTGTACGTTATTGGTAATTTAGACAATACATTATTATATGTCGGTCATTGTTTTTGAAAAAAGCCTCAATAGAATAAACTAAACTACACAGCGAATCCAAACATGGTTTACTTTTAAGATCCACATGGGAATGTTGATGTTCTCATGGACTCGCGCGGATAATCCATAATATATGGTAAATGCGCTTAGGCCCGGCTAAACTAAATTTTGTCGATTTGTTAAATTTCTCTTGATACGTTCTTAAACTCGTGGATTTTAAAGTGAACGTTATCGATACCTTGCATGCAATATCGAGGAATATTAGACATACTCATACACAACAAAAAACCGTGGAGAAATTACGGCAAAAATACGACAACCAATGTTTCGATGTGGTCCACAGATAAATATCTTCCCGAATTTGATTATGAATTTCGGTTAAGGTTGAATCACCTCAAACACTTTGGCAAGCTGTTGTCTAGGTTATCATGCAGTCTCCTCCGTTTGATGTACTCCTTTTTGTTTCTTTTTACAAAAACTGAAATACCGAAATTGAATGTTATTCCTTCCAATGACAGGAGTATAACGACACGGAGGTTATAATACTCTAATATTTGGGAATGTGCAAAAATTTACATATGAGTCTTGCTGTTCCCCAAAATTGACATTCTATAAATAGAAATTGACAGCTGTTCTTTTAATAATGTTTGACAAATTGATACAAAATCGAAGGCAAAAAATAATATACAGCAATTCCCCTAAGCTGACTTTTGGTTTTATCGCGAAACGCCATTTGCGTTCACACCGAGAAATACTCGTATGTCAAAAAGGACTCTAAAAAAGAAAACATTAATATTATTTCTTTCTTCTAAGAACCTACATTTGCTGACGACACAATATCGTCAATGCTGTCTCATTAATGTCAATCACCTTCCATCGCCGACAGTGGCAATGACATTCAGCATTCCATGACATTCTTTAATGGTGCTGATGATGATGAAGACATTCAAGACGATACTGTTTTCCATACGAGCATCATGCATTACTCATTTTTCGAAATGTTTTGCAACACATTTTATAAATGACTAGTGCAGATGACAGGCCATGGTATTCGCCTTCATGCCGCGGCTGACCTTAAGGATGAAATAATTAAAACTTCTTTCGGTCTTCTCTTCTGACACCAACATGGACATGGACAACATCATCATCATTTTTCATCGATATATTCTAAATGAAAATGTCCACAAAAGTATATCGAGTTGTGAAAATTTCTTCAATTTTCCACGGCGGTTATTCGCCTTGTCTAATAAAGAAAAGTAATAGAAAAAAGCCATAACTTTGTTGAACAGGGGGCTGTCTTCTAGTAATTAATGATTTTGGTTTTTGCCGCCCTCTTCAAATGCTTCTTATCCTACGCCCGCCCGAAACAAATGACTGGAATTTATTTGGATTTGACAGTTTATTACGAGTATTACTGTGTCTACTACTTTTTTCTCTACGTATTATTCCGACACATAAGTTAAGAATTTCTTATTGGATGTCACTGACCTTATCAGACTTTTCGATATGAGTTTCTTTCTCTATCATTTCGTCCTTTGTGTCCTTTGGCTAGTAATACGACAACACACGATTCGTTGTAATGATTTAATTCATTGCCATTTGATTGTGACTTTTTCTTCTAGTATTCTTTGATAAGATTAAAGATTAACTTTTTCCACGATATGGCAATTTTCCCTCCAACGAGTCAGAACACTTTAGAATTTGAATGAGATTAAAAGAAGGAGTCTTTAGTATGATTTATTCTTAGTTTATAGTCGGTATTGAGACCATGTCTAAAAAGTTATTCAAAAGGCAGTCGAAAAGAATTTCAGTTGCTAGTAGGGGCAATGTTGTCAGTTATGGGGATTTTCCCCAGTTTGGGGACATTTTTTTAAAATGGTGAACAAAATTTTTGTTTGGGGATCTAGGGATGACAATGGATTTTTAGGGAATTTTTGGGGATAAACTTAATCGAAATGTGTTTGCATACACATTTGTCTTACTTGCCTATTTTGACACAAATGTTTGTGCAAACGTTTTAAGTTAGTAATAAATTCAGTTTTATTGAATGGATTTGCGCAAATATGTTGCCTGTCTATTTGCCTCATTCAATTGGGTGTATGTACCAACACCGGATAGCTATGAATTGTATAGTCCTCTCTCTTTTCCATACGGTAAGTACGAGTAATATGCAACAGCGTTTTGCAATTTTGGGAAGTCCCTAATTCATTGAACATTACAGATTATTATACGATTTACCAACACTGGATATCAATTAAATATATAGTTCTCCCTGTTTCACTCAAAATTAAAAAGACATGCTTTCAGTACCTGAAAACTCTGTTGCTGCGGATGTTACAACGTTTTCCACCAAACATGGCTTTTTTAAAACTTATAAAATATTTTCTCCAAATATATGCTGCAATTCAGTGAGACCACCCAATTTAAAATCAATAAGGATGTTTTTGCAACCTGTGGTTAATACTAGTGTATCAATGTATATTTTTGAATCACAGTGGAGAGAAATGCCATTTATAATCTGGAAGGAGGTATTAATGGTTGAATTTGCGACCGACTTAAGTACATTTTGGAGAAAAGTTTATGTATACCAAGATGCCGCCGAATCAAAACCATTTGAACAACTTGCTGCAACTTGTTTTAAATATGCTGAGCGTGCCAACCAGCAAAAATTCGGAATAAAATACAATATGAAGCTCTTTTGAGAATAAATACGCACTTAAAAACAATTTGATTTGTTGTGCATCCTTTAGCACCCCCTCCAGAAATGATCAAACTTTTTAATTCCAAAACCATGTACAAAACTGAGGAAGTTGATGATTTTATTCTGAAGTATTCGATGTAATACATTATGACATTTGATTTGATGTCTTAATATTGTCTATTTACTATCATAATTATTAAATTCGTTATTTATTAACTAACAGCTGTATTGAAAAATACTTTTAATTTTTGTTTTTTTTAGAAAAAAATTGTTTTTTTATAAATATATGTGACGCGCAAAATAGAAAGGGACCTAAGGGTAAAAACCAGTTTTGTTCGGAAAAGCCATTTTAAAGATTTAAATACGTGTATCTTTAGTGTACCATCACTTTCATAAAACGCGCATATCTCTGGGAGGGAACACTTTTGGGGCATGGGATCGGTCTCATTCGATGCTCAGATGTTGTCCACATTAAAAAAAAAAAGTGAAAATTGATTTTTTACCCTTAGGTCCCTTTCTCTATGCGCTGTCACATATGTATCTATACTTAAATTGAATTTTAATACAAATTGAATATTTTTGGATTGGGGATTTTTTGGGACAAAAAAAATTTAATTTGGGGATTAGACTCAAAAAAAACTGACAGCACTGAGTAGAAGTGCGGGCAGTAGAGTATTTGTTCATTAGTATACTCTACTGTCGGCTGTTTCTCATTGAATTGTAATCTGCCTGCACTGACTGTTTACTAAGCATTACAGTTTTTAAAGACCAATATGATTTAGTTTAAAAATTGTTAGCTGAAACCAACCAAATCTTCTTAAGAATTTCATAAAAGAATTAAATTTTTTTTAATAATTTTCTGTTCAACCAATCAATAATGGGTTACAGTGAATCAATTAAAAACAATTCAAAACGAATTGAAGTCTAGAAGAAATAATTGAAGTCTCCCGTAGTCGATGATATACTATAATATAACTTCAAATTCCTTAAACTAATCTGGAACGATAACATTGAATCAAATTTTTCTTGTGGACCTTCTACAATTAATGAAACTGCTTTTAATAATATTGTACCGTATACTGCTCTTGCTTCCCCGGATATTGTAAACGAGGATATTGTTTCAAGTATTTTAAAACTCTCAATTTTGTATAGAAGTGACATTGATGCACACAGAGAACAGATTTGTTGCCACAATTGAATTTTTTGCCATCCTTATGTTAGTGGTTGCACCAACTATCTATGTATTCCATCGATACAACCGAATGTTGATTGGGTACTCAGAATTTTCAGTAAAAGGAACTGACACTCTCGAGTGAAGAAAACAAGTATCGGTTATCCTAACAGACTACGATGATTATTAGAATTGAATTTGTGCATGTATCGATTGTTTTTACAGATTGTTGGTTATACGAGTAAGCAGTTTTTGAAAAAATGATGTATTTTACCGCATTTCAATAGGCCAAATGATCAGTTAATAAATATGTCTTTGGATAAATTTTTGTATAAGCATTGCAGTGATGCACCAATCGGAAAACAATTAATTAAGAATCAAGTATACTTATACTTAGTAGGGACATAAATACTGTTACAACATTAAACACACCCATTTCAATAGTAGAACTGGATTTTGAAAGCTAACCTCAATAGCGTAAGTCTGTAACGGAATTTTAAAATTGTTTCAACTTTTATCATGGAGTGGTCAGATAATGAGAACCGTATCGCTGTAATAACGCTTTTCAAGTGTGAAATGAAAAAAGCAATATTTTCAAAACGCTCCGGCAACTAGGAATTAGACGCATATTCGTCTACCAATGCATACAACTATTTGAGGAGACTGGAGATGTAAAAGACCGCCACCGGTCGGGCCGCCTCGAACTCCGCATGTCATCAAAGCCGTTAAATCAGGAATTCACAGAATTCCGCTCCGAAATCAGAAAATCATGGCCCGTGAGATGAATATCACGCAAAAGTCCATGAGTCGAATCATTAAAAAAGACTTGGGACTTGGAGCTTTCAAACGAAGTACCGGACATTTATTGACTACAGCTTTAAAAAAATAGGATTGAATAATGCAAACGTCTTTTAGTGAAGCACGCTGATAACTTTCACAGAAAAATTTTGTTCATCGATGAAATATTTTTACCGTTCAGGAAAAATGTAACAAGCAAAATGATAGAGTGTATGCGCGCGTGGTCATCTAAGGAAGCATCCGAACTGATGCCAAGGGTGGAAAGGGTCATCACCCAGCTTCAGTCAATGTTTCATCGGCCAAAGTTTACCAAGAAACCGTTTTTTAAGTTGTTGTGGAACAATTCCCTGTTCCAAAACCAGCCATGGACTTTCCAGCAGGATTTTGCTCCTGCCCATAAGGCTAAAACATCCCAGGCCTGGCTTCGAAACAATTTGCCAGCGTTCATTTTCTCTGAAGAAAGGCCCTCAGGCAGTCCAGATTTGAACCCATTGGATTACAAATTGTGGTCGGTTTTAAAGGACAAGGTTTGTCACAAAAGATACCCCAACATTGGATCTCTTAAGACTGCTTTGGCTCGATCTGTGGCCAATTTTCCAATGGACTAGGTTCGTGTAGCTATTGACGATTGGCCAGGACATTTTGAATAAATATACTCTTTTTGGATACAATATACTCAATAAATATATTAAAAAATATATAGTCCAAAACATTCAGTACTTTTATTTTACAGCAAAAAACGTGTTTAACAGTATTCATGTCCCTACTAAGTATTACAATACTTATTGTCAAGCTTTGGGTGGCCGTAACTAGGGAAAAAAACAAGTCTAGTCTAAGTAAAGTCGCTAAATAACAGCTAAGCCTGTTTCAATATTCTGAAAAATATTTCTTTATTAATTTTTTATTGATTGTTCGTTTATTTTTATCTAGCCCAACAAACTTAAACTGTCTAACCTTTTTTTGTTTTTATACATTTTTTGTGGATTTCGAAATATGTTTTCGTCGTAAACAAAGTTTTTGCTGTGACAAAAACCGTAAGATATTATAGATACAGCCAACTAAACGGGGTTAAGTCATTGCAAAGAACTAATCTGTTGCCACCACCAATTTGTAATGTTCTCCGGTACCAAATTGGTTGGCGGGTATGGCAACCACTAGTTAAACAAAACTCAGTTTGTTTAACTGTGTTATTGGCTGTATTTACCATAATATGGTTGTAGCAACCATCATATGATACCTCGCACCATTATACCATCAGTACTATATAATGTTGGTTATTGCAACAGAAATTCGGTTTATCCAACCGAATTTTTGTAGTTCGGACCGATTTACAGCTGATATTTTCCTGCGAGTGGCATTCCATCATTTATTCTTAAAAAATTCTGTAACTAATTAATACAGGGCTTCCGTTGGGATGGCATACTACTTTGTCTGTTTATAATTTTCGATTAAATGGCAGATCTTATATTGATAAATGTTTTATTTAATGTCGGCAATTATGTATGGAATACAATATCAGATAAATGTCCATTCTGTTTGACTCACAAGCACAAATTTCATTACATTCTCACACATTTCACGCGGTTTTTCATTAATTTCATTACGAATATTTTATTTGAGTTGCTCAAGCGTTTCTGGTTTGTTTGCATAAACTTTGCTTTTCATATATCCCCACAAAAAAGAATGTACGGAGCAGTCAAATCTGGCGACCGTGGAGGCAAATCAACATCACACATGTTAGTCAAGCCCAAAGCATGCAGTTCTGGCGTTAAAAAGCTTTCAATCATATCACGATATCGCTCCCCATTGACAGTTGCCGTTTTTATTTTCATAGATGTAAGGTCCAATGATTCCTCCTGACCAAATTACACACTAGACTGTCACTTTCAATGAATGCAAAGGAGACTGATGAATAATTTGTGGGTTTTCCATTGCCGAGAACCGACTATTCTGTTTATTCAAATGAAAAAGTGCCTCGTCACTCATTATGATGTTTTGATGACAACCCGATTGGCATATGTAGGGCGGCGTAAATTCTTGTTTTAGAACTCTTGTGTCCACCGAATGTTAAATGGAAACAAATGCAAATCCTTATTCAAACTTGTGGCCAAAGTTGTTCTTTGAAGACCAAGCTCCTAAGCACGGCGTCGAATTGAGGCTGATGGATTGTTTTTTAAACACTTTCACGCAGAGAAAAAACATGGTTACTACATGGTCACGGCAATAATAATATGTTCTCCACTACAAAAGTATGTTCGTCGCAACCATAGCATTTTTAACTGAATTTATTTTTGACAATAGTATTATTCCTGTAATATTAATATTGTTGAAATGTAACAATAGTATTATTGACAAATTTAAAAATGAATATATTGTTATAGCAACAATATAAATATGGTTAGTGCGACAAAAGTATTGTGTTTTGCGTTTTATGTTAACAATGATATGATTATGGCAATCATACTGTATGATTGTAATTTTTCTTCATTTAAATATGCTTTTTAGAACAAATGTTATTGGTACGGATCTAATGCAATAATAGTCCTTTTTTACCGAAATTAAAATTTTTTAAACAAGCTGCTTTGGCTTTGTTTACCTGAAATATTTTTAATAAAAACGCTTACGTTTATTTAAACTTATCTTTTCTACTTTGAAATAAATCACTCCTATTATTTTGAATTTAATGTATTTTTGAATAATTTTCATAATTCAAATCTATTGTTGACAACTTAAACCAATTTTAATAAATAATATTGGGGATCATAGTTTAATTGTGTGTAATCATACTATGGTTGTAGGGATCATAACATGGTTGAGTGTGAATCATACTATGGTTGTGAGGACCATACTATGGTTGTATATGAAACATACTATGGTTGTGAGGATCATACTATGGTTGTGGAGATCATAGTATGGTTGAGTGTGAATCATACTATGGTTGTGGGGATCATAGTATGGTTATGTGTGAATCATAATATTGTTGTGGGGATCATAGTATGGTTGTATTTGAATCATACTATTGTTGTGAAGACCATAATATTGTTGTAGCACAACCATATACCCAACAATAGTATTATCCTCTTTGAATATTGTTATCACAACCATACTTTTTTTCTGCGTGTTCTTGAGCAGCAGTAATGTTTTACAGCCTTGCAGTACGTTGTGGTCCATGCTTGGGCCTTTCAGCTCAGACACTCTTTATTCAAAATCATTTACTACACGATAAATAGTGCGTTTTGTTGGCACGTTGTTTCTCCCAAAAATTCCACGCTACTTTCCCATCGTCACAGTAATCGATGATTGATTCTGATAAAATGTTTTAACGATAAAACACGTGGATTTTTCCATTATAAACTTGCCACGTCTCTACTTCACGACTGTAAAATACGAACTGTCAAGACTAATGTTTACCAAAGTAGTAAACCTTCCCGGCGGACACCCTGTATCACCACTTAAAATGATTTTTACTAACTTTTTAAACTGTGGTTATTTTGTTCAATAGTGGAAAATGGCTACCATTGTCCCGTTTACAAATGTGGGCCGTGAAATTATTTTTGAAAAATGGAAAATAAAGAGTTTCGTGCGGTAATTAAAAACTTTTATATAAAAGGTTATACGCCACATCTAATCAAAGATGAATTGGATTCTGTTCATGGTGATAATTCACCATCATACTCCACCGTGAAACCTGGGTTCAACAATTTAAAATGGGTCGTTCAAGTACGGAAGATGAACAACGCTCTGGAATACCGAAAACTGCTACTACTATTGAAAACATTAGAAAAATATTTAATGAAGTGACTAAAGATAGACGAATAAAGCTCAGGGAACTTGCTGATATTGTTAAAATACACGAAAAACAAGTTTGGAGTATTTTACATGATGAACTCCACATGAAAAAGCTATCCGCAAGATATGTGCCGCGTTTGTTGACTTTGCCCCAAAAAATCTCAATTCCGAAGAGCTTTTAGCGATTTATCAGCTTAATACAATAGGTTTCTTGCGCCGATTCATAACTGCTGATTACACATGGATTCATCACTACATCCCAGAATGCAAAGAACAGTCAAAACAATGGATAGAAGCTGGTAAAAGTGGTCCCAAGAAGGCGAAAACTGTTAAGTCAGCAGGAAAAGTAATGGCCACAGTATTTTGGGATGCAAGGGGTATAATATTTATTGATTATCTTGAGAAAGGAAAAACTATAAATATTGAATATTATTGTGCATTATTGGATCGGTTGAGTGAAGAAATTAAGATAAAACGACCGCATTTAGAAAAGTAAAAAGTTCTTTTTCATCAAGATAATGCTCCTTCACACACTGCATTTTTAACTCAACAAAAAATGGCCGAATTACGATTTGAAATTGCTCCGCATACACCATATAGTCCAGATTTAGCTCTTTCTGATTATTTCTTGTTTCCAAATTTAAAAAAAAATTCTCGGTGGCAAAAAATGTTCGGCCAATGCGAGGTTATTGCTGAAACAGCCATATTTCGAAGGTCTTGAAAAAACTTATTTTTCGGATGGAATTAAAAAACTTGAAAAACGTATGATGAAGTGTATTGAGTTGGAAGGAGATTATGTTGAAAAATAAATAATAATAATTCCAAAAAAAACGGTTCTTTTTATGTTAGGCCAGTTACTTTTGCGGTCGCCCTCGTATATGCAATTATTATTCAACCCTTAACGTCATGAGATAACTCCTTTATGTGCCTATGTATATAATTCAATCCATAACTATAATACTTGTTTTTAAACCGACAACATTTTGCCTACTACCAAACTTCAAACCTCGTATAAAAAAATTAAATGAATTTCATACCTCATTAACCAAAATTCCTTCGCTCAACATTGAATTGTCAATTGATTAAATCGCTGCGATTCCCAACAAATGACTAAATCTTTATAGCATTTTACTTTAACGAAACGACCAAGCAAAGCAGGAAATTCCCACTCAGTTCAATCATTTATCAAAATTGTACAAACAGAACGATTTGATGGGCAAGTGAAAAATGCTACTGCGTAATCTCGGTTATGCCTACCAAACGTTATTTACATTAATTGCCCTTTCTTTTAGGGCTTTAATGAATACTACGGAATTATGGACATCTCAAGTTCGAGCACAGTTGGCAAAGGCAAACAGAGTTTGAAGTGGCAGCAGCATTTTCGATAGTAAACAAAAGTCAAACTCACACGCACGCACTTTTCTAAGAACAGGAACAGAAGAAAGTCGGAAATTTTTAATCACTTTCAGATTGTGTTAAAGAATTATTAAGTGTTTGCACGATTTATTTAATGTCCCTGGTCAATGGAAAGCAAACAAACACGACAGTGGGAGACAAAAGTGTGTGACTGTAATGAAATTTTGGCTAAAAGAAAGTCTGCCCAATAGTCTGGTGGTAGTTTGCTTGACTACCACACGCGTGTTTACGTTCGTTACCTTTAATTTAAATTAACCCTTAAACGGTCAGAAATTGGTGATAGCAGGCGATGCTATTATCAATTGTGTTCAGTTTGGTTTATCATTTCATGGTGATTAGACTAATACCTGAACAAAGTATGTACTCGTAAAGTGGGCAAATATATTTTGAAAAACATGGTTCACTTTGGGAATACTTTTCGATGGGGTAACCCTATCAGAGCGACTAATTTGACTAAACATGTATCGTTTTCACTTTTACTCTAACATAACTCGCAAAGATGTCAAACAGTGCGGAGCCAAAAAATAATTGCTCTTGTAGAGTTATGAATACTGAGAAGGACCCATATGAACTTTGAGAATGCGCTTTATACGAGTCAGCCACGGCGTCTATAAGACAAACATTCAGGCTTTAATAAAATAAAATGAGCTCTTTTAATGTTAGCATCCATGTGTCAGCAGCACGGTCCTTCTTTTAATTTGAACCTTTGTACCGGTCACAACGGGTTTCCGGATGTTGCAAACTTTAAAAGAGAATAGATTTGTTGCCACAACTGGATTTTTTGCTAACCGAGTGTTCGTAGTTGCACGTACTATCACTGTCAGTTACGTTTTCTGAAAATTGCCTTGTTTGTACTCAATCAATATTCGGTTGTAACGATGGAAAACGTGGTAGTTTTCAGTAAAGGGAACTGCCACTTTCGGCAGAAGAGACAAATTATTAGCAACCCTTACTAATTACAATGATTATTGGAACTGAATTGTAAATGGATTGGTTATTGTTTTGGATTATTGGCTAAAAGACCTTTTTGAATTCGGTTGTCATTACCACAAGAATTTGTTAACAGGACTAACTGTTGGTAAAATTGTATGTTCTTATTCGGTTATCTGACCCAATAATAAAGTTTTTTTATTTAATTTTTATACTTAAAGATTTAAATATAACACAGGGCAACTAAATTGGACAAAAAATCTGCGGCAAAAGGTTTGTTAGTCAACTTTAGTTGATCACGAATTCTGCCTCCCACTCACCAGATTCTCTCTAGTTTAAGAAATATTCACTTTAACCGTTATTTTCTGTTTTTTGAATAAAATTTTCAAAAGCTTTTATTTCGCATAAGAATTGTTGAAGAGATAAGAAAAAATCTAAAGAAATTTTGAATTTTCGTTACAAAAAATTAGTTTGAGCTGCCTACATTTTTTAGATTCCTTACCAGTGTTGTATTTTCATAACAACTCCATTATAGCGTACTAAAATCTGCGTCCAACAAACTCAAAAATTTTTACAGTCCGATTAAATTTGACTGAGTTAATTAAAAATTAGTCAGAAATGGGAACAACTTTGCCATTCCAGCTCTTCCAGATACATGGACATATGGGCTTCAAATAACTACAAAATGTTCTCATAAAGCTGAAAATAAAATCATTTTTCAGTTTGGCTTGAATTAATTGAAGGACCTAATGGCCCATTTTAACATGGTCATATGAAATTATCACATAATAAAATCTATATAAATTTCGAGCCTGTTCAAGGCATAATTACTTCACATCCGATTCGGAAAATAGTTTTCATTCTTGAGCAGAAGGCTAAAACTGGAAAGTCAGTTAATGCCGTTTTGTTAATTAAAAAAAACCAAAGTCGTTTTTTTCAATATGCGGTTTAGAAAAAAGCACAAAATGCCTTTTTTGACATTCTCTAGCCAACTAGCAAAATCAATATGGTATCTTGGGGTCGAAGATATTACACTCACGCACTATGCGACAAATTTACCACTGAAGTCATAATGACTACTGAGCTTACAATGAACATTTTAGTTAGTTGGACAAATAACACAGTGTAACAAAAAAAGAATGAAGTCAAAATACCTGGGAAGTGATATTATTTTTCTTGTAGATTTTGCTGAGTACAACAAGAAACCGGTTTTGAAATTTCCCAAACACCTCCAAAATATGGAGTAAGGGTAATAAACCACTGTTCTTTCCAGAAAACCTGGCCAGTTCAGCGATGAACTAGGCGAACACTTTCATCAAGAAATAATTACAATGGGAAAACGTTTTGAAGGAAAAGTTCAAATAAAAATGATTTCCGAATATTGCTGGTCACTTAAACGGGGATACTGATGATGTTCAATAAAAAAAGAAAATCGTCAAACAAACATTTTTAAGTATAATAATTGTATTTTTTTAAAAAAATTTGTTTTAATAAAAGTTGAATAACTCAATCAGCTTTTAACGGATTTTTAAAAATGACACCGAATTGTATTTGTAAGAACACTCTCTTTCTTATTCAGTTCAAAAATTGTTCTGTTCCTTTAAATTCGCATCCAAAGTTATAATACTACAAAAAATTTTACAAAAATGAGTTTACAGGAAAATTACATAGTGTGATTTTAAAAGTTTATACACCATTCGGCTTTCCAAATCAGCCGAAGATCCGAAAAACCGGGTTTTTACCCGTAACTCCAGATTTTGGAGGTGTTTGGGAAATTTCAAAACTGGTTTCTTGTTGTACTCAGCATGATCTACAAAAAAAATAATATCATTTCCCAGGTATTTTTTCTCTGTCACACTGTGTAATCATTAATATATGATCAATATTAAATGTAACTGCCACTGTTTGAGGACAAACTTCATTGTTTGCATTTAGCAATTTCTTCAGATTTCAAACTTATGCTAAAGCCAGTCCATACTTTTTTCACCCGTCTTCTGGTTGATGGTATTACGAGGGCTGCTATATATATATATATATATATTTCGGGCCTACTAATGAAAATACGAATATTTATCATCAAAAAGTATTCTCCAGCATGATTTATACACTTTTACATGCGCTCAAACCAATTGTCGAAGCACTTTTTCCACTCCGATTGAGACACCACCAAAACATGGTTTTTGAGCGCTTCAACAGCATCTTCTGGCGACGCATTTTTTTCTTGATGTGCGGGAATAAAAAGAAGCCATTGGGTGCCAAGTCAGGGCTGTACGGCGGATGACACATCAATTCGACGTTTTGGCCGGTCAAAAAGCGCTGCGTTGAGCCGATGTGTGAGAGCTGTGTGATTCGTCTTCTTTTTCGAATTTCTCCGAAGACTTTAGGCAAACAAATTGTGTTGTACCACCCAGAATTGACCTCCTACGTTTCTCAAGCGGAACAGTCGCCACATGACCACTTTTGCCGAAGAAACAGGCTACCATTTGCTTCGAAGTCCATCTTCCACGAACAAATTTTGTTGGATTTGGCTGGTCTTCGAAGACCCACACGTTCACTTGCTGTTTTGTTTCGGGCTCATACGCATAGATCCATTATTCGTGACGTGTGAAGCACCGCGATCGTATTTTTTCAAAATTTCTTTGCACAAATCGACTTGAGCGATTATCAAATTGTGCGGGATCCAACGAGAACAAAACTTTTTTATGACCAGGTGTTTATGCAATATCGAATGTATGCTGGTAGAAGAAATGCCCAAGGATGCCTCTATCTCACGGCATGTCACGTGACGATCTTGCATTATCAGTTCACGCACGGCATCAATGTTTTCTGGCACAGCGGCCGTTTTGGACGACCTTCGTCTTTGAGCGAGCGTCGGTCCCGATTGAATTCATTAAACCTGTTTTCAAAGTGCTAAAGGATGGTGCTTCATCGCCATACAAAGATTTAAGTTCATCGATGCACTCTTGTCGTGATAATCCACGTCGAATGTTGTGAAAAAGGATAGCATGAAAATGTTCACGAGTTAATTCCATTTTTTTGCCAAATTGATTTTTTAAAGTCACTGTAAACAACACAAGTGATGGTTGTACATCAAAACCTTCAAAGACGTTTATGCTAAAAAATGTCAACTTTCCAATGGAATTGTCGGATGGCGCCAGGCAACACTTAGTGTTGCCTAGGCCTCGTTCATGGTGTCAGATATTTTTATACTCGTATATTTGCTACAAATCTAGAAGTCATTCTTTAAATTTCAATTTACTCCAAAGTAAAGAAGAGGAGGAAACGCGTATAATTTTACCATTACACATACAAATTGTCATCTGTGGCACAAACGTTTTGTAAAGCTATATAATATAAAAAATAAATTGTTTGTTAATAATATATCTTTCGTTCCGACGATTGCTTGAAAACCTTTCAATTTCATTGCCAGACAATTGTCAGATAAATGATTTGTCAGTTTACACGGTTGTCAGATTGTTGTATGGCAACTATTGTCAAATGCGTTGTTAGACATTGCCAGAACTGTCAAAGTTTTCACCAGAAATTATAAATTGCATGTTAACATTAAATTAAAAAGTACAAATATTTATTGTAATGAAAAAGAAAAGTCCATTTGTAAAGATTTTAGCTGCATAAGAGGCAAGAATCAACACTAAATAGCATAAGCAAGTCGCAAAGCTCTTCTTGCAGGATTTGGGCGGAATACCAGGTTCAGCTGGTTTTGCGTAAACACTGGCCTTCTCCTCTTCTCATATAGCCCACTTGCCATTTGCGCTGAGAAAAGGAAATTGCGTATCCGTAAGCATACTTGTATTTCTTAGAGTTTTCCATAATGCGAATTTGGTTAAAAATATAGGAATAAGACTTTGCAAACTCTTAGTCGCGTCAGCCAGTCTAAGTCTCGCCCCCGGCGATCTATTTCTCCTCCATTCGCGGCGAAACCAACGTTTCTCGTTGACATGGAGCTCTATTTCCCTGTTAGTTTCAGCGTGGCTAGGATGGCCGCCTGTTCTAAGTTTGAATTAAAATTTAAGACACTATTGTCGATACTCGTATCTATGGCATTAGAAATAAGTCGATTAGAATCTATATGACTGCTAATGTACTTATTGTATTTCAACCTGTTTGTGTTGGGAGACGTGGGTCTAAGAGGCTCATCTACTCGTATGAGTACGATGCACTTTTTCCACTCCGATTGAGACACCACCAACACATGATTTTTGAACAGCTGCTTCGGTCGATGAAAAACGTTGACCACGCATTTTTTTTCTTGATGCTAGGGAAAAAGAAGAAGTCATTGGCTGTAAAAATGAACATGCAATATCTTAGTAATGCTTGTCATGCTAATACCCAAGGATTCCTTGATCTCAAGGTATGTCACATGCCGGTCTTGCTTAATCAGTTCACGCACAGCATCGATGGTTTCTGGCAAAGTGACCGAAGTTGGACGTCCTTCACGAACTTCATCCTAGAGAGAATGGCGTCCGAGACTTGGTACCGGCGTTAACAGTGGTTTTTGATGGTGTTTCATTGCCAAAAAACGAAATAAGTTGATTTAAACACTCTTGTCTAGATAACCCACGACAAAAATAGTAAAAAATCATCGCACGAAAATGTTCACGGGATAATTCCATTTTCTGACTGAGCTGAATTTTTCAACACACTGTAAACAAAACAATTCGCCCTCAAATGACAAAACATTCTGACTGAAGTTATGCTAAAAAATGTCAAAGTTTCCAATTGAAGTCTTAGTTTGCATTTGGGAACACTAGTATTGTCAGGACCCGAAATAAAAATAGCAACTCCCGTATTTTCTGATATCGCAAACCGCGGGGGAAATATGTTGCCGAAATAGTTAGAGAACCTCTCCTTTGGATACGAATTGTTGTCGTTTGTATAACGTTTTGTGAGCCACCTTCTGCGACTTCATGTTTCATTCGTTTCCGTATAAGGATACCAGTGCCACCATGCGCCTTGCCGTCAGGGAAGTGTGTACCGTAAAATCTAAAACAAGGTATCTGAAAGTTGAATTTGTCTGTAAGCGTTTTCAATAATAACAATATATCAATATTTTGACGATCTAGGTAATCTACCAGTTTGTGTCTATGTTGGTTCACACCGTTTGCGTTCCATGTGCATATCTTATAGGCTGTTTCCACTACGGTCGCGTCCACGTCCGCGTCAAATTTGTAATGGTGTTTCCATTGTGTTTTGCGTCCACGTTTGCGTTGAAACAGCTGTTTGTGTTTATTTGTTTTTTTGCGGTGCGAAAAGTTTAATATTTTTGTGTTGTGACATTATCATGGAGTTAAATGATTTTATTTTGCTAAACGCAGTGGAAAATGAGAATCAAATGGTATTGCGCCTTATGGAAATGTGCAGTAGCAGCAGCGCTTTATGTTTATGCTGACAAACAGCAGTTTTAATAGGGATATGCCATTTGTGGTGTTGCCATTAATAGGTATGGGTGGGTTTCGATTGCAAAAATAATCGAATTTATAGTAAACGCGACTTATCGAAAAACGCGTCGAATATGAAGGCGACTTTTTCCCATACCTAACTGCCTATGTTTTTTGATGTTCATTGATTTTTGGACGCAGACGTGGACGCGACCGTAGTGGAAACAGCCTATTAAGGGAGCTTATTTTTTGCTAAGTAGAACTTGAATTAACTGATTTTGGTTACGCATGAAGTCTAGCGTCATTGATTTTACGAGTATAGTAGACATGAACATGTTCATACTCTGTACACGCAGAGAAAAGATATGGTTACACTATGGTCACCGCAACAATGATATGTTCTCTACAATAAAAGCATGTTCGTCGCAACCATAGAATTGTTTTTTGAATTTCATTTTGACAACAGTATGATTGCGACAATATTACTATTGCTGAAATATAACAATAGTATTATTGTCCAATTTAGAAATGAAAATATGGTAGCAATCGCATAAACATGGTTGGTGCAACAAAAGTATTGTTGTTTTAAATTTACGTTAGCAATAATATGATTACGGCAATCATGCAGTATGGTTGCGAATATGAACATAAAGGAACAGGTTTTATAGAGCATACATATATGTTTGTGCGTATGTTTTAGTGATATACACATATAAAACACATACAGACTATACAGTGAATGGTTGTTGTCCATTTAAAAAACAAACAACAACAATCGGTAGGTAATTCGAGGGATTTTATTGTGTTTTCTTTGTTCGGTGAAATACTCTATTACCGACTGGTTTACGTTTATTTAAAATCTGCCTGCACTTAAGTATGTAGCCATTGATCATGGTTTAATCACATTCGTTTCTTGGGGTCTACGGATGGTGAAGTAGCATTTACCCCTGCTGGCAACTAAAAGTATTTTCGATTGCCGTTGGAATATATATTTTTGTTTCTTGAATGGAATGTTCAATAAAAATATGACTTCAATTCTGGCCATTAACTTATTGTAGTGCAATTTAATATAACTTGCTTGATAAAGATCTCTATTTTTGAATAACAACATTACCCAATCCTAATAAATAATTTTGGGGATCACAGTATGGTTAAGTGATACTATGGTTGTAGGGATAATACCACGTGTGAACCATACTATGACTGTATAGATCATACTACAACTATATCTTTAGAAACCATATCTCATACTGGCTGTATGAGAAAAAATACTATGGTTGTGAGGATCATAATATGGTTGTGAAGATAATAGTTTGTTTGTGTGCGAATCATACTATTGTTGTTAGGATCATAGTATGGTTGAGTGTGAATCATACTATTGTTGTTAGGATCTTAGTATGGTTGCCTGTGAATCATACTATAGTTGTAAGGATCATACTATGCTTGTATGATAAACATACTATGGTTACGAGGATCATAATATGGTTGTGAAGATTATAGTATGGTTGAGTGTGAATCATACTATTGTTGTGAGGATCATAGTATGGTTGTGGGTGAATCATACTATGGTTGTGGGGATCATAGTATGGTTATGTGTGAATCATACTATTGTTGTGAGGATCATAATATTGTTGTGCCACAACCAAATACCCAAATATAGTATGATCCTCTTCGAATATTGTCACCCCAACCATACTTTTTTTCTGCGTGTACAAGCTGTTGAATCATTAATTCAGCAATATTATTTTGTTGCACTGGAGCCTTAGGTACATGCGCCCTTAGATCATTCGCGTATGTTACACCGTTTGTTGAACCGTTTTAGTGGTTAAAGTAAACTGGGGTTTGTTGGATGTCTATTATTGGGTTCGGCGCGATGCGGTGAGAAATGGATTAAAGTTTTTCTTCTAGTTTCTTTTTGAGTTCTCTGTAAACCTTACAACCTCTGTAGTTTGCAGTATGCTGTTTCCCGCAGTTGCTACACTTTTTTTGCTCCTTAGATTTGACTTTACACACGGACGATTGGTGTAGATCACCACATACAACGCAAACGGTTGGCAATGTGCAATACGATTTAGTGTGTCTGAACTCTTGACAATTTTGGCATTGAAGGGGTCCATTTCTTCTATGCGGTTCTTTAACACTAATTCTTTTATGTAACAAATACTGGAGTTTGTATATTGGGTGAACTTAATTCTTCTTAAGATTACGAGCATCGGGCTCGAGTTCAATCTTATACTACATTAGTTGGGAACTATTATACAGGAAAACATTTTTCTCTTACACAATTTTTGACCTAGCTTAACCCTTCATGGTGTTTTAAGAGGTCAAACTTCAAATTTGAGTCAAATTTTTTTTCAAACGTTTATAAATAAAATTACTAATTTACGTTTGAAAAAAATTTTGACTCAAATTTGAAGTTTGACCTCTGAAAACACCATGAAGGGTCATAGCTAGTTCAAAAATTGTTTGAGCGAAAAATGTTTGCCTGTATATTTGCAACTCAAATGCTATAGTGTATTTGCCGAAAGTCGTCTGGCTTACTAGTTAAAGCTCATCAAAGCTTGCAACTAGTTTTACTCCATTTTTATGGCTGAAAGTCGTGACGGACTGGCCGGTTTGCATCCGATTGAAAAAATGTTTGCACGGATATTATTTTTGATGACCAATATACTAGAAAATGAGCAGGGAGCGGAAAGAATAACACTTTTTCCATTTTTAAGAAAACCCACTGACAAGAGCACAGTTTTGCCTGCCACTGTGCATTACGAACTAAACAAACAATCCCCAGTAAACGAGTATACGCAGACAGAGTACAGTACATGCACACACATTCTTAAGACATTACAAGTCGTTTAGTCGTTCTAGGACAACACTTTACATAAATGGCCACCTCCGGTAATTTTCAAGCCTCCGGCTCAAGCCTACTAGCACAGCGAGCCCACCAACATTAAGGGGAGCACACAGCCAATGGACAAGAAGAACCTCGTCCTTAATTAACTCTCTGCAACTGTTGAAGAATGTTTACAATAACAACGGCAAGGATTTAACAACAAAACAACGCCCACGTACAACAACAACTGCAAATGATTGATGTCCTCTTTTGAATTATGACATCAGAGGCAAATTAACAAATATTAACTCAACTCACACAGGAGCAGATTTTTCAAATCCAAGCTGGGTGGCAGTTGGATGACCGGGTGGGCGTTGGACAACAACGTCCGATAGGCAAGACAAACAAACAACCTTGAATGAGCTGACAAATGGTCAGGCGAAGGGTTTCCTTGCGTACTTTATAAGGACGCAACAACGCGAGGAGTTTTTCAAATCATTCCTAAATCTGTTACAAAACATTTAACAACGCCAACCAGTAAAACACCAGGGAATTCCTGCTAAAAATGGCTTATTTAAAGGATTTTGAATATTTAAAACCCAGAGGCTCTAAAGTCACATACCTGCAAACATTTGGCACCGCAACAAAAGCGACCAAGGACATTGCCATAAGTGAAATATTAAAGCCGTACGTCCGGGAATATTGTGATACCTCATCCGTGCATGGATTTCGCTATTTGACACATCCTGAATTCAAAGTTTATGAAAAGTAAGTTAATTGGGTGTTCCTTAACCAAGTTACAGCTGTCTAGCTTAAATATTACATAAAAATATAGGGTGGTTTATTGAAATTTAAAAATTGAATCGGCTAAAAAAAATCAAATACTGATCATTTTCTTAAATTTCTAGTTGTATTGGAAATGTTGAACTTTGTCATTTAATAATGGAGCACCATCCGATACGCTTTAGTTTCGCTTGATAAACTGAAGATTGTTTAGCAGGAGATGAAGAATTTCACCTAAAAATCGTGTTTTTAGATGAAGCTCATTTTCATTTCGGTGGCTATGTCAATAATCAAAACTAACGCATATGGGGTCCAGAGAATCCACACGTAACTATTGAGAAGCCATTGCATCTCCAAAAAGAAGTCACTCTTTAGTGTGGTTATAGAGCTAGCAGCAATTTCCTTCAAAAAAAAATGAAGCAAAAATTGAAGAAAATGACATTGACAATATTTGTATTCTACAAGTCGGGGCCACATGTCATGCAGCCAATGTAACCCAGTTTTGCCCAAACTATTGCACTTTTTTTATGGGCCTCCAAAAATTGGGGCCTCGGTGCCATTTTTGCAAAAAAGTGATCTTTTTGTAGGCTCATATCTTGCAAACCGTTCGTCTACATAACTGTTACCTAATCGGTATAAAGAATCATTCCTAGGAATTTTTGCAATTTTGACCATTAAGTTTTTTTTTGATTTTACACGAGGGTTGCTATATATGTGACGCGCAAAATAGAAAGGGACCTAAGGCTAAAAACCAGTTTTGTTCAGGAGAGCCAATTTAAAGATTAGGTCCCTTTCTATTTGCGCTTAGAATTGTCGACTTCACTTTCATAAAACGAGCATATCTCTGGGAGGGAACACTTTTGGGGCATAGGATCGATCTCATTCGATGCTCAGATGTTGTCCACATCAAAAAAAAGTGAAAAGTCGATGAAAAGTTTTGTTCAGGAGAGCAATTTTAAGGATTAGGTCCCTTTCTATTTGCGCTTAGAATCGTCGACTTCACTTTCATAAAACGCGCATATCTCTGTGAGGGAACACTTTTGGGGTATGGGATCGGTCTCATTCGATGCTCAGATGTTGTTCACATCAAAAAAGGGAATGATGCTAGGGAATAAGAAGAAGTCATTGGGTGCCATATCAGAGCTGTATGGTGGTTGGTACATAAATTCAACATCTTGAGAGGTCAAATAGCTCATCGTTTGCTGATGTGTGAGAGCTCGCATTGTCGTCTTACAAAATTATTCGTCTTTTCTTATTATCTATTCTCACTTCTTCGAATACTGTTGGCAAACGGATGGTTGTGTACCACTCAGAATTGACCGTCTCACGTTCCACTAAGCACTTTGAGAACATGGCCGGTTATACCAAAAAAACCCAATTATTTGCTTCGATGTACTTCTTCCACAAACAACTTTTGTTGGATTTGGCTCGTCTTGAAAGACCCATGCGGTCGATTGCTGTTTTGTTTTGGGTTCATATGGATAGATTATACACTGCCTTTGAGCTGCAGCAGTCATACTTTTTCAGCATCTCTTTGCACCAATCCATACGAATCTTTTTTAAGCATTCTTCAAATTATGTGGGAACGAACGAGAACAATTTTTTTACGGCGAAATGAACATGCAATATCTTATTGATGCTTGTCATAAAAATGTCTAAGGATGGCTCAATCTCACGGTGTATCACATGTCGGTCTTGCTTAATCAGTTCTGGAAAAGTGACCGAAGTCGGACGTCTTTCACCGAATTCAACCTGGAGCAAACGGCGTCCGAGACTGAACTCCAAGTACCTGCGACTAACAGTGGTTTTCGATGGTGCTTCATCGCCAAGAGTCGAAACAAGTTGATTTAAACCCTCTCATCGTACGAAAATGTTCACGGGATAATTAAATTTTTTGACTGAGATGAATTTTTCAACACACTGTAAACAAAATAATTCGCCCTAAAATGACAAAACGTTCTGAGTGAAGTTATGCTAAAAAATGTCAAAGTTTCCAATGGAAGTTTGTATCTGGGAACACTAGTATTGTCAGGGCACGAAATATAAATCGTATGAATGATATTCTGTTTCATTATTTAATGACAAAGTTCAACCTTTCCAATTAAACCAGAAATTTTAAAAATTTATCAGTAATTCCTCTTAAAATTTAAAATTTTATATCGCCCACCTTGTATAACATAAAGAGGGCAATGAAAATAATTTTCATTCTAATGTATGGAAATATTAACCGGTACACAATATATGACGTTATAAGACTTATATAAAGAGAGAATGCTTCTAGTGTTCACCCTTAAGTAGGGAACCGGTTATATTAACATCCATTTTTTCTTTGTAAAGTACAAACAAAGATGAAATAAAGATATTGCAGAAAATAAAATTCAAGCGAAATTCATGCAAAAGAAAAAAAGATATGTGAGTTTTAATCCACGCTCGAATATTATCGTTTGCGTGAGAGGAACGCGAATTGGTGTGGCTAAGACTCCAATTTTTCGTCAGCTGGTTTATTTTATATTTCCGTTTTTTTAATTATATATTTCCAGCGGAATCGTAACGAGTATTAAACTACAATTTAAATACCAAAAGTGGACGGAATAGTGCGTTTACGCTAGAAATACCAGAATGAGGCGTGTAATCTACTCTTTTCATAGACGTGAATAAATCAGCTATAAAAAAATTATGGATTTAGCAAGTCATATGGGTTCGAATCTGCACTGAATCGGGGCATTTTTGTTTTATTTCGGGTTCATATGCATAGATTCATGATTCGTCACCTGTGACAATGTTATACACTTCCTTTGAGCTGCCGCAGTTCTACTTTTCCAACATCTCATTGCACCAATCCATACGAGCCTTTTTTGTGATCTTTCGTCAAATTATGTGGCATCCAACAAGAACAAATTTTTTCACGGCCAAATGAACATGAATAAATCCGCTATAAAAAAATTATGGATTTAACAAGTCATGTGGATTTAACAAGGGCGCCTTGAATGGGAGGTACGCGTTATAAAACAATAATGGGGTTTACAATTTAAGCAAATTTTACGTACAGTTGACTTGTTATTTGTGCTCTAATCTGCGCTGAAACATTTGTGTGTGAGGTACTAGAAATGGCATGGCTAGGAATCCAATTATTTCTTAAAAAGTTAACCTTATAACTGAGGTCTTAAGTATTGATTTTAGTACCATTAAATACTTATATTACAAGCATAAAGAAGTAGGCGGAGAGCTGCATTTGTATAGAGTTTACAAGAAGGAGGCGCCCCTATTCTAAAATGATTTATAAAAACAGTAGGGTGTTCAAAATATATAAGTAAGCGAATTTTACTCACTTGGTGACAGATTATGTGGGCTCTAATCTGCACTGAACAAAAGTTAGCTATCGGAGGTAGCAGATGGGGCTTGGCACGGAATCTAAGTATTTGATACTCAGTCAAGCTTAGTACCCTGTTCTTAAGAATTTTACGTGAGGTCGTATGAAAAGGATTAAAGATATTTCAAGAACACCATAAGTATGCGTAATGGAACTTTGTGTGAGAGTTACCAGAAGGAGTGTGGAAAAATGGTCCATTTTCAGTTTTTGAAAAATATTAAGATGTTTAAAAACACTTACTAGTTCCTTTCGAGAGTTATCCTGCGAACCATCCACACAGACGGACAGACGAACATGGCTCGAATGACTTGAAAAATTTAATAAACTGGATTTGGTAAAAACATATGTAGGGCTAAAATGTTTCTTCGATGCTTTACACTTATTTCCGTACCAAATGATATATACTTATATATAGTACTTATATTATTTTCAAATTTCTGGTTAAGTTGGAAAAGTTGAACTTTGTCATTTGCTCGAAATAATACACAATATCAACTGCTACTACAACTGACTCGGCAGTACCTCATTCGATCAACCCAATTATTTAGTACATTTTCGATTGTTTCGAGTCGAATTTGTTAAATGGCAATTTCGATTTCATGATTTTACGCTTCAATGGTCTCCGAATGATTTGCGTCACTTTTATTCTTAATTGCTACCCACAGAAAATAATCCAAAGGGCTTAAACCACAGCTCTGATGCGACCACCTGACACCTGATGATTCTATTTTCTAAAACAATGCGTAAAATAGCAAATGGTGCAATGGTGCGGTAACGTTTACCGTTGACGGATGGGCGGCTTCATGCCTATTTTCGAAGAAAATTGGCCCAATGATGCCGCCAGCCCAATATCCACACCAAACAGTGACTCGATTCGTTGCAGATGCATTGGCTTCTCAGTAGTCACGTGTGGGTTCTCTAAACCCCATGTGCGGCAATTTTTCTTATTGACATAGCCACCGAAATGAAAATGACCTTCATCTGAAAGCACAAGTTTTCGATAAAAATTTTCATCTCCTGCCAAACAATCTGCCGAACCAGTAGTGGTAGTAATATAAATGATATATGTTCCATTACTTAATGACAAAACCAGAAATTTAAAAAATTATAAGTATTTTTTTAAAGCCGATTCAACTTTAAAATTTTAAATGGCCCACCCTGTATATAAATCCTCTTATTTAAATTGGTGAAAAGCCTAATTTCCCCTTATAGAAAATGGTGACAAAACAGGTGGTGGGAACTACGGCGTATTTATCGATAGCAACACAAAAAAAATTTCGAGTAGGTCAAATATTTTGATTTGATCGACTGCAAATCAAAAGATAACCGAAGCCCTCTTAATGTCAAAATTCTTAACATGTTTAATTTAAATAATATTTTGTTTCTATATTTCCAGAGCCATTTGGTTGCTTATCATGCTGGCCACCTCCATCAGCTGTTGTTTTGTCTACTTTGACTTGGCCGAATTGTACCACACGCAGCGCATACAAACAACGGTTGCCGATTCCGTACATCCGATATTCATGATACCATTTCCGTCCGTCGCCATCTGTCTGCCCTATCGCATCAACTGGCAACGCCTGACTAATGAAGCTCCAAAAGTATTTCTACCCGCCAATGCCAGCAACGAAACATTGCGAACATTTTTTGAATTTTTCGACAAAATGGCTCAGTTAAGATTTTCCAACTTAAAGAATTTGGAGACTTTATTCGATGACAGCCCGCCGATAAATCTAACGCTGATTGATCAATTGGATATAATGCAAGTTATGGACTTTATAACGTACAACTGTGAGGAGGCATTTTCCGGCTACTGTAGATGGAGTACGAAGGCTTACAATTGCTGTGAGCTCCTTACCATGGAAAAGACGGAAATGGGTTATTGTCATGTCTTTAATTCGGCTGTGGGTGAAAGAGGTCAAGAACAACAGGTAATTTAGGGGGGAGAAGGGAGAAATGGTATGCAAATATTCTTATTTAATGTGGTTATTTATTAAATTTATTCCAGAAAAACGATCCCTTTTACCCATATCACAATGCAAATGCTGGCGAAGGCACCGGTCTAGAAGTGAGCGTACAGATTAATGAAGATCAACTTAGTCCGAGCTTCACCGATTTCCGTGGCGTATATGTAAGTTATCTGCTTATAAGGGAAGTATCGAAAGTTTTTATGTTAGCTGATCTGCTACAGTGTAGTGCTTCGAGCGTTACATGTAATTTTTGTTTACTCTGTCCAACATGAGTGGAGTTGTTCCGGCAATATCATCTCGCATGTTGCCTTTCTAGCGTTAACCCAGTAAGGGACTTATGGTAGGTTAAATTGAAATTACTGTCAGTTGCTTGGCATACTTTGTGAACTAAGCAACAGTGTGACACCATGGGTTGCTGTAACACAATCTCTATGTGAAACCTGCCGGATTTGCTATGAAGATATCGTCCAAAGCGATAAATATTAAAGCGATTTAGAGAACATCTAAGCGAAATTTCTATGGTCATCCGGCATGTTCTGACTCTAGCTCATTTTTTCGCTTGTTTGAGAGCTTTTTATCGGGAGCAAGCTTGCATAAAAAGAGAGGGGTAACCACATGTTCCACATCGAGTTGTACCAAAAAAGTAGAGAGAAGTACCATTTGGTGTTTAGGCGTCGAGTTGTACCAAAAAAGTAGAGAGAAGTACCATTTGGTGTTTAGGCGTGGTTTATCAATGCAAAAGCTGTTTCCTTTACTTTATATACCAAACCAATAGCTGGGTTTGAGCTTAAGCCTTTAAACGCCATACACAGAGAACAAATCAGTTGATAATCGGTCCGAACTACAAACATTTGGTTGATATACAGAAGTGTTGTTGCAATCACTAACATTCCATGGTATCCTGAAATACATGTTTCGTCTTACCTTAAGATGGTAGCTATGACAATATTACGAAATTCACAACCAGTAAATATGTTACAGCTACCGAATTCTATTGGTACTATTGATTGCCTTAACTGACGGTTTTGGCAACTAACCAATTAAAAAGTACGTGCTACTTTTGTACCAGTAGTTGGTGAGGACAGCAGATAAGTTCTTTGTAGTAACCAACTCCGTTATGTTCGGTGTTTAAACATATTTTTGCTTATCCTAACATCACAATATAATCCCTTAAATAATTTTTCAATTCTAGTTACTAAAAAAAAGTTTTTAAAGGCGAAAACACATAAAGAACTTCCAAAAAATATGAATAGAAACCAAAAAAAGTGCTCAATCTTTTTTAATTGCTTTTGGGGTCGGACAGTTTAATCTTTTTGAGTCAGATGGTTAATGCTTTGTAAAGATGCTGCTATACGAGTATAAATTAAAATTAAATAAATATTTTCCAGGGTGGTTAAATTTTAAGGTCCGATGTTGATTTTAAATAAAACACAAATTTTTTAGGAAATTACTGTCGTTCCTTTTTATTATGATAATATTGGTATGGTTCAATTATGTATGGAACAAAATATCGGCCAACTGGCCGCCGTGACCTCGTCGGCAGACCTCTATCCGATGGTCCAAATTTTCGATGACGCTGAGGCATAATTGAGGTTCTATGCCGTTAATGAGCCGAATTTTCGAATCCTTTAGCTCTAGAATTATTAAGCTGGCTTATTGACGTACACCTCTTTTTTTAAATATCCCCATAGAATGTCAAATCACATGATCTTGGCGGCCAATTAACATCGCCACGGCGTTAGATAACACGGCCATTGAATTTGTCGCTCAAAAGAGCCATTGTTTCGTTAGCTTTGCGACACCGTCCTGTTAAAATCACATATCGTCCACATCCATATCTTCCAAATCGGGCCATAACAAATTCGTTATCATCTCACGATATCGAACACCATTCACAGTAACTGCCTGACCGCCAGCCCATAAACCGCATCAAATAGTCACTCTTTGTGGGTGCATTGTTTTTCGACAATCACTCTTGGACTATACGATGGTTGCAATTTATATTTCGGGTCCTGACAATACTAGTGTTCCCAGATGCAAACTAAAACATTCATTTTTAACTTTGACCTTTTTTAGCATAACTTCACTCAGAAAGTTTTGTCATTTGAACGCGAATTGTTTTGTTTACAGTGTTGAAAAATTCATCTCACTCTAAAAATTGAATTATCCCGTGAACATTTTCGTGCGATGACTTTTTACGATTTTCGGCGTGGGTTATCGAGACAAGAGTGTTTAAATCAATTTGTTTCAACTTTTGGCGTTGAAGCACCTTCAAAAACCACTGTTAATCGCTGGTACCAAGAGTTCAGTCTCGGACGCCGTTCGCTCCAGGATGACTTTCGAGAAGGACGTCCAACTTCGGTCACTTTGTCAGAAACCATCGATGCTGTGCGTGAACTGATTAAGCAAGACCGACATGTGGCATACCGTGAGATTGAGGCATCCTTGGGCATTAGTATGACAAGGATCAATAAGATATTCCATGTTCATTTGGCCGTGAACATAATTTGGTTCTCGTTGGATCCCACATAATTTGACGAATGCTCAAAAAAGGCTCGTATGGCTCGAAAAAGTATAACTGCGGTAGGTCAAAGGCAGTGCAATTGTCACAGATGACGAATCATGGAACTATGCATATGAAGCCTAAACAAAACAGCAATCAACCGTATGGGTCTTTCAAGACAAGCCAAATCCAACAAAAGTTGTTCGTGAAAGAAGTAGATCGAAGCAAATGATTGCGTTTTTTTTCGGTATAACCGGCCATGTTGCCACAGTGCATTTAGTGCAACGTAGGAGGTCAATTCTGAGTGGTATACGAGGGTTGCTATATATATTTCTGGCCTAGGCAACACTAATGTTGCCTGGCGCCATCTGACATTTCCATTGGAAAGTTTCACATTTTTTAGCATAAACGTAAGCTTTACTAAGCTCGAGGCCAAGGTTATTATTTTTTGTTATATTTTTCTCTTTTTTCGATATTTCGTTCCTCTCTAAAGAACATCATCAGGAATAACTAAATTAAACAAAATAACTCCGCAGCGAGTACCTCAGTTTCTTGTTGTTAAGAAATGTGCAGTTCATTTACAGTACATTTCTTAACAAAATTAACAAAATAAAGGCCGAATACAAAAATTAAAAATTACTGCGTAATAAACGTACGTTTTTACGTACGACCGTCATTTGTGTTGTTTACAGTGACTTTAAAAGATAAAAAGGAATTAACTCGTGAACATTTTCGTGCGATCATTTTTCACAACTTTCGACGTGGATTATCACGACAAGAGTGCATCGATGAACTTAAACTTTGTATTGTGATGAAGCACCATCCTATAGCACTGTGAAAAACTGGTTTAATGAATTTAATTGAGGCCGACGCTCGCTCACAGACGAAGGTCGTCCAAAAACGGCCGTTGTGCCAGAGAAAATTCCGTGCGTGAACTGATAATGCAACATCGTCATGTGACATACCGTGAGAAAGAGGCATCCTTGGGCATCTCTTCCACCAGCATACTTTTGATATTGCATGGACACCTGGCCGTAAAAAAGGTTTGTTTTCGTTGGATCCCGCACAATTTGACAATCGCTCAAAAAAAGGCTCGTGGAAGTAACACTTCGAAGCAAATGTTCGCCTGTTTCTTCGGCAAAACTGGTCATGTGGCGACTGTTCCGCTTGAGCAACGTAGGACGGTCAATTCTGAGTGGTACACCACAATTTGTTTGCCCGAAGTCTTCGGAGAAATTCGAAAAACGAACCAGAGAAGACGAATCATTGTGCACCATGACAATGCGAGCTCTCACACATCGGCTCAAACCAGCGCCTTTTTGAAACGTCGAATTGATGGGTCATCCGCCGTACATCACTAAGTTGGCACCTAATGACTTCTCTTTATTCCCGCACATCAGGAAAATAATGCGTGCTCAACGATTTTTGTCGAAGAAGATGCTTTTGAAGCGTTCAAAAACAATGATTTAGCGCATGCAAAAGTGTATAAATCATGGAGAATACTTAGTAGGGACATAAATACTGTTACAACATTGAACACTCCCATTTCAATAGTAGAACTGAACATATCCCGTTAATGTCATATGGGTTTTGAAAGCTAACCTCTATAGCGTTAGTCTGTAACGGGATTTTAAAATTGTTTCAACTTTCATCATGGAGTGGTCAGATAATGAGAGCCGTATCGCTGTAATAGCGCTTTTCAAGTTTGAAATAAAAAAAAAACGATATTTTCAAAACGCTTCGGCCACTTGGGATTAGCCGCATGTTTGTCTACCGCTGTATAAAACTGTTTGAGGAGACTGGAGATGTAATAGACCGCCACCGGTCGCGTCGCCCACGCTCTGTTCAAATACCGCATGTCATCAGAGCCGTTAAATCAAGAATTCACAGAAATCCTCTCCGAAAGCAGAAAATCATGGCCCGTGAGATGAATATCACGCAAAAGTCCATGAGTCGAATCATTAAAAAACGCTTGGGACTTTCAAACGACGTACCGGAAATTTATTGACTGCAGCTTTAAAAAAAATAGGATTGAAAAACGCAATCGTCTTTTGGTGAAGCAAGCTGATAACTTGCACAGAAAAATTTTGTTCACCGATGAAAAAATGTTTACCGTTCAGGAAAAATTTAAGAAGAAAAAGGATAGAGTGTATGCGCGGAAGGAAGCATCTGAACTGATCCCAGGAAGCATCTGAACTGATCCCAATGGTAAAAAAGGGTCATCACCCAGCTTCAGTCATGGTTTGGTGGGGTGTCTCACTGACCTTCATTTCTGCGAACAAGGAGTCAAAACATCGGCCATAGTTTACCAAGAAATCGTTTTGGAAGCTGTTGTGAAGCCTCTTAACAATTCCCTGTTCCAAAATCAGCCATGGACTTTCCAGCAGGATTCTGCGCCGGCCCATAAGGCTAAAACGTCCCAGGCCTGACTTCGAAACAATTTGCCACCGTTCATTTCCTCTGAAGAATGGCCCTCAGGCAGTCCAGATTTGAGCCCGTTGGATTACAAATTGTGGACGGTTTTAGAGGACAAGGTTTGTCACAAAAGAAACATCAACATTAGATCTCTAAGACTGCTTTGATTCGAGCTGTGGCCAATTTTCCAATGGACAAGGTTCGTGCAGCTATTGACGATTGGCCAGTGCGACTTAAGGCGTGTGTAAAGGCAAAAAGCGGACATTTCGAATAAGTAGATTCTTTTTGGATACAATCTACATCAATAAATGTATTAAAAAATATTGGGCCCAATAACATTCAGTATTTTTTATTTTACAGCATAAAACGTGTGTAAAGGTATTTATGCCCCTACTAAGTAGTTTGAATCTATAATACAATAAAACCATTTTTGATGATAAATATTCGCATTTGCATTATTAGGCCAGATATATATATAGCAGCCCTCGTACAACCATTTTTTTGCCAACAGTGTTCAAAGAAATGGGGAAAGAAAATAAGAGAAAACGTATTATTTTGCATCACGATTGTCGCGAGCTCTCACACATCAGCTGAAACAATGAGCTATTTGACCACTCAAGAAGCCGAATTGATGGGCTATCCACCGTATAACCCTGATTTAGCACCCAATGACTTCTTCTTATTCCCTAGCATCAAGAAAAAAAGGCGTGGTCAACGTTTTTCATCGCACGAAGCAGCTGTTGAAGCGTTCAAAAATCATGTTTTGGAGGTGTCTCAATCGGGGTGGAAAAAGTGTTTCGAAAATTGGTTTGTTTGCATGCAAAAGTGTATTGATCTTAAAGGAGAATATTTTGAAAAACAATAAATCCATTTCCAATGATAAATTATTGTGTTTTTATTGCCGCACCCGATATAAATAGTAAACCTCGCAGGTAACAGGCAATCCATGTTTGGTGTGTATAGGTCAAGCGGTACTCGAGTTTTAGGCGCTCACCGAACATTAGGATAGGATATCCGCTCAATATTACGAGATGATAAAAACTAAATGAAAAAAATCAGTAAACACTTCCTCCATTACGGGTACTAAAATTTAGGTAAATTTCACTACAAACTCATGTCTGAATTTGTTATACTTTCATTTGAAATAGCGCATCCATGGTGGTGGCAATATAAAATTCGGCCCGGCCAATTTAATGTCGTATTGATTTGTTGATTTTTGAAGTATTGACAATTCTTGCCTATCTTACTAGGTCATGATTAAGCATGCTGAACAGTGGAACGCCGATGTGAAATTTGTCAATTACAATACATTTACCAAAATCGCCATATCATCGCAAATAACGTATACACATAAACAGACACGGCATATATCGCCCGAAGATCGTCGCTGTATTTTTGAGGTAATACCAGTTCTAACATATGTCAATATGAAGATATGTATGTAATATATTCAACTTTTATCCGACAGGATGAAGCTGACCGTTTGAAGTACAAAAAAATTCCCGGCTTGAGATACTGGCGTGGCAATTGCCGTACCAGATGTCATCAGGAATATCTGCTTAAGTATTGCAAATGCAACCTAAATTTACTGTTTCCAACAACAAAACAGGGTAAGTTATGGTTCTAAGTGCATTGCAGACACAACAGTGCGATGCACATTAAAATAAACATGCATTAGCCGTGAGTAATAAATAGAAATAGTACACTCGGGATAATTTGTGTACTGATAGATTAAATCGTACTGTTGTAATACTTGTATATAGGGCTGCTATATATGTGACGCTTAAAATAGAAACGGACCTAAGTTTAAAATTCAGTTTTGTTCAGGAGATCCATTTTTAAGATTAGGTCCCTTTCTATTTGCGCTTAGAATCGTCGGCGTCACTTTCATAAAACGCGCATATCTCTGGGAGGGAACAATTTTGGGGCATGGGATCGGTCTCATTCGATGTCCAGATGTGTCCAAATCAAAAAAAAAGTGAAAAGTTGATGAAAAGTTTTGTTCAGGAGAGCCATTTTAAAAATTAGGTCCCTTTCTATTTGCGCTTAGAATCGTCGGCGTCACTTTCATAAAACGCGCGTATCTCTAGGAGAGAACACTTTTGAGGCATGGGATCGGTCTCATTCGACGCTCAGATGTTGTCCACATCAAAAAAATTAAAATTGATTTTTTTTTTACCCTTACATCCCTTTCTCTATGCGCTGTCACGTATACTTAGAATTTCTGGCCAAATAATGAAAATGCGAATATTTATCATCAAAAATGATTTTATTGTTTTCAAAATATTCTACAGCATGATTTATACACTTTCGAATGCGCTCAAAGCAATTGCCGAAGAACCTTTTCCACTCCGATTGAGAAACCTCCAAAGCATGGCTTTTGAATGCTTCACGCATTTTTTTCTTGATGTGCGGGAATAAAAAGAAGTCTTTAGATGCCAAGTTAGGGCTGTACGACGGACGACCCATCAATTCGACGTTTTGGCGGGTCAAATAGGCGCTGGTTTAAGCCGATGTGTGAGAGCTCGCATTGTCATGGTGCACAATGATTCGTCTTCTCTGGTTCGTTTTTCGAATTTCTCCGAAGACTTCAGGCAACCAAATTGTGATGTACCACTCAGAATTGACCGTCCTACGTTGCTCAAGCGGAACAGTCGCCACATGACCAGTTTTGCCGAAAAAACTGGCGACCATTTGCTTCGAAGTGCTTCTTCCACGAACAACTTTCGTTGGATTTCGCTCGTCTTCGAAGACCCAAACGGTCAATTGCTCTTTTGTTTCGGGCTCATACGCATAGATTCATGATTCGTCACCTGTGACGATCTTATAAACGTATTTTGAAGCACAGCGATCGAATTTTTTCAAAATTTCATGCACCAATCGACACGAGCCTTTTTTGAGCGTTTGCCATATTCCAACGTTCTCCAACGAGAACAAACCTTTTTTACGGCCAGGTGTTCATGCAATATTGAATGTTTGCAGGTGGAAGAAATGCCCAAGGATGCCTCTTTCTCACGGTATGTCAGATGATGATCTTGCATTATCAGTTCACGAACGGCATCAATGTTCTCTGACACAACGGCCGTTTTTGGACGACCTTCGTCTTTGAGCGAGGGTCGGCCATGATTGAATTCATTAAACCAGTTTTTCACAGTGCCATAAGATGGTGCTTCATCGCGATACAGACATTTAAGTTCATCGAAGCACTCTTGTCGTTATAATCCACGTCGAAAGTTGTGAAAAATGATCGCACAAAAATGTTCACGAGTTAATTCCATTTTTTCGCCAAATTGATTTTTTTCAACACGCAGAAAAAGTATGGTTGTGGTGACAATATTCGAAGAGGATCATACTATTGTTGAGTATATGGTTGTGGCACAACAATATTACGATCCTCATAACAATAGTATGATTAACACACAACCATACTATGATCCCCACAACCATATTATGAGACACACTCAACCATACTATTATCCACAAAACAATATTATGATCCCTACAACAATATAATCTTTCACATGCAATCATAGTATGATCCTCACAACCATAGTATGATTCACACGCAAACATATTATGATCCCTACAACCAAATATGATTCCACTCAACCATACTATGATCCCAATTTTTTTTTTTAGAATTGTGTTATGTTATTCTACATTAGAGATTCTTATTAAGCATTTTTTTAAAATTAGTTCATAGGCAGATTTGAGACAGTGTTTCTATTGAACATATTATTTAAAAAACAAAAATATATTGAACAGGGATTAACCGGCTCAAGACCTCATGCTTCTATATTTAAATAGAAGACAAGTTGTTAACAAAATGGCAAAGTGGCATTGATTTTCGTGGCTGCACACTGCTTTAATCATGATTTCGGATCCGTGACCACCCTATATTGAAAAGGCAGTCGAAAAGACTAGTTGCAAGCAGTGGGGGACTGCAGGGGATGAATGCTTCTTTACCATGCGTTGAACCCAAGTGATGAACGTGATTAAACCATTATGAATAGCTAAATACTTAAGTGCAGGCAGATTATAAATAAACCAGAACCAGTCGGCACAATAAAAATCCCTCACACTGCCTTCCGATTGTTGTTGTTTTTTATAGTGAACAACAACCATGCACTGTATGTATGTTTGTTTTAGTCTTTTAAACCTGTTATGCTTTGTCCATAGACTTAACCATACAGTATGACTGCCGTATTCATATTATTGTTAACGCAAATCTGCAAATCTACATGGTTGGTACAACCATAGTTTCATTTCTAAATTTATCAATAATTGTATTGTTACATTTCTACAATATTATTATTGCCGCAATCATACTGTTGTCAAAATAAAATTCAGAAGACAATACTATAGTTGCGACGAACATGCTTTTATTGTAGAGAACATATTGTTGTTGCCGTGACCATATAGTAACCATGTCTTTTCTCTGCGTGAAGTCACAGTAAACAACACAAATGATGGTCGTTCATCAAAACGTTCTGAGTACGTTTATGCTGAAAATTGTCAAACTTTCCAATGGAAATGGCAGATGGCGCCAGGCAATACTTAGTGTAAGTAAGCAAGATTTTTTTAAAATGTTAGCCATTGTTATAGTTCCTTGAAAGATTTATTGTAGCTTGAAATATATAATGTAATACCTTTACTTTATAGCAAGCCGATCGAACTATTATCATGTAGGCTCAATTTAATTTTTCTCAAAAAATCTTTATTTGTTTATAAATTTCTATTTTGTCCCCTTCAAAGTACCCCCCTGAGATAAAATTAACTTGTGCCATTGGTTTTTGCAATCCTCGAAACAGTCCTCATATGCAATCTTTGGTGTTGGCCTTGAGCGATTCGGTTGTTTATCTTATCGTCGCAAATGGTCATCCTTTCATGGATCTCTACAATTTTGGGAACAGGAATAGGTCGCAGAGGGCCAGGAATAGGTGGCTGAGGCATAATTGCGGTATTCCTTTCGGCCAAAAATTTGCGAACAAGCAATGACGAGTGACAGCAATTTCGGAACGAACTTCGCTGCCACATGCGTTATGTCCAAAATTTAATAAAAAGAGCATGAGGCAACCGATAGCCTCTGCAACTTCTCTAAATGCGATTCGACAAATGCCCATAAAAATGTTCTTCACTTTCTCAACATTTTCATCGGCTTTTAATGTGATGGATCTTCTAGGAAGAGCATTGTCGTCACTCAGACGCAGAGTACAATATGCGACTACCAACATTTCAAGTGCCTTTGAGAACAATTTTTTACAGAAAATTTGATGCAAATTCTTAGATCCATTTTTTTCTAAGTAAAACATCGCCGCACAAGCATAGCACGTCTAACTGTAATGGTTCTCACAAACAAGTACATAAGGGTATATCAATAATTCCGTGACTTTTCCAAATTGCCTCATAGTTATATGAATTGCAACTATGCTTCCATCAAGTATCATCTGTTAATGAACTACTGTCAAATTTGGATAGCGTTCCGTTAGTTAGTTTGTGTTTTACAGAAATTCAAACCATACAAGCTCGTGGATTTATCTAAAAATTAAAAAAGTAAATTTCGAGTGCTTATGAAACATCATTTTTTGCAACAAGAAACCGTCAATCAAACCAAGGAAAGACCCTGCACCATCATTTTTAAAGTTATAAAAGTGGTTTACTGACTTTGGTTGGGATCGCAATAGTGCAAAGCTGAAGATAAACTTTCCGGATGGCCAATTGAGGTCAATACACCCGAAAACGTGGAAAAAATCCACGGTATGGTATTGGCCGATCGAAGAGTAAAAGTGCTTGAGAGTTGATGCCATACGCATTTTATATGGCAGTGTGGTTTCGATATAAAATGAACAGTTGGGTTTAAAAAAGCTGTCTGCAAGATTGGTGCCGCGTTTGCTCTCAATTGACCATAAACGTAATCGTGTGACAACTTCAAAGGATTGTTTGGAGTTGTTTAACCGCAATTCGATAAGTTTTTGCGGCGTTTTGTAACTGTGGATGAAACATGGATCCTTTTCAATACTCCGCAGACCAAACAGCAGTCTAAAAACAATGGGTTTCTTCGGGTGCACCGGCTCCGAAGAAGGCCAAGGTGACTTTGTCGCCCAATAAGGTAATAATAATAATAAAATAATCCAAATCGGTTACCTTCACAAGGGGAAAACAATAAACGGCAAATATTATGCCAACATATTGGACCGATTTAAGGAGGATTTAAAAAAAAACGACCCCATATGACCAAAAAAGTTATTTTTTTTATCAAAATAATGCACGGGTAAACACGTGTGCAGTCTTAATGGCAAACTTAAATGAATTGGGTTACGAATTGGCACCTCATCCGTCATATTTTCCAGATTACGCCCCCAGTGACTATTTCCAAACCTAAAAGAATGGCTCGGTGGAAAGAGATTCAGATTCAATGATGGAGATAATGTTGAAAAATAATTTTTCTTTGCAAAAAAAAACTATTTTATTCAAAAAGTCACAAAATAATAGATATGTCCTCGTATAATTGAAAAGTTTTTGCGTCCGCAAGTTGAGAATAATCCTTACATATGGTTTAGCAAGATGGAGCCACTGTGCATATTGCAAGAGCCACAATGGAACTTCTTCGTAATCTTTTTAGCAGGGACCGTAAATAATGATTATTGTTCGTTTTTTTAAATCAAAAAATCAATCACTTAGAACAGACATAAAAGAAAAATAATTTCATCATTTTGATTTTTTTTTGGACAATCTTTGCATTTCCGCTAAGATTTTTAAATTCTTGATTTTTACAGTTTTCATCAATGGTAATAATTAATTTTGAGTTATATTATAAATAATCATTATTTTTGAGCAAAAAAAATAAAACTTAAAAATAATAATTATTTATTATTTTTATTTTTTTCGCTCTAAATAAAACTCACTTTCAATTAACGGCTTTTTTGTGGTTTTGTTGCCAATACAAGAATCGTTGCATATCATCATAAAACAAATCCAGTTGAAGCAACTAATATTAAAAATTAAGAATCTTAAGACTAAACATGTTAAGGTTTCCTACTTACTACGAGAGCATCAAAAACGTCGGCAGCGCTTTTCTCACTGCCTTCGGAACACGTGTATGGTAATTGTTACCATATATGGTAACAATGTAATTGTTGATGCCAGAGTCGGGGCAATTAGAAGGAACATAACTCTCGTTGGTAAGGGGTGTACAGAAGTAACATATGGGACAGCGCATTGAGAAAGGGGCCTAAGGATAAAAAAATCAATTTTCATTTTTTTTTCCTTTTTTGATGTCCCAAAAGTGTTCCCTCCTAGAGATATGCGCGTTTTATGAAAGTGAAGTCGACGATTCTAAGCGCAAATAGAAAGGGACCTAATCTTTAAAATGGCTCTCCTGAACAAACTGGTTTTTAACCTTAGGTCCCGTTGTATTTTGCGCGTCACATATATTGACTAAGCCTCAAAGCTCGTACCAGCATTTGTACAAATAAAATAAATAAAAAAAAATATAATTTTTTTGCCTTGGTTGCCTTCCACTGGATTTGTTTTATGAGGATATGCAACGATGCTCGTATTGGCAACAAAACCACGAAAACCCGTTAATTGAAAATGAGTTTAATTTAGAGCGAAAAAAAAATCATAAATAATTATTATTTTTAAGTTTTATTATTTTTTGCTCAAAAATAATTATTACTTTTGATTTTTATAATACAACTCAAAATTAATCATTACCATTGAAGAAAATCTTTAAAACTAATAACATAATCATTACTATGTGATTTTTATAATAAAACTCATATTGACATACCGTGAGATAGAGACATCCTTGGGCATCTTCCAACAGTATACATTCGCTATTGCATGAACACCTGGCCATAAAAAAGGTTTGTTCTCGTTGGATCCCGCACAATATGACAATCGCTCAAAAAAGGCTCGTGTCGATTGGTGCAGAGAAATTTTAAAGAAATACGAACGCGGTGCTTTAAAAGGCGTTTAAAAGATCGTCACAGGGTACGAATCATGGATCTATGCGTATGAGCCCGAAGCAAAACAGCCAACGACCGTGTGGGTTGGATTTTCACGACAAGAGTGCATCGATGAACTTAAATCTTTGTATGGCGATGAAGCACCATCCTTAAGCATTGTGAAAAACTGGTTTAAAGAATTCTATCGCGGCCGACACTCGCTCAAAGACGAAGGACGTGAAGGTCGTCCAAAAACGGCCGTTGTGCCAGAGAACATTAATGCCGTGCGTGAACTGATAATGCAAGATCGTCATGTGACACACCGTGAGATAGAGACATCCTTGGGCATCTTCCACCAGTATACATTCGCTAGTGCATGTACACCTGGCCAGAAAAAAGGTTTGTTCTCGTTGGATCCCGCACAATATGACAATCGCTCAAAAAAGGCTCGTGTCGATTGGTGCACAGAAATTTTGAAAAAATACAATCACGGTGCTTCAAAAAACGTTTATAAGATGGACACAGGTAACGAATCATGGATCTATGGGTATGAGCCCGAAACAAAACAGCCATCGACCGTGTGTCTTCGAAGACGTGCCAAATCCGACGAAAGTTGTTCGTGGAAGAAGCACTTCGAAGCAAATGGTCGCCTGTTTCTTCGGCAAAACTGGTCATGTGGCGACTATTTCGCTTGAGCAACGTAGGACGGTCAATTCTGAGAGGTACCCCACAATTGGTTTGCCTGAAGTTTTTGGAGAAATTCGAAAAACGAACAAGAGAAGACGAATCATTGTGCAACATGACAATGCGAGTTCTCACACATCGGCTCAAACCAGCGCCTTTGTGACCGGCCAAAACGTCGAATTGATGGGCCATCCGCAGTACAGCCCTGACTTGGCACCCAAAGACTTCTCTTTATTCCCGCACGTCAAGAAAAAAATGCATGGTCAACGATTTTCGTCGTCAGAAGTTGCTGTTGAAGCGTTCAAAAACCATGTTTTGGAGGTGTCTCAATCGGAGTGGAAAAAGTGCTTCGACAATTGGTTTAAGCGCATGCAAAAGTGTATAAATCAAGCTGGAGAATACTTTGAAAAACGATGAAACCATTTTTGATGATAGATATTCGCATTTTCATTATTAGGCCAGAAATGTATAAACCAGCGGTAAGGGGATATTTTTAAGTGAACCCTTCAGTCTTTTTTTAGTGAACCCTTCAGTCTTATTTAAGCCACCCTGTAATTAGGCTGTACTACAGCATTGTGAAATCATCAGCAATCCGTTGATAATCGTATCGTTAAATAATCGTTAAGAGGACTGTGCGACGGAACATATTTGCTTACAATTTATTTCGTTACATGCCAATGGTTGATTAGTTGTGATTTTTTAATGTAGAATTACAACATCCTTCTTTATGGCCCGAAATATCCCACTGTACTCATTCGGGATGCACCCATCTTATATTATGGATTTAATTTTCTAAACACACAGAGAGAAGAGATTCGTTGCCACAATCAATTTAAACTCGAATGATTGAGATTGTATGAACTATCAATTTCTTATCGGGACAACCGAATGTCGATTGGTACAGAGCAATTGCAGTAAGTGGAACTGAAAGGATCAGTTGAAGTGATGGAACCTCAATTTACTTTTCGGGTGTAAATATCCAATGTTTGTTAATACACTGGAGGTACTTACAATCGTAAAGACAGCCATGTCGTTCTGTGGATGAAAGTGGAGAAAATAACGAAAGATTTTTACACCGACAATGTATTTTTTTTTAAATACAAAGTTTTAAATTTTAGTTTAACACATTGTTGTAAAAGTGGTTATTGATTTACCTCTGTTCGTCCTCCAAAACATTAAGTAGGACAAAACTGGACCATCAGTTTTCCTTACATACGTCCTACACATTTAAGGGCTAAGACTTCTTATTCTCAGATCTTAATTTAACAAGTTGAATTTATTAATATGCCATTCAAATTAAAAGTCGACCAAGGCGAAGTTACGAGGGGTGCAATTTATATTTCGTGTCCGAACAATACTAGTGTTCCCAGATGCAAACTGCAACCAATTGGAAACTTTGACATTTTTAGCATTTTTAGCGAATTGTTTTGTTTACAGTGTGTCGAAAAAAAGTCAAAATATAGAATTATTTCAAAATTTCGAAAAAAATGAGGAAAGATACTCGTAATAAGAGAAGACGGATCATTTTGCATCACGATAATGCGAGCTCTCACACATCAGGTGAAACGATGAGCTATTTGACCACTCAAGATGTCGAACAGTTGGGCCATCCACCGTGCAGCCCTGTGGATTTGGCACACAATGATTTCTTTTTATTCCCTAGTATCAAGAAAAAAATGCGCGGTCAACGTTTTTCACCGCCCGAAGGAGGTTTCTCAATCGGAGTGGTAAAAGTGCTTCGAAAATTGGTTTGTGCGCATGCAAAAGTGTATTGATCCTAAAGGAGAATATTTTGAAAAACAATAAAACCATTGTGTTTTATTGCCGGATCCGGAAATATAAACCCTCGTACATCATCTCAAATGTCGGAATGGAAACCCCCTTCTTAGTATTTATGCATGTGTCTGTCGGTCGGTGCAATTGAGTATGTGTCAATTTCTTGTACTTGCTGAAGGAGTGTAATTTTAATGCTAATACATTTTCCCCCATTCCTCTCTATTTCCAGATAACTTCACCGCTTGCAAGCCGTCGAATTTCAAATGTCTCCACGACAACGCAAGTGAGTAACCATAAATGATAAGAACTAGCAAAGCTGTCTACACTACTACACAAGCGATTACAACCAACACATACACAGTGTATAAAAGTTAAAAGTGTCCTTTTCAATTTCGAATGATGCACATGCAACGGCTGATACAGCCAGTGAACAGTGGTTGGTATAAAATAAGAACAGAGAGAACATTTCAAGAAGGCTTATAATTTTAAAGGATGCATGAAAACTGATTGACTATCAACGGATTTATCCTGTGATAGAACCATTACTTGGAAAAACTTAATTCTACAGTCCTTAACGCATTTGAATTCCATTTATTTCAAACAGCAATTTTATTTTAGAAGCACCACTGTGCACTGTGGCTGTGCTGCTTTTCCATCCATGTCACACGATGGTGACGAATGTAGTGATGCTACTACTGACGATACTGGTAAAATTGCTTTTCTTTTTAGATATTTTCAGCGAGGAACACCATATCTTCGAGAGCAAATACATCCAGGGTGTCGGCGAAGATAGCATGACTTGCAACTGTTTAAATAATTGCAATCAATTACTCTACGATGGCATCTTCAACAGTGTGGCACTGGAAGGGTATGTCATGGCAAAATTTCCATGATAAATTTGGAATTAAATTAATTAATTATTTTTTTATTTTATATCTTTTCTCTATCTTACCCTCTCTATAATAAATGTAGTACAAATTCTTCGGATATTGTAAAATTGGTGCATTTGGATATTCATTTTCAATCGGTATACATAGTGAAATATCATACAGCAATGCGGTATACATTTGTTGAGCTGTTGGGTAAGTTATATTATTATTAGCAACTATAGTATGTGAAACTAACCTAAAAATTAGATTAAAATTAGATTACATACTAAGTACCATGACATCCCATTTAGGAACAAATGGAACTTCTCACAAATTAGTGAGCTGTGCACGATTGAATTCATATACTCAACTACCGGCAACTAATTTTTAACGACGGATTTGAACGGCTTAAGCATTTTATGGATTAGTTTTTACATGGCTTAGAAAAAAGTCTTTTTCTCGAAACGTCTCCGGCATTTACGAGGTGGAAACCCTCCGCTGAAAAGTTGTTAGATGTTCCAAAACGGGGTTCAACCTGGGTTAACTGGCATGATTGTCGTGCACACGTTTGTCAAACCATGGTGGCTACCAGCAGATAATAATTGCTGGATGTTGTAGATGGGTTCTCATCCAACACACATAGGCTGACCGCAGGTGTACCACAGGCCTCTGTCTTTTCTCCCTCTTTATTTCTTATTTTCATTGACGATCTATTGGGTCAGACCGTGAATCCAATCTACTCTTTCGCAGATGATAGTAACCTCTGTCATTCATATTCATTCGACCGTAGGCCGAGCCTTCAAGATATTGAAAACAAAAGGCGAATTATGGATGAGACACTTGGCCGGGATCTACTGGCCATTTCCGAATGGGGTCGAGTAAATAGAGTAGATTTTAATGCACGTAAGACACAGTGCTGCTTGTTGTCTCACAAGCGATTCGCTGACCCAACAATATCGTCAATTTCTCTCAATGGTACGGATATTAAACAATCAGAAGCTCTCGATGTTCTGGGCATGAAAATACAATATGACGCTCGTTGGGCGAGACATGTATTCGAAGTGTCAAAAGAAGCACTCAAGTGTATAGGCTTTTTAAAGCGGTGCAAGAAATATTTCACTCCTTCTGATCTTTTCAATATCTAAACAACTTACATCAGGCCAAAGATGGAATACAACTCCCATATATGGGCAGGTGCTCCAAAATCATCCTTGGAGCTACTTGACCGTGTTCAAAGGAGAGCGATGGTGTTGATAGGTGAAAGTAGGGTATCCAACTCTATTGTTTCCCTTGAGCATCGTCGGAATGTGGGTTGCGTGACGCTGTTCTATCCTTACTTTCATGGTGTGTGTTCGTCAGACATCCGTCGCCTTATTCCTGACGTGAGGATGTTCGGCAGGGATACGCGACTTTCTAGGAATTCACACCCGTTTGTTATCGATTGGCCAGTGGACCGCACTATACACTACAGATCAAATAAGTTTTTCGCTCGTACAGTCCGTATGTGGAATCGACTTCCGGCAAATGTATTTCCCACTAATTGCGACATCCAGAAGTTCAAGCGTCAACAAACATTACTCCCTCTTTCCCCCCTCCGATCCATTAATTTCCACTCGCCAACACAATACACCGCATGTATAGGGGGCAACCCCTGAGTGGTTATTTAAAAAAAAAGAGCTAGCTAAGAGCTCTCTTAAATTAGTGAGCTGTGTAACATCAAATTCCTACAGTTGTTTACTGGGACTTTATCTTTAAAGCTGGTTCCGACTTTTGAAAAACCTTAATAGAAGAAACCAAAGACACCTCTCAAATAAGTTAGCAGTACAGAATGTAAATTATTTTCCTCCGATAGCTAGCTACCAAACCATTAAAGAGACTCCTCTCTCTCTCCGATCACTGCAAAAAAATGTATATTCTTACAAGTATGTAAATTTTAGACAAACGTCGAGCAATCGCGTATCCTTTGTACTCATTACACATCATTCCCATAATAAACTAATGAAAGCGCTTACGTTGGGCGTGGTCGACTATATACTAACCTGCACCACGGGCTCTTGATTTACACAAATTTTAAAATAACGTAAAATTTGGATTTGTGCAAAATTTAATTTCTTATTCGAGGGCATATCAATAATTCCGTGACGTTTCGAATAAAACACAGTTTTTTTTGGAAAAAAATATTTTTAACATTATCTCTCAAAACACTTAGTCCAACGTTTCTCCAATTTTAAGGAGATATCCATAAAATATATGCAATGTTTTTGATATATTCTGCTGAACTTATATTTGGAAGCCTAATCTTAACCGATTTTATCTAACTTCTATAGCGCAAGTCCCTATCACCAGGAACTTTCCTGTGCCAGACTTCTTCAAGATTAGTTTTAATATGTGGCTAAAATTAAAAACATAAAACCGGATGAACATATGTGTGGAAGCTATATTTAAATCTGAACCGATTTTCTTCAGTTTCAATTGCGTTGTTCCTTGGTTCACAAAACTTACTTCTGCCATATTTCATGAAAATCGGACAACAATTGCGACCTATAGTTTGATTACAAGTTAAAGTTTGACGGACGGACAGACAGACATTGTTACATGGAATCAGCTGGTCGGAATCCTAGATCGGTGGGTCTAGCTCCAATATTTTTGGTAGTAACAAGCAATACCCATGAAACTAGCATATGTGGGATTGATTTTTCCTGAAAATTTGGCAACCATACCCAACAACAGCTTTTATGTTTGAGAAGAGGAAAGAAAGTAGTTAGTTCTAATCGCGACGTGAAGAAGTAAAGACGAAAGACGGTTTACGACGATCTGCCGGCGGAGAACATTTAATTTCATCATTCATACAACCATTAAGTTTTGTTAAATCATTCAAATCAAATAATGCTCTGGACTAAATTAATAAATAAATCATTCATTTAAAATAACGCCCCATACTTAGAATACCCTGTACTGAAGAGTGGTTCGAATCACGAGCTAATTCCATTTAACGATGTCTTTCTCAATTTACAAGTCGCAGTTGTTATATAAACTTCATAAAAGTTGGTAGAAGTACGTTTTTTGGACCAATGACAGACTCTTGATTGATGAACATCGGTGCAGATTAAGATAGAATTCCCATGATAAATAGTCAAAATGGAAATAAGGTTCATGAGATATTAGTGCAGATTTAGATAGAATTCCCATACACGCACGCAGAAAAAAAGTATGATTGGGGTGACAATATTCGAAGAGGATCATACTATTGTTGGGTATATGGTTGTGACACAACAATATTATGATCCTCACAACAATAGTATGATTCACACATAACCATACTATGATCCCCACAACCATAGTATGATTCACACTCAACCATGCCATGATCTCCGCAACCATACTATGATCCTCACAACAATAGTATTTAGTTATTCACACTCAACCATACTATTATCTTCACAACCATATTATGATCCTCACAACAATATTATGATTCACACTCAATCATACTATTATCTTCACAACCATATTATGATCCTTACAACAATAGTATGATTCACACTCAACCATACTATTATCTTCAGAACCATATTATGATACTCACAACCATAGTATGTTTCTCATACAACCATAGTATGATCCTCACAACCATAGTATGATTCACACGCAACCATACTATGATCCCCACAACAATAGTATGATTCACACTCAACCATGATCCCCAAAATTATTTATGATGATTCGTTGTTATTAAAAAATAAATATTTTTATTAAGTATGTTATTTTAATTTGCATTAGTATTAGTTCAAAGCCATATTTGAGGCCATGTTTTTATTGAACATTTCATTCAAGAAACAAAAATATATATTCTAACGGTCAAAAATACTTTTAGTTGCCAGCAGGGGTGAATGCTACTTCACCATCCGTAGGCACCAAGCAACGAATGTGAATAAACCATGATCATTGGCTATATACGAGTACTTAAGTGCAGGCAGATTTTAAATAAACGAGAACCAGTCGGTATTAGAGCATTTCACCGAACAAAGTAAACACAATAAAAATCCCTCGAACTACCTTCCGATTGTTGTTGTTTTTTTAATGGACAACAACCATTCACTGTATCGTGTGTACGCCCACGCATACATGTATGCTCTATAAAACCTGTTTCGGTATGTTCATAGTCGCAACCATACTGGATGATATTTTAAGCAACAATACTTTTGTTGCACCAACCATGTTTATATGGTTGCTACAACAATATTTTCATTTCTATTTTATACAATTCAACTATTGTTACATTTCAACAATAGCAATATTGTTGCAATCATACTATTGTCAAAATGGAATTCAAAAAACAATACTGTGGTCGCGACGAACATGCTTTTATTGTAGAGAACATATTATTGTTGCGTTGACCATATTGTAACCATATCTTCTCTCTGCGTGTGGATGTTCCTTTTAAGGGACAAGCGGTACTTCGGTAAAAATACTTAACTTTTTTGCGCATTTCCTAAAGAAATTATAATTGCTTATGGATGTACAATGGTAGAAATGGATACTGTTAGTTGGAATGCAATTCCTCAAAATGGGCACATTTGCTGTGATTTTAGGCTCATTTAGCCCAAAAACGCCCCGCCTGGTCAAACTGGGTGATTAATAGTCAAAATGGAAATAAGGTTCATGAGATATTAGTGGTATTTTAGGGTAAGTCGCTATAACTAAGACGGGTTAGCCAAACCGATTTAGTTAAATAATTTGTTACGACAAATCATTTTTCCAGAATTTTTTTTTCTAAAAATCGACTACTATTTCTCGAGAAAGTCCAAATTTTATGCTCTATTTATTTATATATTTTTATATTATTGTTTTCTGTTTAGCTCGTTTGTTTTGTTTCATTTGAGACCACTCTTGGTCAAATCGGTAATAGCGTTTGGGAGCTATGGTCCAAATAGCTGAGACATCTCATAAAAAATTGCAAAAATTCTATCTTGAAAACTAATTAGATGCAAGTTTTTGTAAAATAATTTTTTGTGTTTCGAGGCCAAAATCTATAGGAAACTATATTTAGAGCTCCGGAACAAAATGACTGTAAACTAGTGTTATGAGCCACCACTGTGCAAAATTGCGTTTTTTTTTATGGCAATCAATTAATATAATTACTCGTAATGTCTAATAGGGTCTCCGGTCAATATTTGTAGATGTAGCAAAGGGAGTGATAATTTAACATTCCATCATATGAAGAGCAGCATATAATTTATTACAAAAATAATTTATTTTATTAAAGTTTAATTCCGTTCCTGATCGTAGCTGGTTGAAATCTGTCATATTCCTTAAGATGGCAATAAAATCTTTCATAATTTTGTTGTTTTTTCCCACTCTAACTCCAGCATATAAACACATGTCCCTCCATATCATTTATATCAGTCGTATGTCTTTAATTTCCACTCACCCATAGTTAAGTGTACATACCCAAAATATTAACACATGTATGTTTTTACTTTCCAACATCCAATCTACGAGTAAGATAATTTCTCTGCTTCTCTATTTCCAGCCAGCTTCGGAGGACTTATCGGTCTATTTTTAGGTGCATCTCTGCTGAGTGGCGTTGAGCTGGTCTATTATTTTACCATCGGCCTGTATGCGCGTCTGCACACACAACTGGGCGAGAGACTTAGAACGCACGCACCGCGACCACAGAGGACACGCATCAAATATAAGCATGTTAAAATATCAAAGGCAAACGATGACGTACTCTACAACAGATATTAGATTATGTCCATATGTCCGTAAAAAGTACAAAAATAAACAATCCCATTTTACGAGTGGGTGTCCGACTGAAAAGATTTATTTGTTTCATGTGGCTGTTGGTTCTGTGTATACCAAAGGATGTTAAAATGACGATTTTGCCAGCCACTACAGTACATATGCCAAATGTTTGCCCTGGGGGACAGTGGGATATATTGTAGCGCATTCTGAGAATGGTGTTGTGGCATGAGATGCTTTGGTTTTCACACACTTAAAGGGAAGCTTTAAGTATAGTGGAAATGTGGGAACGACTATTAGTTGGAATGACTTATTTATATCTCGCCGAGGTTAAACCTATAGATATGTACGCTCATCAGGTGATAAAATAAAGAGTAATTTTAGATTTGTTTCTGCTGCTTGACAGGCGAACTAAGACTGGAACACCGAAACTACTAGAGGGTTTTCAAAGTTCAAGTTTCTTTTTTAAAGAGATATTTCCTCTGGGACACACATTTTGCAAATGTGTTCCAATTGCTACACCCTACACCACTCTATGGAACAGGGTATTAGAAGTTAGTTTCAAAGGAAACGTTTGTAATTACCAAACACAATGGACAAAAAGTATACCGATTTAGGTATACCGATCGACGATTCCGACCTGCTGATTAAATTTAACGATGTATGTCTGTCAGCCAAACACAAACTTGTAATCAAACTACATCTGGTAGAAGTAAGTATTTTGGACCAATGACTGACCCTTTTGAAATGAAAGCCAATCGGCTCAGATTTAGATAAACATCGCATCATATGTTAATTCGTTTTTTTTTGTTTTTAGCTAGCAGCCACATTTTGAATCCAATCTTGATAAAAACCTAGCACAAAATAGTTTTTTGGGCCAAGGAATAACGTCATTAAAATTTAATAAAAGTTCAGATTTAGATATAGCTCCCACGCATATGTTTAACTGGCATTACCAAAAACAGCTTTAAATTTAGATTTACAGGGTGGAGCGCGGAAATTTGCTTTTTTGCACTGCAGGATGTGCCGGCACTGTTGGTTGAATTGAGTGTTTGACGGGAGATTTTTATTCGTCTGCTTTTCAGTTGCCATCATGCATTGAACAAGTGAGGAGAGATCATTTTGTGTTGAAGCGTATTTTTCAAATGCGCACTTAATCATTGCAGTGCAGCGTGCTTTTTGGCTACGGTTTGCTGTTCCCCCACGCGGAAGTGTTCCTGTGCGGCAATCAATTGTATAATTGGGTAACTTCATTGAGAACAGAAGACAATGTGTCATGTGTACGAAGGGGGCCTGGGAGAAGGTTTACAACACACCAAAACATCCAGAGAGTTAGAGCAGCAGTACTGCAATCTCCGAAACGCTCTGCTCGGAAGCAATCACTTGCTCTGGCATTTCCAGTCTTTTTTTTAGTCGGCTCTTGAGGCAATGCATTTAGAGGATACATAGTTCCAACAGGATGGTGCTAGTGCAAGGGTTGCCACAAATTTGTTGAGGCAAATGTTTACTGGGCGGCTAATCTTTTTGAGAGGTGATGTGAACTGGCCTGCACGCTCACCAGACTTAGCCTCATGCGATTTTTTCCTTTGGGGTTACCTGAGGTCGAACGTGTATATCAACAGTCTCTACACATTTTAGAAGACCTAATTAACAATATTGAGGCTGAAATTGGCAGAATACCAGTCGACATGCTTGTTAGAGTTCATGAAAACTTCAGAAAACGTAAGCAGCAGTCTGTGGATAGCGAAGGTCGACATTTGCCAGATACACTATTTAAAAATATGTAATTTAAAAATTCCCTTACTGTTCAATGTAATTAAAATAGAAAATAATTTTTTTTTAATGTTCATAATTTTCTTATTTCATTTCCAAATAAGCAAATTTTCGCGCTCCACCCTGTACAATCTGGGTAAATAGGGTCCGAAAACATAGTTTCAGTTGGGTTTTCTTAACACCCAGGATACTAGTATTACTTTTTGATAAAAATGAATAATGATTATTATAATAAATCAATTATTATAATAAATCAATTATTATAATAAATCAAAAAAATATTTTTGGTCTAAGGAAAAAAATTGTAAACCATCGAAGCGAACCAAAACCACGGTATAACAGTAACGAGTTATCAATCAAGAGTTTTTTTTAAAAAGGTATTTTTCACAGATTACGCTTAAGTTGTGTTAAAGTTTATTTTTTTTCTTTAAAGTATTGTTTGACATTTCATCAGCGAAAGACTTACACCGCAAAAAACACGGTTTGGTGCGGTTTATAGGCTGATGGAATCATCGGTCCATATTTTTTTTAAAATGATGATGGGCGGAACGTAACCGTGAATGGTGCTCGCTATCGCGCCATGATAGGGGATTTTTTGCTACCTGAAATTGAAGTTCGTAATCTTGAGGATATTCGGTTTCAACAGAACGGTGCCACTTGCCATACAGCTGCTCAAATAATGGATCTATTGAGAGGTCATTCCTCTCAACATTTTGAACCGGTGAGTTGGCCGTCTAGATCGTGTGTTATCCCACCTTTCTTTGGATACTTTTTTCTTTAAGGCTACGCAAAGTCCAAAGTCAATGCTGACAAACCCAATACGATTAAGGTTTTGGAAGGCAACATTACGCGTGTCATCAACGCCATACGTGTCGAAATGATCGAACGCCTCAAACACAATTGGACCCTCAGAATGGACACCCTGAGGTGTAGTTGCGGCCGAGATTTAAAGGAAATTATATTCAAAAAATAAATGGCATAAAATGTCGTTTCGAATGGACAATCAAGATTTCACACCTGATTTGAAATTTTTTACTTAAAAAAAATATTTCTAGATTGATCACACTATATGTCTGTCCGTCCAATCAAACCATAGGTCGCAATTATTGTAAAGTTTGCATGAAATTTTGGCATTAGTAAGTTTTTTAGAGTTTATTTAAATGAAAGAAAATCGGTTCATATTTAGATAAATCTCTTCCACTAGGGCTGCGACATCGTCATCGATGTTTTACAAACATCGATGGTTTCCAAAAACTTCGATTAATATTAACATCGATGTTTCAGTGCTGATGTTTTACCGACATCGATGTATTGTATCGTTGTTTGTATTGATGTTTTTCTGGCTGACTGTGATTGTGACCAGAGCTGTAAAAATTGTACTATCTAGTATTTTTGTCTCTTTTGGGTTGCTTCTATGTTAGGAAAAAAAGAGACAAAAATATTGAGTAGTACTGAAAGAAAATGAAGAATCTTCTTCAGAATCTGATGGGCATTCATTTTATACAAATAGCCCAGGAAAAGCAGCTCCTTCGGGTAAAAACTTTACAATATATAAAAAATGGATTTTAAAAAAGTGTACGTTATTTTACTCTTCAATTTTCGGGATGAGCATCACAAACTGGTGCAAGAGAATTGGAAGGCCAAAAAGAGATCCAGGGTTATTGATCAAATGGATACTGCTCAAATGCCGACAGAATTGGCTGCATATTTGACATGGTAACAGGGAAATGTACCTAAAAACTCAGCGTTAATGACGGCTTTAAAATATTTATCAATTATGGCCACTTCTGTCCCCTCTGAGAGAATGTTTTCGGCTGCTGGAAATATTGCTTCAAGCAGAAGAAGCTCCGTATGTTGGCAATAACGCCACGAATGTTGGCTTCCAAGTCCCCTAACGTTTCTGGTTTGTTGGCGTAGACGAGCGACTTCACATATCCACAAAGAAAATAATCCAATGGTGTCAAATCACACGATCTTGGTGGCCAATTGACAGGTCCATTCCGCGAAATTATGCGCTCATCGAATGTTTCCTTCAATAATTCGATTGTGACGTGCGCTGTGTGGCATGTAGCGCCGTCTTGTTGGAACCACAACTCATCCACATTCATGCCATCCAATTCGGGAACAAAATAGTCGGTTATCATGGCTCTATACCGGTCTCCATTAACGGTAACTGACTCTCCAGCATTATTTCGGAAGAAGTATGGCCCAATGACTCCACCAGCCCATAGAGCACATCATACAGTCAGTTTTTGTGGATGTAATGGCGTCTCAAGGGTCTCATGTGGATTCTCTTCACTCCAAATGCGGCAATTTTGCTTGTTGACGTAGCCATTCAACCAAAAATGAGCCTCATCACTGAACAAAATTTTGTGATGAAAATCAGCATCGAGATGAATCTCATTTTCGGCCCATTTTGCAAGCGTTGTTCTTTTGTCAACCTGTTCATGATGAAATGGCAAACCAAACTAAATATTAATCACTTGACAGCTGACAAAATGGCCGCCAGTTAAAAAAGTGATGCCAACTTAAAGTTCTATACCCCAATAAAAAACACCCTTTATAATCGAATAGGGTATCTTATTTGTTGATAACATCAACAAAAACCAACATCCGTAAAAACATCGATGTTTTCGAAAAAAAATCGTCAACAAAATTTTATTTATTTTCTTTTAACAGTATAAATTAAATAACTCCTGTATTAAAATTTTTTAGTATTTTTTTGCCTGATTATCATCGAATAGGGTGATTTTTTTGTTGGGAATTTTAGCAAAAACAAAATTTCAGATGTTTTATCGACATCGATGCCTTTGATTATAAACATCAATGTTGTAAAACATCGATGTTTTAAGTTCGATGTCGTAGCACTATGCTACACCCAAGAAGAAAAAACTTCTGCCAAATGGCAAATGCGAAAAAAATCATGTAATTTATTGTAATGCGGACAAACAATATAATTGGTAGTTCTGTTGGTTTTATAAATGTAACATTTTTTTGGTGTGCCAATTCGGGAGCACGCAACGTACAAATGGCCGTGGAAAAACATGAGAGCTCCAAACTCAAGACTGCAACAGTTAAGGAGTGACCTTGTGCTTACTAATGGTTATCGCGAAGACAAGAAGCAAAGGGAACTAAAGTCGCTTAAATTTCAATAGTAAATCGTTGGTAATCATTGGTATGCTCCACGCACCAGCACATTTTTCGTTTTGAATTTACCGCTGATTTTCGTTGTCTCGGTCAAATTTGGAGTCAACTTTCATATTACCAGTCTGGCTCCGTTGCAGAGTTTTGGCGCATTCAAGTTTCGAATGAGCATCACCGGTGATCCTTCTTTTACTATCAATATGTGTGGTGGCATCCCTGGTCACTCTAGTGAACTAAGAGTGTTAAATAATGTTTTGAACTGACAACAGAGTCTTAAATGAAAAAAAGGAATGTAAATTTTCATTTTTAGTTAGGCAATACGAGGGCTGCTATATAGTTATATTCAAAGCGTAATAATGAAAATGGGAATATTTATCTTCAAAAATGGTTTAATTGTTTTTCAAAGTATTCTCCAGCATGATTTATATACTTTTGCATGCGCTCAAACCAATTGTCGAAGCACTTTTTCCACTCCGATTGAGACACCTCCTAAACATGGTTTTTGAACGCTTCAACAGAATTTTCTGGCGACGTGAATCGTTGACCACGCATTTTTTTCTTGATGTGCGGGAATAAAAATAAGTCATTGGGTGCCAAGTCAGGGCTGTACGGCGGATCGCCCCTCAATTTGACGATTTGGCCGATCAAAAAGGCGCTGGTTTGAGCCGATGTGTGAGAGCTCGCATTGTCATGGTGCACAATGATTCGTCTTCGATTGTTCGTTTTTCGAATTTCTCCGGAGACTTCAGGCAAACAAATAGTGGTGTACCACTCCGAACTGGCCGTCCTACGTTGCTCAAGCGGAACAGTCGCCACATGACCAGTTTTGCCGGAGAAACAGGCGACCATTAGCTTCGAAGTGCTTCTTCCACGAACAACTTTTGTTGGACTTGGGCTCGCCTTCAAATAAGGGGTGTTTTTTATTGAGGTATAGAACTTCGAATTGAAATAAAACACAAGAAAATCGTTTTAATGTCCATCAATTTGGCTTTATTGGAAGGATAATTTTATGCCATTAATGTTTAAATATGATTTCGGACATGTGGCCGCCGCGGCTGGCTCGAATAAAGCCAATTCTACAGGTCCAATTTTCAACCACTTTTTCGAGCATATGGGGCCGTATGTTGGCAATAACGCCACGAATGTTGGCTTCCAAGTCCCCTAACGTGTTTCTGGTTTGTTGGCGTAGACGAGCGACTTCACATATCCCCAAAGAAAATAATCCAATGGTCCATGTTAACCGATCCATGGTTAACCGAATTAATTGCTCTGATGGACGATTATGTCGACCATAAAATGGACGGAGCTTGCGGTGAACTTCGCGAACTGAACCATTACTTTCGAAATAAATTTACACGATTTGCAAGCGTTGTTCTTTTGTCAACCTGTTCATGATGAAATGGCAAACCAAACTAAATATTAATCACTTGACAGCTGACAAAATGGCCGCCAGTTAAAAAAGTGATGCCAACTTAAAGTTCTATACCCCAATAAAAAACACCCTTTATATACACGGTCGATTGCTGTTTTGTTTAGGGCTCATACGCATAGATCCATGATTCGTCACCTGTGACGATCTTATTAACGTCTTTTGAAGCACCGCGATCGTATTTTTTCAAAAAAAATTTGCACCAATCGACACGAGCCTTTTTTGAGCGATTGTCAAATTGTGCGGGATCCAACGAGAACAAACCTTTTTTACGGCCAGGTGTTCATGCAATATTCAATGTATGCTGGTGGAAGCAATACCCAAGGACGCCTCTATCTCACGGTAAGTCACATGACGATCTTGCTTTATCAGTTTACGCACGGCATCGATGTTCTCTGGCACAACAGCCGTTTTTGGACGACCTTCACGACCTTCGTCTTTGAGCGAGCGTCGGCCAGGATTGAATTCATTAAACCAGTCTTTCACAGTGCTAAAAGATCTAAGTTCATTGATGCAGTCTTATCGTGATAATCTTCGTCGAAAGTTGTGAAAAATGATTCACGAGTTAATTCCATTTTTTTGCCAAATTGATTTTTGTCAAGTCACTGTAAACAACACAAATTATGGTCGTACATCAAAACGTTCTGAGTACGTTTATTCTTAAAAATGTCAAACTTTCCAATGGACATTTCAGATGGCGCCAGGCAACACTAATTGTTACCTAGACGAGAAATATATATAGCAACCCTCGTACAGTCGTCACTAAAAATTCAACAAAATATGGTTATTTTTAAGCTATTGATAAATTCGTGCCTCAGCTACAGGGATTTCAAATAAGGACATAACAATATTAAATATTAATAAAACACAGAATATATAAGATATACTCGTAGAGTTTAAATTTATTCCAGGTGTAGTGCAAATGTTACATTTTATTCTAGGTGTAGTGCAAATGTTAAATCGCCTGAACAACGTGGATATTCAACCGGAATCTTTCTCTAGATAACACGTTCCCGAATTTAGCTTTCAGTAAATCGATTGTAACACGTGCTGTGTGGATAGTGGCACCGTCTTGTTAAAACACATATCGGCGATGTCAAGCTCATCCAATTTTGGCCAAAACGACGGAGGCATGACGTTTGTTTTCATGGACGAAAAAATACGGCCCAATCACATCTCCGGCATATAAACCACAACACACAGTAATTTTTTGCGGATGCAATTGTGCCTAAATGTGGGTTTGTTGCTGTCCAATAGCGCATACTTGTTTATTGACAAAACCACTCAGCCAGAAATGATTTGCATAGCTGAAGATGATTATTCGATGAAATTCTGGGTTTTCGTGAAGCTTTGCCAGAGCCACCGACTCGGCAGTAATTTTAATGATTTCCGAAAATTGCTCGTAAGTGATGAACAATGTTGACTTCGGCTAACGTTTTGACACTGAGAGATTATAAAAAAATGTTTGAGGGTGCGTTGACATAAAAATACAAAATTGTTATGTCCCTATTGGAAAATCCTGTACTTACTTATATATTTATGAAGAAAATATTTATCATTTCACTTTTGTGCACACGCATAATTTGATATTGCCAAATGATTTAAAAAAATTTGCACTGGCTTGAAAATACGAGGGTTGCTATATATATTTCTGGTCTAAGCAACACTAGGTGTTGTCTGCCGCCATCTGAAATTTTCATTGGAAAGTTTGACATTTTTTAGCATAAACGTACTCAGAACGTTTTGACGTACGTCCATCATTTGTGTTGTTTACAGTGACTTGAAAAAATCACTATGGCAAAAAAATGGAATTAACTTGTGAACATTTTCGTGCGATCAATTTTCACAACTTTTGACGTGGATTATCGCGATAAGACTGCATCGATGAACTTAAAATGAACTTATAGCACTGTGAAAAACTGGTTTAATGAATTCAATCGTGACCGACGCTCGCTCAAAGACGAATTTCGTGAGGGCGTCTAAAAACGGCCGTTGTGCCAGAGAACATTAATGCCGTGCGTGAACTGATAATGCAAGATCGTCATGTGACATACCGTGAAATAGAGGCATCCTTGGGCATTTCTTCCGCCAGCATATTTTTATATTGTATGAACACATGGCCGTAACAAACTTTTGTTTTCGTTGGATCCCGCACAATTTGACAATCGCTCAAAAAAGGCTCGTGTCGGTTGGTGCAAAGAAACTTTGAAAAAATACGATCGCGTTTATAAGATCGACGAATAATGGATCTATGCGTAAGAGCCCGAAACAAAACAGCAATCGACTGTGTGGGTTTTCGAAGACGAGCCAAATCCAACGAAAGTTGTTCGTGAAAGAATCACTTCGAAGCAAATGGTCGCCTGTTTCTTCGGCAAAACTGGACATGTGGCGACTGTTCCACTTGAGCAACGTAGGATGGCCATTTTTGAGTGCTACACCACAATTTGTTTGCCTGAAGTCTCCGGAGAAATTCGAAAAACTAACAATAGAAGACAATGCGAGCTATCACACATCGGCTCAAACCAGCACCTGTTTGACCGGCCAAAACGTCTAATTGATGGGTCATCCGCCGTATAGCCCTGACTTGGCACCCAATGACTTCTTTTTATTCCCGCACATCAGGAAAAAATGTTTGGTCAACGATTTTCGTCGCCAGAAGATGCCGTTGAAGCGTTCCAAGGCGTATTGGAGGTGTCTCAATCGGAGTGGAAAAAGTGCTTCGACAATTGGTTTGAGTGCATGCAAAAGTGTATAAATCATTCTGGAGAATACTTTAAAAAACAATAAAACCATTTTTGATGATAATTATTCGCATTTTCATCATTAGGCCAGAAATATATATAGCAGCCCCCGTAGTTTGATATTGCCTTACATTGTTGGCTTACAAAATTATTGGTCTATACAATTTTGCACTTGCTCGAAAATACTAAAGCTATTGAGATTTTCTTAAGGAAGTCAGAAAAAGATAAACGGCAATAACCGTTGAATATATTGAGAAGTTCCTTCTACAGGTACGTCTAAATCCCAACAGAACCTTTAAAGTGGGATTCCTCAATGCACTTTTGCAAGGGCAACGCGATTTTCGTCGTCGTCAGTAGTATTTCCGTTATGTCCGTTTGTATACGTACCATTTTTAAGCCTTCTAACTCGAGTCAACATTTTTGCAACGCCAAAAGCAACATGTATACTGTACCAATTTTCAGCTTTCTAGCCCCGCCCACAAAGCGAAAATCTAAAATCTGGTTCTATTTTTTCTACCCCGTCATTGATGGTAACGGGTTTTCCAATAGGGACATAACAATTTGTTTTTGTAAATTAACACAAACAAAATTTTTGCATTCCAGTCAAATAGTCATAACTTTGGGCTTTGATTACCTAGTACATTCCGAAAACCAATCCGAAAATTTTCAAACCGCTGCCATTTCGCCTCCTTGCATTTTCGGGCATGGTCGTTAATGGACATATTTTCATGAAATGAGCCAAGGAGTAAGCTGGTTTAATTTGTCCAGTCGTGAATGAACCACCCTGCATATAAGGTTTCACTTGTCTGGACGAATTGTCTGCTTGTTAAGTAAGACTGTTCGTCGTATGCATATAAGATATCACTTGTCTGGACGAACTGTCTGCTTGTAAGGTAAGACTGTTCGTCGAATGTTTTATCAAAGAAAATCGTTAAACACTGTTTTCCATTTACCACAATAAATATTTTCCCTAAAACTCTTCCACCTGCAATGGTATTTATTCAATTTCTAACCACCACATACTAACTCGACAATTCGACTAACAACTTAATAGACTGGAAATTACTCTATCCTGCCATTGCCAGCGGAAACCAACCACCAGCTCTCTCCATTTCCACCTGCGCCGGCATCAACTTTATAATTACAAGATTTCGGTGCAATGGAGGGAGACAAACAGCAAACAACTCAGCCATAACTGAAAAGTTTTCCTCGAGCAAATGCTGTTATTATTCATGTTTAGCTTCGCCTTCAAAGTGTATAACCTGCAAGAAACTGCAATTATTTACACATTAAGACAAAAAGGAATAAAATACAAAATCTAGAGGGAACATATCCTCTGCACCGCGTACTAGTGCTCAGTTGCGTGTACTCATTTCCCCGTTCAACATGATTTGGCATACAAGTCCCAAAAAGGATTCACTCAAAAGTGTTTCCTTTAAAAAGGCAGCCTTCCTATTGCCAACTAAGCCAGAGGGAGGACAGAAGCAACCGCAGGGACAGCCAAAGACCTTCACAGATCTCTTGCGTTTGTATTGGCAGCAATATTGTGAAAAATCCACCATACATGGCGTGCGATATATTTACGATCCCACATTGCGCAGCATTGAGAGGTAGGAAGTAACAAAAATCACCATGAAACAGTGGTGCAAAAAACATATCAAAAAACCAGTTATTTTTTTTAACGTTTTCTAAACTAATCGGGTCCAATTTTCTGTATACCTGGGTAAGATACATGTAAGAAAAGTCAAAAGTTTGAGATGAATAAATATACGTATACTGACAGATCGACCAACAAAAATAGACTTTTCACACGCTAATAAGATCAGGTTTGTACGAGGGCGACCGCAAAAGTAACTGGCCTTACATAAAAAGAACCGTGTTTTTTTGGAATTATTATTATTTATTTTTCAACATAATCTCCTTCCAACTCAATACACTTCATCAAACGTTTTTCAAGTTTTTTAATTCCATCCGAAAAATAAGATTTTTCAAGACCTTCAAAATATGCCTCAGTTTCAGCAATAACCTCGCTATTGGACGAAAATTTTATGCCACCGAGAATTTTTTTTAAATTTGGAAACAAGAAATAATCAGAAGGAGCTAAATCTGGACTATATGGTGGATGCGGAGCAATTTCAAATCAAAATTCGGCCAGTTTTTGTTGAGTTAAAAATGCAGTGTGTAAAGGAGCATTATCTTGAATGAAAAATAACTTTTTTTTTCAAAATGCGGTCGTATTATCTTGATTTCTTCACTCAACCGATCCAATAATGCACAATAATATTCACTATTTATAGTTTTTCCTTTCTCAAGATAATCAATAAATATTATACCCCTTGCATCCCAAAATACTGTGGCCATTACTTTTCCTATTGTCTTAACAGTTTTCGCCTTCTTGGGACCACTTTTACCAGCTTCTATTCATTGTTTGACTGTTCTTTGCATTCTGGGATGTAGTGATGGATCCATGTTTCAACAGTTATGAATCGGCGCAAGAACTCTATTGGATTACGCTGATAAACCGCTAAAAGCTCCTCGGAATTGGTCCAACGGACGATTTTTTGGGGCTAGGTCAACAAACGCGGCACCCATCTTGCGGATAGCTTTTCCATGTGGAGTTCATCATGTAAAATACTCCAAACTTGTTTTTCGTGTATTTTAACCATATCAGCAAGTTCTTTGAGCTTTATCGTCTATCTTTAGTCACTTCATTAAATATTTTTCTAATGTTTTCAATAGTAGTAGCAGTTTTCGGTCTTCCAGAGCGTTGTTCATCTTCCGTACTTGAACGACCCATTTTAAATTGTTGAACCCAGGATTTCACGGTGGAGTATGATGGTGCATTATCACCATGAACAGAATCCAATTCATCTTTGATTAATTGTGGCGTATAACGTTTCATAAAAAAGTATTTAATTACCGCACGAAACTCTTTATTTTCCATTTTTCAAAAATTATAAAACTTGTTTACTTCAATCACCTGTAAAAAAGAAAATAATCATTAAATATTTCGGAAATTTTGACAGATGGCTTATAAAAAATTGCTTTTAAAAAACAAAAAAAAAGTTGCTAGTAAACAGAAAATGTGCCAGGCCAGTTAGTTTTACGGTCGCCCTCGTAGAGGGACATATGTATTGTCCCGACGAAACCAGGTGTTCGGGGTGAGATAGCAAAAAATAATCTATCAACGACGTTGATTGATGAACTACATCAAAATTCGTTGGACTTGAGTTGTGATGTACATGCACACCCAACCTTCCAACAACATCTCTAACAATGTTAGAGCACGATAAATTAAACAAATTGTTATTAAAGTCACCCGTAATTATAATATTATAATACCGACCAAATAAATCAGCAGCATCATTCTCAAACTCATCAATATTTCCATGAGGAAGATATACAGTTTCTACAAGCAGTTTCGCTCCTCACGCCTCGATCTCCACAAACAGACATTCCATTTGTACCCCTATGGACCACCTTATACTTCAACTATTTAGATATATATAGGGCTACACCGCCACCCCTTTGATTGGGACGGTGTTTAGAAGGCCCAAAATATTTAGAACTCTGAACCAGGAAAAAATCATAATTTGTAAACTAGTGTAATTAGCATTTCTATCATTTCAATAACGAAACCAAGGTGGAGGGTACATTAGATTTTGCCCAGGCGAATTTAATATATACTTATTCAAATCAAAGGTGTTTACCATGATACTTTTTTGCCCTACCCTGTGCCGAAACAGGGCGACCATAAACATTTTGTCTCGAAAAAAAACTGTACTATTTCTACGTATTCACAAAGTCTGACTTCGCTTCTTCGTTGTTTTGCACCACTGTTTATCGGGCAATTTCATTTATTTTCAATATCCTATCGATGCATTCAACGCATCTGCTTGCAGACTCATATGGAGCGCCTTGGTTATTACATGCGTTACTCTGACATGCATTGCCTACGCCATGCTGGCGGAGCGTTATTCCTCGCAAAAACTACAGACGGTGGTGGAAAATTCGCAATATCCGGTATTTCAGATACCATTTCCGGCCATTGGTGTTTGCACCAATAATCGCATCAATTGGCAAAAGTTGGATGAGGCAAAAGTCAAATTTCTACCTGCCACGGCAGAGAAAAATGTCATCGACGTCTTTACCACTTTCGTGGAGAGAATGGAGACGCTGTCGTTCGGTCACTTTGATACTTTTGCCGAAATGGATGACATCAATTTGGAGTTGCTGGACTCAATCGATGTGGCCAATCTAACGGAGTTCATGTCATTGCGTTGCGAGGATATATTCGAGGATGGCAAGTGCGTCTGGCGGCGAGTACAATTCGACTGCTGTAAGTTTTTCATAATGGAGCGTACCGAATTTGGATTTTGTCTGGTGTTCAATTCGGTGTTATCGGCGGAGTCCCTGCTCCTTAAGGTAGGTTCACAGGGTGAACAATGTAAGTACTAAATGTGATATTTTTTAATTGTTTGCAGAACACTGTTGGTGCGAAATTCTATCCTTATCACAACTCGAAGGCTGGCCAGGGTTCTGGTCTAACTTTTCGCATTAAAATGGATGCCAGCATGAAAAATCCGAAATCCAAGCAGGAAGATGCTATAACAGTATGCCATCTTTAAAACATTCTCAGCTAAGTTTGTGATCTAAAACTTTAAATATCTTCTCCTAGATGCTCATTAAAAGACCCGAACAGTTATCGAACAGTGGCTACACCATTTCGCCGGGCACTGAAACGTACGTCATAATACGGCCTGAAATAACCGAAAGTGACAGGAATATACGTTCGTTGAGTAAAGAAAAACGCAACTGCTTCTTTAAGGATGAAAACATATTGCCCAACTACAGGATGTTGTCGAAGAACGACCGAGATTTACTGCTGAACAACTGTTTGAATGTCTGCCACGAGGAGCATGTGCGGAGGTACTGCAACTGTACGTTGCCCATATTTTTCCTGTCCACCGATCCCACAGGTAATAAAATACTTCTAAGGGTTTAATAAAGAAAAAAGTAGTAGAGATAAGAAATTTCTTTAATTTCAGTGGACCGATGTCGTGCTTCACATTTTCGCTGTCTGGCCAAACATACTGGTATATGTTGGATTAGAACAGAGCTTATATTGGAATTGTACTTATCCCCTACATATTTTAGACATTTTTAGTTATGACAAGCGTCTGGAAGAGGATGCCTACTTTAGTGCTGCGAAGCCTGGAATGACCTGCTCGTGCCTCATTCCCTGTCATATTATCGAATACTATACGTCTTTGACGACATTGCCATTAAGTACAGTGGACGCGTAAGTAACTAAACTCATTAAAATCATAAATTAACATATTAACAACTAAAATGGCCGTTATGTTAAGCCAGGCCTAATCGTATAAGCGATTCACCGAGGATTCGCTGTTTTAATGGCAAAAATAACGATTAATGTAACTGTAACCGCTTTTTTTGGTTGGAGGACCTAGCAGCGTGTCCATGGTCACATTTCCCAAAAAAAATTACAAGAGTTATTCACAAATATATTCGGTACGATATTACCCTTCATTAATTTACTCCCATGTTCATATTTGTTAGTCCATCTTTTATTATAATTGCCGACGTTTACGGCCCCTTGGGTCCGACCCTAAGCACAACCAACACTTAAAAATATGTCCATATTTGGATTCGCTTTAATTGAGTTCCCCCATTTCTTTGAAGTTTCCGTTTAAAGCATATGGAACGTTTCTCTGCCCCTAGTTTAAGCAAAAACTTTGGCCAGCTATTGGGAATGGGGAAAGTTTTTCACTATTGATACTGAACCGATTTTCTTTAATTTCAATAGCGTCCGTCCTGGGTAAAAAACTTACTTCTGCCAAACTTCATGAAAATCTGACAACAATTGCGACCTGTAGCTTGATTACAAGCTTGAGATGGACGGACAGACCGACAGACGTCGTTATATGGCATCAGCTTGTGATTATACGTCGATCGGTATACTTCAAGATGGTCGCTACAAACCCTGTTTTACAAAGTGGTGCAGGGTATAATTATCTGTCAGAAGGAGGCGTGGCTAGATTTCAAATTTTCCTTCGTTTAATTAGTCCAGCACAAATACTTAGTAGGGACATTAATACTGTTACAACATTGAACACACCCATTTCAATAGTAGAACTGAACATACCCCGTTAATGTCATATGTGACAGCGCATAGAGAAAGGGACCTAAGGGTAAAAAATCAATTTTCACTTTTTTTTGATGTGGCCAACATCTGAGCATCGCATGAGACTGAGCCCATGCCCCAAAAGTGTTCCCTCCCAGAGATATGCGCGTTTTATGAAAGTGATGGTACACCAAAGATACACGTATTTAAATCTTTAAAATGGCTCTCCTGAACAAAACTGGTTTTAACCCTTAGGTCCCTTTCTATTTTGCGCGTCACATATGGGTTTGAAAGCTAACCTCAATAGCGTTAGTCTTTAACGGATTTTAAATTGTTACAACTTTCAGCATGGAGTGGTCAGATAATCAGAACCGTATCGCTGTAATAGCGCTTTTCAAGTGTGAAATGAAAAAAAGCGAAATTTTCAACACGCTCCGGCCACTAGGGACTGGCCGAATGTTCGTCTACCGATACATAAAACTGTTTGAGGAGACTGGAGATGTAAAAGAGCGCCACCGGTCGGGCCGCCCACGCCCTGTTCGAACACCGCATGTCATCAAAGCCGTTAAATCAAGAATTCACAGAAATCCGCTCCGAAAACAGAAAATCATGGCCCGTGAGATGAATATCACGCAAACGTCCATGAGTCGAATCATTAAAAAAGACTTTGGACTTGGGGCTTTCAAACGACGTACCGGACATTTATTGACTGCAGCTTAAAAAAAATAGGATTGAAAAATGCAAACATCTTTTGGTGAAACACGCTGATGCACAGAAACATTTTGTTCACCGATGAAAAAATTTTCACCGTTCAGGAATAAATTCACAAGCAAAACGATAGTGTGTATGCGCGGTCATCTAAGGAAGCAACTAAACTGATCCTAAGGGTGGAAAAGGGTCATCACCCAGCTTCAGTCATGGTTTGGTGGGATGTCTCTTACGATGGGGCACTGACCTGCATTTCTGAGAACAAGGAGTCAAAACAGCGGCCAAAGTTTACCAAGAATCCATTGTAAAGCCTCTTTACAATTCCCTGTTCCAAAACCAGACATGGACTTTCCAGCAGGATTCTGCTCCGTCCTATAAGGCTAAAACGTCCCAGGACTGTTTTCGAAACAATTTGCCAGAGTTCATTTCCTCTGAAGAATGGCCATCAGGCAGTCCAGACTTAAACCACTTGGATTACAAATTGTGGACGGTTTTAGATATCCCAACATTGGATTTCTTAAGACTGCTTTGGTTCGAGCTGTGTCCAATTTTCGTGCAGCTATTGACGTTTGGCCAGTGCGACTTAAGGCGTGTGTAAGTAAAGGCAAAAGGCGGACATTTCGAATAAGTAGATTCATTTGGATACATTATACATCAATAAATATATTAAAAAATATTTGGTCCAAAGACATTCAGTCCTTTTTATTTTACAGCATAAATATTTATTGATGTATATTGTATCCAAAAAGAAGCTACTTCTTCGAAATGTCCGCCTTATGCCTTTACACACGCCTTAAGTCGAACTGGCCAACCGTCAATAACTGCACGAACCTCGTCCATTGGAAAATTGGGCACAGCTCGAACCAAAGCAGTCTTAAGAGCTCCAATGTTGGGGTATCTTTTGTGACAAACCTTGTTCTCTAAAGCGGTCCACACTTTGTAATCCAATGGGTTTAAATCTGGACTGCCTGAGGGCCATTCTTCAGAGGAAATGAACGCTGGCAAATTGTTTCGAAGCCAGGCCTGGGGCGTTTTAGCCTTATGGGCCGGCGCAGAATCCTGCTGGAAAGTCCATGGCTGGTTTTGGAACAGGGAATTGTTAAGAGGCTGCACAACAGCTTCCAAAACGGTTCCTTGGTAAACTTTGGTCGATGTTTTGACTCCTTGTTTGCAGAAATGCAGGTCAGTGACCCCATTGTAAGAGACACCCCATCATACCATAAATGAAGCTGGGTGATGACCCTTTTCCACCCTTGGGATCAGTTCAGATGCTTCCTTAGATGACAACACATACACTCTCTCATTTTGCTTGTTAAATTTTTCCTGAACGGTAAATATTTTTTCATCGGTGAACAAAATATGTCTGTGCAATTTTTCAGCGTTCTTCACCAAAAGACGTTTGCATTTTTCAATCCTATTTTTTTAAAGCTGCAGTCAATAAATGTCCGGTACGTCGTTTGAAAGCCCCAAGTCCCAAGTCTTTTTTAATGATTCGACTCATGGACTTTTGCCTGATATTCATTTCTGTTTTCGGAGCGGATTTCTGTGAATTCTTGATTTAACGGCTTTGATGACATGCGGTGTTCGAACAGAGCGTGGGCGGCCCGACCGATGGCGGTCTTTTACATCTCCACTCTCCTCAAACAGTTGTATGCATCGGTAGACGAATATGCAGCTAATCCCTAGGCCTTGACAACACTGAGTGTTGCCTGGCGCCATCTGACATTTCCATTGGAAAGTTTCACATTTTTTAGCATAAACGTTCTCAGAACGTTTTGACGTACGACCATCATTTGTGTTGTTTACAGTGATCTGAAAAAATTAATTTGGCAAAAAAATGGAATTAACTCGTGAACATTTTCGTGCGATAATTTTTTACAACTTTCGACGTGGATTATCACGAAAAGAGTGCATCGATGAACATTAATCTTTGTATGGCGATGAATATAGGATGGTATAGCACTGTGAATAACTGGTTTAATGAATTCAATCGTGGCCGACGCTCGCTCAAATACGAAGGTCGTCCAAAACCGGCCGTTGTGCCAGAGAACATTGATGCCGTGCGTGAACTGATAATGCAAGATCGTCATGTGACATACCGTGAGATAGAGGCATCCTTAGGCATTTCTTCCACCAGCATACATTCGATATTGCTTGAACACCTGGTCGTAAAAAAGGTTTGTTCTCGTTGGATTCCCCACAAATTGACAATCGCTCAAAAAAAGGCCCGTGTCGATTGGTGCAAAGAAATTTTGAAAAAAGGCCGCGGTGCTTCAAATGACGTTTATAAGATCGGCACAGGTGGCGAATCATGGATCTGTTCAGCAATCGACCGTGTGGGTCTTCGAAGACGAGCCAAATCCGACGTAAATTGTTCGTGGAAGAAGCACTTTGAGTAAATATTCGCATTTTCATTATAAGGCCAGAAATATATATAACCGCCCTCGTATGTTCCAATTTACCAGGATTAGTTATACATTTTTCGTAACTCACTATACTACGAGTAAATCATGGTGTGATGCCAAATATGATTTGTGAAATTATAGGGCCTAAAATCGGGTAGGTCATTTATATGGAGGCTATAGAAAAGCATACTACAATGTGGGCCAAATTCGCTATGATTGGCTACTGCTCTCACGATACGTTCCAGTCGAAATGTTAACGCAATCAAACTCTATTTATGACTTAATCGTATAGACGGACAAATCCTAAATCAGGATGGACATTTACATTTGAGGCAGTATGAGAACAGGGACCGATATGGGCGAAAAGCTTCAGATAATTTATAGATCTCTTCGCCATACTTTACCTAAATTGATATAATAATTGACTTTTGAGGAAGGGCCTCAAATCTGAAAAGATCTTTAAATGGGGGATACATAAAAATATGTAATGATATAGCAGAAACAGACCCAAAGAAGTGAAAAAAATCCGAAAGTTGTGATCCATTAGGTCTTGCAAATTGTCCCGGTTCCAATGATTTTTACACGGCATTGTCATAGGACGAATGGTATATTTTAAAAATGTTGTCAGCGCTTCTTAAGAAGTGCTTTGGATGCTATTTTTTACTACTTACACCTTTCAAGGAAAAAACAATGGACTCTAGCTGGAGACGAAACACCACCCTTAGTTCCGTATACCAGCACCCGTGCTATTTATGCTATACCTCGAAGCTCGAACTAAAGGTGCAAACGTTCCCATCTAACCTCAAACAGTAAAAATAGCTTCTTACTCGTAAGGCGGGCATAATGTATTTAGCTTAAATTTACATTTAATGTGACTTTTGGCTTTTGATGTAATTTAATATGTAACTTGTCCTGTCGCCGTTTGGTGGGTCTCAAATCGAGAGGTACCTACCTTTGTGTGGCGATAATGAAAAATCATGGAGCGATATCGTATAATTACACTAGTCGCTCCCAATGCTTTATGTGAAACGTAGTCGAAATTGGATCTAATATTCGTTGGCAAGTACGAGAATGGCAGGGCCTCACAACGGAAAGGCTGCTTTATGAAAATATGGACTATTCGAAACCATGGACCGATGGAATTCAATTTGACCAGAAATAGGTGCATTCGAAATTGGATATCGTGTGGCTTCTAAATCTGCTGTTCTGAAATCTGGACAATTATTGTTATAATATAGAAAGTAAAAGTGTAGTTAAGTTCGGCCAGGCTGAACCTTATTCATCCTATTCCTCCTATTGTCGATTCTATTATCTACGACTCTCTCAGTCGTACTTCTATGCTCACGTGCCCTTATGTTATATGGTATTCTATGTGACCAATGTATATTTAAAAACAAATGTTTTTTTGTTACCCACTAAAAATAAACATTAAAAATAAATGTTGAGAAAAAGCCAAAAAGAAATTTGGGCGCCTCGCAAATGATTTTTTGGATATGTCGTATTGGAGCTTCTTCTTCATGCCAAAAGCTATCTAAATTGATCGTACAATATCGGTTTGCTTATATGACACACCCTAATGTACATACTAATTAGTGAAGTCCCACAACATCCCATTAAGGAACAAGGGAAACTTTTCTCGGATCAGTGAGCTGTGCACGATTTAATTCTTATACTCACTGGCTCCCGGCCTTAGCAGCCTTTAGGAGCTGCTTTTAAACAGCAGCTCCGAAAGGCTAATGCAGTTTACCACACGTTTTTTTGGCCACATGAGCCAAAAAGTCATGCAACTGTACCTACTTTTGAGTTGATAAGTGCGTCCAACTAACAGTACACATTTTTACCATTATCTGTCCATAAACGTTATTATTTGTCAGCAAATATCCAAAAAGTGTACCCTTTATCGAAGCACCTTTAGTTCCTTAATAGGGAATAATTTTCCCCATAAGATTTCATCCATTGCAATCCCAAAGATCTTATGACCATAAATATGTCATCATCATAAAACATTCAGGATGCTTAGTTCATACGTTTGAGTGCTGTCGTGCATACTCGTATAACAGACAAGGGGCTAGATCGCCTTTGAATTTTACGACGATCAATTAACAACTAATGAGCGATTCATCTAGAGGTATTTTTTCAGAACAAAAAAAAAAATATATAAAAATTCAAATAAAATGTGGAATATTTATTGGTAATTTAAAAGGACATTTTATGGCATTTATTGTTTGAATTTAATTTCCTTCAAATGTTGGCTTCCATTCTGTGGGTCTAATTTTGGATGACTCGTTCGAGCATTTCGACCGGTATGGCTTTAATGACACGCATTGTAAGTGGGCGAAAAAAAGTTTCCCTTTAAGGGACTTAACATAGGTAAAAAGTACACATTTTAAGTATTTGTTTAACAAGTCATAATGTTTTATGGAGAGGCAGTGGTTAAAATGGGTACTGTTAGTTAGGAAGTGATCTTAATACCTCAAAAATGACATAGCTGCAGGAGTTTTTGGCTCAGGTGGCTCAAAAAACGTCTCGCATAGTCAAAACGGGCGATAAGTAGTCAATATGGACACATGGGTACTAATCTATATATGTGACAGCGCATAGAGAAAGGGGCCTAAGGGTAAAAACCAGTTTTGTTCAGGAGAGCCATTTTAAAGATTTAAATACGTGTATCTTTGGTGTACCATCACTTTCATAAAACGCGCATATCTCTGGGGGGGAACACTTTTGGGGCATGAGATCGGTCTCATTCGATGCTCAGATGTTGTCCACATCAAAAAAAAAGTGAAAATTGATTTTGTTACCCTTAGGTCCCTTTTTCTATGCGCTTTCACATGTAGAGTTATTTTAAAGTTTTGGCTTGATAAGGGTCGGCCGCATGGGCCGAAAGGGCCCAATAAAAAAAAAAACATTATTTTGCGCCTGAAATAAGGTTCGACCTGGTCGAACTTAACTACTGTTTTATGTTTTTGTAAAAAACTTTTTAACGCTACGCTAGCCAACAAAAAGAGGAAATGGTTTGAATACTTACACGGGACGGAAGTAGTTCGAAGGGCCTAGTTTAATGAACATGTATGGGATTAAGGAAAAGCTATAAAATTACCCTAATACATATTAAGGAGGCGTGTTTTTCTGCCCCCCAAATTTAAAACAGGCAGTGGTGCTCCATTATATTTTTAAGGATGACACCGAATTGTATTCGTAAGAACACTCTCTTTATTATTCAGAACAAAAATTGTTCGCTTTCTTTTAAAAAATTCTGTGTAAAAACGCATCCAATGTTAAAAAGTTACAAACAATTTTATAAAACATTAGTTTACAGGAAAAATACTCAGATTTTTTTCAGTGTAATTTTAAAAGTGTATACACCAAGGCCGCAGTTTCTTCATTCTAAATCAGCCGAAAAACATAAAATCGGTTGATATTCAACCATGTTACTGGCATACAAGTGCGTAAGATCCGGTTTTTTACCCGTAATTCCAGATTTTGGAGGTGTTTGGGAAATTTCAAAATCGCTTTCTTGTTGTACTCAGCAAGATCTACAAGAAAAATAATATGACTTCCAAGGTATTTTTTCTCTGTCACACTGTGTTATTAAATTCCTCAATTATTCAATTAGAAAAAATATTAGTTAAACAAATCAAATTTAATCAATCAGTTACACAATTAATCAGTCAATTATCCCGTTATTTGCACAGTATCAACTAATAAAACCGTTTCTATAAATCGTTTACTCAATTCTTAATTAAGTGTTTTTGTAGGCATCAATTAATGAATCTACAATCAATCTGTTATTCAATTACTCTTGTACGCGTATTTTTGCTTGTAAAACTTCTACTCTTAAAGAATTTAAGGTTTATTAATCGCTCCTTTCGTTTCCAGCGTCGTCAACGTGACCGAACAAGTTTACCATGTCGATGTGCACTATCAATCGGAGGTTGTCATACAATATCGTACAAGTTTGGAGTTTACCAGCATCGATTTGATAGGTAGGTAACCCATTAGAGAGTACTTTTTAAATTTCCCACCTCAAACTCCGCACAGCACGCACGTACCTCGTACCCGTCCATCTTAATTTAAACTACTCTTTTCTGTTCCAGCAAACTTTGGTGGAATTTTTGGCCTGTGCTTGGGAGCGTCTATGGTGAGTGCAGTGGAGTTGTTGTACTACCTTACCTTTGGCTTTGGCTTGTATTTGTATGACAACAACTATTACACAATTTTGAGGCAAAACATACAAGAGTTGCGAAGGAAATGGGCCAACGGCTTAAGGAACACTCTCTACGAGGACTACCACCACGACGATGGAGCCAACAAGAAGGATGCCAGGAAATCATCATTTATTGCCAAACGTCCCAAGCACAAGGGGCACATTTGGACGCTGAATTCAAGGAACTAATTATGTGAACACCCTCCCCACTGCTTATTCATAGCTTTTCTTGTCACGAAATAGCTTCAAATGCACGGCGCGTTGCATGCCATTCATTGGCAGATATTCATTAATATTGTTTGAATAAAGTTTTGAGTAATTACAATCTAAATGCAAAGTGAATGGTTAAACTTTAAGGTGGCAGGCACAGGACCCACTTACACACGTACACGCTGATGGACGGCAGGATGTCGGCAGGCATGTAGGTGAGAGCTGTGAGTGCCGCTGAAAGTCTGTCTACACAAGTTTTTCGAGAAATGTACAACGCAATGCACAAATGAGAGTGCACAGGCGAAAAGTTAGAAGAACGGCATATAATGGAATAGAAAGTTAGATAGACAGATGACTGCAGCGTATACGATGCACAGTGGGGGGAAATTCAGTTTGTTAAAAGCACTGAGTTTTGTGTATTCTCTGCTGCGGCTGGTTCATGTGGGGAATATTTACTTCTCTAAGCAGTAGAGATATACAAATACAACTCCTCATTAAACTGCTATTTCTTAATGGTAAAGCCTAGACTTATATAATGACTTATTTCCTTGAAAGAGCTATTAAAAAAGAAACTAATATCCTATCCCTTGTAGAGGATGGTCCAACTGAAATGCACGATATTAATTGTAAATAAAAAAAAATGTAATAGAAGGACGTTAGGGTGTGACTCACAACTAACATTGTATAGGGATTACAATTCTATGCAGTACTTAGTGTAAAGTACTTTAACTAAATATCGACACAACAATTTGCAATAATATTGCAAAATATACAAAAATTCATATTTTTGTTAAGGTTGGTTTGTTTTAAAAGACGGTTAAAACGAGTTTTTTGCTTAATGTAATTTTTAAGGCATATTTTCGCAAAACTCAACAAAACTGGTTGATAGGATTATATTGCACTTGTTTAACAAAAAGAGTTTCTATCCAAAATTTCCAAAATATAAATTTTAGTAAGAACATTTTTGAAGTTTACATAGCAGGGACATAAATACTGTTACACACGTTTTATGCTGTAAAATAAAAAAAGTACTGAATATTTTGGACCAAATATTTTTTAATATATTTATTGATGTATATATATTGTATCCAAAAAGAATCTACTTATTCGAAATGTCCGCCTTTTGCCTTTACACACGCCTTAAGTCGCACTGGCCAATCGTCAATAGCTGCACGAACCTCGTTCATTGGAAAATTGGCCACAGCTCGAACCAAAGCAGTCTTAAGAGATCCAATGTTGGGGTATGTTTTGTGACAAACCTTGTCCTCTAAAACAGTCCACAATTTGTAATCCAATGGGTTCAAATCTGGACGGCCTGAGGGCCATTCTTCAGAGGAAATGAACGGGGAATTGTTAAGAGGCTTCACAACAGCTTCCAAAACAATTTGTTGGTAAACTTTAGCCGATGTTTCGTCTCCTTGTTCGCAGAAATGCAGGTCAGTGACCCCATCGTAAGAGACACCCCACCAAACCATGACTGAAGCTGCACGCAGAAAAAAAGTATGGTTGCGGTGACAATATTCGAAGAGGATCATACTGTTGTTGGGTATATGGTTGTGACACAACAATATTATGATCCTCACAACAATAGTATGATTTACACATAACCATACTATGATCCCCACAACCATACTATGATCCTCACAACAATAGTATGATTCACACTCAACCGTACTATTATCTTCACAACCATACTATGACCCACACAACCATAGTATGATTCACACTCAACCATACTATGATCCCTTAAATTATTTATTAGGATTGGTTATTGTTGTTATTGAAAAATAGAGATTTTTATTAAGTATGTTATTTTAAATTACATTACTATTAGTTCATAGCCAGATTTGATGCCATGTTTTTGTTAAACATTTCATTCTACAAACAAACAAATAAATTCCAACGATCAAAAATACTTTTAGTTGCCAGCAGGGGTGAATGCGACTTCACCATCCGTAGACACCAATTAACGAATGTGATAAAACCATGATCAATGGGTATATACTTAAGTGCAGGCAGATTTTAAATAAACGAGAACCAGTCGGTATTAGAGTATTTCACCGAACAAAGTTAACGCAATAAAAATCCCTCGAACTACGTACCGATTGTTGTTGTTGTTTTTTTTAATGGACAGCAACCATTCACTGTATCGTGTGTATGTGTTTTTTTTTTTGTATATCGAAAAAACATACACACATACATGCATGCTCTGTAAAACTGTATGATTGTCGTAATCAAATTTTTGTTAACGTAAATTTTAAACAACAATACTTTTGTTGCACCAACTATGTTTATATGGTTACTACAACCATATTTTCATTTATAAATTTGGCAATAATACTATTGTTACATTTCAACAATAGTAATATTGTCGCAATCATACTATTGTCAAAATGAAATTCAAAAAACAATACTATGGTTGCGACGAACATGCTTTTATTGTAGAGAACATATTATTGTTGCGGTAACCATAGTGTAACCATATATTTTTTCTGCATGTGGGTAATGACCCTTTTCCACCCTTGGGATCAGTTCAGTTGCTTCCTTAGATGACCGCGCATACATTCTTTCATTTTGCTTGTTAAATTTTTCCTGAGCGGTAAACATTTTTTCATCGGCGAACAAAATTTTTCTGTGCAAGTTATCAGCGTGCTTCGCCAAAAGACGTTTGCATTTTTCAATCCTATTTTTTTCAAGGCTGCAGTCAATAAATGTCCGTTACGTTGTTTGAAAGCCCCAAGTCTTTTTTAATGATTCGACTCATGGACTTTTGTGTGATATTCATCTCACGGGCCATGATTTTCTGTTTTCAGAGCGGATTTCTGTGAATTCTTGATTTAACGGCTTTGATGACATGCGGCGTGGGCGGCCCGACTGATGGCGGTCTTTTACATTTCCAGTCTCCTCAAACGTTTAAGCATCGGTAGACGAACATGCGGCTAATCCCTAGTGGCCGGAGCGTTTTGAAAACATCATTTTTTTCATGTCACACTTGAAAAGCACTATTACAGCGATACGGTTCTCATTATCTGACCACTCCATGATGAAAGTTTAAACAATTTTAAAATCCCGTTACAGACTAACGCTATTGAGATTAGCTTTCAAAACCCATATGACAAAAACGGGGTATGTTCAGTTTTACTATTGAAATGGGTGTGTTTAATGTTGTAAGTATATAAATAATTCATGTAATACAAAATCAAACCATTCTTAAAATTCATTTGGTTTATACGAGAAAAAAAGAAAAACGATTCAAAAAAACTAGCAACTTATTTCGAGAATTAAAAACTAGATGGCGCTTTTTTCATACGTTTTGTAAGAAAATTCGTGTTCGTACAGATGGCAACACTATTTTATTGTTGTAGTTAACGGGAGTTGTTAACGCAATTTTATTTCTGTGCTTCCCCTTTTTTTGAGGAGAGTGTTATCAAAAAATATCAAGTTCTGGCATTTGTTATAAAAAGTTTAAAAAATCCGATATTGGTAGAAAATCAAGTGAACTTTCAGATGAACAACGAAAAATTGTAATAAATCAGCACATTGATGGCAAATCTTTACGGGAGATGGCAAAAATAATGAAGCGCATTGTTTCTACAATACAATACGTCATGTATAATTAAAAAAAGGCGGCAAATTTAAAAAAGCGCGATGAAATGTAAACCGTTCCAAGCTATCAAGAAGACACTGTTCATTCCGCATCGATCCTTCTTTAAGTGTTGGCTGTAAGTTTACTTATAGAACAGGATTTTGGAATCCGCGTTACACCTCAAAATAGTGCGAAATTACATAAAAAATTGGATTTAATAATTAACAAAGATTAATAAACAAAAACGGATTGCATTTCCCAAGAAATACCAAAATAAAGACTTTAACTTTTGGAAAAGAGTTATTTTTACGGATGAGTCCAAGTTCAATATAAAAATATCGGATGGGCGCGTAAAAATTTGGCGAGAAATGAAAACGAGCTAGAGCTTGTGTCGCCTGAATCATATTCCCAAATTTAAGCATGGTGGTGGCTCTGTAACGGTGTGAGGGTGCTTTTCCGCGGCAGGAGTTGGAAATCTACATTTTGTTGATGGAATTATGACATCAAAGGACTATATAAACATTTTAAAGAAAAACTTGAAGCAAAGTGCAGCCAAAATGGGCATCTCGCTGGATTTTATCTTTCAACAGAATAATGATCCCAAACATTCCGCGCTAGATTCCAGACTTTGGATTATGAACCACTGCCCAAATACCTTACAACACCACCACAATGTCTAGATCTCAATCCTATTGAGAATTTGTAGTCAATTTTTAAGAAAAAGTTGAAACATTACGGCATTAGAAACGTAAAGGACCTAAGAATTGTTCTAAAGAGAGAATGGGCTTAAATATTACGCCAGTTAATCGATGCCAAGACTTCTTAATGCTGCCATAAAATAAAAAGGATATTCAACAAATTATTAACTCTTAATCAGAATATTTTTAATTTTATTAAACTTGTTACTGTGTACGAATACGGGTTTTGTTACCCTTTATGTGAATAATACGCCTTCTAGCAGCTGACTGCTTTGTTTTTTATCATAAAAATAATAAATCTTTATGAACTTTTGAAAAATGTGATTATTCTTTGAATACTTCGTAAATTTCTAATTTTTAGGGGGTGTACGAATATGGATTTTTCATACTGTATGCTGTCTTTAGTGTAAAAGTAACTTTAACTAAATCTCGACACAACAATTCGCAATAATATGCCAAAATATAGAAAAATGCATATTATTCTTTAGGTTGGTAAAATAATCATGTTTTGTAAAAAACGGTTAAAACGAGTTTTTTGCTTAATATGCCATCTTTTCTACATTTTTTCGGAAAACTGGTTAATATGGTTATATCGCACTTGTTCAACCAAAAAGGGTTTCGACTCAAAATTCCCAAAATATAAATTCTATGAAGACAATTTTTGTAATTTACGAGTAGTAAGCATTAATCAGCAATTTTTTCATCCTCTTCTAAAACCTAACAAATTGAGTTAATAGCCTTTTATTGAGAAATTGCGATTCGACGCTGAACACGTATAAACGTATTGAGTAAAACATCTTAAGTTGCTTCTATAAAATGGGAACCGCAATACAGACTCGAGCGCGGAAATTTGCTGTTTTGCACTGCAGGCTGTGACGGCACTGTTGGCTGAATAGAGTGGACAGAGTGCGTGGCTTCTATCGGCATACGGGAGATTTGTATTCGTCTGCTTTTAGTTGCCATCAAGCATTGGACACGTGAGGAGAGGTCATTTTGTGTTGAAGCGTATTTTTCAAATGCGCACTCGATCATTGAAGTGCAGCGTGCTTTTCGTTTACTGACGTGTTCCTGGACGACAATCAATTGTAATAGGGTAACTTCATTGAGAACAGCAGGGAATGTGTCCGAAGGGGACCAGAGAGAAGGATTACAACACCATAAGACATCGCGAGAGTTTCAGCAGCAGTACTGCAATCTCCGACACGCTCTGCTCGGAAGCAATCACTTGCTTTTGGTATTTACAGACGTTCTCTCCACCGTATTCTTCATGATGAACTGAATTTTTACCCGCATAAAATGTGCGTGGTCCAATAATTGTCAGCGCGGGACTACTTGACACGGCGGACCTCTTGTGAAGACATTCTTGCAAATATACCCCGTGACGCAATTGTGTTCTTTTTCTGATGAGGCACATTTTTACCTCAGCAATTCCCGAAATGCTCTGCTCGGAAGCAATCACTTGCTTTTGGCATTTCCAGACGATCTCTCCACCGAATTCTTCATGATGAACTGAATTTTTACCCGCATAAAATGTGCGTGGTCCAATAATTGTCAGCACGGGACTATTTGACACGGCGGACCTCTTGTGAAGACATTCTTGCAAATATACCCTATGTTCTTTTCAAATGAGGCATCACCTATGTGGGTGTGTAAACAAACAAAATATGCGGCACTGGAGGGAAACAAACAACAGAGAACTTTACTAGAGACCTCTGCATTCGGAACGCGTCACTGTGTGGTGCGCCATATGACTAGTAGGCATCATTGGCCCCTTACTTTTTCCAGAATAACCGTCTTGCCATAACCGTAAACGGTGTGAACTGTGAACCGAGCGCTACTTGACTATGTTACAGTTTTTTTTTTCAGCCGGCTCTTGAAGCAATGCAATTCAAGGATACGATACATGGGTCCAAGAGTATGGTGCCACTGCACACACAGCGAGGGTTACCATGAATTGTTAGAGGCTAATGTTTCCTGGACGGCTTATTTCATTAAAAGGTGATGTGAACTGGCCGGCACGCTCACCAGACTTAGCCCCATGCGATTTTTTCCTTTGGGATTACCTGAAGTCGAAGGTGTGTATCAACCATCCCAACACCTTGGAAGACCTAATAGTATTGAGGCTGAAATTGGCAGAATATCAGTCGACATGTTTGTTAGAGTTCATGAAAACTTCAGAAAACGTATGCAGCTGTGGGTGGATAGCGAAGGTCGACATTTGCCAGATACACTATTTTAAAATTTTTAAAATTAAAATTAAAATTCCTTAATAATTAAAATATAAAATAAATTTTTCTAAGGTTCATAATTTTTTTTATTTCATTCCCAAATAAGCAAATTATAGCGCTTCACCCTCTTTTATGATTTTGTAAGTCAAATTACTGAAACTCCTTTGTTATGGAACAATGTAAAGAGATATTTTTGGACATACATTTAATTTTTAATGTATATTTTCTGATAGCTTTATGAGCTTATTTTTATACCCTCCATCACCCGTTACTGCCTGCCCATAGATCGCCTCGTACGATTTTTAGGAAATTTGGAAATGTATGTTCCAAAGACCATAGAAGTTGAAAGAAAAAACATAAATTTTTACCTGAGATATGGCAATTGTATTTAAATACCCGTTCAAGGTGTTTGTTTGAAGTGCTAGGCAAATTTGCATCCCGCTACTTGCTTCCTGGATTATCACAACGGTGTTGCACCAGATCAGAAGAAAATTGCTAAGGCTAAGTGGTGTATTTCTTTTAAGTACCATGTTTTGTTTATAAAATTACCCATTTGCATTTGACCGGATCTGAAGGTCAGGTGTGTTGATGTATGTTTCATTAAATAGTAGACAACTTAAGCTATTCGGTAAAATTTGCATTTTGTACCATTTTTTAATTTGTAGCATTTCCTATGTTTGACAGTACTTTTTCGGAGCATTTTCCGAAAAAAAAACTTAGATTTTTGCCTGCAAAATCAAAAGATAAAAAAAAAATAAAAAAAAATCCTGCTAAATGCTGCTTTAATTTATCCCAATCTTTTCTCTTTTCTATAAAAAAATTACCGCGGTATCGCTCACCTGGTCCACGCTGAAATTATTTATGTATCAACACTTTATTGGGTATTTGAATACCCATTAGGCAGGAATGGGTTAAGGAGGGCTCGATGTGTCGATAAACTAAAAGTAATATGAACTTAAAAACAAAATAACTCATGAAATATTAGAGATATGCGACGGATATTTGCAACATATGATAATGGTACGGATCGAAACACAGTCAGGAGAAATTCAAAAGTATTTTACAAAGATTCAAAATATATATACGTTATAGGCCATTAAAACCAGACATACTCGTATAAGGTTTACATCTATGGACGTTTTTTTCAATCTTTCTTAGATTCGGCAGCAGCCTGCCTTTTAATGATATCAAGGAACAGTACATGAAACATTAAATTTAGTAACCGATCTACGAGCAGCTATTCTTTGTTGCTTATCAAGAATCTTATATTATGTGGACTTTTAACAGTCTTTCGCAAAAAGATTAGTTGGGATTATCAGCATCACTTCATCAGTATAATTCCCTTTTATTAGACTCGGGCTTATTGAAGTTTTTTCTCTCACACTGTCTAATACGGGCGGTTCGGAAACTTCTTAGCCTAGCACAAAAAGCGCGGTATAAACAGGAAAAAGTTAAGTGTTTTATAAACTTTGATCTCTGCTATGAACACATGTTAAATTTTGTTTCGATCTGGCAACTCCTTCATATAGAAACAGGTGTTCACAAAAGACGCATCCGCGATTTTTTTACAATGGAAAATTTAGAAATGCGTGGTGTCATTAAAAATTTACATAAAAAAGGTTTATCGGGACAAGAAACTCATAATGATATGGTGAATGTGTTAGGTGAAAGTGCTCCTTCATATGCAACAGTAAAAAATTGGGTTGCTGAATTTAAACGTGGTCGTACAAGCATTGAAGATGAACCACGTAGTGGACGTCCAAAAACAGCAACAACAACAGAAATTGTAGCCAAAGTGCATGTTATGGTATTAAATGATCGACGAATAAAAGTGCGTGAAATAGCTAATATCATGGGCATCTCAAATGATCGAGTCCATTTAATTTTGCATGAAGAACTACAGATGAAAAAGCTTTCGGCAAGATGGGTGCCGCACTTTTTAACAGTCGACCAAAAACGCATAAGAATGAACATTTCTCAAGCTTGTTTGGATCGTTTTCAGCGAAATAAAATGGATTTCAAGCGTCGTTGATGAGACATGGATCCACCACAATACTCCAGAGACAAAAGAACAATCCAAACAATGGACTGAAGCTGGAGGAAGTGCCCCAAAGAAGGCAAAAACAATTCAATCGGCTGGTAAGGTCCTCTATATAACTTACACCACTCTGTAGAACAAGGTTTTATAAGTTAGTTTCATGGCAAATGCATGTAATCACCAACAATATTTGAGCTAGACACACCTTTAAGTGTTCCTGTCGAAGTATAATCAATTTTTGATTTCATATAACGAAGTCCGCCCATCCTTCCGTCCATTTAAAGCTTGTAATCAAACTAGAGACCGCAATTGTTGTCCGATTTTCCTGAAATTTTCCAAAAGTAAGCTTTTTGGACAAAGGTTAGAGGCCAATTTGAGAAGAAAAACTTGGATTAGTCCCATCCTGTTTCGCTTACAGCCCTTCACAAGTATTAGTAAAAATTCATATGCTTTTTTTAAGCATATCAAATAAATTATGCCAACAGCAAAAAATCGCCTACTGTACGAAGAGACGGCATCATATCCTTCATCATCAGTACACATGCAACGTCGTTGTCTCTAGGTTGCTGCAAAACATTGAACATAAACAACTACATAGTACCAAAAAGCTAAAGTCGAGCGTGGCCGACTACATTGTACTCTGCACTTCTATATGTTTAAAAAAGCAAACTGAAAATACGAGGGAATAGCAATAATATCGTGACTTTTCCAATTTCCCTAGTAGTTCTATAAAATGCAACACTGCTCCCAAGAAGTAACATCTGTTAGTAGACTACTCTCAATTTTTGAAAGAGTTTCGTCATTTGGTTTGAGTTTAACAGCTGTTCAAAACATACAACCTCATAGATTTTCTTAAAAATCGAAAAATGAGAATTTCAAGTGCCCATTAAACATTTTTTTTGTCGAAAAAAACGTCAATCAAACCAACGAAAAGCTTAAAAATAAAAAATACTATGGGTACTCTGCACCATTGATTCCAATGGTAAAAAAAAGGTTTCCTGACTTTTGTTCTGGATGCCAATTGAGGTACGAGGGTTGGTATATCTAATTCTGGCCTAGGTAACACTAAATGTTGGCTGGCGCCATCTGACATTTTAATTGGAAAGTTTAACATTTTTTAGCATAAACGTACTCAGAACGTTTTCAAGTACGACCATCATTTGTGTTGTTTGCAGTGACTTAAAAAAATCAATTTGGCAAAGAAAATGGAATTAACTCGTGAACATTTTCGTGCGATCATTTTCACAATTTCGACGTAGATTATCACGACAAGAGTGCAACGATGAACTGTAAATCTTTGATATTTTCAGAGTTTGTAGCTAGTAAGTTCAAATGTCAATTTCCGGACTATAAACGGCAAATCTCAAAAAAAGATGACACCAAACTATATGAAATTCAAAAAAAATATAAGTCACAATTTTAAAAGCATACGAGGGCCATTCGGAAAGTTCTTAGCCTATCAATGAAAGAGAATAGTTAGTTTTTCAAAAATATTTTTATTTTTCAATATAATCTCCTGAAACTTCAATACACTTAGTCCAACGCTTATCTAGCAATTCTATCCCTTGATTAAAATAGTTTTCCTCAAGGTTTTCAAAATAGGGTTTACAGCTGTAATTGCATCTTCATTTGAGGTAAAACGCTTGCCAGCAATGATTTTTTATAGATTTGGGAACAGGTAAAAGTCACTGGGAGCTAATTCGTTGATTTTAGCCATTGTTAAAACACTCTTGTGCGCTGGTGCGTTGCCTTGATAAAAAAATATTTTTTTGTGTTGTAAGCCAGGACGTTTTCCTTGAATTTGTACATTTAATTGATCTAAAAGGTTGCAATAGTACTCTGAATTTATTGTTTTACCCTTTTGCAGATAGTCAATCAATAAATTACCTTACCAGCCGTTGCCATAACCTGCCCCTTCTTTGGGGCACTTCCTCCAGCTTCAGTCCATTGTTTGGATTGTTCTTTTGTCTCTGGAGTATAGTGGTGGATCCATGTCTCATCAACAGTTATGAAACGACGCTTGAAATCCATTTTATTTCGCTGAAAACGATCCAAACAAGCTTGAGAAATGTTTGGTCGACTGTTAACAAGTGCGGCACCCATCTTGCAGAAAGCTTTTTCATCTGTAGTTCTTCATGCAAAATAAAATGGACTCGATCATTTGAGATGTCCATGATATTAGCTATTTCACGCACTTTTATTCGTCGATCATTTAATACCATATCACGCACTTTGGCTACAATTTCTGTTGTTGTTGCTGTTTTTGGAGGTCCACTACGTGGTTCATTTTCAATGCTTGTACGACCACGTTTAAATTCAGAAACCCAATTTTTTACTGTTGCATATGAAGGAGCACTTTCACTACACTTAACACATCATTATGAATTTCTTGTCCCGATAAACCCTTTTTATGTAAATATTTAATGACACCACGCATTTCTAATTTTTCCATTGTAAAAAAAACGCGGATGCGTCTTTTGTGAACACCTGTTTTTATATGAAGGAGTTGCCAGATTGAAACAACTTAACTTTTTTCTGTTTATACCGCGCTTTTTGTGCTAGGCTAAGAAGTTTCCGAACCGCCCTCGTAAGAATATCTAAAACTGATTTTATTAAATATACGAGACTCAGAATTGGGCATTGTAATTTTTCACATAAATATATTATTGAGAAAAGTCAACCTCCACCTGAGGTGAAATTATGAGCGTTTTGCATTTATTAAATGACTGCGAACATTTAAGTGTAAAACGAAGAACATTCAAGAAAAACAATGTTCAAGTACTATCAAGTGCTAAATATTTTGAAAATGTTAAACAATTTTAAACGAAATAAATTTATATAAACTGATTTAAACCTTACTCCTGAAACTGTAAAAATAACAATAATGTAATCTATATATATAAAATTGGATGTATGTGACTATGTATGTTTGTATGTTTGTATGTATGTGGCTTATAGACTCCTAAACCGCTCATCCGATTTTAATGAAACTTTCAGGGAAAATTCAGCATACCACAGCGGGGGATCCTGTGAAGTTTCGTTGGAAAAATTGGTCTGTGGGCGGAGTGGGCGTGGCAAAAGTGTTTTCTAAAGCTAGAAGGCTATAAGTTGGTACATATATGCTACTGCTGATGTGGGAGACTAATTTAATGTTGGATTTTAAATTTTCGGTTTGTGGGCGGAGAGGGCGTGGCAAAGCTGTTTTTGAGCAAGAAGGCTCACAATTGGTTTTTATTTACTACTGCTGTCGGAGAAGACTAATTCAATATCGGATTTTAGATTTTGGCTTTGTGGGCGGAGGGGACGTCGCAATACTGTCTCTTAGATCTAGAAGGCTGACGGGGAAGGTGAATTTAAACAACAACGGGACAACGGGAAAGATCTATTTAAAACCAGATTTCAAATTGAAAATGAAAATTTATGTTCATTTTTTTATGTTATGTCTATGTTGTCAGTTTCAAAATTTGTTTAACGTTCAGAAAACGATTGAATTTGTTCCTTTTTTCAATTTGACAATACGCCTGTGATTTTCTTTAAAGATCTTTAAATAATCTTTGTACCTAAATCCAACAATTAAAATAAGTATATTCGTCTTAACAATGCCGCCAAAAAAGGCATCGATTGGAAAAAAGCCATCAAAGACTAAGAAAACTATCGAATCAAGAGCTGCGGAAACAGTTGAGCAACGAGAAGCTCGACTTCAACAAAATCGCGACAGAGCATCAACATCTAGAGCTGCTGAAACGCCCGAGCAACGTGAACGGCGACTTGAACAAAACCGCGACAGAGCTTCAACGTCAAGAGCAGCTGAAACCATTGTACAGCGTGAAGCTCGGCTTGAACAATGCCGCGATAGAGCATTTACGTCAAGAGCTGCTGAAACCGCCGATCAACGTGAAGTTCGCCTTCAAAAAAATTCTGACAGATCTTCAACATCAAGAGCTGATGAAACCGTTGAGCAGCGTGAAGCGCGACTTGAATCATGCCGCGACAGAGCTTCAACATCAAGAGCAGCTGAAACCGTGGAGCAACGTGAAGCTCGCCTTCAACAAAACTGTCACAGAGCTTCAACATCAAGAGCTGCTGAAACCATCGAGCAACGTGAAGCTCGCCTCCAACTATGACAAAGTCATGCAACGTGTAGCCAATGGAAATGGTGGAATATTTTTTCTAGATGCTCCAGGAGGCACTGGCAAAACATTTCTCATTAATTTAATATTGGCGTCAGTTCGAATGAAGAATGAGATGGCACTGGCAGTGGCATCATCAGGAATCGCATCAACGTTACTGGATGGTGGACGTACAGCACATTCAGCGCTTAAGCTTCCATTGAATGTGAACCACACGGAAACACCAACATGTAACATTAGCAAAAAATCCGGTATGGCCACAGTCCTTAAGATGTGTAAAATCATCATTTGGGACGAATGCACCATGGCCCATAAAAAATCGCTTGAAGCACTTGACCGGACTCTGCGCGATTTTCGAGGGAAACAACTACCGATGGGAGGTGCTCTAATACTTCTTGCTGGTGATTTTCGACAAACTTTGCCAGTTATACCTCGATCAACACCTGCCGATGAGCTAAACGCATGCTTGAAAGCATCATATTTATGGAAGCGAATTGAGAAAATTACACTATCAACAAACATGCGTGTCCATTTAATGCAAGATGTGTCTGCCCAAACCTTTTCAAAACAACTTTTAGAGATCGGAAATGGCAAAATTCCAACTGATCCCGCAACATATGAGATTTCATTTTCGCCCAACTTTTGCCAAATGCTACCAAATATTCAAGCCCTTTTAGAAAATGTATTCCCAAATTTAATCAACAACTACAAAAATTCAGATTGGCTCTGCGAACGTGCAATTTTAGCACATAAAAATGATGATGTCAAGAAGTTAAATGAACAAATTCAATTGAAATTGCCCGGAGAATCGAAAAAATATCATTCAATCGACACAATGATAGATCAGGAAGAAGCTGTAAATTACCCAACAGAATTTCTTAATTCACTAGAGCCACCACTAATGCCACCACATATATTGACATTGAAAGTTGGTTCACCGGTGATGCTTATTTGAAACTTGAACGCCCCAAAGCTATGCAACGGAACCAGGATGATCATTAAAAATTTGACACCAAATTTGATCGAGGCAACAATAATCAGCGGCAAATTCAAAGCGGAAGATGTGCCGATGATTACGAATGATTTACCATTCGAGTTTAAGCGGATTCAGTTCCCTTTGATTCTTGGCTTCGCGATGACCATAAATAAAGCACAAGGGCAATCCCTCACTGTTGCTGGTTTGAATTTGCAACATTCATGTTTTTCCCACGGCCAATTGTATGTTGCTTGCTCAAGAGTTGGTACACCAAAAAATTTGTACATTTATACACCCAACGGTACGACCAAAAATATTGTGTATCCATTAGCATTACAATAAATTACACGAATTTATTTTCACATTTGATATACATATGTGTTACTTTCTTTGGCGTAGCAACGCACGCCGGGCTCCGCTAGTTATTTATAATATTACTACCTATATTCTATGGTCCATATAACCTTATTGTGTTGGGACCTTAATATCTTAAATAAATAAATGAGAACTCAACAATGTATAGCGATCAATGTGGTGGCCAAAACGGGAACAAAAGAATGAGCTCTATTTGCAAATACATGGTCAATAATTCGACCTTCCCAGTGGAACAGATAGACCACAAATTTTTAGTATCTGGCCACTCATTCTTACCATGCGATCAAGATTTTGGTCTCATTGAAAAGGAAAAAAAAACATTATAACGACATTTGTACGCCTGGTGATTGGGATCGTGTAATCATCACGGCAAAAAAAGGGAACCATTTCACTTGGCAAAGATGACGACAGATGATATTAAAAGCATATCCTTAATCGAGAAACTAGTGGCAAACAGAAAAATCTCCGCGGACAAGACTTCAAAAGATGAATGGCTTAAGATTCAGTGGCTGCGATTACAAAACGTGAAATCATTTATAGTTCAATTGTAGGAGTCGTGGGTATACCACTAAACCTAATTTGCAATTCCCAGATGTTTTAATATTATTTTATTATATATGGATATACCGATCCAGACGATAACGTCCAAGAGCGTTGTTATCCAATATTTATTGTAATAGGGTCGAAACAGACTGTAGAGTCCAATTTCGTCCACACTATTTATTAATTTATTGGCTTTTTATGACAAATGAAACAACCTTAGATCAGTTTGTATTTTAACCTTTATTGTCGGCATTAACATCCAGAAAGAGATCGTTTTAGGGATTACATCGTCTTAAATACAAATTATGTCAATGTTACTGACAAATGTTAAAATAGGAGTAAAAAGGAAAATAATATAAATCTATTGAGTTTAATGAGTGATAATCGATAATCAATCAATAATAACGCGAGTGCAAGTAGCACAGCTCTTATTACATTTAAGTGTTAACTTAAGCAGAGAGCTATTTAGAAAGAGAACAGCTAAAGAGAGCAAGAGAATCGTTAATACTTATTGGATGACCAATTTCACTAATAGCAAAATCAATTATCACTCAATTGATTTATATTAAGAATTTAAGAGAGGACATTATCACTCATATGAATGATCAATAAATATCACACTCGAAAAAAAATGTATGGTAATTATGAAAAAATAGTAAATACAAAATATTACAATTATATTAAAAGTTCAACTTAATACAACTTAACTAATAAAATAAATGTTCGTAAAGATGTATCCGCTACACAATACAAATATTTAATTAACATACTTTAGATGTTTTATATTAAGAAGTTGATATTTCAAAGAGGAACTCCAGCAAGTTCGTAAATTTGGAATTTAAACCGCTTTATCCTGGAGGAAGAGTCATTGAAGCTGCAAAGTTTAATGATTTACAGGAATTCAAAGAGTTCATACCTCCTATAAAGCATGCACTTTATTATAATTTAGAAACAGATTCGAGAGCCGAAGAAGAAGAAGATATTCAGGAAGAAGACGAATAATTACTATTATTAATTTATATTATTTAAAACGCTAAAAATTATTTTTACTATTTATCTAAAGAAATTTATATGTTTTAATAAATGGAGCCAAAATGGCCTAACCCTCAGTTCCTATCAATATAGTTTTTTTAAATGGATTACAAAATGGCCTATGCCACTTTAATTTTGGTAATAAATGTTTAAAACAGTCTTTATCTAAGTTAACTAAGACCTAGTGATTAACCTAAAACAAATATTACAACTAATATTTATATAATTATTTTCTTTATATAGCGATAAAGCACCATCCTATAGCACTGTGACTGGTAACTGGTTTAATGAATTCAATCGTGGTCGACGCTCGCTCAAAGACGAAGGTCGTGAAGGTCGTCCAAAAACGGCCGTTGTGCCAGAGAACATTGGTGCCGTGCGTGAACTAAAAATGCAAGATCGTCATGTGACATACCGTGAGATAGAGGCATCTTTGGGCATTTCTTCCACCAGCATACATTCAATATCACATGAACACCTGGCTGCAAAAAAGGTTTGTTCTCGTTGAATCCCGCTCAAAAAAAGGCTCGTGTCGATTGATGTAAATAAATTTTGAAAAAATATGCATCTTAATCTGATCCCATTCTTCTCAAATTCAATAGCGTTTTTTCTTGGTCCAAAACAGCTGACATGTGCCAAATTTTATCATGATTGGATGTAATATGTGGCTTTTAGAGCTAAAAAGTATTAAATCGGGTGAACATATATGTATGTGAGCTAAAGTATATCCAATTCTGCACTGGTTCTCCTCAATTCCAATAACATCCTTCATTGGTGCATGTAAAATGTGGCTTCTAGTGCTAAAAACAGACAAATCAGATGAACATATATATTTGAGAGCTATATATACATCAAAACCGATTCTCTTCAGTTTCAACAACGTCCTTCCTTTGTCCAAAAAACTTCCTTGTTCTTGGTTTCATCAAGATTAAGATGTGGCTGCAGAGCTAAGTACACAAAAATCCGAAAAATATATAGGTGAGAGCTATATCTAAATTTGAACTGATTTTCTTAGATTTAAAAAGCGTCCTTCCTTACGTGTGCTAAATTTTATTAAGATTGGATATGGGCACTTAAAGGTAAAAACAAAAAAATCTGATAAACATATACATGGGAGCTATATCTAAATCTAAACTTAGTTTTTTTTTTTAATTTAATAGCGCCCTCCCGAAAACGAACTTCTTTTATGAAGATCGGACAATAATTGCGACCTGCAGTTTGATTACAAGCTTTAGATGGACGAAAGGACGAACAGACTAACAACGTCAAATCGATTCAGCTGACCATTCTAAGTCGATCGGTATACTTTAAGATGAGTCTAGCTCAAATATTTTTGGCAAATATTTGCCATGAACCCAACTTATAATATCCTGTTCCACAGAGTGGTGCAGGGTATAAAAAGTGTAAATATTCATAAGCTCATTCAGATATACTCTAAAGTTGCAGGTGAGTATCTCAAGGCATTAGTTTATCAGTGCAAGGTGTTAGATGCTTATATTACTCTTTCTGGTTTCTTCAATTTTGAGGAAAAGCGACGATTGTCTAACTAAAGACTATCTTTTCCTACAGAACAAGACCTTTAGCGTCTAAACCGTAAGGTCATCTGAATCAACTGCTAGTCATCATAAAACACTAGTTCAACGCGGCACCCCCATTGTAAATGCAATACAGGCTACGCCATTCTCTTACCAAACTAATGTTTTCATCAGCATCTTTTAATAAAACTTCCAAGAAGTACTTACAATTTTGTTTCACAAACATACACCAAAAACAATTTAATTGAAAGGAAAAACAAAACTTTGCATATGTTTTCCATTTTTAAAGATTTATAAATATTAGACCGAATTGGTGCAAAGTATTACAAAGTGTAGCAAAAGATACGCTGACAGATAGACAAGGCAATCGTACAAAGAGTGTGCCGAAAAGTTGAGCAAATATGATTAATGGACAATTGGTGTTAGGCAAAGTGTTTGTAAGTGCATAGCCCAAAATGAAGATAAGGCAATTGATAAACAAAATTGCCCAGTGAACAATTTGGGTAGCACGGCAATTTTCTAGAATATTTCATACAGAAATGTCGACAAAAATCATGCCGATCTATTGGTACAGCGAAGAAGAACACAAATGTTATGAAAGAGCATCCTAACCACCATCTCTTGGACAGGATGCCTCCGCCCAGGCAGATCAGGTACGATCTTCATGATCTAGAGAGAGAGAGGTCCAGCGGTATAAGAGAGAACCTTTAGATCATCGAAACTATCAGACAGGTCTGGAAAACATTCACGCCGATAAAGTCGCAGCAGCATTATACAGCTACAGTGGGAATGTACTTATAGTGCTAGGGGAACATCCCCCGGAGATTTTACGTGAGGAAATGGTACTACCTCGGCAGAGGCGCGTGGTTCTCGCTCAGATGAGATCTGGATGGTTGAACCGCCTCAATTCTTATTGCGCATGAATTGAAGCTAATGTTCCGGACATCTGTTCCGCCTGCCATCAGAGACCACATGACGTGCTGCAAATCTTAAATTGTCCGGCCAAGCCCACTCAGCTGACCCCCAGGTCTCTGTGGACGCATCCAGTTTGAATGGCGTGTTTCCTCCATCTGGATATCGAAGCAGATCCCCTCTAGAGGAACAGGACTTCAAAATAAATATATTGTTGTTACAATAACAACAAATGTTATGTGTCTCGTAGTCATACTTTTCGGATTTTACAATAGCCGCAGAATAATACCTATGGAGATACCCTTATATTCGAGACCATCGCAATTCACACATTCTTTTGGATGCATTAACTTTTAACTAATAAAGTACATGTGAGTGAAGATTCGAATTTAAATTTTAGAAACGCAAAAAATCATCGGTCCCCAGTGGGTTAAACAAAAATAGGAGGGCAGTTCGGAAATTTCTTAGCCTAGCACAAAAGCGCGGTATAAACAGAAAAAAGTTAAGTGTTTTGGAAACTTCCATCTCTGCTATGAACACATGTTAAATTTTGTTTCGATCTGGCAACTCCTTCATATAGAAACAGGTGTTCACAAAAGACGCATCCGCGATTTTTTTACAATGGAAAAATTAGAAATGCGTGGTGTCATTAAATATTTACATAAAAAAGGTTTATCGGGACAAGAAATTCATAATGATATGATTAATGTGTTAGGTGAAAGTGCTGCTTCATATGCAACAGTAAAAAATTGGGTTGCTGAATTTAAACGTGGTCGTACAAGCATTGAAGATGAACCACGTAGTGGAAGTCCAAAAACAGCAACAACAACAGAAATTGTAGCCAGAGTGCATGATATGGTATTAAATGATCGACGAATAAAAGTGCGTGAAATAGCTAATATCATGGGCATCTCAAATGATCATGTCCATTTAATTTTGCATGAAGAACTACAGATGAAAAAGCTTTTTGCAAGATTGGTGCCGCACTTGTTAACAGTCGACCAAAAACGCATAAGAATGAACATTTCTCAAGCTTGTTTGGATCGTTTTCAGAGAAATAGAATGGATTTTAAGCGTCGTTTCATTACTGTTAATGAGACAAGGATCCACCACTATACTCTAGAGACAAAAGAACAATCCAAACAATGGACTGAAGCTGGAGGAAGTGCCCCAAAGAAGGCAAAAACAATTCAATCGGCCTATTAAATTATTATAGATTTTTTTACGTTTTGACCAATCGTCATTAAATGTTAACAGAATGAAATTAATGACTGTTTTACGTTAAAATTAGACAAGGGCAGTGGCACAGCCCATAGAACCCTGAAGTTGGAAAGACCATATCTCTGATACTATTCGAGGTACTCGATGTATTCGACAATTGGCATGGATCGATGTGTTCTGGTTGAAAAGTGGCCGATGCCACGCCCGCTTGAAAGAAGTAATGTATCGATCGTCATAAAATGTTAACCGAATAAAATCAATGATTAGCATATTATTATACACTACGTTGTATTTAAATTGGAAAAAAGAGCGTGGACTTCTCATATAACCGAATGAACCGCCACAGGACAGATTTACCATAAATTGCAAATATCTGCAGCATATACGAGGGCGGCCGCAAAAGTAACTGGCCTAACATAAAAAGAACCGTTTTTTTGGAATTATTATTATTTATTTTTCAACATAATCTCCTTCCAACTCAATACACTTCATCAAATGTTTTTCAAGTTTTTAAATTCCATCCGAAAAATAAGATTTTTCAATACCTTCAAAATATGCCTCAGTTTCAGCCCTCGTACTATTGAAAACATTAGAAAAATATTTAATGAAGTGACTAAAGATAGACGAATAAAGCTCAGAGAACTTGCTGATATTGTTAAAATACACGAAAAACAAGTTTGGAGTATATAACATGATGAACTCCACATGAAAAAGCTATCCGAAAACTATCCGCCACTTTTGTTGACTTTGCCCCAAAAAATCGTCCGTTGAAACAATTCCGAGGAGCTTTTAGCGATTTATCAGCGTACTCCAATAGAGTTCTTGAGCCGATTCATAACTGTTGATGAAACATGGATCCATCACTACATCCCAGAATGCAAAGAACAGTCAAAACAATGGATAGAAGCTGGTGGTTGGGATGGAAGGGGTATAATATTTATTGATTATCTTGAGAAAGGAAAAACTATAAATAGTGAATATTATTATGCATTATTGGACCGGTTGAGTGAAGAAATCAAGATAAAACGACCGCATTTAGAAAAAAAGTTCTTTTTCATCAAGATAATGCTCCTTCACACACTGCATGTTTAACTCAACAAAAATTGGCCGAATTACGATTTGAAATTGCTCCGCATCCACCATATAGTCCAGATTTAGCTCCTTCTGATTATTTCTTGTTTCCAAATTTAAAAAAAATTCTCGATGGCAAAAACTGTTCGTCCAATAGCGAGGTTATCGCTGAAACTGCAGCATATTTTGAAGGTCCTGAAAAATCTTTTTTTTCGGATGGAATTAAAAAACTTGAAAAACGTTTGATGAAGTGTATTGAGTTGGAAGGAGATTCTGTTGAAAAATAAATAATAATAATTCCAAAAAAAACGGTTCTTTTTATGTTAGGTCAGTTACTTTTGCGGTCGCCCTCGTAATTCTTGGCCATGTCATATTATATTATATGCGTTTATTTCTTCTTGAAACCACACGTCTGGAAAAACGGCCATTATAATAGCTTTTTATGAGTGTACGAAAAGATTGGATGACACACCCAATTGTGGTACCTCCAGTGCAATTGCTCTATTCCGCCTACTTTTGAGGGTGAGGATATATGAAAGTCGGATCAACCAACTGAAATTTTGTTGCACTACCCTGTAACAACTAATAATACATAAGAAACCATTAAAATAGCACCTACATCTCTCATTTTCACAGTATTATTTTATATATTATTTAATCAGCTTTTACAGAAATCAACAGAAATTTTCATTATCTCAACTAATTGCCAACATATCCCTGCACGAGGTGGAAAAAGCGCTTTGGAATGCATCACCCAATGTTTCATGTGATAATAATAGCCAATCAAATTTCGGGTGACAACCCAATTAAATTGATATAAAGTGACCGTATGAATCCAACTACCCCAACAGTTGTCCATTAAATTGCTGCTATTAAACAACACAGATTTGCTCGGTACAAACAATAACGAGAACAATGGGTGTGCCGGTAAACAAAGTCATTAGCCCAGCTACCGACTGTGCTGGCAGGGAGCAACAAGCCAGAGATCTTGCAGCGCAAACAAATCCTTTAGATACAGCTGACATCTTAACGGAGGCAACCTGCACACGTTGCACTAATAAAGGTGTGAGTTATTATCTTACCGGAAATAACTCCAATAAGGCTAAGTAAGTCGAAAGAGGGACGTGTATTTATTTGGAGTGAGTGAATTAAGAAGAAACTATAGCGGGTGAGCTTATAGGTGGCATATTAATATAATTTATGCTGGACAAACCTCGAGGCGAAAAGGGCGATTATTTATACACTTTATCTTTTAAATATATAAGTACATACCATAGTCAACGTTGCTTTTAGAAAGGGAGGAACTCAAATCAGAAAGGATATCTGCATGGGGTCAATACGGAACCAGGGATCGTTGGTCCAATTTCATCAGGATTAATTATTGGCTTCTCATAACGTACCATGCCTAATTTAAGAAAGATCTGCATTTATCACATTGAGAGGGACCTTCGTATGAGGCTACATAAAAACGTGGACCCGGCAAAGTGCTAAATTTGAGTAAAATTGGAATTTAAATGTAGCTTCTTGAGCGGCAGGGTCACAAATCGGGAAGACTACATGTAAACACTGAATGATATGGTCTTAATTAACCAGGATTCGTTATAGGGGACTAACAGCTTACAGCAAGGCCTCAAATCGGGAGAGACCTGTGTGTGGGCGTTATATAAAAACATAGGCTGGAAAATTTTAAGCTAATTGGTTACATATATTCGTAACTCACTGTAGACAATTTAAATAAGATCGAACCCACAACGTGTATTGTAGATTTGCCTTAAATCGGGAGTGTCCTTCGCATGAATGCTAAAGGAAACCGTAAACTTATACGATGCAAGTGGTCAGCAGCAGACCATTTAAAATTTGATTACACTCGGATTTAAATTTAGCCTTCTAGAGCGGCAGAAACTCAAAACGAGAATAAACTTTAGGTGGGGGTTGGCTCTGTGAAAACATTGCCGGATGGTAATTTCAGAATTTTGGTCAGGTCGATTGTTTTTGATTTGTTTCTTTTGTATAAGCCAAGCAGTTTTACCAAAGTTGTTTACTGACCCCTTACAACCAGCGCGTTTAATCTATAACATTGCTGCTGTGGCTGAGAATATCCAAGAGCATACATCAACATCGACTCGTCATCGTTCTTAGGAAGCAAGTAAGAATTTTGCACAAAGATCTCGGTATGAAGGTTTACAAAGCTCAATTAGTCCAAGAACTCAAGGCTCATGACCATACGGTGCGTTTTGGTTTAGCCAAATGGACAGAAGATTGTTTGGCAGGAGTTGAATAATTTTACCGAAAAATCGAGTTTTTAGATAAAGCTCATTTTCATCTCGGTGGCTATGTCAATAAGCAAAATTGCCGCATCAGGGGTTCAGAGTATCCACACTTGAATTTTGAGTGGCCAATGCATCCACCACGAGTCACTGTTTGGTGTAGGTTTGGGACCGACGGCATCATTGGACCAATTTCTTCTAATATGAGCAAGCAGCCGCTTTTACCGTCAACGGTGAGCGTTACCGCGCTTTGCTCAACGAATTTTCGTTTCAAAAAATTCAAGAGAATGCCATGGACGACATTTGGTTTCAATAACCAAATGTCACTCAGCCAACACAACTATCTATACTTTACGCACTGTTTTTGAAAATGGAGTAGTCAGCCGAAATTATGAAGTCATTGGCCACCTCGGATCTGTTATTTAAGCCCTTCGGATTATCTTCTGCGGGGAGCCATTAAGATTAAGGCATTCAGAGACAATTGGAGTAAACACGAAATCGAAGATTTCATTGAAGAGATTCGACCCAAAAGCAATCGAAAATGTACTGAACGATTGGGTAGATCGGATGAGGTACTGCCAAGCCAGTTGAGCTAGCCTTATGAATAGTATTGTGTTCCATTATTAAATGACAAAGTACAAATTTTTCAATAGAACCAGAAATTTGAAAAAATTATCAGTTGCGACCTGCAGTAGGATTACAAATTTTAAATCAAATCAGCTACTGATTCTGAGTCGATTGGTAAACGTAATTGTGGTCTTGCATAAATAAAGGGTGTTTTTTATTGGGGTATAGAACTTTAAGTTGGCATCACTTTTTTAACTGGCGGCCATTTTGTCAGCTGTCAAGTGATTAATATTTAGTTTGGTTTGCCATTTCATCATGAACAGGTTGACAAAAGAACAACGCTTGCAAATCGTGCAAATTTATTTCGAAAGTAATGGTTCAGTTCGCGAAGTTCACCGCAAGCTCCGTCCATTTTATGGTCGACATAATCGTCCATCAGAGCAATTAATTCGGTTAACATGGACCATTGGATTATTTTCTTTGGGGATATGTGAAGTCGCTCGTCTACGCCAACAAACCAGAAACACGTTAGGGGACTTGGAAGCCAACATTCGTGGCGTTATTGCCAACATACGGCCCCATATGCTCGAAAAAGTGGTTGAAAATTGGACCTGTAGAATTGGCTTTATTCGAGCCAGCCGCGGCGGCCACATGCCCGAAATCATATTTAAACATTAATGGCATAAAATTATCCTTCCAATAAAGCCAAATTGATGGACATTAAAACGATTTTCTTGTGTTTTATTTCAATTCGAAGTTCTATACCTCAATAAAAAACACCCCTTATATCTGGTAATTACAAACATTTGCCATGGAACTAACTTATTATACGAGGGTTGCTATTGATATTTCGGGTCCGGTAATAAAAACACAATAGTTTATCATTGGAAATTGTTTTATTATTTTTCAAAATATTCTCCTTTAAAATCAATACACTTTCGAATGCGCACAAACGAATTTTCGAAGCACTTTTCCACTCCGATTGAGACACCTCCAAGACATGATTTTTGAATGCTTCAACAGCTGCTTCGGGCGATGAAAAACGTTGACCACGTATTTTTTCTTAATGCTAGGGAATAAGAAGAAGTCACTGGGTGCCAAATCAGGGCTGTACGGTGGAAGGCCTATCAATTCGTCATCCTGAGTGGTAAAATAGCTTATCGTTTCAGCTGATGTGTGAGAGCTCGCATTGTCGTGATGCAAAATGATTATTCTTCTCTTATTATTTTTCCTCATTTCTTCGAACACTGTTGGCAACCGGATGGTTGTATACTACTCAGAATTGACCTGCTACGTTCCACAAAAGGTGGCAACATGGCCATTTATACCGACAAAAACCGAAATCATTTGCTTCGAAGTACTTCTTCCACGAACAACTTTTGTTGGATTTGGCTTGGTGCCGTCGATTTTTTTTCGTTTTCATATACATAGATCCATGAGTCGTCACCTGTGACAATGTTATACACTGCCTTTGAGCAACCGCAGTTGCTTTGCACCAATCTAGACGAGCCTTTTTTTGAGCATTCGTCAAATTATGTGGGATCAACGAGAACAAAAATTTTTTCACGGCCAATTGGACAGGAAATATCTTATTGATGCTTGTCATACTAATGCCCAAGGTATATCGGGCATTAGTATTTCGCATGTCGATCTTGCTTAATCAGTTCACGCACAACATCGATGATTTCTGGCAAAGTGACCAAAGTTGGACATCCATCACGAGATTCATCCTGGAGCGAAGGACGTCGGAGAACGAATTCTTGGTACCAGCGATTAACAGTGGTTTTTGATGGTGGTTCATCGGCAAAAGTCGAAAAAAGTTGATTTAAACACTTATGTCACGATAACCCACGCCGAAAATCGTATAAAATCATCGCATGGAAATGTTCACGGGATAATTGCATTTTTTGACAGAGGTAAATTTTTCAACACACTGTATACAAAACAAATGACAAAACGTTCTGACAGAAGTTATGCTAAAAAATGTCAAAGTTTCCAATGGGAGTTCCAGTTTGCATCTGGAGAAACTAGTATTGTCAGGACCCGAAATATAAATATCAACCATCGTACTCTGTAACACAGAGTAGTGCAGGGTATAAATATTTGTTAAGCTGGCGACTAAAATCGGACACAAAGGTCAACCACGACTTTTTCAATTTTTGCAACAAGAATATGCTCTGTTACATTTACAAAACAAAAACATTATTACATAAAACTTTTTATATATTTCGTAAACAATGTTCATATAAATTATGAACAAATTTTATAATTTTTATGGCATAATTTCATGGATATTGTGAAAAATTGTCATTAAAATTATAAAAAGTAAAGTTACAGTCTGTACAGTCTGCCTGGCAACCGTAGTCAATAAATTTACCATTTTTTTAGTTGTTTCTGAAAAAGAATCTATAAAAAGGGGTCCAACCAGAATAAAAACTGCCCAAGTCCTAAAAATGAAAAAATATGAAGCAATTTCATTAAACCTTTTTAAATAAAACAAAGGGTGGTTAAATTTTAAGGGCCGGTGTTTGAATGAAACACAAATTATTTAGAAAATATTTCCATTTCTTTTTATTATGATAATATTGGTATGGTTCAATTGTGTCTGGAACAAAATATCTGCCAAATGGCCGCCGCGACCTCGGCGGCACACCTCCATCCGATGGTCCAAATTTTCGATGACGCTGAGGCATAACTGAGGTTCTATGCTGTTAATGTGCCGAATTATCTCATCCTTAAGCTCTTAAATTTTTGCTGACTTATCGACGTACACCTTTTCTTTCAAATAGCCCCGAAGAAATAAGTCCAACGGTGTCAAATCACGTGATCTTGGTGGACAATTAACATCGCCACGACGTGAGATAACACGGCCATTGAATTTGCCGCGCAAAAGAGCCATTGTTTCGTTAGCTGTGTGGCAAGTGGCACCGTCCTGTTGGAACCACACATCGTCCACATCTATATCTTCCAATTCGGGCCATAAAAGTTCGTTATCAGCTCACGATAGCGAACACCATTCACAGTTACTACCAGACCGGTCTCATTTTGGAAAAAAATACGGTCCGACGATGCCGCCAGCCCATAAACCGCACCAAACAATTACTCTTTATGGGTGCATTGTTTTTTTCGACAACCACTCTTGGAATATCATTCGCCCAAATGCGGCAATTCTGCTTATTGACGAGTCCACTGAGGTGAAAATGAGCCTCATCACTGAAGATGATTTTCTTCGAAAATTGATCATCCACTGTTGCCCGAAGCCTTAACGCGTTGCTTGCTTGTAAATCTTTCAATGGTTCAAATTGAATTAGTCTGAAATTGAGAAATATCAAATGAAATGCAGAAAAAAAAATTGACGTTTAGGTGTGGTTCACATTCAACATCGGCCCTTAAAATTTAACTACCCTTTATAAAACTACCTTATAGAACGTATGAAACATATTCTTCAAAAATTTAACTGGAATTAACCGCCTCGAGACCTCTTGCATCCACCTTTTTATAGATGACAAGTTTTTTTACAAAATGGCAAATTGGTATTGATTTTCGTGGCTACACACTGCTCTTATCGCGATTTAAGGTCCGCGATGACCTTCATCAGAAAGCTTCACAGCACTTGTTAAAAGGAAAACTAAACTCATTAAGGATAGGTACTTACCAAACCTAAATCTTAATATTCAAGTTTTCTTAAAGCAATTTCCCACTAAAAAACAATTTACCTTTTCCACCTCTACAAAGACTTCACATTCAGAGCCATCTATAGATTTTCTTCTACAACGTGTGTTGTAAAAATAATTAAGTAGGCGTTTGCCAACTTTTTTTTCGTGCCGTGCATTAACATATGCTTAGCTGGTTTGTTTTATTTCGAGTTTTTTTTTCACAAAATAGCGAAAATATCAAAGAAAATTTTTAAAAAAATCACGATTTTCGCCATCAAACCGATTTGGTAATATTTAAGATTTCTTTCATACGAGTATTTTGTATGAAAAATTTCTTTGACTGTTTAAATAAGACAATTTATAAATATTTCGTGATTTTCACGAACATAATATTTTTAATATAGAAATGTTAACTATTCTGCAACTAAATATTTTGCTCGTCCTTAGAGAAGACATCACTTTTCCATAAATACAGAACAATTGATACGGCTTCTGTCTTGTACCGTTCAAGATCAGTTGGTTTATAGCCTTCGTCAAAGTAGACTGATGGTATAAAAACTACAGAATATTAAGTGTTTTTAGGGTTAGGGCTACCATCTATTACTGGTTTTGACCAGCATAAGGAATACTTGCCAAATTTTGAGCGTGAGTTTCAAGTCTTCTTCGACTTGATCTGTCTGCTGCGCACAGTGGTTCAGAATTTAATTTTACCGGTCAAAGTCCAATTTTTTGTCATAACAGATTTCTAAAATTGTAATGCCATTCAAGAGCAAACATATTAAAACTAAGGCAACAAAAATCAAAATATTTTTAATTGTGGGCGTGATGTGCTGCTGAAAACATTTTTTTATGTTATTTAAAAAAACGTAATTTTTGTATATAAGCCCAAATATACCTTTGTACCTGACTTGACCCGCCTGTAAAACAAATTTTTTTTGAATAAAATTATTCGGGAAAAATTATTTTTTCCTTTTTTTACCTGCAATGAGAAAAAAGTATGGTTGGGATAACAATATTCGAAGAGCGCCATACTATTGTTGGGTATTTGGTAGTGGTACGACAATATTGTTATCCTCACAACAATAGTATGATTCAAATACAACCATACTATGATCCTCACAACAATAGTATGATTCAAAAACAACCATAATATGATCCTTACAACCATGCTATGATCCTCACAACAATAGTAGAATGCACACAAAACAATACTATGATCCCCACAACCATAGTATGATTCACACTCAACCATACTAAGATCTCCACAAACAAATTATGATCCTCACAACCATAGCATGTTTCACATAAAACCATAGTATGATCCACGCAACCATGTTCTGATCCCTACAATGATCACCTGCAATTATACTATAATCCCCAAAGTTGTTTATTAATATTGGATTGTCCACAATATAATTGAATTATGAAATTTATTTCAAAATACATTAAATTCAAAATAATAGGATCGATTTGTTTGACAGTGTAAAAAATCAGTTTAAAAAACGTAAGCGTTTTATTTTTTAATATTTTAGCCAAAAAAATTGTATTTCCATAACAATAACATTGTTCTAAAAAACATATTTAAACGTTGAAATATAACAGTCATATCGTAGCGTATGTTTGCCGTAATCATATTATTGTTAACATAAACCCCAAAAAAATACTTTTGTCGGACCAACCATATTCATATTGTTTCTACAACTATATTTTTATTTTTAAATTTGTCAATAATACTATATTTACATTTCAACAATATTAATGTTGTGGCAATCGTACTATTGTCAAAAATTAATTCAGAAAACAATACTATGGTTGCGACGAACATGCTCTTATTGCGGAGAACATATTATTATTGCCGTGGCCATATCATAACCAGATTTTTTCTCTGCGTGTGTATGTATAAACACCAAGCTAAGTTGTGTGAGTTACATTATATAGTTATCAATATTTGTAAGCTTTTTAGCGTATTTTTACATAATTTTAGACCTTTTTAATTTTTTTTTCTATTTTACCTATGTTTAAGCTACCTATGAACGCAGTATGACATAATTTATTAACAATTATGTCGTGAAATTTCCTTTTTAATTTTTAAAAATTTATTATTAACATGGTTTATTTGTAAAAGTATCTCCTTCTAATAATAAATAAAAAAGATGACAAAAGTAAAAAACCAACATTTTCATGCTAAATATTAAAAAATTATAACTTCAACTTTGACCCTGAATTCCCTAATAACAAATATAACCGATTTTATTGAAACTAGAGAAAAGCTGTGTTGAATAAAAAAAAAATGTTTAGCTTAAAATAAATCTATCGGTTCCAAAGTTACAGAGCTTTGACCAGTAAAAAACGATTTTACCATGTTACAGAACACAGAACGTTGCTTGTGTAGCACAAAATTGCTAGCTCTGAAAACATACTCTAACAAAAACTGTTATAAGGTAACCTGTATTAGTAGTTATTTTATCATCACTCCAAAATCTTTTCTTTTTCAACTTCGCTGCGTGCGAACTGCTAAAGTAAGTGTTGTCCACCATTGTCATCGTGCCTCGAACTCATGCTGTTCTCCTTTACAGGTGCATACGAGCTTTAATTGTCCTCTTGGCCGCCTCCTGTGCTGCTTATGTGTGTGTGTTGTCTTCGCGCCGCTACTTCTACACGTGGGTGCAAACCGTAATCGAACGCACGGATGTTCATGTTTCGGAAATACCATTTCCAGCCATTACCATTTGTCCGGTGAAAGGCTTGAATCTGCCGCGTTTGAAAAAGGAGGCAACAATGTTTCTTAAACCAACACAACAGCCAACGACGGACAAGGAATTACAAGCCTTACACATGTTACTTAACACCATGAATGAGTTGATGTGGCCCAACAAGGACACGGCGACTACGCCCGCCATGCATCATCAGCCTAACCAGACTTTGAGTGTTGAACAATTTTTGGAGGCATTGGCCTCCAAGCGAAGCCCGGGGAACCGAAACAGGTCAACAACGGAGTCGGAAGTGGTTTCCGATGCATTTGCCACCATTAATTTAAGAGAGCTCATGTCCTTTTTTTCATTCGAATGTGAGGACATTTTCACCGAGTGTACATGGCGGAGAGCGAAAGTGTCCTGTTGCACATTGTTCCGCAAGGTGCACACATACCGAGGTGTATGCTATGCCTTCAATGCAGTGAGGGTGGAGGTGAGCATATGCCTTGCATTGGGGGGCAAACTTAACAGAAACTGTAGACAACCTGTTGTCGTTGTTGTTTTAGAACCCAAATCCCAGTTGGCCGTTGGTGGTGTCCGAATCAGGATTGCACACAGGTTTGAGGGTATTCATCAAAAGCAGTTCGAGTGGAAACTATTACGAACGAGTTGCGGTGAGTATGATTTGCGCTTGGCTCAGATGAGTTAGTTAATATGATTGAATAAGAGTGATTTAAATTTATTAATTATAAATATTCCTTGTTAAGACTATGGTGCATGATCCTAATGAAACCAGCTCATCGGAAATCATTTACTTGGATACCCAACGTGTCATTATTACCATAAATCCGCTGCGCTTTACAGCCGATAATGATATACACACCGTCAAGCCGGAGCTAAGGCACTGCTATTTTACGGTAAGACGGATAATAACCAATTCGGAGGACACCATTTGAAATAAACATTTGTTTGTAAAATTTTATTTTAGGGTGAAATGGAACATTTGGGTAAAAGCCGCAGCAATTGCATACGAATGTGTCGCTTGAAATACATCGAAAGGAATTGCAATTGCACCTACTTACTTTCCAGGGCTACCAAGAGTGAGACGACAACTGCCATGCCAATTTGTATAGCATCGAACTTGAAGTGCATTAACAATCACAAAGGTAAGTAGGTTTTGAATACGTTTCAAGCCAGATGAATTAAAAAAATAAATTCTGGTAGTAAAACCAGTAACAAGCTGTAGACAATAATATCGATTATTGAGACAGCTACAATGTTATGAAAAATTAAAACATTAGCGAATCCACCAGCTCATTTGCGAAAGACGATCTGGATCTTAAGTATCAGTATTTTACAAAATCGTTTTTAATATTTCCGCCCTGAATATGTGGAAACTAAGGTAGACGAACGGTTACAGCTCTTGCGATGCTGTAACTTATGCGCGTCGTACTCTTGAACAACCTGGGAAGTGAGATTCTATCTGGAACTCTCTTGACTGTCATCGACTACTCATAAAAAATTGTTTCTACAGCAGTGTGTATCAGTGATAGAAAACATGGTTCAATTGTACCATTTGTGGAACAATAGAAGACTTGTGGTAAGGTAGTTGCTATTTATATTTCAGGTCCGGCAATAAAAACACAATAATTTATCAGTGGAAATGGTTTTATTGTTTTTCAAAGTTTTCTTCTTTAACATCAATACACTTTTGCATGCACACAAACCAATTTTCGAAGCACCTTTTCCACTTCAATTGAGACACCCCCAAAACATGATTTTTGAACGCTTCAACAGCTGCTTCGGGCGATGAAAAAATTTGACCACGCATTTTTTCTTGATGCTACGGAATAAGAAGAAGTCATTGGGTGCCAAAACAGGGTTGTACGGTGGACATCTTGAGTGGTCATCGTTTCAGCTGATGTGTGAGAGCTCGCATTGTCGTGATGCAAAATTATCCGTCTTCTCTTATTATCTTTCCTCATTTCTACGAACACTGTTGGCAAACAGATATTTGTATACCATTCAAAATTGAACGTCCTACGGTCTGCTGAAGGCATTGTGGCAAAATGGCCGGTTATACCGAAAAAAAACGCAATCATTTGCTTCGATGTTCTTCTGCCACGAACATTTCTTGTTGGATTTGGCTTGTCTTGAAAGATTCATACGGTCGATTGCTGTTTTGTTTCGGGTTCATATGTATAGATCCATGATTCGTCACCTTTGACAATGGTATATACTTCCAGCTATACTTGTTCAACATCTCTTTGCACCAATCCATCAGAGCCTTTTTTGAGCAGTCGTCTAATAATGTGGGATAAAGAACAAATTTTGTTACGGCCAAATGAACATTTTAAATCTTATTGGTGCTTGTCATACTAATGCCCAAGGATGCCTCAATCTCACGGTTTATCACATGTCGGTCTTGCTTAATCAGTGCACACACAGCATCAATGGTTTCTGGCAAATTGGCCAAAGATGGACGTCCTTCACGAGATTCATCCTGGAGCGAACAGCTTCCGAGACTGAACTCTTAATACCAGCGATTAACAGCGGATGTTGATGGTGTTTTATCGACAAAAGTCGAAACAAGTTGATTACAACACTCTTGTAAAAAAAACATCGCGCGAAAATGTTCATGGGATTATTCCATTTTTTGAGAATGAGATGAATTTTTCCACACACTGTAAACAAAATAATTCGCCCTTCAATGACAAAACGTTCTGAGTGAAGTTATGCTAAAAATTATCAAAGTTTCCAATGGAAGTTCCAGTTTGCATGTGTCAATATCAATCGCGGACGAACACTCAAAAAGACTGTGTAGAATCCTTTATTCTACGTCACGTGGCTTAAATGCTCTCATACGTGATCCTTAAAACAGTCAACGCGAAAAACCTACATAACCTAAATTACATCCTCCACTCTGCTATTCTAGAGTTATCCGTTATAAATACATTACTAGAGTTCTTCACTCTACATAATATCGCGAACACTCTGTAAATGACTGTAAGGGCCCTTTATCACGAGGTTTAAGCCAAACTAGGTTTAAAATTCTGAGGCATGTGATCCATACCAGTTATATACTATTTTGACCAAATTAATAAAAATTCCTGCCAATAAGCAGAGATCCACATTACAATAAATCCATACTAGGATTCATTATTGAATTATACTTAAGATTCGTATACTTATTGTTAGGCTCCTTTGGAGCAGATTCAATAATTCAAATAAAGCTTATATAAAAAAAAATTAAAATGTCTTTAACGTCAAAACAATTAAACTGATTTTAAGACCAAAAAGTTTCAAAAAAGCTAATTTCCTTTCATTTGATTCCACTGTCGATCAAATCGGGAGTTATGGTCGTAAAAAAATTCCAAAAATTCTATCTTCAAAAATAATCAGAAGAAAAATTTTTAAAATTCATTTTTGTGTTTAGGTGGCCAAAATCTATTGAAAAATAGTTTAATTTAAAAAAAAAATCACTTAACCCTTTCACTACTGATGTCCACTGTAGTGGACGTAACTTCGCGACTCCACTAAACATTGTTACTAACAACAAAAATGTTTTTTTTTGTTGAAATATGTTAAACGGTACTTTTGCATCGCTACCACGCATAATTCGTACTCAACAGTGTGAAACTAGGCAGTTGTTTGCTGATTTCTGTGAAGAAGGTACGCTTCTATCAAACAATTTCGTTCTAATATAATTGACAGTGCTTAATTTTTAAGATCTGTTCATAGTACAATATCGGTGATTTTTTTCCAACATAATCGAGAGTTCTTTCATATATTAAAATAAAAATAAGATTGATTTAGCCAAAGGTAAGTGCAGCAGCATAGGAAATGTGCATGTCCCGTGTAATGGACATCAGTAGCCATACGTTGTAAAATTGTTTATAATTTTTGCTTGTACGAGTTACAATGGCAAAGCGTAAAACACTTACTAACCAAGAGTTGTGCGACTTTTTTGATAACTTATCTGAAATTGAAGATGAGTTTGACGACGATGAAGTTGAATTATTTGGAAATTCTATAACTAAACGAGTTGGGGGAGATTCTGATGACGGAGAAGCCGATGTCATTGAGGATGATTCCGGAGAACCGTTAGGTCAAAATAATAGCACTTCCAGCAGAATATTTAGCCCACATTCAACTCGAAAGGATGGTGAGAGTGAAACATTATTCGGATTGGACGAAGACGATGTCCCTTTAAGAACCTTATTTCCGGTGCGAGTCCTAAGATCGTCCGGCGCAGCAAAGACGTCATCCGAAACACATGAAGAAATGGATGAGTCCCATGAAGAATATAATATAACTGACAAGAACTCCATCAAGTGGCGACTAGCTCGTAATAATGACAGAATATTCAACCTAGCATTTGAGAGATCTGAAGATTTGATTGAGGAGGTCAGAACTCCGTTTCAGTACTTGGAAACATATTTTCCGGCACAATTTTTTCAAGACGTCGCTCATTTTACTAACCTTTATAGTACGCAATAACAGTCAAAGTTCCAGCCAACCAATCCTGCAGAAATCCGTGCGTTTTTTGGTTTGCAGTGTATGATGGGTATTTTAAAATTTCCACGTATATCAATGTTCTGGGAAAAAGGTCTTGCTCTACCAATGTTTTCAGATACCATGACACGTAATCGGTTTTACGCTATTCGATCTCATCTACATTTGATAGACACGCAGATGACCCCAGATAATAACGATAAATTTTATCGAGTACGACCTATAATGAATGCAGTAAGACAGCGTTTATTGGAACATAAGTTAGAAGAATCGTTGTGTGTGGATGAGCAAATTATTCCATTTAAGGGGCGTCTTTCGATCAAGCAATACATTCGTGGAAAACCATGCCCATGGGGCATAAAGGTATATGTTCTATGCGGTAAAAGTGGTATGCCTTATGATTTCATCGCTTACCAAGGATCAACCACTGAAATAGAGCCAAATCTAATGGAAAAATTTGGATTTAGTGCTGTTGTTGTTCTAGAACTGATGAAACGTGTTCCACGTGACGCAATTGGTCACAAATTGTTTACGGACAATTTTTTTACGACATATTCTTTATTGGAAGTTCTACAATCACGGAAAATTTTAGCGGCAGGCACAATTCGTGTAAGCCGTTTTAAAAATCCACCACTATCGGCAGATTCCGACATGCGCAAAAAGGGGCGTGGATATGCCGAACAAGTCATAAGCCGAGAAGAAAAAATAATAGTGACCAAATGGTTCGACAACAAATCGGTATATTTAGTCTCAAACTTTGTTGGTATAGGCATATCTGATAAGGTTCAACGCTATGACAAAAAGGACAAACAGTTTGTTGAAGTTGAGAGGCCAGAAGTTGTCAAACTATATAACAAAGGAATGGGAGGCGTCGATCTTTTAGATCAAATGATTCAGTATTATCGCATATTCATCAAATCGAAGAAGTGGACACTTCGCGTGGTAATGCATTTTTTTGATATGGCGGTAGTGGCTAGCTGGCTCGAGTACCGAGCTGATAATGAAAAAAATGGAGTACCACTCAAAAATCAGCTAGACCTCCTAGCCTTCGAAAAAATCATCGGCAACACACTACTGACAATTTCACCAAGTGCAATAAATAGGAACAAGCGAGATCGTCCTTCACGTGGGCCTGAGTCTCCTCTTCAAGACTCCACTCCTCACGAGAATGTAGATTGTGTGCAGTTCGCCAAAACATCAAAGAGGTTCAAATATTTTGCTCAGCCACCTACCGATGTTAGATTAGATGGAATTGGTCATTTGCCGAAGTTTGACCAATCACAAAACGCAATGCGATGCAAATTTGAAGGATGCAACCAGAAGACATTCATTTATTGCGAAAAATGTAAGGCACACCTATGTATTCGCCGAAAATCGGACTGTTTCTACAACTACCATCTAAAATAATAATTAGTAATTTTCATGTACAGTACTTATTTTGATTCAATAATAAAATAATAAAACAAAAAAACGAGATATCGTGCCTATTTCGTAGGCAAAGTTATATTTTTACTATTGTAAATCATTGCATACGCTTAGTCAATTTGACTACCATTACTACCCATGTCCACTCAGGTGGACATCACAAAGCAGCCACACCCACATAGGTAGGAAAAAAAAATTCTTTTCGGGATGTTTGTCTTTACCATATTAATTAAAAAAACCAAAAAAAAAAATTTTAGCCACATCCATTTTAATTCGGTAGTGAAAGGGTTAAGATGAACCGACCTGATCGAGCCCCGTAAACACACAAAAAGACAGATTTCTCCGAGCGTCAGTACAGTGTACTTTACTTCTATTTAAACAATTACCAAAATTGGCATTGCAAAAAGCATTTAAGATGAACCGACCTGATCGAGCACCGTAAACACACAAAAAGACAGATCACTCCGAACGTCAGTACAGTGTACTTTACTTCTATTTAAACAATTACCAAAATTGGAGCCCCGTAAACACACAAATAGATTGATCACTCACTGCAGGGAACTTTAGTTCCAACGTAGCGACAAAAATTATTTATTCACAATCCCGTGGAGCAAGTTTTAAAATTACTAATTCTGTATACTTTTTTGACACAACCTAGAGTTTACTTCTCATTTAACAGAATTTATTACTCAAAAACTAATGTATTTTCCGTCAAAACTATTGAACTGATTTTAATGCCTTGTATGAAAAAGTTTTAAAAAAATGGTAGAGTTACACGTCCTGGAAAATTTGTGATTTTCGCACAAAAAATATTTTTTTTTAAATTTTAAATGTCTCTAACGTCAAAACTATTGAAGTGATTTTAATACCTTGTAATCAGCTTAGAAAAGCTAATTTATTTTTATTTGAGACCACTCTAGATCAAACGGGTTAAAGCGTTTGGAAGTCATAGTCGTAAAAAAAACTAATCAGAGGAAAATTTTTTTAAGTGTATTTTCATGTTTAGGAGACCAAAGTCTATACTTTATAGATCGAGGCCAAATCGAGGCCTGTATACAAACAAAAAGACAGATCACTCCGATAACTGCGTCAGTACTGGAGACTTTAGTTTCAAGTTTCACAGTCCCGTAGAGGAAGTTTTTTAAATTACTACTTCAGAAGACTTTTCTGGCAGAGCCTAGAGCTCACTACGCTTTAAATGGGAATATACATACCTTATCCTATGGGATGAGGTATACCGATTTTATTGTTCAAAAATTAATGTATTTTGCAACTTGGTTCAATTCACAGATACGATGTTCTCCAGCGGCAATATAATAGAAGAAATCATCGATGATGTTCACTTCAAGACCTGGGACTGCCAGTGCTACCCGAACTGTAACTATATCCAATATCGAACCACTGTCTATACAGACCATACGGGAGTGCTGCAGCGAAGTGCGGACTATATTGATTTGCAGGTTCAATATCAACACGATACGCTGTTCTCGTATCGATCGAGTCTTTGCTTTACACTCTTGGATTTGATAGGTAGGTAGAGAGTGTGAGACCATGCAATGGAAAATTTTCCCAGTGTGTTTGCCGGTTTTCATGGTCTTATCACATTTTAATGACTTTCAGTATCGTATGGTGGCATAGCCGGTTTATTTTTGGGTCTTTCTCTGGTGGGTATCATTGAAGTGCTGCATGATGTTATCATGTGTTGGAAACTACGAACCCTAAAAAAGGTTGCCGCTCTCAAAGCAACGGCAACAAAGGGCATATGCGAGGCCAGGCAAGAATGAAAGAAATCAATGCACCAGCCACCTCCAACACATGCAGGATGTTTACCCAGCTACATGTGAAATGCAATCAGTTTAACAATTGTTGGTCTTGTCCATGGAATACATATGGCCTACCTGCCCTTTGGGTTTATAAGTGGAAAATTACTGTGAGCGATAATAAAATATTCTAAAAAAGGATCAGGTTTTTCTTTGTTCGAAACATGCTTAAGTGTGACGTTTTCTTTGTAAATCCCCAGTTGGCTGAGCAAAGAATGTAAACTGTGTGTGTTTTGTATAGAACAGATGAGGGTATGAGGATTACACCAGGGGCTGGCAGGTAGAGAAGGGCGACTTGTTGTAGGCAAACTGGTAGTGTAACTATCTTCAATTTTTAGTATAAATACTCGCTCGAAAATCACCAACAGCACACAGCTCTTGTTGATCACTCACCGAAGAAGCACCATCATGAAAGTTTTCATTGCCGTTTGCCTGTTTGTCGCCATGGTAAGATTTTCTACTAATATTTTTGAAAACCTTTTAATTTATCTTCTCTGTAGACCTCTGCCGAATATGTGGTCAAGACCCGCGAAAATCTTCTAGAATTCCGCAATGAATGCGTGGCCGAACTAAAGGTCCCCGAAAATCTCGTCGAGCACTACAAGCAGTGGCAATATCCCAATGACGCTGTCACCCAGTGCTATTTGAAGTGCGTTTTCGTTAATTTCGGCTTGTTTGATACTACCAGCGGCTTTAGTGTCGAGAATATCCATCAGCAATTGGTGGGTGCCAATGCTGAGGCTGATCATGATGATGCGGTCCATGCCAAGATCGCTTCCTGCGTTGACAAAAACGAACAGGGCAGCAACGCTTGCGAATGGGCCTATCGTGGTGCCGTCTGTTTCATCAAGAACAACTTGCAATTGGTGCAAAGAAGTGTTACCACCCAAGCACAGTGATATGTTTTTTTCTTCGGTTTAAAAATGTAGTTTTTAAGATTTGACAAGATTTTTCTTTTACTTTCATTCGCTAGTATTTTTTTTATTTTCCATTTTTCAAATAAATTCATTAATTTTCCCCACAAAAAAAGATTTTTTTTTAAAACATGGTTAGAGTCACAGTCGAGAGAAAGCGATTGGTTGAAAGATGTCATTAAACTAGAAAAAAGCTAAAGCCGGGCTTGGCCGACGATATTATACCCTGCACGTTTGGATGTTCAGAAAAGCCAACCGAACCACCTAGGACGGGCACTAAACTTAACCAGATTTTGAAACTAATGTCATATTTGAATTTGTAAAAAAAATTCATTGGTTTTCGTTACATCTGTTGAACTAATATGTGTGAGCTACGAGGGCAGATCAATAATTCCGTGACTTCTTTAACTTCTCTCGTAGTTAAATGAAATGCAACACTGCTCCCAAGTAACAGCTGTTAATAGACTACTCTCAAATTTTCAGAGAGTTCTGTCATTTCGTTTGTGGTTAACAGCTGTTCAAAAAATAAAACTGGATTTTGTTAAAAATGGAAGAAAAAAATTTTTTGCGGAAAAAAACCGACAATCAAACCATGGCAAGCTTGATAAATACCATGGAAACTCTGCACCATCGATTTCAATGGTAAAAAAGTGGTTTACTGGCTTTCGTTGAGTTCGCACAAGTACAAATAATGACGCTGAACATTCTGGACGGCCAATTGAGGCCAATCAACACACCGAAAATGTCGAAAAATCCACAATAAGGCCGACCGAAGAGTAAAATGCGTAAGATTTTTGATACCGTACCAATTTCATATATCAGTGTGGTTTCGATTTTACATGATCAGTTGGATTTAAGAAGACTGTCTGCAAAATGCGTGCCGCTATTACCATTTCATCAAGATAATGCACGGGTGCACACGTGTGCCCCCGGATTTAGCCCCTAGTGACTACTTCCAAACCTAAAGAAATGGCTCAGTGGAAAGAGCTTCAGCTCCAACGATGAAACTATTAATCAAACAAATTCCTATTTTATGGACCTCGAAAAATCCTATTTTTTGGAAGGGATACAAAAATTGAAGAAACGCAGGACTTTCTTAAGCTTTTTTATTTGTTTTTATCTTCCCGCAGTCTATTTACCATTAAAATAAAAGTTTAAAATGTACAACAAATACATGACAGGCCATTCCTAAGCCGACATTTCTGAATGTTTTCAAATAATGTTTTATTGGTTTTCAGTTCCCAGTGTGCCTGGGCTTTAATTCAGCCCATACTCAGTGTTTCGACACACAAATTTTAATTTCCATTGAAAAATTTAAGAAAAATCCTTCTTCCTTTGTCACTGGTTTACAAATTATGACTTCTTTTCCTTCTTTTCTTAATATATTTTTCCTACAGTTTTTGGTCTCCTAAACTCTAAAATTAATTTAAAAAAAATCCTATGATTAGTTTTTAAGATAGAATTTTTGGATTTTTTATGAGATGTCTTAGCTTTTTGGACCATTACTCGCAAACGCTATGAGCTATTTGATCAAGGGTGGTATCAATTGAAAAAAAAAAATTAGAAATTAATTAAATATTTTTATGTAGGGTGGAGCGTGATATTTTGCTTATTTGGGAATGAAATAAAAAAAATGATGAAACTTAGAAAAATATATTTTATGATTTAATTATATTGGCCAAGAAGGAATTTTAAAATTACATGGTCTTAAATTGTGCATCTTGCAAATGTCGACCTTCGCTATCCACACTCTCCTGCATACATTTTCAGAAGTTTTTATGAACTCTAAAAGGCATGTCGACTGGCATTCTGCCAATTTCAGCCTTAATATTATTAATTAGGCCTTCCAAGTTACTCTGATGGTTGAAATACACCTTCGACTTCAGGTAACCCCAATGTAAAAAAGCGCATGGGCTAAGTCTGGTGGGCGTACTAAGTGTATTAAGCTAAGAGGATATTATGTTAAAAAATAGTTTTTTTTTTGGCAAAAAAAACTTTGTTTCATACGAAAAGTCACGGACTTATTAATCTGCCCTGGTATATCTTAATGTAAACCGATTTTCTCAAATTTCAACAGCGTCCTTTCTTTGCACAAGGAACTTCCTTGTGCCAAATTTCATCATGATTGGTTGTAATAAGTGGCTTCTAGAGAACTGAAAATGTAAAAATAGGATAATAGGATATTATGTAAGAGCTATATCTAATTCTAGGCATATTTTCTTTAATTTTAATAACGTCCTTTCTTGGTGCAAAAGCTAACATGTGTCAAATTTCATCAATATGGGATGTACTACGAGCATCTTCTTAAGCTAGACCTAAAATCGTATAGACATACTTACTTAGTAGGGACATAAATACTGTTACAACATTGAACACACCCTTTTCAATAGTAGAACTGAACATACCACGTTAATGTCATATGGGGTTAAATGCTAACCTCGCTTGAAAGCTAAATGGATTTTAAAATTATTTCAACTTTCATCATGGAGTGGTCAGATAATGAGAACCGTATCGCTGTAATAGCGCTTTTCAAGTGTGAAATGAAAGAAGGAGATATTTTTTAAACGCTCCGGCCACTAGGGATTAGCCGCATGTTCGTCTACCGATGCATAAAACTGTTTGAGGAGACAGGAGATGAAAAAGACCGCCACCGGTCGGGCCGCCCACGCTGTGTTCGAACACCGCATGTCATCAAAGCCGTTAAATCAAGAATTCCGAAAACAAAAAACATGGCCCGTAAGATGAATATCATGCAAAAGTCCATGAGTCGAATCAATAAAAAAGACTTGGGACTTGGGGCTTTCAAACGACGTACCGGACATTTATTGACTGCAGCTTAAAAAAGTGCAAAAGTCTTTTGGTGAAGCACGCTGATAACTTGCACAGAAAAATTTTGTTCACCGGTGACAAAATTTTTTACTGTTCAGGAAAAATTTAACAAGCAAAATGATAGAGTGTATGCGCGGTCATCTAAGGAAGCATCTGAACTGATCCCAAGGGTGGAAAAGGGTCAAGACCCAGCTTCAGTCATGGTTTGGTGTGATGTCTCTTACGATGGGGTCTCTGACATGCATTTCTGCGAACAATGAGTCAAAACATCGGCCAAAGATTAGCAAGAAACCGTTTTGGAAGCTGTTGTGAAGCCTCTTAACAACTTACTGTTCCAAAACCAGCCATAGACTTTCCAGCAGGATTCTGCGCCAACCCATAAGGCTAAAATGTCCAAGGCCTGGCTTCGAAACAATTTGCCAGCGTTTATTTCCTCTGAAGAATGGCCCTCAGGCAGTCCAGATTTGAACCCATTGGATTAGAAGTTGTGGACGATTTTAGAGGACAAGGTTTGTCGCAAAAGATACCCCAATATTGGATCTCTTAAGACTGCTTTGGTTCGAGCTGTGGCCAATTTTCCAATGGCCGAGGTTCGTGCAGCTATTGACGATTAGCCAGTGCGACTTAAGGCGTGTGCATAGGCAAAATGCGGACATTTCGAATAAGTAGATTCTTTTTGGATACAAAATACATCAATAAATATATTAAAACATATTTGTTCCAAAAACATTCAGTACTTTTTATTTTACAGCCTAAAAAGTGTGTAACAGTATTTATGTCCCTACTAAGTATATGTGGGAGCTGTATCTAACTCTGAATCGATTTTCTTCAATTTTATAATCTTCATTCATTGTTCCATAAAAAAATTTTATGCCAAATTTCATTATTATTAGATGTAATATGTGGCTTCTAGATCTAAAGACATTCAATCGTTTGATGATGTATGGGAGCTTAAACTAAATCTGAACCGATTTTCTTTCATTACAATAGCGTCTGTACTTGGTCCAAAAACTTACTTCTGACAAATTTCATAAAAATCGGATAACAATTGCAAACTGTAGTTTGATAGGAAGATTAAGATAGACAGACTGACGGACAGACAAAAAATAGTTAAATTGTTTCAGCAGGTGATTATACGTAGATCAATATACTTAAAGGTGGGGCTAGATCAATATAAAGCATTCCAAATATATATTTCCTTTTAAAAAATCCACAAAATTATTAATAATAAAACATAATTTTTAAAAAGACACTTGTACTCGTTGTTTCTTTTTTCGTTTTATCGGGTTATCAATATTGAGGTTTTTTTTAAAATAAGAAAAACAAAAATTCCAATCAAGTGTGGTCTCTTTCTTGTTCATTCAAAAAGAAAATTTAAGCCATTTATTTTTTGAATATAATTTCCTTCAAATGTTGGCCGCAACTACGCCTCAGGGTGTCCATTCTGAGGGTCCAAATTTGGATGACTCTTTCGAGCACTTCAACAGGTATGGCGTTAATGACACGCGTAATGTTAGCTTCTAAAACCTGAATCGTAGCTTGTTTGTCAGCATACTTTACGTAGCCCAAAAGAAACAAGTCTAAAGGTGTACGAGTAATATCTCAAAATCTAGGCGGCCAACTCACCGGTCCAAACTATGAAATTAGCTGCTCTTCGAGATGGCGTCTCGATAGATTCATAGTTTGGGCAGCTATATGGTAAGTGGCACCGACCTGTTGAAACCAAGTGTCGTCAAGATTACGGCCTTGAACTTCAAGAAGCAAAAAGTTCGATATCATGGCACGATAGAGAGCACCATTAAAACGGAACCGTTCCGGCCATTATCATTTTTGAAAAACTATGAACCGATGGTTCCACCAGATCAAAAACAGCAGCAAACCATGGATTTCTCTGGGTATAATGGCACCTCTTGAACCTCTTCTGGTTGCTAGTTAACCCAAATGCGAAAAAGTTTGTTCATTGACGTTGAGCCAGAAATGGGCCTCATCACTAACCAACAGTGGATGTTCTCATTCTCATTTCCATAATACAGTTGCACAATTTCGTGACGTTGTTGCGGTTTAAGTATGTATTTCCATGGTGAAATGGCAAACAATACCGAAAAGAAAACAAGTAAGTAAGTGCTATAGTCGGGCGTGGCCGACTCTATGATACCCGCACCACTATAAATGGGATTAAGTCTCCTGTTAATCGAAAGCACTCGTCGCTATTTCTATCTGTATCTATCACGCAAGCACTAAGCCTTTATACCCCATACCACTATGTGGTGAGGGTATAACAATTATAGTTGGTCCACATTTTCATACCTTGTTTTCGGACCCTGTGCCCTCCCACGGACGAGATAAATCATTTGGCTTGACATATTTAAAGTCCTGAGGCAATTCCCTGTCATTTGAGGGGTCACACTAAAATCCGGGTAAACCGAAACTTTTGGACCCTCCTAATGGACCCTGGGGCCCAAACAGGTCGAATTTTTTTCTGTATTTAAAATTGTAAGATAATTTCCTTTCATTTAAGGGGTCACACTTATATTTAAAATCATGGCTCCATTTTTTGGGTTCTGAAGGCCCCGTAGGTCCGAGAGGCGGGTCCAACTATTTTTTTTACATTTTGTGGTCAGTTCTACATCGTATGTCATATTTTTTTAATTTGTTGACCAATACACGCGACATCAACTGGATTTGGACCAAATCCGGGAGTTCCTTTGTATGGGGGGTCTATCAGAAAGTGCTCCGATTTGGACCAAATTCAATAGCGTCCGTCCTTGTCCCAATATATTACCACTTGCCAAGTTTTATCAAGATCGGTGCATAAATGCGACCTGTACTTTGATTACAAGAATAGATGGACATCTTTACATCCTTTTGCCTTTACACACGCCTTAAGTCGCACTGACCAATCGTCAATAGCTGCACGAACCTCGTCTATTGGAAAATCGGCCACAGCTCGAACCGAAGCAGTCTTAAGAGATCCAATGTTGGGGTATCTTTTGTGACAAACCTTGTCCTCTAAAACCGTCCACAATTTGTAATCCAATGGGTTCAAATCTGGCCTGCCTGAGGGCCATTCTTCAGAGGAAATGAACGCTGGCAAATTGTTTCGAAGCCAGGCCTGGGACGTTTTAGCCTTATGGGCCGGCGCAGAATCTTGCTGGAAAGTCTATGGCTGGTTTTGGAACAGGGAATTGTTAAGAGGCTTCACAACAGCTTCCAAAATGGTTTCTTGGTAAACTTTGGCCGATGTTTTGACTCCTTGTTCGCAGGAGCTTTTTGAAAATATCGCTTTTTATCATTTCACACTTGAAAAGCGCTATTACAGCGATACGGTTCTCATTATCTGACCACTCTATGATGAAAGTTGAAACATTTTTAAAATCCCGTTACAGACTAACGCTATTGAGGTTTGCTTTCAAAACCCATATGACATTAACGGGGTATGTTCAGTTCTACTATTGAAACGGGAGTGTTCAATGTTGTAACAGTATTTATGTCCCTACTAAGTACATTGGTGACTGTTTCTGGCGGTGGGTATGTTTTCAAGCCGCTGCCATTTCCCGCCCTTGCATTTCCGGGCATGGTCGTAGATAGACATATTTTCATGAAATGAGCCAAGGAATACGCTGGTGACATTTTTCCAGTCGTGAACGAATCACCCTGTATACAAACGTACTCAGTATTTGCATAATATTTTCAAGATATTACAAATGGAATGACAAACATAAAATGCACTCGTGGAGAAGGGAGGAGTCCTTTATCTACAAAACGCTTAACATATAATGTTGCTCGCTTTGTTAAAAAGCAAGTAACTCTCGTACGAGTACTCATCCAGAACTGCATTGGGTTACAAAAAGTCTGTACGGCATTTAACTTAGTGTGGTGCCCTTTTGATTTTATTTAAACTACATTTTGTAGAGTTTCTCACTTACTTTAGCAAACTTATCCAGCATTATGACGCCTCATGATTTTTTAAACATCCTGTTGATCCATTCCATGATACCTTTGATGTATGTAAATCCTTCTCTAACATTTTCAGTTGTACACCCACATTATCCGTTTTTCATGAAGCAACTGACCTAAGTAGCAACCGATGTTAAAGTGGGTAGTGAGGAACTACCACCATCAGCTGGCAATGGCAACAAAACTTATTAACGGCCGGATTGTTAACACGAAAGAGGCCGGAAATGTTTGTCATTGGAAAGTAAAAAGCAATTTTATGTTCAACATTAACATTCGTGTCCCACGTCCCTATTCTGTGGCGCAACGAAACGAATCGAACGGACCACGCACGAACAACTGCCACGTCTAAACAAGAATGCAATGATGTTGCATAGAACGTTGCTTTACCTTTTTAATGTTGCATGTTGTTGGCGAATAATTTTTATGCCGTTTTCCTTTCTCTTCGTTGGCTTTTAAATATGTAGCAAAGATCATGATAAAGAAATCAAAAATACAAAATCCTTATAAAAACGAGACACGTTAGAATCAGGGCGGTACGATTCAAACGCATGTGACTGATGTGGCAGGCTTAAGGAGGCCGATCAAATTGTTGAGTGTGCTCCACATTTTTTAAGATTTGAAAGGTATATAAAATGAATATATTTGCTACGTTAAAAAACAAGACATTTAATTTTTTTGTAATATAAAATCAAGAATGCGTTCTTTATTTGGTACATTTAACATTTCTATATCTAAGTAAGTAAGATTCAGAATTATGGCGAAAGTACAGGCTGCTCACGATATAAAAAGTAGGTTAAAGTATACAATAAGGGTGTGTGATATCTGATTTAATATTGGAGGCACATGTATGGGCTATAACATCAGGTATGGACTAGCACTACAACATATGTATGGACTATACGAGGGCGACCGCAAAAGTAACTGACCTAACATAAAAAGAACCGTTTTTTTGGAAATATTATTATTTATTTTTCAACATAATCTCCTTCAAACTCAATACACTTCATCAAACGTTTTTCAAGTTTTTTAATTCCATCCGAAAAATAAGTTTTTTCAAGACCTTCAAAATATGCCTCAGTTTCAGCAATAACCTCGCTATTGGACGAAAATTTTTTGCCACCGAGAATTTTTTTTTTAAATTTGGAAACAAGAAATAATCAGAAGGAGCTAAATCTGGACTATATGGTGGATGCGGAGCAATTTCAAATCGTAATTCGGCCAGTTTTTGTTGAGTTAAAAATGCAGTGTGTGAAGGAGCATTATCTTGATGAAAAAGAACTTTTTTTTCTAAATGCGGTCGTTTTATCTTGATTTCTTCACCCAACCGATCCAATAATGCACAATAATATTCACTATTTTTAGTTTTTCCTTTCTCAAGATAATCAATAAATATTATACCCCTTGCATCCCAAAATATTGTGGTCATTACTTTTCCTGCTGACTTAACAGTTGTCGCCTTCTTGGGACCACTTTTACCAGCTTCTATCCATTGTTTTGACTGTTGTTTGCATTCTGGGATGTAGTGATGGATCCATGTTTCATCAACAGTTATGAGTCGGCGCAAGAACTCTATTGGATTACGCTGATAAATAGCTAAAAGCTTCTCGGAATTGGTCCAATGGACGATTTTTTGGAACAAAGTCAACAAATGCGGCACCCTACTTGCGGTTAGCTTTTTCATGTGGAGTTCATCATGTAAAATACTCCAAACTTGTGTTTCGTGTATTTTAACAATATCAGCAAGTTCTCTGAGCTTTATTCGTCTATCTTTAGTCACTTCATTAAATATTTTTCTAATGTTTTCAATAGTAGTAGCAGTTTTCGGTCTTCCAGAGCGTTGTTCATCTTCCGTACTTGAACGACCCATTTTAAATTGTTGAACCCAGGATTTCGCGGTGGAGTATGATGGTGCATTATCACCATGAACAGAATCCAATTCATATTTGATTAATTGTGGCGTAAAACCTTTCATGTAAAAGTGTTTAAATACCGCACGAAACTCTTTATTTTCCATTTTTCAAAAATTATAAAACTTGTTTACTTCAATCACCTGTAACAAAGAAAATAATCTGGTTTATAAAAGATTGCTTTTAAAAAACAAAAAGTTGCTAGTAAAACAGAAAATGTACCAGGCCAGTTAGTTTTGCGGTCGCCCTCGTAACATCATTGAATGATTGCCTCATCTTTACCAGAAATGCTTGAAGCGTACAAAGAAAAAAAAGTATGATTGAGATAACTATATATTGGGTGATTTATCTAAAGGTAAAATACCTTTCAAAATAAAAAAAAATAAAAAAATTCAAATCAAGTATGGACTCCTTATTCTTCATTCGAAAGGACATTTTATGGCATTTATTTTTTGAATATAATTTCCTTCAAATGTTGGCCGCAACTACGTCTCATGCTGTCCATTCTGTGGGTCCAATTTTGGATGACTCGTTCGAGCATTTCGAACGGTATGGCGTTAATAACACGCGTAAGGTTGGCTTCCAAAACCTGAATCGTAGCTAGTATGTCAGCATGGCCTTTGGACTTTACGTAGCCTCCACACAAAAAGTCTAAACGTGTGATCTAGTCGGCCAACTCACGATCTAGTTGGCCAACTCTCCGATCTAAAACGTGAAATAGATACATTGATAAATAGATACATTGTTTGAGCAGCTGTATTTCAAGTGAAATCAAATTTCGTCAAGTTTACGGGCTTCAATTTGAGGTAGCAAAAAGTCCGATATCAAGGCGCGAGATCGGGCACCATTAACGGTTACGTTACGGCCATCATCTTTTTGGAAAAATATGGACCGATACTTCTACTAAGCCATACAATGCGCCAAACCGTTTTCTCTGGATATACTTATAATTACACCTCTCGGACCTCTTCTGGTTGCTCTTCAGCTCAAATGTGGCAATTTTATTAATTGACGTTGCTGTTGAGCCAGAAATAGGCCTCATCACTAAACAACATTTAGGCCGAAGCCAGTTTCTTACCGATCGCTCATTTCTATTATACTGTTGCACAATTAGGAGACGTTGTTGCGGTGTAAGTCTTTCCATGACGAAATGTCAAACAATACTGAAAACAAATACAAAATAAAGTTTAATAGAACTCACGCGAAATCTGTAAAAAAAACCCTATTGAAAAAATACCTCTAGATGAAACACCCTTTATATTGAGATAACTTTACATATTCTATATATATTTCTTGCGCCATCTGACATTTCCATTGGAAAGTTTGACATTTTTTAGCATAAACGAACCTTTTGACGTTTGTGTTGTTTACGTGACTTGAAAAAATCAATGAGGGACAAAAATGAAATCAACTCGTGAACATTTTCGTGCGATCATTTTTCACAACTTTCGACGTGGATTACCACGACAAGAGTGCATCGATGAACTAAAATCATTGTATGACGATGAAGCACCATCCTTTAGCACTGTGAAAAACTGGTTTAATGAATTTAATTGAGGCCGACGCTCGCTCACAGACGAAGGTCGTCCAAAAACGGCCGCTGTGCCAGAGAACATTGATGCCGTGCGTAAACTGATAATGCAAGATCGTCATGTTTGTGTTATTCCACTAGCATACATTGGATTCCCCACAATTTGAAAATGGCTCAAAAAAAGGCTCGTGTCCATTGGTGCAAAGAAATTTTGAAAAAATACGATCGCGGTGCTTCAAAAAGCGCTTATAAGATCGTCACAGGTGACGAATCATGGATCCATGCGTATGAGCCCGAAACAAAACAGCAATCGACCGTATGGGTCTTCGAAGACTAGCCAAATCCAACAAAAGTTGTTCGTAGCAGAAGCACTTCAAAGCAAATTATCCCCTGTTCATCGGCAAACTGGTCATAAAGCGACTGTTCCGCTGGAGCAACGAAGGAGGTCAATTTTGAGTGGTACACCACAATTTGTTTGACTTAAGTCTTCGGAGAAATTCGAAAAACGAACAAGAGAAGACGAATCATTGTACACAATGACAATACGAGCTCTCACACATCGGCTGAAACCAGCGCCTTTTTGACCGGCCAAAACGTCGAATTGATAAGTCATCCGCTTGACTTGACACTCAATGACTTCTTTTTATTCCCACCCATCATGAAAAAAGGCATGGTCAACGATTTTCGTCGCCAGAAAATGCTGTTGAAGCGTTCAAAAACCATGTTTTGGAGGTGTTTCAATCGGAGTGGAAAAGGTGCTTCGACAATTGGTTTAAGCGCATGCAAAAGTGTATAAATCATGCTGGAATATACTTTGAAAAACAATAAAACCATTTTTGATGATAAATATTCACATTTTCATTATTAGGCAGGAAATATATATAGCAGCCATCGTATTCGAAAATCATCCATCATACAGGGTTTTCCATTAAGGACATAACAATTTTAGATATTAACAAAACACAGAATATTTAAGATCTAGAGTTCAAATTTATGCCAGGTGTTGTACAAATGTTACATTTTAAGAATGAAATTCGATTTCGGTCTAGGTATGACCGCTACGAGCCCGGGTACAGCGATCTATTCTTTGGACTCAAGTTTCCACCACTCTTGCACACTTTCCGACCGGAACTTTGGCAATTTCGCGTTGGATGTTGTCTCTGAGCTCGTCTAAAAATGTTGGCATAGACCAATGACTGGATGTGGCCCCATAAAAAGATATTCAATGGCGTTAAATATCATGAACGAGTTGGCCATTCGACCGGACCATTTCTCGAGATAACACTTGCAACGAATTTTCCTTTCAGTAAATCGATTGTAACGAGTGCTGTGAGGCCAGCGCCACAGTCTTGTTGAAACCTTATATCGGCGTTGTTAAGCTCATCCAATTCTGAACAAAAATTATATTCTAACTTGGCACGATTGCGCTCTTCATGGGCGGTAACATGACGATTATTTTAATCGAATAAAAAATACGGTCCAATCACACCTCCGGCATGAAAACCTCACCATACACTAATTTTTTGCCGATGCAATGCTGTCCCTTGAAGCACATGTGGGTTTTTTGCTATACAAGAACGCATATGTGCCAGCGCATAGAGAAAGGGACCTAAGGGTAAAAAAAATCAATTTTCCCATTTTTTTCTTTATTGATGTGGACAACATCTAAGCATCGAATGAGACCGATCCCATGCCCCAAAAGTGTTTCCTCCCAGAGATATGCGCGTTTTATGAAAGTGATGGTACACCAAAGATACACGTATTTATATCTTTAAAATGGCTCTTCTGAACAAAACTGGTTTTTACCCTTAGGTCCCTTTCTATTTTGCACGTCACATATTTTGTTTATTGACAAAACTACTCCACCAGAAATGATCTTGATTCGGTGAAGATGATTTTTTTATGAAATTCTGGATTTTCGTGAAACTTTTCCAGAGCCAGCGACTCAGAATTTTGGTAATAATTTTTAATGATTTCCAAACATTGCCCGTAAGTGAACTTTACCATGATGAAAATTTTGACTTCGACTAACGTTTCGACACTGAAAGATCAATCAAAATATTTGAGGGTCCGTTGACGATTCGAAATAAGTATGTCAGCACTTGGGATAAGGTGGGCTTCCTTCACTTTGTCTCTTCATTGAAGTCTCGGTCTTCCATATCTATCCGTGGTAATTATCGCCTTATGTACAGGGTGTCCGCCTGGAAGGTATACTAGTTTGTTTTGCCGCCATTTTGGCAAACAATAGTCTTGACAGTTCATTTTTGGCAGTCGTGAAGTAGAAACGTGGCAAATTTATTATGGAAAAATATTCGATAAACCAACGTGTTTTAATCGTTAAAATATTTTATCAAAATCAGTCATCGATTACTGTGACGATTGGAAAGTTACGTGAAATTTTTGGGAGAAACAACGTGCCAGCAAAACGCGCTATTTATCATGTAGTGAATGATTTCGAAGAAAGAGGGTCTGTAGCTGATAGGCCCAAGCATGGCCCACAACGTACTGCAAGATATGTGAATAAACAGAATAGTTGGTTCTGGGCAATGGAAAACCCTCCAATTACACTGTGGAACATTTTTGGGGTTATTGTCTGGGGGGTGAGAAATTCCAAGTCAGGGTGATGGTACTAGGTCAGTATATTAAAACCCTCAAAGGGTTTTGCGTTCGTAAGTGCCATTTTTTTTTATGAAAATTAAATAACTTCACTTAATTGTAAATAAAAGCAGAACGCGTTAATCGATTTCTATGATCTATGTCGCATTTTGTTTATAGGTTATGTGACATTACGTGAAAGTTATAAGACTCAACACGTTTTTCCGTTTGGGATTTAAATGTTTAAAAAAAAAAAAAAAAAAAATGGCACATACGAACGCAAAACCCTTTGAGGGTTTTAATATACTGACCTAGTACCATCACCCTGACTTGGAATTTCTCACCCCACAGATTGGCTGTTGTACTGTGTTATTTATCAGTCACCATTGCATCCATTAAAAGTGACAGTCTGGTGTGTAATTTGTTCAGGAGGAATCATTGGACCTTGCTTCTATGAAAATGAAAACGGCGTGCCAGTAACTGTCAATGGGGAGCGATATCGTGACATGATTGGAAACTTTTTAACGCCAGAACTCCATGCTTTGGGCTTGATTAACTTGTGGTATCAACAAGACGGTGCCACATCGCATACAGCCAGGATTACAATGGAATAACTGCAAGACCTGTTTCCACAACAAGTTATTCCAAGAAATGGAGATGCTGATTGGCCTCCACGGTCGCCTGATTTGACTGCTCCGGACTTCTTTTTGTGGAGATATCTGAAAGGCAAGGTTTATGCAAACAAACCAGAAACGCTTGAGCAGCTCAAACAAAATATTCGTGATGAAATTAATGAAATACCGCGTCAAATGTGTGAGGATGTAATGAAAAATGAGCTCAATAGGGCTCGCTTTTGTGAGGCTAACAGAGGCGGACATTTATCTGATATTGTTTTCCATACATAATTGCCGACATTAAATACAACATTTATCAATATAAGTATATGTTCCATTCTCTTTCATTTAAATAAAAATTATAGACAAAAAAAGTAGTGTACCTTCCCGACGGACACCCTACATTCGAGGGTGTGTTGAAAGATACGAAATTGTTATGTCCCTATGAGAAAACTCGTTGTTAGCCCTTGCAACTTGGGTGGGCTTTTGTTCAATTTCCAGTATCAAAAATACTCGCACTTTGACTCCTCATTGAATCCTCGGTCTTCCATATCAATCCGTGGTAGTTATCGCCTTATGTGCCTACTCATGAAGTGACTCTTGTGACCTGCATTCCAACTGTTTTTTTCAATTTCGAGTATAATTCTTTGTTCTTCAGCATTTTATCCGTACAGTGATTTAAACTTCCATGAACATCTTTATTTTGTAGAGCCCAGATGCTCCCGCAGAAGTTTCTTCCACGTTTTGTAATGCAGGCAGGAACCAAAACATCCTTCTTATAAGCGGGAATTTTTTTAATCTATCATCTGCTGAAGTTTTCTGTAGAGTTTTTTGTAAAAATAATGTTTAAATAAGAGGCATATGTTACAGGAGTAAAGAATTCTGACAGCATTGAATTGTATCCTCATTTTCGGTATAAAAATAGGTCACTTTCAGACTCCAAAAGTTGCAAGAACACGAGACACAACTGTAAATCTCTAATATAATTTTATTTTAATTTACTTTTATTGATACTAACTTGGGGCCTTAAAAACCTTATTTTGGGGCACTTACGCAAAACTCAGACCCTTAAAAAACAATTGCCTTTTTAGGATGAGTTCACCCATTTACTGTCCCACTCATCGTTTGACTCTAAGTGTACGCTAGACACAAAAGTTGAAAAGTTTCCAACTCCATTTAATTACTCAATTATAGTCCAACTTTTCCACTGTTGAAGTGTGGCCAATTACCATTGTCGACACTAACGACATCATAAACCCACTAACCAAACGACCCAATACCATCAGTATATATTCCAGCGTCTCCGGAACAGCAACCATGATTTATGTGAATGAATTGGTGCTCCACAAACGGACCAGCTTTAACCATCCACAAGGTCTACAAATATTTAAAGTACCTCGACGAAGAAAACAAACCACTCTTAGGAAACTTTTAAGACACAGCATACACGGCATCGACTATTTATGGGAGCCAGGTTCCTCGCCAGCAGTACGCACCTTCTGGCTACTCGTTATAGTGGCAACAATTGCGGCCTGCTTTACCATGTATGCCTTCTTGGCGGAACGTCATAACAAACAGGTCCTGACAACGGTAGTGGAGACCACACAGTTGCCCTTATATACGCTGAACTTCCCAGCGGTGGCAGTATGCCCATGGAACCACATCAATTGGATACGTTACAAGGCGGCCGAGGAGAAGTTTCTACCGCAAAACGTCGACGAGAATGTCAAAGAAATCTTCTACGACTTGTTGACGGCCATGGAACGTATGACACTGACGCAGCTGGAACCAATTGGGGCACTGGCTAAGCACAAGTCCTTTCCGCCGGCTATACACGATATTGTCCTCTACGATTTGGCTCAGTTTATGGCATTCCGCTGCGATGAACTGTTCGTGTCCTGCGTTTTCGATGTGACTCCGCACGACTGTTGCAAACTCTTTGTGGCGGAACGCACGGAGAAGGGCATATGTCTGGTGTTTAACTCGATGATATCGGAGGACTCGAGAATAAAGCAGGTATGAATAGGGGTTAAATTAATTTTTGTAGTCTCAGCACACTGAGGTACAGGGTATTAAGAAACTTGTAAAACCTTTAATGCCAAATAGCGATGCCCTTAGGTCCGTCCCTGGCCTTCTTTCGTTGTAATCTAAGTACAGTTTGTTTAGGGTTGAGCCAAGGACTGACACTTTGGAAATTGGTCCGTTTCGGTCCATGTTTTCATATCATACAACTATGTTTTCCGATTTTAAAACTCTAGAGGCAACATATTTCTACCGATTCTAAAGTAATTTAGTAAGAAACGCTAAAAAGATCAATAACCACGTACAGAGAAATTAGATCTTGTCTATCCTTTTTTTCAAATAGCCACCTACAAATTTTCCTTCCGTTCATTTTAGGTCATTGTACAAGCCTTAAAAGAAGCTCGATCATACGAGTATTAGTCGAACTTTTAATATAGACCTCTACAAAGGTTCGTTCTGATATGAGGTATTGTGGCCACATATTAAACTTCGTCTAGCTTAAAGCTCAGTACGCGATTGCGTAGCTCTCTGTTCCTAAGTCCCGGGCTCCGAGCGCATCTCGGCACTTGTCCCATGTAATTGATCTTCGACGCTAGCCCGTCCATTACGTGCGGGAGTCTTCGCATCGTGTTGAAAGATTGCGAACGCCCAGCAAATCCTTTAAAAGGATGAGGCCAATCTCCAAGTATGGCTTCCGTAGAAATCGCTTTACGGGAGACAAGTTGACTTTCTTATCGGACGAACAGAAACATATATTGTTGAGGAGACTGCCCCTGGCCGAAGAGTTTCGGGTCAATCCGGTACATAGAACCGGCAGTCGCGGGATTCAGCCACACTGTTTACTGCTTGGACCGCAGAGGTGCGGTTGTCACTCAATGTGAAAGTCGATGACGTCAACATCCCGAGCACCAACTACCTCAAAATCCTTGGGGTCACATTGGACAGCCTTTTTAGATACTCTGCACATGCTACAGCTATCTGCGATAAACTCAAAAGTAGGAAGAAGGTCCTCAAGTCACTTGCCGGCAGTACTTGGGGAGCCGACAAAGAAACCTTGTTGACCTCTTACAAAGCGATAGGCCGGTCTGTAGCAAACTACGCAGCACCTGTGTGGTCGGCGAACGTGAGAACGACGCAGTGGAAGAAAATTCAGACTTGCTAGAATGCCGCCCTTAGAACATCAACAGGGCGTCTTCTTATGTCTTCTGAGGACCCTCTACATGGGGAGACGAAGGTCCTTACCGTGCGTAGACACAATTTCCTGTTGTCTAAGCAATACCTGCTAGGGTGTTTTCGCAGCAGTCATCCTAACCACCATCTCTTGAACAGGATGCCTCCACCCAGGCAGATCAGGAACGATCTTCATAATCTAGAGAGAGAGGTCCAGCGGTATAAGAGAGAACCTTTAGATCATCGAAACTATCAGGCAGGTTTGAACAACATTCACGCCGATGATGTCGCAGCAGCAGTATCCAGCTACCGTGTGAATGCAGTGCTAGGGGAACATCCCCCGGAGATTTCACCTGAGGAGAAGGTACTACCTCGGCAGACGCGCGTGGTTCTGGCGCAGCTGAGATCTGGATGGTGTAGCCGCCTCAATTCTTACTGGGCACGAATTGATGCTAACGTTCCGGACATCTGTCCCGCCTGCCATCAGGGACCACATGATGTACTGCACCTCTTCAATTGTTCGGCCAAGCCCACTCAGCTGACCCCCAGGTCTCTGTGGACGCATCCAGTTCAAATGGCGCGATTCCTCTACCTGGATATCGAAGCAGATCCCCCATAGACAAACAAGACTTCAAAATAAATATATTGTTGTTACAACAACTTTCTTATCGGAGCGTTGGACTGAGTCTTTCAACCAAGGTCGTGGCTCTGGCACGGTGCACCCAGTGTTACCGTTGTGCCACTAAGGTGACAATTTCGCCACTTTTTTGCTGCCTTGATACTTTTATGTCACGTTTTTATTGTCTTACTATTTGTGCAATTTTTTGTAATTTTGAAACTCTTTTTTTAATTTTTGTAACATTTTTGAAAAGACCTTGCATATTTTCATCTTTTATGTTAAAAATTTTAATTGAACTACGACGAAAAATTAACACTACTCACATTTCAATAACGACAGCCATAAAAAGGGTGATTGTTTTATATTGTGCCAAATACTTAGTAGGGGCATAAATACTATTACAACATTGAACACACCCATTTCAATAGTAGAACTGAACATACCCCGTTAATGTCATATGGGGTTTGAAAGCTAATTTCAATAGCCTTAGTCTGTAACGGGATTTTAAAATTGTTTCAACTTTCATCATGGAGTGGTCAGATTATGAGAAATGTATCGCTGTAAAAGTGTTTTTCAAGTGTGAAATGAAAAAAGGCGATATTTTCAAAACGCTCCGGCCACTAGGGATAAGCCGCATGTTCGTCAACCGATGCATAAAACTGTTTGAGGACACTGGAGATGTAAAAGACCGCCACCGGTCGGGCCGCCCACGCTCTGTTCAAACTCCGCATGTCATCAAAGCCGTTAAATCAAGAATTCACAGCAATCCGCTCCGAAAACAGAAAATCATGGCCCGTGAGATGGATATCACGCACAAGTCCATGAGTTAAATCATTAAAAAAGACTTGGGACTTTCAATCGACGTACCGGACATTTATTGACTGCAGCTTTAAAAAAAAATTAGGATTGAAAAATGCAAACGTCTTTTGGTGAGGCACGCTGATAACTTGCCCGGAAATTTTTTTTTTCACCGATGAAAAAATTTTTAACGTTCAGGAAAAATTGAACAAGCAAAATGAAAGAGTGTATGCGCGGTCATCTAAGGAAGCATCTGAACTGATCCCAAGGGTGGAAAAGGGTCATCACCCAGCTTCAGTCATGGTTTGGTGGGGTATCTCTTACGATGGGCCAAAGTTTACCAAGAAACCGTTTTGGAAGCTGTTGTAAAGCCTCTTAACAATTCCCTGTTCCGAAACCAGCCATGGACTTTCCAGTAGGATTCTGCGCCGGCCCATAAGGCTAAAACGTCCCAGGCCTGACTTCGAAACAATTTGCCAGCGTTCATTTCCTCTGAAGAATGGCCTTCAGGCAGTCCAGATTTGAACCCATTGGATTACAAATTGTGGACGGTTTTAGAGGACAAGGTTTGTCACAAAAAATACCTCAACATTGGATCTCTTAAGACTGCTCTGGTTCGAGCTGTTGAACCCATTGGATTACAAATTGTGGACGGTTTTAGAGGACAAGGTTTGTCACAAAAAATACCTCAACATTGGATCTCTTAAGACTGCTCTGGTTCGAGCTGTGGCCAATTTTCCAATGAACGAGGTTCGTGTAGCTATTGACGATTGGCCAGTGCGACTTAAGGCGTGTGTAAAGGCAAAATGCGGACATTTCGAATAAGTAGATTCTTTTTGGATACAATATACATCAATAAATATATTAAACAATATTTGGTCCAAAAACATTCAGTACCTTTTATTTTACAGCATAAAACGTGTGTAAAATAATTAATGTCCCTACTAAGTACACATCCCATTGGAAGTTAATAATTATCTGTATATGTGACAGCGTATAGAGAAAGGGACCTAAGGGTAAAAAATCTATTTTCATTTTTTTTTTTAAGGGGACAACATCTGAGCATCGAATGAGACCGATCCCATGCCCCAAAAGTGTTCCCTCCCAGAGATATGCGCCAACACGCTCAGTGATGGTACACCAAAGATACACGTATTTAAATCTTTAAAATGGCTCTCCTGAACAAAACTGGTTTTTACCCTTAGGTGCCTTTCTATTTTGCGCGTCACATATAGCTTCGATGCAAAATTTTTTCCAATCTTGTCACTTTAGCAGTCGCATATAAGGTCCGATCTTCAACAAATTATACTGTTTTAGCTGCCAACCGTGCTGCTCCTTTCTGGTCCATGTATTGGAGTGCCTCCATACCAAGCTGTTCTCCCTACTTGTATCTTAATTGCTTTAGAAGCTATTAGGTGCCATGTTAATTTGACATAGTTCGTAACAATGGTACACATTTAGTCCTATTTGCATTTGAGCCCGATCCGATCTTGCACAAATTTTGTACAGACAAGTCGAGGTAAAACGTCGTCATAAAAACATTAGCTAAATACTCGTACAAACCTTTGAATATGGTTAACAACGATTTGTTTTTTTCGAGATAAACTGTGAACTGATGCGTTCCAACTTTAACCTTTCAGGTTAATAACCATTCAATATTTTTGTAAATATTAACCACCTAAAAGCGCCAGCGTACAGTTGAAAAAAAAAAAATTGTTTACCGTTTGCAAATACATAACTGCGTGCTACATTTATTCCAAATATTTTATATTATTTCCACCTAGCTCGATATGCAAGTGTCCTTGAAATAACCAGTGAAAAGACTTTGTCACTGCTTGTGCCCCTTTTTTTTGAAGAAATCTCCTTTGTGTGATACTTGTGATACTTTTTGAAAATTGTCAGCGTTAACACTGGGTGCACTCATATCAAAATTGGTCGCGTTTAGTGTCGGCCATACATTAGATCGATTAATATCGAACTTTTCTTGGAGATCACACTACACGAGTTGTTAACAAACATAGGTTGACCGCAGGTGTACCACAAGACTCTGTCCTTTCTCCCTTTTTATTTCTTATTTCCATTGACGATCTCTTGGGTCGGACTAAGAATCCAATACTCTGTCATTCATCACAAGCGATGTATCACCCCTACAGAGGCGGCATTATCTACACACAGAGAAAAATTATTTGAGAATTGGTTGAAACTTCTAAAACTCCGTTGCAAAAAAAGAATTTTGGTTACAACCACCAAATGTTTATAATCGTAATAGATATTCAGTTCGAATAATACGAGCTGATAAATATGATTATCGTATTTTAGACGCAACTAATGGATTGGTCATATGTACCCATGAAACGCATCTTTTGTACTTATATTTAGTTGCCATAACTGGTGGTTGTGGCAACCAATAGTTTTGCCACATTTTGCTGTTGTTTCCGAAAATAGGAAATGATATTTAAACATTCATCATAACCAATATTGAAAATAATCCTATATTTATTCAGTAAAAATCTTCCATTACATTTTTCTCTTTCTTCTTAACATGACATAAAAAAAATTTCGAGTTATAAGAAACAATTATTTGCCTCTACTGAAAATATAAATTTTTTTCGTTGAAGAAGTACGGCATGTAGACTTCAAGATACGAAAAATCGTTTCTAAAGGTTGGGATACTTCGAATTTCTACCTATACAGTTACATTTATTGAACGTTACAAAGCACCAAATAACATTTGGTTGTACTGATGGAATACTCGAGGTGCATGCAACCTCAATCATTCGGTTGGCCAAAAAAATCGATTGTGGCAACGAATCTCTTCTCTGTGTGTATGGATGGTATGGATAGCGAACAATCAGATGCTTTTGATGTTTTGCGCATAAATATAAAATGTGACGCTCGTTGGGCGAGAGATGTTTTCGAAGTGTTGAGAAAATAGGCTTCCTTAAGCGGTACAAGTAATATTTTACTCCTTCTGATCTTTTCGATATCTATACAATCTACATCAGGCCATAGATGGAATACAACTCCCATATATGTGCAGGTGCTTCGAAATCATCCTTATAGCTACTTGATCGTGTTTTAAGGAGATCGATAGTCCTGATAGGTGACAGTAGGGTATCCAACTCTATTGTCTCCCTAAAGTAATGTCGGAATGTGGGCTCTGTGTTGCTTTTCTATAGTTCCTTTCATGGTGACTGTCCTTCAGACATTCGTCGTCTTATTATTGACGTGAGGATGTTCGTTAGGCCTACGCGACTCTCCGGGAACTCACACCCGTTTGTTATCAATTGGCCGGTTGGCCGCAATAAACACTTCAGATCGAATTTTTTGTCGCACGAACTGTCCTGTCCGTATGTGGAACCGACTTCCGGCAAATGTATTTCCCACCAATCACGACATCCAGAAATGCAGACAAATGTCAATAAACATTACTTCTGCTTTTCCCCCTCATCTCACTTACTTTCCATCCACCAACGCAATGTAGCCAAAAAACGTCCCACATGGTCAAAATGGGCGATTAATAAATAACACTGTTCTGCCACAAAATCCTCCTGTGGACGAAACCAACTGATCCTTGTGTAAAATAATCTCCTGAATCCGAGTTGAATCTCCGTTTTGGCTCATCACGTATAGTTTTCGAAATATCGGGCAAATTAAATTTTGCAGGCCTTATTTAATTTGCCTTAAACTTCGCAGTATTAATTGGTAAGAAATGCATCTTGCATGTTAATTATATTTTATAAATATCGAATAAATATTGTTAAAGTTAAAGCCAAAAGAAATCAAAATGTTTTTTTTATCTTGACAATTTTTGTTTTCAACTGCCACTTGTACCACAATTCTGGAGATCTCCCACTAGTTTTTGCACAAAATTATAAACTTTACATAAACTGTAACGATTCCAATGTGGTTTATTTTCTGATAATCCAACGAAAATTGTCCGAGTATAGTAGTTTTTTTTTAAAAAAATCATAGGCAAATTTTGCTACGAATCCTAAAAAAGCCTTAGTTTAAAGTTTTAGGTGAGATTAGGGAAAAAAGTACCATTTTTTTTCTTGCGCTTTAATAGCGTATGGGCGGTGGAGGTTGTACAAGGCTCGGGCCTGGCGAACTTAAAGACGTTTTTACATCTTTTTTTTCAATATCGAAATCAGTGAGGCTGATTCGGCCTGGCCGAAATTACGGACGTTTTCGCTTGTTCTGTTTGTTAACATTTAAATTATTTTTTATACTTTTAGGTGCAAGACAGTTTTTATCCGCATAAAATGCGAACATCCGGAGAAGGAACTGGACTGGCGTTCACTTTGCGTTACAACAAAACTCTTCAGCGACCCGAAAGTAAAGTTCCCTTTGCGTTTACTGTAAGTACCCATATGATTCGTTAACTGCGTGCATCCACTTGAGATGAATGGTGGAGCCTTTGGTACGAGGGCATACCAATAATTCCGAGACTTTTCAAATAAAGGTTTAATTGCAAACAAATATTTATTTTTCAACATAATCTCGTTTTCGCTGAATACACCTAGTCCAACGTTACTTCAATTTTTCTATTCCTTCTATAAAATAGGATTTTCGAGGTCCATAAAATAGGCATTTGTTTGATCAATAATTTCATCGTTGGAGCTGCATTTCTTTCCTCCGAGCCATTTCTTTAGGTTTGGAAAAAGGAAATAGTCGCTGGTGGCTAAATCCGGAGAGTACGGCGGATGAGGTTTCAATTCGTAGCCCAATTAATGCAATTTTTCTTTTGAGACTGCACACGTGTGCTCCCGTGCATTTTCTTGATGAAAAAGAATTATTATCTTTTTTCTCATATATGTGACAACGCATAGACCTAAGGGTAAAAAATCAATTTTTTGATATGGACAACATCTGAGCATCGAATGAGACCGATCACCTGCCCAAAAGTGTTCTCTCCCAGAGATATGCGCGTTTTATAAAAGTGATGGTACACCAAAGATACACGTATTAAAATCTTTAAAATGGCTCTCCTGAACAAAACTGGTTTTTACCTCTAGGTCCCTTTCTATTTTGCGCGTCATATATTTTTTTTCTTAATCCTCGTTAAATACTTCCCTTGTGAAGGTAATCGCCTCACCGCCATCACCTCATTCGCCGACAAAGTAACCTTGGCCTTCTTCGGACCCGGTTCACCCGGAGAAACCCTTTGTTTAGACTGCTGCTTGGTCTTCGGAGTGTTGTGATGGATCCATGTTTCATCCACAGTTACAACACGACACAAAAACTCATTCGAATTGCGGTTAAATCACCCCAAACGATCCTTTGAAGTTGTTACACGATTACGTTTAGGGTCAATTGCGAGCAAACGCGGCACCCATCTTGCAGACAGCTTTCTTAAACCCAACTGATCATGTAAACTCGAAACCACACTGCCTAATAAATGAGTATGGCATTAACAATCTCAAGCACTTTTACTCTTCGATCGGCTAATACCTTATCGTGGATTTTTTCGATGTTTTCGGGTACATTGACCTCGATTGGCCGTCGAGAACGTTCAGCGTTATTTGTACTTGTGCTACCACAACGCAAGTCAGAAAACCACTTTTCTACCATTGAAATCGATGGTGTAGAGTCTCCCGTAGTATTTACCAAGCTTTTGCTTGGTTTGACTGACGGCTTTTTCCGCAAAAAATAATGTTTAATGAACACTCGAAATTTACTTTTTTCCATTTCTAACAAAATCCTCGATGACATACTCAGAACGTTTTGACGGACGTCCATCATTTGCGTTGTTTACAGTTACTAGAAAACATCAATTTGGCAAAAAAAAATGGAATTAACTCGTGAACATTTTCGTGCGATCATTTTTTGCAACTTTCGACTTGGATTATCAAAAGTGCATCGATGAACCATCCTATAGTACTGTGTAAAACTGCTTTAATGCTCGCTCAAAGACAAAGGTCGTCCAAAAACGGCCGTTGTGCCAGAGAACATTGATACCGTGCGTGAACTGATAATGCAAGATCGCCATGTGGCATACCGTAAGGTAGAGGCATCCTTGGGCATTTCTTCCACCAGCATACATTCGATATTGCATGGACACCTGGCCGTAAAAAAGGTTTGTTCTCGTTGGATCCTGCACAATTTGACAATCGCTCATAAAAAGGATCGTATTGATTGGTGCAAAGAAATTTTGAAAAAATACGATTGCGGTGCTTCAAAAAACCTTATAAACGTCACAGGTGACGAATCATGGATCTATGCGTACGAGCCCGAAACAAAATAGCAATCGACCGTGTGGGTCTTCGAAGACGAGCCAAATCCAATGAAATTTGTTTGTAGATGAAGCACTTCGATGCAAACGGTCGCCTGTTTCTTCGGCAAAGCTGGTCATGTGGTGACTGTTCCGCTGGAGCAACGTAGGACAGTAAATATTGAGTGGTTCACCACAATTTGTTTGACTAAAGTCTTCGGAGAAATTCGAAAAACGAACAAGAGAAGACGAATCATTGTACACCTCGTTGGATCCTGCACAATTTGACAATCGCTCAAAAAAGGATCGTGTCGATTGGTGCAAAGAAATTTTGAAAAAATACGATTGAGGTGCTTCAAAAAACCTTATAAACGTCACAGGTGACGAATCATGGATCTATGCGTATGAGCCCGAAACAAAATAGCAATCGACCGTGTGGGTCTTCGAAGGCGAGCCAAATCCAATGAAATATGTTTGTAGATGAAGCACTTCGGCAAAGCTGGTCATGTGGCGACTGTTTCGCTGGAGCAACGTAGGACGGTCAATTCTGAGTGGTACACCACAATTTGTTTGCCTAAAGTCTTTGGAGAAATTCGAAAAACGAACGAGAGAAGACGAACCATTGTACACCATGACAGTGCGAGCTCTCACACATCGGCTCAAACCAGTGACTTTTTGACCGGCCAAAACGTCGAATTGATGGGTCATCCGCCGTACAGCCCTGACTTGGCACCCAATGACTTCTTTTTATCACCGCACATCGAGAAAACGATTTTCATCGCCAGAAGATGCAGCTGAAGCGTTAAAAAAACTATGTTTATGAGTGGAAAAAGTGCTTCGACAATTGGTTTGAGCGCATGCAAAAGTGTATAAATCATGCTGGAGAATACTTTGAAAAACAATAAAACCATTTTTGAAGAAAAGTATTCTCATTTTCATTATTAGGCCAGAAATATATAGCAGTTCTCGTATTAACAGATGATACTTAATGGAAGCGGCGTTGCATTTCATTTATCTACGAGAGAAGTTTGAAAAGTCACGGAGTTTTTGATATGCGCTCGTAAAACCGTTCAGACCCAGCTTGGGAATTTCCAATACATGATCATTCTAATTACCATTTTGTCGCTTATTTGTTATTGTAGGTCCTCATTAAAGAATCTGAAGAATGGAGTGAGTCAATTTATCATTATATGATGCCCAATACCCGAAACTATTTTGGCATAGTACCTCAGATGACGGAAGCGTCACCAAACACTCGTAGTGTGGATCCACAAAAGCGTCGCTGTCTCTTTTCTGTAGGTTTTTTGAGAAGAGAATTTTAATTTAGATTTTATATTCTATTCTTCTTTTAAGAATGAAAAATCAACCAAATATGACCGAATACCAGATTTAATCTTCAATAGGCTCAACTGTCTCATACGATGTAAGCAGAATTATGTCATCAGATATTGCGGTTGCACTCTGTCGATGTTTTTTCCGACATTAGGTAAGTCATTTCGCCATACAAGATTTAATAAAATAAAATACTTAGTAGGGACATAAATACTGTTACACACGTTTTATGCTGTAAAATAAAAAGTACTCAATGTTTTTGGACCAAATATTTTTTTAATATATTTATTGATGTATATTGTATCCAAAAAGAACCTACTTATTAGAAATGTCCGCCTTTTATCTTTACACACGCCTTAAGTCGCACTGGCCAATCGTCAATAGCTGCACGAACCTCGTCCATTGGAAAATTGGCTACAGCTCGAACCAAAGCAGTCTTAAGAGATCCAATGTTGGGGTATCTTTTGTGTTAAACCTTGTCCTCTAAAACCGTCCACAATTTGTAATCCAATGGGCTTAAATCTGGACTGCCTGAGGGTCATTCTTCAGAGGAAATAAACGCTGGCAAATTGTTTCGAAGCCAGGCCTGGGGCGTTTTAGCATTATGGTCTGTCGCAGAATCCTGCTGGAAAGTCCATGGCTGGTTTTGGAACAGGAAATTGTTAAGAGGCTTTACAACAGCTTCCAAAACGGTTTCTTGGTAAACTTTGGCCGATGTTTTGACTCCTTGTGCGCAGAAATGCTGTCAGTGACTCCATCGTAAGAGACACCCTACCAAACCATGACTGAAGCTGGGTGATGACCCTTTTCCACCCTTGGGATCAGTTCAGATGCTTCCTTGGATGACCGCGCATAAATTCTATCATTTTGCTTGTTAAATTTTTCCTAAACGGTAAAAATGTTTTGGTCGGTGAACAAAAGTTTTCTGAGACGTTTGCAAAAGACGTTTGCATTTTTTAATGCTATTTTTTTAAAGCTGCAGTCAATAACTGTCCGGTACGTCGCTTGAAAGCCCCGAGTCCTAAGTCTTTTTTAATGATTCGACTCATGGACTTTTGTGTGATATTCATCTCACGGGCCATGATTTTCGGAGGGATTTCTGTAAATTCTTGATTTAACGGCTTTGATGGCATGCGGTGTTCGCACAGAGCGTGGGCGGCACGACCGGTGGCGGTCTTTTACATCTCCAGTCTCCTTAAACAGTTTTGTGCATCGGTAGACGAACATGCGGCTAATCCCTAGTGGCCGGAGCGTTTTGAAAATATCGCTTTCTTCATTTCACACTTGAAAAGCGCTATTACAGCGATACGGTTTTCATTATTTGACCACTCGATGATGAAAGTTGAAACGTTACAGACTAACGCTATTGAGGTTAGCTTTCAAAAACATTAACAAATGTCATGGCTTTCAAAACCATGACATTAACGGGGTATGTTCAGTTCTACTATTGAAATGGGTGTGTTCAATGTTGGAAACAGTTTTTATGTCCCTACTAAGTAAATATATGTAAATATAATATTGAAAAACTTTTAGTTTCTCTATGAACAATATGTTCCAAAGAAACATGGTCTTAAATCTTCCTTTGTGCAAAGCATAACATATATAATTTCTTTTTCTATATAATTAAAGCCTCTTATCCGAATAGGGAATGCATGGTATCGGATCTCAAGTGTATTTACGAGCATAGAGGTAGGTCTTTTTTACCGCCATAAAAAAAATTTAATGAAATTGCCCATATAAAATTATATACAATTGTTTTTCCTATATTTCTTTTTCCAGATATTTTCAATTACGTAAAGTACCCTCAACAGGATGAGTTTATGACCGATTTACGCAGAGGCATGATCTGTGATTGTGTGGATAATTGCCAGTCCTTGCTATTTCTGGGCTCTACAAATATAAATATCTTAAACAAGTACTCCAATGTGGCAATGTTAATATTTCGTTGAAAACTAATTGTATTATCGATTTCCAGTCCGAATGCCAGCATACCAGAGGTTCAGGCCGATATTTACATTGATGCAAATGTAATTACCAAATATGGAACTCGTTTAGATTATACTAACATGGATTTATTGGCTAATTTTGGCGGTGTTCTCGGGCTATGTTTAGGTGCTTCCCTTTTGAGTTTGCTGACGATTGTCTCTCGCACCATCCGGCTTATCGTCCTATGGTTTGTGAGAAAATGGAACAAAAAACGTAGACTAGCTCGTGTTCAGAATGTCCGACAAATGACTAAGCTAACGTTAAAATAAAAAGCATGAACATATAAAGGGTGTTTTTTTCAGGCGTGTGGTTTTCAAGAATAAATGAAACGCATATAATTTAATGTTATGGCCAAGAATTTAGCATTATTATAGCCACAAGCGTTTGCCATTATGTTTAAAAATGATTTCGGGCAAGTGGCCGCCGCGGTTGGGTCGAATAAACTTCAGTCGAGAGGCCCAATTTTCGGTTACTTTTTGCAGCATTTGGGGTCGTATGTCCGCAATAACGCGCCGAATATTCTCTTTCAAGGCGTTAAACGTATCGGTCTTATCTGCGTAGACAAGCTACTTTACATCTCACCTCAAAAAATGGCCCAACGTTGTGAAATCGCACGATCTTGGAAGCCACGCCACAGGCCCACGATGCGAAATAATGCGCTCTCCAAAAGTTTCCTTCAATACATTGATTTTTTCGTTGGATATATGGCATGCAGCGCCGTCTTATTCAGGCACGAAAAAGTCATTAATCATGGCTCTATAGTGTTCCCCATTGACTGTAACATTATGCCCGGCTTCATTTTTGAAGAAATGTGGACCAATGATTCCCTCTGCCGATAGAGCACACCAAACAATGACTTTTTGAGGATGTAATTGTCTCAAAAATGGCTTGTGGTTTCTCAATACTCCAAAAGCGACAATTTTGGTTATTAACGTACCCATTCAACCAAAAGTCAGCTTTATCGCTGAACAACATTTTCTTGTAAAAATCAGTATCGGTCATCTCGTTTTGGGCCCATTCACTTCGATTTGCAAACGTTGTTCCGGAGTAAGTCTATTCGTTACACAGTACAACACACGATTTTGGGACTCAATTCTGATAATTTTTTGTGAAAGTAGCCCCAAAAAGAAAAACTTCTGCATCATTCGTTTAATTTGTCACGTTTTAGGCTCTTTTGTTTGTCATAACTCGAGAACCACAAGTCCGAATAAGCTGAAACAAATTTAAAAAAATAAAAAATTACATAAGCAACAGTTTCGCAGTTATAAATAAATGTATGAAGAAAAAAATATTTTTTGCCTAAAAAATTAAAGTTTTTTTTTTAGTTCATAAAAAAACGTTAAAAAGTTTCAAGTCCGATTACTTTCACGTAATGTCACATAACCTATGAACAAAATGAGACATAGGTCATGAAAATCGATTGACGCGTTTCGCTTTTATGCACAATTAGGTGAAGGTATGAATTTCAAAAATTTGCTCGAAGGTGTTTTAGAAAAGAACCGTTTACAGCGAGATGACATACAGACACATGCTGTATTATTTGGAAAAAATCAATGCATCCATGACGTTTAAATTACATTTCAAACTCGATACCTTTTTGCCACAATTACCTTAGGAATCGGACGAACAAGGAGCGAGGTTCCACCAGGTGACCATGCCAATGGAAAAGCGATTCAAAGGCTTCAAATTGGATGCATTGCTTGCGGAGGTTTGTTGGTGCAGTTCTAAAATTATGCAGTTCGAAGATGAAGATGGCACTAAAATTTGTGGACACACTGAACAAAACATGCCCTTGAATATTATGTCTATCTTGGATGATGATGCAGACTCAGAAGGTGAATATGAACAATCTACGAAGAAAATAAGGTCATCAGAACCACAAGCTTCAACTTTAACGAGGATGGATAGTGACAATAATTGAAAATGTTTAAAATTTTGTTTCCATGCATAGATAACATATAAAAATCTCATATTTTCTGTGTAAGAATAGCTGTAGTAAGAATCGGAATGTTTATTTTCATGCAAAATAAAGAATCAATAAAAAACGTCATCAATGTTTTTTCCAAAGAATTTTGTGCATATCTCGAGCAAATTTTTGAAATTCATACCTTCACTTAATTGTGCATAAAAGCGCAACGCGTAAAACGATTTTCATGATCTATGTCTCATTTTGTTCAAAGGTTATGTGACTTTACGTAAAAGTAATAGGACTGGACCCTTTTTACCGTTTTGTATTTTTTATGAATTAAAAAAAAAAACTTTAATTTTTTAGGCAAAAAATACTTTTTTCTTCATACATTTATTTATAGCTGCGAAACTGTTGCTTATGTAGCGAAACGTTGTATGAACAGATTAAAGGAATTGTAAATTTTAAATTTAAACTTTTTTAATTTGTTTCAGCTTATTCGGACTAGTGCTTCTCGAGTTATGACAAACAAAAGAGCCTTAAACGTGACAAATTCCCCTTTACGATACTTACTAACTTCAAATTAATTATTATTTTATGTACCTTGACCAAACGACTGATGTAGAAGTTTTTCCTTTGGGGTTACTTTCACAAACAATTATCAGAATTGGGTCCCGAATCAATCACCTGAAAACTGCTGTACTGTGTTATGAAATGGCATAAATCAAGTGACAAATTTAAAAAGACCAACTGCGAAAAAAGTGTGGCCAGATTAAAAACCACAGTCTAAAAAACACCCTTTACTAGCAAACATACATTAAAACTCCTCTCTCCAAAAAAGTATGAAATCAAGCAATATATAGGGTGATCCATCTAGAGGTATTTTTTCAAAACCAAAAAATATAAAAATTCACATCAAGTGTGGAATCTTTATTGGTAATTTGAAAATACATTTTATGGCATCTCTTTTTTGAATATAATTTCCTTCAAACTCTGGCCGCAACTAAGCCTTAGGATGTCCATTCTGAGGGTACAATTTTGGATAACTCGTTCGAGCATTTCGAACGTCCAGAACCTGAATCGTAGCTAGTTTGTCAGCATAGACCTTGGACTTTACGTAGCCCCAAAGAAAAAGTCTAAAAGTGTGATATCACACGATTTAGGAGGCCAACTCACCGGTCCAAAACTAAATTAGCTGCTCTTCGAATTGACCTCTCAATAGACGCATTGTTTAAGCAGCTGTGTGGCAAGTGGCACCGTCTTGTTAAAACTAAATGTCGTCAGGCTTATGGGCTTTCATTTCAGGTAGCAAAAAGTCTGACATCATAGCGAGCACCATTCAAGGTTACGTTTTGGCCATCATCATTATTGAAAAAATATGCACCGATGATTCCACCAGCTTATAAACTGCACCAAATCGTGGTTTTCTTTGGGTATAACGGCACATTTTGATCCCCTTCTTGTTGCTCTTCAGTCCAAATGCAGGAATTTTGTTTATTGACTTTGCCGTTGAGCCAGAAATGGACCTCATCGCAGAACAAAATTTTGTTCGAAAACTGCGGATATTCCCGTTTCTCACCCAGCGCATATTTCCATAATACAGTTGTCAACATTCGAAGTTAATTATTTTCAAAAATAAATGCCATAAAATCTTCTTTCATACTATCAATAAAGATTCCACACTTGTTTTGAATTTTTATATTTTTTTTTGTTCTGAAAAAGTACTCCTAGATGGATCACCCTATAACTATAACATTCTGTGAAACACATTGCTCGAAATCCGTCCAAGGTCAAGACACCTAGCTGACACTCCATTTAACGCAACTCCACTTCGATGCCAAACTGCCGCAACACAAACAACTTTTAAAGATACAGTAAACTTTTGACTGAGTCGCCCCCACTCTAATTAACCAGTATCCGCAATTAAACCGTCATTTGTGGCAAACTTTTTTGTCACCTTCAATTTCAACCGCACAGACTTTCGTTAAAGCCTAGATAATTGAAATGACTGTGTCAGTATTAAAATCAACGTCGACACAGAACAACGGCCATGATTTACCCCAAGGAGTTGCCGGGCTACAAAAATACCAACTTTCAATATCCCGCCGGTTGTACACCTGGACTGCAGACCTTCACGGGCACTTCGCCACCAAGTAAAATCAAAATAGAGGATCATCTAGTCCAGCGAATTCTGCATTTCTTCAAAGACTGCATCCATTGTATCGCATATATTTGGCAGCCCGGTACACGACGAGTTCTACGCCTATTTTGGCTATCCGTTGTGGTGATGGCCATTGGAGGCTTCATTGCCATGTACACCATACTGACGGCAAGGCATCGAGAAAACGTCCTTGTCACAGTGGTCGAGACCTCACATCTACCCATTTATACCATTCGTTTTCCCGCGGTCGCCGTGTGTCCCTTTCACAACGTCAATTGGATACGTTACCAGGCGGCGGAGAGGAAGTTTCTGCCCCACAATGCTGACGCCGAGGATCGGAAGTACTTCTATGACCTATTGTCGGTAATGGAGGGCATTACATTTACAATGCTCTCGCCACTGGGAAAATTGGTGGGACGAAAGCCAATACCCCCGGCCATTCAGAATATTGTCCTCTATGATTTGGCCCAGTTTATGGCATTTCGTTGTGATGAATTGTTTGTGTACTGTTACTACGATGAGACCAAACACGATTGTTGCAAAATCTTTGTGGCGGAACGCACCGAACGAGGCATTTGCATGGTGTTTAATTCGCTGGTATCGCAGGAATCAAAGATTAAAAAGGTAATTTGCATTACAATTAAAATTAGTTTTAAAATGGAAGAACCGCTCATGGTTGATAGGTTTCGAAGAAAATGAAACTAAAAGATGAATTCAAATACTTATGTGCTTATTTTAAATCCCAATCATGGTGTAGAGTGAACCACTGCGATGCGCTACAAGAAGCCACATACTTACAGGACCTTATACAATAGGGTGGAGTGAAATTCAAAAAAAAAAAGTTAACCTCGGAAAGAGATGTAGTCTGGGGTCCTAAAGAAGGGAAAAATAAAGAAAAAAATTTAAAAAAATTTTTAGGGATCGCGCCACTCCCTAGAAATTTGGAAATTATCGCTATTTTGGCGTTGATTTTAGAAAAATCCTAAAAATTAACGACTTAACTTATTCGAAATTTAAAAGTTTGAGCTTGTTCAGTGCCCAAACAAAAGTATTTGAGGCAAATATGAGGATATTCGACTAATATTTGTAGCTTTGGTGGCGATTTCATTGTTCAGTCAATTTTCTGAAGAAGGGACGATTTGACTTATTTTACTTTTTGAAATTTTTGAACAATGAGAAAATTTTTTTTAAATTTTTTCATGCCCTTATTTCATTTTTTACGCTATTGCAAACATTTATTGACATAAAACTTTAAAATCGGTTCAGGGGTTAGGAAAATTCACGCCATCAAACATGTGTATTTGTTTATTTTGGCGCGACCCCTAAAAATTTTTTTAAATTTTTTTCTTTATTTTTCCCCTCTTTAGGACCCCAGACTACATCTCTTTCCGAGGTTAACTTTTTCAAATTAAAAAAAGCATGTTTTCACTCCACTCTATTATACAACACTTAACATAATCAAAAGTTTTCTACAAGACACTGGTAGAGTTTGCCTTAAATCTTAGTTTTTAAAAAAACAGACAGATTTGTTAGCAAAACGTGAAAACTATGACCATGTCTTTAGGAAAAGAACTGTAGTATCGGGGATCCAATCTGGAGGTATTTTACTCAAAATAAAAAATTTAAATCAAGTCCTATTGCTCATTTAAATCAAGTCTTATTGCTCATTATGCCATTTATTTTTTGAATATAATTTCCTTCAAATTTTGGCCGCAGCTACGCCTCGGTATGTCCATTTTAAGGATTCAATCTTGGATGACTCGTTCGAGCATTTCGACCGGTATGGCGTTTATCTAGCTGGTTTGTCGGCAGAAAATTGGACTTTACATAGCACTATAGAAAAAGGTCTCAAGGTGTGATTTTACACGATCTAGGCTGCCATCTCAACGGTCAAAAACGTGAAATTAGCTGCTCTTCGAAATGACCTCTCAATAGATCCATTGATTGAGCTGCTGTATGGCACCGCCCTATTACAATCTAATGTTGTAAAGAATATGGGCTTTAATTTCAGGTAGCAAGAAGTCCGATATCATGGCGCGATAGCGAGCACCATTCAGATTTACGTTCCGGCCATTACTTAGTAGGGACATAAATACTGTTACAACATTGAACACACCCATTTCAATAGATGAACTGAACACACCCCGTTAATGTCATATGTGTTTTGAAAGCTAACCTCAATAGCGTTAGTCTGTAACGGGATTTTAAAATTGTTCCAACTTTCATCATGGAGTGGTCAGATAATGAGAACCATATCGCTGTAATAGCGCTCAAGTGTAAAAAGAAAAAAAGCGATATTTTCAAAACGCTCCGGCCACTAAGGATTAGCCGCATGTTCGTCTACCGATGCATGAAACTGTTTGAGGAGACTGGATATGTAAAAGACCGCCACCGGTCGGATCTGTTCGAACACCGCATGTCATCAAAGCCGTTAAATCAAGAATTCACAGAAATCCGCTCCGAAAGCACAAACTCATGGCCCGTGAGATGAATATCAAGCAAAAGTCCATGAGTCGAATCAATTAAAAATACTTGGGACTTGGGGCTTTCAAACGACGTACCGGACATTTGTTGACTGCAGCTTTGAAAAAAATAGGATTGAAAAATGCAAACGTCTTTTGGTGAAGCTCGCTGATAACTTGCACAGAAAAATTTTGTTCACCGATGAAAAAAATTTTACCGTTCATGAAAAATTTAACAAGTAAAATAATAGAGTGTATGCGCGGTCATCTAATGAAACATCTGAACTGATCCCAAGGGTGGAAAAGGGTCATCACCTAGCTTCAGTCGTGGTTTGATGGGATGTCTCTTACGATGGGGTCACTGACCTGCATTTCTGCAAACAAGATTCTGCGCCGGCCCATAAGGCTAAAACGTCCCAGGCCTGGCTTCGAAACAATTTGCCAGTGTTCATTTCCTCTGAAGAATGGCCCTCACGCAGTCCTGATTTGAACCTATTGGATTACAAATTGCGGACAGTTTTAGAGGACAAGGTTTGTCACAAAAGATACCCCAATATTGGATCTCTTAAGACTGCTGTGGTTCGAGCTGTGGCCAATTTTCCAATGGACGAGGTTCGTGCAGCTATTGACGATTGGCCAGTGCGATTTAAGGCGTGTGTAAAGGCAAAAGGCGTACATTTCGAATAAGTAGATTCTTTTTGGATACAATATACATCAATAAATGATGAATTTCATATCAAAACCGATATGCATTGAACCCGACCCTCTCAGTTTTTAATGAAATTTTGCATACAGCTAGATTTTAGGTATAGAAACACAACCTCATTTTTAGAAATTGCAGTTTTGAAAATATTTGGGCGTGGCAAGGTATCGAAATATTTGAAAAATGACGGTAATGGGTACTTTTAAGCTGCGATTACTATGGAATGACTCAGCCGATTTGAATGATCTTGGTGCCATTAGAAAGCTATATAAGTCACCTTTCGAAAACATACACTGTAAAAATTTTATATTACACTGAACAAATTTTTTTGCCAAAAATAAAAGTTTAAACTTGGAAAACACTTTAAAGATCAAGTTTTTTTTCCAAAAAAAATTTTTTAGATAGGTCTTTTAATTATATATAACATATCTAAAAACTAAAATGGGGTTTTTTTTTATTTTTTTTTAAAAAAAATTTTAAGTAAATACATCTCTTGTTAACTTCCTTATATTTTGATATCTTTGTGTGACAAAAAGGAATAAAGTAGCTATACTTTGGAAGTTATACAGAATTTTTTGGTAATTCTAATAGATTAGAACAAGAATCGTATTATCAAATTTTTCAGACACCCCCAATAATATGGACTTAACCTTGATAATTTTTTTTTTATATATTTTTTTATATTTAATATAAAATTTTGCGCAAGAAATACTGTTGACTTTCAGAATATTTGCTAACATTTAGTGAAGTTTCATCTAAAGGTATAAAAGAAAAAAATTAATTCATAGAACCTTTGCCATAGTATCCGATTGTAATATCCATGATAGCATAGCAGTTCATCTGTATATTTCAAAAATGATTAATTTTGTTAATGGCAATGGATCATTCAAATCGGTTGAGTCATTCCATAGTAATCGCAGCTTAAAAGTACCCATTACCGTCATTTTTCAAATATTTCGATACCTTGCCACGCCCACATATTTTCAAAAATGCAATTTCTAAAAATGACGTTGTGTTTCTATACCTAAAATCTAGCTGTATGCAAAATTTCATTAAAATCTGAGATAGTCGGGTTCAAAATGTACCTTTTTTTATAGGTTTTGATATGAAATTCATCAAATATATTAAAAAATACTTGGTCCAAAAACATTCAGTACTTTTTATTTTATAGCATAAAACGTGTGTAAAAGTATTTGTGTCCCTACTAAGTACATTTAAAAAAATATGGACCCATGATTCCTCCAGCCCATAAACTGCACCAAACCGTGGTTTTCTCCAGGTATAGTGACACCTCTTGAACCACTTCTGGTTGTTCTTTAGCCCAAATGCGGCAATTTTGTTTATTGACGTTGCCGTTAAGACAGAAATGGGCCTCATCACTGAACAAAATTGTGGTCGGAAAACGATTCTTACCAAACCCTCATTTTTATAATGCAGTTGCACTAGTTTGAGACGTTGTTGTGGTGTAAGTGATTCCATGATGAAATGGCAAACAATACTCAAAAGAAATTTATTTGTATATGTGGTTGCTAGATTTAATAAAATTCTCATCCCTGAAGAAGTTGGAAAAATCCCAACGAAACGGCAGATTGAAAGAATGAAATAATATTCTTTTATTTGCATTGAAGTTGAATGTGACCTTTAAAGCCCATTTAGGAAATCCTAAGAAAAACCAAAAAAGAAAAAAAAAGTTCAACACAAAGTTTAACGCGTATTCTGTGAAAAAACGCAATTGAAAAAAAATACCTCTAGATTGAGAACATAACCTTGATTTTTAACAAAAAAAATTTAAAAAAATATTTGGTTGTAGCCGTTTGAATACTAAGCCTGGGAAGAAGCTAATACTCGATAGATATACAGTCTAAGTACTAAAATGGCAACAATTAATTACATTTTCTAAATTGTATACGCTCCATCCTAGGAAAGAGGGTATATGTGACAGCGCATAGAGAAAGGGTAAAAAAAAATCAATTTTCACTTTTATTTTTTTGGTGGGGACAATATCTGAGCATGGAATGAGACAGATCACATGCCCCAAAAGTGTTCCATCCCAGAGATATGCGTGTTTTATGAAAGTGAAGTCGACGATTCTAAGAGCAAATAGAAAGGGACCTAGTCTTTAAAATGGCTCTCCTGAACAAAACTTTTCATCAACTTTTCATTTTTTTTTTTGAAGTGGACAACGTCTGAGCATCGAATGAGACCGACCCCATGCCCCAAAATTGTTCCCTCCCTGAGATATGCGCGTTTTATGAAAGTGAAGTCGACGGTTCTAAGCGCAAATAGAAAGGGACCTATTCTTTAAAATGACTCTCCTGAAAAAATCTGGTTTTTACCCTTAGGTCCCTTTCTATTTTGCGCGTCACATATTCACTTTGTCATTCCGTTAGCAGCATAATGTACAAGGTGGGGCAAAAGTAACCACCTGATGTACTTTTGCTGTAATTATATTTTTTTAAATAAAAAACTTTGGTTCTGCTTATGAAAGTTGTTTGTTTAATACCTTAGAATTTACGGCGGTTGCTATTTATATTTTGGGTCCGGCAATAAAAACACAATAATTTATCATTGGAAATGGGTTTATTGTTTTTCAAAATATTCTCCTTTAAGATCAATATAGTTTTGCATGGGCACAAACAAATTTTCGAAGCACTTTTTCCACCCCGATTGAGACACCTTCAAAACATGATTTGTGAACGCTTCAACAGCTGCTTTGGGAGATGAAAAACGTTGACCACGAATTTTTTTCTTGATGCTAGGGATTAAGAAGAAGTCATTGGGTGCCAAAACAGGGCTGTGCGGTGGATGGCCCATCAATTCGACATCTTGAGTGGTTAAATAGCTCATCGTTTCAGCTGATGTGTGAGAACTCGCATTGTCGAGATGCAAAATGATCCGCCTGCTCTTATTATCGGTCCTCATTTCTTCAAACACTGTTGGCAAACATATGGTTGTATACCACTCAGAATTGCCCTCCCTACGTTCCACTAAAGGCACTGTGGCAACATGGCCGGTTATACCGAAAAAAACGCAATCCTTTGCTTCGATGTAAGGGGTGTTTTTTATTGGGATATAGAACTTTAACTGGCGGCCATTTTGTCAGCTGTCAAGTGATTAATATTTAGTTTGGTTTGCCATTTCATCATAAACAGGTTGACAAAAGAACAACACTTGCAAATCGTGCAAATTTATTTCGAAAGTAATGGTTCAGTTCGCGAAGTTCACCGCAAGCTCCGTCCATTTTATGGTCGGCATAATCGTCCATCAGAGCAATTAATTCGGTTAACCATGGATCGGTTAACATGGACCATTGGATTATTTTCTTTGGGGATATGTGAAGTCGCTCGTCTACGCCAACAAACCAGAAACACGTTAGGGGACTTGGAAGCCAACATTCGTGGCGTTATTGCCAACATACGGCCGGCCCCATATGCTCGAAAAAGTGGTTGAAAATTGGACCTGTAGAATTGGATTTATTCGAGCCAGCCGCGGCGGCCACATGCCCGAAATCATATTTTATTTCAATTCGAAGTTCTATACCTCAATAAAAAACACCCTTTACTTATTCCACGAACAACTTTTGTTGGAATTGGCTCGTCTTGAAAGACCCATACGGTCGATTGCTGTTTTGTTTCTGGTTCATATGCATAGCTCCATGATTCGTCACCTGTGACAATGTACTTTTTACTTATATACTTTACTTTTTCACCAACTCTTTGCACCAATCCATACGAGCCTTTTTCTGAGTATTCATCCAATTTTGTGGGATCCAACAAAAACAAATTTTTTTTCACTACCAAAAGCACATGCAATGTCTTATTGATGCTTATCGTACTAATGCCCAAGGATGACTCAGTCTCACGGTATGTCACATGTCGGTCTTGCTTAATCAGTTCACGCACAGCATCGATGGTTTCTGGCAATGTGACCAAAGTTGGATGTCCTTCACGAAATTCATCCTGGAGCGAACGCCGTCCGAGACTGAACTCTTGCTTCCAGCCATTAACAGTAGTTTTTGATGGTGCTTCATCGCCAAATGTTTAAACAAGTCTCGATAGCACACGCCGAACATCGTAAACAATCATCGCACGAAAATGTTCACGGCATAATTCCATTTTTTGACTGAGAAGAATTTGTAAACACATGTAAACAAAACAATTCGCCCTCAAATGACAAAACGTTCTGTGTGAAGTTATGCTAAAAAATGTCAAAGTTTTCAACGGATGTTTCAGTTTGCATCTGGGGACACTAGTATTGTCAGGACCCGAAATGTAAATAGCAACCCTGCAAGTGCTTCAACATCAGCATTGAGTTTCCGTCCGAACTCAGAGCCTTCGATGACATTGCGCTGTGAATGAATGAAAGTAGTGTCTCTTCGACTCGGAGAGCGCGAATACGACACAATACAATGCAATACATTCCGTTTTGGCGATTTGGCATGACCAGCAAAATTGCCCGACTTAACTATCTCATACTTCTTTAGGTGGGGCTACTTAAAGTCGCAGGTTTGTGCCTACAAGACAAGACAATCGCATACCTTAAAGAGAATCTTGAGGAAAGTCATGAAAAAAGTAGAAGTCCAAATAAAGATTTCCATCAGTACAAATCATGCTTATTTTAATTTGAAAAAAAAGTTGTTCAAAAACAAAATTGGATGTTTAATTTTGAACCACCTTGCAAGTCCCTTATTCAAAGGCCCTTCCCAATTTCAAACATCACCGGTCTTAAAGCCTCATTTGAACCTGTTGAAATGGGATCAAATCGCTTAATTTTTTTTCATATGACCCTAATTTAGAATGTCCTACCAGGATTGGGGTTTAGCTGATCAGGAAGTCACATTTGAAATTGGATCTTGGTTAAATTCAGTTCAGAAGCGATGGGTACACCATAAAGGTGTAGGGTATCATGTAGTTGTTTTACTCCGTCTGTAGGCATTACTGACTGTTAGTTAAATTTGTATTCATTATTGCAGTTAACGGACAACTTTTATCCCTGGAGGGTACGCATCGGAGGCGAAACGGCATCGTTGACATTTAAACTGCGTTACAATAAGACGTTCTTTCGAAGTGGAAGTAAAACTCAATATGCCTTTAGCGTAAGTACTTTCTGTATGACACGCTGTCAAGGCCTCACTGAATGTCATTTCAGATACTGGTCAAAGAAGCCGAAGAATGGAGTGAATCCCTATTTCATCTCTTGTATCCGAATACTGAAAATCAAGTCATGGTTACACCGGTGATTACGGAATCTTCCTCCAGTACTCGTGGCATAGATCCCGAACAACGCAAATGTCTGTTCACGGTAAGTTTGAATGTCACATGTTGAGTGAGAAGTTAACAAACTCAAATCTCTCTTCTTAGGACGAGAAATCGACGAAATATGAGCGAATATCTGGCCTACGCTACAACAAACTGAACTGTAAGACTCGATGCGAAGAGAAGTTTGTCATGAAGCATTGCAACTGTACGCTGTCCATGTTTTTTCCGGGAATGCGTAAGGATGCCGCTGTAGAATCTTATACGAATCTAAATTATTTAATTAAGACATTTTACGTGTTCTAATTCAAGCTGAATACCCGAACAGTGAATGCAGAGTGTCGGACTTGGAATGCCTTTACAAGCACAGAGGTAAAATTCAAATATTTATACTTATAGGGTTTGAAAAAAAAATAATCTTTTCTATTTAAACGTAGATGTCTTTAACTATTTGAAAGCTCCTGAGCAGGATGAGTACATCAACGACACTCGCCGCGGCATGGTGTGCGATTGCGTCGACAACTGTCTGTCCATGGTCTTTCTGATAGCGATGAATACGCACAAATTGACCAAGTACTGTATCCTTGTATTTTTTTCCAAAAAGAAGGTCTTCTTTTATTTTATTTCTTTTTGCAGTGCCAATAGTAGCGTACCCGAAATCGAGGCGGAAATTTTCTTTGGTCAAAGTACTATGACCAAATATTCAACACGTTTGGATCATACCTCCATGGACTTACTGGCAAACTTTGGTGGTATATTGGGTTTGTGTTTGGGCTCCTCTGCCCTGAGTATGCTTGAGGTCGTCTACGCTATCATCCGGACCATTCTAGTGCTAATAGTCTTGAAATGGCATAAAAAGCGCAAGCGGCATCGCTTTATTAGTGTTAAACGTATAAATGATTTTGAAAAATAATACTTTAACTACTTCAGTCGTGTTCCGAATGCGTTAAAGGAAGCCTTTGGAATTACTTTGTAAAATGTAAGCTAGACAAGTAGTTCGTTTAGTTCGGCCAGGTCGAACCTTATACTTAGTAGGGACATAAATAATGTTACAACATTGAACGTTAAATCAAGAATTCACAGAAATCCGCTCGGAAAACAGAAAGTCATGAACCGTGAGGTGAATATCACGCAAAAGTCCATGAGTCGAATCATTAAAATAGACTTGGGACTTGGGGCTTTCAAACGACGTACCGGACATTTATTGACTGCAGCTTTAAAAAAATAGGATTGAAAAATGCAAACGTCTTTTGGTGAAGCACGCTGATAACTTGCACAGAAAAATTTTGTTCGCCGCTGAAAAAATTTGTACCGTTCAGGAAAAATTTAACAAGCAAAATGATGCAGTGTATGCGCGTTCAACTAAGGAAGCATATGAACTGATCCCAAGGGTGGAAAAGGGTCATCACCCAGCTTCAGTCATGGTTCGGTGGGGTGTCTCTTACGATGGGGTCACTGACCTGCATTTCTTCGAACAAGGAGTCAAAACATCGGCCAAAGTATACCAAGAAACCGTTTTGCAGGCTGTTATGAAGCCTCCTAACAATTTCCTGTTCCAAAACCAGCCATTGCCTTACCAGCAGGATTCTGCGCCGGCCCATGAGGCTAAAGCGTCCCAGGCCTGGCTTCGAAACAATTTGCCAGCGTTCATCACCTCTGAAGAATGGCCCTCAGGCAGTCCAGATTTGAACCCATTGGATTACAAATTGTGGACGGTTTTAGACGAAAAGGTTTGTCACAAAAGATACCCCAACATTGGATCTCTTAAGACTGCTTTGGTTCAAGCTTTGGCCAATTTTCCAATGGACGTGCGACTTAAGGCGTGTGTAAAGGCAAAAGGCAGACATTTTGAATAAGTAGATTCTTTTTGGATACATTATACATCAATAAATATATTAAAAAATGTTTGGTCCAAAAACATTCAGTACTTTTTATTTTACAGCATAAAACGTGTGTAACAGTATTTATGTCCCTACTAAGTATACCCTCTACCGTCCATACACTGAGAAGAAAATAGCCTTATATAAGGTTAACTTAACCATAAACATTATTTGGAGTCTACGTTATATAAGGTTAATTTGAACATTTTGTTGTTGACTGGTATTTAACTATAGCAATAGTTAATTTAACTATTCTATGGTTAATTTTTTTAACCATTAAATTTGTTATTATTAAAATAGTTATTGTTGTGTTAACAGTGCATTGTTTTTAACCATGAAAATTGGTAATATTAAAATTCAATAGTTAATGTATTGAAACAATACATGTTCAATTTAAAAATGAAATTGTTAATATTATTAACTATGAAGATTGTTATAGAAATCATTTTTATTGTTAAGTTAACTAATTATTGGTTAACTATTTTAACCAGAAATAAAGTTACTGTTACAATTTTTAAAATTAGCCCACTAAGAATGTTTTTGTTTTGTTTACATTTATTCGGTATTTTTTCATTATTATGACTTGAACAGTTTACATACTGGTTCGAGACATTTTTGTTGTTTCTTTTTCAGAATCAACTAAAAAAATGGGGAAGAGTATAGGCTACGGTTGCCAGGCAGACTGTACAATTGTTTCTAAGCCCGCCAAGGTTTTTCATTACCAGTCTTTGGCAACGATTACATCTGCTACAAATCAAATGACTTATACGGGAGTCCCATTATGATTATTGAGAATTACCCTTTGCGTATAGTCTTCGAACTGTGCGAGAGGCAATATTATTGTGCCATGAAGATTGTACAGCTAGCATTTGCATTTGGTGATGGTTTTTAAAAAGAGCGAGATGAATTGTCTTATGATCTTTCTCACAATTACAAACGTTTAGAGCAGAGGATGAGAAAGAAAGAGAGGGGGATAAGACAGTCGTGTAACGTCGTGTAACTTAATTCTGAACTTCGTATAACACAAAGCAGATCGAAAACTTCGATCCAAAAGAGCCGAATGATCTTTAAATTGTTGTTTATGTCTCACAATTTGTTGTCTCTCTCTTGAAAAAAGCAACTTTATTTAATGTTAACTCAACTATTTTGCATACACATTTGACCTTATATAACGTTATTTTGTCTTCTTTATCAAACATTTACCTTGAGAAATTTAACCAGACACATGGTTCAAAAAATCATTGTATTTTCGGCTCAGTGTACGATGTTTAGGAGCAAAGCCCAAACACGGGCTCTCTCAGCCCATGACTTAATATTTAGATTTGTTGCGAAATTTTGTTTTATTTGAGCACCAATATAATCGCATTGACTATCAATCTTTCGTTATGCCCATTGGGCCACATGAGCCACAAAATGCAGCTACTATGCCCTTTTTTGAGGTGCTTTGTGCACCTTAACTAGCAGTACCAATTTCAATCATTACCTGTACACAAAAGATTTTGATTTGTTAAGCGAAAACTAAAAAAAGTGTACAATTTACAGAGGTACTTTAAGTCCCTTTAAGGGAAACTTTTTTCTTCCTGGGTCGATTTCGCCTATTTTCAATCCCAAACAGCTTAGACTATCAGCCATCATCACGAAAAATTTCAGGACCCTATGTTGATTCGTTTTACCACTATCGTGGTTTCAACAGACACTTTGACGGACGGACAAACATGGCTCGATTGGAATGACATATTTTAAATATAGTCCACCCTTCGGTGGAGGGTATAAGTACATGCATTTTATTAAACCTAAAGTCAGAACTCTGTTACTAATATTAGGCTTATGTCTGAGTGCGGTCGACAAGATAAGCTATATAATGGCGCTACAACGCGCAACAAAGCCAAGCCTTTGTGTTTTTAGTGATCGCTCTATACATCTCTGAGGGGCAACAAAAAACGCGTTGAAGCGACAAGACAGGTTTTTAAGGAGTTTGAAACCGCTTTGTTTTCCTTGCGTTTATTTTTTTGTGTTTCTTTTGTATTTAAACGAGTTTCTTATTTAGCGAGTAAGTGATGGCTAAGGCGATAACTTCAAAAATATCTGATATTTTTTTTTAAATTCCTTTATATACAAGAATTGATGGGCTTTATGCCCATCAATTTGTAAAATAAAAGTTCTCAAAGAAATACTATAAGCTAGTAATAGCCGAGCTCGCTTAAACTCGCTAAAGGTTATTATCGAATTACTTTCTTGCCAAAATGTTAACTCTTTTAAAGCACAAACGGGTTTTAACGCAAATTGTCATACAGTCGAAGTGGGATCGCAAGGGACAGCTGTAATTCCCACTTAACAAGTTTTCCCACTTAACGATCTTTCCCACTAATACAGTTTCCCACATATACAGGTGATTCGATTTGTATTCAACTAAAAGATATATTCTTTAATTCTGTTTATCAAATGCAACAACAATACCTCAAGTCGTATTCTTTACGCAGCGCTCGCAACATCGCACCAGGGTTGTCAGTTTTTTTTTTGGACTCTGACGCCAAATTGTTGGTCAAAACTACCCAAAGAGAAAATCGCCAAACCGAGGGCATATCAATAATACCGCAACTTATCGAATAACAATGTTTATTTTTGGGGAAAAAATATTTTTCAACATAATCTCCTTTTAGCTCAATACACTAATTTTTGTATCCCTTCCAAAAAATAGGATTGTCGAGGTCCATAATATAGGCATTTGGTGTATCAATAGTTTCATCGCTGGAGCTGAATCTCTTTCCACCGAGCCATTTCTTTAAGTTTGGAAATAGGAAATAGTCACTGGGGGCTAAATTCGCGGCTTAATCACTGGGGGCGGATGAGGTACCAATTCGTAACCCAATTCATGAAATTTTCTTGGCCATGCGGGGTCGTTTTTTTTTTAAATCCACGTTAAATCAGTCCAATATATTGGCATAATATTCGCCGATTATTGTTTTTCCCTATTGAAGGTAATCAATGTGGATTATTCCGTATGCATCCCAAAGAACTGTTGCCATCACCTTATTGGCCGACAAAGTCACATTGACCTTCTTCGGAGCCGGTTCACCCGGAAAACCTTATTGTTTAGACTGCTGCTTGGTCTCCGGAGTGTTGTAATGTATTCATGTTTCATCTGCAGTTACAAAACGCCGCAAAAACGCATTCGAACTGCGGTTTAACAACTTCAAACAATTCTTTGAAGTTGTCACACGATTACGTTTATGGTCATTTGAGAGCAAACGCGGCATCCATCTGGCAGACAGCTTTTTTAAACCCAACTGATCATGTAGAATCGAAACCACACTGGCATTTGAAATGCGTGGGACATCAACAATCTCACGCACTTTTACTCTTCGACGGGCCAACACCATACCTTCGATTTTTTCGACATTTTCGGATGTATTGACCTCAATTGGCCGTCCAGAACGTTCACATCATTTGTACTCGAGCGGCCACAACGAGAGTCAGTAAACCACTTCTTTACCATTGAAATCGATAGTATTTGTCAAGATTTTCCTTGCTTTGATTGACGGGTTTTTTTCCGCAAAAAATGTTTAATGAGCACTCAAAATTCACTTTTTTCCTTAAATTACAAAAACCAAGAGGTTGTATATTTCAAACATCTTTTAAACACAAACTAAATGACGGAACTCTTTTAAAATTTGAATGTAGTCTATTAACAGATGGTACTTGATGGAAGCAAAGTTGCATTTTATATAACTACGAGGGAAGTTGGAAAAGTCTCGGAATTATTGATTGAATTATTGTCAATATCTATGTCACTCTATCCTACGATAGAAGGTACAATAATACATACATAAAACGGAGTCCTTCTATTGAATTTGAGAAAAAATATTGAAAATGACGACTAAAAATTGAGATTTTTGGCGATTTAGAGTAAGTTACTTTTTCATTATGACCTTTAAAATTACAATTTGGGTGTTTTCGTAAAATCCGCCAGGATAATCGCGACACCAATTCAAAAGAAGTCAAGCTTGAATGCTCCTGACAACTTAAGACCCATTTCTTTGCTTCCCATCCTGTAAAAAGTTGTGGAAAATATTCTTAAGGGGCAGTTGTTAGACCATATTGAGATTAAATCGCTGCTTAATGACTGTCAATGTGGTTTCCGGAACGACAGGAGTACCTCTGCTATTTTAATTGGCCTTACTGACTCAATTAGTAAGAATACTCATGATCAAAAAATGTGTATGGCTTTGTCTTTGGATTTAGAAAAAGCCTTCGATAGGGTAGATTATGGAATTTTGATAAATAAATTGCATAAAGATTATGGACTTGGGAAAAGTGCCTGTAGTTTAATGCTTTCTTATTTATGTGGTAGAAATTAGTTTGTTCGTGTCAATGGAGTCGCATCTTCTGTTTTGTCTGTTAGGAGTGGGGTCCCTCAGAGCTCTGTTCTTGGTCCAATTTTGTTTGTTTATTAATGACCTTTTTAAAAGTCTAGGCGATTGGTGTACACCATACTCTTTGGCTGATGATGTTCAGCTATTATTTGCGGAGAAATCCAGTATTTTGATGTTTTACAAGCCAAAACTAATTATGTTTTAAAATTATTGAGCGTATGGATGCCCTCCAACAAGCTTAGTATTAATCCTTCTAAAACAAAGGCAATACTGTTTTCATCATGATCTTCTATCAACCTGGATTTGCAATACAATGCTACGTCTATAGAATTCGTTCAGAGTATTACGTGTTTGGGAACAGTGCTGGATAACAGATGTTGCCTTGAGCAGCATATTCGCAGTATTGCTTCACGTATTAGTTTCACACTTCGTCAACTATACAACACCAATTTAGTTTTACCTCGTTGGGTAAAAACAAAACTGGTTCATGGCTTAATTATGCCAAATATTTTGTACTGCCTAGAGGTATATACAGGAACTACTCAAAGTAATATGAATATTGTAAAGACAGTGTTTCATAAGGTTATGCGCTATGTATATTCTGTTAACCCGTATTCTCACATATCGCCGTTTGTGAATGACTTTTTAGGCTGTTCCTTTGTGGAATTTGTGCACCTTCGGTTGCTATATTTTTTTACAAGATATACAAAGTTCAATCTGCTTTGTTCCTAGCAAATTCATTTGTTTTCAGTCACTCAATTCGCAACAGACAGTTAATTATTCCAAAGGTAACACCGCTTATGGATCGATCATTCCTCGTAAGAGTAGCCCGACTATTTAACATTTTGCCAAGCAGTTTAAAAACGTTTAACTTGTCTTCCATGACATTTCGTAAACATTTAATGGAACATTTTCGTTCAATTACAGACTAATGCTTTTATTTATATGTTTTTTTTTCTTCGGTTTCTTGATTATCACTTATATGCTTTCATCAGGTTTTTTTCTCTTTTATTAGGAAATATTAGGATTATTTTAATTTTTATTATTTTTTTGATTTTATACTGAATTTTTTCTAGTAGTTTATGATGTTCTATTTAACATTTTGATGCATATTGTAATTTAGCTTTAATAGGCCCCAATGGGCTTCGAATTACATGGCAATAAAGAAATGGAATGAAATCACTAAAATATAAGTCGACAAAAGTCTTTGATCTGGCCATATTTGGCGTGAAATCGCCAAACCTGACCACCCTGCGTCGCATTCTGCAAAAAATTTCTTAGTAAAAAGCAAAACCAAGAGAAAAAAGACATGTACCTTTTGGAGGTACAGCATGAAAGGGGAAATCCCACTCATAGAGGTAAACGACTAGAAATGCCCACTTATAGAGAAAAATTCTAAATAATCAAGATCCACTTAAAGAGGTCCAAACTCCAGCTTTAGGAGGTTTTTTTTTATTTTTTGTTTGAAGTGTGCAGTGGACGCCAAAACTGTCCCTTATATAGAGGGTTTCCACTTACGCAGGTTTAACCTATCCCGGTTCAATTGTAGTTTTTATGATGTTGTCTAGTTTTATAAAATTGTCGCGCTAGCGACCTCCTATGCGAGTTACCATTAGAACACAGGCATTATTGGGTATGTTCTCTTACGTATGCAAGTGTCTGCTTTGTTGTATACACTTGCTTGTTGCTTTGTGGTACATTTGCGAGGCCGACCGCAAAAGTAACTGACTTAACATAAAAAGAACCGTTTTTTTGGAATTATTATTATTTATTTTTCAATATAATCTCCTTCCAACTCAATACAATTCATCAAACGTTTTTCAAGTTTTTTAATTCCATCCGAAAAATAAGATTTTTCAAGACCTTCAAAATATGCCTCAGTTTCAGCAATAACCACGAAAATTTTTTGCCACCGAATTTTTTTTTTGAATTTGGAAACAAGAAATAATCAGAAGGAGCTAAATCTGAACTATATGGTGGATGCGGAGCAATTTCAAATCGTAACTCGGCCAGTTTTTGTTGAGTAAAAAATGCAGTGTGTGAAGGAGCATTATCTTGATGAAAAAGAACTTTTTTTTTCTAAATGCGGTCGTTTTATCTTGATTTCTTCACTCAACCAATCCAATAATGCACAATAATATTCACTATTTATAGTTTTTCCTTTCTCAAGATAATCAATAAATATTATACCCCTTGCATCCCAAAATACTGTGGCCATTACTTTTCCTGCTGACTTAACAGTTTTCGCATTCTTGGGACCACTTTTACCAGCTTCTATCCATTGTTTTGACCGTTCTTTGCATTCTGGGATGTAGTGATGGATCCATGTTTCATCAACAGTTATGAATCGGCACAAGAACTCTATTGGATTACGCTGATAAATCGCTAAAAGCTCCTTGGAATTGGCCCAACGGACGATTTTTTGGGGCAAAGACAACAAATGCGGCACCCATCTTGCGGATAGCTTTTTCATGTAGAGTTCATCATGTAAAATACTCCAAACTTGTTTTTCGTGTATTTTAACAATATCAGCAAGTTCTCTGAGCTATATTCGCCTATCTTTAGTCACTTCATTAAATATTTTTCTAATGTTTTCAATAGTAGTAGCAGTTTTCGGTCTTCCAGAGCGTTGTTCATCTTCCGTACTTGAACGACCCATTTTAAATTGTTGAACCCAGGATTTCACGGTGGAGTATGATGGTGCATTATCACCATGAACAGAATCCAATTCATCTTTGATTAATTGTGGCGTATAACCTTTCATATAAAAGTGTTTAATAACCGCACGAAACTCTTTATTTTCCCTTTTTCAAAAATTATAAAACTTGTTTACTTCAATCACCTGTAACAAAGAAAATAATTATTAAATATTTCGGAAATTTTGAAAGATTGCTTTTATAAAACAAAAAAAATGCTAGTAAAACAGAAAATTAGCCAGGCCAGTTACTTTTGCGGCCGCCCTCGTACTATCCGCTCTCACTCTGACATTTTGTAGCAACGCTATATTAGTAGCAAGAACTGCTATAGCTTCTCGCATTGCACTGCTTATAGCGTGCACTCAGACATCAGACTTATAGCCTATGATATTAAAGGACAAATGCACAGAAACCTAAAAATAAATACAGAATTTCGTATAAATACCTGTGGATTTTCCAAAATTTGGTCATCTTTGGCACTTAATTACACAGAGAGGAATGACAAGCTGAAATGCAAGAGAATAAAATCTAAATAAAGTACTGAGCGGTCAACGCAATTTATTGTAGAGGCAAATAAATGTTTGGTCAAATCAAGAAACAATAAAAATGGAATTCAATTAATATATTTGCGAACACATTAATTTTGCTAGTTGTTAGTAAGGATGTAACGAAAGTGGTATTGTCGGTAATTTTAAAATATACCTGTTGCGATAGCAAATATTGAAATATTAATTGTTGTGACTGCGAAAGCGAATATTTCAAAATTGCCTTTGCGATTAATTATTTTTTGAATTTGTCCCAAAATAATTATTAAGACGAAAACCAAAAATATTTGAATAACACGTGAAAAAAATAATAGCATAAATACTTATAAATACTCGTGCACTAATACCCCAAATTGCATCTGTAATTAGAAGCGCAAATCGAATCAGAAACCCCATACCTTTGTATGTCGTATTCTTTAGTTGGTTTCAAACAAAACTTTTTTAGAAATATGAAAATTTGTACAATAAATAAATGCGGGTATATCTGCTTATTTAACACTTCTTGCTACAATAGCTCCAAAAAGGGTGGTCCAGCTAAAACGCACGATGTTTACTGTAAAAAAATCAAAAAGTTTTTAGATAATTAGCTTAATACTGTGATAGAAGGATATATGACAATCACGAGTGAAACAAAATATTTGCCAAATGCACGCCTCGCCTTCGGTGGCATGCATACCTCTATCCGATGTGCCATATTTGCAATGACTCTGGGACATAAGGAAGGTTCAATGTCGTGTACGTGCTGAAGTATCTCATTCTTATCTCTTGAATTGTTCTTGGCTTGCTGACGTACACTTTTTCTTTTAAATATCCCCAAAAAAGAAGTCCAACGGTGTCACATCACTTCATCATGGTGGCCAATTCATATCGCCACGACATTTGACTACACCGCCATTGAATTTCTCGAGCAAAAGACCCAGTGTTTCGTTGGTTGTGTGGCAAGTGGCACCATCCTCTTGGAACCACATATCGTCCAACTCTATATCCTCATTTTCTGGCCAGAAGAGGTCCGTTATTATCTAGCGATAGCGAACACAATTTACGTTAACTGCTGTGCTGGGCCGTTCACATTTTCGAAGAAGTACGGCCCGATTGCAAAACGACGGCAGAACGAACTGGGCATGCACAGGTGTTTTCAAATTTCCTACAGAACCGGTTTGATGAAATACGAGGGCGACCGCAAAACTAACTGGCCTGGCACATTTTTTGTTTTACTAGCAACTTTTTTTTATTTTTGAAAATCAATCTTTTATAAGCCATCTGTCAAAATTTCCGAAATATTTAATGATTATTTTCTTTGTTACAGGTGATTGAAGTAGACAAGATTTATAATTTTTGATAAATGGAAAATAATTAATTAAACACTTTTATATGAAAGGTTATACGCCACAATTAATCAAAGATGAATTGGATTCTGTTCGTGGTGATAATGCACCATCATACTCCACCGTGAAATCCTGGGTTCAACAATTTAAAATGGGTCGTTCAAGTACGGAAGATGAACAACGCTCTGGAAGACCGAAAACTGCTACTACTATTGAAAACATTAGAAAAATATTTAATGAAGTGACTAACGATAGACGAATAAAGCTCAGAGAACTTGCTGATATTGTTTAAATACACGAAAAACAAGTTTGGAGTATTTTACATGATGAACTCCACATGAAAAAGCTATCCGCAAGATATGTGTCGCGTTTGTTGACTTTGCCCCAAAAAATCGTCCGTTGGACCAATTCCGAGGAGCTTTAAGCGATTTATCAGCGTAATCCAATAGAGTTCTTGCGCCAATTCATAACTATTGATGAAACATGGATCCATCACTACATCCCAGAATGCAAGGAACAGTCAAAACAATGGAAAGAAGCTGGTAAAAGTGGTCCCAAGAAGGCGAAAACTGTTAAGTCAGCAGGAAAAGTAATGGCCACAGTATTTTGGGATGCAAGGGGTATAATATTTATTGATTATCTTGAGAAAGGAAAAACTATAAATAGTGAATATTATTTGCATTATTAGATCGGTTGAGAGAAGAAATCAAGATAAAACGACCGCATTTAGAAAAAAAAAATTCTTTGTCATCAAGATAATGCTCCTTCACACACTGCATTTTTAACTCAACAAAAACTGGCCGAATTACGATTTGAAATTGCTCCGCATCCACCATGTCCAGATTTAGCTCCTCCTGATTATTTCTTGTTTCCAAATTTAAAAAAAAATTCGTCCAATAGCGAGGTTATTGCTGAAACTGAGGCATATTTTGAAGGTCTTGAAAAATGTTTAGCTCCTTTGTCTAATTTCGGTCTGTTGCTTTTACACATTGAACAGGGATTAAACCGGCTCAAGACCTCTTGCTTCTATATTTAAACAAGTTTTTACCAAAATGGCAAAGTGACATTGATTTTCGTGGCTGCACACTACTTTTATCATGATTTCGGGTCCGTGACAACCCTCTTCAGAAAGCCTTGCTGCAATTGTTGAAAGTAAAACCGAACTCTATAAGGCCAGGCTCTCCACAAACGAATGAGAACTACTGTTGTAAACCTTACTTTTCAAGTTTTCTTCACACAATTGCCCACGAAAATACAACTCACTCTTGCCAGCTCTAAAGAGACTCCACATCGAGAGCCATCAATAGATTTCTTTTACAACAACGTGTGTGTGTTGTAAAAAGAGTTTAGTTGACTATGTCAACTTGTGTGCCGTGCCGTGTACGTATGTTTAGTTCGTTTGTCACTTTGCCATTTTGTTAAAAACTTGTCTTCTATTTAAATATAGAAGCAAGAGGTCTTGAAAAATCTTATTTTTCGGATGGAATTAAAAAACTTGAAAAACGTTTGATGAAGTGTATTGAGTTGGAAGGAGATTATGTTGAAAAATAAATAATAATAATTCCAAAAAAACGGTTCTTTTTATGTTAGGCCAGTTACTTTTGCGGTCGCCCTCGTATGCGCACAATTCTACCGATTGTGCCACATTTGGTCGATTATGCTGACCAAAAAATCACAAAGTGTACACAATGCATTTTCATTTGAACGCCCATTTTCGTAAAAGGCTTTAACAAGTTTAACGCGTTGCATAATTGTAAACCTCTTCACGGTAGAATTTGGCAAAAACAACTTGACGTTAAGGTGTGACTCACAATTAATATCGTGTATAATATATATATGTGACGCGCAAAATAGAAAGGGGCCTAAGGTTAAAAACCAGTTTTGTTCAGGAGAGCCATTTTAAAGATTAGGTCCGACTTCACTTTCATAAAACGCGCATATCTCATGGGATCGGTCTCATTCGATGCTCAGATGTTGTCCACGTCAAAAAAAAAGTGAAAAGTGGATGAAAAGTTTTGTTCAGGAGAGCCCATTTTAAAGATTAGGTCGCTTTCTATTTGCGCTTAGAATCGTCGACTTCTCTTTCATAAAACGCGCATATCTCTGGGAGGGAACAATTTTGGGGCATGGTCTCATTCGATGCTCAGATGTTGTCCACATCAAAAAAAAAGTGAAAAGTTGATGAAAAGTTTTGTGCAGGAGAGCCATTTTAAAGATTAGGTCCCTTTCTATTTGCGCTTAGAATCGTCGACTTCACTTTTATAAAACGCGCATATCTCTGGGAGGGAACACTTTTGGGGCATGGGATCGGTCTCATTCGCCGCTCAGATGTTGTCAACATCAAAAAAAAGAAGAAAAAATGAAAATTGATTTTTACCCTTTCTCTATGCGCTGTCACATATATGTATAAGTATATTCTTTTGTTCTTAACATTTATCAAATATTATTAACAGTAATTCTTCAACTGTTGTCTTGCTAGCGCCGCTGCCTTTGCAGCGGCCACTAGCAGAACTAAACCATAAACACCTACCATCTAGACGAGACAAGAACCTAGTGCATCTACTACTAAACTAAAGCCATAACTGCAGCGATTCAAATTCTTTAATCATACAGAAGTACACAAGTAAAAACGATTCAGTCTGTTGATCCGGCTTACATATACCCTCACCAATATAAGGATTTTATATATTTCTACGTTCATTTAAAAATAATTTCAAATAATTTATTGCAGAAAATGAAATTCGAACGAAATTTATGCATAAGCAAAGAAGATAACTGGGTTAGGTTAAAAGGAGCGTGACAGAGGCTCCATTAATCTATCCAATTACTCATGCCATCTCCATTTAACTACTGGTTTTCAGCATAATTGTATGCATAGTATATATTAACTTTATTATGGAAAAACTAAGGGTGGCCGGAATGGTAATTTTGTCCGGTGGTACCAGAATGAGGCATCTACGTAGGTGGTACCACACGTAGAGAAAAGATATGGTTACTATATGGTCACGGCAACAATAGTATGTTCGCTGCAGTAAAAGTATGGTCGTCGCAACCATAGTATTGGTTTTTGAATTTCCTTTTTACAATAGTATGATTTCGGCAATATTAATATTGTTGAAATGTAACAAAAGTATTGTTGCCAAATTTAAAAATGAAAATATGGTTGTAGCAACAATATAAAAATGGTTGGTGGGACAAAAGTTTTGTTTTCATGGGTTTTTTGTTAACAATAACATGATAACGGCAATCATACCGGCAAAACCACACGCAGAGAAAAGATATGGTTACACTATGGTCACCGCAACAATAATATGTTCTCTACAATAAAAGCATGTTCGCCGCAAACATAGTATGTTTTTTGAACTTAATTTTGACAATAGTATGATTGCGACAATATTGCTATTGTTGAAATGTAACAACAGTATTATTGCCAAATTTAGAAATAAAAATATGGTTGTACCAACCATATAAACATGGTTAGTGCAACAAAAGTATTGTTATTTAAAATTTACGTTAACAATAAATTTGATTACGGCAATCATACAGTATGGTTGCGACTATGGACATAACAAAACAGGTTTTATAGAGCATACATGTACTCGTATGTGTGTGCGTATGTTTTTTGATATACAAAAAAAACACATACACACGATACAGTGAATGGTTGCTGTCCATTAGAAAAAAACAACACAATAGGAAGGTAGTTCGAGAGATTTTTATTGTGTTTACTTTGTCGGTGAAATACTGTAATACCGACTGGTTCTCGTTTATTTAAAATCTGCCTGCACTTAAGTATATAGCAATTGATCATGGTGTAATCACATTCGTTACTTGGTCTACGGATGGTGAATAAGCATTCACCCCTGCTGGCAACTAAAAAAATTTTTGACCGTTGGAATATATATTGAATGAAGGAAATGTTTAATAAAAACATGGCCTCATACTTAATAAAAATCTCTATTTTTGAATAACAACAATAACCAATCCTAATAAATAATTTTGGGGATCATAGTATGGTTGAGTGTGTGTTGTGGGGATCATAGTATGGTTATGTGTAAATCATACTATGGTTGTGAGGATCATACTATGGTTGTATGAGAAACATACTATGGTTGTGAGGATCATAATATGGTTGTGGAGATAATAGTATGGTTGAGTGTGAATCATACTATGGTTGTGGGGATCATAGTATGGTTATGTGTGAATCATACTATGGTTGTGGGGATCATAGTATGGTTATGTGTGAATCATACTATTGTTCTGAGGACCATAATATTGTTGTGCCACAACCATATACCCAACAATAGTATGATCCTCTTCGAATATTGTCACCCCAACTATACTTTTTTTCTGCGTGTACATTTCAACAATATTAATATTGCAGCAATTATACTATTGTCAAAAATAAATTCAGTTAACAATGCTATGGTTGCGCGAACATACTTTTATTGCGAAAATATATTATTATTGGCGTGACCATGTCGTAACCATGTTTTTTTCTCTGCGTACAAAGGAACAATTACAACACATCTGATTCATCAAGCATTTTCCACGTTTAGCAAAAGTCAAAACCCGGAATGACGGTTAATGTCCGTTTTCTTACTTTTGAAAAATTGACAGTCGTTTTTTTAAGATTACGGATTTGGAAAAGGCCAGAAATGCCGGTTTTCTTTAAACCCTGGTTTTTTTGACACTACAAGTAGTCTAGAATTATTTTTTTGATGCATTGCACTTTTTGTCCTTGCCAACTAATATACTTATACATACTAAAACCCTGCATGAACATCGTTTTCACACACCCGAACACATTCTTTTGTTTACAAAAGAGTAAATGTGCTCATTCTAGCGATAAGAGTATCGTACACACAACCATTCCTCTTAGCAAGTAGCATCGGGAATGAAACAGAATGGTACCGAGACGACAGAGTTCGGGTATGAACGAGTTGTAAGGTGATCGGGTAAAAGGTCTTTAGAGACAACCACAACTACTCGAATACTGAGATGTATTAATAAGACTATTTGAGAAAAAATCTACATATTTCCATGAGCGTAACATATGATGAGCGTAGCAAATGATGTTTTTGCTTTGATATCTCTGGAATGTAGAATAGGGCGACAATTAAATGAATTTCATGCTCTTCGTGTGAAGAATTGGAGTTAAATTAAACTGCAAGTTAGTTATCATCGTATAAAAATAGTTTCATCAAATTTAAGTTATTGCAAATAAAACAAATGTTACAGATTTAGTATAAAACAAATGTTCAGACTATATTTATTATTATTTACTTACAAAAAAAAAATTGATTTGAAAGCTAAAATATTTTTAAATATTAATAATAATATTAATTATTTCTTCTTAATAATTATTTACTTTATCAATTTCCATTTTTTTTCTCAGTTAAACTTATTAAAGAGGAATATATTTAGATATATATTTTTTTGTTTACACCTTGCTCACCCTTGTTGATTTCTTGAATGACTGAAACTAATGATACCCACAACCATTCATAATTTACCGTATACCATTCAAAGACTTCTTATGTATTCAAATGCCTTTTACAGTCTCGAATATTTATTGAGAACAATATTGTGTTCTCTTAACAGAATTGAGACGAATAGAGTAGTTAAGAGAGCAGAGAACCATACAACATTCATTCGAAGAGCAAGCAATCTCGTCTCGTTTCATTTCATTGTTTACACTATTCGGGACAGTGGTACTGGTACAATGACTAAATGAATGTATTGTAAACCAGAGTGTGTTCATGCATGTTTCTAATACATACCCTCTTACCTAGTAGCGTGTGGGTAAAAAAGAATCATTTAAATGTTTAACATTTGTTCCATTTATTGTTATCATCAGTGTATATATTTTCTTTACACGTTTTACATTATAATTTCTATATGAGTTTAAGATTTTTCTAAATAATTGGCATTATTAATGGTATAACAATATGTAAGTATAAGTATATCATCTAATGATACGCTACAGTATTGATCTAGTTACAATACAATAGTTAGAACTTGAAAAAACACATCTACTAAATCTATATAATAGTCAGCTACAACTAGTTAACAAGATTTTTATATACTGTTTAGGTTTTTTTGTTTCTTTATTTTTTAAAATGGGATATATTCTCTTTTTCCTCTTGATTCGGGTAATATAATGGAAGTTTCAGTTGCATTTGGTGGATTAGATAGAACATATGGATTATGTTGATTTTCCCTTAGAGTGTTTAACTTTAGGAAAAGTGTTATGGTTTAGTTCAGTCTTTTGATTTGACACGACGACGGGCGCTGTTGTTGCGACCCATCAACGATTTCGGTGACAATTTGCCGGATTTCTTTTTTGGCATTTCCACGCATGTACTCAAGGCAATGGCGAATTGGGCCACATAATAGGTGATCATGATCCATAGCTAAAGAGGGGAAGAAAGTATAAAACAGCTATTGTAAATGCTATGCATTTAACTTACCCTGGCATGGGGTACTTTCAATAGGAACATATCGATTCCAATCAAACTATCGGAGATGACAAACAAAGCGCTGCCAATGGCGCAGAAAATAAAGAGGGGAGTTTGTCTGTCCACCGCCCGGGCCACGGAACGCCAACACATGGTCAGCAAGAGGAAGGCATAAATCGGAAGACCAGCAATCAGGACACCCTCCAGTCGCTTAAAGACCACACCCACCACTAAAAAGTCAAACATTTATACAATTTCTGCTTATCATCTCAGACTTACCTGTGGCTCCGACAGCATACAGGGGCAAACCGATTTTCCATTTCAAGGGTGTAAAGCCAAAGGCTGATATGTAAAAGATTTGTGCCACAGCAAATGATCCCATGCCATGGGGAAACAAATCGATGTTGAGCAAAACATCACCGCCACACGAGAATATCAAACCTATCAAAATTAGCTGGGAATACTTGTACCTAAGGTACAATATCTGATAAAAAGTCCGGAAAGATTTACCGCTCATTCACTTACTCTTTGGTGAAGGCAAATCCCTTCATTACAACGAAAAACATCAGACTCACAATGGGGGCACACTTTAGCAGCGTCGTCCATAGCTCTCCTTGGGGATTTTTCACCAAGGCAAAATATAAAACCACAAAATTCAAGAAGGGAGCTAATTTTAGGCTTTGACTTTTACACTGTAATATAGAAGTGTGAACCAATTAAAACACGAACTAAACATTAATGGTGGGAATATTTTTCGGAACTGCTGATGAATCGTGAAGAACACAAAAATGAGGAAGAGAAAAACGATAAGAGATTATTTAAGTTCAATGGTGTCAAGGAATTTCTAATTTGTTTTGTATAATCGGGGTTTCGAGTACTCTATTGGATGATAAAAAAATGACACACCAAATTCAAAGTAAGGAGAATAGTTCGGATAAAGCGGGTAGTATGTAAGAGCACGGTGATTAAAAGGTTATTGCCGAGTGAAGCACCATGGCCTATCGTATACAAAAAATTTGCCAATTGTACGCTAGGATCTTAGCTTCAAGGTTCATTTTGATAAAGATTTAAAGCCGTTCACTCAGAGAAAAACTTAGTTGAAAATCGTTTGGAACTACAATGATTTAGTTGGAAACGAATTATTACGGTTGCAGTTACCAAATGCTTATAACTAAAACTTCATCATAACTAAAAAATGGTTCTTTAATAGTTTTTTTTTTTAAATAAGACAATTTTATTATTGCTGCCTTTAAGCCTATCGATACCAATGATAAATATGATCATCGTACTGTACTTAGAAATTATTAACCGGTTATACGAGGGCGGTTCGGAAACTTCTTAGCCTAGCACAAAAAGCGCGGTATAAACAGAAAAATGAACACATGTTAAATTTTGTTTCGATCTGGCAACTCCTTCATATAGAAACAGGTGTTCACAAAAGACGCATCCGCGATTTTTTTACAATGGAAAAATTAGAAATGCGTGGTGTCATTAAATATTTTTATAAAAAAGGTTTATCGGGACAAGAAATTCATAATGATATGGTGAATGTGTTAAGTGAAAGTGCTCCGTCATATGCAACAGTAAAAAATTGGGTTGATGAATTTAAGCGTGGTCGTACAAGCATTGAAGATGAACCACGTAGTGGACGTCCAAAAACAGCAACAACAACAGAAATTGTAACCAAAGTGCATAATATGGTATTTAATGATCTACGAATAAAAGTGCGTGAAATAGCTAATATCATGGGCATCTCAAATGATCGAGTCCATTTAATTTTGCATGAAGAACTACAGATGAAAAAGCTTTCTGCAAGATGGGTGCCGCACTTGTTAACAGTCGACCAAAAACGCATAAGAATGAACATTTCTCAAGCTTGTTTGGATAGTTTTCAGCGAAATAAAATGGATTTTAAGCGTCGTTTCATAACTGTTGATGAGACATGGATCCACCACTATACTCCAGAGACAAAAGGACAATCCAAACAATGGACTGAAGCTGGAGGAAGTGCCCCAAAGAAGGCAAAAACAATTCAATCGGCTGGTAACGTTATGGCAACGGTTTTTTTAGGACTTTAAAGGTTTTTTATTGATTGACTATCTGCAAAAGGGTAAAACAATAAATTCAGAGTACTATTGCAACCTTTAAGATCAATTAAATGTACAAATTCGAGAAAAACGTCCTGGCTTACAACACAAAAAAAAAGACACTGGTCGCACAAGAGTGTTTTAACAATGGCTAAAATCAACGAATTAAAGTACGAGTTGCTTGACCTTATTCTCCTGATTTAGCTCCCAGTGACTTTTACCTGTTCCCAAATTTAAAAAAATTCCTTGCTGGCAAGCGTTTTACCGCAAATGAAGATGCAATTACAGTTGTAAACCACTATTTTGAAGACCGTGAGGAAAACTATTTTAATCAAGGTATAGAATTGCTAGATAAGCGTTGGACTAAGTGTATTGAAGTTTCAGGAGATTATATTGAAAAATAAAAATATTTTTGAAAAACTAACTATTCTCTTTCATTGATAGGCTAAGAACTTTCCGAACCGCCCTCGTACCATATGAAATTCGAAAATGGTATTTAGTTGCAAACATTTTGTTGTACTAACTAATTGTTAGTGATGATAGCTAAGACATCATCATAACCGAAAAAGGGTTGTTTAATGGTATAAATGATTCGATTGTTACTGTCACTAGGCCAATCAATAAACCAATTTTGTTTGCAGTAAAAATCTTACATCAGCTTTTATTTTTTTTCCCCATCCTACGAGCACTTCAAGTACAGAGTGAAGCGCGGTAATTTGCTTTTTTGCACTGCAAGCTGTGGCGGCACTTTTGGTCGAAGAGAGAGGAAAGTATGCGTGGCGTATAGTCGCTGACGGGTGACTTGTATTCGTCTGCCTTTCAGGTGCCATTTGTGTTGAATCGTATTTTTCAAATGCGTACTCGATCATTGCAGTGCAGCGTGCTTTTCCTCAGTGGGTGTGTGGAGAAACAAAATATGCGATACTGGAGTGAAACAAACCCCAGAGACCTCTGCATTCGGACCACGTCACTGTGTGGTGCGCCATATCACGACTAGGCATCATTGACCCTTACTTTTTCCAGGATAACCGTCTTGCCGTAACTGTGAACTCCGAATGGTACTTGACCATATCACGAGTAGGCATAATTGGCCCTTTCTTTTTCCAGGATAACCATCTTGCCGTAACTGTGAACTCCGAATGGTACTTGACTATGATACAGGATTTTCTTCAGCCGGCTCTTGAGGCAATGCAATTGGAGGACACATGGTTCTTACAGGATAGTGCCACTGCACACACAGCGAGTGTTACTATGAATTGTTTGGGGCAAATGTTTCCTGGAGGGCTTATCTCTTTGAGGGGTGATGTGAACTGGCCGGCACGCTCACCAGACTTAGCCCCATGCCATTTTTTCCTTTGAGGTTACCTGAAGTCGAAGGTGTATATCAGCCGTCCCAACTCCTTTGAATACCTCATTACTAATATTGAGGCTGAAATTGACAGAATACCAGTCGACATGCTTGTAAGAGTTCATGAAAACTTCAGAAAACGTATACAGCAGTGTGTGGATAGCGGAGGTCAAGATTTGTTTAAAACCATGTAATTTAAAAACTCCATATCTGTTCAATATAATTAAAATATAAAATCATTTTCTTTTCTAGGGTCAATTTTTTTTTATTTTATTCCCAATTAAACAAATTTCCGCGCTCCACCCTGTACTTTCATTGTATAGCTAACAGTTTTTTAGCCTCTGACTAAAATTTTAATATTTTTAGATATCTTCTGAAGCTTCGTATACTTGGTATGTTGCACCGATACTAAAGTTCCAATTACCTGGAAATTACAGAGCATCAACTAACATGCGGTTGTTCTGATGGAATACTCGAGGAGCATGTAAGCTCAAGCATTCGGTTGGCAAAAAACTCGGTTGTGGCAACGTCTCTGTTCTCTGTGTGCAGGACATAAATCAGTGTACCGGGCAACAGATCAATAATAATCCCCCGCGCCATAGTTTTTTCTAAATCGACTCAGAACATAAGTCTGAGTTTATTGGTATAGTTTAGTGGGTTTATCATACTTTATTCTGAGCGTTAGAAACAAATGCTCAAACCCATAGTACGCCTGTACCGAATTATGGTGAGGGTATACTAAAGAAAGAAAAACTTGTTTTCATACCACCCTATACACTAGTACTTTGTACGATAACTAATATAGTTGATAACAACTTAACAAGGGAAGATAACATCGAAATAACCCAACGATTGATTGACCGGCAAACTATCGATGGTCGAAGCTCAACTGAAATCCAAGAATTATGCAAACAACAAGAAGCTATAAAAAGCAAAACCGATAAGATTAACGGCCAATTGTAAATGGCTTTGTTGTGATAACAAATCCCCCAACATAGGACGCTAAAGCCAAAGAGGAAAATGAGAGAATGAAGGCAATTTTTTCCACACACTCTCTCACTGCAACACATCCGTTGTGAAAGAAAAGCACACACACACACAAGACTCCTTTTGTGATAACAAAGCTTTTTCAGTCGTTTATCCTTTTAGAGAATAGAAAGCTCTGCCAAAGAAAGGTTGCAAAACTATGGCCAGAGTACAGACACAACACACAGAGAGACGGACAAGGTCAAGGACGCATAATCACACAGCCACACAAACTCACTCTCACACACACTAAACATGATGTTTTTCCTTTTCTCGCCAAAAACAGCAGACCGAATAAACCGAGACCGCAGAACCGGTTAATCGAATTTCAGAACTTATAAAGGGTGATCCATCTAGAGGTATTTTTCAGAACAAAAAAAAATATAAACTGAAATTAAGTGTGGAATCTTTATTGGTAATTTGAAAGGACATTTTATGGCATTTATTTTTTGAATATAATTTCCTTCAAATGATGGCCGCAACTACGCCTCAGGGTTTCCATTCTAAGGATATAATTTTGGATGACTCATTCGATCAATGTTGGCTTCCAAAACATGAATCGTAGCTGGTTTGTCAGCATAGACTTTGGACTTTACGTAACCCCAAAGAAAAATGTCTAAAGATGTAATATTACTCGATCTAGGCGGCCAACTCAACTGTCCAAAACGTGAAATTAGCTACTTTTCGAAATGACCTCTCAATAGATCCATTGTTTGAGCAGCTGTATGGCAAGTGGCACCTGTTGAAACTAAGTGTCGTCAATATTAAGGGCTTCAATTTCAGGTAGCATAAAGATCGATATCATGGCACGATAGCGAGCACCATTTACGGTTACGTTCGGGCCATCATCATTTTTGAAAAAATATGCACCGATGATTCCACCAGCTTATAAATCGCACGGTGGTTTTCTCTGGGTATAATGGCACCTCTTGAACATCTTCTTTTTGCTCTTCAGCCCAAATGCGGCAATTTTGTTTATTGACTTTGCCTTTGAGCCAGAAATGGGCATCATCACTGAACAAAATTTTGGTCGAAAACAAAGGATCTTCCCGTTTCTCACCGAACGCTAATTTCCTTAATACAGTTTCCAACATTTGAAGGTAATTATTTTTTTAAAAAAAAATGTCATAAAATGTCCTTTCAAATTACCAATAAGGATTCCACACTTGATTTGATTTCTTATATTTTTTTTGTTCTGAAAAAATACCTCTAGATGGAAATCTCTATACATATGCCAGTAAGAATAAAGTACTCGTATATAAAATTTTGCCCTGCTGTTTGTACGGGTAGCGTATCGAAGTTTGTCTGTCTGTTGAAAGTAGGGATGTAATGAAGGTGGATTTAGCGAAATATTAACAAATACAGGGTGTCCGCCGGGAAGGTATACTACTTTGTTTTGTCGCCATTTTAGTAAACATTAGTCTTGACAGTTTTTATTTAACAGTCGTGAGGTAGAGACGTGGCAAATTTATTATGGAAAAATATTCGATAAATCGTTAGACATTTTATCAACTGTGACTTTGAGAAAGCTACGTGAAATTTTTGAAAAAACCAACGTGCCAACAAATCGCACTATTAACGTGTAGTGAATGATTTCAAATAAAGAGGGTCTGTAGCTGAAAGGCCCAAGCATGGACCGCAACATAATGCAAGATGGGCTAAAAACATTACTTCTGCTCAGGAAAGTGTTCAAAACAATCCATCAACCTTAATTTGACGCCGTGCTGAATGTAATGAAAAATTTGCTCAAAAGGGCTCGCATTTTTGAGGCTAACGAATAGATATTTTCTAATTTTTGAGATTTTTTTAATTGAAAACAAAATAGAAATGTACATCATTTACCAGGAAAATTATAAAATAAAAACATTTGTTCATTTCATGTTCAATTATATAAAAAGGTGATTTAGGCTTAAGTAAGGAAACAATAAAGATTTTTGAAGAATAATTCACAAAAAATTTGATTTCGAGGTAATCCTACTCCTTACTGAAATATTTTTTTTTTTGCGTACGCAAATATTTCAATACTGAAGTCGAATGAGATTATTTCAAAATGTTGTTTGGTTACAAAACTAGGTTACAAAGGGTTACAAAACTAGTTGAAAGCTTGAAAAGTGTTAGAGTCTTCTCAACAATATTCTCAGCAACATATTTTTTATTTATTTATTACAATAAAATTTATAATAAACTAAGTTAAAGGGCACTAGCATCGAAGGCTATAGGTCGAAGCTCAACATATATGTATACGAGTATGTCCTGTAGTAGTTTTTCAACAGTAATCATACTGTTGAAAAACTTCTCCCTAATAGGAAGTTCAAAACTCGTAAACAATTACAGTTTTGATTTCTATGTGATACTTTTCATTTTTATTAGTTAATTTTTTATTTAATACACCCTGTAGGCTTCGCTACTCCCCTAACATGATTTTCGAAAAATAAATGTATCGCCGTAGCTTCTAGCAGAAGGCCTATGTGTAAATTTTAGATTTTTTTATTGTCACTTTTAGTAGTCCTATTTGGCATACACCGTTTTTCGATATATTTTTGGTTCAGGATTAAGAAAAAGGCATATGAGCAGTCGTTATAAAAATTATAATAACTTTATTGTAAAGGGTGGTTAAATTTTAAGGAACGATGTTGATTTGTCGCGCAAAAGAGCCATTGTTTCGTTAGCTGTGTGGCAAGTGGCACCATCGTGTTGAAACCACTTATCGTCCACACCCATATCTTCTAATTCGGGCCATAAAATGTTCGTTATCATCTCACGATAGCGAACAGCATTCACAGTTACTGCCTGACCGGCCTTATTTTGGAAAGATTACGGCCCAATGATGCGGCCAGCCCATAGCCCACACCAAACAGTCACTCTTTGTGGGTGCATTGTCTTTTCGACAATCGCTATTGGATTATCAGTCGCCCAAATGCGGCAATTCTGCTTATTGACGAATCCACTGAGGTGAAAATGCGCCTCATCACTGAAGATGATTTTCTTCGAAAATGGATTTTCGTATCCATTATAAGCCTGAATAACTTTAACGCGTTGCCCGCTTGTGTATCTTACCATGGCTCAATTTGAATTAGTCTGAAATTAAGAAATATCAAATGAAATGCAGAAAAAAACTTGACGTTTAGGTGTGATTCAGATTCAATATCGGCCCTTAAAATTAAACCACCCTTTAGAAGGCCTATGTGTTTTTCTTCACATAGGCCTTTTAAATTTCCGAATCCGTAATTCTAGTAAGCCTTTAACATATTGCCCATATTAATACCAGAAACAAAAGTAGCATTCAGTATAGAAGGCGCTAAGTGCATTCGGACGGAATCTGATATACCCTCTACCATGGAAAACCAAGAATCATTATAATTAGGCCTCCTTGTATGTCAGCTTAATTTAATCATGGTCCTTAACAGTTGATCGTCAATCCATAGAACTATTTTATACTACATTTTGTTCAGATCAGACAATTAATGTGGTTTCCAGAGAGTCAGGACCTAAAATCGGGAGGGACCTTTGTATGAGGTCTAAATAAAATCATGGACATATCGTGTCAAATTCCGTCGAGATCAGATTATAAATGCAGTTTATAAAGCACCGGTACCCGAACTCGGGAAGGTACTTTGTATGGGGGCTACATCAAAACATTGTTTATATATCAAACCTTTTGTAGCTCTTTGAGTTATTATCATTTTAATTTTTTATAGTTAACAAAAATAAAATTTAATTTTATATAAAGTGTGGTCGAACCATAATACACAACGTTAATTGTGAGTCACAACTTAACGTCTAGTGTTTTGTACAACTTAATTTGAGATTCATTATTTTCAGTGTTTGGCTAATTCAACTATGGAAAGTTACACAATTGTGCTGCGCCTTAAGATAGTAGAATCCTTTTACGAAAATGTGCGTTTAAGTCAAAATGCATTTCGTGTTTTTTTGGTAACCACCACTACCCACCACTACGGACTTTTTTCCAAAGTCATGCACTATTTTTTATGGGCCCCAAAGATTAGGGGCCTCGGTGTCATGTCAAAAAGTGATCTTTTGTAGGCCCATATCTTGCAAACCGTTTTGATTTACTCTCTGTGGCAAAGTTGTAGCTTTTGTCAAATAACAAAAATTTTGAACATACTTAGTAGGGACATAAATACTGTTACACACGTTTTATGCTGTAAAATAAAAAGTACTAAATGTTTTTGGACCAAATATGTTGTAATATATTTTTTGATGTATATTGTATCCAAAAATAATCTACTTGTTCGAAATGTCCGTCTTTTGCCTTTACACACGCCTTAAGTCGCACTGGCCAATCGTCAATAGCTGCACGAACCTCGTCCATTGGAAAATTGGCCACAGCTCGAACCAAAACAGTCTTAAGAGATCCAATGTTGGGGTATCTTTTGTGACAAACCTTGTCCTCAATTTGTAATCTAATGGATTCAAATATGGACTGCGTCAGGGCCATTCTTCAGAGGAAATGATCGCTGGCAAATTGTTTCGAAGCCAGGCCTGGGACGTTTTAGCCTTATGGGCCGGCGCAGAATCCAGCTGGAAAGTCCATGGCTGGTTTTGGAACAGGGAATTGTTAAGAGGTTTCACAACAGCTTCCAAAATGGTTTCTTGGTAAACTTTGGCAGATGTTCGCAGAAATGCAGGTTAATGACCCCATCGTAAGAGACACCCCACCAAACCATGACTGAAGCTGGGTGATGAACCTTTTCCACCCTTGGGATCAGTTCAGATGCTTCCTTAGATGACCGCGCATACACTCTATCATTTTACTTGTAAAATTTTTGCTAAACGGTAAAAAATTTTTCATCGGTGAACAAAATTTTACTGTCCAAGCTATCAACGTGCTTCACCAAAAGATGTTTGCATTTTTCAATCCTATTTCTTTAAAGCTGCAGTCAATAAATGTCCGGTACGTCGTTTGAAAGCCCCAAGTCCCAAGTCTTTTTTAATGATTCGACCCACGGACTTTTGCGTGATATTCATCTCCCGGGTCATGATTTTCTGTTTTCGGAGCGGATTTCTGTGAATTCTTGATTTAACGGCTTTGATGACATGCGGTGTTCGAACAGAGCGTGGGCGGCCCGACCGGTGGTGGTCTTTTACATCTCCAGTCTCCTCAAACACTTTTATGCATCGGTAGACGAACATGCGTCTAATCCCTAGTGGCCGGGGCGTTTTGAAAATATCGCTTTTTTCATTTTACACTTGAAAAGCGCTATTACAGCTACGATGCGGATCTCATTATCTGACCACTCCATGATGAAAGTTGAAACAATTTTAAAAGAAAGTTGTAACAGTATTTATGTTCCTACTAAGTATAAAGTCAAAAAACTTCATCAATCGCAATTTTTTTTATAAAATTCGTTTTTTCCCATTGTTCAGGTCCATGGGTATCAAACCGTTTAAAATTCAAGAAAACAATCAACTACAAACCTAAGATCTCAATAAACAACTTTCTAGAACATGTCAACTTCCTAGGAATGATTTAGGTAGCGCTAGGTAGCCGCAAAAGTGAAAAATTCTGACAATTTTTGTTTTTTGTGACAAGAGCTACAACTTTATCAAGAATTGAGCCAACGAAAGATCACATTTTTACAAAATTACACCGAGGCCCCACATCTTTGGGGCCCATAAAAAAGTGCATGACTTTGGGTAAAACTGGTGTCTCTTTCTTTGGTCTTTTACCACGTAGTGGTGTCGGTTATATTTTATTTTTGTTATATTTTTTTGTGTTGCATCCAAATGTCTCACCAATCGGGAGAATCGTGCCCAAATTTCAGCAAACCTGGTCTGTAGGAAATGTGCAAACAACTGTGCATGCCCGCCCAGTTCTTTCTGCAAACGCTCTGTCATCGGCCCGTACTCTTCGAAAATGAGGTCAGACAACAAGTCATCGTAAATGGTGGACTTCTTGTGGCCAGAAATTAAAGATATCGACCTAGGCGATATGTGGTTCCAACAGGATGGTGCCACTCAGCAAACGAAGCATAGCTATTTAGCAAGAAGAAATTCAATGGCCGTGTTATCTCACATCATGGCAGTGATAATTGGCCTCCACGATCGTGTGATTTGACATCGTTGAACTTCTTTCTTTGGGGATATATAAAAGAAAAAGTTTGACGTATACTTTTTTTTAAATATCCCCAAAGCCAAAAGCAATTTAAGAGATAAATGATGAGATAATTCGGTACATTAATGACATTTTACCTTCATTATGTCTCAGAGTCATTGAAGGTGTGGACCATTCGAGAGTGGTATGCCACCGAAGCTGTGGAACATTTAGCCGATATTTTCAGTCACCCAAATTTGTAATTTTTCCTTCTATTATAGTAAAAAATATTAGGATAATTCTCTAAAAACTTCTTGTTTTATTTACAATTAACATTGTGCGTTTTATTTGCACCACCTTTAGTATTTCGAAAGAAACCAAAAAACAACCTTTTTATAATAAACCGGATTTTTTGAAAACACTAGGAGCGCAAGGACTAAAACACCTCAAACACGCTGATAAACATTACAATGGGATGGCAATGGACACAAGAACTGAATGAAGAATGCACGATGTACAGGAAATAAGCAAAAAAAACATAAATAAGAGAATCCAAAAGATATGTTGAAAACAATTTTTGAAGTATCCGCTAAACATGCAAAGGCAAACAAATCCAGAAAGAGAGAGTGGGAGGGATTCTGGCGGAGCAGAGCGAGCGGAAATTAATGAAAACGGAAAACGTGGGTCATAAACCCGAGAGAAATGCTTTGGATGGCTGTACCTCTGCATGGTGCGGCAGATGAGGACTTACGAGATGAATTAGATCCGTCATGGTGATGTTTTCCAACAACGATTCTCCAGAGCCCCTTTTGTTTTTAATCACACACTAAAAACTGGCGTGCAGTTTTGTTGTTGTTGTTGTCGATGTTCCAGTTCAATGTATTTCAGAGTTATCCAAGCGACTGACCCCACACACGCAAGCACACCTTAAGACGGGAGAGCTTTGGAAACGTGCCGCCGTATGTACCGTTTCACTAAATTGACTTCCACCAACTGACTGCTACTGCTGCTGGCCGCTGAGCTGACTGCGGTGAGCACTCACTTAGTTGTTGTTGTAATCGGTCGCTATTTAATCGGTGCTAGAGGCCTGAGTAAGTACAGAGCTTAACAACGTTTGTGTGAGCGTGCGGTGTTTTTGTTTTGTTTCAAATCGTCTCCAAATACTATTTGTTATTGTAAACATAACCCACCGCACACCCCGCTGCAGACAACAAATTCTCAATTGGCATCGTTATCAAGAACTTGTTTTTATTTTCCACCGCTAAGCTCTTCATGGAGAGTGTGGGAGAAATGATTTTGAACTTGTTCTCGTCCGAGGGAGAGCTTTTAATGGTATTGGGGCAGCAAAAGTCCATTTGGATGTAGTAAACAATCAACAGGTGGCAAAGCTTTTAGTTCTCCAGAGAAAATCACATGGTATGGCAGGAGAAAGAGTAGTTGACAAACAACGAACTGTTGTTACCCTACAATACGAAGAGAATCAGACAACATTTAAAAGCAAATAAGCCCAGCGTTAAGTTTTGTGTTTGGCCAGGCCGAAGCTAAAAGATCCCTCCGCTATTTTATACAGCTGAATCTTAAAGAAAATCATATTTGAAGTAGTAAGTTGTTGTTGTAACGTCGATGTCTTAAAATTTGGCATCTGCTAGGTGGAGATTCCTCCATTTGGACTGAATGCGTCCAATAAGAAATAGGGGTCTGCTGAGTGGGCCATGCCGGAGTATTAAAAAGGTACAGTGGGCGCATGTGGTTGCTGATGGAATGCAGGATATAGATCCAGGATGTTACCATCAATACGCGCCCAAAACTAATTATTAGGGCGGCTACACCAATTAGGGAAACATTTCAAGAAAAAAATTCTTTTGGACTCGATTGTGGCACTCTAAATAGGCCAAAGTGGGATTTGTTTAAAATTTGATATTACGGGTCAAAAGTCGGGACATCAGAAAAGATTCTTATTTTGATCCCTGGAATACGATTTTCCTTGTCACTTGGGTGACTTTTAAATCGACCCGCCCTACCAGTTAGCTTGGTAGTTGTTGTTGTAACAACAATATATTTTTCTTAGTAAGTAATGTTCTTCGATAGGGGATCTGCTTAAGTTTCCAGGTGAAGGGGGAGAAACGCCATTTGAACTGGCTGCGTCCAAAGAGATCTGGTGGTCAGCTAATTGGGCTTAGACGGACCATTGAAAAGATGCAACACGCCATGTGGTGCCTGATGGTAGGCGGGACAAACTTCCGGAACGTTGTCATCACTTCGCGTCCAATACGAAATTAAGCGGGTGCACAGTCCAGATCTCAGCTGGGTCTGAGCCACGCTCGTCTGTCGAGGTAGCGTCTACTCTGGTGAAGTCTGGATACTGCTGCTGTGACTTCATCAGCGTGAATGTCGTTTGGACCTGCCAGATAGTTTCGATGATCTTAAGGCTCTCTCTTGTACCGCTGAACCTGTCTCTCTAGATCCTGAAGATAGAGAGAGCGAAGGAATACTGTCCATGAGATAATGGTTGGGATAACTAATGCGAAGACACCCATGCAGATAATGCTTAGACAACAGAAATTGTGTCTGCACATGACAAGGACCTTCATCTGCATGTCGATGGTCCTCATAAGACAAAAGGAGACACCCTGTTGATGTTTTCTGGGCGGCATTTTGAATTGTCTTCCACTGAGTCGTGCTCACATTCGCCGACCACACTGGCAATTTTGATAGGTAGAGGTGAAAGAGTGCCGAAGATATCACCTGGGGAGTGGGGTGATTAAACAAGGTATCCTCGTCTCCTTTAGTGAAATCTCCGGTGGTTGCTCCACAAGTACTCCATTTTCCCTGTAGCTGGACACTTCCAATACAACTTCATAATCGTTAATGTTTTTACACCAGATTAAAAATTAAGATGATTTAGAAACTCTCTCTTGTAGAGCTGGACCTCAATCTCTCTCTGTCGCTCTCTCTCTCTCTCTCTCTCTCTCTCTCTCTCTAAATCATTAAAGTCATATTTGATCAGCCTGGCGAAGGCATCCTGCCCTTGAGAATGTGGTTGGGAAGACAACTTTGAAGACACCCATGCAGATACTGCTTAGGCAACAATAAATTGTGTTTGCGTAAGGTAAGAACCATCGTCTCCTCATGTAAACGGTCCTCAGATGACTTGAGAAGACACTCTGTTGTTATTCTCATTACTGTGACTGGATTTTTCGGTAGTCGGAATATTATAATCTGACGACTGCCAGTTAAATGCACCAGATTGACCAGAATCAAACATTCTTCGGCTGAGGGCAGTCACCTTAACAATATGTGTTTTTTTTTTGTTAAACTCGTAAGTTTTTGCTTAAAGGTAATTTAATTTCTAAAAATGTAAATTCTAATGGTGTAATATTTAACAAATGCTGCCTTAAGACTTCCAAACGCCACACGTTTTCTACCAACAATCGAGTATTTTGGTTGCAACTCTTAAAGAAACACATAAAAGATATTTTTTTTTAAACAAGTTTTAACCTGCATAAATGCGATGTCGTTTGTGGTCACATTTTAAATGAACGCGTTTAAGGTCAACATGCAAAAAACAATAATACTAATAAATACAGCGTGATTCATTCAAGACTGGACAAATTTCATCAACGTATTCCTTGGTTCATTTCATAAAAATATGTCCATGTACGACCATGCCCGAAAATGAAATGGGCCGAAATGGCAGCGGTTTGAAAATTTTCGGATTGGTGGTAGGAGGGCACTAGGGTAAAATTGCTAAGTTCTAAACCAGTGGTCGGATTTCTATATTTTTTTCTCCTAAAAGATAGCCCTACCTCCTAGCATTCCAAAATTACCTAAACGAGGTCCTACCGTTCCAAAGTTACGACTATTTGAGTGAATTGGAAAACAAAATTTTGGAAGCGAAAAACAGCGCACACTTTCAAACCGCTGCCATTTCGCCTCCTTGAATTTTCAGGCATGACATATTTTCATGCAATGAGCCAAGGAATACGCTGGCCAAAATTTGTCCAGATGTGAACGAATCACTTTGTATGTTTAAAACTAACAGCCTGTGCTAGTACTTCGAACGTTAAAGTTCGCACGGCTTATATGCGACAAACAGCTGGTTTGGTGCGCACGAAACGTACACGAACGAAAACGTTAGCATTTCAGTACTATATTGGGCACCACTAACACTCATCAATGCGAAAGGTAATGTCAAAAACGCTCACTTATGTTATCTGTGTCGTTCGGTAATTAAACAAAAGAAAAAGAAGAAAAAAAATAGAAAATAAAAAATACAAATATTTTTAGGTATTTTATTAAAATAGATGTAGGTATTTACTCGTATACTTAGTATGGACATAAATACTGTTACAACATTGAACACATTTCAATAGTAGAACTGAACATACCCCGTTAATATCATAAGGGTTTTGAAAGCAAACCTCAATAGCGTTAGTCTGTAACGGGATTTTAAAATTGTTTCAACTTTCATCATGGGGTGGTCAGATAATGAGAACCATATCGCTGTAATAGCGCTTTTCAAGTGTGAAATGAAAAAAACCGATATTTTCAAAACGCTCCGTCCACTAGGGATTAGCCGCATGTTCGTCTACCCATGCATAAAACTGTTTTAGGAGACTGGAGATGTAAAAGACCGCCACCGGTCGGGCCGCCTACGCTCTGTTAAATCAAGAATCCACAGAAATCCGCTCCAAAGACAGAAAGTCATGGCCCGAGAGATGAATATCACGCAAAAATCCATGAGTCGAATCATAAAAAAGAACTTGTGGCTTTCAATCGACGTACCGGACATTTATTGACTGCAGCTTTAAAAAGATAGGATTGAAAAATGCACACGTCTTTTGGTGAAGCACGCTGATAACTTGCACAGAAAATATTTTTTTTTCACCGACGAAAAAAATTGTACCGTTCAGGAAAAATTTAACAAGCTAAATGATAGGGTGTATGCGCGGTCATCTAAGGAAGCATCTGAATTGATCCCAAGGGCGGAAAAGGGTCATCACCCAACTTCAGTCATGGTTTGGTGGGGTGTCTCTTACGATGGGGTCACTGACCTGCATTTCTGCGAACAAGGAGTCAAAACATCGGCCAAAGTTTACCAAGAAACCGTTTTGGATACTGCTGTGAAGCCTCTTAACAATTCCTTGTTCCAAAACCAGCTATGGACTTTCCAACAGGATTCTGCGCCGGCCCATAAGGCTAAAACGTCCCAGGCCTGGCTTCGAAACAATTTGCCAGCGTTCATTTCCTCTGAAGAATGGCGCTCAGGCAGTTCAGATTTGAACCCATTGGATTACATATTGTGGACGGTTTTAGAGGACAAGGTTTGTCACAAAAGATACTCTAACATTGGATCTCTTAAGACTGCTTTGGTTCGAGCTGTGACCAATTTTCTAATGGACAAGGTTCGTGCAGCTATTGACGATTGGCCAGTGCGACGTAAGGCGTGTGTAAAGGCAAAGGGCGGACATTTTGAATAAGTACATTCTTTTTGGATACAATATACATCAATATATTAAAAAATATTTGGTCTAAAAAATATTTGGTCCAAAAACATTCAGTACGTTTTATTTTACAGCATAAAACGCATGTATGTAACAGTGTTTATGTCCCTACTAAGTATATTCATTTTAGCGTAAAGAAGTCAACTTGGCAGCAGCTGCAGACATGGAGGCAAACGCAGAGTTCGCAAGGGGAGTGTCAGTGTTCGGAAGTTCCAAACATTCAACAGAGAAGCAATTGAAAAAGCTGTTGCTGAAATTGAACGCACTTGGACTTCAACGAAATGTTGTCAGCTTGATATCTAGCCAGATATATGTGCTTCGGAAAGCCGAAACCCATTTGTCCTGCAACACGTTAAACAGCATGAAATCTCTTTTGTAACAAAACAGTCACATGTATTTAAATGCAAAATATGTTCACGAATATTTAATACTTATAAGTCTGTGGGTATTTCAAGAATATTAGAGATGTCCCGTAACTGTCTCCTGGGAACTGGAATTTCAATCTCCTTCAAAAAATATCAGGCGATTGAGACATTCATGTGCACTAAATATTGTTTGTTTTCAATTTTTCTATCATGCTCAGGTGAGCAACAGTGGCGTCAACTTTTGTCATTATATGTGACATCGCATAGAGAAAGGGACCTAAGGGTAAAAAAATCAATTTTCACTTTTTTTTTGATGTGGACAACATCTGAGCAACGAATAAGACCGATCCCATGCCCTAAAAATGTTCCCTCCTAGAGATATGCGCGTTTTATGAAAGTGATGGTATACCAAAGATACACGTATGTATTTAAATCTTAAAAATGGCTCTCCTGAACAAAACTGGTTTTTGCCCTTAGGTCCCTTTCAATTTTGCGCGTCACCTATGGTAGAATTAAAACGTTTCTTGTTTTTTCTTAGGCAAATTTCGATTATTTTTGAATTCGTTGTTCGGCAACATTTTGAGTCACTCACATAACGGAAGACAATGCGAACGAAGAGCCGAAAGATACTGGTACGCTTTTTGATGGTGAGTGACTGGCACTTTTTCGCATAGATTTTCTTTCGACATTTTGCTTTTTGACGTAAATAATATAGTAGTTTTTCTTTTTTTTGAATTAAAAAACATTTAATAATAATACAAAACAAAAATCCTGTTGCGTTGCAAATAGGGCTTTTAACAAGTTTTATTGTCATCTTTTAAATTTCTTAAAAAAAAATTCCAAAAAATTAAAACATTTCAGAAATTAGAACCACCCCTGGAACAAAGTGGTTCAATTCGGTACTGCTGACGTAGGGTACACAAACTGGCAGAAAAGCTCTTAGCAAAAGTTTATTAGAACATACCACGAGTAAATGCACAATTTGGAGTATGCGCCTAAAAGTATATCATGCAAAAAGCTTTGCACAACATAAACCTACTGACACATTTGCGAGACAGTAAGCAGACAAGCAGTTCCTTTAAAGCTCTACGACCAATAAGTTGAAATACCAGATACGCCAGGCAAAAAAAAAAATAAACCGTAACAGTGAAAAAAGTAATATAATTTATACCATCTACTAAATGTACATATTTTGTTAAAAACGCAATTAAAAAAGGATTGTGAAAATAGTCCAAGTGATTTTTCAGTTAATTGGAAACAGTTTAAAGGTTGCACTAGCAAAGTTCCAACTTTAGAAGTAACATTCCGCTGCTGGAGGAAGAAAACTGTGTGTGTATCCTTAATTTTCGCTTCCTTTCCTTTTTTTTGAGTATACACATGACCCCAATGCACTGAAATCAAGTTAATACATACTTGAAAACAAAGAGGAAAAAAGGCAATAGGAAAAAATGAATGAAACTGCCTTGGGAAAAGAGTGTCAGCTAAGAATAGCACTGAAATTAAACCTTGTCAAGATTCAACATGACTTTGCCATCGGTTGGTCGAGGATTTCACCAAAGGACATTCCGTTTGGATTCAATTTTTTTTTGGATTTCCAAGTTCTTGCCTATAACATTGAACTTGAAAATGCAATGGAAATGAAAATTGGTTGAGAAACAACTAGTATAATTTCCACATACATATGTATGTATGAGTATGTATATGCACATTTGATATAATGTAGTCACACACGCAGCCAAGTGCAGGACCACAATATACATACGCAAATTGGTTAACGATTTACGTACATATAAAGAATGGTCCGGATATAATGGAGACACAGTGAAATGAATTCTTGTTATTCCCTCGAATATTGATGATATTAGCATTACGATGGCTGTCGCAGAACTACCCGACACAGCAAAGTAATCACAAGCAATTTGGCTGAACTCTATTTATATCTCAGCATAGTTTCGTTATAGCTCGATACACTTTTTTCCTGTAATGTCCTCTATTTTTGGGGCAATTTTTCCAAAGACCTAATCCTACCGGTACGAATAAAAGGTCTATCCCATCGACAAACATCTTTTTTTACATACTTTTGTTCTACACCAACACTTGTTTAACCAAAGGGTATTAACTAAAAGCTTCCAGATTTTACATTTTTGTACAAAAACTTCATATGTGACAGCGCATAGAGAAAGGGACCTAAGGGTAAAACAAATCAATTTTCATTTTTGTTTTCATTTTTTGATGTAGACAACATCTGAGCATCGAATGAGACCGATCCCATGCCCCAAAAGTGTTCCCTCCCAGAGATATGCGCGCTTTATGAAAGTGAAGGTACACCAAAGATACACGTATTTAAATCTTTAAAATGGCTCTCCTGAACAAAACTGGGTTTTAACCTTAGGTCCCTTTCTATTTAGCGCGTCACATATGAAGGTTATATCGGGATTACTTAATTTCCTCATCATACCGAACGGTGACGTTCTCGCAAATTACTGAGCTGTGCACGATATAAATTTTACACTTACAAACCGGGTCCTTCACGCAGAGAAAAAATTGGTTACTGGGTTAATATGTTCTCTGCAATTAAAGTATGTTTGTCCGCAAATATGGTTGTAGCAACAATATAAATATGTTTAGTGCGACAAGAGTATTGTGTTTGGGTTTATGTTAATACTAATATGATTACGGCAATCATACGGTATGATTGAATTTTTAATAAAAATTTTTAACTAATTAAAATCCATATGTGACCCGCAAAATAGAAAGGGACCTAAGGTTTAAAACCAGTTTTGTTCAGGAGAGCCATTTTAAAGATAAGTTCCCTTTCTATTTGCGCTTCGAATCGTCGACTTCACTTTCATAAAACGTGCATATATCTGGGAGGGAATACTTTTGGGGCATGGGATCGGTCTCATTCGGTGCTCAGATGTTGTCCACATAAAAAAAAATGAAAAGTTGATGAAAAGTTTTGTTCAGGAGAGCCATTTTAAAGAATAGGTCCCTTTCTATATGCGCTTAGAATCTTCGACTTCCCTTTCATAAAACGCGCATGTCTTTGGGAGGGAACACTTTTGGGGCATGGGATCGGTCTCATTCGATGCTCAGATGTTGTCCACATCAAAAAATGAAAATTGATTTTTTTTACCCTTAGGTGCCTTTCTCTATGCGCTGTCACATATGGTTGAATAGCAATATAACCCAATCCTAATTAATAATTTTAACGATCATAGTATGCTGAAGTGGGATCATAACATAGTTGTAGGAAACATAACATGTTTGCTTGCGAATCATACTACGGTTGTGAGGATCATAATATGGCTGTATGTGAATTGTACTATGGTTGTGAAGATCATACTATGGTTGTATGTGTAACACAATGGTTGTAAAGATCAAACTATTGTTGTATTTAAAACATACTATGGTTGTGAGGATCATACTATGTTTTTGGGGATCATAGTATGGTTGAGTGTGGACCATAATATGGTTTCAGAGCTCATAGTATGGTTGTATGTGAAACATACTACTGTTGTGAAGATCATAACATCATAGTGACTCAACCATATACCCAACAATAATATGAGTATATGTACGCACAAAAAACATGCACACTTTGATTGTGCTCTTTGCATTTGTGGTTTTCAACGAAGACCCATGCGAAACGGAATTGGTGGAAATGATATTGCGCGTTGAAGATTGCTCTACGCACAGTTCGAAGACTATACGCAAAGGGTAATTCTCATTAATAAAAATGAGTCTCCCGTATAAGTCATTTGATTTGTGGCCGAAGTAATCGTTGCCAAAGACTGCTGAAGAAAAACCTTGGCGGGTTTAGAAACAGCTGTGCAGTCTGTCTGGCAACCGTAGCAAATACATTTCACTAATTTCTTCTTTTTATGTTGATTCTGAAAAAGAAACAACATAAAGGTCTCGAACCAGAATAAAAAAAAAATTAATTTTGACGATAGTATGATTTGTTATTATTGTTGTCAAATTTTAAAATGAAAATATGGTTGTAGCAACAATGAAAATATCGTTGGTGCGACAAAACTATTATGTTTTTTTTTTTGAGTTTTATGTTAACAATAACATGATTACGGCAATCATACCGTCAAAATTTATTTTTGTCGGTAGGATTTAATTTTTCTTAATTAAACAATGTTATTGTTACGAATCTTACGCAATAATAGTACTTTTTATATGAAAATATTTTTTTTTCAAAACAAAGTACTTTGAATTAATATAACTGAAATATTTTTAATAAATAATTTTTTTCTACTGTTTTTTTTTTTACTCCTGTTAATAAGAGTTTAATGCATTTTTAAATAATTTACTTAATGCAAACAAATCTCTATTGTTAAATAACAACTTAGTCCAATCCTTACAAATATTTTGGGTATCCTGGTATGGTTACGTGTAAGTCAAACTATGGTTGTGAGGATCATACTATGGTTGTATGTGATACATTCTATGGTTGTGAGGATAATAATAGGGTTGTGGGGATCATAGTATGGTTGAGTGAGAATAATAATATGATTGTGGGGATCATAGTATGGTTGTGTGTGAATAATTATATTGTTGTGAGGACCATAATATTGTTGTGGGGACCATAGTAAGGTTGTGTGTGATCCATACTATTGTTGTGATGAGCATAATATTGTTGCGCCACAACCATATACCCAACAATAGTATGATGCTCTTCCAATATTGTTATCCCAACCATACTTTTTTTTCTGCGTGCAAAGGTTAACATGGGTAAGTTAGTTGGTACGCATCTAATACTTCAATCAAGGAAACTATGTGTGGATGTATTGGATCCTGTGGTCCAAAAAACGTCCTGTATAGTCAAAACGGGCAATTAAAAGTCAATATGGACATATGGATCAAATTAAAGAAAATGTTGCTACGAATCCAAATAATGAGTCAATTTGGAGATTTGGCTGAGATAAGAGACGGACGCATGGGCCGAAAGGGCCTAATAAACAATAGTAGATTTAAGCCTACATAATTTTTTTCCTAATATGTACATGAATTTAATTTCCAGCAAAATATTTATTTGATCGTCATATACGCATAAAAAAGTAAATGCCACGCCCATTCTTGCACATTCCACTCAATCAACCCTTTACGAGATTTCGATAAAATCGGTACTCCTCGGTTAAAAGAGAACGAGTAGAAGGAAAATTTTAATTTCATATAATATATGTGACGCGCAAAATAGAAAGGGACCTAAGGTTAAAAACCAGTTTTGTTCAGGAGAGCCATTTTAAAGATTAGGTCCCTTTCTATTTGCGAATAGTCGACTTAATTTTCATAAAACGCGCATATCTCTGGGAGGGAACACTTTTGGGGCATGGGATCGGTCTCATTCGATGCTCAGATGTTGTCCACATCAAAAAAAGAAAAAAAAAAATGAAAATTGATTTTTTTACCCTTAGGTCCCTTTCTCTATGCGCTGTCACATATATAAACTTGTTTACTTGTTTTGTTACTCAGTGAGACATGGTGGACGCTTCCAAAAAATGAGAACTGCCAAAGCCTTTTTTGGTGCCGGCGCACACTGGTCCCAAAGGCACTTTTTTTGTTCAAAATTCGCTACAGCCTACAAATGTGAACCGATTTCGAAATTTTTTTTTGGTCTGCGCTCTTGACAAAATTTGCTATCGATCTGTGGGAGCCGATTTTTTAAAATCGGTCCAGTAAAGTCCGTAGTTAATGTCAAAGTTGCTGAAAATTTCACTTTTTACCTTCAGCGGCCGCTACAAATCGCAATAGTTGAGCGATTTCAAAAATTTTTTTTGCACGTAATTCCTTGTTGTAATAGCAAAAGATCCCGCTAGGACGATTTTGGAAAAAAGGATTTTCAAAACATAATTTTTAAGGAAAGTCCTTGAAAAATGTACTTTTGTTAAAAATTTGGTCAAAACTGTTATTCTTGACCGATTAAAATAAAAAAAATTGTATGGCTATTATGGTAATACGTACTATTAATTAGTTTAGTGAGATTTCTAAAACATATTTTTTTTTACATGCAAAAATTACTTGAAAATGGTGAAAAAAATAGTTGTTAAAACTGCTCTACAGGGCGAACCAATTGTCCGATTTTAAAGTGCTATACATGTTTTTATTTGTGGCAGCATTCTCTACAATCAATTTATTAGAATCTTTAGTAAAAAACTTACATAAATGCAAAATTTTCATCAATCATTGATCATGTTTCATATATGAAACATGAGATGCGTATTTCCCAACTAATGAAAAAAATTCTAACCTTAAGATAATTTAAATATTAACTAATTTGAGTGGAAAGTGCGAAATAGTCAACGTATAAATTGATTTAAAAGTAAAATACATAAATCATATTTATTATATTAAAATTAATTAATTAAAATTATTATATTAAAATAATAATTTCAGTTCATACTACAAAAATTTGAAATTCTTAATATTTGTTATATATTTCCATTAAGTACAATGAATATTACTATTGAGTTCTTAAAACTTGTTCTACTTCATTGTCAATCATTTGTTTTGAATTGTTTTTGAAATGTCGCATATTAGAAATTTTAGGATCAGAAGATGTTAGCAACTTATGAAGTAGATCAGTGTTTGTTTTAACTCTATTACATTTTCGGGTATTAAAATTACGATAATATTTAAAGTCTTTGTTTCTGGATTCTTGGGCTTCTTCGGATAAGTTTCCTATTGGAATCAAAAATTTACTAACTATTTTGGCGCCATGAAAAAGAATTTTGTGCACTGCTGAAGGCATATAGTACCACCCATAAAGTTGAATGTATATATCAGTTGTTTCTTTAGCATATGAATTGAATTTATCGGGATCAATGTCTCTACCACTCGAAAGAGATTGTAGTATGACGCCAAATCTTCTTATTAATATTTCATTGACGCCAGTAATTTCAGCTGTGAGCTTAGGGTCACGAAAAAATCTTCTAGCCGTATTGCCATCATTTGAGTTTCCACATCCTTGTTTAGGATAATCAATCAAAAGTCCAGTCTTTTCTTTAAATTGCTGTTGAATTCGCTGTTTTGTTTCGCACAATTGTTGTTTTTCTTCCAGAGTTCTTGCTTGCCACTTACAAAAAGGTAATCTATACCCAATGTGAAGAATGTTGTCCATAAACCTTAATTTTGCATGTAGAGGAGAGACTCCATACTGCATATTTGCTTCAACTTCAATTTTTTGAGCTAACTTTTCGACATTATTCATTTCAGAAGGGGTTGCTCCGCAAATGAAACATGTGGCATGCGAGGCAGTTCCTGTTAAAGCTGTGCACACCTTTCCGTCTACCATAGTCAGATTTAGGATGTGATGAACCTTTATTTTGCCATACTGAGTATTAATATAAGTGGGCGAAAGCAACTTAATTTCATTTCTAATTGAGTTGACCACTGAAACTATATTCTCTTCAGTTTCTTTTATGTATTCAAAACTGATCGGTCTGCAGTACCTAGTGGAGCATGGTTCAGGATTGGACCAAATAAGTTCACGATGTTCTCCATTCTGATACTCTAAAGTTAGCGGTACAACAGATACCATGAAAATAGTCTCATCTGAAATACTTCCATCTTCAAATGTTTGCTTATATTGACTTTGGTCAGATGCCCCATCGCATCCCCACTTATAAGTTAACATCACACGATGTCTTCCATGCAGAGCTTTAGTTACTAACTGTGGTATTTGAAAAATTCGTTCGGCTGTGTGGTTTAATATGCCTTGTAAATCTATACTAGCCCCTTTTTCACTAATGTGTATACTATTTGCCGTAGGATAACACCTTTCTTTCGCAGTAACTAGGCTCTTATAAGATACCAAAACATTTGCGTTTTTTTTCTTGTATCTTAAACCGTATAGTATTGTACTGCCACTTGGACAATTTGAGATCTTCCATCAAAGCCAATGATTCATCTTCAGTGAAATGTGTAATATCTGATGCATGAGGCACATTATTTAAAACGTTTTCAATTTGTTCTATTAAATGACCTTTTCCAGATTCTATCAATTTTTTATAAAAAGCATCTTTTATCTCCTCGAAAGAGTAAGAACTGGTAATTGGCTGCAATTTTCGACATTTGGTTACCCTCGAACTTTTTTCATATTCGATTAAAGGCCTCCCGCGTTTTTCAAGTTTATTAAAATGGACAACAAAGTTTTTCGATAGCCAAGACTTGTTTTTATCTATAAATACCTTTTCATTGTATACTACATTTGCTAATTTTGTCTTGAATGTTGCTATAAAAGTAGACTCCAGTTTATCTTGAATGATTTCAGCTTTTTCATTGTTCATTTCAAAATTCCTTCTAATATAGTACATGAGACGGTCAACTTTTATATCCTTTCGTTGCAGGAGTATATTTGATAATACACTATGTTCTATACAGAAACTATCCATATTTGATGTTTTTAAAGTAACTTAGTTCTATTTTATACTTTTAGAATTAATTTTCACTCCCGAATATATATTTATACACAATATACAGGGCTGCGACCAAATTACATCTAACACGTTATGGACAATTTTTTGAATCAATTTCAGAAATTCCTATTTGACAGCTTTTTCAAAGTTTTATCATATTGCACGAACAATTTAGATATGAACAACAGTTCTTTTTAAGTTGTTTTTGAACGACTACTAAATGGAATTTAAATTAACTATCTTCACCATTTTAATTACATTTAATTTAATTTAATCATCAATTCAGTTCAGGAATTCAAACAAAACTAATAGATTATTTCAATGCTACATTTTGGTAATTTTCCATTTAGTACTTTAAGTGATCACTGCCATTTAAGTGCCGAGAGTGAAACTCGCTTTTATACATTTAAACTCGCACTTTCCACTCAAATTAGTTAATATTTAAATTATCTTAAGGTTAGAATTTTGTTCATTAGTTTGCGCTGCACACAGAGTTGGGAAATACGCATCTCATGTTTCATATATGAAACATGATAAATGATTGATGAAAATTTTGCATTTATGTAAGTTTTTTACTAAAGATTCTAATGAATTGATTGTAGAGAATGCTGCCACAAATAAAAACATGTATAGCACTTTAAAATCGGACAATTGGTTCGCCCTGTAGAGCAGTTTTAACAACTATTTTTTTCACCATTTTCAAGTAATTTTTGCATGTAAAAAAAAATATGTTTTAGAAATCTCACTAAACTAATTAATAGTACGTATTACCATAATAGCCATACAATTTTTTTTATTTTAATCGGTCAAGAATAACAGTTTTGACCAAATTTTTAACAAAAGTACATTTTTCAAGGACTTTCCTTAAAAATTATGTTTTGAAAATCCTTTTTTCCAAAATCGTCCTAGCGGGATCTTTTGCTATTACAACAAGGAATTACGTGCAAAAAAAATTTTTGAAATCGCTCAACTATTGCGATTTGTAGCGGCCGCTGAAGGTAAAAAGTGAAATTTTCAGCAACTTTGACATTAACTACGGACTTTACTGGACCGATTTTAAAAAATCGGCTCCCACAGATCGATAGCAAATTTTGTCAAGAGCGCAGACCAAAAAAAAATTTCGAAATCGGTTCACATTTGTAGGCTGTAGCGAATTTTGAACAAAAAAAGTGCCTTTGGGACCAGTGTGCGGCGGTGCAAGTTGTTGTTGTTCTTGTAACAACAACATATTTGTGTTGGAGTCCTGTTCGTCTTTACGGGATCTGCTTTAATGTTCAGATGAAGGACTTGGGGGTCAGTTGAGTGGGCTTGGCGGAATTGAAGAGGAGCAAAACTTTCATTTTTCAGTTGCGCATTGTAGTTTGGTATGTTGGTTGCATGACTATCTCCAATTACAATAAATGTGGTCTACCGATACGTAAAGTAGATCTGATGGATTTGCGAATATTTTAAGAAAATTATTTAAAGTGTTGCTGAAAGCTATAATAAATACTAAACGAAAAAATCTTCAGTCGTAGTTGAAATTAACAAAAAACGAGTATCGGGAGCAGGCACACGCTAAATACTCGTACATTGTCAACAAAATGATGGATTGCTTTTGGATAATTCAGTTTAAGGTCATTTGAATAACTTTCGCGTAATGGACAAAATTTGTGTGACAAAATTTAAGAGCTCAGTCACGTGAATTTATATGGGGTGGCAACCACGTCACAGAGGTGCTCATAAAGGTTGTGATGGTATAAGAGCAATTGGAACACAGAAAAAATAGAAAATATTTCTACAAAAAATATGATTGAATGAAAGTATTGGTCGTAGCCAAAGACATTAAAGTCAAATATATTTCGTTTCTTGCATTCTCAGCAAGTTTATTCGGGGTTCATGTGCACAAGATGGGGCTAATGTCAAAATTAGACTAAAATGCCCGGAGTTATAAAATAAATGATCAATGTATTGTGTTATAGCACATAATTGTTATTTTATGCACCATTAAAATGTGTATGTATAGTAGCTAAACTAACCGTTTGCATACACGCAGAGAAAAGTTATGGTTACTATATGGTCACGGCAACAAAAGTATGTTCTTTGCAATAAAAGTATGATATTTGCAACCATAGCATTGTTTTTTGAATTTCATTTTAACAATAGCGCGATTGCGGCAATATTAATATTGTTCAAATGTAACAATAGTATTGTTGCCAAACTTAAAAATGAAAATATGGTTGTAGCAGCAATATATCTATGGTTGGTGCGACAAAACTATTGTTTTTTTGGTTTTATGTTAACAATAATATGATAACGGCAATCATGCCGACGAAATCATAATATTTTTTTAATTTGGCAATGTTAATGTTACAAATCTTACGCAACACTAGTACGTTTTATATGTAAATTAAATATTTTTAATAGCTGCATTTTTTCTACTCGTAAATAAATTACTCATATTATTAAGAGTTTAATATATTTTTACATAATTTTCTTAATAAAAATTTCTGTTGTTTAATAACAACCTACGATAATTCAATATAACAAACAATTTTGGGGATTATAGTATGATTGTGTGTGAGTCTAACTATGGTTGTAAGGATGATGCTCTGGTTGTATGTTAAACATGCTATGGTTATGAGGATCATAATATAGTTGTAAGGATCATGGTATGGTTGAGTGTGAATAATAATAAGGTTGTGGGGATACTAGTATGGTTGAGTGTGAATAATAATATGGTTGTGGGGATCATAGTATGGTTGAGTGTGAATAATAACATGGTTGTGGGGATCATAGTATGGTTGTGAGTGAATAATTATAATGTTGTGAGGACCATAATATGGTTGTAGGGATCATAGTGTGGTTGTGTGTGAACCATACTATTGTTGTGATGATTATAGTATTGTTGTGCCACAACCATATAACCAACAATAGTATGATGCTCTTCGAATATTGTTATCCCAACCATACTTTTTTTCTGCGTGTATGAACCCCAAAAAGAGAGCGGAAAGAACCTTTTTATAAAATCTACACTTTTTTCTCAAGAACATTAAACATAAACAAATACTTATTCCGGCAAGCTAAACAAATATCTTTGCAACAACTTTATTTAGCAAAATGTGGTACTACAACTTAGTTTTAGTGTTTCTATCACCATTGAGGGATGTACGCAAGTCTGCTCATCTATAATTGCAATCAAAACACAGGTTGCTAACATGAACGAATCTGCACAAAGTTTGCTTATTGTTCATTTTAAGGTCTTGCTTCGCCTTATTGATATTGGACAATTTTGCTTCATTTGTTGATATAAATGTCTTTTCTGATATCAGGGCATGCAGCTGCAGATGCCAAATTTTAAATCCGATTGTAGTCAAAATACTTATTGAACATGTCGAGCGACCTGTAGCTGTATATGTGACGCGCAAAATAGAAAGGGACCTAAGGTTAAAAACCAGTTTTGTTCAGGAGAGCCATTTTAAAGATTAGGTCTATTTGCGCTTAGAATCGTCGACTTCACTTTTATAAAACGCGCATTTCTCTGGAAGGGAACACTTTAAGTCTCATTCGATGCTTAGATGTTGTCCACATCAAAAAAAAGAAAAAAAATGAAAATTGATTTTTTTTACCCTTAGGTCCCTTTCTCTATGCACTGTCACATATACGGAAAGAAGAAACAGAGATAAATAATCATGATGTATCCTTAAGGAAGACTACGTGGTCTACTTGCAATGTTCTAAAAGACAAATAAATTCGAGTAATTGCCTAAAATATGCTCGTCAAAACAAAGCATGAACAAATTAGACGCAGAATTTTTAAAACTTCTGGTATCATTTTGACAACGCTGCTTTCGTTATCTGTACTAAACGGATATTTTGAAACGAGCGTTCAAATTTTCAACGAATGACTCTTTATGCACCTTCCAGCGTACATATTCATATGTATACATATTAGTAATCTTACATAGCTTTGTGACATCCATTATTGTCCTCTGTCTCTGAGTTTCACATTTTTTGTTTTTTCTGCTGCTGTTTTTCAGATTTCATTGCCTGTGTGCCGGTTGTCTGCTTGACAGCCTTTCGAGAGGCTCTTAAAGGCTCATCTGCTTCTGTCTCAGCAAGTGGTGAGTGGTAAGCGGTGCTACAGCAACTGTGACAATGGCTTGTCCTTACTTTCGTCGTGCTGATTCATTGTCACGCCAACCCTCAGTGGTGGCGGAACCTTCGGCCAATTGGACCTTGGAAGATGAGGAACAGCCGGGTGATGCTTTAACGTTGACCCATTTGCAAATGGCTATACAGCTGTTGACAGCACCTTCGGTAAGTTGAATTTATGCATTTGGTAAGTTGATTTCTAATTTATGAATGAATTTCAGAATGAAGATTTGAATACTGCGGTAACAGCATTGATTTTGAAGTATCGCAAGAATTGGCCGAATATATCAAAACTGTAAGTACACAACAGGAAAATACAAAAGGCAAGAGATTAGCAAAAGGAGCTGAAGATATTCTTAAAGCAAAGATCCCAAGGGATTTTATTTGAGAAACAGTAATCTACCAATTAGAGAAAACGATACTGTGTCATTTCAGAAATTAATTATTTTGATCTCTACCATATTATGATAATGTGCTACCATATGATGGTCCTTCGCTCTCTATTATATTAATGCTACCGTATCATGGTCCTTCGCTCTCTATCATATTATGATTAAATGCTATATTATCATGTTCCTTCGATCTCTATCTAATTATGATTGAATGTTATAATATCAAGGCTCTTTGATCTCATTCGTTGTATGTATACTGGTCCTTCGATCACTAATGGTCCTTCGGTCTCTATCTAATTATGGTTAAATGCTATAATATCTCGGCTCTTTGATCTTATTCGTTCTGTGGTTATTATTTTGAAGTCGACGGGAACATTTTTTATTTATTTTGGTCCTTCGATCACTAATGGTCCTTCGATGTCTATCATATTATAATAAATTACTAAAGTATTATAATCCTTCGATCACTACCTAATTGTGGTTAAATGTTAAAGTCTCACGGCTCTTTGTTCTCAAACGTTTTATGGCTATCTTTTTTTAGTTGCTGGAAAATGTTAATATATTTTGGTCCTTCGATCACTAATGGTGCTTCGATCTCGATCATATTATGATTAAATGCTATAGTGTAATGGGCTCTCGATCTCTACCTAATAATAGTTAAATTTTATAATATCACGGCTCTTTGTTCTTAATCGTTTTATGGTTATAATTTTTTAGTTGTCGGGAAAAATGTTAATATATTTTGGTCCTTCGATCTCAATCATACAATGATAAATTGCTGACGTATCATTATCCTTCGATCTTAACCTAATATTGGTTTAGTTTAATAATATCACGGCTCTTTGTTCTCCAACGTTCGATGGCTATTATTTTTTAGTTGTCGGGAGAAATTTTGATATATTTTGATCCATTGATTACTAATGGTCTTTCAAAAAATGATAAATTGCTAAATTATCATTATCCTTTGATCTCTACCTAATTATTGGTTAATTTGTATAATATCACGGCTCTTTGTTCTCAAATTTGTATGGTTATTTTTTAGTTGTCGGGAGAAATTTTAATATTTTTTGGTCCTTCGACCACTAATGGTCCTTCGATCTGTATCATATTATGATAAATCACTAAAGTAACATTATCCTTCGATCTCTACATTACTTTGGTTAAATGCTATAACACTCGTATCATGGCGCTTTGTTCTCAGACGTTTAGTGGTTATCATTTTTTAGTTCTCGGGAATTTTTTTTATATATTTTGGTCCTTCGATGTCTACCCAATACGAGTATTGATAAATAGTTTATGTATCATTATTCTTTGATCTCTACCTAATTATAGTTAAATGCTATAATATCACGGCCCATTGTTCTCAAACATTTTATAATTATCATTTTTTAGTTGTCGGGAAAATTTTAATTTATTTTGGTCCTTCGATCTCTATCATAATATTAAATGTTCAGCCTAATTATGGTTAATGGATTTTATTATATCATAGCTCTTTGATCTAAATCATTTTATGGTAATCATTTTTTAGTTGTCGGAAGAAATTTTAATATATTTTGGTGCTTCGATCTCTATAATATTATAAATAAATGCTATAGTATCACGGTCCGTCGATCTTTACCTAATTATGGTTAAATGCTATAATCTCATGGCTCCTTGTTCTCAAACGTTTAATGATTATCATTTTTTAGTTGTCGGGAGAAATGTTAATATATTTTGGTCTGCTTTGAATGCTTTAGTATCATGGTCCTCCGATCTCTTCCTTATAATGATTAAATGTTATAATATCACGGCTCTTTGATCTCTTAATCTTTTAATGGTTATCATTTTTGGTCGTCGGGAATAATGTTTATATATTTTGGTCCTTCGATCACTAGCGGAAATCTCTATCTAATTTTTTGGTCCTTCGATAATCAATCGAAATTGTCATTATCTCATTCATCGTTCTTCCTTTATACCAGGATTATGGGATTTGTAAAAAGTTATCAGACAAAGCCTTCTGCCAGTTGTTCTCTTACATTATTCTCCCTATTTTTATGCTGTGATTTGTTTATCTCCTCTTCCAGACGCATCGATTTAGAGACTTTGAAAACCTATCCTAACTACGATTACCTGGCTGACATCCAAGAAATCCTCTTGGAAATGGACGAATCTAGTGCCAGCGAAATACTGGTACTGCTGGGCGAAGAACTTATAACATCCTGTTGCACCGGCATCATTGAAAGAGCCTTCCGTTGTTTGGGCACCGAACTGCAGGAGTTCTTGGGTTCCTTGGACGGTGTTTACGATGTCTTGAAATTTCAGGAGGTAAGAAATCACTTTAAACTTTGTCATGTTTTAATCACCCTAACCCGTTTCTTTGTAGGAAGAAGATTCCAGCGACACTGGCTTCGTGTGTGCCGGTGATGGCGAATTAATCTTTACCTCCGAGCGTCCAGTTATCGCCTGGCTCTTGTTGGGTTCCCTTAAGGCACTCACGCGCATTCTTTTCAACGTCCAGGTCAATATTAAAATTGAACCGGTCGAGGGCGATAGCCGTCGTTATCGTTATCTCTTCTCGTTGGCCAAAGATGGCCATGTGCGTGAGACGCGCGTGGCTGTCAAGCCGGACGATGGACCGGTACAACGCAGTAATTCTACGAATGCCGCTGATTTGTCCATGAATTCGAATACTTTTTGTAAGGCTTTTCCCTGGCATTTCATAATGAATGAAGATCTCGAACTGGTGCAATTGGGTGAGTGTATATGGTGGCATAGTAAACAAAGTATTTTGAGGCTATTATGAAATTTTTTATTTTTAGGCCGTGGCTTTAGCAAACTCTACAAACCGTATATGGCCGATGGTGGTAGTCAAGCTACCACTTATTTCGACTTTAAACGTCCTAAGGGTTTGACTCTTAAATTCCGAGAGATTGTGCGTCGCACTTATACGCCATTTCTAATTGCTCTAAAGAGTCCGCCGGATGTTCCTGAATTTACAGCCAAGGTTAGTATGTGAGATTTGAAGAACTAAAAATTAAATCGGGCAGAGAGCCATGGACAAGACAAAAACAAGAAACGTAAGAAAAAATAGATCAGAGATGCCTTAAAGGAAAAAAGCCAGCTTTTAAAGCTAAAAAAAACAGCGAAGTTTGACATTGCGAGGTTAGTAAGGCGGAGAATGAGAATGTTGGATGGACAGTTACATAAATGGGTTTTAACCTGAAAGAATTATGTTCGTACTATTTACGAAATAAACTTCTTATTATGTTCTTTGTTAAATTTTCATATTTTTTGACGAAGTTTTAGAAGGTCGCGAATGCAACATTTCGAGGTTAGTAAGGCGGAATAAGAAGAAGAAGACCCATGGATGGACAGTTACATGAAAAAAGTTTCATTCCTTTGATAGCTATTACGGTTAGAACTGCAGGCGAATGTAGGTTTAGTCAGACATGCGAAGATTATAACGGATCCTCAGAGCAATTTTTTAGAAATTGTCGAGACGAACGTTCTTACAGATTTGTTGAGAACGTTCCCATAAGTTTGGTGAGAACGATTTCATAAGTTTGGCGAGAACGTTCTTATACGTTTGGTGAGAACGTTCTTTTACGTTTGGTGAGAACGTTCTTTTACGTTTGGTGAGAACGCTCTCTTATACGTTTGGTGAGAACGTTCTCATGCGTTGGTGAAAACGTTTTAATACGTTTGGTGAAAACGTTCTCATACGTTAGAGAGAACGTTCTCATATGTTTGGTGATAACGTTCTCATATGTTTGGTGATAACGTTCTCATATGTTTGGTGAGAACGTTCTCATATGTTTGGTGAGAACGTTGCTCTAAGTTTGGTGGGAACTTTCTCATATGTTTAGTGAGAACGTTCTTTGACGTTTGTTGAGAATGTTCTCATAATTTTATTAAGAATGTTCTTATACGTTGAGTGATGACGTTCTCATGCGTTTAGTGAGAGCGTTGTCATACGTTTAGTGAGAACGTTCTCATACGTTTGATAAGAACGTTCTCACACGTTTGGTAAGAGCGTTCTCATACGTTTGATGAGAGTGTTCTCATACGTTTGGTGAGAACGTTCTCATACGTCTCATACGTGTGAGATGAAACAGTGGCAGCGACGAAAATCATTGCCACTTTAATTTAAAAAAAAAACTTGTTGTTTATTAATAATAGGTGCAAGAGGTCTTGATTCGGTAATTATACCTCTTCATTTTGTGAATTAAAAGACTGAAATAAAAAAGGTAAAGATTCATTTATTCTTCTTGAATAATTAAGTAAAGAACACGGTTTTGGTAATTAGACAAAAGACTATAGAATAACAAAAATGCAATACCAACTGTTGTGATGAATGTTAACCGAACTGGTCTCACCTCTAGTCGTTGATAGATATTTCATCTAATGATACGAATATGCTCCGAGGTATTTACGTGTCTCAGGAATTTATCTCTTACTCATAAAGTCGCCGCCTAGGTGGAAATCCTTTGAGCACCGTAAAACAAAATGTTTTGGAAAAAGATCTCTAAATTCTGTTGTGCTTGTCGTAAATGCATAAAACACACATCTAAAGTAAGGTCCATCGAGGTTACAGGATCTCTGGCCTAAATAGGTTATTAATGATAAGGTGTCGGTACCGAAGAAAGCAACCTTGGGTGTGAAAAAACTTATAATGCTCACCAAAATCATAGTTTTAACCGATGTAAATAATCATTCTCTTTTGTAAAAGTGCAAGTCACTCGCTACGAAAAATGTATATACATATTATTTTAGTATCACGAAAAAATGTTTAGACAATTTTTACCGATCTTGAGTTAGTACTTTCGATCTGGAGTTAGTATCGTCTAAGCTATACACCCAAAAGTTCTTCAATTAAACTGATACGTTTTGTAAGAACATTCTACATAAAGAAGGTTCAAATTTGTAGAATACGAGCGCCGCTATATATATTTCTGGCTTCATAATGAAAATGCAAATATTTATCATCATAAATGGTGTTATTGTTTTCCAAAGTATTCTCCAGCATGATTTATACACATTCGCATGCGCTCAAGCCAATTTACACCACCAAAACATGGTTTTTGAACGCTTCAACAGCATCTTCTGACTACGAAAATCGTTGACCACACATTTTTTCTTGATGTGCGGGAATAAAAAGAAGTCATTGGGTGCCAAGTTAGGGCTGTACGGCCATCAATTCGACGATTTGGCCGGTCAAAAAAGCGCTGGTTTGAGCCGATGTATGAGAGCTCGCATTGTCATGTTGCACAATGATTCGTCTTCTCTTAGTCGGTTTTCGAATTTCTCCGAAGACTTCAGGCAAACAAATTGTAGTGTATCACTCAGAATTGACAGCCCTACGTTGCTCAAGCGGAACAGTCGCCGCATGACCAGTTTTGCCAAGAAACAGGCGACCATTTGCTTCGAAGTGCTTCTTCCACCAACAACTTGGATTTGGCTCGTCTTCGAAGACCCACACGGTCGATTGCTGCTTTGTTTCCGGCTTATACGAATAGAACCATGATTCTTCACCTGTGACGATCTTATAAACGTCTTTTGAAGCACTGCATTTCGTATTTTTTCAAAATTTATTTGCACCAATCGACACGAGCTTTTTTTTGTGCGGGATCCAACGAGAACAAACCTTTTTTACGGCCAGGTGTTCATGCAATATCGAATGTATGCTGGTGGAAGAAATGCCCAAGGTTGCCTATAGCTCATGGTATGTCACATGACGATCTTGCATTATCAGTTCAAGCACGGCATTAATGTTCTCTGGCACAGCGGCCGTTTTTGGAAGACCTTCACGACCTTCGTCTTTAAGCGAGCGTCGGCCACGATTGAATTCAATAAACCAGTTTTTCATAGTTGGTGCTTCATCGCCATACAAAGATTTAAGTTCATCGATGCACTCTTGTCTTGATAATCCACGTCGAAAGTTGTGAAAAATGATCGCACGAAAATGTTCACGAGTTAATTCCATTTTTTTTTGCCAAATAGATTCTTTCAAGTCACTGTAAACAACACAAATGATGGTCGTACGTCAAAACGTTCTGAGTACGTTTATGCTTGAAAATGTCAAACTTTCCAATGGAAATGTCAGACGGCGCTAGAAGCTTAGAAACTAGAAATATGTACTTAGTAGGGACATAAATACTGTTACACACGTTTTATGCTGTAAAATAAAAAGTACTGAATGTTTTTGGATCAAATATTTTTTAATATATTTATTAATGTATATTGTATTCAAAAAGAATCTACTTATTCAAAATGTCCGCCTTTTGCCTTTACACACGCCTTAACTCGCACTGGCCAATCGTCAATAGCTGCATCATTGGCAAATTGGCCACAGCTCGAACCAAAGCAGTCTTAAGAGATCCATTGTTAGGGTATCTTTTGTGACAAACCTTGTCGTCTAAAACCGTCCACAATTTGTGATCCAATGGGTTCAAATCTGGACTGCCTGAGGGCCATTCTTCGGAGGAAATGAACACTGGCAAATTGTTTCGAAGCCAGGCTTGGGACGTTTTGGCCTTATGGCCGGCGCAGAATCCTGCTGGAAAGTCCATGGCTGGTTTTGGAACAGGGAATTGTTAAGAGCCTTCCCAACAGCTTCCAAAACGGTTTCTTGGTAAATGTTTTCCCTCCTTGTTGACAGAAATGCAGGTCAGTGACCCCATCGTAAGAGACACCCCACCAAACCATGACTAGAGCTGGGTGATGACCCTTTTCCACCCTTGGGGTCAGTTCAGATGCTTGCTTAGATGACCGCGCATACACTCTATCATTTAGCTTGTTAAATATTTCTGAACTGTAAAAATGTTTTCATCAGTGAAGCACGCTGTGCAAGTTATCAGCGTGTTTCACCAAAAGACGTTTGCATTTTTCAATCCTATTTTTTTTAAAGCTGCAGTCAATAAATGTCCGGTACGTCGTTTGAAAACCCGTAAGTCCCAAGTCTTTTTTAATGATTAGACTCATGGACATTTGCCTGATATTCATCTAACGGGCCACGATTTTTTGTTTTCGGAGCGGATTTCTGTGAATTCTTGATTTAACGGCTTTGATGACATGCGGTGTTCGAACAAAGCGTGGGCGGCCCGACCGGTGGCGCTCTTTTACATCTCCAGTCCAGTCTCCTCAAACAGTTTTATGCATCGGTAGACGAACATGCTGCTAATCCCTAGTGGCCGGAGCGTTTTAAAAATATCGCTTTTTTTCATTTCACACTTGAAAAACGCTTTTACAGCGATACATTTCTCATAATCTGACCACTCCATGATGAAAGTTGAAACAATTTTAAAATCCCGTTACAGACTAATGCTATTGAGGTTAGCTTTCAAAACCCATATGACATTAACGGGGTATGTTCAGTTCTACTATTGAAATGGGTGTGTTCAAAATTGTAACAGTATTAATGTCCCTACTAAGTAGATGATCTTACCCGAACTTGAACTTAGGTCTCATCTGACAAGGGGCGACGCAAGGTTCTGTTTTTTCTCATTCACCTTTTCTAATCTTTAAATTTGTTATTCCGTTTGCACCATCTTTAAATCTTGATCGGAGACTTATTGATCATAGCAGAACCCTTATACGATCTAGCCATGTCCGTCAGTGTGTCTGAAAGCACAATATCGTAACTGACACCTTTAAATTTTGATCGGAGACCCTACAAAGTACATACATTACTTTTTAATCATAGTCGAGTTCCAGAAAGATCCAGGCATGTCCGTCCGTTTGTCTGAAAGCACGATATCGGAATTAACCTGAAATTGTGCACGGCAATGGCTTATTGATGTTTGGGATTGGGATTTCTGTTGATAAACAATGGCTCTTAGTTGGCTCGAACTTAATACCTCAAAAGGGCCAATGTGTTGGACAAAAAACACGGATAGTCAATATGGCCACATATGTACTCAAATTAACGCAAATTTAGCTACAACGCCATATATGAATCTATTTTGAAGTTAAGCTAGGGATTAGGATCGAATTAATTAGCCGAACGGGCCAATAGCAGGGACCACTGATATATTAGGATATTTAAATTAAAGCCGCTTTGACTACAAATCCAAATATGGATTAATTTTGAAGCTGTGGTTAAGATAGGGATTGGATTCATAGACCTAAAGGGCCCAATGAACGTACCACTTTTATAAACGGATATCATTCCAAAATATTTTGTTTTCCAACTACTGTGCGCTGAAAAATGTGTAGCTGATCTTACCCGGAGTTGAACTTAGGTCTAGTATGACAAGGGTTACCGCAAGGTTCTGTTTTAACGATGGTTAAACTTGGTTTTTAACTCCAACTTTTCCTTTCAGGGTCTTGAGATCAAAGGTCAAATGGTGCACTGCCCCGAATCGAATTCGCTACTCTTCATGGGCTCACCATTTCTCGACGGTTTGGATGGTTTAACCTGCAACGGTCTTTTCATTTCCGACATACCCTTGCACGATGCTACACGTGAGGTCATCCTAGTCGGTGAACAGGCTCGAGCTCAAGATGGTCTACGTCGTCGCATGGATAAGCTCAAGAGTTCCATCGAAGAGGCCAATGCCGCTGTCACCAAAGAACGTAAGAAGAACGTCAGCCTTTTGCACTTGATTTTCCCAGCGGAAATAGCCGAACGCCTTTGGTTGGGCGCCAGCATTGATGCCAAGACCTATCCCGATGTCACTATACTCTTTAGCGACATCGTGGGTTTCACCAGCATTTGTTCGCGCGCTACACCATTCATGGTCATCAGCATGCTGGAGAGTTTGTACAAAGATTTCGATGAGTTTTGCGATATGTTCGATGTCTACAAGGTGGAGACTATTGGCGATGCCTATTGTGTGGCCAGCGGCTTGCATCGAGCCTCGATCTACGATGCTCACAAAGTGGCCTGGATGGCCTTGAAGATGATCGATGCCTGCTCAAAGCATATAACCCATGACGGAGAGCAAATTAAGATGCGCATTGGACTGCATACGGGCACGGTGTTGGCCGGTGTGGTGGGACGCAAAATGCCACGCTACTGTTTGTTTGGTCACAATGTGACCATAGCCAACAAGTTCGAGTCGAGCAGTGAGGCCTGCAAAATCAATGTCAGTCCCACAACCAGAGAGTAAGTCATTGTCAGGGAGGTTTTATTGCTAAGGCACACATAATGTTTTCTAAAATTTCAGATGGCTTATAAAACATCCCGGCTATGATTTCGATTTGAATGCCCGTGATCCAGTTTTTCTGCCCAAAGAATTCAACAACACCGAAAATGGCACCTGTTACTTCCTGGATCACTATCGCCATTTCTCCATGGATGAGACTCTGCCGTTGGACGATCACATCACAGCCGCCATGAAGTCGATACAATCTCAAATATCCGAGACTTAAGTTAAGCGTACCAAAAAGAAAATAGAGAAACTCAAAACTAATTTTAGCTTTATTTGATTTTGAACCAAACCTGAAGAAACAAACAAAAAACAAGCTGCTGCATGAGCAAATTTTAATAATGTTTAGAGATTAAAAACAAAAAAACAAAAACTTTAAAAGATGTTGGTTAAATTAAAAACAGAAATAAAAGATCAGAATTTATTCAATAAACTTCAACAAAAAAAAAACACAACTAGAACCTCAATTCAATATTCTCTTGAAAGCTCATCTCTCCTCCGGCTTACTTTTCCATATTCCGGACTAAGCCTCTTCAAGCAGCTCTGCAACTCGAAAACCAAATCCGCCGAAAGATGTCTCTGAAATCGGGCATTGGCACGTTGAGCACAGAATTTAATAGTGGACCTCGTCTCTGCGTTATCCATGTGGACTTCTTGATAACTCAAAATTAACTCAGCTTCCTTGGAAGTAATAGAGAAATTTCAATGACGTTTGTTCACAATTTTGAGTTAGAACCACTTACATCTACTCTACCGTAGCCATCCAGATAGTGCATATTTTGAAAAAGACACACCAGTCGTTTTTTGTAGTGCGCGAGAAAGGACACGCTGTCCAGGGATACTGAAGCCTCGGCCACCGGTTCACGTTCTTCTTCAAGGGAATCGCAATATTCGGATGCCGATTGCCCAATAGACTTGGAAGAACGATGTGACTAAAATGGCAAATGTTTTCAAAAAGTCTTGAATGGTATAAATATGATTATTAGGGTGGGTCGATTGAGAAATCGATATTGTGTAATCGATTTTTCGATAACTTTTGACATGAGAATAAAAATTTGTCGATTTGGATAGCTGGATAGCGACTCTTGGATAGCTTTTGGCATGAGGAAAAAAAGTTCCACCACGATATATCAAAAAAATCATTTTCGAGGCGGTTAAATTTAATTTTTTTACTTTTATTTTTAGGGTTCATTAGTTAATAAAATACTATTTTTTTATAACCTATTCAAAAAAAACTTTAAAAGTAAAAGTTGAAAAAAAATAAAACAATTTAAGTTTGGGCGTCTCGAAAATGAATTATTTATATATGCCATAGTGGAATTTCTTTATTCTCATGCCAAAAGCTATCCATGGCACAATATCGACAAGTTATTGTCCTTACAAATTAGCCTAACCTAATGATTATGGAGACGATTCAAAAACGATTAATAAGTAAAGGCCAAATTTTATGTTAAGGTACGATGGCTTAAGGCCATTGTTGAATGGTATCTAAATCATTGCAAACAATGGCAGTGGTTTAACAACAACTGTGGCCATTAAGCGTGTCCAAACAACCGAAAACCGACATTCTGGTTTTTATGTTCAAAGCCGAAAGTCGTTTTTTCAAAATAGCTAAAACACCACATGTCGGCTTGCCCAATTTGTTTTTCTGTCGGGATTTTCGTTTTTTTGCTTGCTGAAGGTAGAGCAAAAAAAGAAATCATAATTTGCACGCTTTTGACCCACCTCAATTTGCAACGTTCGACTCAAAATCACCAGTTGATTCTATTAACGAAATCTGTCTGTCCGTTCCTTGGTCCGTCTGCTTTCTATCAAAAACATGTTTTTAAACCACAGGTCGCAATTGTTGTCTGATCTTTATGATATTTTGCAGAAGTAAGTTTTTTTTTACAAAGGACGGTTACTTAAAAGGGTTGGTTACCAGAATGAAATGGTTAGTTCACTCGGAAGACTTTGACAATAGGCCTCAAACCCTCCCGAAAAAGGAGAGTTAGGGAGAGTAAGGAGTTATAGGAAAGAGAGCATGTGTATAAATAAAGACCTTGTTCTTGCATATCAATAATTCCGTGACTTTTCCAATTTTCATCGTAGCTGTATAAAGTGCAACACTGCTCACATCAAGTACCATCTGCCAGTAGACTACTGTCAAATTTTGAGAAAGTTCCGTCATTTAGTTTGTGTTTAACAGCTGTTCAAAATATACAACCTCGTTTGTTTGTCCAAAATGGAAAAAAGTGAATTTCGAGTACTCGTTAACCATTATTTTTTGCGGAAAAACCCGTCAATCAAACCAGGGAAAAGCTTGATAAACACTATGGAAACTCTGCACTATCGAAGTGGTTTGCTGACTTTCGTTGTGCTCGCACAAGTAGAAATGACGCTGAACAATCTGGACGGCCAATTGAGGTGAATACACCGAAAATTTCGCAAAACTCCACGTTATGGCGTTGGCCGATCGAAGAGTAAAAGTGCGTGAGATTGTTGATGCCATACGCATTTCATATGGCAGTGTTGTTTCGATTTTACATGATCAGTTGGGTTTAAGAAAGCTGTATAGAAGATGCGTGCCGCGATTACCATTTCATCAAGATAACGCGATTACCATTTCATCAAGATAATGAGTCTGTTTTTTTACGCTTTACACGTCTGCAGTCTCAATGGCAAAATTGCATGAATGCGGTTACGAATTGGTACCTCATCCGCCATATTCTCCGGATTTAACCCCTAGTGACTATTTCCTATTTCCAAACGTAAAGAAATGGGTCGGTGGAAAGAGGTTCTGCTCCAACGATGAAATTATTTATCAAACAAATGCCTATTTTATGGACCTCGAAAAATCCTATATTTTGGAAGGGTTAACAAAAATTGGGGAAACGTTGGACTAAGTGTAAAAGCTAGAATGAGATTATGTTGAACAATATTTTTTTTTGCCAACAAATTGTGTCCCGGAATTATTAATGTACCCTCGTAAATAGGCATCTATCCGAATTCTTATGCTGTTAGCCGTTATAGTTCATTAGCTGGTTCGACCAGTTCAGAACCCACCAGCCTATCAACAATGTTAAGATTTAGGAAGGTCATCCGCTAGTTTTGCTCCGATATTAAAGTTCAGGGTAGACGATTTAACATTTTAATTTGTTTAAATTTTGATGAGGATAATTTGTTTAAATTTCTAGTTTAAATGGAAAGGTGAACTTTGTCATTAAGCAATAGAACACAATTCTATGACTACCACAACTGGCTCAGCATACTGTTTGGCTGAGATACGATATTGTTCTGTCCCTATTGGAAAACCCTGTATATCAAAAAATAAACCTACCCATAGAGAACAAGTTTGTTGCCACAACCGAATTTTTTGCCAACCGAATGTTGGTGGTTGCACGTACTATACATGTATTCCATTGCTGCAACCGAATTTTAATGGGGTTCACGGCAATTTTCAGTAAAGGCAACTGACCTATCGGTTGAGGAGGCAAAGTATCGGTAACTCTAACCAGTTAAGGTGATTATTGGAACTGAATTTGTACATGTATTAGTTGTTGTTACAAATGTTTGGCTAGAAGGACTCTGTGAATTTGGTTGTAATAACCACGAACGTTTGTGAACTATACCAACTAATGGTCAAATTTTATGAATTTGGTTTATACGAGTATGAACGAACTAATAAATCTCGTTTAGTTTAAATGTACAAGTGGACCGATTTTCTCCATCAAATTCATAAAGTGAAATTTCGGTTTTAGAGTGTCCAAAGAAATTTGAAGATTGTGATTAAAATAACTAAAAAAGTTGGAAGATTTGAGGAAATGCTTTTTCTATATAAAATGCTTATAATTTCTCTTAGTGTGTTTTTTTCACTGTACGACGGTTGCTATTTATATAACTAGGCAACACTAAGTGTTCGCTCAAAAAAAAGCTCGTATCGATTGGTGCCAAGAAATTTTGAAAAAATACGATCGGGGTGCTTCAAGAGAAGTTTATCGTATTAGTCCGGAACAAAACAGCAATCGACGGTGAAAGTCTTCGAAGACGAACCAAATCCAACGAAAGTTGTTCGTGAAAGAAGCACTTCGAAGCAAGTGGTAACCTCTTTTTTCGGCAAAACTGGTCATGTGGCGATTGTTCCGCTTGAGCAACGTAGGACCGAAATAAAATGTATCTATGCACTTGTTAAGAAACCACAGAAAACGATTTTCTTTCGGCTACAAATATTTTTAAAACAACTAATAAATCGTAATGGTCTTTGGTAAAAAAAATAGCATAGCTAGTAAAATAGACGTTAATTTCGAATCTAAATGGTCCGGCAGAGCTAAAATTGCATTTTTCTTAATTTCTGGTTGTCTAAAAACCATTGAAATATAGAATAAAAACTTATAAAAAGTAATTTTTATTGCAGTGTCTGAGTCTGTTTTTTTACGCTTTGCTTTAATGGTTTTTAGACTACGGGACATAGAAAAATATGCAGCGTAAGAAAAAAAATCTTCAGTGAACCCGAGTCTTAAATATGTTTTTGTTTTAAATATATATTTGGTAGAAATTGTAACCGATGAATGTATTATAGAGATTATATTCTGATGTGGGAATAACGGATAGTGTGTTACAACAGTGAACTAAACAGTATTTGGTTGCGGCAAAAAACTTATCTGTTATCACAACCAATTATTGGTCTAAAGTACCAACCAATGTTGGCATAAACACCAGTTGTTGCAAGCAACAGTTTAACTAAATTCGGTTGCTATAAGCGATTTGTTGGCTGTAAATACCGGAGTACTATTGCAGCAACCATATTATTGTTATGAGAACCATGTTACCATCAGTACCATCGAATGTTGATGATTGCAACAGAAAGTCTGTTTTTCCAACCGAATAGTTGTAGTTCGGACCGATTTCCAACTGATTTGTTCTCTGTGTGTATACAGCGTGATTTGGCTGGGCTCGACCAATCGCAATTTGTTCATTTGTTAAGATTGTACGGGTAAAATATTCAACTGGTAATCCTTGTAAACCCTGAAGTTGAGTCATTATGTGCCTAGATACGAGTATGATATGCCCCTTAACATTTACAGCCGTCACTTACTTCTTCCGATTTCCAGGTGCTATTCACGGCAAACGTATACTCGAAAAATTCCAAACAATTCGACCGAAATTCCATCAATTTCTGATAACAATCGGAACATTTGCCACTTAAAGGTCCACCAAGAAGAAATTTATCCATACATTTCTCATCGAAAGCCCTCTCAATGTCATCCATAATATCCATGAATTTGCGGCTCTGCAAGGGACACAAACAACATTCAAATAAAGCCATACAACTTCTGTCTGTCCATCACACGGCATACATCCAAACCTCGTGTGTTCAAGTCCATCAAACCAAGTTTGTAGAGGAAGCATTGCAGAAAGCACTGGGTATCGGGCGAATCGGAAAAGTTCAGTGCATCCGCCTGAGGATACTGTTGCAAGCAGCGTAGACGAGCAAAGCGTACCTGCGCCTCACTCAATGTAAAATCCGGTACGTGTTCCTGTAGTGTAGCAGATAAGGGATCCATTTAATATGTTGCACTTGAGTGATTCTTACAATTATCATTGACTTTCTTACTGCGTTATAGTCGTAGACATCCTCAGCTTGTATGGCCCCGAGGCACAGGAGTATTGGAATTATTTTAAAAAACCCACGACTGTGTTGATTTCGGCACAGCATTTTGGAAACATTTGTTATTGTTTTGTAATATCTTAGGAAGTTTTATTCATTTTTTTATTTCAAAATACGAATTTGGCAAACATTTGACGAGAATTATTTATGTTCCAGCAGTTCGTGCTGTGTTTACTAACGAAACACTTAACCGTAGCCGGCGGACGATCTGGCAGATAGTTAAAGTTCTTCGGAACTGAGTTGATATTCAAACAGAACGCTCAGCGTTGTGGTAACACTTTGATAAGAATACGAGTACTTCACCCAGAGAAAATATGCAGATGTGCACAGTGAACAGTAAACATCATGTACAGGTGCTAGGGGGTGAAAGAGAGTTAAAGTTGATTGATATTGTTATCAGAATACCCTACGGCTACTATTGTCATGTTTAACTGTGGTAATCTATACAATGCAATCGTAGTGTAATACATATGTACCTATATACATAATTTTTCTAAATCAGGCGTAACGCCATTTTTGTATTATACACGCAAAGAAAAAATCTGTTGGAAATCGGTCCGAAACTACAAATATTCGGTTGCATAAGCATACATTCAGTTGCAATCAACAACATTCCATGGTATTGATGGTGAAATGAATTGGACTGCCGTAAGTTGGAAGCTACAATTATATTTCGATTACTACAGCCAATAAATCGGTTATACAAACCGAATTCAGTTAAAATATTGGTTGCCGCAACCTCTTTTTTAGTTTTAATGAACTTTAGAGCTGGCAAGAGTGAGTTGTATTTTCGTGGGCAATTGTGTGAAGAAAACATGAAAAGCAAGGTTTACAACAGTAGTTCTCATTCGTTTGTGGAGAGCCTGGCCTTATAGAGTTCGGTTTTACTTTCAACAATTGCAGCAAGGCTTTCTAAAGAGGGTTGTCACGGACCCGAAATCATGATAAAAGTAGTGTGCAGCCACGAAAATCAATGTCACTTTGCCATTTTGTTAAAAACTTGTCTTCTATTTAAATATAGAAGCAAGAGGTCTTGAGCCGGTTTAATCCCTGTTCAGTGTGTAAAAGCAACAGACCGAAATAAAACAAACGAGCTAAACATTATTTATATTTTTTTTACTTATTTTCAAAATAAAACCGATTAAAGTAAATATTTTACTTAATCACATCTAGCCAAGGACTCAAGAATTGATTTGAGATACGAGGGCGGATCAATAATTCCTTGACTGCGAATAAAAGACAGTTTTTTTTGCAAACACAAATTTATTTTTCAACATAATCTCCGCTTTTGCTCAATACACATAGTCCAGTATTCTCCAATTTTTGCATTCCTGCCAAAAAAAAAGGATTTTTCGAGGTCCATAAAATGGGCATTTGTTTGATTTATAATTTCTTCGTTGGAGCTGAATCTCTTTCCACCGAGTCATTATTATTAGGTTTGGAAATATGAAATAGTCACTAGGGGCTAGATCCTGAGAATATGGTGGATGAGGTACCAATTCGTAATCCAGTTCATACAATTTTGCCATTAAAACTGCGCACATGCACATTATCTTGATGAAAAATAACTTTTTTCTTGGCCATATGGGGTCGTTTTTTTTAATCCTCGTAAAATCGGTCCAGTAAGTTTACATAATATTCGCCATCTATTGTTTTTTTCACTTTTGTAGGTAATCGATGTGGATTATTCCGCGTGCATCCAAAAAAAGCTGGTGTCATCACCTTATTGGCCAACAAAGTCACCTTGGCCTTCTGTGGAGTCGGTTCAACCAGAGAAACGCATTGTTTAGACGGTTGCTTGGTCTCCGAAGTGTTGTAATGGATCCATGTTTCATCGACAGTTACAAAACGCCGCAAAAACTAATTCGAATTGCGGTTAAACAACTCCAAACAATCCTTTGAAGTTGCCACACGATTACGTTCATGCTTAATTGAGAGCAAACGTGGCACAAATCTTGGAAACAGCTTTCTTAAACCCAACTGATCATGTAGAATCGAAACCACACTGCCATATGAAGTGCGTATGACATTAACAATCTAACGCACTTTTACTCGTCGATCGACCATCAACGAAATTGTTCTTTATGACAAGAGCTACAACTTTGCCTCAGATATTAAATCAAAATCATGAACGGTTTGCAAGATATGAGAAAATTATCACTTGTTTGCAAAAATAATACCGAAGCCCCAAATTTTTGGGGGGCCCATGAAAAAAAAGTGCATGACTTTCTTGTGAGACACGGTTTTTTTTGTTTTTGGTCTTTTATCACGTAGCGGTGTCCGTATATGTGACAGCGCATAGAGAAAGGGACCTAAGGGTAAAAAAATCAATTTTCATTTTTTTTCTTTTTTTGATGTGGACAACATCTGAGCATCGAATGAGACCGATCCCATGCCCCAAAAGTATTCCCTCCCAGAGATATGCGCGTTTTATGAAAGTGAAGTCGACGATTCTAAGCGCAAATAGAAAGGGACCTAGTCTTTAAAATGGCTCTCCTGAGCAAAACTGGGTTTTAACCTTAGGTCCCTTTCTATGTTGCGCGTCACATATGGTTATATTTTTTCGTGTTACACTGTGTTATATATCATAATTAGTAAATTATTACCAAAATTGAACTTTTTGACCCACTTAACCAATTGATGCATAAAATTGTTCCATTTGTGCGTAAAAACTTTATTGGGTTCGAAAGTAAAAACAAAAAAACCTCCTCAAAATTAATTATATTAAAATCGTTAAATATAAAAATTAACACCCTTAACCACGATGTCGAACGATAACGTTTGCACTCTTTCAAAGCAAAAAAACAGCTGATTGTGTAGCCACTAACAAGCATCAGAAAGACAAATCGAAAGAAAGTGAAAAGCAAATTAATAGTCAATAATTATTTTCGTTGGCCGGAACGTAACCCTGAATAGTGCTCGCAATCGCGCCATGATATCGACATTTGGTTTTAACAGGTAGGTAATTTCACGTAGTGGACTGGTGAGTAGGCTGCCTAGATCGTGAGATAACACATCTTTAGACTATGTCTTTGGGGCCATGTTAAGTCCAAAGTCTATGCTGACAACCCAGCTGCGATTCAGGTTTTGTAGGTCAAAATCACTATTGTCGTTAACGCCATACCGGTCGAAATGCGCGAACGAGTCATCATAAATAAGACCCTCAGTCAAAAAAAGACCCTCAGAATGAACACCCTGAGGCGTAGTTGCGGCCAACATTTGAAGCAAAAAATAAATGGCATAAAATGTCCTTTCGAATGAACAATAAAAATTTCACACTTGATTTGAATTTTTGAATTTTTTTTTATTTTGAAAAAAAACTTTGAACCATGGAAAGTTGTGTATCTTTCCATGGTTCAACGAGCAACGCGTTAAAGTTATTCAGGCTTATTATGAAAATGGGTGTTCAAATCAAGATGCATATCGTGCACATTGTGATTTTTTTGCTCAGCATAATCGACCAAATGGATTCGTGATTATTGAAAAGCCGATTCATTCACAAAGAGTGACAGTATGGTGCGATTTATGGGCTTGAGGCTTCAACGGACCGTACTTCTTCGAATATGAGGACGGCAAAGCAGAAACCGTGAATGGTGTTCGCTATCGCGATAAAATAAGAACTTTTTGTTGCCAGAAATTGAGGATATGGACCTGGGCGATATGTGGTTCTATTAGGATGATGCCACTTGCCACACAGCCAACGAAACAATGGCTCTTTTGCGCGACAAATTCAATGGCCGTGCTATCTCACGTCGTGGCGATGTTAATTGGCAGCCAAGATCATATGAATTGACACCGTTGGGAGAAAGGATGAGATAATTCGACACATTAACGTTATAGAACCTCTATTATGGCTCAGCATCATCGAAAATTTGGACCATCGGATGGAGGTGTGCCGCCGAGGTCCCGACGGCCATTTAACCGATATTTTGTTCCACACATAATTGAACCATACCAATATTATCATAATGAAAAGAAATGACTATAATTTTCTAAATAATTTGTGTTTTATTCAAAATCAAGATCGGCCCTTAAAATTTAACCACCCTTTATGTGCATTATTATACTTTCACCACAGGATCGAGTGTATACTGTCATTCCGTCTGCAACTAGTCGAATAATACGACCTGTTGATTGGGTCTCGGACACATGGACCGACTCGAATTAGGGATAATTTTACTACAAATTCAAAAAATTATTTATTTTTAAGACAAATTTAATATTGAAGTGTTATTTGTGTTATCCATGCTATATTAGATTCGGCCTGGGGGAACTTAACGACGTTTTTACATGTTTAATTTTAAACAAGTGGAAAGATTAAGTTTGGCCAGGCCACAGCTTATATACTCTCTAGCATGGAATGCGGTCCAAGATTAAACTGTTGTAAAAGGGGCGTGGCACCAAGATATCAGTCCTTATATTTTTTTTTAAATGAGGAGGGTCAACCAGAACCATTAACAGGTCTCAGCACTACGATCAAAAAATTGTTGCGTTCGTAAGTTTGTTACGATCATGAACAAATGATTCCAGCCCGATGAAGCCACTGCGCATACAGCAAGAATTTCTTAGTAACCTTTTTAGTGAACCCTTCAGTCTTATTTGGGCCACCCAACATAGAGAAAGTGGACCATATCGCTCCACGTTTCCAAAAACTCTTAAAAATGTCCCTGACGCACTAAAACCTCTGATTAAATCCGATCGTGTTCAACTTAGGTTGGGGCTAAGTAAATTACTTGCGACCGCTAATAAATCACAGATATTTAAGAAAAAATCGTGAAATTTTATTATATCGTAAAGTAGACAGAATGAGGTTATGTATGGAACAATATATCGTGCAGATGGCCGCCGCGGCTTTGCTGGCATGCACGCGATCTTTTAATGAAATTGTCAATGACCGTTTTGCATGAATGCTGCGGTATTTCATTAATGCAGCGTCCAATTTCGTCTTTTAAGGCTTGAGTCGTCGTCGGCTTATTCGCGTAAACCATCGACTTCAAAAAACCCCAAAGAAAAAAATTTAATGGTGTTAAATCGCACGATCTAGACGGTCAATTCTGATCTCCAAAACGCGAAATAACACGACCGGGAAATGACTGATGCAGCAATTGAATTGTTTCTCTGGCTGTATGACATGTGGTGCCGTCTTGTTGGAACCACATTCATTTCTTCAATTCTAGGCAAGAAAAAACTGGTTATCATTTCACGATACCAAACACCATTGACTGTTTGCGCTTGACCTGCCTCATTTTCATAAAAAAAAAGGTCCAATGATTCCTCCAGCCCAAAAACCACACCACACAGTGACACGTTGAGGATGCATTTGCTTCTCGTGAATCACTCGAGGATTTTCCGCACCCCAAATGCGACAATTCTGCCTATTGACGAAGCCATCAAGATGAAAATGGGCCTCGTCACTGAAGATGATTTTATCGGCAAAATCAGTATTTTCATGTTGTCTCTCCAATACCCAATTAACGAACTCCCTTTCGTGTAGCGCTCCATTTTTACTAACCTCGTACCTTCTACTAACAAACAATAACAATTGTTCAAATGTCAAACAATGACACTTCGAATGTTGCCAGATTTAAAAATTGCGTTCTTCTTGGGACACCCTTTAGAAATTAAATCCAATCATTCTCAAACTTCGCAAACAACTTTCCTCTTTCGGTTTGAGGTCCTGACGTTCTAGAAATTAAATCCAATCATTCTCAAACTTCGCATTGTAAAACAGGACCATTATTTCATTATTGATTCCAATAATTCTCAAACTTCGCATTGTAAAACAGGACCATTATTTCATTATTCCGGCTTCTGAAAGTCCCTATGTAAACGTGCCTCCCTATTTAAGTACTTGCGACAATTAGTAGTACATTTCTGGCGATCTTTAATAAGCCCTAGTAAGAGTCGACAATGTCGTTGTCTCCATATAGATCCATACAAAGGAAACTCTCATATTAATCCCTTATTTGCTCGAACTTCAGACAAAAACGCGGAATCTTCTAAATGTCAGTGATGTGTAGGGTATCTTATAGTCCGACTTAAAATTTGATACTTTGGGTAAAATTTATAAAAAAAATTAAATAAATCAGCACATACCAGGGCTCATTGATATACTTATAGAAGCATGTGGAAAATCTGCAGGTTATGCTATCTTCTATGTCGATTTGTGTAAACGCATTATCCGTTTGGAAACGGCGGGTGTATTAATTCTTTCGAACACTTCTCAATAAATTTCTCATCTTTTTCTCAAAAAAATTTACGGGGAGGCACGTGCGTATTTATGTGTAGGGTAAATATTGAAGTACGTTTAGAAATAATGTATGAACGAAACATCGCAGCGAATAAATATTAGTGTTTGCTTACTAAAGACGGTGTGCATGCTACAATGAATAAGACCATATTAAAAGTTAATGTAAAGGAATCAATTCAGGTGGAGATAATAAATTTAAACCGAGTAAAAATATCATAATTTCGTACAAAAATGGGTTTTCCAATGCATTGCTTGGACACTTTTTATAAAATAACATTATATTTACTTTTTCACAAACTAGACAAGAACCATTACTGATTACCCGATTTTGATTTTTTTTAGTCCTAATGAAAAGCATTGAAGGGTATTATCGAGTCGGTCTACACCATATGTGTTTACTATCGATGAGTGTTCTTAGATTACATATGTTATCAAACTCCCCTCAAACAAAGGCGCCCATAAAATAAAACTCTCTCGTGTTGGAACTACGAACAAAGGCTCTCCCATATAACAAACTGATGATAACATTAACCCATTGGGCGGTACAGACTATTAATAATCTATGTAAACCGACCGAGAAAAATTTCTTGCAACGAGTAGTAAAATGATGGTCAGTCACTGAGGAAACTTTAAGGGTTGGCGATTGACAACGGATTAGGCGTCAATCCTAGCAAGACAGAACTAGTTGTGATTACAAGGAAATATGGTATCCCTAACTTTTTAATACCAACAAAAGACGGTAAAACGCTGCGTGGTGTAGGGTATAAAAATGAGGTGTAGGGTATGCAAATGTTGTACCTTTTCGGCTTAAAAAAGTACTTTTTCTTCCTATTTTGTATTAACTCGTCAACCACATGTATTATCCCTGCTGCCAACCATAAACAACAGCTGATTTGATTTGTGATAAATTGTGACACTGTTGCCAGATTGTAATACCTAAATGCAGTTTCATTTTGTGACTTTACGTCAGAGTTTATGCAGTTTGACAGTACACGCAGAGAAAAGATATGGTTACTATATGGTCACGGCAACAATAGTATGTTCTCAGCAGTAAAAGTATGGTCGTCGCAACCATAGTATTGTTTTTTGAATTTTATTTTGACAATAGTATGATTGCGGCAATATTAATATTGTTGAAATGTAACAAAAGTATTGTTGCCAAATTAAAATGAAAATATTGTTGTAGCAACAATATAAATATGGTTGGTGGGACAAAAGTATTGTTTTCATTGGTTTTATGTTAACAATAACATGATTACGGCAATAATACCGGCAAAACCTTATTTTTTTTTAATTTGACAATGTTATTTTTACGATTCTTACGCAATAATAGCAATAAAAATTAAGTTTTTTCAAAAAAAACTACGGATTAGTATAACTAAAATATTTTTAATAAATGATTTTTTTTACTGTTAAATAAATCACTCCTATTGTTACATAACTTACTTCATAAAATTCTTTATTGTTGAATAACAACTTATTCCAGTCTTTACAAACAATTTTGGGGATCATAGTATGGTTGTTCATAAGTCATACTATGGTTGTACATTAAACATACTATGGTTGTACGTTAAACATACTATGGTTATGAGGATCATAATATGGTTGTGGGGATCATAGTATGGTTGAATGTGAATAAAAATATGGTTGTGGGGATCATAGTATGGTTGCGTGTGAATAATTCTATTGTTGTGAGGACCATAATATTGTTATGGGGTTCATAGTATGGTTGTGTGTGAACCATACTATTGTTGTGATGATCATAATATTGTTGTGCCACAACCATATAACCAACAATAGTTTGATGCTCTTTGAATATTGTTATCCCAACCATACTTTTTTTCTGCGTGTTGTTAAAGCACGAGTTAATTTCCATTAAGATTGTTAAGGCACATTAACGCTGTCGTCTGTCTAGGCTATAACATTTAACCTATAACCCATAGACATCTACTCGTGCAACAAGAGATGCGTAACAAGGGTCACCCTGTGTGTTAGGGAACCTGATATGTCAATGCGCATCACGCACAGCGAAGGCACGATACTGAGATAAGCAGGGAGGATGGACAGGCTTCAAAAAGCATCAGACTATCTGACACCAAGGTTAATCAAAAAAAAAACCCTTAAGGACGGAATTTTCAATGAGAACGGATTGGTCATCGGACGCTGTAATATCAGAAGATCTCGATCCTTACGGATGGTTCAAAAATGGAGTCTGGAACAGGGTCAGGTGTTTACTTAGAATTCCTCAACCAAAAATAGCTCGACGATTTTTACACAGAGATTTTACAAACAATACAGCCGCAAAAAAAGATTGTGAAACTTGGGACTCTTCCGTCAAATATCCGAATATATGTGGACAGCATAGCATGTCTGCGTTGGACTGTGTGACAGGAATATCTAACAGTTGAAAAGAGTTGTATTTAATAACATATACGAGTGTGACATTGACATGGGTTCCGGGTCACTGCGATATATCTGTCAATGAGATGGCATAAGAATGTGCCCGAATCGACTCTGTAGAAATGGGCAAACCTTTAACTCCTCATACTACTTATACATATACGAGGGCGACCGCAAAAGTAACTGGCCTAACATAAAAAGAACCGTTTTTTTGGAATTATTATTATTTATTTTTCAACATAATCTCCTTCCAACTGAACACACTTCATCAAACGTTTTTCAAGTTTTTTAATTTCATCCGATAAATAAGATTTTTCAAGATCTTCAAAATATGCCTCAGTTTCAGCAATAACATCGCTATTGGAAGAACAGATTTTTTTTTTAAATTTGGAAACATGAAATAATCAGAAGGAGCTAAATCTGGACTATATGGTGGATGCGGAGCTATTTCAAATCGTAATTCGGCCAGTTTTTGTTGAGTTAAAAATGCAGTGTGTGAAGGAGCATTATCTTGATGAAAAAGAACATTTTTTTTCTAAATGCGGTCGTTTTATCTTGATTTCTTCACTCAACCGATCCAATAATGCACAACAATATTCACTATTTATAGTGATATAGTTATCCTTTCTCAAGATAATCAATAAATATTATACCCCTTGCATCCCAAAATAATGTGGCCATTTCTTTTCCTGCTGGCTTAACAGTTTTCGCCTTCTTGGGACCACTTTTACCAGCTTCTATCCATTGTTTTGACTGTTCTTTGCATTCTGGGATGTAGTGATGGATCCATGTTTCATCCAACGGACGATTTTTTGGGGCAAAGTCAACAAACGCAGCACCCTTCTTGCGGATCGCTTTTTCATGTGGAGCTCATCATGTAAAATACTCCAAACTTGTTTTTCGTGTATTTTAACAATATCAGCAACTCTTTATTTTCCATTTTTCAAAAATTATAAAACTTGTTTACTTCAATCACCTGTAACAAAGAAAATAATCATTAAATATTTCACAAATTTTGACAGATGGCTTATAAAAGATTGCTTTTAAAAAACAAAAACAAAAAGTAAAACAGAAAATGTGCCAGGCCAGTTAGTTTTGCGGTCGCCCTCGTATATAAAGAAGTACTAATAAGTAATCCTCGACTCCAAACTTTCTCCGAAGCGAAATGTAGAAGAACGTGGAAAGAATGCACATTGAGCGGTTAATAATTTCAGAAGGATGTTCGGCAGAAATTGTGGTATTCGATCAAGGATAATACACTATATTTAAATATATACCAACCATAGGCATCCACTGGCAAATCAAGAGATGTGCAGCAAGAGTCGCCCAATATTTGAGAGAAACTGCTATGTTGATGCGCAGCACGCACAGACACGGCGATATACTAAGATTCGCAGGAAGGCTGCACAGTAGGGCGGGTCGATTTGGAGGGAGGCAAAAATATCGCTTACAAGAAAAATCGTATTTTAGGGATCAAAATAGGAATCTTTGCCCGAGGAACCGTACCTCTAAAACGAACCAAACAAAAAAATGGAATAAACTCGTGCGCATTTTTGTGCGATCATTTTTCACAACTTTCGACGTGGATTATCACGACAAGAGTGCATCGATGAACTTAAATCTTTGTATGGCGATAAAGCACCATCCTATAGCACTGTGAAAAACTGGTTTAATGAATTCAATAGTGGCTGACGCTCGTTCAGTGACGAAGGTCGTCCAAAAACGGACGTTGTGCCAGAAAACATTGATGCCGTGCGTGAACTGATAATGCAAGATCGTCATGTGACATACCGTGAGATAGGGGCATCCTTGTGCGTTTCTCTCACCAGCCTACATTCGATATTGCATTAACACCTGGCCGTAACAAAGGTTTGTTCTCGTTGGATTCCGCACAATTTGACAGTCGCTCAAAAAAGGCTCGTGTCGATTGGTGCAAAGAAATTTTTCAAAAGACGTTTATAACATCGCCACAGGTGACGAATTATGGATCTATGCGTATGAGCCGGAAACAAAACAATAATCAACGAGACAAATCCAAAGGAAGTTGTTCGTGGAAGAATCACTTTGAAGCAAATGGTCGCCTGTTTCTTCGGCTAAACTGATCATTTGGCGACTGTTCCGCTTGAGCAACGTAGGAGGTCAATTCTAAGTGGTACACCACAATTTGTTTGCCTGAATTCTTCGGAGTAATTCGAACAAGTAAACGAACAAGAGAAGACAAATTGTGCACCATGACAAGGCGAGCTCTCACACATCGGCTCAAACCAGCGCCTTTTTGACCGGCCAAAAACCACGAATTGATGGGTCAACCGACGTACATCCCTAACTTGGCACCCCATGTCTTCTTTTTCTTCTTCATCAAAAAAAAAATGCGTGGTCAACGATTTTCGTCGCCAGAAGATGTTGTTGAAGCGTTCAAAAACCATGTTTTGTAGGTGTCTCAATCGGAGTGGAAAAAGCGCTTCGACAATTGGTTTGAGCCTATGCAAAACTGTATAAATCATGCTGGAGAATACTTTAAAAAACAATAAAACCATTTTTGATGATAATTATTCGCATTTTCGCCAGAAATATATATAGCAGCCCTCGTATTATGATATTATGACAAACTGACCGTAAATCAAGTGCCAGCTGTCAAAAAGACCAACTCCGAAATAAGTGTGGGCAGATTGAAAACCACACATCTAAAAAAAAACACTCTTTATTACAAGCGACAAACCAGGTACCCTACGAGGGTGGTTCGGAAAGTTCTTAGCCTATCAATGAAAGAGAATAGTTAGATTTTCAAAAATATTTTTATTTTTCAATATAATCTCCTGAACCTTCAATACACTTAGTCCAACGCTTATCTAGCAATTCTATCCCTAGATTAAAATAGTTTTCCTCAAGGTCTTCAAAATAGTGGTTTACAACTGTAATTGCATCTTCATTTGAGGTAAAACGCTTGCCAGCAAGGATTTTTTTTAGATTTGGGAATAGGTAAAAGTCACTGGGAGCTAAATCAAGAGAATAAGGTGGGTGGTCAAGCAACTCGTACTTTAATTCGTTGATTTTAGCCATTGTTAAAACACTCTTGTGCGCTGGTGCGTTGTCTTGATGAAAAATTATTTTTTTGTGTTGTAAGTCAGGGCGTTTTTCTCGAATTTGTACATTTAATTGATCTAAAAGATTGCAATAGTACTCTGAATTTATTGTTTTACCCTTTTGCAGATAGTCAATCAATAAAATACGTTTGAAGTCCCAAAAAACCGTTGCCATAACCTTACCAGCCGATTGAATTGTTTTTGCCTTCTTTGGGGCACTTCCTCCAGCTTCTGTCCATTGTTTGGATTGTTCTTTTGTCTCTGGAGTATAGTGGTGGATCCATGTCTCATCAACAGTTATGGAACGACGCTTAAAATCCATTTTATTTCGCTGAAAACGATCCAAACAAGCTTGAGAAATGTTCATTCTTATGCGTTTTTGGTCGACTGATAACAAGTGCGGCACCCCGCTTGCAGAAAGCTTTTTCATCTGTAGTTCTTCATGCAAAATTAAATGGACTCGATCATTTGAGATGTCCATGATATTAGCTATTTCAAGCACTTTTATTCGTCGATCATTTAATACCATATTATGCACTTTGGCTACAATTTCTGTTGCTGTTGCTGTTTTTGGACGTCCACTACGTGGTTCATCTTCAATGCTTGTACGACCACGTTTAAATTCAGCAACCCAATTTTTTACTGTTGCATATGAAGGAGCACTTTCACCTAACACATTCACCATATCATTATGAATTTCTTGTCCCGATAAACCTTTTTTATGTAAATATTTAATGACACCACGCATTTCTAATTTTTCCATTGTTAAAAAATCGCGGATGCGTCTTTTGTGAAAACCTGTTTCTATATGAAGGAGTTGCCAGATCGAAACAAAATTTAACATGTGTTCATAGCAGAGATGGAAGTTTCCAAAACAGTTAACAAAACACTTTTTTCTGTTTATACCGCGCTTTTTGTGCTAGGCTAAGAAGTTTCCTAACCGCCCTCGGGCTTTTAGCGGTGGTTTTCATGAAGTTAACCCTTGTAAGCCATTTCAACTATTCCGCAAACGACTCACAATTTTGCAAAAGCGCTAAGAACCTTTTCAGAATGACAAAACTAGATGTTCTCTTTCGCGTTTTCTTCATTTAGAAAAAAATAGAGTTGCCAACCATTTGTCGAATTTGTATGAGAGAACGATCTGAGAGGCAACTAGTTTTCGTCAGTCTAAATAGGCCCCAACATCCATTAATGTACTGCATACAATTTATTATTAATTAAACAAATCCCGAGTACTTAGATTCCTAAATATCACGCCTATGTGTACAAAGCATCTATGTCGCCATAACAGTGGCGAATGAATCGTACACCGATCACAGAGAGTTCGGTGCAGCTTTCGAGATATGGGCATTTGAAATGCTGCCCAAAGGTGTTGCTCGTATTAATGTTTCAATATTGTTTTGCTATGTTTTATTCGAATGGTCCTGGAATATGTTTTGCTGTTGTTCTTTTTTGCTGTTGCAGAAACTGAGATGTTGTTAGTTTCCGATTTCGATGAATCATTCAATTCTTAGGGTTTCAGGTCACACTGACAAGTGCCCATATCTCGTAAACTAGACCCAACCCGTAAACGGTGTCACACATTCATTTCATTTAGGTTATTTACCACAGATGGTCGGATATAGATGCGCTTAAGTTTAAATCTTACTTAGACTAGAGGAGTTATTCCTGAATATAGTTTATGTATTGTCGTTTTTTTTTGTTAATAATTTTTTTTATTAATTTTTTGTTGTGGGTTTTTTCGTCATTTATGCTTGTTGAGCGGCTTGTTCATGGCGTTTCTTAATGTAGGCCTTGACCTTTTGTCCGACTTCACTGTCCATGAGACACTTGTGCACTTCGTAGACATGGACGTCGTTCTCCTTGTCGCCCTTGGGATGATGGCTGATGCAGTCCTCGGCCAATTTCTTGACATCGCCCTCCTCCATGTCCATTTTGAATTGTTTGGCAATGCGATCGGCATGATAGCCCTCGTGAGTGCAGAATACGTCCATCTTCACCGAGGTGCACATGAGGTATTTGCGTACGGCCTCTTCGTTGGGGAAATCAAAAGTCTTCATGTGACCCATTTGTTCCTCGGTCAGAGGATGCTCCTCCAGACAGGCAGCACGGATGGTTTTGATTTCATCGGCGGTCTTTGGTTTCCACTCATCATCGGCGGAGACCTGTTCGTTAGGAAGGGGAAAGAAGGGTATAAGTATCATCATAAAGAATTTGAATGCAAAGGAAAGTTTCAAAAAAAAATGTCGGCATACCTATAAAAATGATTTCAAAGATTCTGAAATGTAGGTGTTTCATGGTATCAGGGATGAATTCAACTACTGAAAGAGCCCAAACGGATTGAATTTTAATGTGAAATCCGTAAGAAATTTATAAGCTTTGGTAAGGCATTCAAAATTGTAGCCAGATTTGTTGGCGCCCAACGGCGCGTAATATAAGAATGCATTTAGCAAGCTAATTGTGCTCTAAGGGCTTAATCACGCAAACATAAACATAAAATAAATCTTAGCTACAAACTTGGCATATTGAAACTAAAAGTTATCAAAAAAAATTGTAATAGGCGTGTTTTTTTTAACAAGCAAAAAAATCGTTTAAATCTGCCTAAGTTTAAAAAAAGTGAACTATTTTTATATTGGCGCCAGGCAATGTGTACTAGTTTTTAAAAACGAGCTAAACAGCCGCTTCAGCGAGCTAAGTCTCAAAAAATCCGAAACAATTTATTAAATTAGCGAAAGTACTCTAAGTGCTCTTAGGGCGACTTTACATATAGGCTAGAAATGATTAACAACTTCAACTTTTGAATTCTAAAGCTAAATTCTACTCTAAAAAACAAATGAAAATTTCGTAAGTTCGGCCGGGCCGAGGTTGTTTTACTTTTTTCTATGGATTGCGTTGTAAAGAGTTTTTTTTAGAAGTGTGGTTTCAATCTGGCAATACTTCTTTCGGAGTTGGTCGTTTTGACAGCTGTCACTTGATTTGTGCTCAGTTTGGTTTGCCATTTCATTATGAATAGACTTATTCCGGGACAACGTAAAATTTTCACCATCATAGTGCTTTGTTTCGAGCGTCGCATCGCGCTCTGCGTCCAATATTCGGTCGAAGACCACTTTTGGTTGAAAGGGTAGGTTAATAACTAAAATTGTCGCATTTGGAGTAATGAAAATCCACAATCCATGGTTGAGGCGCCGTTACAGTCACCGTTTGGTGTGCTCTATGGGCAGAGGGAATCATTGGTCCACATTTCTTCAAAAATGAAGCCTCCCATAATGTAACAGTCAATGGGGAACGCTATAGAGCCATGAGCGTGGCATGGAATTTGGCAGAATTTGGGGATATGGTCGAAAGTTTGACAGAACTTAATTTTTGGGGCCCTAAAAACCGTTGACCAGTTTGAATTTCTGAACTTCATTGTTTAAGTGAACACATAAAGGGGGGGGGGTAGTTTTGGGATTTTAATTAACACAAATCTTATAAGTCTAAACATATCGAGATTAATATAAAAAATATTCCACTGTTTCTGCGTAACCGTATATCGATGTTTGAAGGTACCCCATATTCGACACCCTAGGGACCTTTGACTTATAGGTCAAGACTACAAAAATAGTCAAATCGTAAATGTAATCTTACTAACAGAATCTTGGCGGATAATTTTGTTATTTTTTAATACCCATATGAACATGGGGCCCTAAAAACCGTTGAACAGTTTGAATTCGTGAACTTCGTTGTTTGAGTGAACACATAAAGGTGGAGAGGGGAAAGATCCTGAAAGAGGCCATAGTTTCGTGCCTTTAATTTACACAAATCTAAAAAGTCAAATCATATCGAGAATAATAAAAAAAATCCACTTTTTCTGTGTAAGCGTATATCTGACAGCACATAGAGAAAGGGACCTAAGGTAAAAAAATCAATTTTAATTTTTTTTCTTATTTTTGATGTGGACAACATCTGAGCATCGAATGAGACCGATCCCATGCCCCAAAAGTGTTTCCTCCCAGAGATATGCGCGTTTTATGAAAGTGAAGTCGACGATTCTAAACGCAATTAGAAAGGGACCTAATCTTTAAAATGGCTCTCCTGAACAAAACTGGGTTTTAACCTTAGGTTTTAACCTTGTGCGTCACATATAGATGTTTGAAGGTACCCCATATTCGGCGCCCTAGGGACCTTTGACCTATAGATCAAGACAACAAAAATATTTAACTCGTAGAAGTAATCTTACTAACAGAATCTTGACGGATAATTGTAATTGTAATAATTGTTTTTTAATACCCATATGCCCATGGTTAAAGGAGACCTATTGTTGGGCCCCTATGGCCAAGTCCGAGTGCAAAACAGGCTCTTATTTTGATTTTTTTTAAAAAAAATTGCACTTTTTTGGATACCCTATGCCCCAGAACATAAGGGAAAGATTTTTCCGTCCCACGGCCATAGCTTAAGGCCAAATCGTAGAATTGATTTTATATTCAGATTCTTCTTAAAATTGTGTCGTTTTGAGTAACCACTCGAGGGGACCTATTTTTCCAGCGCTCTACGGCTTTTACTCCTATGGGTCAATGCCTCAATTTCTTCAAACCGCAAATTTGATGAGATATTCTGATTCGTGACGAAATTTTATTGTTTTTTAATACCCATTCCCATTTAATACCCATTTATAGTTCAAAGAGGATGATTTTTAGCGTCCTACGAAGCTCACCCCCATGGCTTAAATTTTTTCCAATCGTAAAATTAATCTAATATTCAGCCTTGTGGCGAAAATTTTATGTTATGCCACAGACCACGTCCATAGGTCAATAAATGTCACACTCAGATTCTTCTTAAAATTACGTTGTTTCAAGTAACCATATGTTCACTCGAGGGGACCTATTTTTCCGGCGCTCTACGGTTTTTACTCCTATGGGTCAAGGCCTCAATTTTTTCGAATCGCAAATTTGATGAGATATTCTGATTCGTGGCGAAATGTTATTTTTTTTAACCCCTATGAACATTGTTCAAAGTGACGGGTTTTTTTACCCCCAGGGGTCGAATTCCGTCCAATCGTAAAATTAATCTGATATTCAGCCTTGTGACGAAAATTGAATGTTTAGGGGCCCATAGAACACGTCCATAGGTCAAGGCCTCCAATTCAGCCAAAACGTGGAATTAATGTCATATTTAGACCCGAAGCCCCTCTGCCCCTAGGAATTTCACCCCCATGGGTCAAATTTCTTTCAATCGTAAAATTAATCAGAAATTTTGCCTCGTGACGAAAATTTAATGTTTTTTAATAGACATAGCTCAAGAAGAGTGATTTTGGGCCCAATGGCCCGATCCAAGTTGCAAATTGGCACAAATCTTAAATAAAGGCACTGATTTAGATTTTTCACTATTTAGTGATAACCATATGCCCTGAACAAAATGGGACGATCTTAAATACCCTGGGCCAATGGACCTCGCCAATAGGTCAAGGCCTTCAATTCAGCCGAGCCATAAACTTAATGTCATATTCAAATTCTTCACTAAATTCCACTATTTCTGAGAACCCGAATGTCCATTTTCGAAGGGAGCAATTTTTAGGAGCTCTAGGACCTTAGACCCATGGCTCAAGGTCTTAAATTTCTTTAAATCGTAATACTAAAGCGACATTAGTAATTCGCGACGATTTTTTTTTTGTTTTAAATACTGAAATGTCGATAGTTCCAGAAGACCGATTTTTGAGCCCATAAGGCCTATATGGTCCGAGTCCCAACTTGGTCCAAACCTTAAATATAGGATACATATTTTAATTTGTGAGAATATTTTACCGTTTCTGGATAACTATATGTCCTAAGGGGAAGGTTTTTGGGCCAGGCTCAATGACCATGCCCATTTATGAGAAGGTTAAATCACGTATGCCTAGCATTTCCAAAACAATGTGATGTGAAATAGTTAATTAGTTAAATTACGTAGCGGAAATGTGAAACAGATTTAAAAATGTATCTGGACTTTTTATTCCCTTAAATAAGATCGCCGAGCAAAAGGCATATATCTGGCATATATAGCTCTTTTCGTTTGGACCTAGCTTTTTTCGTCAAATCGTGCTTTTAACAGACGAACAGACGGGCATGGCAAGAACGTCTAATAGTTTTATGACAATTAATAGTAAGTACAGTAGTCTTTTTATGGTCTCAGGGAATAATTTAGAGATATTAAAAACGGAATGTTAAAGTTATATATTAGGGTGGGCCGATTGGTAAGGACAAAAATTTGTCCGTATTGTGCCATCGAAAAAGTTCCACTACGGCATATCAAAAAATTTAATTTTTTTCAATTTTTCTTAACTTTTATTTTTTTATTAATGTTTTTTTAGAAGGTTAAAAAAATACTTTATTTTTAAATATTACCTTTCGAAGGTGGCATACAGTACATACAAATATACATTGCCCCATACAATACAATATAGTACAACATATGAGCGCATGAGAATAGAAATACGACTGAGAGAATCGAATCAATCGTATTTCTATTCTCATGTAATATTGTATTGTATGTGGCAATGTATATTTGTATGTATTGTGTGTCTCCTTAGTTAGAAAGGTAATATTAAAAAAAATTATATTAAATCTTAAAAATAAATGTTGAGAAAAAGTAAAAAAAAAAAATTGGGCGCCTCGTAAATGATTTTATTGATATGTCGTAGTGAAACTTTTTTTTCCTCATGCCAAAATCTATCAAAAAATTCGATGGCACATTATCGACCCACCCTTTTATATATACTCCCATCCTGTGGAGGAGAGTGTAATAAATAAACCCCGATGTGGATGAACCTTGTTGCAACTAGACAGAAATTCTCAAGAGAGGAGTAAATTTAAGTTGGGATAGTCTATGTCTACTAGGGCCGGTATTCGGACCCATAAGGTCCGTGAGGCAAGACTAAAATGTTCATAAATCTTAAAAAAATTAGTCCATAATTAGAATCGTAGGAGAGTTTTGTTGTTTGATGTATTCTTATGCCCAATGACAAGCACATTACTGTACTGTACATTACTGCGTGTTTAAATTGGGAAAAAGAACGTGGCACCATCCATTTAACGCTGAATTTCGAAAGGCTATATCTCATAAACTAATACCGGTACGACGCTTATAGAAACGGGTGATCTAGGGGTATTTTTTCAATAGGGTTTTTTTTTTACAGATAACGCGTGAGTTGTGATAAACTTTATTTCTCTTCTTTTCAGTATTGTTCGACATTTCATCATGGAAAGACTTACACCGCAAAAACGTCTCCAAATTGTGAAACTATATTATTGAAATGAGCGTTCGGTGAAAAACGTTTTTCGTGCGCTTACACCTTTTTATGGTCGACATAATATCTGGCTCATCGGCAACGTCAATTAAGAAAATTGCAGCATTCGTGGAATTCTACATAAGCATGTCATTAACGCCAATACGGGAGAAATGTTCGAACAAGTCATCCAAAATTGGACCCTGAGAATGGACACCCTGAGGCGTAGTTGCTGCCAACATTTGAAGGATTTATATTTAAAAAATATATGGCATTCAATGTCCTTTCGAATGAACTGTAACGATACCACACTGGATTTGAATTTTTTTATTTTGAGGAAAATACATCTAGATTGATCGCCCTTTAGTACGTAGTATTATTATGTTTGTAAGAAACACACGCTTGTGGAAAATGTAAACCCTTTTTTCAACAATTGCAGCAAAGCTTTCTGAAGAGGGTTGTCACGGATCGAAATCATGATAAAAGTAGTGTTCAGCCACGAAAATCAATGTCACTTTGCCATTTTGTTAAAAACTTGTCTTCTATTTAAATATAGAAGCAAGAGGTCTTGGGCCGGATTAATCCCTGTTCAATGTGTAAAAGCAACAGACCGAAATAAAACAAACGAGCAAAACATGTAAACCCTTTTGTTGGGCGCTATTTCGCAAATCTTTGAGTGGATAAAAGCTCTTTTGTCGAAAATACTCGTTTTGGTCTTTTTAAATCAAGCAGTTTTAGAGTTCGAAAAAAGTTCACTCTCTGAAAATAGTATACAGCTTACTTCAGATTAAAGCGCCATTGTTGGGCGCCATTTTGAAAATTTTCGATCGAACATTTCATCAGCACTGTAGAAAATAAAAATTTTAACATTTTGGTATCAACGAGCTTTGGAGTTCGAGCCAAGCTTACGCTTTAAGAACTGGAAATACCTTATGACAAATGTTAACCTCACTGTTGGGCGCTACTTTGATAAGCCTTAAGCTGTTATTTTACCATCACCAACAAAAATATTTATGCGACTCATTTTGTACTAGAAAGAAGTTTTAGAGTTCGAGAAAAGCTTACTCTCTGAAAATAGTACACACCTAATGCCCCATTGCTGGGCACTACTTCAACAATCTCCGCGCGTGTAATCAGCACTGCAGAAAATAAAAGTTTTACCCTTCTTGAATCCACAAGTTTTGAAGTTCGAGACAAGCTTACGCTTTAAGAACTGTGAATAATTACGTTAAATGTTAACCGCACTGTTGGGCGTTGCTTTGATAACCCTAAAGCGGATATTTTACCAGCACTTAAGAAAATATAGAGTGATCCATATAGAGGTATTTTTTCAGCTCAAAAAATAAATAAAAATTCGCATCAAGTGTGGAATCTTTATTGGGAATTTGGAAGGACTTTTTATGACATTTATTTTTTGAAAATAATTACCTTCAAATGTTGGCAACTGGATTATGGAAATGAGCTTTCGGTGAGAAACTCGAAGATCCGCTGTTTTTGACCAAAATGTTGTTCAATGATGAGGCTCATTTATGGCTTAACGGCAAAGTCATTAAATAAAATTGAAAAGCAACAAGAAGAGGTTCAAGAGGTGCCATTATACCCAGTGAAACACACGGTTTGGTGCGGTTTATGGGTTGGTGGAATCATTGGTCCATATTTTTTCAAAAATGATAATGGCCGGAATGTAACCGTGAATGGCGTTCGCTATCGCGCCATCATATCGGACTTTTTGGTACCTGGAATTGAAGCCCGTAATCTTGACGGTATTTGGATTCACCAGGACGGTGCCATTTCGGAGAGCAGCGAATTTCACGTTATGGACAGGTGAGTTGGTAGCCTAGATCGAGTGATATCACACCTTTAGACATTTTTCTTTGGGGTTACGTAAAGTCCAAAGTCTATGCTGACAAACCAGCTACGATTCAGGCTTTTGAAGCCAACATTACGCATGTCATTAAAGCCGGTCGAAATGCTCGAACGAGTCATCCAAAATTGTACCCTCAGAATGGAAACCCTGAGACGTAGGTGCGGCCAACATTTGAAGGAAATTATATTCAAAAAATAAATGCCATAAAATGTCCTTTCAAATTACCAATAAAGATTCCACACTTGATTTGAATTTTTATAATTTTTTTTGTTCAGAAAAAATACCTCTAGATGGATAACCCTATATTTATTCTAATTATTTAGTATTGTAGAAATATTTAGAGTTCGAAGTTAGCCAAGCTGTGTTAAGCTTCAGTTGGGCGCCATTTTTGAAATATCTCCCTTGCCAACCAAAGCACGAAGAAATTATGTATGTCTACTGATACCGCGTAAAACACAACAACAACAAAACATTTGTACAAGTAGAGCCGATATTTTCTGTCGACAAGTGCGACGCTTTTTAATTTTTTTTTATTCACTTTGCAATTATGCTATTCTTTTTCACTTACACAAGCAACAATGGCCAACAAAGCCAAAAAGAATTTCATTGTGTCGGCGTTTTTTTTTCTTTCACACTCTTCTGGGGAACAACCGTGGCGTTGAAAGTTTCCAAATCAACTGATTTGTATTTCGACGTGATATTATTTATAAGCATTCATTCCAGCACATAGCATAAGTTCACACACGCCGTATAGGCTCTGGTGTCCAGCTGCAGCCCTTTGTTCTCTGAGACGCGGCAGCGGCTTGAGCTGATAACACCGAGATTTGAACTTTAGCTATGTGCACAGTTCCAATTGTCTCTTCATGAAGACACCGAGATAAGCTGTTTGTACATAAGTATACTTTCTTTGTATACATATTTTATATATTGGCTTGTTTGTTCGCTTATGTACTCGTACCGGCTGCTGAGATAGCGCACTCGAATAATCGGCAGCACTACAGAATCGAACCGGGATATATCATTAGAACTAACCCAATACGTGCGTCAATGATAATCGCTCTCGTAGTAGATGCTTATTGTTTTTCTAACCTACACACTAGACGGGGCCAACATTGTGATACAGTTCCACGTACTACGACAACAACTATGGCCACTGGCAGAGATTGCTTCACAATTGGTTGCTGTGGACCAACGAAGACATTTGCTTGACTTTTGAACGAATGCACGTTTCTGATAATTTTGTTATCAGCAGCTCAGTTTTAGGATTGCATTGTGAGTTTCGAAAACAATGGGAATGTTAGCTGGTGATGTTTCGGGGGCTACTTACGAGTATTTTTGGTTTTCGAGTACTTTTATACCCTCCTTTATATGATGGAATCTCTACTAAATTTGTAATTTCTTTGGGAAAACCTTAAAGTATTAATCGGGTCTCTTTAAAGAATATATGTATATTTAGGATTGTCGTTAATTTGTTCTACGACAAAGAAGATATAGTATGTTCATGTTGTGACTGTTGTAGACACGATTACTTACTGAAATAATAATTGCTTATTGTGCGTTATTTCTGGGAAGTGAGAATACTTCTCTTGCAGGTCCTGTCGAGTACAACACTCATCGATTGGTGAAATTTCCCAAACACCCCTAAAATCTTAAAAATCGATTAAAACAACTGGTTTTGCGTACCTTTGCAGACTTATTAGACCGTAACTTATTTGATTATCCATCAATTTCTCTACGCTTTCAGAAAGAAAATATTAAGGATTCACTTAATATTCACTTAAGAAAATTTTAAAAATTCTGTGTGTATTTTTTTGCAAACACAGTTTTCGTTAAACATTTTTGCCATTTTTCAACTTGATCGATACTTTCACGCATGAAAGCATTAATCTGGTGAAAATATTATTTAATAAGGAGTAAAACGTAATTATGTTTTTTTTAAAATCAGCTAGATATTGGCTGAGATTTTGAGGTTTTGTTAAAACGGAATTGTAGAAAAAGTATTAAAAAAAACTAATGTCGGACGTGGGTAACAACAGAGTGAGCGATTAAGCATTTTAAATTTGAGTCGGCTTTAAAAAAAAGAACTCATAATTTCTGGTTTTATTGGAGAGGTTAGGTTTGTTATTAAAAAATGGAACACAATATCATTCATATGACTACCACAACTGGCTCGGCATGCAGCACCTCATCCATTCAACCAAATTTTCAGTACATTTTTGACTATTTTGGGTCGAATCTTTTCAATGGCAACTTCGATTTCATGTTTCAATGCTTCAAATGTCTCTGGATGCTTGGCGTAACATTATCCTCAGGGGCTCCCCACAGAAAATATTCCCAAATCACAGCTCCAAGGCGGCCAGGCCAATAGACATCACAAGTCCGACTGATTATTCGATTTTCAAATACAGTGCGTACGAGAGCTACTACATATAATTCTGGCCTAATAATGAAAATGCGAATATTTATCATCCAAAATGTTTTCATTGTTCTTCAAAGTATTCTCCAGCATGATTTATACACTTTTGCATGCCCTCAAACCATTGTCGAAGCACTTTTTCCACTCCGATTGAGACAACTCCAAAACATGGTTTTTGAACGCTTCAACAGCATCTTCTGGCGACGACGTTGAACACGCAATTTTTTCTTGATGTGCGGGAATAAAAAAAATCATTGTTTGCCAAGTCAAGGCTGTACGTCGGATGACCTATCAATTCGACATTTTAGCCGTTCAAAAAGGCGCTGGTTTCTGCCGATGTGTGAGAGCTCGCATTGTCATGGTGCACAATGATTCGTCTTCTCTTGTTCGTTTTTCGAATTTCTCCGAAGACTTCAGGCAAATAAATTGTGGAGTACCACTCAGAATTGACCTCCTACGTTGCTCAAGCGGAACAGTTGCCACATGACCAGTTTAGCCGAAGAAACCGGCGACCATTTGCTTCGAAGTGCTTCTTCCACGAACAACTTTCGTTGGATTTGGCTCGTTGATTATTGTTTTGTTTCCCGCTCCTACGCATAGATCCACGATTCGTCACCTGTGACGATCTTATAAACGTCTTTTGAAGCACCGCGATTTTATTTTTTTAAAATTTCTTTGCACCAATCGACACGAGGCGTTTTTTGAGCGATTGTCAAATTGTGCGGGATCCCACGAGAACAAACCTTTTTTACGGCCAGGTGTTCATGCAATATCGAATGTATGCTGGTGGAAGAAATGCCCAAGGATGCCCATGTCTCACGCTATGTCACATGACGATCTTGCATAATCAGTTCACGCACGGCATCAATTTTCTTTGGCACAATCGTCTTTAAGCGAACGTCGGCCACGATTGAAATCATTAAAGCAGTTAATCCACGTCGAAAGTTATGAAAAATGATCGCACGAAAATGTTCACGAGTTAATTCCTTTTTTTGTGAAATTGATTTTTCTAGTCACGGAAAACAACACAAATGATGGTCGTACGTCAAAACTTTCTGTGTACGTTTATGCTAAAAAAATGTCAAACGTTCCAATGGAAATATCAGATGGCGACACTAAGTGTTGCCTAGGCCAGAAATATATATAGCAACCCTCGTACAGGGCTGCCAATATTGACAATTTATTGCAATTTTGGCAATTTTATAAGTAAAATCTTACCAAATGACGATTGACGAGATTTTTGAGTAAAAACGCAGTAAAACCCCAGACAGTGACGAAGAGTTTTTGCCACCTTAAGGAGTTTGAGCAAAGAAACGAAAAGGGCGGTTATGTATGTTTGCATTCTTTTAGCATCGAAGAACAAATTTCTTTTATTTTTCTTAAAGTTAGTATTTATTTTGAAATGTTTAAGTTGTTTTGTATCAATTAAAGCAAAGTTAATTAGGCCATGAAGGAAAGGAAAACAAGAAAAAGATAAATGTTTGGTTGTTTTAAAAATGCTGTATTTTAACCCGTTACTGCCTGCCCATAGATCGGATAATACGATTTTTATGAAATTTGAAAATGTATGTCCAAAAGACCATAGAAGTTAAAAGAAAAAAATTAATTTAGCCCAATCTTTCCTCTTTTCTACTTAGTATAAACATAAATACTGTTTTTTACACACGTTTAATGCTGTAAAATAAAAGTACTAAATGTTTTTGGACCAAATATTTTTTTAATATATTTATTGATGTATATTGTATCCAAAAAGAATCTACTTATTCGAAATGTCCGCCTTTTGCCTGTACACACGCCTTAAGTCGCACTGGTCAATAGCTGCACGAACCTCGTCCATTGAAAAATTGGCCACAGCTCGAACCAAAGCAGTCTTAAGAGATCCAATGTTGAGGTATCTTTTGTGACAAACCTTGTCTTCTAAAACCGTCCACAATTTGTAATCTACTGGGCTCAAATCTGGACTGCCTGAGCGCCACTCTTCAGGGGAAATGAACGCTGGCAAACTATTTCGAAGCCAGGCCTGAGACGTTTAAGCCTTATGGGCCGTCGCAGAATCCTGCTAGAAAGTTCGTGGCTGGCTTTGGAACTGAGAATTGTTAAGAGACTTCACAACAGCTTCCAAAACGGTTTCTTGGTAGACTTTGGCCGATGTTTTTACTCCTTGTTCGCAGAAATGCAGGTCAGTGACCCCATCGTAAGGGACACTCCACCAAATCATGGCTGGTTTTGGAACAGGGAATTGTTATGAGGCTTCACAACAGCTTCCAAAACGGTTTTTTGGTAAACTTTTGCCCATCGTTAGAGACACCCCACCAAACCATGACTGAAGCTGGGTGATGACCATTTTCCACCCTTGGGATCAGTTCAGCTGCTTCCTCAGATGACCGCGCATACACTCTATCAGTTTGCTTGTTAAATTTTTCCTGAACGGTAAAAAATTGTTCATCGGTGAACAAAATTTTTCTGTGCAAGTTCTCAGCGTGCTTCACCAAAAGACGTTTGCATTTTTTAATCTTATTTTTTTTTAAAGCTGCATTCAACAAATGTCTGGTACGTCGTTTGAAAGCCCCAAGTCCCAAGTCTTTTTTAATGATTCGACTCATGGACTTTTGCGTGATATTCATCTCACGGGCCATGATTTTCTGTTTTCGGAGCGGATTTCTGTGAATTCTTGATTTAACGGCATTGATGACATGCGGTGTTCGAACAGAGCGTGGGCGGCCCGACTGATGGCGGTCTTTTACATCTCCAGTCTCCTCAAACAGTTTCATGCATCGGTAGACGAAAATGTGGCTAATCACTAGTGGCCGAAGCGTTTTGAAAATATCGTTTTTTTTTTCATTTCACACTTGAATTACAGCGATACGGTTCTCATTATGTGACCACTCCATAATGAAAGTTGAAACAATTTTAAAATCCTGTTACAGACAAACGCTATTGAGGTTAGCTTTCAAAACCCATATGACATTAACGGGGTATATTCAGTTCTACTATTGAAATGGGTGTGTTCAATGTTGTAACAGTATTTATGTCCCTACTGAGTATACCTTTGATTTGTAGGTTTGCCAAAACACGGAAACGCAATGAAAGTATCCATGTAAAAGCAAGATTTTTGTTAAAATTTTAGCCATAGTAAAAGTTCCTTGAAATATTTATTGTAGCTTGAAACATAGAATGTAACATCTTTACTTTACAGCAAGCCGATCGAACTATTTTCATGGAGGATCAATTTAATTTTTTTTCAAAAAATATTCATTTGTTTATAAATTTCTATTTTGTCCCCTTCAAAGTACCCCTCTGAGATAAAATTAACGAAACAGTCCGGATATTTAATCTTTTGTGTTGGCCTTGACCGATTCGTTTGTTTATCTTATCGTCGCAAATGGCCGTCCTTTAATGGATCTCTACAATTTTGGGAACAGGAATAGGTCGCAGAAGGCCAGGAATAGGCTGAGGCATAATTGCGGTATTCCTTTCGGCCAAAAAATTGCGAACAAGCAATGACGAGTGACAGCAATTTCGGAACGAACTTCGCTGCCACATGCGTTATGTCCAAAAATTTAAAAAAAAAAAGTGCATGAGCCAACCGATAGCCTTTGCAACTTCTCTAATAGTGATTCAACGAATGTCCATAAACTCCATACTCGTAATGAAAGTTGAAAGAATTTTAAAATACAAAAATTGTTTATGTATCAACACTTTCTTGGGTATTTAAATACCTATCCATTAGGCAATGGTCGTGCTAAAGTTATTGCGACAATCTCATTTACTTTCTCAAAAAAACTACAAAGGAGCTTGTCAGACAGAACAACTGTTGTTACTGATAAGAGATAAAAACTAGATAACCTAGAACTAAGTTAGGTTTACGTTGCAAACGAAATCTCGATTACCACTGTTAGTTGGTTTAAATCCCCAGTAAGGCGATGATTTAAACTAAATTTCTAGCGAAAAAATGTGGCGATTTTACGATGATTTATGTTTTTAAAAATGACGTTTATCGTTTTTAAAAAAAGACGTTATTCTGTGGTATTAAGTTGGCAGTCCTGTCGCTGTATAGTGCACATTGTTTTGGATAGAAACACATATATTTTGTATAGGTCAACGTTCTGTACCACAACATTTACTTTTCTTTACCAGTATCAATTATAAACTATTTTCTTATTAAGCAAGAACCTGTACTCTAGCAAGGTTTACCAATTTACGGTTTGCTGTTGCAAGCAGCTTCTTGTGTTTTCTTTGTAACCGCATCCATGACGCACTTCAGTACTTTAAAGATCAACGCATCCTCCGGTTGAGTTTCTTTGTATTTAGCCACACATTTACGGGCCACTATATAACCGCATAAACTATTCGATGATCGGTTCACGCTGTCTGCCAAACGCTTCACATTGAATCCCTTGCCGGTGCGAAAGACATTCATGCCCTTGTAGGTGCATGCCAACAGGGCCCGCACCTCTGGACTATCGTGGAGTTGATTATTCTGCAACTGCTTATGTAGTTCTGGAGGCACTGGATGGTCGGTTTTGCATTTGGAGAGAATTTCATTCAAATTGGCTGGATACCAAGAGGGTAGCTTGGCAAAGACCTTTAGTGTTTGTTTTTGGAATAAATGGCCTATGAGTAATTCGCATTTGTTTGAACGGCACCGCAAGTACAAACCTGCGCCAAAGTTGAAATAACCAAGACGAATAGGACTTTCTTCATGTCCGCAACGCAACAAAAGTGCTAGAGTCGATGCTATAAACTGAAATCCACAAGTACTGCACACTGGCTGCCTCACGGCATCTTTTATATTCGTAGGCGGTCGGGCGTTGACCACAGTTTTCAATTTTCTTTACACGCGAATAGACGAGCATAAATAAATTACAACTATGCTACCAGTTTACGCAAACGCTCGCTAAAAGTTAAGAATAAAACTACAGATGGACAAACCACAATCTTAGTCAGACGTGAATCTTATTAAACTGCACTATTTTATAGAAAAACAAGTAAAACTAGTAAAAAAAAAGCTAATCCGGGCATGGCCGATTATATTTCTAGAAATTGGATGGGCTCTAAATTTGCCCAGATGTTAAAACTAATGTCATATATGACTTTGTAAGAAAATGTTATTGCTATGGCTAAAATCAATTGCAATATCTTAATCCGAACCAATTTTCTCCAATTTCAGACAAGTTAGTAATTGGCACATGGAACTTACTTGAGCCTTTTTAGCAAGAATGGATGTAATATGTGGCTTTTAGAACCTGAAACATAAAATCAAATCAATATATCGTTACCTAAAATGCAAAAAGGCGTAACTAACAAAAATATAATTTTACAGGAGAAGCAAATAACGTTGTAAAATGAAAACTATAGACAGTTTTAACGAAGTTTTTTCTACTTTTTTTGTTAATAAAAGCGTTACTTTTGATCGCAGAAGTATTTAATGTTGTCAAGACATATAGTTTAATGGCATTTATAATAATTAATCAAAAAGTGGCTTTTGATTTTTTTTGTTAGTTGCGCCTTTTTGTACTTTAGCTAACGATATGTATGGGAGGTATATCAAAATCTCAACCTATTTTTGCCAATATCCATTAGCTTGGTCCGAAAAATGGAATTGTGCCAAATTTCTTCAAGATTAAATGTAAAACTCGTATTAACATATATGTGGGAGCTATATCGAAATCGGAACCGATTTTTCTTTTATTGCAATAACGTCCGTCCTTGGTCCGAAAACCCCGTTTTTCGCTAATTCTCATGAAAATCGAAACACAATTGCGACCTGTAGTTTTATTATAAGCTTTAAAAAGGCGGACAGAGAGACGGACAGTGTCAAATGATATCAGCAGGTGTTTATAACGGCTGATCTAGAGGTATTTTTTTCACAGATTACGAGAGAGTTGTGTTAATCTTTCTTATTTTTCTTTTCAGTATTATTTTCCATTTCATCTTGAAAAGACTTACACCGCAACAAAGTCTTTAAATATACGAGGGTTGCTATTTATATTTCGGGTCCCGACAATACTTGTGTTCCCAGATGCAAACTGGAACTTCCTTGAAAACTTTGACATTTTTTAGCATAACTTCACTCAGAACGTTTTGTCATTTGAGGCCGAATTGTTTTGTTGCCAGTGTGTTGAAAAATTCATCTCATCATTCTGGAATTATCCCGTGAACATTTTCGTGCGATGATTTTTTACGATTTTCGGCGTGGGTTATCGATACAAGAGTGTTTAAATCAACTTGTTTCGACTTTAGCCTATGAAGCACCATCAAAAACCACTGGTTATCGCTGGTAACATGAGTTTAGTCTCGGAAGCCGTTCGCTCCAGGATGAACGTTGAAGCGTTCCAAAATCATGTTTTGGAGGTTTCTCAATCTGAGTGGAAAAAGTGCTTCGAAAATTGGTTTGTGCGTATGCAAAAGTGTATTGAAGAAGAAGAATATTTTGAAACACAATAAAACCATTCACAATGATAAATTATTGTTTTCATTGCCGAGCCCAAAATATAAATAGCAACCCTTGCATTATCAGTTCACGCAAGGCATCAATGTTCTCTGGCACAACGGCCGTTTTTGGACGACCTTTACGACCTTCGACTTTGAGCGAGCGTCGGCTACGATTGAATTCATTAAACCAGTTCTTCACAGTGCTATAGGATGGTGCTTCATCGCCATACAAAGATTTAAGTTTATCGTTGCGCTCTTGTCGTGATAATTCACGTCGGATGTTGTGAAAAGTTATCGCACGAAAATGTTCACGAGTTAATTCCATCTTTTTTGCCAAATTGATTCTTTCAAGTCACTGTAAACAATGATGGTCGTACGTAAAACATTCAAAGTACGTTTATAATAAAAAAAATGCCAAACTTTCCAATGGAAATGCCAAATGGCGCCAGGCAACACTTAGAAATATATATAGCAAGCCTCGTACTTCGGAGAAAAGTAAGCAGCAGCGGCGCCACTGATATGCGCCAAATCAGCTAAGGTTCCTGTTTGGGGTGCCACGAACTTTTTTTTTCATTTTAATGTATAATAGTTTATAATTACTTATATTGTTTAGTTATTGATTTCAATCTATTTAAATTTTATAACCATCGGTCTAGTACTTTAGCCACGAAATCGAATTTTTGAAAGCGAGTGTGGCAACGCTCTATTTTATACTGCTTTGTGTTTCGTTCCATTCCAGCATCAAAGATTCCAAATATAATTATCATGTCGGCAGGGTTATATAAATGGTGTTTGTAAGTTCAGGGTTGTATGGGCGGTACCACGGCCCCAACTTCAATCATACGGTAATCACATATAGAACCTGTCCGAACATAAAGTAAGGTAAATATTTTGTAACGATCGGAGTTGCTGGTGATGAAAAGTACGAAAATCCCATAAATACTACAAATATAGTGACTTTTCCAGAGGTTGACTTAATCCTAGTGTGAGTCCGATTTGGCTGATTTCCAATACCAACCACTTAGCTTTGATTATGCGAGCTTTGATATTGCTAGCATTTCACAGAAAGGCATAACTAAATCTTATAAGATTCTTACGACAATGGTATAGCGTTATGAAGATTGCTCTACGCACAGTTCGAAGATTATATGCAAAGTACAATTCTCAGTAATTCAAATGAGAATCCCGCATAAGTTATTTGTTTTGTAGTCGAAGTAATCGTTGCCAAAGACAGCTGAAGAATAACCTTGGCGGATTTAGAAGCAGCTGTACAGTCTGTCTTGCAACCTAGTCAAAACATTTCACCAATTTTTACGTTGATCCTAAAAAAGAAACAACAAAGGCCTCAAACCACAATAAAAACTTTTAAAGTCATAACAATTCAGAATATATATTTTTTTATATTTTTCTTCAAATATTTCCTTAAATTTTATTTACAGCCCTTTTTTCCAGTTTTCTTTTGCTCACGAATACACTTGACGACCTTAAAGACCAAAACATCCTGGGGACGTACTCCAATGTATTTCGTAACACATTCTCGCACCAGTTGACGGTAACATCGGTGCGCAGAGCCTCCAAGCAAAACATACGCCAAGCGGCCCGCATTAAAGCCATGCTGGGTACTATAGACATTCATAGCCTTATATGTACAAAGATAAAGACTTCCAGCTGCTGGATTATCATTCAAACGGTGATTTTGTATATCCTCTTTAATTTTCGGACTCAAAGAACTTTCCGCCAAGCATTTGTCACGGATGGGTCTAGGATCGGCCGGATACCAGTCGGGACGAGCAGCAAGAACCTTTGGAGGAAAGTACGTCTAAATGCTGTAGATTTTTTATTTTTGTTAATATTTTACATTTTCATACCTGCGTCAAGGCACAACCGAGTAAGAGGAGACATATTTTATTCATGGTGCGAGAACTACGGATTTACATCACTAGAAGTCTTCATGCTTCTTTTATAGAAGCCGAGAAAATACTTTCCATCTCATTGCAAGCAGAACAATCATTCATCATCGAGCCTGACTCAACAGAATTTCGCAAATTGCAAAAAAAAAACTTTTACCCGCGAACTGGAAATAAACCGCAATCACAGTAGGCCTTTCTAATATTTTTATTTATATCCTACTATACCGCAGAAGCGCTAAATATAAGTAACGCCTGGTCCATTTCGAGGTTCCCCACTTTTTTAGAGAACAAAACACAGAAAATTCAAATTGAATGGGGAATGTTTATTATCATTTGAAAGAACATTCTTTGGCATTTGTTTTTTTAAGATTATGTCTACCAAATGTAGGCCGCGGCTTCGTCTCAGATGGTCCATCCGTTAAGTCCAATTTTCGATGACTCGCTCGAGCATTTAGACTGGTAACTGGCGAATGATACGTCTGATGTTTTGCTCAAAGGCCTGAATCGAAGCGGACTTGTCCGCATAAACTTTAGATTTTACATATCCCCACAGGAAAAGTCTAACGGTGTGATATCACATGGTCTTGGTGGCCAATCGACCCGCCCAAAACGTGAAATTAACTGTTCACCGATGTGTTCTCTCAATAAATCCATTGATTGATGCGATGTGTGGGAAGTGGCGCCGACTTGTTGAAACCAAATGTCGCCGAGATCACACGCAGAGAAAAAACATGTTTACTGTATGGTCACGGCAATACTAATATGTTCTCCGCAACAAAAGTATGTTCATCGCAACCATAGTATGGTATACTTAGTTTAATTTTGACAATAGCATGATTGCGGCAATATGAATATTGTTGAAATATTATATATAATATATAGTATTATTGCCAAATTTAAAAATGAAAATATGATTGTAGCAACAATATAAATATGGTTGGTGCGACAAAAGTATTGTGTTATGTTAACACTAATATGATTACGGCAATTATACTGTACGATGGTAATTTTTCTTCATTTGAATATGCTTTTTAGAACAATGTTATTGTTACGGATCTAATGCAATAAAAGAACTTTTTATATGAAAATTAAAATTTTAAACCGACTGTTTTGGCTGAAGTGAAAATAACTGAACTATTTTTAATAAAAACGCTTACGCTTTTTTAAACTGATTTTATCTACTCTGAAATAAATCACTCCAATTTTTTGGAATTTAATGTATTTTTTAATAATAAATAATAGTTCAAATCTATTTCTGACAACGTAGCCCAGTTCTAACAAATAATATTGGGATCATAGTGTAATTGTGTGCGATAATACTATGGTTGTAGTGATCATAACATTGTTGAGCGTGAATCATACTATGGTTACATGTGAAACATTCTATGGTTGTGAGGATCATAATATTTTTGTGTAGATCATAGTATGGTTGAGTGTGAACCATACTATGGTTGTGGAGATTATAGTATGGTTATGCGTGAATCAAACTATTGTTGTGAGGATCACTATATTGTTGTCAGGATCATAGTATGGTTGTATTTGAATCATACTACTGTTGTGAGAGTCATAATAATGTTCTGCCACAACCATATACCTAACAATAGTAGGATGCTCTTCGAATATTGTTATCCCAACCATACTTTTTTTCTACGTGCACGAGCTTCAATTGCAGGCCCGTCTTTTACCTTTACACACACCTTAAGCCGCACTGGCCAAACGTCAATAGCTGCACGAACCTCGTCCATTGGAAAATTGGCCACAGCTCGAACCAAAGCAGTCTTAAGAGATCCAATGTTTGGGTATCTTGTCCTCTATAACCGTCCACAATTTGTATTCCAATGGGTTCAAATCTGGACTGCCTAAGGGCCATTCTTCTGAGGAAATGAACGCTGGCAAATTGTTTCGAAGCCAGGCCTGGGACGTTTTAGCCTTATGGGCCGGCGCAGAATCCTGCTGGAAAGTTCATGGCTGGTTTTGGAACAGAGAATTGTTAAGAGGCTTCACAACAGCTTCCAAAACGGTTTCTTGGTAAACTTTGGCCGACGTTTTGACTCCTTGTTCGCAGAAATGCAGGCCAGTCACCCCATCGTAAGAGACACCTCACCAAACCATGTCTGCAGCTGGGTGATGACCCTTTTCCACCCTTGGGATCAGTTCAGATGCTTCTTTAGATGACCGCGCATACACTCTATCATTTTGCTTGTTAAATTTTTCCTGAGTGGTAAAAATTTTTTCATCGGTGAACAAAATTTTCTGTGCAAGTTATCAGCGTGCTTCACCAAAAGACGTTTGCATTTTTCAATCTTATTTTTTTTAAAGCTGCAGTCAATAAATGTCCGGTACTTCGTTTGAAAGCCCCAAGTCCCAAGTCTTTTTTAATGATTCGACTCATGGACTTTTGCGTGATAGTCATCTCACGGGCCATGATTTTCTGTTTTCGGGGCGTATTTCTATGAATTCTTGATTTAACGGCTTTGATGACATGCGGTGTTCGAACAGAGCGTGGGCGGCCCGACCGGTGGCGGTCTTTTACATCTCCAGTCTCCTCAAACAGTTTTATGCATCGGTAGACGAACATGCGGCTAATCCCTAGTGGCCGGAGCGTTTTGAAAATATCGTTTTTTTTTATTTCACACTTGAAAAGCGCTATTACAGCGATACGGTTCTCATTATCTGACCACTCCATGATGAAAGTTGAAACAATTTTTAAATCCCGTTACAGACTATAGCTATTGAGGTTAGCTTTCAAAACCAATATGATATTAACGGGGTATGTTCAGTTCTACTATTGAAATGGGTGAGTTCAATGTTGTTACAGTATTTATGACCCTACTAAGTACAACTGGCCGTAGACGACAATAAGGAAACCTTCAGAACTTTGGTCGCTTTTGGTCGGGATACAACAAAGGATCGAAAAGGACCTTTTTCTGGAGACAATTAGTAAAACATGGATCAATTCACCAGGGCATGTCATACGTCATTAAGTAAAAAAAGTCAAAAGCGAATGAAAATGTATTGGGAGCCTTTGAGAGAAAAATTCTTTGTAATATATAAAGGGTGTTTTTTATTGGGGTATAGAACTTTAAATTGGCATCACTTTTTTAACTGGCGGCCATTTTGTTAGCTGTCAAGTGATTAATATTTAGTTTGGTTTGCCGTTTCATCATGGACAGGTTGACAAAAGAACAACGCTTGCAAATCGTGCAAACTTATTTCGAAAGTAATGGTTCAGTTCGCGAAGTTCACCGCAAGCTACGTCCATTTTATGGTCGACACAATCGTCCATCAGAGCAATTAATTCGGTTAACCATGGATCGGTTAACATGGACCATTGGATTATTATCTTTGGGGATATGTGAAGTCGCTCGTCTACGCCAACAAACCAGAAACACGTTAGGGGACTTGGAAGCCAACATTCGTGGCGTTATAGCCAACATACGGCCCCATATGCTCGAAAAAGTGGTTGAAAATTGGACCTGTAGAATTGGCTTTATTCGAGTCAGCCGCGGCGGCCACATGCCCGAAATCATATTTAAACATTAATGGCATAAAATTATCCTTCCAATAAAGCCAAATTGATGGACATTAAAACGATTTTCTTGTGTTTTATTTCAATTCGAAGTTCTATACCTCAATAAAAAACACCCCTTAAAAGGATTTAGGTGTGAAGATATGCGTCGGACGGATTGGGAGTTTGTATGTTAAGCACTCCGACATGAATGGAGTTAGGAGAACCAAAATACAACGCTTGCGCTGGGTTGGACCTGTTGGTGAAATGAAAACAAACGCTCAAGCCACCTATTACCTATTATAATTAAAATTATAATTATAGTGCAGACAGGGAAGACTGAAACTCCGGTGGAGAGAAGATTAAGAGGATGATGCTTAGATCTTTGGGATTAGAAACAGGAGGAAGCACGTCCAAGACCGAAGTGCTTATAAATCCTTTTCCATAAGACGTTTGGAACGGACATTAAATAGTAGGTCCTGGTCAATGAGCATACGAGCTTTATAGAGGAAAGAAAGTAAGTAAGTGAGCTGGGGTACATTTATCCACTTTCTTAGACGCTACGTTCATTAATCTCTATAGGTGACAGCGCATAGAGAAAGGAAAGGGTAAAACAATCAATTTTCTTTTTTCTTTCTTTTGATGTGGACAACATCTGAGCATCGAATGAGACCGATCCCATGCCCCAAAAGTGTTCCCTCCCAGAGATATGCGCGTTTTATGAAAGTGAAGTCGACGATTCTAAGCGCAAATAAAAATAAACCTAATCTTTAAAATGGCTCTCCTGAACAAAACTGTTTTTTAATCTTAGGTCCCTTTCTATTTTGCGTGTCACATATTCATTAATCTCTCATCGATTTATGGTCTAAGCGGTGACAAATCGGCTGGGACTTGTTGTTATTTGGCGCAGATGAGATCAAAATGTCATACTTTGGCTATTATCGCATAATTCATGTGAAATCTTGTTCATTTTTCAATCGGTTTCGTGTTATTAGCCATCGGTGCTATCAATTTTCACTGGAAAAAATAAATGAAGTAAAACTAAATTCTGGGAAATTACTAAAAAGTACTTGTGAATCTGCAATGATGTTAAATGAAACGAGCATATGGAAGGGCAATTATTACGATTAGACACCGAATAAGCCCTGTAGTTTTTGTGTTTAAAATAAAAAAAAATAATTAAAAATAATTCCCTATATGAGAAACAACACCAAAGCTGATTTTATTAGTTTGTGGAGTAATTCACTTTTTCAACAATAATAAATAAAAAATATTGTCTTTGTACATTATTTATGAAATTTAAACAAGCAAGGCAGAAAATTTGAATTCACTTTTAAATGTCTTAATACAATTATTAAAAACATTTTAAGAAAGAGTTCCATCTAAAAACAGAACTTTTATTTAACCGCGTACTTGTGTATTTATGCACTGCTGGTACATTTCTCAGCCGAACTTTCCAGTATGCACTGAATACTCAAATACATAAAGTCTTCATGTTTGTTTTCTTCTCCCTCATCCCTATGTTCGTCCAGACAGCCACGCACCAAATCTAAATCGCAATCAATTTTGAGACTTCGATAGAGGCCATACGCCATGCGTTCTGGTTCAATTCGATCACCCGGTTTGTACACATTATGGCCACTGGCGATGCAGAATAAAAGAGAACTCATATTGGGCACATCGGTTAGTTTAAGGTTACGCAGATGAGTCTTAGTCTCCGCACTGATGGGATACTCTTTCAAACATTCAAGTTCAATTTCAGAAGCATTTTCGGGATACCAATCGGGATGATCAGCCAGGACCTAGAATTTAACATAATATAAAAGGGTTTTGTATTTGAAGTATCAGTAAATGCTGTTGCTTACTATAACTGCCAATAGAAGACTTAAAACCAGAATTATATTCATGTTGGCGGACTGAAATCTGTGGACGGTTGTATGTGAAAAAAGAAACTGGCGGGAGGCAAAAGGTTCATTCATATTTTATAGTATCATCAGCGATTGAAGTTAGTAAATTATACGAATTTAAAAAATTCAAAAAAAAAATTAAATTTTAATAATAATTACTATATTTTTAATTCAATTTTAATATTTAAATTAAATTAGCTCTGTATCACGGTGTTGTGTTAAAATAATTTTAATTATTTTAAAATTAGCCCAATGATACAGTTGGTGTGAATATACTAATTGTTGACCTGTGTCTACACTGAGCTTTGGTCGGATGATTAACTACAACTGAAAGACTACCTGCCGGTGATGTAGAAGAGACAAGGCGTGAGGATGGCTTTACTCTTCTAGGGCTTTGATCTCTTTCATGTTTGTTACCAATATGAGATTTTAAATCGTTGTTCTGTTCAAAGGTCAGTCAAGGGAGTCAAAAAACCCGGTGTCTTTAGAAAACCGGCACTTCGGATTTTTTTAAAAACCGATTGTCGGGTCTAATTTGTAGCCAAAAACCGATCTGTGTTTCGGTTTATACTTAGTAGGGACATAAATACTGTTATAGCCTTTTCACATTTACTGCGTTTCAGCTGAACGCCGGCGTTTCAGTCTCTTTCGATGAATTCCGCGAAACACACTTAAATTTTCATACAAAACAAAACGCAGGCATTATGCTCTTTTTGCTGTAGTTTGTTTGAAACCACAGTAAAAACGAGAGAGAGCACAGTGTTGTACTCCAATAGTAGTTAAAAAAAGCAGTAAAATGAAAAAATTTCCATTGCTGGTTCAAAGCAAATGTAAGAAAAATGAGGGAAAAAACATCTGTTTGTTTACATTTCTAGTTTGCTTTGTGGTGGTAAGTACTTATTGCAATGGGATCTATGACTATAAATTAAAATTTTTCTTTTTTAATAATTACAGCGCAAAAAAATGGAGTCAACGCCGAATATAATGTGAGTATTATTAATTGTATATTGAGTTCTCATTATTATTGTGATTTGTAATTCAAGGAATCCAAAACAGAAGTACAAGAATGATATAAACTCTAATATTGTACAAATTAAATTCATTTGTTGATATTATTTTATCTTTGTTTGTTTGTTTTGTTTACACTCAGTACAGAAAACACAAAAGAGAAATGAGAAATGTCACATGAAACCACAGTAGTTTAAAAAAGCATAATGTGAACACCATGGTTTCAAAGTGATTTCAAGAGAGCGAAACGCCGGCGTTTCAGCTGAAACGCAGTAAATGTGAAAAGGCTATTACACACGTTTTATGCTGTAAAATAAAAAGTACTGAATGTTTTTAGACCAAATATTTTTTAATATATTTATTCATGTCTATTGTATCCAAAAAGAATCTACTTATTCGAAATGAAAGCCTTTTACCTTTACACACGCCTTAAGTCGCCCTGGCCACTCGTCAAGAGCTGCACGAACCTTGTCCATTGGAAAATTGGCCACAGCTCGAACCAAAGCAGTCTTAAGAGATCCAATGTTGGGTATCCTCTGTGACAAACCTTATCCTCTAAAACCGTCCACCGGCGCAGAATCCTGCTGGAAAGTCCATGGCTGGTTTTGAAACAGGGAATTGTTAAGAGGCTTCACAACAGCTTCCAAAACGGTTTCTTGGTAAACTTTGGTGGATGTTTTGACTCCTTGTTCGCAGAAATGCAGGTCAGTGACCCCATCTTAAGAGATACCTCACCAAACCATGACTGAAGCTGGGTGTTGACCCTTTTCCACCCTTGGGATCAGTTGAAATGCTTCCTTAGATAACCGCGCATACACTCTATCAGTTTGCTTGTTGAATTTTTCCTGAACGGTAAACATTTTTTCATCGGTGAACAAAATTTTTCTGTGCAAGTTATCAGCGTGCTTCACCAAAAGAAGTTTGCATTTTTCAATCCTATTTTTTTTAAAGCTGCAGTCAATAAATGTCCTGTACGTCGTTTGAAAGCCCCAAGACCCAAGTCTTTTTTTTATGATTCGACTCATGGACTTTTGCGTGATATTCATCTCACGGGCCATGATTTTCTGTTTTCGGAGCGGATTTCTGTGAATTCTTGATTTAACGGCTTTGATGACATGCGGTGTTCGAACAGAGCGGTTACGTCAAGCAGTTTTAAGCATCGGTAGACGAACATGCGGCTAAAACCTAGTGGTCGTAGAGTTTTGAAAATATTGTTTTTTTCATTTCACACTTAAAAAGCGCTATTACAGCGATACGGTTCTCATTATCTGACCACTCCATGATGAATGTTGAAACAATTTTAAAATCCTAGCTATTAAAACAAAGCTATTGAGGTTAGCTTTCAAAACCCATATGACATTATGTGTTCAATGTTGTAACAGTATTTATGCCCCTACTAAGTATTTACATTAGCAAAATTTTAAACTAAAATCCGATGTTTTTTGTCCAAATTCCACAAATTTAATAAGTCCCATTAGAAAATATTATTATTTAGCGGCATTTGGTCTATTTTCTTTTAACAATGCTTGTAATTAATGAATGAGAACTTAAAAGAAATCTATTAAACACTTCTTCTTTTGTTTTCTCCCAACTGTATTTACGCGAAAAGTGCTCCCTATAACTATTAAAGTCCTTATTTCTAGCTTTCTGACCTTCCTCAGTTAGCTGACTAATAGGCTACGGTGAATGCGTGTTTATTTCTGGACCATGAGTGAAGTACTCATATTTATGTAGAGTAGGAGTCATAAAATGCCATGTATACATTTTTACATACAGCCTGGCAGTGTCATTAGCAAAATTTTAAACTTTTGAAATTTTTATCCCAGTCAACAACTTATAGAATCACCTTTTAATATTGTCTGCATTTTTTTTATCAACTGAAAATCAATTTTTGTAATTTCTGCAAATACTTTAGCATTCTTAAATAAATGCCTTGCAGAATTACCATCATTTCAGTTTTCAAAGTCTGGTTTTGGTTGGTCCCTTGGTCCCTATGAATGCAATTTTTTGTACATTGTGGAGTGCGATAGTTTGCTTATTTGAGAATGAAATAAAAAATTAAGAACCTTAGAAAAATTTATTTTATATTTTAAATATATTGAACAGTAAAGGTATTTTTAAATTAAAGTTTTTAAATGGCGGTATGATATTAGGCCCCACGAAAATCACAAAGTGGAAATGAAATTAGGCCCCAAAAAATATATGGACAAATTATGGGTTTTTGTGGCCTAATTTTATATTTTTATTGGGGTATATTTTCATAATGCAATTAGACCCCAAATGTTTGTATGATAATAGACCCCAAAAAATTTTCGGGGCATAATTTTATAATTTATATGGGGCCAATGTTCGCATTTTGTGATCCAATTTCATTTCGACATATTATTGTGTCAGACTAAATATTTTTGGGGTCTAATTTTCATCGGCAAAGAAAAGAAAGCGTTGTTTTTTTATTGAAAATTATATAGTTTACTACCTCTGAACTTAATTAAAAACTTGTATAATATCTCGCAAACCATCAAGGAATTCTTTCAAACACATATGATACATAATCTTATATTTGGACCTGCAACATTAGGACCTTAGTCTTCTGCTTCGTCATCGATTGTAGGTTCGTCTAAGTCTTCGACGTGCTCAGTCTCTTAAGAGAAATAACCACAACAAAGCCCATTTGATTCGTGGATCATTCGCTCAAGAAATTTTGCAACGGCTATATTCGCCTCTTCTAATAACAACGGCGCTTCAACGATTACAGACTCCTCTCTGCTTCTTCTCCTTCATTTGTTTTGCGCTAAACCACTGTCGCACAACATATCAAAGTGACGACTTTTGAAAACTTTCTTCCGGATCGTTTGGATAAGCTATTTTCGTACTTTGTTGTTATATTCATTTTGTTACACATAAATGCAATTACACCCCAAACCCAAAAATGAGAATAGACCCCAATTTTATACAGAAAACAACAGCTCGATATTTTGGGGCATATTTGCCTTTTTTGGGGAGTATTTGCATACCTTCAAATAAACACTACGAAATTAGGCCCCAACAATATTGTTGAGGCCTATTTTCATTTTATGTTTGGGGTATAATTTCGTGGGGTTTATTTTCATAATACAATTACACCCCAAATTCGGGGTCTAATTTCGTTTTTGGGTTGAAGTGTATTTAAGTGGTGCCTAATGTCATACCGCCGTTTAAAATAGTGTATCTGGCAAATGTCGACCTTCGCTAGCCACACACTGCTGCATACATTTTCTGAAGTTTTTCTGTTTCTGCCAATTTCAACCTCAATATTGTTAATTACGTCTTCCAAGTTGTTAGGACGGTTAATATACACCTTCGACTTCAGGTTACTTTAAAGGAAAAGATAGCATGGGACGAAGTCTGGTGAGCGTGCCGGCCAGTTCTCATCACCCCTCAAAGAGATAAACCTTACAGGAAACATTTGCCTCAAATAATTCACGGAAACCCTCGCTGTGTGTGCAGTGGCACCATCCTGTTGGAACTATGTGTCCTCTAATTGCATTGCCTCAAGAGCCGGCTGAAAAAAATCCAGGAAATGCCAAGAGCAAGTGTTTGCTTCCAAGCAAAGCGTTTTAGAGATTGCGGTACTGCTTCTCTAACTCTCTCGATGTTTTGTGGTGTTGTAATCCTTCTCTCAGGCCCCCTTCGTACACATGACACATTCCCTGCTGTTCTCAATGAAGTTACCCAATTTACAATTGATTGCCGTCCAGGAACACAATCTTCGACCAACAGTGCCGCCACAGCCTGCAGTCCAAATTATCACACTCCACCCTGTATAAGTAATAATTTTTTTTCATCATCACATTTAGTTTGCTATTTTTTAAGCTGAAGTTTATATGACAAGTGAATAAGACAGTCAAAAAATCATATGTGACGCGCAAAATTGAAAGGGACCTAAGGTTAAAAACCAGTTTTGTTCAGGAGTGTCATTTTAAAGATTAGGTCCCTTTCTATTTGCGCTTAGAATCGTCGACTTCACTTTCATACAACGCGCATATCTCCGGGAGGGAACACTTTTGGGGCATGGGATCGGTCTCATTCGATGCTCAGATGTTGTCCACACCAAAAAAAAAGAAAAAAAATGAAAATTTATTGTTTTACCCTTGGGTCCCTTTCTCTATGCGCTGTCACATATGAAGCCATTGAGGATAGATAAACCAAACGCCATTATTTTTAATAATTTCATCATTATTGATGAACACTTTATTTGTGGCTCCACATACGAGGGCGACTGCAAAACTAACTGCCCAGGCACATTTTCTGTTTTACTAGCAATTTTTTTTATTTTGTTTTTTAAAAGCAATCTTTTATAAGCCATCTGTCAAAATTTCCGAAATATTTAATGATTATTTTCTTTGTTACAGGTGATTGAAGTAAACAAGTTTTATAATTTTTGAATAATGGAAAATAAAGGGTTTCGTGCGGTAATTAAACACTTTTATATGAAAGGTTATACGCCACAATTAATCAAAGATGAATTGGATTCTGTTCATGGTGATAATGCACCATCATACTGCACCGTGAAATCCTGGGTTCAACAATTTAAAATGGGTCGTTCAAGTACGGAAGATGAACAACGCTCTGGAAGACCGAAAACTGCTACTACTATTGAAAACATTAGAAAAATATTTAATGAAGTCACTAAAGATAGACGAATAAAGCTCAGAGAACTTGCTGATATTGTTGAAATACACGAAAAACAAGTTTGGAGTATTTTACATGATGAACTCCACATGAAAAAGCTATCCGCAAGTAGGGTGCCGCATTTGTTGACTTTACCCCAAAAAATCGTCCGTTGGACCAATTCCGAGGAGCTTTTAGCGATTTATCAGCGTAATCCAATAGAGTTCTTGCGCCGATTCATAACTGTTGATGAAACATGGATCAATCACTACATCCCAGAATGCAAAGAACAGTCAAAACAATGGATAGAAGCTGGTAAAAGTGGTCCCAAGAAGGCGAAAACTGTTAAGTCAGCAGGAATAGTAATGGCCACAGTATTTTGGGATGAAAAGGGTAAAATATTTATTGATTATCTTGAGAAAGGAAAAACTATAAATAGTGAATATTTTTGTGCATTATTGGATCGGTTGAGTGAAGAAATCAAGATAACGCGACCGCATTTAGAAACAAAAAGTTCTTTTTCATCAAGATAATGCTCCTTCACACACTGCATTTTTAACTCAACAAAAACTGGCCGAATTACGATTTGAAATTGCTCCGCATCCACCATATAGTCCCGATTTAGCTCCTTCTGATTATTTCTTGTTTCCAAATTAAAAAAAAATTCTCGGTGGCAAAAATTTTTCGTCCAATAGCGAGGTTATTGCTGAAACTGAGGCATATTTTGAAGGTCTTGAAAAATCTTATTTTTCGGATGGAATTGAAAAACTTGAAAAACGTTTGATGAAGTGTATTGAGTTGGAAGGAGATTATGTTAAAAAATAAATAATAATAATTCCGAAAAAAACGGTTCTTTTTATGTTAGGCCAGTTACTTTTGTGGTCGCCCTCATATGTACGACTTTTGTGCGGACTTTGTGTCGGTTAAAGCGTTACAGACTTTACCGTCGTGATTAACTTTAAATAATCTCTCTCCACCTACACCTACGGAGTCGACAAAAGTCTTTCTTTTTCTTTCTTTCTTCTTCGAGTTTAATATTGTTGGAGATTTCTTTTATAAATTTAATATTCAACGGCCTACAAACACTAGTGGAAGACGGTCGAGGATTTTGCCAAATTGTTTTTATTTCACAAACTAATTTGTATAGTACAATCTATCTTGGAAATACTAACACAAAAAGACATTCTAGGATTTCTGAGCTTAAATCTCATATTTTAAGAGCATATAAGCAGTTTCTCCCTGCATCACCCAAGAAGTGGTTAAAACTCCATACAAATATCAAAAATTCCCCATTTTTGCAGCAATTCGATTTTTTTCCTTTTCAGTTTTTTTAATGCTACTATTAATACCTCAAGTTATCCTGAGATATTGAAGGTCTCAAAAAAAATAATTCCCATTCCAAAAGGTGAAGATTTTTGTAATATTGAAAATTTTAGGCCTATTGCGTTATTATCAATCATTGATAAAGTTTTTGAATAAATCGTACATAAACAGCTTAATGCATATTTAAATGAGCATGACCTTATGTTTAAGTTACAGTTTGGGTATAGGAAAGGAAGTGGTACACAAGAAGCGGTAGTGAACGTTATACATACAATATGTGATGGTTTGGATAATGGTTATGGGGGAGTTGCTGGAATCTTTTACGATTTTTCGAAAGCGTTTGATCTAGTAGATCACAATATTTTATTACCAAAACTTCACTATTACGGGATTGCAGGAAGTGCTAATAAACTTATTAGAAGCTATCTTCAAAATAGGAAGCAGTATGTTGAAATAGAAAAAAGTAGAAGTGAAATGGGAAATATACAATATGGAGTAACTCAAGGGAGTGTTTTAGGTCCATTATTGTTTAAAATTTATGTAAATGATATTGGAGATCTCATGTTACACGTTAAATTAATAATGTATGCTGATGTCTCTTTTATCCCTATTGTCATGAAGTTATTCTCAAAGCTCAAATAAAAGAGGATGCGCGTATTATAACGGAATTTGCCAGGATAAATGGACTATTGTTGAATGCCAAAAAAAACTATGTTAGTGCGATTTCGACCTTACTCAGTTGGTAATAACGCTTTCAATATTTCTATTTGTGGAAAAGATGTTGTTGAATCCAGTTTGGTTCGGTACTTAGGAGCACTTTTGCAAGGAAATTTATCATGGAACTTACATATGCAACATTTGAGGAAAAAAATAGCTTCATGAATCGGACTTCTCTATAAATTTAAAAATAAATTAGATGAAAACCCTAAATTATTGCTATATAATGGGCTGAACCATAGTCATTTTAATTACTTACCGATGATATACTCTTACAAAAAAAGTCTCGAGTATAGATATCTACAACGAGCACAAAATAAAGCACTCGGAATTGTTTATAACACTACGTAACAAAAAAAATCTTTTTGTTTGTTTAAGTGAATTTTTTGCTTTTATCTAATGAATTAGGTCATAAATATAATATAATGAGTGTTCTTTCCTCTACCTAAACGTTTTTTTAGTATATAAACCGCTATTTTAAAAATGATGGAGGTTTCACCACACATTTTAGCATAACTCAAGAACAGTTTGTCCGATTTGATTAAGTAAAAACTCCGAGAATCCGCAGCTACATTACCTCCAAGTTACTCTTACACTGTTTTTTGATAAAGTGAATAGTTTTGGAAATATTCAGAAACTTTTTCCAAAAATTATTTTTTTTCATGCAAAATTGGAAAAAAAATTTTGTCTTAAAATTCATAAAAAACCAAAAAAGTCACAAATGCTCTTTTTTGATCTTTAGTTATAAACATAAATATTTTACAAATAAAACTAGCCACATTTCAATAAAATCGATTAACAAGTTTTGGTTTAATTCTCAACTAAGTGATGGTATCTCATTTTGATAATTACAAGGAAGTGGTTCAGCATCTTACCGAGAACTACCATAACATGGGATGCAGAATGTCTCTGAAGTTGCATGTTCTTCACTCACACCTAGAAGTGTTCAAGTCAAATTCTGGCGCATACTCAGAAGAACATGGTGAACGTTTTCACCAGGACATTCAAGCCTTTGAAAAGCGATACCAAGGGCTGTACAATGAACGGATGCTTGGCGACTATATCTGGAATTTAATCAGAGAAAATGACCAAATCTACAAGAGGAAAGGTAGAAAACAAACCATTTTTAAACAGTATTATTAAGAGCATCCTTAATTTAAGGATTCAAGTGTATTTTTCGTTTTATTATCATATAAAAGCATACCTTCATTAAAATTAAGCTGTTTAACAATCTTTTATGCACACTCTTATCTATCTGTACCATGAAAAATAAAGGCACTATTTAAAAATTTGAAAATTCGATGTCATTTCTTAAAAAACGATTAGCCAGACATCAGTTAAAATTTTTCTTCAGTTTAGAGACATAACCAATGAGAAACAGCAAAAAAATTCACCTAAACAAAATTTTGTTACATAGTGTAATCTTCCACAAACGTATTCGACGGTATCTTTGTATAAGGACGTATCTAAAACAATTTTGCCTATATATGGACTATATAAAATGCAGTTGTTAATGTACATGTTTAAATCAGTGCGTAACATTGGATATCATTCTATTTCATTTTCTCAAAATCAAACTTTTTTCAATACTAGAAATCGATCAAACTTGCTATTCAAAAGATGTAGACTGGAATCAACAAAACAACGTATTAAGCATACCGGTTGCTCTGAATATAATCGTCTGCCTCAATATATCAAAAATATTTTACGAATTTCAATTTTCAAAACAACATTAAAAACACGTTTATTAGATAATATTGAATTGCTTCTACTGTAAGTTTATTTAGTTTTTAAGTGCACAGTTTTTTGTTATATCTAATTTTCGAGCTACAAACTACTTTTAGCTAAATCTTTGCCAACTGGCCCCAAAAATGTCCACGTGCCGCTGGGGCAATAATTTGTTTTTGAATTGTAAATACTATTTGGTGGATACTATAAATAAATAAAAAAATACCTGAAGTTGACGGTTCCAACAGACTTAATAATCAATTCAATTATCAAAATTTTCCCTTTTACCAATGCACACAAAAATAATAATAATCAATTTAAACAACTTAGAACTTATTTTTTGTAATTACAGATGTAGAATTTTATCTGCTTTCACTCGGTACCAAGTACGGTTGTGAAAGTTTAAGTTCGTCTTTTTAATTAATCGCCACTTGTAATGAATTCCAACCCTCTGTGGGAAGGCCAAGCAGTCTAAGGCTTATCGATCGTCCTCCAAACTCAAAAGGTCTGTAGAGGTACTAAACAGAGAGGATGCAACACAGCATCTAACGGTATCACAGCGGTCCTCAGTGGACTTAGAATGACTAGGGAATGACTGCCACTTTAACCCAAGCTTACTGTACATAGAATTATTTCACTTACACAGAACGACAGTTTCGACTCAAGTTGACATAAATCAAGTACCTAATCAGAGGGCATTTCTTTAATCAAACTAAGCATTCAAATTTTGCTGCATATATAGAAATATATTTATTTCTTATCAAAGATTTTATTTGTTTGACACTTTCCTTTCTAGGCAACTGTCTTGCACTTGCCTTCCTTATTATCAAATACACACTTGACAATGCTGAAGTACATGTACTCCTCCGGTTGAAGTTGCTTGTATTTCTCAGCACAGTCGCGAATGAAGTCCACTTCACAGTTCTGTTTGACACTGTACAACATAGCCACATTGAAGCGTTCTGCTTCAAAGCCTACATCCGGCCTATAGATGTTCTTGCCCTTGGCACTGCAAAACAAAAGTGAGCGTATGGCAGGAGTATCCTCCAGATGGAAGCTGCGAATTTTAGCCACCTCATCCGAACTTACGGAATATTTTTCCATACATTTCGCTTCAATCTCGGCAGCATTTTCGGGATACCAATCGGGTCGGTTAGCGAGAATCTAGGGTTGAATAAATATTTTTTATTAAAGTTCCTGGCAAATAAGAGAAATCTTCCTACCGCCGATGAAAAAACGAGTACGAGAAAAACGTAAGTGTTCATTTTTTGGATTGGTCTGTCTAATCTTAGGTGAGAACAAATTTACACTACCTAACTAAGAAATAGATTTGGTCAATTTATAGATTATTTTTTCAACAATGTTCTTGCAGACCTTTCTGTCACCTTGCAATTTAATGCGACAGCTGGCTGCTAGAGTATGCGATTAGACGTGAGTAAAGAATATTTTCAAATTCCACTTTGTTTTACTTTATCTTTGAGTTGGCATTGAACTGGACAGGGGTTCAGCAGACTGGGAATCATTGGGATTCAATAGCGACTGAGGTTTCTGAAGTAATATACTAACACTTTGAGAGCTTGGTTCTGACACGTGTTAGGTTTCTCTGATTCTTTCCTTTAATTTTTATAAAAAATGTAGCATAATTGTAGGCATATTGTATCTACGTATATCTGTACTATTCTTGTTGCATGACTGACTGGCTGGCTCACCAATGATTGACCTACATACCCGAAAAGACATGTTTTTTTGGAAATTCGCTTTATAAGTAAAGCCAGTAAGAACGTATAAAGTCAAGCGAGACCGACTACATTATACCGTCACCATACGCACGCATAGAAAATATATGGTTACTATATGGTCACGGCAACAATAACATGTTCTCTACAATAAATGTGAGAACATGTTCGTCGCAACCATAGTATTGTTTTTTGAATTTTATTCTGACAATAGTATGATTTTGGCAATATTAATACGAGGGTTGCTATATACATTTCTGGCCTAGGCAACACTAAGTGTTGCCTGGAGCCATCTGACATTGCCAATGGAAAGTTTGACATTTTTTAGCATAAACGTTCTCAGAACGTTTTGACGTAAGAACATCACTTGTGTGGTTTACAGAAAAGACAATAAATAATAGAAGATGGGCAGTGTGCTTCTTTTTTTTGCAATATCGTATATAGTTGCACATTGCACATTTCTACACATTTTTGACATTTTCTCTTGTTTTATAATTCTTTGTGCACTCACAATAGCAAATTTGACAATGAAAACCTAAAGCTTTTCAGAGTTGCTCTCCCCAGTCTTATTATTGCCGTGTTCGCCAATTTCTCGTAAAAGCTCAATTTGCCCATCTTCTGTTATTTATCGTCTTTGGTTTACAGTGACTTCAAAAAATCAGAAATAACTCGTGAACTTTCGAAGTGGATTATCACGACAAGAGTGCATCGATGAACTTAAATCTTTGTATAGCGATGAAACATCATCCTATAGCACTGTGAAAACTGGTTTAATGAAAGCAATCGTGGCCGACACTCGCTCAAACACGAAGGTCGTCCAAAAACGGCCGTGGTATCAGAGAACATTGATGCCGTGCGTGAACTGATAATGCAAGATCGTCATGTGACATACCGTAAGATAGAGGCATCCTTGGACATTTCTTCCTCCAGTATACTTTCGATATTGCTTGAACACCGGGCCGTAAAAAGGTATATTCTCGTTGGATACCGCACAATTTTACAATCGCTCAAAAAAGGCTCGTGTCGATTGGTGCAAAGAAATTTTGAAAAAATACAATCGCTGTGCTTCGTTTATAAAATCGTCACAGGTGACGAATAATGGATCTATGCGTATAAGTATGAGCCCGAAACAAAACAGCAATCGACCGCGTGGCTCTTCAAAGACGAGCCAAATCCAACGAAAGCTGTTCGTGGAAGAAGCACTTCGAAGCAAATGGTCACCTGTTTCTTCGGCAAAACTGCTCATACAAAATCCGCCGGAAAAAATAAGGTTTGCTCCTACCAGTTTTGTTTTCTTCTTAAACTACACGATTCACAATTGGCCCGTTGTATTCAGCCCGCCTCAAAACAAAGAACTCTGTCGATCAGTAGACAAAAGAAAAATAATTTTGACTTTTTGTAAATTACACGAAATTTTTTTCGCTTGAGCAACGTAGGACGGTCAATTCTGAGTGGTACACCACAATTTGTTTGCCTGAAGTCTTCGGAGAGATTCGAAAAACAAACAAGAGAAGACGAATCATTGTGCACCATGACAATGCGAGCTCTCATACATCGACTCAAACCAGCGCCTTTTTGACCGGCCAAAATGTCGAATTGATGGGTCCTCCTCCGTACAGCCCTGACTTGGCAACCAATGACTTCTTTTTATTCCCGCACATCAAGAAAAAAATGCGTGGTCAATGAATTTCGTCGACAGAAGATGGTGTTGAAGAGTTCAAAACCCATGTTTTGGAGGTGTCTCGATCGGAGTGGAAAACGTGCTTCGACAATTGGGTTGAGCGCATGCAAATTTGTATAAATCATGCGGGAAAATACTTTAAAAAACAATGAAACCATTTTTAGGCCAGAATTATATTTAGCAGCCCTCGTATTGTTCAAATGCAACAATACTAGTATAGCCAATTTTAGAGAGGTCCTATTTAAATACGATTGGTGCGACAAAAGTATTGTTTATAAGGATTTATGTTAACAATAATATGATAACGGCAATCATACCATATGGTTCCAACTGTAAACTAAGCATCACAGATTTTATAGACCAACGTTCATACATGTTTGTGAGTGTGCTAAAAAATGTATGGTTGTTGTCCATTACAAAAACAACAACAATCGGTAGGCAGTTCGTCGGATTTTTATTGTGTTGACTCTGTTTGGTGGAATACTCTACTGCCATATAATTCTCGTTTATTTAAAATCTACCTGCACTTATGTAAAGGTTGGTTAAATTTAACGGGCCGATGTTGAATGTGAACTACACCTAAGCTTCAAGTTTTTTTCTGCATTTGATATTTCTCAATTCAGACTAACTCAATTTAATCCATGGAAAGATACACAAGCGAGCACTGCGTTAAAGTTATTCAGGCTTATTATGAAAATTTTTAAAGAAAATCATCTTCTGTGATAAGGCACATTTTCACCTCAGTGGATACGTCAATAAGCAGAAGTGCCGCATTTGGGCGAATGATAATCCAAGAGTGATTGTCGACAAAACAATGCACCCACAAAGAGTGACTGTTTGGTGCAATTTATGGGCTGGCGGCATCATCGGGCCGTATTTTTTTTCCAAAATGAGGGCGGTCAGGCAGTTAATGTGAATGGTGTTCGCTATCGTGAGATGATAACGAACTGTTTGTGGCCCGAATTGGATGATATGGATGTGGACGATAAGTGGTTTCAACAGGACGGTGCCACTTGCCACACAGCTAATAAAACAAAGGCTCTTTTGTGCGACAAATTCAATGGCCGTGTTATCTCACGTCGTGGCGTTGTTAGTTGGCCGCCAAGATCATGTGATTTGACACCGTTGGACTTCTTTTTTTGGGGTTATTTGAAAGAAAAGGTGCATGCGATACGCCAGAAACAATTCAAGAGATGGAGGCGCGCCGGCGAGGTCGCGGCGGCCATTTGGCCGATATTTGGTTCCATACATACGTAATTGAACCATACCAATATTATCATAATAAAAAGAAAATACATACAATATAATTAATTTCCTAAATAATGTGTGTTTTAATCTAAATCAACATCGGCCCTTAAAATTTAACCACCCTTTATGTCTGGCTAGATTGAAAACCGCAAATATATAATAAAACATCCTTCAAGCGAAAAAATTTGTGTCTGTTAGTTCGGTTTCACCCCTAATCTGGAGGTACATTTTTATGGACCGATCTGGCCAATTTTTAGAAATGTGTGTAGAATAACGCTATAAACCAAATTTCACTGAAACCTAATGAAATTTGTCGTTGTAAGATCGGTTACATCTCAAATCGCGAGGTATTCTTGTATGGGAGCTATATCAAACTTTGAACCAATTTAATCTTACCCCAGCCATGTTGATCGTGAGTGCAAAATAATGCCTCAAAGCAACTTTGTTTAAATTCTGATAAAAATTGTGGTAGTTAGATCAATCACACCTCAAATCGGGAGGTATTTTAGCATAAGGCTAAATGTATAGTATATAATGTGGAAAGAAAGCGATCTGTTAATATTGATGACCTAGACAATGATTTCTTTACATTACTATATTGCAAACTTACTTGCTACCGAATCTATTTAGTAAGCCCACATAAACCAGGCTAATTTGTGACCGCTAGAGTGCAACAGACACATTTTGTTAGGTGTTTATAAAACCATAAGCCAATGTAAACCAGTTTACCCAGGAATGGTTATAGGACCCAGGAATAGCTATGTCTCATTTGGCCTAGTAGGAAAGTTCAAATGTTTCCTGTGTAGCGCCAGAACTACGAATTGAAAAGGTCATTAAAAAATCGACTAATTGATGGGGCATCCACCGTACAGCCCTGATTTGGCACCTAATGAATTCTTCTTATTCCCTAGCATCGAGAAAAAAATGCGTGGTTAACGTTTTACGTAGACGGAAGCAGCTGTTGAAGCGTTCAAAATTCATGTTTTGGAGGTGTCTCAATCGGAGTAAGAAAAGTGCTTCGAATATTGGTTTGTGCGCATGCAAAAGTGTATTGATGTTAAAGGAGAATATATTTAAAAAACAATAAAAACCATTTCCAATGATAAATTACTGTGTTTTTATTGACGAACCCTCGTATTCATAATACGAGCATATCGAGCCATAAGCGCTAACCTATCGTAAGTCAAATTTTTGGAAAAAAAATTTTATTGCTGAAAAATAATCGTTAGGACAAGCCTCATCGTTTTGTATTTTTAAAATGACAAAATTGTTAGTAAAACATCAAAAAAAAAGCTTTTGCATTTTATCGTAAATGATTGTTTAAATTTTATTGTGTAGCAATTTTATCGTAAGTCACACATCAAATTGCTGCAGCAATCGCAAATGTGTTCAGATTTTTTTTTTTGTTTTTTGATACAGTTATATGAGTAGGTAGAAATCTTAAATTTTTGCATTAAAACATTTGCATTTTTAATAAAGTTGTTTGAAATAAATAATAAAAACCGTCTCCTGTAAAATTTGCATTTTTTCACTTACGATAGGTTAGCGCTTATGGCTCGATATGTACAAACACCAATTTCTTTCAAAAATTCACAATGTTTATAAATGTGAGAGTTAAAATAAAAAGCTGCTCGTTCAAATTCTCTTTACAAACATTTTCTATATTTTTTAAGTAAAGCGAGAAAAAGCATATGTGAGCGCATAGAGAAAGGGATCTAAGGGTAAAAAAAACAATTTTCACTTTTTTTTGATGTGGACAGCATCTGAGCGTCGAATGAGACCGATCCCATGCCCCAAAAGTGTCCCCTCCCAGAGATATGCGCGTTTTATGAAAGTGATAGTACACCAAAGATACACGTATTTAAATCTTTAAAATGGCTCTCCTGAACCTAACTGGTTTTTACCCTTAGGCCCCTTTCTATTTTGCGCGTCATATATGGTAACAAGAGTTTTCCCAAATCAAAGCTACTGGAACAGTTTCATGCGAGAAACAGTTTTGTTTTTCAATTTACATCGTTTCTGTTTTACGTCATTTCTTCCATGTGAGAAACTTATCGATGCAAGAATTACAGAAGAGAGGTACTGAACCTGATATCAGCCTAAATCCGAAGCTGCCACAGCCGTTCCAGTACTATCAGTAGAGATTTGCAAGTGATCGCTAACTTTAACCATGAGGCCCATTTTTCGAGTCAAATAACAGTCCCTATTAAAACATGGTTCATCCACAAAGAAATGCTGTTAGGCAAATACTCAAAACGTTTATTTTTCCGAGTTTATTAGACTTTACTTTCTGCAATAAACTCACAGTCAATAGTACACATGAGCCTGTGCTCGTTCCCAAAAGACCACAAATGTAAAAAATCATCATTTAAAGACTGGGCAATTTTCCGCTTTCATTTGATTTATATTTGATTTGATTTCGTTTCTTATTCAATCTTATTACAATTCTCTTGAATATTATCAAACACACATTGAACTGTTTTGAAAAACATAGCCTCATCGGGCTGCAAGTCTTTGTGTGTCTCAGCACAATCGCGAATTCGCTCCAATTTACAGTCTATTCCAACGGCATATTTCAAGGAAGCATCAAAACGCTCCGGCTCGAAGCCCTTGGCGGGCCGGAATACATTTTTACCCGTTGCACCGCAGTAAGCAAGTGCGCGCATATCGGGCGTATCCACCACAATGAACTTTTTAAGTTCAGCCAGAGTTTCCGGACTTATGGGATGTGCTTCCTTACATTTTCGCTCAATCTCGCTGGCATTTTCTGGATACCACTCTGGTCGTTCCACAGCAAGAATCTAAGAAATGCAACACATTAATTACAGAGCAGAAGGAGTTTTGGGTCTACTTACAACGCCTGCAAAGGCTAGAATTAGAAGAATGCACTTATTCATTTTCCGTTCTGAAGTCTGATCACTAACAAAGGCGAAGAAGTACTACTATTGAGCTTACAGAATTGTTTTGTGATTATTTGGAATGATTTGTCTTCGATCTATCTGTTTTGCCTTTGTGTGTGACTGGCTCTTATCAGCGACTTAGCACAGTTGTGTATTAGGGAGGAGCGAAACGCACATGTACTGTTCTATAGCTAGGCAAAATATTTTCATCTAAATAAAAGGTGGTCCAACTAAAACGCACGATATTAAATGTACATAAAGTTTTCAGAGAATTATCCCAATATTTTTAATTATGATAGAAGAATGCGTAAAACGAAATATAGGTCAAATGCTCGCCACAGATTTGGTGGCGTACTTCTTACCGACGGTCCGTATTTCCAACGACTCTGCAGAGAAAACTTCAGTTGATAATCGGTCCGAACTACAAATATTCGGTTGGATAAACTGCGTTTCTGTTGCAATCACCAACATTCCATAGTGTTGATGGAAACATAGTTCGATATTTCATATGATGGTTACTACAATCGTATCACGGTATTCACAGTCAAAAACACAGTGTTACCAACTGAATTCAGTTAAACTATTTGTTGCGACAACTGGCGGTCATGACAAACAACCAATCGCGATGTACATATTACTTTGGTACCAATAATTGGTGGTGACAACAGGTAAGTTCTTCGTAGTGACCAAACCTTGTTAAGTTTGCTGTTGAAACATAAAATTGGATGTTCCAACATGAACATATTAACGGTATAATATTTTATCGGTACTAGTCTTGCGACAACTGGTGGTTATGGCCACCAACCAATTGTGATGTGCATGTTACTTTAATACCAAGAATTGGTGGTGACAACAAATTAGTTTTTTGTTGTGACCGAACCCTGTTTAGTTGGCTATTTTACCATAATATTGGTTATTCCAACATCAACATATAAAACCTAAAATATTTTATCTATTTAAGTTACAACAAAACCTTTGTTTACGACGAACACTATTCGAAATCAGCAAAAAAATTAAAATTCGAAATTTTTTATAGTTTGAAAATGTTAGTCAAATGAAATTAATTTTTAATTTGATGGATATTTCATCCGATTTTCGGCGACGACCTCAAGTAATATAAATTTGCCCTAACAATGATGAAACAAATATTGTTACTTTAGGTCGTCGCCGAAAATCGGAAAAAATATCCATCAAATGAAAAAATTTAATTAATTTGACTAACCATTTCAAACTATAAAAATTTTGGAATTTTAAATACATGTACTCGTATTTTTACTTTTAATAAAAACGAAAATACTTTATCATCAATAATAACAGAAAATTTACGAAATATATATTTTGTGGTGAAATTTGTTTTGTTTGGTCTTTTTAAGTGCATTTTGCATTGGACTCTTGTTATGGGTTAGCAATAGAGGGTACGAGTATTCATGACAAAAAATTGTATGTGGACTTCCTTAACGGTTGAAGATAGAGGTTGCATTTGTTCTGAGAAACTGTTGGAATTGCAGAAATATTGGAAGTTGGTCTTACATTTAACTCCTCCAGGGGCACTTTTGGGGTGTTAAAGCGGTGGGAGCAAAATTAAAAAAAAATAATTTTTTGTAGGACAGCCCCCTTAGGGGGTGAAGATAGGGGGTAATAATGTTTGGAAAAAATATTGTGAGGGAAAAATTAATGGGGGTCGATCATACATTTTACCCCTCTAGGTGCGACTCCTAGGTAGTTGCGGGGCTTTTTGTGAATATTTTCCCCCATCCCACGACTTTTGACCTCGATGAGAGGTCACTTGCCCCCATCCCAGCTCGCCCATTTTTGGTCAATGTTTTTTTTCTCAAAACCCCACAAAATAAGGGGGTGAGTCATACCAAAATCGTACTACTAAGAATCTCCATACAACACTATCCCACCCCTAATGTTCATATGTGCTAGTTTATTTTTGTACTTTAATTTAATTATTCATTTCCTTTTTAGTTCGAAGTTATTATTGAAGCTTGAAAGAGTTACGAAATCAAACCCTGAAAATGTGCAAAGTTAACTGTAAAAATATCAGTAAATTATTTCAACGGAAATATGTTAAACAAGTTGGTTTTATTAAATGTTACAAACTTAAAGTGTTTTGAAAAGCTAGAATTTACTTGCAAATTATAGGCTAGTTTTGTTTGACTTTTTACTTAAAGTTTATTCGGTGTATAAAGTCAAGTCTATATTCGGTCAGTTAAGTCAAGTTTAGTGTACGTGTTCCTGCATTTGAGGAAATCAAGTGCTTTATATGTAACATTTCTTTGTATGTTCTCTCATAAATAAACTGGCGCCCTATAGAAATGTCGTCAGACAATGTTCTTAAGTGATAACATTGTGATGCACTTGTAACAACTTGTTTTGCCCTTTTACTTAGTTATTTTTCTTAGAATACATGGATAGAAATGCCCGCTTGTTTCTCAGTGGGATATGAAGGGAAATGTGCTCATTTGCAGTATACAAGGACATATCAATAATACCGTGACTTTTCCAACTTCCCTCGTAGTAATATGAAACGCAACACTGCTCACATCAAATACCTTCTGTTTATATTCTACTGTCAAATGTTAATAGAGTTTCGTCATTTAGTTTGTTTAACAGCTCTTCATACCACCTAGTGGATTTTGTTAAAAATGGAAAAAAGTGAATTTCGAGTACTCATTAAACATTATTTTTTATGTAAAAAATCCTTAAATCAGACCAAGGAAAAGTTTAATAAATACTGTGGGGACTCTGCACCATCAATTTCAATGGTAAAAAAAGTGGTTTACTGACTTTCGTTGTGGTCGCATAATCCAAATGACGATAAACATTCTGGACGGCCAATTGAGGTCAAACACCCGAAAATGTCGAAAAAATCCTCGATATGGTGTTGGCCGATCGATGAGTAAAAGTGCGTAAGATTGTTGATGCCATACGCATTTCATATGGCAGTGTGGTTTCGATTTTATATGGTCAGTTGGGTTGAAGAAAGTTGTCTGCAAACTGGGTGCCGCGTTTGCTCACAACTGACCATAAACGTAATCGTGTGACAACTTCTATCGATTGTTTGTAGTTATAACCGCAATTCAAATGAGTTTTGCGGCATTTTGTAAATGTGGATGAAACATGTATTCATTACAACAGTACGTCAGCAGTCCAAACAATGGATTTATCCGGGTGAACCGGCTCCGAAGAATGCCAATGTGACTTTGTCGGCCAATAAGATGATGGTAACAGTTTTTTTGGAATGCAAGCGGTATAATCGACATCGATTACCTTTAAAAGGCAAAAAAACAATAAACGGCGAATATTATGGAAAACTAATAGGACCGATTTAACAAAAATTAAAAAAAAAAAACGACCCCATATGTCCAAGACAAAAGTTATTTTTCATCAAGATAATGCACGGATACACACGCGTGCAGTCTCAACGGCAAAAATGCATGAGTTGGGTTACGAATTGGTACCTCATCCACCATAATCTCCGGATTTAGCCCCCAATGACTATTTCCAAACCTAATGAAATGGCTCGGTGGAAAGCGGTTCAGCTCCAACGATGAAATTATTGATCAAACAAATGCCGATTTTATGGACCTCGAAAAATCTTATTTTTTGGAAGGGATACAAAAACTGGAAAAATGTTGGACTAAGTGTATTGAGCTAAGAGGAAAATATTGTTGTTGGAATATTGTTTTATTCGAAAATTCACGGAATTATTGATATGCTCTCGTACTTTTTACATTTAAATAAAAAGTTTTAGAACAAACTGCTTTGGATATTTTTAATAAATAAATCGCATATGTTTTTTAAACGAATTTTTTCTGCTGTAACTCACTCCTATTACGAGGGCCACCGCAAAACTAACTGGCCTGGCACATTTTCTGTTTTACTAGCAACTTTTTTTTGTTTTTTAAAAGCAATCTTTTATAAGCCATCTGTCAATATTTCCGAAATATTTAATGATTATTTTCTTTGTTACAGGTGATTGAAGTAAACAAGTTTTATAATTTTTGAAAAATAGAAAATAAAGAGTTTCGTGCGATAATTAAACACTTTTATATGAAAGGTTATACGCCACAATTAATCAAAGATGAATTGGATTCTGTTCATGGTGATAATGCACCATCATACTCCACCGTGAAATCCTGGGTTCAACAATTTAAAATAGGTCGTTCAAGTACGGAAGATGGACAACGCTCTGGAAGACCGAAAACTGATACTACTATTGAAAACATTAGAAAAATATTTAATGGAGTGACTAAAGATAGACGAATAAACTTGCTGATATTGTTAAAATACACGAAAAACAAGTTTGGAGTATTTTACATGATGAACACCACATGAAAAAGCTATCCGAAAACTATCCGCCGCGTTTGTTGACTTTGCCCCAAAAAATCGTCCGTTGGACCAATTCCGAGGAGGTTTTAGCGATTTATCAGCGTAATTCAATAGAGTTCTTGCGCCGATTTATAACTGTTGATGAAACATGGATCCATCACTACATCCCAGAATGCAAAGAATAGTCAAAACAATGGATAGAAGCTGGTAAAAGTGGTCCCAAGAAGGCGAAAACTGTTAAGTCAGCAGGAAAAGTAATGGCCACAGTATTTTGGGATGTAAGGGGTATATTTATTGATTATCTTGAGAAAGGAAAAACTACAAATAGTGAATATTATTGTGCATTATTGGATCGGTTGAGTGAAGAAATCAAGATAAAACGACCGCATTTAGAAAAAAAAAGTTCTTTTTCATCAAGATAATGCTCCTTCACACACTGCATTTTTAACTCAACAAAAACTGGCCGAATTACGATTTAAATTGCCCCGCATCCACCACATAGTCCAGATTTAGCTCCTGCTGATTATTTCTTGTTTCCAAATTTAAAAAAAATTCTCGGTGGCAAAAAATTTTCGTCCAATAGCGAGATTATTGCTGAAACTGAGTCATATTCTGAAGGTCTTGAAAAATCTTATTTTTCGGATGGAATTAAAAAACTTGAAAAACGTTTGATGAAGTGTATTGAGTTGGAAGGAGATTATGTTGAAAAATAAATAATAATAATTCCAAAAAACGGTTCTTTTTATGTTAGTCCAGTTACTTTTGCGGTCGCCCTCGTATTTTGAAATTTATATATTTTAAAAAAAATGTAGTTAATACTATCTCTCAAAGTTTCTATTGTTGACAACATAACCCAATTCTTATAATAAATGTGAGGGATCAAAGTTTGGTTGAGTGGAATCATTCTGTGGTTGTAAGGATCATAACATGGTTGTATGTGAAACATACGAGTACTTATGGTATGGTTGTGTATGAATCATACTTTAGTTGCGGGGATCATAGTATGGTTGAGTGTGAATCATACTATGGTTGTGTGTATCATAGTATGGTTGAGTATGAATCATACTATGGTTGTGGGGATCATGATATTGTTGTGTGTCAGTCAAAATTATTATTTAGGATTGGGTTATGTTGCACGCAGAGAAAAATATGGTTACTATATGGCCACGGCAAGAATAATATGTTCTCCGCAATAAAAGTATGTTCGTCGCAACCATAGTATTGTTTATTGAATTTAATTTTGGCAATAGTATGATTGTTGCAATATTAACAATGTTGAAACATAATAATAGTATTATTGCCAAATTTAATAATTAAAAATGTGGTTGTAGCAGCAAAACAAATATGGTTGCTGCTACAAAAGTATTGTTTTTTGGAGCAACATTATTGTTACAGATCTAATGCAATAATAGTACATTTTATATGGAAATTAAACAAACAAACTGCTTTGGCTTTGTTTAATTACGCTACGCTAACGTTTTTTTAAACTAATTTGTTTCTACTGTTAAAAGAATCACTCCTTTTATTATGGAATTCGATTTGTCTTTTTTTTAATAATTTTTATACTTCACATCCATTATTAACAATTAAACCCAATTCTAATAAATAATTTTGGGGATCATAGCATAATTGTGTGTGAACATACTATAGTTGTAGGGATCATAAAATGGTTGCGTGTGAATCATACTAAGGTTGGTTCAGTGGATCATACTATGGTTGTAATATGGTAATATGGTTGTGGAGATTATAATATGCTTGAGTGTCAATCATACTTTGATTGTGGAGATCATAGCATGTTTATATGTGAATCATACTATTGTGAGGTTCATAGTATGGTTGTGTGTGAATCATACTATTGTTGTGAGGATCATAATATTGTTGTGTCTCAACCATATTCCCAACAATAGTATGATGCTCTTCGAATATTGTTATTCCAATCATACCTTTTTCTGTGTGCATGCAAATAATTCATAATAAAATATCGGAAAAGTAGAGAGTACTCATAAATGATAGCAGATGTAAACAAACAGAGTGACAACTTTTCTGTTAATCGTCCAATTCGGGCAAAAACCTGTGACTCTGGAGGCATACTCAGCTTTTTTACTTCCGAGTTTGCCATCTTTGTAGCCGTCTGACTTAATACCTATTCTTGTGGCTAGAGGCTTAAAATTTTTCTTATGATGGTGACTTTTGTATAAGTAAAAGTATACCCTCCACCGATGGACTGTAAAGGGTAAAGCGCATAAATTTGCTTTTTGCACTGCAGGCTGTGACGGCACTGTTGGTCGAAGAGAAAGAAAAGCGTGCGCGGCTTATAGCGACTGACGGGAGATTCGTATACGTCTGCCTCTTAATTGCCATCATGAATTGGACACGTGAGGAGAGGTCATTTTGTGTTGAAGTGTATTTTTCAAATGCACACTTGATCATTGCATCGCAGCGTGCTTTTCGTTTACGATTCGCTGTTCCCCCACGCGGACGTGTTGCTGGACGGCAATCAAATGTAAATTGGATAACTTCATTGAGAATATGTCATGTGTACGAAGGGAACCTGAGAGAAGGATTGCAACACCACAAAACATCGAGAGAGTTCGAGCAGCATTCTGCAATCTCCGAAACGCCCAGCTCGGAAGCAATCACTTGCTCTTGTCACTTCCAGTCGTTCTCTCCACCGGATTCTTCATGATGAACTGAGGAAATGCAATTAGAGGATACATGGTTCCAACAGGAAGGTGCCACTGCACACACAGCGAAGGTTACCATGAATTGTTTGATGCAAATGTTTCCTGGACGACTTATCTCCTTAAGGGGAGATGTGAACTGGCCGTCACCAGACTTAGCCGCATTCGATTTTCCGTTGGGGTTTCCTGAAGTCGAAGGTGTATATCAACCGTACGAACACCTTGGAAGACCTAATTAACAATATTGAGACTGAAATTGGCAAAATACCAGTCTACATGCTTGTTAGGTAGACATTTGTTAGATACACTATTAAAAACCATGTAATTTACAAATTCCCTTACCGTTCAATATGATTAAAATAAAAAATAAATTTTTCTAAAGTTCATAATTTTTTTATTTCATTCCCAAATAAGCAAAGCCGAGCTCCACCATCTATTTGTTATCTACATAGCTTTATATTCTTCAGTAGATTGGAACGGGTTTCGGAATGCTTCCATTGGAGTCGTCGCTAGCAATTTATCTTGGCGGCTAAATTCCCTGCTGGAGACATCGAGTTTCCCATTAACGTGTCCTCTTTTTTTATATTTATTTCAGTTTAGAGCTAAACTGTTACTAAACGCGCCCGCTTTTATTCAAATAAAATTAAAAAAGTACCACGTGCCAGATGAAAACTCATTCATTGTATATAAAAAAAAAAACAAAAATACTCTCGTTTCAATCTCCATGACTTCTCCGTTGTTTATTTCGTATATTGTTTGCAGCAGTCGAGCAAGACCCTCAATAACTTCAACATCTTCAATGTTGTCAAAATATATTATTTCGACAGACGGTTTGTTTATATTCAAAAGTTAGTCAATAATTTATTTTCTCAATAAATCAAACATTTGCATACCCTCTATTTTAAGATGGGGTGTATAATCACTTTGTCATTCCGTTTGTAAAGTATAAACTCGTACATATATTGTGGATCCTCGTTTTAATCAAAGACGACATTGCAATGCAATAGTGAAGCAATGTCTCGTATGAAATAGTGGGAGGTGTCACGCCCACTTGAAAAAATTGTATATTTGGCACAGTAATAAACCAATTGTTATACAATTTTATTATGATGTCACTTAACTTAATTTATTATAAGTTTGTTTCTACACTATGAATCGCTTGCTCCGCGCTCAGGTGTTATACTTAGTAGGGACATAAATACTGTTACAACATTGAACACACCCATTTCAATAGTAGAACTGAACATACCCCGTTAGTGTCATATGGGTTTTAAAAGCTAACCTCAATAGCGTTAGTCTGTAACAGGCTTTTGAAATTGTTTCAACTTTCATCATGGAGTGGTCAAATAATGAGAACCGTATCGCTGTAATAGCGCTTTTCAAGTGTGAAATAAAAAAAAAACAATATTTTCAAAACGCTCCGGTCACTAGGGATTAGCCGCATGTTCGTCTGCCGATGCATAAAACTGTTTGAGGAGACTGGAGATGTAAAAGACCGCCACCGGTCGGGCCGCCCACGCTCTGTTCGAACACCGCATGTCATCAAAGTCGTTAAATCAAGAATTCACAGAAATCCGCTCCGAAAACAGAAAATCATGGCCCGTGAGATGAATATCACGCAAAAGTCCATGAGTCGAATCATTAAAAAAGACTTGGAACTTGGGGCTTTCAAACGACGTATCGGACATTTATTGACTGCAGCTTTAAAAAAATAGGATTGAAAAATGCAAACGTCTTTTGGTGAAGCACGCTGAGAACTTGCACAGAAACATTTTTTTCACCGATGAACAAAGTTTTACCGTTCAGAAAAAATTTAACAAGCAAAATTATAGAGTGTATACGTGGTCATCTGAGGAAGCATCTGAACTGATCCCAAGGGTGGAAAAGGGTCATCACCCAGCTTCAGTCATGGTTTGGTGGGCTGTCTCTTCTGCGAACAAGGAGTCATTTTCTCCTTGAACAGACAACGTTAAAATTGGAGTTCTTTTTGGAGATTTATTAAATGGCAAAATTATCGCCTTCGTTTTCGCAGAGTTTATCTTGATTTTCCATCAACAAATTATTTTTGAGGGACTGTAACGGCTTTTTCATGTTCTTGACAATAGCATTAGAAACCTTTCCTGTTACGATTATAAAGGGTGGTTAAATTTTAAGGGCCGATGTTAATTTTGAATACAACACAAATTAGTTAGGAAATTATTGTTATTTCTTTTTATTACGATAATATTGGTATGGTTCAATTATGTATGGAACAATATATCGGCCAAATGGCCGCCGCAAGCTCGGCGGCACACCTCCGTCCGATGGTTTACATTTTCGATGACGCTAAGGCTTAATTGAGGTTCTATGCCGTTAATGTGCCGAATTATCTCATGCTTAAGCTCATGAATTATTGCTGGCTTATCGACGTAGACCTTTTCTTTCAAATGACCCCTAAAAATGAAGGCACCGTCCTGTTGAAACCACATATCGTCCACATCCATATCTTCCAATTCGGGACATAAAAACACCATCCACAGTAATTGCCTGACCGGCCTCATTTTGAAAAAAATACTGCCCGGTGATGCCGCCAGCCCATAAATCGCTCCAAACAGCCACTCTTTGTGGATGCATTGTTTTTTTTTTGACAATCACTCTTGGTTTATAATTCGCCCAAAAGCGGCAATTCTGATTAATGACGAAAATGTGATACTGAGGTGAAAATGTGTCTCATCACTGAAGATGATTTTCTTCGAAAATTGATCATCCACTTCTGCCCGAAGCCTGAATAACATTAACGCGTTGCTCGCTTGTGAATCTTTCCATGACTCAAACTGAGTTAGTCTGAAATTGAGAAACATCAAATGAAATGCAGAAAAAACTTGACGCTTAGTTGTGGTTCACATTCAACATCTGCCCTTGAAGTTTAACCACCCTTTAGCAGATTCATTTGCATTGAATGCAGCCTTTTGGTTTTTGGGTATTTACAAGACCGATGTGAAAATTTAATATAAATGCGGCGATAGTATTGACCCCTGAGGTACACCGGCTTGAATTAGTTTGTGTGTGGAAAAACATATACCCACATTTACCACAAATGATCTTTCACATAAAAAACTTGTTATTACTCTGTAAATATAAGTTGACAGTTGCCAAATGGAATCGAATGCCCTTTCCATGTGAAAAAACCCCTATTGAAAAAAATACCTCTAGATTGATAACCCGTTATTTCAACTAAAACCACCTTTAGAGGTACCGATCGACTTAGGATCAACAGTTGAAGCGATTTAACCACATATGTCTGCTCGCCTTTGCAAATGTCTGCTGCCTATCTCAATCTACAAGTCGTAATTGTTGCCCCAATCTTCAAAAAATTTGGCAAAACATAAGTTATTTCACCCAAATTTGACTAAAAATCTTGGCCATTTAAATAAATTTTGAGCCTGCGCAATAGACAGGCCTTAAAACATGCCTAAATTGGTTTTTCTGCACATTGAAGGGTGTAATATAGTCGGCCATGCTCGAATTAACCTATTTTAATATTTTATTTTCAAATGAAAAACAAACCTCTTTTAGCAGCAAAAGATTTTATTACACTCTCAGAGTCTAGAGTCGCCAACTCGACCCTCGTACATTTCGATTTAGTCTTTTGCTTAAGAATGGAAACTATTTCCCCCATCAGAAATAATTTAATTGCCCCATTAAATTATTTCTGATGGGGGAAATAGTTTCCATTCTTAAGCAAAAGACTAAATCGAAATGTACAAGGGTCGAGTTGGCGTCATCTGACATTTCCATTGGCAAGTACATATGACATTTTTTTAGCATGAACGTACTCAGAACGTTTTGACGTACAACCATTATTTGTGTTGTTTACAGTGACTTGAAAAAATCACTTTGGCAAAAAATGGAATTAACTCGTAAAAATTTTCGTGCGATCATTTTTCACAACTTTCGACTTCGGTTATCTCGACAAGAGTGCATCGATGAACTTAAATCTTTGTATGGCGGTGAAGCACTATCCTTTAGCACTGTTAAAACTGGTTTAATGAATTTAATCGTGGCCGACGCTCGTTTAAAGACGAAGGTTGCCCAAAAACGGCCGTGGTGCCAGAGAACATTGATGCTGTGCGTGAACTGATAATGCAAGATCGTCATGTGACATACCGTGAGATAGAGGCATCCTTGGGCATTTCATCCACCAGCATACATTCGATTTTGCCTGAACACCTGGCCGTAAAAAAGGGTTGTTCTCGATCCAACGAGAACAAACCATTTTTACGGCCAGGCCGTAAAATTTGACAATCGCTCAAAAAATCGCTCGATTGGTGCAAAGAAACTTTGAAAAAACCCGATCGCGGTGCTTCCAAATACGTTTATAAGATCGTCACAGGTGACGAATCATGGATCTATGCGTAAGAGCCCGAAACAAAACAGCAATCGACCGTGTGGGTCTTCGAAGACGAGCCAAATCCAACGATAGCGGCATCCTTGGGCATTTCTTCCACCAGCATACATTCGATATTGCATGAACATCTGGCCGTAAAAAAGATTTGTTCTCGTTGAAACCCGTACAATTAGACAATCGCTCAATAAAGGCTCGTGTCGATTAGTGCAAAGAAATTTTGAAAAAATGTGATCGTGGTGCTTCAAAAGACGTTTATGAGATCGTCACAGGTGACAAAACATGGATCTATGCGTATGAGCCCGAAACAAAACAGCAATTGACCGTGTGGGTCTTCGAAGACAAGCCAAATCCAACGAAAGTTGTTCATGGAAGAAGCACTTCGAAGCAAATGGTCGCCTTTTTCTTCGGCAAAACTGGTCATGTGGCGACTGTTCAGCTTGAGCAACGTAGGACAGCAATTCTGAGTGGTACACCACAATTTGTTTACCTGAAGTCTTCGAAGAAATTCGAAAAACGAACAAGAGAAGACGCATCATTGTGCACCATGAGAATGCGAGCTCTCACAGATCGGCTCAAACCAGCGCCTTTTTGACCGGCCAAAACGTCGAAATGTTGGGTCATCTGCCATAAAGCCCTGACTTGGCGCTCAATGACTTCATTTTATTCCCGCACATCAAGAAAAAAATGCGTGGTCAACGATTTTTTCGCCATGCTGTTGAAGGGTTCAAAAACCATGTTTTGAAGGTCTCTCAATCGGAGTGGAAAAAGTGCTTCGATAATTGGTTTGACGCATGCAAAAGTGTATACATCATGCTGGAGAATACTTTGAAAAACAATCAAACCATTTTTGATGATAAATATTCACAATTTCATTATCAGGCCAGAAATATTTATAGCAGCCCACGTAGGTTAATAACGGTTTTTTACTATTAAAATATAGCCGGTTATTTTAAAAGGCGGTTTTGACAAAACTTGGTTTTCTGCAACCCGCGTTTTTTTTTTGAGCACTCTAGTTATGAGCCATTGATTACAAACTAAATTTTAATTCGACCTTTTTAACCAATGGTTAGATATAGCGTCCCATTAAAAACCCGTTTCTAAATAGTCCCTATATTCTCCACTAAAGGCAACAATATTTACAATTTAGGTGTGGATTTTGAGGCAAAGCTGAAACTGACTTGCAAAAGATCTTCCACAATAGATGCTATGCGGCTTTGATGTGTGATTGTTTTAAAAAAGTGTATATTGGACAGCGGGCCTGACCTGGCCTAATTCATGCGATAGCATAGAACTGCAACGTGAAAAGTATTTCGAATTTGATCTTACAAAAATATGGTCGCATTTAATTAGAATTAAAAAATATGTCGCGCAATCGGTATTCATTTGCACATGTAATTTATTGTTATTTTCGAATTCAAGGCACAGAGCAAAAAGGCAGCGATTAAATGAAACACGTATTTTGTGTATTTTTATTTAGAGTACTGCACGTCTGTGAGATAAGGCGCTTGAGAAATAGAGGCGCGACGACTTCAAGTACAAAAAAGTCTCTATAAAATCGGTCACAATCAAGCCGGGTAATCACTAGTGTGTATTTGCATGCCAAAACGCTTAGAACGATTAGAAGGTATGAAACAATTCGGATTGATTATTGATGTCTATGGTGAAATTTAGAACGAAAAGTCGACTTTTCAAGTGTGCTAAAATTTTAGGCTCTTGCCAAACGACCGGAATGGTATCCCGAAAATGGCCATGAACTAGAAGCCAAATGTATGGAGGAGAATGCCATAAGCGAGCAGACCATGGCGGACATACGCAAGCTGCATATTCGAGATACTCCCGAAATTCGTTCCCTAGTTCTTTGCTGCCTTAAGAACACGAATGTTTGTCGGCCCGGCGAAGGACCGGAGCCAGATCGCCTTGCGGTGGCCTTCAGGCAGAGTATCAAATTGGATTGTGATATGGACATGATTATCGGCTGTACTGAGAAGTACGTTGATCTAGAACCCGAAGACTTTGCTTATTTCAGTGTCATTCGGTGCATATATGACTCAGCGTCAGAGAAATGTGTTGGCGTCGTAGATGAGGACAAACCCGAAATTACAACGGAAAACTATGAAGTATAAATATAAAACAAGAAAAAAAATATTGTATCTCAAAACAAATAAAATTAACTGGAATTGTAATAATTTTGTACTATTTTTACTCGAAATTTGCATTTATCAAATGAATTCTAGTGTTTGTGTGATTGATTAGTGACAGCGTTTTGATATTTCGACTATAAAAGACAAGTAAAAAAGTCCACAGTCGGGCAGGTCCGACTACAGCTGTGCTTCCTAGAAAACTTCTCGTAAATTGGCAAAAAAAAAATTGAGAGGCACTTTGACCGAAGACAAGAGTCTCTAAAAGGCGGATTTACAATATTATAAGAGTATTCTCCTTAAAAGGCTTGTGCATTTTATTGCATATATAAAATAGATCGTTTATAGTTGAAAAGTTCTAAAGTAATTTTTCCTTGTTAGCATAGATGTGTGTCCTTAACCACTGTGGGCATCAGGAGCGACCTTCGTATGCAGGCTGTATAAAAATACCATTATGATACATTTATTGTTAGATTGGTTATATATACACACAGAAAAAAAATAGTAAGAAACCGGTTGGAACTATAGGGTGATTCATCTAGAGGTATTTTTTCAGAACAAAAAACAATATAAAAATTCAAATCAAGTGTGGAATCTTTATTGGTAATTTGAAGGACATAGTATGACATTTATTTTTTAAAAATAATAACCTTCAAATGTTGATGTTGATTCTAAATAAGACACAAATTATTTAGAAAATTATTGTCATTTCTTTTTATTATGAAAATATTGGTATGGTTCAATTATGTATGGAACAAAATATCGACGTCACACCTCCTGAGGCATAATTGAGGTTCTATGCCGTTAATGTGCCGCATTATCTCATCCTCTTGAATTGTTGCTGGCTTATTGACGTACACCTTTTCTTTCAAATAACCCCAATGAAAGAAGGCCAACGGTGTCAAATCACGTGATCTTGGCGGCCAATTAACATTGCCACGAAGTGAGATAACGCGACCATTGCATTTGTCGCGCAAAAGAGCCATTGTTTCGTTAGCTGTGTGGCAAGTGGCACGGCAAGACCTCAAGTAGGGGTGACCTTTGTGTGGGGTCTATTCAAAACCATAGACCGATATAGATTTATTTCACCAGGGATTGTCCGGTTGGCAGCTCATGCAAAATAAAAGCGGAATCAGGTTAACTTTGTGGCATTTTAAGCTGCAGAACCTTAAATCAGGTGGGAATTTTTTGTAAGAGATATTTGAAAACATGCAGCGATATGGTCAGCGAGCATAAAAAATTGAATCGGGCACAGCTTACTGATTTGAGAGAAGTTCCCTCTTGTCCCTTAATGGGTTATAGTGGGACTTAAGTAAGTAAGATATGGTTGACATTTGGTCCAAATCGGATGTAATATGTGGATGTAGATTTAGAAATCGAGAAATACCTATGTATGGCATGCACCGATGTGGACCTATTTAAACGGGTATTGTGCCTGGCTTAAACTTGAAGAATTAAACAAGTTTCATCGAAATCGATTTTTAATTGCGACCTGTACATTGATTGCAATAAAAGATGTAAAGATGACGGAGGGGCGAACGGGCGAACAAAGCGCATTACCATGAGATAATGATTCTCAATTGATCGAGCGAGGTCTATCTCCAATTCTTTAAGGTGTTACCAACATCAGAACTGTAGCACAGAAATGAGTGGGGAATAAAAAATACAGTAGTATGGGACTTAAATACCCAAAATATATGAAATTACGAGGGCGACCGCAAAAGTAACTGGCCTAACATAAAAAGAACCGTTTTTTTGGAATTATTATTATTTTTTTTCAACATAATCTCCTTCCAACTCAATACACTTCATCAAACGTTTTTCAAGTTTTTTAATTCCATCCGAAAAATAAGATTTTTCAAGACCTTCAAAATATGCCTCAGTTTCAGCATTGAAACTCGCTATTGGACGAACATTTTTTGCCACCGAGAATTTTTTTTGGTAAATTTGAAAACAAGAAATAATCAGAAGGAGCTAAATCTGGACTATATGGTGGATGCGGAGCAATTTCAAATCGTAATTCGGCCAGTTTTTGTTGAGTTAAAAATGCAGTGTGTGAAGGAGCATTATCTTGATGAAAAGAACTTTTTTCTAAATGCGGTCGTTTTATCTTGATTTCTTCACTCAACCGATCCAATAATGCACAATTATATTCACTATTTATAGTTTTTCCTTTCTCAAGATAATCAATAAATATTATACCCCTTGCATCCCAAAATACTGTGGCCATTACTTTTCCTGCTGACTTAACAGTTTTCGCCTTTTGGGACCACTTTTACCAGCGTCTATCCATTGTTTTGACTGTTCTTTGCATTCTGGGATGTAGTGATGGATCGATCCATGTTTCATCAACAGTTATGAATCGGAGCAAGAACTCTATTGGATTACGCTGATAAATCGCTAAAAGCTCCTCGGAATTGCTCCAACGGACGATTTTTTGGGGCAAAGTCAACAAACGTGGCGGATAGTTTTCGGATAGCTTTTCCATGTGGAGTTCATCATGTTAAATACTCCAAACTTGTTTTTCGTGTATTTTAACAATATCAGCAAGCTTTATCCGAGCTTTATTCGTCTATCGTTAGTCACTTTATTAAATATTTTTCTAATGTTTTCAATAGTAGTAGCAGTTTTCGGTCTTCCAGAGCGTTGTTCATCTTCCGTACTTGAACGACCCATTTTAAATTGTTGAACCCAGGATTTCACGGTGCAGTATGATGGTGCATTAGCACCATGAACAGAATCCAATTCATCTTTGATTAATTGTGGCCTTTCCTATAAAAGTGTTAAATTCCGCACTAAACTCTTTATTTTCCATTTTTTAAAAATTATAAAACTTGTTTACTTCAATCACCTGTAACAAAGAAAATAATCATTAAATATTTCGGAAATTTTGACAGATGGCTTATAAAAGATTGCTTTTAAAAACAAAAAAAAAGTTGCTAGTAAAACAGAAAATGTGCCAGGCCAGTTAGTTTTGCGGTCGCCCTCGTATACGTTGGTTTGGTACCTATGATTCGCAAGAACTAACTTTAAGTTGCCATAATTCATATCATTGAAATGTCTCGGATTTATGATCGCAGCATAGACCAATTGGATCAAACATAGATCAAGCGGCAGACATGAGCAATTTTTTGTGCCATTGAATCTAAGAGAATTCTGTGGTTTGGTCAAACATAATCAATATGATATCGCATCGATTTCTTGACCATCTGTATGTGTGAATAAATTTCACCTCTCTATTGAATTGAATTTTATAAACTTGAGTTTACAAGTTTACAAAATTTGTAATGCCAAGCCCGCATTTTGCATGAAACCCACCATGTACAGGGAGCGGCTAAAGTAACTATATGATTTGTTTTGTAAATAACTATTGAATGGAATGAAAAAAAAACAAAAAAAATTATGATAAAAAGAAAGTTTATTTTATGTTATTTTTTTACATTAATTATGAAAAATAATATCAGTTAAATGAGAACCGTTTTCTCTAACGCAAAAATGTGCTGTTTTTATGGCATTTTCCATAACTTTGTTGAGTATTTCTTGTGGTATACGATCAATTTCTTCTTGAATGTTGTCCTTTAGTTGCTGCAAGGTTTGGGGCTTATTCACATAAACTTTGTCTTTGAGATATTGTTTATTTACGAAACCGTTCATGTGAAAATGCGCTTCGTCGGACATCATTAAATTTGACAAAAAAATTTCATTTTGATCAACGAGATTTAAAACTGCTCTAGCATATTCCAAGCGCAATACGAAGTCCTCAGGATTTAGTTTTTGGACTAGTTGGATTTTGTAAGGGAAGAGGTGCAAATCGTGTTTTAAAATTCGCCGAAGAGTGCGGTCAGAAAGCTGCAACTAGGAAGATCGTCTTCTCGTTGATGTCTCCGGATTTTCTTCGACGCTCTGTCGCACAGCATCAATATTTTCGGCCGATCTGCCAGTTCGAGGTCTGCCCGTACGTCTTGAATCTCCGACAGTCCCATATTCAGCAAAATTATTCACCAACGAACGAATTGTTGGACCCGTTGGAGCAGTTCTTACACCATAAAATCTTCTGTATGTACGTTGAGTATTAATTATCGAACGATGATTTTCAATGAATAGAAAAACAATCTTAGTTCTTTGCGCAATTGTATAGCTTTTCATTTTTAAATATTCTCCCAAGTTTAATTTCTGAAATAGGAAAAAAGAAAAAGTTAAATACTCGCAAGCAAAGAAGTTACAATTGTTTTACATCATATAGTAACTTTAGCCGCACCCTGTATCATGTAAACGTTGGAAAGCATATACGTACACAAAGACCAGATTCGTCGCCACAACCGAATTGTTCTGTCAACCTAATGATTGATGTTACGAGTACATAAACTTTGAGTATTCCATCAGTACAACCGAATATTGGTGCTCCGTAATTTTGAGTATTTGGAACTGAACGATAGTATTATTATATCCGAACCTACAGCAAAGAATTTTTGGATCTAAAAATCAACATGTCGTACTTGTTCAACGAAAACATTTCTAACTTTTTCCAGAGGCACTTAACTGTTATTTACTTATACACACTTATAGTACTCTAAAACATAGGGAGGATAATTCCGAGGAAAAATGTATTATTTTATTAAGTAATTGACTTAAATCGAATTATTTTTTTCAATAAAGCCTATTCAAACAAATAATTGTAAAAATCCGAATATAATACTATTATAAAAATTTGGTGGTTGCAACAGAAATTCTTTTTTTTGGTACGGCATTTTTGTAGTTCCAACTGATTTCCAACTACATAATTTCTTCTGTGTGCGCACTTAATAAGGCTTATCTGTGCCACTTTGACTTGCAAAATTATCGCATACAGCAAAGAAAGAAAACTAAATGTTTTTATTTATATTTGAAATAGTGATGAGTGCGTGATTCAATTACTCTCACGCTTAATTCACAAGCTTGAATTTTATTCAGATTCATGATGTATGAATAATGAATACACAGCATTTGGTTGCTGTTACTACGCGAAGTTTCTTTGTATTTCAGTTAATATATCGGGTGATCAATCTAGGAGTGTTCTTTCAAAAAAACAAAAATACAAAAATTCAAATCTAGTGTGGAATCTTTATTGTTCATTCGAAAGGACATTTTATGGCATTTATTTTATATTATTTCCTTGCAATGTTGGCCGCAACTACGCCTCAGGGTGTCCATTCTGACGGTCCATTTTTGGATGACTCGTTTGTGCATTAGGACCGGTATGGCGTTGACGACACGCGTAATGTTGGCTTCTTAAACCTGAATCGTAGCCAAGTTAATCAGCATAGACTTCGGACTTTATGTAGCCCGAAAGAAAAAAGTCAAAAGTTGTTTCATTCACTGGCTGCCATTTCACTGGTACAAAACGTGAAATTAACTGCTATTCGAAACATTTTATCAAAATCAATCATCGATTACTGTGACGATGAAAAAGTTACGTGAAATTTTTGGGAGAAACAACGTACCAACAAAACGCTCTATTTATTGTGAAGTAAATGATTTCAAAGAAATCTGTAGCTGATAGGCCCAAACATGGACCACCACGTACTGCATGATCGGCTGAAAACATTACTGCTGCTCAAGAAAGTGTTCAAAACAATCCATTAACCTCAATTCGACGTCGTGCTGAATGTAATGAAAAATGGACTCGCATTTGTGAGGCTAACAAATTCAATTCTTAAACTCACTGAACCTTATGGTATGACGAATCTACAAGGTGGAAAGTCCACCGCTGAAAAATTTTAGATATCTAACTCGGATTTGAATCTGGGTCTACTTGTTCGAAAGTCGTGTTATCTAGCCATCGCACCACAGCGGCGTTTAATATACACATATGGTCAAAATAATAAGTACAAGAAAATGTAATATTTTTAATGGTGTATACCACCAAATTTATTTATTGTAAATGAAAAAGGATGTTATATTCATGCTTTGTACTGTATTTTTAGTATTAAAACTTTAAATCACATAGGAAAAACTAATTCTACCAAAAACAAGTGGTCAAAATAATAAGTACACTCAATGTATTTATTAAAAAAAATTAAATCACTCAATTCAGTTTCCAAATTTTGAATTAATTTGATTATTTGCTTATTATCCAGTATATCCCCCATTATTTTCCATTATTTTTTGGATTCTTTTTAGCATTCTGGTAATAAGTTTTTGGCAGATGTCCACTGGGATTTCATTCCAAGTTTTTTGCACAAAATCCCAAAGTTGTTCTTTGTTTTGGAAAGATTTTTTACCTATTCGTTGCTTTAATTCTCCCCAAAGGTTTTCGATCGGATTAAGGTCCGGCGACTGACTTGGCCAGCTAAGTAGGTTGAAACTCTTTTATTGGAACCAATCCTTGACGTACTTTGACGTGTGTTTTGGGTCGTTATTCTGCTGAAATACCCACCTTAGTGGCATGTTTTCCTCAGCGTATGGCAACATTGGGATCTCCAGTATATTTTTGTACAGAAATCTTTCCATAGTGTCAGTACTACGACAAATTGGGCCAACACCATACCAGGAGAAACACCCCCATAGTATAATGTTGCCGCCGCCATGCTTTATAGTCTTTTTGGTGAAACGCACATGAAATTCTTTGCCCATGAAACGTCGTACAGTACGACCGTTATCATTTCCAACTAGATTTATTTTGGCTTCGTCACTCCACAAAATATTACGCCATTTTTTTCTCCAGCTGGTCCGGACCAATCTCAATGATTCCTTGCAAACACTAGCCTCATCTTCAAATTTTTGCTTCGCAGTAAAGGAACTTTTCTGGGTATTCGGCCAGGTAGTTTTGCTTGCTGCAGTCTTCTCCGAACTGTTCGTGCTGATATCACATTGTCTATATCGGCGGAAATTATTCTATATGACTTGAAAGGGTCTCTTTTGACAAGAGTGACAATACGATTATCAGTGGTTGGCAAAGTTGTCCTTGGTCTTTCACGAGTTTCAAGTTTTATTTCGGGTTTAAGTGCATTCTGGACAAAAAATACAGACCTACCCAGTGAATTGGCAATTGAACGGAGTGGTTTTTATTCGTTTCTTAACCTCAAAACCAGTCTTCGCTCTTCTGGTGTACAATGGTTTTTCCGGCCCATCTATTAAATACATTTTATTCAGTTTTGCTTTATTTTAATGCAATCGCTATAAAATAACCAACCTTTTTCAAAAAAATGTCCACTCGATAGGAATATATCACAAAATGTACTTATTTCATTGACCACTCAAATTACGCACTTCAGCAACAAAATAAGCAAAAAAAATCAAATAACGGTATTTTTGCATTCCTCTTTTGCATAAACTGTTGCTGTTATAAACAAATGTGGAAAAAAACATCAGAGTTGCCATATTATATTTGAAAAGAAAGGAACAAGAAGATAGCAAAGAATTCCAAGTATAGTGTACTTATTATTTTGGCCATATGTGTATATAAATATTAGCTAATTCTTATGGGCCAATGTCGCTTTTGTAAACGTTAGTTCAATCACATTCAAAAATTCACAAATACTTCGCACTTCAACTAGAACACAAGCTCAAACAGTATTTTCTAGGCACTGATAAGCAATTCACTCAAAAAAATGGAATTCGTTTACACACGTCAGGCAGGCATCACTCAACCATTACTAGCATCGGAGTACACACGCTCACGTTAGAATTTCTTTCAAGGCAAAATGTCAGTGTCTGCATAAAACCAGTATATACGAATTCCACACACTATGACTGGCTTAGACCGGTCTCAGTATACCCTAAACTGCTGTTAGAAAGTTATATCACTGGTAACAACGCCCAATATTATAATAGAGAAAAGTTAAAAATTCAAAAAATCTTACTGCCCTACTAGGTAAGAGGGTATACTAACATCACTTGGTACATAAAGCATTTAGGACCCTACATATGTTTTAATCCAATCCGTTTCATGACTTTGAAACACTTTTGATTCATATCCTGCTGGTTTGCACGATAATTTTCGAATGAGCTACCAATCGATTTTAAATTAGGCATTTCATAATCTGTTTCCAAAATTGCCAATGGGGTTGAAAATATTGTCACACCTCTTCTGGTGTCTTTCACACAAAAGTACCATTCCGCTTACTTTTTGACATTCTTGTAATATCTCCATTGCTAGTTATTGCTAGTAGTATACGATGAACCTTAAAAAAAAATTAAAAGGTTAACTTGGTGTTTGAATTCCTAGCCACGCCTACTCTGGTACTTCCCTCACAAATGGCTGTGTTTTAGTGGAGATTAGAACCCATATAACTTGTCATCTAGTGCATGAGAAATCGCTTAAATTGCGAAATCCAAAGTATAACGGCTATAACGGCTTTATACTCGCGTACGAAAAGATAGGATGATACGCCCCATTCTATTTAGTACCTCCTGTCGACGTTGACGTTTTTGGCTTTGCCGTGAAAATTTGGCCGGATGTATTTATAGTTTAAAGATTTGGTCGGACGGTCGGGCCAATTTGATTTTGTTAGGTTTGTGATCTTCAATTTTTACAGTCGAATTTGGATAAGTGGGAATCCTCTATAAGTGAGTCAGTTTTAGCAGTCTCTGCAGACTTCGAACACAAAAAGATAAAACGAGTAACAAATGTTAGGTTTGGCTGTGCCGAACTTTGGATACCATCCACCAGATTCCCATATTAAACCAAATTTGGTGCGGAAGTGTGTTCTATATAGAAATCTTCATGTGCAAAATTCCATTTCGATAGGCCAAGCTTGTGGTGAGTTATCGTCATATTATTTCTCAAAGCCCATGAGACCGTTTGTGTGGGAGATACCAGTAGGACTTTTCCGATCTAAACCGAATTTGGCGCAGAGTGTGTTCTATATAAAAATCTTTATGTAGAAAGTTCTATCTCGATAGGTCAAGTTTGTAGTGAGTTATTGTCATATTACTTTTCAAGGCCCATGAGACCGTTTGTGGTGGAGGTACCAGTAGGGCCTTTCCAATCTTAGCCAAATTTAGCGCAGAAGTCTGTTCTATATATTAATCTTTATGCCGAAAATTTCGTCTCGATAGGTCAAGTGTGTGGTGAGTTATTGTCACATTATATTTCAAGGCCCATGAGACCGTTAGTGTGGGAGGTACCAGTAGGTCTTTTCCGATCTCAACCAAATTCAGCTAGAAGTGTGTTGTATATAGAAATCTTGATGTGTTAAATTTCATTTCGATAGGTGAAGTTTGTGGTGAGTTATAGTCATATTATTTCTCAAGGCCCATAAGGCCGTTTGTATGGGAGGTACAAGAAATGGTGGTCCAATCTAAACCATTTTTACATAGATGATTGCGCCTATATAGAGATTTTTATTTACAAAATTTCAGTGATTTTGCTCAAGAAACTGGACGGATATTTCCAAATAAAAAACTAATTTGTATGAGGTAGTGCCGGTTGAGGTTCTCCAACACCAACTTCCCGTAGAGCTATATAGCCCATTTTCAATACCAACCATGCTAGGTTAACATGTTTGTGCCAAATTTCAGCTCTTTAGCTGTTTTTATGCAGGCTCTATCTTGTTTTCAACAGACGGACAACATGGCTAGATCGTCTTAGAATTTTACGGGGATCAAGAATATAAACAAAACTAATATACCCCCCATAAGTGGGATATGGTTTTTTAGAATTTGCACAGGCATATCAATAATTCCGCGACTTTTCCAACTTTCCTCTTAGTTAGAAATGCAACACTGCTCCCATCAAGTACCATCTGTTAATGGACTACTGTCAAATTTTGAGAGAGTTCCGCCATTTAGTTTGTGTTTAACAGCTGTTCAAAACATATAACCTCGTGGATTTTGTTAAAAATGGAATAAAGTGAATTTGGAATTTGGAGCTTGATAAATACCATCGATTTCAATAGTACAAAAGTGGTTTACTGACTTCCGTTGTGGTCACACAAGTACAAATGACGCTTAACGTTCTGGGCGGCAAATTGAGTTCAATACACCCGAAAATGTAGACAAAATCCACGATATGGTGTTTGCCGATCAAAGAGTAAAAGTGCATGAGATCGTTGAAGCCATTCGCATCTCACATGGCAGTGTGGTTTCGATTACACTAGCCAACAGTCGTTTTGTTATTTGGTTCTAGCATAATTTTTCTCATTGATTTTGACCTACTAAACACGAAAATGAGTTTTAAAAATTTTTCTGTCGATTGGTTTTCGAGATACAAATTTTTGAACTTTTTTTTTTAAATTTTTGGAGGTACACATACAATTTTGAGCATATCTTTCGTCTTCTTTGACCTATTTGATCCTACTACTACTCAAATTAAAGAAAATTGAGCCGTCTACAACTCATTCTCAGCTACCGCTATTTCACGATATTTTGATTTTCATTATTTGCACAGCTTACACAGAGAAAACAAAATTCGTTACACGGCGCGTGTAGAAACGGCAATCCTAAGCGATTCGTATCGTCGGTCTTTTACCAAAAAAATTATAAGTCCGCCATTTGTTGTCAGATTTTGTTAAGTAAGGGCTTATTTTCTTTGTAAAAATGCCAGCTATACGTAAAAAAACCAAAATTGCTGTTAGCATCGTGTTTTATATTTTATATGAATTTTTATATGGTTTTTTTTTTACTAAACTACTTACCCGATTTGAAAATTCTGAGAATGAGAATGAGTTGTAGACGGCTCAATTTTCTTTAATTTCAGTAGTAGTAGGATCAAATAGGTCAAAGAAGACGAAAGATATGCTCAAAATTGTAAGTGTACCTCCAAAAATTTAAAAAAAAAAAGTTCAAAAATTTGTATCTCGAAAACCAATCGACAGAAAAATTTTATAAACTCATTTTCGTGTTTAGTAGGTCAAAATCAATGGGAAAAAGTATGCTAGAAACAAATAACAGAGAAAATTTTGTTATTTGTGACCTAGTGTTATACATGATCAGTAAGGTTTAAGAAAGCTGTCTGCGTTTGTTCTTAATTGACCATAAACGTTGGAGTTGTTTAATTGCAATTCAAATTAGTTTTTGCGGCGTTTTTTAACTATGGATGAAACATGGATCCATTACAGCACTCCGTATACCAAGCAGCAGTCTAAACATTAGGTTTCTTCAGGTGAACCGGCTCCAAAGAAGACCAAGGTGATTTTTGGGCTGCAGGCTGAATAATCCTCATCGATTAACAGGAAAACACAAGAAACGGCGAATATTATGCCAACTTATAGGACCGATTAAACGAGGATTTAAAAAAATTACCAAAGAACAAGTTGTGCCAAAGAAAAAAGTTATTTTTCATATACACGTGTGCAGTCTCGATGGCAAAATTGGGTTACGAATTTGTAGCTCATCCGCCATATTCTCCGGATTTAGACCTCACTGACTACTTCCTATTTCCAAACCTAAAGAAATGGTTCGGTGGAAAGTGATTCAGCTCCAACGATGAAATTTTTGCTTAAACAATTGCCTATTTTATGGACCTTGAAAACTCCTATTTTTTGGAAGGGATAAAAACTGGAGAAACGTTGGACTACGTGTAATTTTACATTTTTTGCATACGGCTTGATATTTCACTATATGTGACGCGTAAAATAGAAAGGGACCTAAGGGTAAAAACTAGTTTTGTTCAGGAGAGCCATTTTAAAGATTTAAATACGTGTATCTTTGGTGTACCATGACTTTCATAAAACGCGCATATCTCTGGGAGGGAACACTTTTGGGGCATGTTCACATTCGATGCTCCACATCAAAAAAAAAAACAAAAAGTGAAAATTGATTTTTTTACCCTTAGGTCCCTTTCTCTATGCTCCGTCACATATATTTTTATTGGGTTTATTCAATGTTCCAATCTTAATATAGACAGCTGTTGGATTTTGAAACATGTTTTCAATTCTCCTCTTATTGATTTTCCATCTCTTCGCATTTACCAATTATTCAACCCGATCATTAACATCCTGCGCTATACAGGATCCACATCTAATATTTACACAAATCGTATTCGAAGAAGAAACTTCATTAAGAGTGTAGAAGAAATATCGATTAGTGTAACATATTACAACTCTAATGTGCTTAAGGCAAGCTGTGGGTCATCGTTATGACCATATCGAGCCCTTACCGCAAAAAAGACGCAAGCGCCACTCGCTTTTTAATGAAGTTCAATAGGAAATTGTACTCATACAACCCTCTTAAGCATAAGTATTAGAAATTTAATATTAACATTTACAGAGATAAAGCAAATCAATCAATTGCATATTAAAAATTAAATTTTTATATTTACAAATTTATATTACAAACACCATGTTCCGGTGAAGGCAAGAAACTTAAATAAAGGGTCATTAATCTACAGGTATTTTTTAAAAAGGGTTGCGCGTGAGTTATATTAAACTTTATTTTTATTCTTTTTAGTACTGTTTGCCATTTTATCATAGAAACACTTACACCGCGACAACCACGGTTTGGTGCGGTTTATGGGCTGGTCCATATCATCGGTCCATATTCATCAATCTACAGATATTTTTTCAATAGGGATTTTTTGTAAATTGAGTTAAACTTTATTTTCTTTTATTTTTCAGTATTGTTTGTCATTTATTCATGGAAAGACTTAAACCGCAAATATCACGGTGTATGTCATTAACGCCATACCGGTCGAAATGCTCGAACGAGTCATCCTATTTGGACTCTCAGAATGGACACCTTGAGGCTTAGGTGCGACCAACATTTGAAGGAAATTTTATTTATTAAAAAATAAATGGCATAAAATGTCCTTTGGAATGAACAATAAAGATTCCACACTTGATTTGAATATTCTCATTTTTTTTTCTTTTGAAATTGAATCTTTTTAATTTCAAAATTAATTTCTCAATACATACAAATTTTCAATTTTTCTCAATGTTTTCTTTTAGTTTTTTCTCAAACTGAATTTGTCTTTTCTTAATATCAGTGTTTTCTTAATTTAAATTTATGTTTTGTGAATTACAGTTTACGTTTCTCAATTTCAATTTGTGTTTTGTCAATTTCAATTCGTGTTTTCTCACTTTCAATTTGTGTTTTCTTTATTCCGGTTCAAGTTTCTCAATTTTATCAGTTCATTTGATTCGATTTTCTCAGTTTCAATTCGTGTTTTCTTAATTTAAATTTATGTTTTCTGAATTACGTTTCTCAATTTCAATTTGTGTTTTGTCAATTTCAATTTGTGTTTTCTTACTTTCAGTTTACGTTTCTCAATTTGTGTTTTCTCAAATTTTATTTTAATTTGTATTTTCTCAATTTAAATTTATACTTTTTCAGTTTGAGTTTACGTTTCTCAGTTTCAATTTACGTGTCACAATTTCTGTTTTCTTAATTTTAATTTTTGTTTTCTTAATTTCAGTTTGTGTTTTCTCAACTCCATTCTACGTTTATCAATTTAAATTTGTATTTTCTCAATATAAATTTATACTTTTTCAGTTTGAGTTTACGTTTCTAAGTTTCAATGTACGTGTCTCAATTTCAATTTCTGTTTTCTCATTTTTAATTTGCGTTTCTCAATTTCAATTTCTGTTTTCTCATTTTTAATTTGCGTTTCTCAATTTCAATTTGTGTTTTCTCAAATCTAGTTCACGTTACTCAATTTTAATTTGTGTTTTCTCAATTCCAGTTTAAGTTTCTCAATTTTAATTTGTATTATATCAACTTTAATTTTTGTTTACGATTCTTAATTTAATTTACGTGTCTCAATTTCAATTGTTTTCTTAATATAAATTTGTAATTTTTTTAATTTCAATACTTTTTCTCAATTTCAATTTGCGTTTTTCAATTTCAATTTTCGTTTCTCAATTTAATTTTGTATTATCTCAATTTGTGTTTTCTCAATTTCAATTTGCATTTCTCAATTTCAATTCGTGTTTTCTCACTTTCAATTTGTGTTTTCTTTATTGCGGTTCAAGTTTCTCAAATTTAATTTGTTTACTTAATTTAAATTTATACTTTTTCAGTTTCAGTTTACGTTTCTTAGTTTCAATTTACGTGTCTCAATTTATGTTTTCTTAATTTTTATTTATGTTTTCTCAATTTTAGTTTACGTTTCTCAATTTCAATTTGTGTTTTTTTTTCTCAATTTCAATTTGCGTTTCTCAATTTCAATTCGTGTTTTCTCACTTTTAATTTGTGTTTTCCTAATTTCGGTTCAAGTTTCTCTATTTTAATTTGTTTACTCAATTTAAATTTATACATTTTCAGTTTCAGTTTAAGTTTCTCAGTTTCAATTTACGTGTCTCAATTTCTGTTTTCTTAATTTTAATTTTTGTTTTCTCAATTTCAGTTTACTTTTTTCAATTTCAATTTGTGTTTTCTCAATTTCAATTTGTGTTTCTCAATTTCAATTCGTGTTTTCTCACTTTCAATTTGTGTTTTCTCAATTCCATTCCACGTTTATCAATTTTAATTTGTATTTTCTCAATTTAAATTTATACTTTTTCAGTTTGAGTTTACGTTTCTAAGTTTCAATGTACGTGTCTCAATTTCAATTTCAATTTCTGTTTTCTCATTTTTAATTTGCGTTTCTCAATTTCAATTTGTGTTTTCTCAAATCTAGTTCACGTTTCTCAATTTTAGTTTGTGTTTTCTCAATTCCAGTTTAAGTATCTCAATTTTAATTTGTATTATATCAACTTTAATTTTTGTTAACGATTCTTAATTTAATTTACGTGTCTCAATTTCAATTGTTTTCTTAATATAAATTTGTAATTTTTTTAATTTCATTTATTTTCTCAATTTCAGTTTGCGTTTCTAAATTTCGTTTCTCAATTTAATTTTGTATTATTTGAATTTGCGTTTCTCAATTTCAATTTGTATTTTCTCAATTGCAATTGAAAATGGTGTAGGACCTCCACTCAAACTACTGCACATGAGATTTTATTAAAATGAGTGGCTAAGCATTATTGCTAAAGAAACTACATGATAGGAAAATTAAAATCTAACCACGCCCCTCACTGCCATAGGAGTTTTAATACTGCGAATGAGTGAGGGTAAAATTAAGTCGGATCAACCGACTGAAACTTGCTCACTGGTTGCTAGTTTCCGTGCTATTACAAGAGACTCTTGAGACTCTGCTTGTTTCGACTGCAAGTTTATCCTATGTTGCATTCACAATTAAAATACAAATTTCTGCAAACTATTTTCTTTGTTTTGTTGATATTTCTATCTTTACTCGTATCTGGTGTTAGAGAAGATCTCAACTTTTTCACTCCAGCTGCGACTGCCACCAAATCTGTGCTCTGCGCCAAATATCTTTTTACGTTGTGCTACAATAAATATGGTTAACATAAGCGGCAAAGATATAGAGAAATCTTTAATACCACCTCTGTTGTGTAGTGGCTCAGTCCAGTGGTGACCAAACTTCTACAGCCACCTTTTAATACTTCGATTATTGCGGTACTTTGACAGTTTTACAGGTTGACACTTTTTAAAATTTTTCTTAGTGCAAACAAAGCCTAAGAGTGATAAACTCTCTTTTAAGTATTAACCGATCAGTTTCGATAATGTTCGATTTGTATTCTGTAGGCGGAGACAAGTTTAAAACAAATATATCCAAAACAAAATACACAATACACAGTTTTAATTTTACCGTATCAACACAATCAACAAATGGTCTGAGGCCCATTTGTCAAATAATTCCATCACAACATGTGCCACCTCTAGTATCTTGCGAAGATCCGCTGCACAATCAAGATTGGACATCACTGGTGTTTAGTTTAAGACGTAAAACTTGAAATTCAAGTTTTCGAATACCGGTAGCAGAGAAACAGTTGCCAATGATAACTTTCATCAATAATGGTCACATAAGATCGCATAGGTACTCCGCAAAGCGTTTAGTGTGCATTTGACTGTTTAAGCATTTAAGACTCCCATCGAAACAATGAAACAATTCGGAATAATACTTTTATTAAGTGTCGTGGTATGCCACTTGAATGCAGAAATTTTAAATCTTGGCAAACGACCCGACTGGTATCCCGAAGATGGCGCAGAAATTGAAGCCGAATGCGCTGAGGAGCATTCCGTAAGCGACGAAAAACTGGCTGAAATTAAAGAGCTGAAAATCGACAATACTCCGGCTGTGCGTGCTTACATACTGTGCTGCCTGAAGAATACAAATGTCTATAGACCGGAAGAAGGGCCAGAAATCAAACGCATCGCTGTGGCCCTTAAGCAGAGTCTCAAACTCAATAAATGTGATCTGGATATGATTCGCGATTGCATTGAAGAAAATCAAGCCTTTGAATTGAAAGATTACGCGTATTTCAATACCATAAAGTGTGTGTATGAAAAGGCGCCGGCCAGATGTCTTGCAAAAGTAGAGAAATAGGTGGTGTACGTAGAAAATATAAGACGGAATTGATGTGATTACTGTTGAAATAAATTTATTTGTCATAAGAAATTTGTTATGCCCAAGGGCATTTTTGTTTGGAACTAAGCGGAGAAAAAACGAATTTTGATTTTTATCTTAAACTGCTAAAAATAACTTAACACAATTGAAATCTTCATCAATAACTATTTAATTATGCTCGGACGGGAGCAATCGGTCGTCGCTCCACCAAGGATTGTGTCATCATCAGTACTCATATTGGAGTTTTACCTACAATTAATACACCATTTCCAATAGAAACTGAGAAGAAAATTAAAATAGAGATAAAAAAAATTGAAATTAAGGAAATAAAAACTAAAATACAGAAAATACAATTGAGAAAATACAAATTGAAGTAGAGAAGCTACAAATTGAAATTAAGAAACGCAAATTGAGAAGAAAAAAAATTAAAATATAGATAATACAATTTGAAATTAAGAAAAAAAAATTAAAATAGAGAAAATATAATTAAAAAAACACAAATTGAAGTAGAGAAACTAATTTAATTTTAATTTTTGTTTTCTCAATTTCAGTTTACGTTTCTTAATTTAAATTTGTGTTTTTTCACTTTCAATTTGTGTTTTCTCAATTCCATTCCAATTGAGAAAATACAAATTGAAGTAGAGAAGCTACAAATTAAAATTAAGAGAATTCAAAATCAAATTGCGTAACAAAAACTAAAATTGAGAAAATATAATTTGAAATTGAGACACGTAAATTAAAATGAAGAAAGTGCGAATTGAAATTGATACACGCAAATTAAAATTGAGAAAGTACAAATTAAAACTGAGACACGTAAATTGGAATTGGGAAAATACAAATTTAAATTAAGAAACACAAATTAGAATTAAGAAGATTTAAATTCAGATAGTGTAACAAAAACTTAAATTGAGAAAATACAAATTGAAATTAAGAAACGTTAATTAAAATTGAGAAAAAAAATTGAAAAAATTGAGCCGTGCATATTAAAATTGAGAAATTAAAAATTGATATTGAGAAACGTAAACTAAAATTGAGAAATTCCAAATTGAAGCTGTGTAAAAAAATGTACATTGAGAAAATACAAATTGAAATTAAGAAACGTAAATTAATATTGAGAAAATACAAATTGAAATTGAGAAAATACAAACAAAAACAAATAAAAGCGTCGTTAATTTCGGTCTGGCCAAATCTAATATACCATCCACCGTCACTACGCTACTAAAGCGCAAAAAATGGTCCGTGTTTGGGTCCTTTTGGTCCATGCGTCCATCCCTTATCCCAGATACAACATCAAAACTACTGCATATTTGGATTCATAGCAAAATGTATTTAAATTTGAGTAGCCATATTTCCATAATGACTACTTTCCGCCTGTTTTGACCATGCGATACGTTATTTGGACCAGATGAGCGAAAAAGTCCAGCAACAATGCCCTTTTTTGGGGTGTTTAGTGCGTGCCAACTAATTGCATCCATCTTAACCACTGTCCGTTCACAAAAACACAAATACTCAAAAAAATTGTATTTTTCCAAGGTAAATGTGGTCCCCTAAAGGAAAGCTTTTCCCCCAGGTACGATTTTACTTAGTAGGAACATAAATACCGTTACACACGTACTGAATATACTGAATGTACTTGGTCCAAGTACTGAATGTTTTTGGACCAAGTATTTCTTAATATATTTTTTGATGTAGATTGTATCCAAAAAGCATCTACTTATTCGAAGTGTCCGCCATTTCCCTTTACACACGCCTTAAGACGCACTGGCCAATCGTCAATAGCTGCACGAACCTCGTCCATTGGAAAATTGGCTACAGCTCGAACCAAAGCAGTCTTAAGAGATCCAATGTTGGGGTATCTTTTGTGACAAACCTTGTCCTCTAAAACCGTCCACAATTTGTAATCCAATGGGTTCAAATCTGGACTGCCTGAGGGCCATTCTTCAGAGAAAATGAACGCTGGCAAATTGTTTCGAAGCCAGGCCTGGGACGTTTTAGCCTTATGGGTCGGCGCAGAATCTTGCTGGAAAGTCCATGGCTGGCTTTGGAACAGGGAATTGTTAAGAGGCTTCACAACAGCTTCAAAAACAGATTCTTGGAAAACTTTGGTCGATGTTTTGACACCTTGTTCGCAGAAATGCAGGTCAGTGACCCCATCGTAAGAGACACCCCACCAAACCATGACTGAAGCTGGGTGATGACCCTTTTCCGCACTTGGGATCAGTTCAGATGCTTCCTTAGATGACCGCGCATACACTCTATCATTTTTCTTGTTGAACGGTAAAATTTTTTACATCGGTGAACCAAATTTTTCTGTTCAACTTATCAGAGTGCTTCACCAAAAGACGTTTGCTTTTTTCAATCCTATTTTTTTAAAGCTGCAGTCAATAAATGTCCTGCGCGTCGTTTGAAAGTCCCAAGGCTTATGTCTTTTTTATTGATTCGACTCATGGACTTTTGCGTGATATTCATCTCACGGGCCATGATTTTCTGTTTTTGAAGCGGATTTCTGAGAATTCTTGATTTAACGGCTTTGATGACATGCGGTGTTCGCACAGAGCGTGGACGGCCCGACCGGTGGCGGTCTTTTACATCTCCAGTCTCCTCAAACAGTGTTATGCATCGGTAGACGAACATGCGGCTAATTCCTAGTGGCCGGAGCGTTTTGAAAATATCGCCTTTTTTCATTTCACACTTGAAAAGCGCTATTACAGCGATACGGTTCTCATTATCTGACCACTCCAGATAATGAGAACCGCTATTACAGTAGTTCTCATTCGTTTGTGGAGAGCCTGGCCTTATAGAGTTCGGTTTTACTTTCAACAATTGCAGCAAGGCTTTCTGAAGAGGGTTGTTACGGACCCGAAATCATGATAAAAGTAGTGTGCAGCCACGAAAATCAATGTCACTTTGCCATTTTGTTAAAAACTTGTCTTCTATTTAAATATAGAAGCAAGAGGTCTTGAGCCGGTTTAATCCCTGTTTAATGTGTATAAGCAACAGACCGAAATAAAACAAACGAGCAAAAGTCTAAAGTCGACATTGATTTTTATTGAAACAGTCAAAAAGTCGGCTTTTAGTCTTAAGTATATAACCCAACTTTATATGATCCCAGATCAATACATCGCGCTGTTGCACAAATACAGATTAATAATACAAATTTTATTTGAGTAACAATAATTGAATAGAAAAATACAAATAGATATCGAGAAAATACATATTGAAATTGACAAAATTTAAAATGATATTAAAAATATCTTCACCTCCAAATCGAACGGTCTTTAGTAAAAACTTGTTAAGTAATGTGCTGCTTTGACTCATGCTCCCAAAAAAGACCAACTCCGAAAAAAGTGCGGCCAGATTGAAAACCACATGTTAAAAAAAACACCACTTATAAGGCTTACATTTTTAGCTGATGCATTTTGAAACACCGTTTCTATTCTCCTCTAATCGATTTCCCAGCTCATACCGTTAACCAAATATCCCACCCGATTTTTTACATCTAGCGATAAACTAAGATCCACATCACAAAAATGTGATACAAAGAAAAAATTCCATTGAAAGAGAAAAAGAATCGCAATTTATGTAACTGATTACAGCCCTAATGTGCTTAAAGTAAACTGAAGGTCATCGTAATGACCTACACAAGATCTATGTTTCTAAGACGAGAAACTTGAGTACAATGGTTTAATTTGTTCTTTAATATAAACTTCTCAATTCAGTTAGTATATTTCCAAATAATGTTTTTATATTTTCTTTATTTCAATTTGTGTTTCACAATTTCAATTTGTACTATCCCCCTTAATTTCCGTATCTCATTTTTAGTTTATATAGGGCGATCCATTTAGAGGTTATTTTTTCCGAACAAAAATATATATAAAAATTCAAATCAAGTGTGGAATCTTTATTGGTAATTTGAAAGGACATTTCATGGCATTTATTTTTTGAATATAATTTCCTTCAAATGTTGGCCGCAACTACGCCGCAGGCTTTCCATTCTGAGGTCCAATTTTGGATGACTCGTTCGAGCATTTCGACCGGTATGTCTTTAATGGCACGCGTAATGTTGGCTTCCAAAACCTGATTTGTAGCTAGTTTGTCAGCATAGACTTTGGACTTTACGTAACCCCAAAGAAAAATGTCTAAAGGTGTGGTATCACTCGATCTAGGCGGCCAAATCACCAGTCCAAAACGTGAAATTAGCTGCTTTTCGAAATGACCTCTCAATAGAGCCATTGTTTGGGCAGCTGTATGGCAAGTGGCACCGTCCAGTTGAAACCAAGTGTCGTTAAGATTACGGGCTTCAATTTCAGTATCATAAAGATCGATATCATAGCGCGATAGCGAGCACCATTCATGGTTACGTTCCGGCCATCATCATTTTTGAAAAATATGCACCGATAATTCCACCTTATAAGCTGGTGGACCGCACTAAACCGTGGTTTTCTCAGGGTATAATGGCACCTCTCAAACCTCTTCTTGTTGCTCTTCAATCCAAATTCGGCAATTTTGTTTATTGACTTTGCCGTTGAGCCAGAAATAGGCCTCATCACTGAACAAAATTTTGGTCGAAAACAGCGGATCTTCCAATTTCTCACTATAATACAGTTGCCAACATTTGAAGGTAATTATTTTTAAAAAATAAATGCCATAAAATGTCCCTTAAAACTACCAATAAAGATTCCACACCAGATTTAAATTTTTATATTTTTTGTTTTGTTCTGAAAAAATATCCATCTAGAGGATCACTTTATTTACTTAATTTTTTTTTATGTTTCTCATTTTTAATATGTATTGTCGCAATTTTAATTTGTGTGCACTATTTGGATCACTTTATTTACTCAATTTTATTTTATGTTTCTCATTTTTAATTTGTATTGCCTCTATTTTAATTTAAGTGCACTATTTCAATTGGTATTTTCTCATTTTTAATTTACGTTTCTCAATTACAATTTGTATTTTCTCAATTTAAATTTTTGTTTCACAACTAGAGTTTGTATATTTTCAGTTTCCATTTACGTTTTTAAATTTGTATTGTCACAAGTTTCATTTTCGTTTTGCAATTTCAATTTGTGTCTTCTCAATTTAAATTTTTGTTTCTGAATTTCAATTTGTATTTTCTTAATTTTAGTTAACGTTTCTCAATTTTTATTTTCATTTTCTCAATTTCAATATACGTTTTTGAATTTGTATTTTCTTTATTTAATTTTCACAATTTGTATGTTGTATTTCCTTAATTTCAATTTGTATTTTTACAATTCGCAATTTCAATTGGAAATTGAAGCGTTCATGCAGTGAATGGCTTCATTCTTAGAATGTTAGATGCTGATATTAATGACAATTGGAAATCGTAAGACGGCACAGCGGGACTACTCAATAAATGATTTATAAACAATTCGGACTTGACCGAGCTTTTGTCAGTGTTGAGTACCAAGAATGCTCTTGGTTTCTGCACTGCAGTCCTGCTGCTTTTCCGCCATTCAGACTGGAGCGTTTGTTTTTATGTGACCGATATGTCCAATCCAGCGCAATCGTTGTGTTTTGATTCGCCTTAGATGACAAACTAGACATATTATTCAGCTCTAGAAATTTGCATTCAGGCCTTGCTGCATCCGTTTTGTAGTTTTCTCTATTTAATTTTACGTCCAGACGAAATAAATTCCCAGATTAATTTTTAATTTTCGTCAATATGTAAACAAATCGGAGATAATCGTACATTTCCATTACAAATTTCTACACCAAATTTCCGGTGCGACCTCTACTTGTGAACGTTGACATTTTGCTTCGATGGTTTGTGAATTTGCTTAGATGTATTTTTTCGATGACAGCATTTGAAATTATTTCGAACCTGACAAATGGTTGGCAACTAGTATTTCACATTTAAGAAAAGCAGCTAGACTAATTCGCTAATAACGACCGTTCAATGTTGCAAACAGCGTTGCCGTTTCGGTTATTTTTAACCAAAATTGGTTATTTTTTTCCCCAATGTGGAGATGTGAACTTTTTTTCATTTTGGTAACTTTTTTTAGCAATCAAAAATATAGATGTTTTTCAAATTTAGTTAATAGTAAAAGTTGGGATATACGCGTTTTTATTCCGTTGTATGGATAATACTGTTAAATTTTGTATGTTTTGTATGGTAGTTTGTCTTACTCAATAATCAACTCTGGGTTACCAAAATATACAGTGCAGTTTTAATTGGCGGCGTTCTATCAATGAAAAAAATATACTCAGAATTGCACAATAGTTAGCTAAAGGGTCGGCGGTAAAAAAACAAGTGTTAATGGTAAAAAGCAAACAAAAAGCATCAAATTAAATAAAAGCACAATGGATAAGTAAGCTTTTGTGATATTAAATGTTTTAATGTATGTATGTGATCACCATATTTTTTAACATCGTTTTAGGTTTTTATTGAAAAGGACTGCAGATAATGCAAATAATGAAACTGAAGAATTACCATCTCAAGGCGACAATGAAAGCAGGTAAAAACTCAATCAGTTAATTTTTGCATAAGATCTGGCTATAAAATAATATTTCCATTATAGTGAAAATAAAAATCCTAAACGAAAGTTTCGGATTGCATGGATGGATGAATTTCCTTGGCTACAAAATAAAGATGGGTGTGGGTATTGTAAAGCTTGTGCAACCACGTAAGTTATTTAAGGAAACATGCCTCAATACGTATTCACATACAAAATGTGGAAAGGAAAAAAACCAAATGGTAATAAATTCGTTTGCAAATGCTGAAAAAGAAAATCTTGTTTAACATGCCTACCAAGCCGAACTAGCACTTGTAATGTTCCTAATTCACCACAATTTGCCATTTCTGTAAATGGATTTTTTACCCGGTTTATTAGTGAGTGCTGTCCAGACTCTAAGATAGCACGGAATATTAAATGCGGCAGAACAAAAGCAACACAGCTAGCAGAGACGTTGGGGAATAAAGCCAAAAATGATATTATATATAAATTGAAAACTACAAAATTCTCTTTAATTATAGATGAAATCACAGATATATCGACCAAAAAATCCCTTGTCTTAGTCGTTCGATATATGGACAAATTGTCCCGAAATATTTACGATATGTTTTTAAGTCTTATAGAGGCTGTAAGCTCGGATGCCAAATCACTTTACGACATTATAAAAAATGTATTTAAAGAACATAATATTCCTTTAGAGAACATTATTGGGCTAGCAACTGATGGTGCAAATGTAATGGCTGGAGAAGCCAATGGGTTGCAAGCAAAATTTAAAAACGATATTGATATATTTTATATAAAATGTACTTGCCACTCACTGCATTTATGTTCTGCTTATGCTTGTAAGAAGCTTCCTGCGCAAATTGAAATTCTTTGTAGGAACATTTATAACTTTTGTTCGCATAGTTCAAAACGTATTCTTGAATTCAAAGAATTTCAAGATTATTGCAGTGTAGAGCCACATAAAATATTAGGTGTTTCTGTAACCAGATGGCTGGCATTAGAAAATGTAATCAATCGTGTAATTGAGCAGTGGTCTGCTTTGCATTTATATTTTATATCGTTCTATCTCGAAGTAAACGGTATAAAAGCTTGTGAATTGGGTGATCTAATGGGCGATACTAGTTTAAAGGTTTATTTTTTATTTCTCTCATATATTCTTAATATAATAAATAACTTAAATAAAGAATTTCAATCGGAAAAAGTACGTCTTCCATATGTCTATAGCCAATTGGAATTAAATTTTAAACTAATTTTGAGCATTTTTACCAAAAGTAATTACGTTAAAAATTAAATTTCATTAGAAACGGTAAATATATTTGATGAGAGTAATTACTTAAATGTAGAAAGCATTTTTATTGGCCGTAAAGCTGAACTATGTATGCATGAAAGTAACTTGTCCAACATAAAAAAATATGAAATTAAAAAAAATATACAATCTTTTTATATAGAACTTCAAAACGCTTTGACTTTTCAAGAAAAGATTTAAAACATCTTGCCATAATAACACCAAATCAAGTTTTAAATAATTCAGAAATTAGTTTGGAGCCCTTGTTGTCATATTTTCCAAACATAACAGGCGGTAATGAAGAACAAATTTTAAACCAATGGAAATTATTAAGATTTTCCCAAATTACAGAATTAAAGAGTGACATGGATATAGTTGAATTTTGGGATGAAGTATCCAAATACAAAAATGGAATAAATGAAAAATGTTTCGAAGATCTTATTTATTTTGTTCAAAATTTGCTGACATTGCCACATAGGTCAGCTGCTGCCGAAAGAAAATTTTCACAACTTAATTTAATAAAAACCAAGTTCAGAAATAAACTTGATTTTAAAACTATTAATAATATAATGCAATCAAAAGAATTGTGCAAAAACCAAAATGATTCCCACTATGTGTGGTCTGCCAAAGAGATGTTTTAACGTTTTCGAATATTTTTTTACACAGTGATGAATTTTACCTGAAACTAATTTGTTGATCTCTATTTGTAATAAAATTATTTTTAAGTTATTTAGTATTTAATATGTAAACAAATTTATTTTTTTTGTTTTTTGTTAACTCTGAAGTTTAAGTTTTGTTGATGATTAAATTTAAATAATAAATATGCTAATATAGTTAAATAAAAACTAAAAATAAAAAAAAACTTGAAGTTTTGGTTATTTTTTTCCTCAATTGGTAACTTTTTTAAAAATTTTGGTTAGAAAATTTTTTTAGTCGTGGCAACACTGGTTGCAAATGATACCTACAGTTTATGTGAGGCTTTCTTCCCGGAGACGATTTTAGAGCTAAAGAAACAAATCACGCCGACATATAAAATAGATTGCAGCCCGAACTATGTCAAATAGTTATGGAATATTAAAAACATTCGTGATGGGCATATAATAGATATTGTTTTTTTAATACATAACGGACTAAATAATTATATTAAATTAAACGGGAGCGGACAACTATGAGACAGCCTACGCCCTTTGCACATCTCTATTCGGAGTTTGATTTAGGTTGGTTGGTTCAAGGGGTTTTTCTTAAAAAAAAACCGATGTTGTCCAATTTCACGAGGCATATTACACTAGATATAGGTCATTTGACCTTTATCTAAAAAGAGACCTTAAATTAGGTATATATCCTAGACTCGAGAGTGGAGGAGTATAATATCGGGAAGGACATTTGTATGTACGAGGGCGACCGCAAAACTAACTGGCCTGGCACATTTTCTGTTTTACTAGCAAGTTTTTTTGTTTTGTTTTTAAAAGCAATCTTTTATAAGCCATCTGTCAAAATTTCCGAAATATTTAATGATTATTTTCTTTGTTACAGGTGATTGAAGTAAACAAGTTTTATAATTTTTGAAAAATGGAAAATAAAGAGTTTCGTGCGGCAATTAAACACTTTTATATGAAAGGTTATACGCCACAATTAATCAAAGATGAATTGGATTCTGTTCATGGTGATAATGCACCATCATACTCCACCGTGTAATCCTGGGTTCAACAATTTAAAATGGGTCGTTCAAGTACGGAAGATGAACAACGCTCTGGAAGACCGAAAACTGCTACTACTATTGAAAAGATTAGAAAAATATTTAATGAAGTGACTAAAGATAGACTAAAAAAGCTCAGAGAACTTACTAATATTGTTAAAATACACGAAAAACAAGTTTGGAGTATTTTACATGATAAACTCCACATGAAAAAGCTATCCGCAAGATGGGTGCCGCGTTTGTTGATTTTGCCCCAAAAAATCGTCCGTTGGACCAATTCCGAGGAGATTTTTGCGATTTAACAGCGTAATCTAATAGAGTTCTTGCGCCGATTCATAACTGTTGATGAAACATGGATCCATCACTACATCCCAGAATGCAAAGAACAGTCAAAACAATGAATAGAAGCTGGTAAAAGTGGTCCCAAGAAGGCGAAAACTGTTAAGTCAGCAGGAAAAGTACTGGCCACAGTATTTTGGGATGCAAGGGGTATAATATTTATTGATTATCTTGAGAAACCAAAAACTATAAATAGTGAATATTATTGTGCATTATTGGATCGGTTGAGTGAAGAAATCAAAATAAAACGACCGCATTTAGAAAAAAAAGTTCTTTTTTATCAAGATAATGCTCCTTTACACACTGCATTTTTAACTCAACAAAAACTGGCCGAATTACGATTTGAAATTGCTCCGCATCCACCATATAGTCCAGATTTTGCTCCTTCTGACTACTTCTTGTTTCCAAATTTAAAAAAATTTCTCGGTGGCAAAAAATTTCATCCAATAGCGAGGTTATTGCTGAAACTGAGGCATATTTTGAAGGTCTTGAAAAATCTTATTTTTTGGATGGAATTAAAAAACTTGAAAAGCGTTTGATGAAGTGTATTGAGTTGGAAGGAGATTATGTTGAAAAATATATAATAATAATTCCAAAAAAAACGGTTCTTTTTATGTTAGGCCAGTTACTTTTTCGGTCGCCCTCGTAAAAACTTTGACGTGTGTTCCAGTTTTAGCAAGGTTATAGTTTTTACAAATCACTATAATTCGATTTAATATTCGGCGGGGTTATATAAAAACATAAACACTTTTGGTGTAGTATTTTTATTTTTTTTAAAGATGGTATTAAATGTTTAGCTCGTTTGTTTTAATTCGGTCTGCACAAAATCAATGTCACTTTGCAATTTTGTTAAAAACTTGTCTTCTATTTAAATTTAGATGCAAGAGGTCTTGAGCCGGTTATTCCCTGTTCGATGGAATTTAATTGTAACCTTAAGAATAAAGGGTTTTATAACACAGGACGACAAAATCAAATTTTTTGAGTACAAATGAGAAATGTTAATAGAATATGAAAATGGGCTTAAAATAAAGAAATACGTGTCTCGGCATTGCACGTCAGAATTTTGAGAAAATCGGTTTTCAAGCTTCGAAGGACCGTGTAGGTTCACTTGTAATGTAATAAATACTATAATAAAAAGTTCTATAAAAACAGAATGGATTAACCGGTTTTAATGCTTGAGCAAGTTTTAAAAAGGGAATTAAATTTTTCCTGAGTCATGTCTTTTCCTTTGAAACGATTTTCTATTGTAACAATATCTTTATGGAAACGTTCTCCACACGCAGAGAAAAAACATGGTTACTACATGGCCACGGTAATAATAATATGTTCTCCACAACAAAAGTATGTTCGTCGCAACCATAGCATTGTCAACTGAATTTATTTTTGACAATAGTATAGTTGCTGCAATATTAATATTGTTGAAATGTAACAATAGTACTATTGCCAAATTTACAAATGAAAATATGTTTATAGCAACAATATAAATATGGTTAGTGCGACAAAAGTATTGTGTTTTGCGTTTTATGTTAACAATGATATGATTACGGCAATCATACTGTATGATTGTAATTTTTCTTCATTTGAATATGCTTTTTAGAACAAATGTTTTGGTACGGATCTAATGCAACAATAGTACTTTTTTTATCGAAATTAAAATTTTTTAAACAAGCTGCTTTGGCTTTTTTTATCTGAAATATTTAAAAAAAACGCTTACGTTTATTTAAACTTATTTTTTCTACTGTGAAATGAATCACTCCTATTATTTTTTATTTATTGTATTTTTGAATAATTTTCATAATTCAAATCTATTATTGACACTTAAATCAATTTTAATAAATAATATTGGGGATCAAATCTATTGTCGACAGCTAAAACAAATTCTATTAAATAATATTGGGGATCACAGTTTAATTGTGTGTGATCATACTATGGTTGTAGGGATCATAACATGGTTGCGTGTGAATCATACTATGATTGTGAGGACCATACTATGGTTGTATATGAAACATACTATGGTTGTAAGGATCATACTATGGTTGTGGGGATCATAGTATGGTTATGTGTGAATCATACTATTTTTGTGAGGATCATAGTATGGTTGTATTTGAACCATACTATTGTTGTGAGGACCATAATATTGTTGTAGCACAGCCATATACCCAACAATAGTATTATCCTCTTCGAATATTGTCATCACAACCATACTTTTTTTCTGCGTGCATACTCATCACTTAAATCACCCAAATTTAAAGGAAAAAAGTCTAAATGGTTGTGCAAAAAATGAATTTTTAAAGACATGTTAACTTCATAAGTGTACCGATCGACTCAGAATCACTAGCTGATTCGATTCAACGATGTCTGTCTGTACACGCAGAGAAAAGATATGGTTACTACATGGTCACCGCAACAATAATATGTTCTCTACAATAAAAGCATTGTCGTCGCTCCCATAGAATTGTTTCCTGAATTTTATTTTGACAACATTATGATTTCGGCAATAATAATATTGTTGAAATGTAACAATACTATTTTTGCTAAATTTAGAAATGAAAGTATGGCTGTAGCAACCATGTTAATATTGTTGGTGCGACAAAAGTATTGTTGTTAAAGATTTACGTTAACAATAATATGATTACGACAATCATACTGTATGGTTGAGACTATGAACAAAGCATAACAGGTTTTAAAGAATGTGCTTGAGTTATTTGTTTTTTACTTACCAAAGAATTTCAGTTACTAGCCCCCTGTAACTGAAATTCTTTGGTAAGTAAAAAAGCAGCAAAACTACTGAAAAAAGCTCCAAAATCGCAATTCTGATCTAAAGTCCAGACGACCTAAGCAGAATAGTTGATAGGGATTTCAGTTCTATATGTAAATATATGCTACATATTATTATGAAATATATTATTCATTCTTAGAAAAATAGATACCTTACTCTAGTTGGAGGATTATGCATTCAACTAAGATTGTCTATCTGAGTGTGGTGCGATGAATCTTCGGCTTATTTGTCAGAATTGATGTGGTATATGTATTTTGGTAGATATACCCATTTATAACGGGGTTTCCATTAACAATTTTATATATTATGAGAAGACAGAATACCTAAGATATAGAGTTCAAATATACTAACTTAGTAGGGACATAAATACTGTTACAACATTGAACACACCCATTTCAATAGTAGAACTGAACATACCCCGTTCATGTCATATGGGGTTTGAAAGCTAACCTCAATAGCGTTAGTCTGCAACGGGATTTTAAAATTGTTTCAACTTTCATCATGGATTGGTCAGATAATTAGAACCGTATCGCTATAATAGCGCTTTTCAAGTGTGAAATGAAATAAAGCGATATTTTCAAAACGAAGAAACCGCTTCGGAAGCCTCTTAACAATTCCCTGTTCCAAAACCAGCCATCGGCTTTCCAGGTAAAGTGGGATTGTTACATTTTAAGAATTGCATTCGATTTCGGTTATATGACCACCACGAGCCCGTGTACAGCGATATATTCTTTGGAACGTTGGCAATATCGCGTTGGATGTTGTCTCAGAGCTCGTCCAAATATGTTGCCTTCTTGGCATAGACCAATGACTTGATCAAAAGAAATCCAATGGATTTAAATCGCATGAACGATGCGGCCAGTCGACCGGACCATTTCTGGAGAACATACGTTCACCGAATTTGCCTTTTAGAAATCGATTGTAACACGTGCAGTGTGGCTAGTGGTGTCGTCTTGTTGAAACCACATAACGGCGATGGTCATCCAATTCTGGCCAAAAATAATTTTCTAACATGGCACGATAGCGCTCTCCATTGTCGGTCTCTATTGTTTTCATCGACAAAAAAAATGCGGCCCAAATACACCTTCGACATAAAAACCAGACCACACAGTAATATTTTGCGGATGCAAGATATTGTTGCTTGCCAATAACTCATAACTTTTTTTTGTTCACAAAATCACTCAGCCAGAAATGAGCTTCATAGCTGAAGATGATTTTTCGTTGAAATTCTGAATCTTCACATTGGACAGGGATTAACCGCCTCAAGACCTCTTGCTTCTATATTTAAATAGAAAACAAGTTTTTAACAAAAGGGCATAGTGACATTGATTTTCGTGGCTGCACATTGCTTTTATCATGATTTCTGGTCCGTGACAACCCTGTTCAGAAAGTCTATAAGGCCAGGCTCTTCTCTCTGAATCTTCGTGAAACTTTGCCAGAGCCCAACTGGAGAAGTTTCGGCGTTAGAAATGATCAAGTGGCTTTAGTTCTTGATTCAGTTTAATCTTATAAGGATAAAGGCCAAGTTTTTTTTCGCAAAATACGCCACAATGTGGTTTGAGAGATGCCCAATTCCTGAGCACGACGTGGAATCGACTGATTTTGATCGGATAGATTTAAGGATCCGATATTTTCGTCGCTTCGAGCCGACGGCGTCTATTTTGCGCCGGAACATGCAAAAGTGAAAATTTAGATCCGAATTTATCCACTAACGGTCGAAAATTTAAGGAAACGCTTTTAAAGTTGCGACCACCGACTCAGAATTTAGGTAGTAATTTGTAATGATTTCCGAACGTTGCTCGTAAGTGAACTTTACCATGATGAAAATGTTGACTTCTACTAACGTTTTGACACTGAAAGATAATTAAAAATGTTTGAGGGTACATTGACACCAGGATACGAAATTGTTAGGTCCCTTTTAGAAAACCCGTTACTAATATTTAAACTAGAATTTGCCATGACATAAACATTTTATCTTCTTTCATTTTGAAAACCAACATTTTTTCAAATGCAAAAGTAAATCTTAGAAATACTGCGGCATAGAAAGTTCAGAAAGTCTATAAGGCCAGGCTCTTCTCTCTGAATCTTCGTGAAACTTTGCCAGAGCCCAACTGGAGAAGTTTCGGCGTTAGAAATGATCAAGTGGCTTTAGTTCTTGATTCAGTTTAATCTTATAAGGATAAAGGCCAAGTTTTTTTTCGCAAAATACGCCACAATGTGGTTTGAGAGATGCCCAATTCCTGAGCACGACGTGGAATCGACTGATTTTGATCGGATAGATTTAAGGATCCGATATTTTCGTCGCTTCGAGCCGACGGCGTCTATTTTGCGCCGGAACATGCAAAAGTGAAAATTTAGATCCGAATTTATCCACTAACGGTCGAAAATTTAAGGAAACGCTTTTAAAGTTGCGACCACCGACTCAGAATTTAGGTAGTAATTTGTAATGATTTCCGAACGTTGCTCGTAAGTGAACTTTACCATGATGAAAATGTTGACTTCTACTAACGTTTTGACACTGAAAGATAATTAAAAATGTTTGAGGGTACATTGACACCAGGATACGAAATTGTTAGGTCCCTTTTAGAAAACCCGTTACTAATATTTAAACTAGAATTTGCCATGACATAAACATTTTATCTTCTTTCATTTTGAAAACCAACATTTTTTCAAATGCAAAAGTAAATCTTAGAAATACTGCGAAAACAGTTAATAGCTGATGAAATTTGATTAACTACCGTAGCAGATTACGTATGCTTGTACAGGGTGGCCCAAATAAGACCAGCTGATTTGAAACACAAATCACTTTTTTATTTTTTAACATAATTTATTATTTCTTTTTGCAGATTATAACTGAACTCTTGGAAATTTGAAAATGAATGCGTACAGTCCACCACAACGCATTAAAATTAACGATTTTTATTATTCTTCTCAACGATTAGTTGTTCTGACGTTCAGTTCGCTGTTTTAAGGAACTGGGTTCAGTTGCCGACCGTCCAGGAAGAGGTGCTCATCGAAATATTCGTACTGAAGACAACGCGGAAGCTGTGCAGCAGAGTGTTGCAAATGATCCGTCTGTCTCAACTGATGAAACGCCAGAAACGGTCTCCGGGGCTTCTTGCAGAACAATGATCGACAACTTGGCCAATAGTGAAGCAACATCCTAATTTGTGGTTTCAACAAGATGCAGCCACTGCGCATACTGCTAGGCAAACTATGCACATGCTGCGTGAAATTTTTGGTGAACGCATAATTTCAAAAAATTCAGATTTCCCTTGGCCTCCACGTTCACCAGATTTAACTGCGCCCGATTTTTTTTATGGGGATATTTAAAAGACAAAGTGTATGTTAACAAACCACAGACACCTGGACAGCTCAAGCAGAATATTCGAGACGAAATACGGCGCCTGCAACCAGAAACATTACGCCGTGTAATGCAAAGTACTCTAAAAAGAGCCAATGCCTGTATCGAGCAGGATGGTGGTCATTTGTCTGATGTTATATTTTGCACATAGTCAGGTTAAAATTCCATAAAATGTATTTAACACATAAAAATAAACCATTTAAAAAAAAACATTATTACAAGACTTATACGTGTTTAACATCACTAGGTCTCATTTGGGCCACCCTGTATAAAATGAAATCTTAGACTTACCGAAAAAACTGCTCGACCTTTTTGTTAAAAGGTGGCATGAAAACAAGGACGCTGAAGAAAGGTTCGCTAAACACCACCTGCAAGAAAAAGAAAAAAACACAAATCAAATTTTAATAAAACAGTATCGATTATTGATGTGCGTATCGTATTAAAAACAATTCGAGTATATCTACTTCAAAGATACGCCATCGCGCCAGCTATTGGAGAAGGGCACCCAGTTGGCAACTCGGATTACAAAAGCCTTCTTTCCTTTTCTCATGTTCAATGGAAGCAAAAAAAAAACAGAAGACAGAAGACAAGAGTAAATTATATCACATTAACATGAAAACTGTTGAGATCCAATGAAGTCCTATAGCCCATACAAATAAGTCAAACAATATGATATCAACTTTTACCGAGTGTCGAAACATGAAACTTCACAAGGACCAAAAAAACACACGCACAAAAATCGGAGCTGAATACAAATTACAAAAAACATACGTAATAAGGGGAACAAACGGAATTTAGGAAGGCAGGCGATGCTGTCCTTAACGGCCATAATCGCAACACTATTTATCAACAATGTGACCAAATGTGCCACTTCATCGTCGGCTGCGGCGTTAAACAAAAAAACAATAACATTTTCAAGAGGGGTGGTATTAAGCAGGCCCTTTGTTGCAAGTCCTTATAATTTCCTGCAACAGTCAGAGTGTGTGCGTCAGGCAGCCAGTCAACGACCGAAACTCGTCGACAAAATTGGCAAATAACAGTTTCCGATTACAGAAAATTCAGTGTGTGCCGGCCGGCCGACTTTTGTTGCAATTGAGATGCTAATCATAAATACGAGTACCTTTGTGTTGTTGCTACTGTTGTTCCGAGTATAAACATTGTTTCCGATAGCATCATCGCCCGAGCTGGGTTAAGGAAGGAAGTAAGAGACCATGTAAACAGTTTCTCGGTTGAACCCTCGACGTTTCACACCAATTTCCCAGCACAATGGCTGGAGGTTGTTGAAAGTGAACTCGAGGTATACCCAAAAAAAACCAACAACAACAACAATGATTTCGAGTGGATTCCATTTAAGTTATTGTTATTAAATATAATTAAATTATTAATAACAGGGTACAATTACAACTACAGCTATGTGAATACAGCGACATCTGAAAAGGGGAACCAGGCGCACAGTGGATTCGAAGTGCCACAAGAGTACGAGGGTGACCAGATAGAAACAATTCAGCAAGGTTTGTCATTTGAGCAAGAATCGTTCAACGACTGTCGAATGTGTAGACATTTAAAAAAAAAAACATAAGAAAAATTCGTAAGTGCGATCGGGCCCAAATCTTGAGCCTCAAGGCCCAATTATAACGCACATTTATGGGGAGTTTAGTGCGTCTACTACGCCCACGACTTCCCAGAGAAGCTTAATTAACAGCTTAATTATCTAAGTTGTAAAGTACACTGAAAGAATTATTTTTGTACAACAAGGACATATCAATAATTCCGTGACTTTACGAATAAAACACAGTTTTTTTCAAAAAAAAAACAATTTTTTTGAAAATAATCTCATTGTAGCTCAATACACTTAGTCCAAAATTTCTCCAATTTTTGTAACCCTTCCAATAAATCAGAGACTTTTTGAGGACCATAAAATAGGCATTTGTTTGATCAATAATTTAATCGTTATAGCTGAATCTCATTCCACCGAGCCATTTCTTTAGATTTGGAAATAGGCAATGGTCACGGGAGCCCAAATCCGGAGAATACAACGGATGAGGTTCGAACTCGTAACCAAATTCAAGGAATTTCGCCATTGAAACCTTGAACGTGTGCATCCTTGCATTTAATTGATGAAAAATAACCTTTTTCTTGGTCATATGGGGTCGTTTTTTTTAAATCCTCGTTAAATCGTTCCAATAAGTTGGCTACATTCGCCGTTTATTCTTTTTCCTTTTGAAGGTAATCGATGTGAATTATTCCGCGTACATCCCAAAAAACTGTTGCCATCACCTTATTGGCCGACAAAGTCACCTTGGCCTTCTTCGGAACCGTTTTACCCGGAGAGACCCATTGTATAGACTACTGCTTGTTCTCTGGAGTGTTGTGATGGATCCACGTTTCATCCACTGTTACAAAACGCCACAATAACTCATTCGAATTGCGGTTAAACAACTCCAAACAATCCATTGAGGTTGTCACACGATTACGTTTATGGTCAGTTGAGAGCAAACGCGGCAGTTAGCTTGCAGACAGCTTTCTTAAACCCAACTGATCATGTAAAATCAAAACCACATGCGTATGGCATCAACAATTCTACGCACTTTTACTCATCGATCGGCCACCACCATATCGTCAATTTTAACGACATTTTCGGGTGGACATTCAGCATCATTTGTACTTGTGCGACCACAACGAAAGTCAGCAAACCATTTTTTACCTTTGAAATCGATGGTGCAGAGTCCATAGTATAGTATTATCAAGTTTTTCCTTGGTTTGATTGACAGTTTTTCCGTCAAAAAAAATCAATCCAAGTCCATTTTCAATCATCGTAAAACTCTTTGATGATCTAGACATGTCCGGCAGTCCGTCTTGTGGAGCAAATAGCTTGTTGGCTTAAATTGTACAAAAACATGAGTTGATGGACTGAAAATGGGACAGATCGGTCAAGTGTTAAAACTTTTCCCCACACAAGAACTGAGTTATCATCTGAGTTATCATCTGAAAAAAAAATTACAACACTGAACTTAAACACACAACATCTCATGAACTTTTAGAGAAATGCCAATGATATTCCAACATATATTATTCGCATCGATGCAACAAATTCTGAAGAAAAAGTAGGCGGTGCCAGGCCCCTTTGAAAAAAACGCATTTATGGGCAAAGTAATGAACCGATTGTTATAAAATTTTAACAGAATGAAATCAATTTATGTGAATAATTTTATGTGAATAAATAAAAAGTTTATAACAATTTCCTAGTCATCGACTTCATTCTGTTAAAATGAATTATAAGGGGCGTGGCACCGCTCACAACATCATGAACTTCAAAATAAAAAGTGCGATTAACTATTGGAGATATGAAGATGATATTTTAAACGTTTGATGTAAGCGTGGATCGAAACACATTATGAAAGAAAAAGTCGCGATGCCACGCTTCCTTTGAAAAATCGCATTTATGGGCAAAGTAATGGACCGATCGTTTTAAAGTTTTTAATAGAATGACATCAATGTTTACCGTATTAGTATAGACTATTTAGGGGTAAAATAAGACAAAAGAGCGATGCCCCATCCAACCATAAACTTTGAACGGCTATATCTCGCGAACTAACAAAATAGTAGTTCGTATATATTATATTGTTATGAAAAGAAACACATCCTGATAACAAAGAGACCGGCGATTTAAAAAAAACCGTTAAAGTTAAAGCCTTTTCCGATAAGTGAGAAAAATTACACTGCCTCAGGGACCCTTTTCAATATCATACGATCGTCATATAGACATATAGGGTGGGCCATTTCAAATTTTAAAATTTAATCGGCTGTAAAAAAATTACAGATAATTTTTGAATCATTCAAATGACTGCCACAACTTGCTCGGCAATACCTCACCCGATCAACCCAATTTTCCAGTACATTTTCGATTGTTCCGGGTCGAATCTCTTCAATGGCAACTTTGATTTTATGTTTCAACGCTTCAATTGTCTTCGAATGCTTAGCGTAACATTAATCCTTAATGCCTTCCTGCAAATTATAGTCCACAAGTTTTAAGTCACAGCTTCGAGGCGGCCAATTGACATCACAATTTGGCTGATTATTTAATTTTCAAAAACAGTGCGCAAATTATCGATGGTTTTGTTGGCTGTGTGACATGTGACCCTGTCTCGTTGAAACCAAATGTCGTCCATGCCATTCTCTTGAATTTTTTGAAACAAGAATTCGTTGAGTGTTGCGCAGTAACTGTCATTATTAACGGTAACGGCTGCTCCCTGCTTATTTTCGAAGAAAATGATGCCGCTATCCCAAAATCCACACCAAACAGTGACTCAATACTCGTAGTCTTGTGTGGGTTATCTGAACCCCATATGAGTTAATTTTTCTTATTGACATCGCAACCGAGAAAACGAGCTTTATGGAAATACGATTCTTTATCTTCTGCCCATAAGGCTAAGCGAAAACGCATCAGTTGGTGTCCCATTATTAAATGACATAGTTCATGGGAAACAATGAAACCAGAAATTTAAAAAAATGATTAGTACTTTTTTTACAGCCGATTCCAAGCACGATAATGGTCATACGAAACAACTTAGGGTCCTGAAATTGCACATTATTATGGTTTATGATCATAAGTTGAGTGGGATTGTAAATGGGCGAAATCGGTTCCGGGAAAAAAGTTTCCCATTAAGGGACTACAGGTACCCTTATAAAGAGTACACGTTTTTGAGTACAGTTGAACTAGTTGGGACGCACTAAATACCTCAAAAAGATCATAGCTGCTCAAAGTTTTAGATCTTAGGGTCCAAAAAACGTCACACATAGGCAAAACGGACGATCAATGGTAAACATGGGTCAAACTTTTGCCTAGAATTAAAGACGGACTCTTGGTCCAAAACGGCCGTGAAGTGTATAAAAGGTTCGGCACTGTCATTCACGTTCAACAATATTGAGCGAGTTGAAAGCTCATCATAGTCGAAAATTTCTTAAAAAAATCTACTTAGTAGGGACATAACTACTGTTGCACACGTTTTATGCTGTAAAATAAAAAGTACTGAATGTTTTTGACCAAATATTTTTAATATATTTATTAATGTATATTGTATCCAAAAACAATCTACTTATTCGAAATGTCCACCTTTTGCCTTTACACAGGCCTTAAGTCGCACTGTCAATAGCTGCACGAACGTCAAGCTGCACGAACCTCGTCCATTGAAAAATTGGCCACAGCTCCAACCAAAGCAGTCTTAAGAAATCCAAAATTGGGGTATCTTTTGTGACAAACCTTGTCCTCTAAAACCGTCCACAATTTGTAATCCAATGGGTTCAAATCTAGACCGCCTAAGGGCCATTCTTCAGAGGAAATGAATGCCGGCCGGCGCAGAATCCTTCTGAAAAGTACATGGCTAGTTTTGGAAATGGGAATTGTTAAAAGGCTTCACAACAGCTTCCAAAACGGTTTCTTGGTAAACTTTGGCCGATGTTTTGACTCCTTGTTCGCAGAAATGCAGGTCAGTGACCTCATCGTAAGAGACACCCCACCAAACCATGACTGAAGCTGGGTGATGACCTTTTTCACCCTTGGGATCAGTTCAGATGCATTTCGCTCGTTAAACATTTTTTCATCGGTGAACAAAATTTTTCTGTGCAAGTTATCAGCGTGCTTCACCAAAAGACGTTTGCAGTTTTCAATCCTATTTTTTTAAGCTGCAGTTAATAAATGTCCGGTATGTCATTTGAAAGCCTCAAGTCCCAAGTCTTTTTTAATGTGATGTTCATCTCGCGGGCCATGATTTTCTGTTTTCGGAGCGGATTTCTGTGAATTCTTGATTTGATGACATGCGGTGTTCGAACAGAGCGTGGGCGGCCCGGTCCGACCGCTGGCGGTCTTTTACATCTCCAGTCTCCCCAAACAGTTTTATGCATCGGTGGACGAACATACGGCTAATCCCTAGTGGCCGGAGCGTTTTGAAAACATCGTTTTTTTTCATTTCACTTGAAAAGCGCTATTAGAGCGATACGGTTCTTATTACCTGAACACTCCATAATGAAAGTTGAAACAATTTTAAAATCCCGTTACAGACTAACGCTATTGAGATTAGCTTCCAAAATCCATATGACATTAACGGGGTATGTTCAGTTCTACTATTGAAATGGGTGTGTTCAATGTTGTAACAGTATTTATGTTCCTACTGAGTACAATATAATGGTGGCTAACATATATTTGCAGAGAAGATCTAGTTTTTGCCATTGCCATTTTTTAGCCATAGCAATGTTGCGTGTTACCCCTCGAATCACTGTGTAAGTTATCTTCATTTGTGTCATTTGTGATCCTTACAATTACAATAATACTTTCATATATGACACCGTCGCTTCGTCCCCCAGTTATTATATCCATATGTCGACCTGGCTTTCAACGAGTCTACACAAACGGTGTGTAATGACAAAAATCTGACCTTTAACCGCCTGAGGGTATACACATCAAACATAGCAACAACAACTGAACCATAATTGCGCTGATATCATAAAGAACAACTTTTCCGAAACCATTTTCCAGCTGTGAATTTTATTTGATTTTTATTAGATTTTCTGTAGCAACTCTAAGGGTTGCCACACAAACACACACGCACAAAGGCGTTTGAGGGTTGTAGAAAGAGAAGACAGTGGAAAAAGATGTAAATTTCATAACATATTTGTTTTTTTTCTGTTTTAATTAAATGAAGCCATTTTTGATTATCGAAAGATACAAACAAAAAAATACAAAATATTTATTACGCGCTCTTTTTTTATTTTAGGAAATGTAGTCATGGCTGTGGTGGCATATTAAACAGCAACACAAAAGTACTGTGCCCACCCAGAATTTCCAGGTGTACTTGGGACTGAACGACCAGATATGAACTTATATGCCTTTTGCGATAGTATGCTGTTATACAAACGACAAATCTTGAGTAAGCACTTTAGATAAATTTCTCGGACAAGGACTTAGGGCCGGTATGTTATAGGCTTCAGATGGCAAGCATTGGGAGTTATCGCGATTTTTTGCAATGGCTCTTTGATACAGCTTGAATAAATCGTCACTTTCGTTATAGGGATTTCCCAGAAATTTCATAAATTTACGTTATCCACATTCCCGAAAATTCTATGCCCCGTTCCCGGCATTCTTACACGTCCTACTAAGTCCATTTACCTTTACAACTCATAGTGAAAAAACATAAAATTATGGGAATTTTATATAAGATATTGTAACTTGTTGAAATTGGAATTTGAATGGCCATCAGTGGATAATTTAAGGGGCTCAGGATTAATACGGAAAGGTTTAATTGTTTCTTGGAAATAGGAAAATATAAATTTTAATAATAACAGGTGAGCAATCTAAAAGTTTTTTTTTTCAAAACAAAAAAAAATACAAAAATTTGAATCAAGTGTGGAATCTTTATTGTTCATTCGAAAGCACATTTTATGTCATTTATTTTTTGAATTTAAATTACTTTTAATGTTGGCCGCAACTACGCCTCAGGATGTCCATTCAAAGAGTCCAAATTCGGCTGACTCGTTCGAGCATTCCGTGCGGTATGGCTTTAATGACACGCCAAATGTTGGCTTCCAAAACGTGAATCGTAGCTGGTATGTCAGCAAAGACTTTGGGTTTTACATAGCCCCAAAGAAAAAAGTCCAAAGGTGTGATTTCACACGATCTAGGCGGCTAATTCACAGGTCCAAAGCGTGAAATTAGCTGCTCTTCGAAAAGATCTCTTAATAGATCCATTGTTTGAGCTGCTGACAAGTAGCAAATGCCGTTAGTATTACGGGCTTCAAGTCCAGGTAGCGAAAAGTCCAATATCATGGCGCGATAGTGAGCCCCTTTCACGGTTACGATCCGGACATCATCATTTTTGAAAAAATATAGACCGATGATTACATTAGCCTTGAAACCGCACCAAACCGTGGTTTTTGCGGTGTAAGTCCTTCCATGGTGAAATGGCAAACAATACTGAAAAGAAAAAAATGAAGTTTAACACTCACGCGTAATCTGTGAAAAAAACCCTATTAAAATAAGCACCTCTTGATTGATCCGTCCAAACATTTTCAAACCGCTGCCATTGCGTCGCCTTGCATTTTCGGGCATGGTCGAGATGGACATATTTTCATGAAATGAGCCAATAAATGGGCTGGTAAAATTTGTCCAGTCGTGAATAAATCACACTGTATATGAATTTAATATTCTCTCCACCATAGGATGGATAGTTTATACAGGGTGATCCAACTAAAACGTATATGTAAATTGTAAATAAAACAAAAACTTTTCAGAGAATTATCTTAAAATTTGTTATGCTGATAGACAGATCTATGACAACTAGGAGTGAAGCAAAACATCGGCCAAATGCTCGCCACGGCTTCGGTGGCATCATTCTATCCGACGGTCCATATTTTCAATGACTCTGAGATATAATGGATCATGTGCCGAATAATCTCATCCTTTACCTCTTAAACTGTTCTTGGCTTATTGGCGTACATTTTTCTTTTAAATATTCCCAAAGAAAGAAATGTCAAATCCCATGACGTGGGGGTCAATTTACATCGCCACGACGTGAGATAACACGGCCATTGAATTTCTCGGGCAAAATGCGATTGTTTTGTTGTCTGTGTGTCAAATGGCCCAACCTGTTAAAACCACATATCGTCCAGGTTCATACCCTCAGTTTTTGGCCACAATAAGTCCGTTAAAATCTCGGGATAGCGAACACCATTCACGGCAAATGCTTGGCCGACCTCATTTTTGAAGAAGTACGGCCAAACCACTGAAGCAAAAGTGTGTCTCACAATTAACATCGTGCGTTGGACTATCGTTTACAAGTTTGTCATTCCGTTTGTAACATCTCGAAAGAATTATTTGCGTAAAAATGTTTTAATCGCCGTAAAATAATAAGAGGAAATATCCATGCCTGTCTGTCCGTCTATTGAAAGCACGATTCAGTCTTAACAAAAGGAGTAGGAGTCATCTAACTTGCCAGATATATGTCTAATAGTTGCAGATCGGTGGGTATTAAAGGCAAAAGGGGAAAATGTTTTCTTTAAAGGAGTAAAAAGAGTCCAGGTCAAATATTTTGGACTTTTCACTTTATACCTTTAATAATTAACTTTATAAATATCTTTGCTAATCGGTGTGGCTCAAAAACAGGTCCTTATGTGGACATATGTGTATTAAGTAAGGAAACGAATAAGATTTGTCCGGGACAAAGCTTATATACCAATCATGGATTGAAGTCCAATAGAAAATATGTGCAGGTTGCCTTTTTTTCTCTCTATACCAACTAATACCGATGTTAGCTCACAAGATATGGCCTTTCCAAGTTCAGTGTTGTTTGGGCGGTGACACACCCCCTAATCCAATTTTAACTCAACATGATTTGAATTTTTGTATGTTTTTTATATTGAAAAAATACCTGTAGATTGACAACATGATACGCTCCAGCCTATTATAAAGAGTACAAAACTTAAAAAGTGATATAAGATGTCACTTAGCAGGATTTAATAAAGTTCCAGCCTTATCCGTAGAAACGCAAATTTCTTATGGGGATATGGCCTATTCAGAAGTGGCTTATTCCAAAATTACAAACTCAATAGAAATCGAGGAAATGCAAACTGAACTCTGTTTACATAATTTGCATGAAATCCACACTAACAGACAGGCATCGTTTTAGCCAATTATTCCGAGTCTATGGCTAGAAGGTTCACCTCAAAAATGTCTGTATTTTAAAAACAGGAGTAATACAACCACGTAGTAAAACCTAAAAAGAAAAACTATCTTCTTGATCTTGCTTACTGCAATACCGCCAAACAAAAGAGGTAGCATAATTTCCAAAAGTTCATAAGACAAGAGAATAAAGACAAGTTTCAATAACGACAATGATCAGTTTTGGTTTTCTCAAATTTTGCTTTTTCTTTTTTCTGTTCTTCTCCAACGAGCTAATGGTCTCCATTACTTACTGCACCTGAATCCAAAACGACAGCTTCTATTACAACTCCAAAGTCTTTTCCAAACACAATCGCGCAACAAAGCCAGATGATGAGAAAAATAGAATGGAACAAAAGGCCAAAACCACTTGACTATTTGGTTAATGCGATGTTATTGCGTCATAATTCCTGATATTGCAACATTTCGCTCCATTGTGTGGAAGAAATTCTCATGATTTTCCAAAGCGAAAGCAAATCCGCCCCAATAACATTCGCCAACAGCCAAAGCCGCGTAATTGATACTATTGTACACTTGGCGTTTTTTTTCCTTTGTGGAATTGAATCCTTTTTACAGGATAGAGCTCTGACAGACAAGTTGAAATGTTTTCTTTAGGCTTTTATAGAGCATCATCAGTCGGGTACAATTGGCATCTCCGACTCGTTAGGTAAATGTCGAAATGATAGCGCACTGTTTGTGGCGCAGACAAACAGACAGTGGGAAGGACGCGCGGACGGACGGCCAATCATGGTGGATTTGCACTGTGCCCTCGGTTCATTGTAAAGAGTAAGCGTTTGAGTCTGTTGCCTTTGCCGTCGATGTCGGCTGGTGGCCTGTTGTGGCATGTCTGTTTGTTTCTTTTGTGTCTATATTTTTTTGCTTTCTTTCTTCCTTTTTGGAGAAATGTTGAAATGTTTGTTTTTCTGCGGTTCAAAGATAAATATCAAATGAACTCTGAACTCATTCTACGTTTGTAGTTCAAATCAAAAACAAACCAAAAAAGACGTGAATCTTTTACACATTCAGCGCAATTCTCAGGCCTAGCAGACATCCATCCATCGAGAAAAAAAGAATAACCTACCCTCCACCATGCCATCCACCTGCCTCGAACTGGCTGTATTTGCTTGCTTTTTGCTGTACGAAATATTTTCTGAAAGTGAGGCTTTTCTTTTTGTATCCATCAGAATTAGGATCACATCGTCATTATCATTTTCGTCTTTATTGATTTAAATTGGATTCCATGTTGAGGTCCTTAATTCAATATTGTTGTTTTCACAGCTCTATCGGGAATTTTCCACAACCGTGGGAATGATTTGTGATTTGACTTTATTTGTTTGTTCAAGGGCCAAATTGGGTAAACATTTCCTTTTAGTTTTCAAAAACTAGATAATAGTCTTATTGGCAATTACATAAATACATAGTGATGATCTTATATTCATTATCACTTTTTACTAAAAGGGAATAATGAGCCATACAATAGGGTGATCAATCTAGAGGTATTTTTTAAAAAAAATTCAAATCAAGTGTGGAATCTTTATTTTTCATTTTTAAGATTCCACATTCATTTTTTGAATATAATTTCCTTCAAATGTTGACAGAATCTACGCTTCAGGGTGTCCATTCTGAGGATCCAATTTTGGGTGACTCGTGCGAGCATTTCGACCGGTATGGCGTTAATGAAACGCGTAATGTTGGCTTCCAAAATCTAAATCGTAGCTGGTTTGTCAGCATATACTTTAGACGTTACCTAGCCTCAAAGAAAAAAGTCTAAAGGTGTGATATCACACGATCTAGGCGGCCAACGCGCCGGTTCAAAAGGTGAAATTAGCTGCTCTCCGAAATTACCTCTCAATAGATCCATTGTTTGAGAAGCTGTATGGCAAGTGGCACTATCCTGTTAAAACCAAGTGTCGTCAAGATTACGGGCCACAATTTCAGGCAGCAAGAAGTCCGATATCACGGCGCGATAGCGAGCACCATTCACGGTAATGTTCCGGCCATCATTATCTTTAAACAAATATTTACCGATGATTCCACTAGCCCATAAACAGCACCAAACCATGGTTTTACTCTAGGTATGATAACACCTCTTGAACCTCTTCTGGCAGCTCTTTAGCCCAAATAGGGCAATTTTTGTTTTATTAGCAAAACAAGGACCAGAAATAAAAGTATAGAAGATACAGACAATTAAAATTTTCATATGAAGTTACGATTTTTTTTCACATTAAAAAAATGGGATGAAAGGTTCTCTTTTGTCGATTATACGCTTAGTTTAGGAGATATAGCTAATTTAAGTTTTCATATGAAATTTCAAGTTTTTGACCCATACAAGAGGTGATCACATATAAAGCCTCTTTTGTCAATTAGACGCTTAGTTTAGAAGATATAGCTAATTTAAGTTTTCATATGAAATTCCAAGTTTTTGACCCATACAAGAGGTGATCACATATAAAGCCTCTTTTGTCGATTAGACGCTTAGTTTAGGAGATATAACTAATTTAAGTTGTCATATGACGTTTCAAATTTTTGACATGAAAGAGGTGGTCACAAATAAAGCCCCTTTTGTCGATAAGACACTTAGTTTAGGAGATATAGCTAATTTAAGTTTTCATATGAAATTTCAAGTTTTTTGACCCAGGAAGGAGGTGATCACAAATAAAGCCTCTTTTATCGATTCGACGCTTAGTTTAGGAGATATAGCTAATTTAAGTTTTCATATGAAATTTCAAGTTTTTTGACCCACGAAAAATGTGATCACAAATAAAGCTTCTTTTGTCGATTAGACGCCTAGTTTAGGAGATATAGCTAATTTAAGTTTTCATATGAAATTTCAAGTTTTTTGACCCAGGAAGGAGGTGATCACAAATAAAGCTTCTTTTGTCGATTAGACGCTTAGTTAAGGAGATATAGCTAATTTAAGTTTTCATATGAAATTTCAAGTTTTTTGACCCACGAACGAGGTGATCACAAATAAAGCCTCTTTTGTCGATTAGACGCTTAGTTTAGGAGATATAGCTAATTTAAGTTTTCATATGAAATTTCAAGTTTTTTGACCCAGAAAGGAGGTGATCACAAATAAAGCCTCTTTTGTCGATTAGACGCTTAGTTTAGGAGATATAGATAATTTAAGTTTTCATATGCAATTTCAAGTTTTTTGACCCAAGAAGAAGGTGATCACAAATAAAGCCTCTTTTGTCGATTAGACGCTTAGTTTAGGAGATATAGCTAATTTAAGTTTTCATATGAAATTTCAAGTTTTTTGACCCAGAAAGGAGGTGATCACAAATAAAGCTTCTTTTGTCGATTAGACGCTTAGTTTAGGAGATATAGCCAATTTAAGTTTTCATATGAAATTTCAAGTTTTTTTGACCCAGAAGGAGGTGATCACAAATAAAGCTTCTTTTGTCGATTAGACGCTTAGTTTAGGAGATATAGCTAATTTAAGTTTTCATATGAAATTTCAAGTTTTTTGACCCAGAAGGAGGTGATCACAAATAAAGCCTATTTTGTCGATTAGACGCTTAGTTTAGGAGATATAGCTAATCTAAGTTTTCATATGAAATTTCAAGTTTTTTTGACCCAGAAGGAGGTGATCACAAATAAAGCTTCTTTTGTCGATTAGACGCTTAGTTTAGGAGATATAGCCAATTTAAGTTTTCATATGAAATTTCAAGTTTTTTGACCCAGAAGGAGGTGATCACAAATAAAGCTTCTTTTGTCGATTAGACGCTTAGTTTAGGAGATATAGCTAATTTAAGTTTTCATATGAAATTTCAAGTTTTTTGACCCAGAAAGGAGGTGATCACAAATAAAGCCTCTTTTGTCGATTAGACGCTTAGTTTAGGAGATATAGCTAATTTAAGTTTTCATATTTCAAGTTTGTTGACCCAAGAAGGAGGTGATCACAAATAAAGCCTCTTTTGTCGATTAGACGCTTAGTTTAGGAGATATAGCTAATTTAAGTTTTCATATGAAATTTCAAGTTTTTTGACCCAAGAAGGAGGTGATCACAAATAAAGCCTCTTTTGTCGATTAGACGCTTAGTTTAGGAGATATAGCTAATTTAAGTTTTTATATGAAATTTCAAGTTTTTTGACCCGACCCAAGAAGAAGGTGATCACAAATAAAGCCTCTTTTGTCGATTAGACGCTTAGTTTAGGAGATATAGCTAATTTAAGTTTTCATATGAAATTTCAAGTTTTTTGACCCAAGAAGAAGGTGATCACAAATAAAGCCTCTTTTGTCGATTAGACGCTTAGTTTAGGAGATATAGCTAATTTAAGTTTTCATATGAAATTTCAAGTTTTTTGACCCAGAAAGCAGGTGATCACAAATAAAGCCTCTTTTGTCGATTAGACGCTTAGTTTAGGAGATATAGCTAATTTAAGTTTTCATATGAAATTTCAAGTTTTTTGACCCAAGAAGAAGGTGATCACAAATAAAGCCTCTTTTGTCGATTAGACGCTTAGTTTAGGAGATATAGCTAATTTAAGTTTTCATATGAAATTTCAAGTTTTTTGACCCAAGAAGGAGGTGATCACAAATAAAGCTTCTTTTGTCGATTAGACGCTTAGTTTAGGAGATATAGCTAATTTAAGTTTTCATATGAAATTTCAAGTTTTTTGACCCAGAAGGAGGTGATCACAAATAAAGCCACTTTTGTAGATTAGACGCTTAGTTTAGGAGATATAGCTAATTTAAGTTTTCATATGAAATTTCAAGTTTTTTGACCCACGAAAGAGATGATCACAAATAAAGCCTCTTTTATCGATTCGACGCTTAGTTTAGGAGATATAGCTAATTTAAGTTTTCATATGAAATTTCAAGTATTTTGACCCAGGAAAGAGGTGATCACAAATAAAGCTTCTTTTGTCGATTAGACGCTTAGTTTAGAAGATATAGTTAATTTAAGTTTTCATATGAAATTTCAAGTTTTTTGGCCCAGGAAGGAGGTGATCACAAATAAAGCTTCTTTTGTCGATTAGACGCTAAGTTTAGGAGATATAGCTAATTTAAGTTTTCATATGAAATTTCAAGTTTTTTGACCCAGAAGGAGGTGATCACAAATAAAGCCACTTTTGTAGATTAGACGCTTAGTTTAGGAGATATAGCTAATTTAAGTTTTCATCTTTTTTTGTCGATTAGACGCTTAGTTTAGGAGATATAGTTAATTTAAGTTTTCATATGACGATTAGACGCTTAGTTTAGGAGATATAGCTAATTTAAGTTTTCATATGAAATTTCAAGTTTTTTGACCCAGAAGGAGGTGATCACAAATAAAGCCTCTTTTGTCGATTAGACGCTTAGTTTAGGAGATATAGCTAATTTAAGTTTTCATATGAAATTTCAAGTGTTTTGACCCAGGAAGGATGTCATCACAAATAAACCCTCTTTTATCGATTCGACGCTTAGTTTAGGAGATATAGCTAATTTAAGTTATGAAATTTCAAGTTTTGTGACCCAGAAGGAGGTGATCACAAATAAAGCTTCTTTTGTCGATTAGACGCTTAGTTTAGGAGATATAGCTAATTTAAGTTTTCATATGAAATTTCAAGTTTTTTGACCCACGAAAGAGGTGATCACAAATAAAACTTCTTTTGTCGATTAGACGCTAAGTTTAGGAGATATAGCTAATTTAAGTTTTCATATGAAATTTCAAGTTTTGTGACCCAGGAAGGAGGTGATCACAAATAAAGCCTCTTATGTCGATTAGACGCTTAGTTTAGGAGATATTGCTAATTTAAGTTTTCATATGAAATTTCAAGTTTTTTGACCCAAGAAGGAGGTGATCACAAATAAAGCTTCTTTTGTCGATTAGACGCTTAGTTTAGGAGATATAGCTAATTTAAGTTTTCATATGAAATTTCAAGTTTTTTGACCCAAGAAGGAGGTGATCACAAATAAAGCCTCTTTTGTCGATTAGACGCTTAGTTTAGGAGATATAGCTAATTTAAGTTTTCATATGAAATTTCAAGTGTTTTGACCCAGGAAGGAGGTGATCACAAATAAAGCTTCTTTTGTCGATTAGACGCTTAGTTTAGGAGATATAGCTAATTTAAGTTTTCATATGAAATTTCAAGTTTTGTGACCCACGAAAGAGGTGATCACAAATAAAGCTTCTTTTGTCGATTAGACGCTTAGTTTAGGAGATATAGCTAATTTAAGTTTTCATATGAAATTTCAAGTTTTGTGACCCAGGAAGGAGGTGATCACAAATAAAGCCTCTTTTATCGATTCGACGCTTAGTTTAGGAGATATAGCTAATTTAAGTTTTCATATGAAATTTCAAGTTTTTTGACCCAAGAAGGAGGTGATCACAAATAAAGCTTCTTTTGTCGATTAGACGCTTAGTTTAGGAGATATAGCTAATTTAAGTTTTCATATGAAATTTCAAGTTTTTTGACCCAAGAAGGAGGTGATCACAAATAAAGCCTCTTTTGTCGATTAGACGCTTAGTTTAGGAGATATAGCTAATTTAAGTTTTCATATGAAAATTCAAGTGTTTTGCCCCAGGAAGGAGGTGATCACAAATAAAGCTTCTTTTGTCGATTAGACGCTTAGTTTAGGAGATATAGCTAATTTAAGTTTTCATATGATATTTCAAGTTTTGTGACCCAGGAAGGAGGTGATCACAAATAAAGCCTCTTTTATCGATTCGACGCTTAGTTTAGGAGATATAGCTAATTTAAGTTTTCATATGAAATTTCAAGTTTTTTGACCCAAGAAGGAGGTGATCACAAATAAAGCTTCTTTTGTCGATTAGACGCTTAGTTTAGGAGATATAGCTAATTTAAGTTTTCATATGAAATTTCAAGTTTTTTGACCCAGAAGGAGGTGATCACAAATAAAGCCTCTTTTGTCGATTAGACGCTTAGTTTAGGAGATATAGCTAATTTAAGTTTTCATATGAAATTTCAAGTTTTGTGACCCAGGAAGGAGGTGATCGCAAATAAAGCCTCTTTTGTCGATTAGACGCTTAGTTTAGGAGATATAGCTAATTTAAGTTTTCATATGAACTTTCAAGTGTTTTGACCGAGGAAGGAGGTGATCACAAATAAAGCCTCTTGTGTCGATTAGACGCTTAGTTTAGGAGATATAGCTAATTAAGTTTTCATATGAAATTTCAAGTTTTTTGACCCAAGAAGGAGGTGATCACAAATAAAGCTTCTTTTGTCGATTAGACGCTTAGTTTAGGAGATATAGCTAATTTAAGTTTTCATATGAAATTTCAAGTCTTTTGACCCAAGAAGGAGGTGATCACAAATAAAGCCTCTTTTGTCGATTAGACGCTTAGTTTAGGAGATATAGCTAATTTAAGATTTCATATGAAATTTCAAGTGTTTTGACCCAAGAAGGAGGTGATCACAAATAAAGGAGGAGGTGATCACAAATAAAGCCTCTTTTATCGATTCGACGCTTAGTTTAGGAGATATAGCTAATTTATGTTTTCATATGAAATTTCAAGTTTTTTGACCCAGAAAGGAGGTGATCACAAATAAAGCCTCTTTTGTCGATTAGACGCTTAGTTTAGGAGATATAGATAATTTAAGTTTTCATATGAAATTTCAAGTGTTTTGACCGAGGAAGGAGGTGATCACAAATAAAGCCTCTTTTATCGATTCGACGCTTAGTTTAGGAGATATAGCTAATTTAAGTTTTCATATGAAATTTCAAGTTTTTTGACAGAGAAGGACGTGATCACAAATAAAGCCTCTTTTATCGATTAGACGCTTAGTTTAGGAGATATAGCTAATTTATGTTTTCATATGAAATTTCAAGTTTTTTGACCCAAGAAGGAGGTGATCACAAATAAAGCCTCTTTTGTCGATTAGACGCTTAGTTTAGGAGATATAGCTAATTTAAGTTTTCATATGAAATTTCAAGTTTTTTGACCCAGAAGGACGTGATCACAAATAAAGCTTCTTTTGTCGATTAGACGCTTAGTTTAGGAGATATAGCTAATTTAAGTTTTCATATGAAATTTCAAGTGTTTTGACCGAGGAAGGAGGTGATCACAAATAAAGCCTCTTTTATCGATTCGACGCTTAGTTTAGGAGATATAGCTAATTTAAGTTTTCATATGAAATTTCAAGTTTTTTGACCCAAGAAGGAGGTGATCACAAATAAAGCTTCTTTTGTCGATTAGACGCTTAGTTTAGGAGATATAGCTAATTTAAGTTTTCATATGAAATTTCAAGTGTTTTGACCGAGGAAGGAGGTGATCACAAATAAAGCCTCTTTTATCGATTCGACGCTTAGTTTAGGAGATATAGCTAATTTAAGTTTTCATATGAAATTTCAAGTTTTGTGACCCAGAAGGAGGTGATCACAAATAAAGCTTCTTTTGTCGATTAGACGCTTAGTTTAGGAGATATAGCTAATTTAAGTTTTCATATGAAATTTCAAGTTTTTTGACCCAGAAGGACGTGATCACAAATAAAGCCTCTTTTATCGATTAGACGCTTAGTTTAGGAGATATAGCTAATTTAAGTTTTCATATGAAATTTCAAGTTTTTTGACCCAGAAGGACGTGATCACAAATAAAGCCTCTTTTATCGATTAGACGCTTAGTTTAGGAGATATAGCTAATTTAAGTTTTCATATGAAATTTCAAGTTTTGTGACCCAGAAGGAGGTGATCACAAATAAAGCTTCTTTTGTGATTAGACGCTTAGTTTAGGAGATATAGCTAATTTAAGTTTTCATATGAAATTTCAAGTTTTTTGACCCACGAAAGAGGTGATCACAAATAAAGCTTCTTTTGTCGATTAGACGCTTAGTTTAGGAGATATAGCTAATTTAAGTTTTCATATGAAATTTCAAGTTTTTTGACCCACGAAAGAGGTGATCACAAATAAAGCTTCTTTTGTCGAATAGACGCTTAGTTTAGGAGATATAGCTTATTTAAGTTTTCATATGAAATTTCAAGTTTTTTGACCCAGAAGGAGGTGATCACAAATAAAGCTTCTTTTGTCGATTAGACGCTTAGTTTAGGAGATATAGTTTTCATATGAAATTTCAAGTTTTTTGACCCAGAAGGTGGTGATCACAAATAAAGCCTCTTTTATCGATTCGACGCTTAGTTTAGGAGATATAGCTAATTTAAGTTTTCATATGAAATTTCAAGTTTTGTGACCCAGAAGGAGGTGATCACAAATAAAGCTTCTTTTGTCGATTAGACGCTTAGTTTAGGAGATATAGCTAATTTAAGTTTTCATATGAAATTTCAAGTTTTTTGACCCACGAAAGAGGTGATCACAAATAAAGCTTCTTTTGTCGATTATACGCTTAGTTTAGGAGATATAGCTTATTTAAGTTTTCATATGAAATTTCAAGTTTTCTGACCCAGAAGGAGGTGATCACAAATAAAGCTTCTTTTGTCGATTAGACGCTTAGTTTAGGAGATATAGCTAATTTTAGTTTTCATATGAAATTTCAAGTTTTTTGACCCAGAAGGAGGTGATCACAAATAAAGCCTCTTTTATCGATTCGACGCTTAGTTTATGAGATATAGCTTATTTAAGTTTTCATATGAAATTTCAAGTTTTTTGACCCAGAAGGAGGTGATCACAAATAAAGCTACTTTTGTCGATTAGACGCTTAGTTTAGGAGATATAGCTAATTTAAGTTTTCATATGAAATTTCAAGTTTTTTGACCCAGAAGGAGGTGATCACAAATAAAGCTACTTTTGTCGATTAGACGCTTAGTTTAGGAGATATAGCTAATTTAAGTTTTCATATGAAATTTCAAGTTTTTTGACCTAGAAGGAAGTGATCACAAATAAAGATTCTTTTGTCGATTAGACGCTTAGTTTAGGAGATATAGCTAATTTAAGTTTTCATATGAAATTTCAAGTTTTTTGACCCAAGAAGGAGGTGATCACAAATAAAGCCTCTTTTGTCGATTAGACGCTTAGTTTAGGAGATATAGCTAATTTAAGTTTTCATATGAAATTTCAAGTTTTTTGACCCACAAAAGAGGTGATCACAAATAAAGCCTCTTTTGTCGATTAGACGCTTAGTTTAGGAGATATAGCTAATTTAAGTTTTCATATGAAATTTCAAGTTTTTTGACCCAGAAGGAGGTAATCACAAATAAAGCCTCTTTTATCGATTCGACGCTTAGTTTATGAGATATAGCTTATTTAAGTTTTCATATGAAATTTCAAGTTTTTTGACCCAGAAGGAGGTGATCACAAATAAAGCTTCTTTTGTCGATTAGACGCTTAGTTTAGGAGATATAGCTAATTTAAGTTTTCATATGAAATTTCAAGTTTTTTGACCCAAGAAGGATCACAAATAAAGCCTCTTTTGTCGATTAGACGTTTAGTTTAGGAGATATAGCTAATTTAAGTTTTCATATGAAATTTCAAGTTTTTTGACCCAAAAAGGATCACAAATAAAGCCTCTTTTGTCGATTAGACGTTTAGTTTAGGAGATATAGCTAATTTAAGTTTTCATATGAAATTTCAAGTTTTTTGACCCAAGAAGGATCACAAATAAAGCTTCTTTTGTCGATTAGACGCTTAGTTTAGGAGAAATAGCTAATTTAAGTTTTCATATGAAATTTCAAGTTTTTTGACCCACGAAAGAGGTGATCACAAATAAAGCTTCTTTTGTCGATTAGACGCTTAGTTTAGGAGATATAGCTAATTTAAGTTTTCATATGAAATTTCAAGTTTTTTGACCCACGAAAGAGGTGATCACAAATAAAGCTTCTTTTGTCGATTAGACGCTTAGTTTAGGAGATATAGCTAATTTAAGTTTTCATGTGAAATTTCAAGTTTTTTGACCCAAGAAGGATCACAAATAAAGCCTCTTTTGTCGATTAGACGTTTAGTTTAGGAGATATAGCTAATTTAAGTTTTCATATGAAATTTCAAGTTTTTTGACCCAAGAAGGATCACAAATAAAGCCTCTTTTGTCGATTAGACGTTTAGTTTAGGAGATATAGCTAATTTAAGTTTTCATGTGAAATTTCAAGTTTTTTGACCCAAAAAGGATCACAAATAAAGCCTCTTTTGTCGATTAGACGTTTAGTTTAGGAGATATAGCTAATTTAAGTTTTCATGTGAAATTTCAAGTTTTTTGACCCAGAAAGGAGGTGATCACAAATAAAGCTTCTTTTGTCGATTAGACGCTTAGTTTAGGAGATATAGCTAATTTAAGTTTTCCAATGAAATTTCAAGTTTTTTGACCCAAGAAGGATCACAAATAAAGCCTCTTTTGTCGATTAGACGTTTAGTTTAGGAGATATAGCTAATTTAAGTTTTCATATGAAATTTCAAGTTTTTTGACCCAAGAAGGATCACAAATAAAGCCTCTTTTGTCGATTAGACGTTTAGTTTAGGAGATATAGCTAATTTAAGTTTTCATGTGAAATTTCAAGTTTTTTGACCCAGAAAGGAGGTGATCACAAATAAAGCTTCTTTTGTCGATTAGACGCTTAGTTTAGGAGATATAGCTAATTTAAGTTTTCATATGAAATTTCAAGTTTTTTGACCCAAGAAGAAGGTGATCACAAATAAAGCCTCTTTTGTCGATTAGACGCTTAGTTTAGGAGATATAGCTAATTTAAGTTTTCATATGAAATTTCAAGTTTTTTGACCCAGAAAGGAGGTGATCACAAATAAAGCTTCTTTTGTCGATTAGACGCTTAGTTTAGGAGATATAGCTAATTTAAGTTTTCATATGAAATTTCAAGTTTTTTGACCCACGAAAGAGGTGATCACAAATAAAGCTTCTTTTGTCGATTAGACGCTTAGTTTAGGAGATATAGCTAATTTAAGTTTTCATATGAAATTTCAAGTTTTTTGACCCAGAAAGGAGGTGATCACAAATAAAGCTTCTTTTGTCGATTAGACGCATAGTTTAGGAGATATAGCTAATTTAAGTTTTCATATGAAATTTCAAGTTTTTTGACCCAGAAAGGAGGTGATCACAAATAAAGCTTCTTTTGTCGATTAGACGCTTAGTTTAGGAGATATAGCTAATTTAAGTTTTCATATGAAATTTCAAGTTTTTTGACCCACGAAAGAGGTGATCACAAATAAAGCTTCTTTTGTCGATTAGACGCTTAGTTTAGGAGATATAGCTAATTTAAGTTTTCATATAAAATTTAAAGTTTTTTTTACCAATGAAAGAGGTGCTCACAAATAAAGCCTCTTTTGTCGATTAGACGCTTAGTTTAGGAGATATAGCTAATTTAAGTTTTCATATGAAATTTCAAGTCTTTTGACCCAGAAAGGAGGTGATCACAAATAAAGCTTCTTTTGTCGATTACAGCTAATTTAAGTTATCATATGAAATTTCAAGTTTTTTGACCCACGAAAGAGGTGATCACAAATAAAGCTTCTTTTGTCGATTAGACGCTTAGTTTAGGAGAAATAGCTAATTTAAGTTTTCATATGAAATTTCAAGTTTTTTGACCCACGAAAGAGGTGATCACAAATAAAGCTTCTTTTGTCGATTAGACGCTTAGTTTAGGAGATATAGCTAATTTAAGTTTTCATATAAAATTTAAAGTTTTTTTACCAATGAAAGAGGTGCTCACAAATAAAGCCTCTTTTGTCGATTAGACGCTTAGTTTAGGAGATATAGCTAATTTAAGTTTTCATATGAAATTTCAAGTCTTTTGACCCAGAAAGGAGGTGATCACAAATAAAGCTTCTTTTGTAGATTACAGCTAATTTAAGTTATCATATGAAATTTCAAGTTTTTTGACCCACGAAAGAGGTGATCACAAATAAAGCTTCTTTTGTCGATTAGACGCTTAGTTTAGGAGATATAGCTAATTTAAGTTTTCATATGAAATTTCAAGTTTTTTGACCTAAGAAGGAGCTGATCACAAATAAAGCCTCTTTTATCGATTCGACGCTTAGTTTAGGAGATATAGCTAATTTAAGTTTTCATATAAAATTTAAAGTTTTTTTACCAATGAAAGAGGTGCTCACAAATAAAGCCTCTTTTGTCGATTAGACGCTTAGTTTAGGAGATATAGCTAATTTAAGTTTTCATATGAAATTTCAAGTCTTTTGACCCAGAAAGGAGGTGATCACAAATAAAGCTTCTTTTGTCGATTAGACGCTTAGTTTAGGAGAAATAGCTAATTTAAGTTTTCATATGAAATTTCAAGTTTTTTGACCCTTGAATGTGTTCACAAATAAAGCCTCTTTTGTCGATTAGACGCTTAGTTTAGGAGATATAGCTAATTTAAGTTTTCATATGAAATTTCAAGTTTTTTGACCAATGAAAGAGGTGCTCACAAATAAAGCCTCTTTTGTCGATTAGACGCTTAGTTTAGGAGATATAGCTAATTTAAGTTTTCATATGAAATTTCAAGTCTTTTGACCCAGAAAGGAGGTGATCACAAATAAAGCTTCTTTTGTCGATTAGACGCTTAGTTTAGGAGAAATAGCTAATTTAAGTTTTCATATGAAATTTCAAGTTTTTTGACCCTTGAAGGTGTTCACAAATAAAGCCTCTTTTGTCGATTAGACGCTTAGTTTAGGAGATATAGCTAATTTAAGTTTTCATATGAAATTTCAAGTTTTTTGACCCAGAAAGGAGGTGATCACAAATAAAGCCTCTTTTGTCGATTAGACGCTTAGTTTAGGAGAAATAGCTAATTTAAGTTTTCATATGAAATTTCAAGTCTTTTGACCCAGAAAGGAGGTGATCACAAATAAAGCTTCTTTTGTCGATTAGACGCTTAGTTTAGGAGAAATAGCTAATTTAAGTTTTCATATGAAATTTCAAGTTTTTTGACCCTTGAAGGTGTTCACAAATAAAGCCTCTTTTGTCGATTAGACGCTTAGTTTAGGAGATATAGCTAATTTAAGTTTTCATATGAAATTTCAAGTTTTTTGACCCAGAAAGGAGGTGATCACAAATAAAGCCTCTTTTGTCGATTAGACGCTTAGTTTAGGAGAAATAGCTAATTTAAGTTTTCATATGAAATTTCAAGTTTTTTGACCCTTGAAGGTGTTCACAAATAAAGCCTCTTTTGTCGATTAGACGTTTAGTTTAGGAGATATAGCTAATTTAAGTTTTCATATGAAATTTCAAGTTTTTTGACCCAGAAAGGAGGTGATCACAAATAAAGCTTCTTTTGTCGATTAGACGCTTAGTTTAGGAGATATAGCTAATTTAAGTTTTCATATGAAATTTCAAGTTTTTTGACCCAGAAAGGAGGTGCTCACAAATAAAGCCTCTTTTGTCGATTAGACGCTTAGTTTAGGAGATATAGCTAATTTAAGTTTTCATATGAAATTTCAAGTTTTTTGACCCAGAAAGGAGGTGATCTAAAATAAAGCCTCTTTTGTCGATTAGACGCTTAGTTTAGGAGATATAGCTAATTTAAGTTTTCATATGAATTTTCAAGTTTTTGACCCATGAAAGAAGTGATCACAAATAAAGCCTCTTTTGTCGATTAGACGCTTAGTTTAGGAGATATAGCTTATTTAAGTTTTCATATGAAATTTCAAGTTTTTTGACCAATGAAAGAGGTGCTCACAAATAAAGCCTCTTTTGTCGATTAGACGCTTAGTTTAGGAGATATAGCTAATTTAAGTTTTCATATGAAATTTCAAGTTTTTTGACCCACAAAAGAGGTGATCACAAATAAAGCTTCTTTTGTCGATTAGACGCTTAGTTTAGGAGATATAGCTAATTTAAGTTTTCATATGAAATTTTAAGTTTTTGACCCATGAAGGAGGTGATCACAAATAAAGCCTCTTTTGTCGTTTAGACGCTTGGCTTAGGAAAAGTTTAAGGATATTCTCACCTTTTTAAATTAAAAGAATACAAAACAAAATTACACGAAACAAACGAAACAGTAAATCTAAGGTCATTATATATTTGGATATCGAAAATACATCCGATACACTATGGCATGAGTTGATTCTAGTTGGTCTACCTCCGGGATCGATCCTATAATTTCTACATTTCCGATTTTAATGCATCAAACTTGTTCGATGTTGGCTATTATACAGACGATTCAGCTTTAATAGGTATGCGAATTAGTAAGCTAGATAGTGCCCTTTTGAAGAAAATGGAGAACAGTTTGGAAATGGAAGATACAAATTAATCTCGAATGCTGCGTGTTTCCCTTCAATTACTCGCCTAAACCAATTCCAAGTTGATGTCCGAAATAAAATAAAATACTTCGGAATCATATTTGACCACAAACTATTATTTCAAAGCTATGAATTCCTTTTGAGCATGTGGTCGAGGTTTATTATTTAGATGCATTATAAGACCAATCATGACATACAGGGTGGCCGATGAATGCCGCTACCAAAAAAATATTAATAACTTTTTTCTATTAAATGAATCTGGTTAAATTTGTTTTATTTTGTAGATTGATTTTTAGATTAAACAAAACTGGATAACTGGGGCACTGAAACAAGAATTTGGATTGTCCGCCGCTATCACGCTCTGGAGTCCGTAGTTTCGGTTCAAACAGAGTATGGGCGCACGTTTGGCGGCAATCCTTCGAGCAGATGGACCATAATGAGACATGTTACCAATTTTGCCGATCATGGGACAGTCAACAGAAGACCTTATCATCGAAACCCTTCAGCTCGGATGGAGGAAATAATCGCTGCTGTAGCTGCTGCCATATAAAATAAACGAAGAGTTTCGACTAGAAGCTAATCTGCTCATATCGATATAAGCAGACAGTCAATTAAGCTCGAAGATTTGGACTTATTCCAATATAAAATTCAAATTCGTATCGGACTTTACCAGAGGATGCTTCATATGGTGGCAGAGGACGGAAACATGTTGAACTGCCTTTTCATGTCTGACGGGGCCCATTTCGATTTAAACGGCAACATAAACAAACAAAATTGTCAAATATGGAGTGCTTTCAACCCATAGCTACTCCACGAGACTGAATTGCATCCACTTCGTGTCACAGTGTGGTGTGCAGTTTCATCACGCTACATTGTCGGGCCCTACTTCTTCGAAGAAAACGGTCACACCATTACGGTTACTGGAGACCGATACTTGAGCATGTTAGAGCGTTTTTCTATCCAGAATTATGCCGATGAGATCTTCTTTCAAGTCTGTGTGGTTTCAGCAAGATGGTGCAATTCCCCACATAGCCCGGGCTGTTAATACAGAATTGCGACGAAAATTTTCCAATAAGCGGATATCCAGTAACTGCACATTCCGTTAGCCGGAATGTGCAGTTACTGGATATTACAAACAGGAAGTCTACAAAGCAAAACCATTTAATTTGAATGAATTTAAGCAATCCATTTGAGAAACAATAGCGGCTATTCCTGTCTCAACTCTACAAGCAGCAATGAACAACTTTTTAGTTAGATGCCGAACATGCATCAACGAAAAGGGGGCATTTAAAATCTATTATTTTAAAAACTAATTACGCTCTATTTAATAAAATTGAATGAGCTTTAATATGAATGAAACATGAATTCCATACACTGAAAAAAAATATTTGAGTTTCTTAATGTAGCTATATTCATCAGCCACCCTGTATACAATGTTGTAATATATCATTGTTATATCTTATAAGTAACTAATACTCTTTGTATAATATGATATTTTGGTTGAATAAATGAATCGAAATTGGAAAAACAACGGCAATTACAGTCATTATAATAAATTCTATATGTGACGCGCAAAATAGAAAGGGACCTAAGGTTAAAAACCAGTTTTGTTCAGGAGAGCCATTTTAAAGATTAGGTCCCTTTCTATAAGCGCTAAGAATCGTCGACTTCACTTTCATAAAACGCGCATATCTCTGGGAGGGAACACTTTTGGGGCATGGGATCTGTCTCATTCGATGCTCAGATGTTGTCCACATCAAAAAAAGAAGAAGAAAAAAAAAATGAAAATTGATTTTTTCTCTATGCGCTGTCACATATACTTAGTATGAACATAAATACTGTTACACACGTATTATGCTGTAAAATAATAAATATATTTATTGATGTATACAGTATCCTAAAAGAATCTACTTATTCGATATGTCCGCCTTTTGCCTTTACACACGCCTTAAGCCGCACTGGCCAATCGTCAATAGCTGCACGAACCTCGTCCATTAGAAAATTGGCCACAGCTCGAACCAAAGCAGTCTTAAGATAGGGGTAGCTTTTGTGACAAACCTTGTAATCCAATGGGTTTAAATCTGAACTGCCTGGGGGACATTCTTCAGAGGAAACGTTTTATCCTTATGTGCCGGCGCAGAATCCTGCTGGAAACTCCATGGCTGGTTTTGGAACATGGGAATTGTTAAGAGGCTTCACAACAGCTTCCAAAATGGTTTCTTGGTAAACTTTGGGCGATGTTTTGACTCCTTGTTCGCAGAAATGCAGGTCAGTGACCCCATCGTAAGAGACACCCCACCAAACCATAACTGAAGCTGGGCGATGTCCCTTTTCCACAATTGGGATCAGTTCAGATGCTTCCTTAGATGACCGGACATACACTATCATTTTGCTTGTTAAATGTTTCCTGAACGGTAAAAATTTTTCATCGGTGAACAAAATTGTTCTGTGCAAGTTTTCAGCGTGCTTCACCAAAAGACGTTTGCATTTTTCAATCCTATTTTTTTAAGCTGCAGTAAATAAATGTCCGTTACGTCGTTTTAAAGCCCCAACTTTTTTTTCATGATTCGACTCATGGACTTTTGCGCGATATTCATCTCACGGGCCATGATTTTCTGTTTTCGGAGCGGATTTCTGTGAAGTCTTGATTTAACGGCCTTGCTGACATGCGGTGTTCGAACAGAGCGTGGGCGGCCTGACCTGTGGCGGTCTTTTACATCTCCAGTCATCTCAAACAATTTTATGCAGCGGTAGACGAACATGCGGCTAATCCCTAGTGGCCGGATCGTTTTGAAAATATCGCTTTTTTCATTTCACACTTCAAAAGGGCTATTACAGCGATACGGTTCTCATTATCTGAGCACTTCATGATGAAAGTTGAAACAATTTTAAAATCGCGTTACAGACTAACGCTATTGTGGTAAGATTTCAAAACCCATATGACATTAACGGGGCATGTTCAGTTCTACTATTGAAATGGGTGTGTTCGATGTTGTAACAGTATTTATGTCCCTACTAAGTACTACGAGTATGTTGTAATATCTCATTGATATACGAGTATCTTATAAGTAGCTTGCTTATACTCTTTGTATAATATAATATTTTTGATGAATAAATGAATCCAAATTGGGAAAACAACGGCAATTACAGTCCTCCTAATAAATTCTATATATTTTCAGATATTAACTCTCCTTTTAAATATAAAACCAATTCCTGTCTGACATCTGTGTAAGATTTCCGCTGGGAAATTCCTCTTTCATATATCTCTAATTAGATGATTGACATTCGTCGATCATGGTGGTCCATCTTCTAGCCGCCACAACAACATCACAGCCACTTTTGAATGGCAAACAAGCCGAGGGAACCACTTAAGAACGGAAAAGAAAAACAACATGTCATTCCAGCGGCACATACCCCAAGAGCCCAATATAAACACCGGCACAGTGTTGCAGGCCACCACCAAATGTGGCCTGGTGCTGCAGGCGGCCACAGTAGCCTCGCTGGTGCAACATGGTTGCAGTTTATGCAAATTAGTTAAAGTGACAACTTTAATTTCTAGTGTCCAAAACAGCCGAACAACGGATGGAGCGACGAAATAACATTTGAAATCAAACAATATTAATTTAAAATAAACACAGATACTGCTCACATACACACACATGTACTCAAGCATCATCCTGCCATATGAGTTGGTGGGCAGTGTGAGCGTGTATGAGTGCGTGTCACTGGCATATTGAGTCAAGTCGCTTCCCTTAATGTTTATTTTAAATCTGAACAAAAACAACAATACCAACGACTTCTGAAATGGGCGGCAAATTATTAACAACAAAAAAACCAATCTCCCAACAGACAAAAACAACAACAAAATTAAAAATCACCACAAAAAGAGACGAGAATATAAAAAAGAAACGACACTGCAAACAACCGCACCGCATCACACGTTTAATGAAATTCAAGTACGCCTTGTAGAGTACGAGTACTACGACCATCGGCGTCGGTTATATTTTTTTTTTGAAAATTCTCCAACAAAGTGTACAATTTTACCTCCCCTCTTGACTGAAAACACACACCAAAAGAAGAGCTGCTACTGAATGCCAAGATCGTGATACAACGAGTTTAAACATTGATGACATTGTCATGCATACGAGTATCTACAGAGGAAGCTCTTAGTCGCGATAGTCTTCAGACCGAGAGTACTAAGTAGAGGTTTTTAAATGCCTGATTCCGTAGTTAGGGATTTTAAATACCAGGCAATGTTCTTATTTGTGTTAACTACCCATACCCCAATACTCTTCTTGCACGCAGAGAAAAGATATGGCTACACTATGGTCACCGCAAAAATAGTATGTTCTCTACAATAAAAGCATGTTCGTCGCAACCATAGTATTGTTTTATGAATTTCATTTTGACAACAATATGATTGTGACAATATTACTATTGTTGAAATGTAACAATAGTATTATTGCCAAATTAAGAAATGAAAATATGGTTGTAGCAACAACATAAACATGGTTGGTGCAACAAAAGTATTGTTGTTTAAAATTTACGTTAACAATAATTTGATTACGGCAATCATACAGTATGGTTGCGACTATGAACATAACAAAACAGGTTTTATAGAGCATACATACATGTGTGTGCGTATGTTTTTTTTGATATACAAAAAAAACACACGATACGGTGAATGGTTACTGTCCATTAAAAAAACAACAACAATGGGAAGGTAGTTCGAGGGATTTTTATTGTGTTTACTTTGTTTGGTGAAATACTCTAATACCGACTGGTTCTCGTTTATTTAAAATCTGCCTGCACTTAAGTATATAGCCATTGATCATGGTTTGATCACATTCGTTACTTGGTGTCTACGGATGGTGAAGTAGCATTCACCCCTGCTGGCAACTAAAAGTATTTTTGACCGTTGGAATAAATATTTTTGTTTCTTGAATGATATATTCAATAAAAACATGGTCTCAAATCTGGCTATGAACTAATAGTAATTCAATTTAAAATAACATTCTTAATAAAAAGGTATATTTTTGAATAACAACAATAACCAATCCTAATAAATAATTTTGTGGATCATAGTATGGTTGAGTGTGAATCATACTATGGTTGTCGGGATCATAGTATGGTTGCGTGTGAATCATACTATGGTTGTGTGGATCATACTATGGTTGTATGAGAAACATACTATGGTTGTGAGGATCATAATATGGTTGTGGAGATAATAGTATGGTTGAGTGTGAATCATACTATTGTTGTGAGGATCATAGTATGGTTGTGAGTAAATCATACTATGGTTGTGGGGATCATAGTATGGTTATGTGTAAATCATACTATTGTTGTGAGTATTATAATATTGTTGTGTCACAACCATATACCCAACAATAGTATGATCCTCTTCGAATATTGTCACCCCAACCATACTTTTTTTCTGCGTGTGGTCTTTCCATATCCCAATACTAGTTGGGGTAAAATGCTGAATAATACGAGGGCATAGCAATAATTCTGTGACTTTTTGAATTAAACACAGATTCTGTTTCTTGACCATATGGAGTCGCCTTAATTTTTCAAATCTTCGTTAAATCGGTCCAATAAGTTGGCATAATATTTGCCGTTAAGTGTTTTTTTCTTTTAAAGGTAATCGATGTGGCTAATCCCGCGTGCATCCCAAAAAACGTATTGGCTGACAAAGTCACCTTTGCCTTCTTTGAAGCCGGGTAATCCGGAGAATTGTTTAGTTTGCTGCTTGGTCTCCGGAGTGTTGTTATGAATCCATGTCCCAACCACAGTTGCAAACGCCGCAAAAACTCATTCGAATTGCGGTTTACCAACTCCAAACAATTCTTTGAAATTGGCACACGACTACGTTTATGGTCAATTGAGATCAAACGCTGCAGACAGCTTTCTTAAGCCCAACTGATCAATCCACACTGCCATATGAAATGCGTATGGCATCAACAATATCACGCATTTTTACTCTTCGATCGGCCAACACCATATCGTAGATTGTTTCGGCATTTTCGGGTGTATTGACCTCAATTGACCATCCAGAAAGTTCAGCGTCATTTGTACTTGTGCAAACACAACGAAAGTCAGTAAATCACTTTTTTACCATATAAATCGATGGTGCAGAGTCCTCATAGTAATTATCAAGTTTTTTCTCGGTTTGATTGACGGTTTTAATCCGCAAAAAATAACATTTAATGAGCACTCGAAATTCACTTTTTTCACTTTTAACAAAATCCCCAAGGTTGTATATTTTGAACAGCTGTTAAACACAAACCAAATGACGGAACTCTCTTAAATTTTGAATTATTGATATGCCCTCGTATGACAAGAACACCAAAAGTGGGCTTAATGGTAAATTTAGGCCAGAATGAAGTGTGTCTAACACTTTTTTATAGGCAAGTACAAAGCCGATATAAAAACGGCACGAGTTCGCAATTTAGGTGAATTTCACACGCAGAGAAAAGATATGGTTACTATATGGTCACGGCAACAATAGTATGTTCTCTGCAATAAAAGTATGGTCGTCGCAACCATAGTACAGTTTTTTGAATTTCATTTTGACAATAGTATGATTGCGGCAATATTAATATTGTTGAAATGTAACAATAGTTTCGTTGCCAAATATAAAAATGAAAATATGGTTGTAGCAACAATATAAATATGGTTGGTGGAACAGAAGTATTGTTTTTATGGGGCTTATGTTAACAATAACATGATTACGGCAATCATACCGACAAAATTGTGTTTTTTTTTTAATTTGACAATGTTATTTTTACGAATCACGCAATAATAAGAAAAATAATTAAATTTTTTCGAAACAAACTACGAATTCGTATAACTGACATCACTCCTATTATTACATAACTTACTTAATAAAATTCTCTATTGTTAAATAACAACTTAACCCAATCTTTACCAAAAATTTTGGATTATCATAGTATGATTGTGTGTAAGTCATACTATGGTTGTAAGGATCATACTATGGTTGTACGTTAAACATACTATTGTTATGAGGATCATAATATGGTTGTGGGGATCATAGTATTTTTGAATGTGAATAATAATATGGTTGTGGGGATCATAGTATGGTTGTGTGTGAATAATTCTATTGTTGTGAGGACCATAATATTGTTATGGGATCATAGTATGGTTGTGTGTGAACCACACTATCGTTGTAATGATCATACTATTGTTACTATTGTTGTGATGATCATAATATTGTTGTGCCACTACCATATAACCAACAATAGTATGGTGCTCTTCGAATATTGTTACCCCAACCATACTTTTTTTCTGCCTGCATGTACGAGTAAAGGGTATTATTTTAGACATATGGTTTTTAATCTGGCCACTCTTTTGTCGGAGTTGGTCTTTTTGACAGTTGTCACATGATTTATGCGCAGTTTGGCTTGCCGTTTCATAATGAATAGACTTACTCCGGAACAACGTTTACAAATAGCGGTGAATGGGCTCAGAACGAGATGGCTACCGATCCTGATTTTTACAAGAAAATTTTGTTCAGTGATGAAGCTCACTTTTGGTTCGAATGGGTACGTTTATAACAAAATTGTCGCATTTAAAGTAATGGAAATCCACAAGCCATCATCGACACGATTGACGCCTTAGAAGAGAATATGCAGCGCGTCATTGCTTTTTCCAGCATTTCAATTGGAAGCTATGTTTTCTTGATAATAACATTAATGATTCGGCTGAAATGGTCGAAAATATAATTTTATTTAGAATGAAGACGTTAATTCTAACTAAACTTATGTCGGTTAAACCTGCCAAAAATAGTTGGTTTAAGCAGGCATACAGGGATGCGGTCAGATTCAAAGAGGAGTAGTTCAGAAATTGGCGTTTAAACAAAAACGCCAAAACTAAACTGCTGCGTAACAGGCAAGAACGTCGTGTGCCAGAGTGCATAGGCGTGAAAAGTTTCTGTACGAGCAACGTCTACGTACAAAGGTTCTTAATTCTTCCACGGGAAGTAAGAGCTTTGGTCGTTTGTAAGAAGAGTAAAGGATAGTTCTTCATCTATCCCAACTCTTGTTGAAGACGACCAGGCATTCACTGACCCGGATGATATAGCCAGCCTATTGGCTGAAATGTTTGCAGGAAATTCTTTCATGCCGAAAAGCAATCAACCACTCCCCGTGATCGAAAACGTATCTAGTTCCATGCCTAGCATATTTTTTCGAACTCGTAGAGTTAAAAGGGTTCTTGCGAATCTCGATGTTAGTAAGTCCCCGGGCACCTGTCCTATGTAAGTTCTCCTCATCGCTAGCCCGTGCACTGCGCAACCTTTTCAACCTCTCTTAACGTGCAGATGTCTTCCCACCTTCCAACAAGATTGCGAACGTCCAGTCGATCCCTAAAATGCGTGAAGCCAACAATCCTGCGAACTATCGGCCAAACGCGATTTTCTCTGCGCACTCCAAGGTAATGCAGTGCATGGTTAACCACCATCTAGTAAGGTACATAGAGTCCAACGCCCTGCTAAGCGATCGACAGTATGGATTCCGTAGAAATCGCTCTACGGGTGACCTTATGGATTTCTTATCGAAGCGTTGGATACGGTCTATCCACCAACTTGGTGGGAGTAAGGTCGTGGCTTTTGGCATTTGATAAAGTCTGACATAGTGCACGCTTATCATAGCTGATCGCGTTTGGTGTCGGTAATACATTTGCTCGATTTATATCGAGCTTTCTCAAAGATCGCACTATACGAGATGTTGTAGTGTTCGTTGTATGTGCCGCAAGGCTCTGCCCTTTCTCCCTCTTTAATATTTGCATTGACGATCTTTTAAGTCAAACCGTGCATCCAAGCATCGCAGATGACAGTAACCTCTGTCATTCATATTCATTCGACCGTAGGCCGAGTCTTCAAGATATTGAAGACAAAAGGCGAATTATGGAAGAGACACTTGGTGGGGATTTACACGCCAGTTCCCAATGGGGTCAAGTAAAAAGAGTAGATTTTAATGCTCGTAAGACACAGCGCTGCTTGTTATCTCACAAGCAATTTACTGACCCTACAGTGTCGCCATTATCTATGGATGTTACGGATATCGCACAATTAGATGCTCTTGATGTTTTAGGCATGAAAATGTGACGCTCGTTGGGCGAGTCATGTATTCGAAGTGCCGAAAGTAGGGTATCCAACGCTATTGTTTCCCTGGAGCATCGTCGAAATGTGGGTTGTGTGTCGCTGTTCTGTCGCTATCGCTGGTGTATGTTCTTCGGACATTCGTCGTCTTATTAATGACGTGAGTATATTGGGCAGGGATACACGACTTTCTAGGAATTCACACCCATTTGTTATCGATTGTACGGTTGACCGCACTATACACCACAGATCGAATTCGTTTTTCGTCTGTACTGTCCGTATGTGAAGTCGACTCCCGGCAAATGTATTTGCTACCAATTACGACATCCAGAAATTCAAGACGAATGTCAATTAATTAAAAAAAGGCCCCTAATGCTGCAAAAAGTGGTCGAAAATTCGGACTCTCGGCTGGAAATTATTTGAACCAGCCGCGGCGGCCACTTGCTTGAAATCATTTCTGAAACATAATGGCAAACCCTTATCTTTTTAATAGAGTTGAATTCTTGGCCATAACATTAAATTATATGCGTTTTACTTCTTCGCTAAAGCGAGCACGGTAACGTTTCGGCTATCATAATTTTTGAAAAAATATGGACCGATGATTCCAACCCCATACGAGTACAACGAACAAATTTTTCTTCCAGAGAATATACTATCGGTTCAAATGTTGGCCGCAACTACGCCTTAGGGTGTCGATTCTAAGTCTCAATTTTGGATGAAGCCTTTCGACCGGTAGCGTGTAATGACAAGCGTAATGTTGGCTTCCAAACCCTGAATCATAACTGGTATGTTAGCAGAGACTTTGGACTTTACGTAGCCAAGAAGAAAAAAGTATAAAGATTTGACACACGATCTAGGTGGCCAACTCACCGGTCCAAAACGTGAAATTAGCTGCTCTTCGAAATAAGCTCTCAATCGATTTATTGTTTGAGAAGATGTATGGCAAAACCAAAATGTCATCAAGATTACCTGTCCGATATCATGGCGCTATAGCGAGCACCATTCACGGTTACGTTCTGCCTATCATCATTTTTGAAAAAATATGTACCATACCGTGGTTTTCTGTGCACGCAGAGAAAAAAACATGGTTACTACATGGCCACGGCACTAATAAAATGTTATCCGCAATAAAAGTATGTTCGTCGCAACCATAGCATTGTTAACTGAATATAGTTTTGACAATAGTATTATTGTGGCAATATTAATATTGTTGAAATGTAACAATAGTATTATTGTCAAAATTTAAAATGAAAATATTGTTAAAGCAACAATATTAATAAGGTTGGTGCGACAAAAATATGGTTGGTGCGTTTTATGTTAACAATAATATGATTACGGAAATCATACTGTATGATTGTAATTTTTCATTTAAATAAGATTTTAAGAACAAATGTTATTGGTACCGATCTAATGCAATAATAGTACTTTTTTATCTAAATTAAAATTTTTTAAAACGAGCTGCTTTGGTTTTGTTTTACTGAAATATTTTTAATAAAAACGTTGACGTTTATTTAAACTTATTTTGTCTACTGTGAAATAAATCACTCCTATTTTTTTTGAAGTTAATGTATTTTTGAATAATTTTCATAATTCAAATCTATTGTCGACAACTTAAACAAATTCTAATAAATTATATTGAGAATCATAGTATAATTGTGTGTGACCATAATATGGTTGTAGGGATCATAGCATGGTTGCGTGTGAATCATACTATGGTTGTAAGGATCATATTATGGTTGTATGTGAAACATACTGTGGTTGTGAGGATCATACACTGGTTGTGTAGATCATAGTATGGTTGAGTGTGAACCATACTATGGTTGTGCGGATCATAGTATGGTTATGTGTGAATCATACTATTGTTGTGAGGATTATAGTATGGTTGTATTTGAATCATACTATTGTTGTGAGGATCATAATATTGTTGTACCACAACCATATACCCAACAATAGTACTATCCTCTTCGAATATTGTCACCACAACCATACTTTTTTTCTGCGTGTGGGTATAATGGCACCTCTTGAACCTCTTCCGTTTGCTCTTTAGCCCAAATGCGGCAATTTTGTTGGTTAAAGTTGCCGTTGCGCTAAAAATGAGCCCCATCACTGACAAAATGTTGGTCGAAAACAGCGAATCTTCCCGTTTATCACCGAACGCTCATTTCCATAAAACAATTGCCAACATTTGAAGGAAATTTTATTCAAAAAATAAATGGCATACAATATTTTTTCGAATGAACAATAAAGATTCCGCACTTAGTTTGAGTTTTTGTATTTCTTTAATTTTGAAAAACAAAACCTCTATATTGATCACACGGTAATACACAGCTCAAAGATTCAAGTTTTAAAGTCTAACTAAAAAATTTTAGATTTATAATAAAAAGTCTTTAAACTATTTTGTTTTGGTTTCGGCCATTTAGCGAAGAATTGGAGGTCAAATCAGACAAAGGCTGAATATTCGGTTGACCTCTTGTATTCAAAAGCAATAACATGATTGCGTGGAATTACAATATGATTGTGTGACCCCATAGCACGGTTGAATTAGTTGGGAGTGGTATTATTATAATATTGTTGCATTATGCGAATAGATACCGTTTACTAGAGTCAATCGTAAGTAGCAGGTTGTATCAGTTGGCCTGCACGAGGCTTTTATAAGTTGTGTTCCATGAGGTTTATCTGTTCAAGGGGTAGTACAAGTAGCAATCCGCATTCGTTTAAAGCTACTTTATGCGTTTACAATGACCAAAAGGGAAGAAAAAGTTGACAAAAACCACTTTAGTGTTTGCTACTTTTGGCTCTTTTATTTCGACCATGTCAACAGCAGGATGATGATGATAATAATGATAATGATGATGTTGCTGCTGACTGTCATTTGTTTGATGATGGTGCCACCCAACACAAAATGATCATCGATTACTTGCCGTTGTCGTTTTCAATCCTCAGCTCTCTTAGCCAGGGGCCATTGTGACATCAGTTAAAGGAATTTCAAACAGAATTGAAATCGGTTAAATTGAAAACCGAAAAGTGTTATTGAACAGCAACGACAGCAACAGCTCTGTCGAACATTTTGGTTAAAATGTTAACAAATATTTGCTGTTCATTGGCCGCGGCGGGCTTGTCGTCGTCGATACTCGTACAACAACAACAGTTACTGGAATTGATTTCGACTTTTTTTCGTCTGTTTGTTTTCGGTGTTTAAAAGTATTTTTATTTTTGTTACGCTTGGTACAAGTAGCCAAAAAATCAAAGACGATTTTTTCCTCCTCTTCTTCTTCTTGACTTTGGATCTCTTAAGTATATTTGCGTTTTATTGTTTTCTTCAAATACACCAAAATTGATTCATTATTTTTTGGCTACCGGGTTTCACGTGGCGGCGGGTATCAATTTGTGAATGTCGCGGCACTTCGATGTGGAATATTCGCTCGCAATGGAATGATAATTGTGTCATTGGTTTCTGTGAATTTGTTTAATGTCGTCTGCCTGTTGGCCGATCACACATTCGATTTCGGTGTCAAATTTTAATGGGGAGAATCAATAATGTACACATGCGCAAAAGTACACTGAGAGAATTATACCTCTGTTTCTATTATTTCGTATTTCGATTATCATTAATACAAAAATTATTATTAAATTATACCCTACCTTAGATCTCTTAATGTTATGAAAATAATTAAAATTTTTTAAGTGTTTATGGTCCGATTAAAAACCGCATTTTTATTCATACAATTCTCTTTAATTGGGGTAAAAAAATAAATGTTTACTATTTTGCAAACATTAAAATTATGTTTGAAATGTCAGGACAATGGGCTGTAGCGTACGTCACGAAAAATAAGTTTTTTATGCTTTGATTACTATAAATATTTTGGGGTAAACCGCCTATAACTTCAATTCAATTTCATACCCTGCATTTAAGTAAATATAAAATTAATATTCTACAATAAAAAAGGCGTATTAATTTCTGTAGCGTGTGTCACGGCTTGAGTTCGTCCAACAATTTCATTAACATACCTTGCAATTGTTTTCTAAACTCTTAGATTAATACCTCTATTCTTCGTCTATAATACAAGGGCATATCCATAATTCCGTGACTTTTCAAATAAAATAGTTTTTTTTTGCAAAAAATTAATATTTTTCAGCTCACTCGGTCCAATGTTTCTCTAATTTTTGTATCCCTTCCAAAAAATAGGATTTTTTGAGGTCCATAAAAGAGGCATTTGTTTGATCAATAGCTTCATCGTGGAGTCGACTCTCTCCCCATTGAGCCTTTTCTTTAGGAAATAGGAAATAGTTACTGGGGCTAAATCCGAAGAATATGGTACCAAGTCGTAACCATATCCATCCAATTTGTATGCAATACTAAAAATATGGAAAAAAAATATGAAAGGTTGAACACTTACGAGTACTTACTTAAATCCCACAATATTCCATTATGGAACAAGCGAAGTCCAAAAAGAAGGACTAAACGAATACAGTTGAAATGAAAGCAATCCTTACGTTATAATAAATGGCAAATATCAGTAGTATTTAGTCCGGTACACGTTTGGTTTTTTAGTTTTATGGGGACAATAATTTGACTATGGCAATTATACCGAGAAAATCGTAATTTTTCTTAATTTGAATATGGTTTTTTGAACAATGTTATGGTTACAAAACTTACGCAGTAATAGAACTTTCTATATGTGAGAAAGGGAACTAAGTGTAAAAAAATCAATTTTAATTTTTTTTCTTTTTTTGATGTGGACAACATCTGAACATCGAATGAGACCGATCCCATGCCCCAAAAGTGTTCCCTCCCAGAGATATGCACGTTTAATAAAAGTGAAGTCGACGATTCTAAGCGCAAATAGTAAGGGACCTAATCTTTAAAATGGCTCTCCTGAACAAAACTGGTTTTTAACCTTAGGTCCCTTTCTATTTTGCGCGTCACATATGTTGAAATTTAATTCCAATAATCTTCTTAATCAGTAAAGATTACCGAGACTTGTTTTCCTCAAGCGAAAGTGTTAGTCTCCTCTACAGAAAATTGCTGTGTTAATATTCGGTTGTAACGATGGAACATTCGTTTGGCAAAAAATTCGGCAACAAATCTGTTCTCTGTGTGTGTGTTTTACTAATATATAAAATTGTTATGTCCTTAATGGAAATCCCTGTACTTCCTTTGGTGGAGTACTCTAAACAGTTAACAGTTAGTGTCATTTCCGTCCGCTTTTCCCTGTCCTTTTCCCAACAGAAATGTGTCAAATACATGCACCAATGGCCCTTGAAATTTTCCAGACAAAATGTTTAATTTAAATCGAAATGTGAAGTACCCGCCAAACACCAGCACAGTAACCAAAATAACCGGCCTTTCATGCGCATTCATCGCAATTGTGAATGCCAGCAAACCAAAAAAAACGGACCGTTGTCATCGTTAATTTCTATACCAACGCAACATTTCTCTAAAGCTTTGGAAATTTTCAAAACATTCACTCACCCACACACACACACTTAAAATATACTTTATATTAACAAAAGACTCAAACCTCCAAAAAAAAAGCCCGTTACCCGCTAACCACCAGTTCAACCAACGCACCGCTAACTCGAACGGATATTGTTTTATTTCCGGTTTAATGTCACATCTACTAACAAGACTTCAAGGCCCATCCCCCGCCCTCCATCTTCACAAGGCCCTCCTTTCAATCCAATGAAACAGCAAATGTTACCAGCCAACAAACGCCCAACCCATACAAATCTGCCAACGGAGAGATGAAAACAAGGAGGTCAAATATTTCATTCCTTCGATGTCAACAATAGAATTCCTTTGGAACGCTGTTTCGACATCGACTACGTCGTCTTGTTCAGCTTTTGCTTCTTCATCATCAGCATCTTGGTCTTCTTATCTTTCCCTTTTGTCTATGTTCTGCTGAAAGTGTACAAAAAGATTCTTTTCAAAGATTCCTGCGCTTCGGAATACGAGTCTTTTGTCTTCGTATTGGTCTCCAACACTGGTACACCCGGTTGCTGTGGTGGTGGTGGCGGCAATGTCGGTCGTTGGGAAGTCACTCGAGGATGGCGGACAAAGACAAAGCAAGCATTTGCATGTTTAACAAGTAACTAAAAATGAATGTCAGCCCGCTTTGGCGTCCGCATCGCTCTCTGGCCATAATGTCGTTCCTTAGGAAAACCGCTGCCATCCATTTTCATTTTGTGAAAATAATGTCTGTTGTAAATTTTACACTAGTTTTTGTTACGTTGTACGTTGAGTACTCCATGGAAGGCAGGAAGACAGACAGACATAGGGAAATCTTAAAGCCACCCAGCAAAGATTCTCGTTTAAAAAATGGGTAAGATTGCTTCTGTAGTATAAAAAGGGGCACATGCCGGTACGTGAACCTCAACTTGGGAGTGTCATTTGGGTGGAGCTATATGAATACATCGACCGATATAGGACAGTTGCGAAATTTTTGCAGGATCTAAAATCAGGAGGGACGTATGTGTGGGTGTTGTTCCAAAACACGGAACGATAGAGTCCAGTTTCACTAGAGGTCGCTCATAACCACCATGCGCAATTTTACATCGATCGGATTTAGTATGTGAGATACCAACCTGGGGTGTAATGAAATTTATAACGCTCGCCAAAACAGAACTTTTTATCCGAATCTTAAAATTAGTAGTATAAAATTGTGCACCAAGGCATTGGATAGTATTTGTAAATGAAAGAAACAAATAAATTTTTAAGATACCACTTGCACTGAGAAGAAAAATTACTTTAGTATATAAGATTAAATCAACCATAAATAAACATGATTTGGAGTCGTTGACTGGATTTTAACAATATTAATAGTTAATTTAACTATTCCATAGTTGAATTTTTTAACCATGAATATTGTTAATTATAAAATAATTATTGTTGTTTTAACAATGCATTGTTGAGTTTTTCAACGATGATATATTAATAATTCCGTGTTCTTTCCAACTTTCCACGTAGTTCTATGAAATGCAACACTGCTCCCATCAAGTATCATCTATTAGTAGACTTCTGTCAAATATTGATTGATCATTTAGTTTGTGTTTAACAGCTGTTCAAAACATACAACCTCGTGGATTTCGTTAAAATGGAAAAAGTGAATTTCGAGTGCTCACATTATTTTTTTCGGAAAAAACCGTCAATTAAACCAAGGAAAAGCTTGATAAATACAATAGGGACTCTGCGCCATCGATTTTAGTGGTAAAAAATGGTTTACTGACTTTCGTTGCGGTCGCACAAGTACAAATGACACTGGACGGCCAATTAAGGACAAAAACTCGAAAATGTCGAAAACAGCCATGATATGGCATTGACCGATCGAAGAGTATAACAGCCTGATATTGTTAATGCTATACGCATATCATATGACAGTGTAGTTTCGATTTAACATGATCACTTCGGTTTAAGAAAGCTGTCTGCAAGATGTATGCCGTGTTGGCTCTCAATTGGCCATAAACGTAATCGTTGTTTAACCTCAATTTGAATGAGACTTTGCAACGTTTTGCAACTATGGATGAAGCATTGATCCATTACAACACTCCGGAGACCAAGCAGCAGTCTAAACAATGTTTTTCTCCAGGTGAACCGGCTCCAAAGAAGGCCAAGGTGGCTTTGTAGGCCAATAAGGTGATGGCAACAGTTTTTTGGGATGCACGCGGGATAATCCACATCGATTACATTCAAAAGGGAAACCCAATAAACGGCAAATATTATGCCAACTTATTGGACCGATTTAAAAAAAAAAACAGCCTTATGTGGCCAAGAAAAAAGTTATTTTTCATCAATATAATTCACGGGTGAACACGTGTGCAGTCTCAATGGCAAAATTACATGAATTGGGTTACGAATTGGTACCTCATCCGCCATATTCTCCGGGTATAGCCCCCAGTGACTATGTTCTATATCCAAGACTAAAGAAATGGCTCGGTGTAAAGAGATGAAATTATTGATCAAACAAATGATTTTTTTTTATGGACCTCGAAAAATCCTATATTTTGAAAGGGATGCAAAAAATGGAGAAACGTTGGACTAAGTGTATTGAGCTACAAGAAGATTATGTTAAAAAAATATTTATTTTTTTGCAAAAAACAACACTGTGTTTTGTTCTAAAAGTCTCGGAATTATTGATATATTCTCGTATTTACGTTTTTTGTCGAAAATATTTTCGATAAAGCAGTAAATAAGCTCACATATTTAGATATTGTTTTACATTTTTCCTCTTATGAGGTGATGAAAAAATTCACCTATTTACAAAAAAGAAAAAAGTTGGAAGCCGTTTATCGAAAATGATTTCGTATCCGGTGATGTTAATTTCATATGTTTACAAAACAAGTTGTAAGTCGTTTATTGAAAATATTTTCGTTGTAAGGCTATGAAAATATTTATGTATTTACAACAAAATTTGTGAAGTTTTTTAAAAAGCAGTTGGAAAGACTTCTCTTTGCAAGCAGTAGTGTCTGCCGTTTTGGTGAGCGTTACTTCACTATCATAAGACCCCAGGCGGCTATACACTTAAGGGCAGGCTGATTGGATATAAAAGGTGGTTAAATTTATGGGCCGATTTTGAATATGAACCACACCTAAACGTCAAGTTTTTTTTGGCATTTCATTTGATATTTCTTTAGACTAACTCAATTCGAACCATGGAAAGATACACAAGCGAGAATGGTGGCAAGAAATGGCAACAGAGGATGATCAATTTTCGAAGAAAATCATCTTCATTGATGACACATTTTCACCTCAGTGGATTCGCCAATAAGCAGAATTGCCGCATTTGGGCAAATGATAATGGAAGAATGATTGTCGAAAAGACAATTCACTCACAAAGAGTGACTGTTTTGGGCGGTTTATGGGCCGGCGGCATCATCGGGCAGTATTTTTTCTAAAATAAGGACGGTCAGGCAGTTACTGTGAATGGTGTTCGCTATCGTCAGATGATAACGAACTTTTTATGGCCCTAATTAGAAGATATGGACGATATGTGGTTTCAACAGGTGCTACTTGCCACACAGCCAACGAAACAATGGCTCTTTTGCGCGATAAAATAAATGGCCGTGCTATTCACGTCGTGGCGATTGGCCGCCAAGATCATGTGATTTGACACCGTTGGACTTCTTTCTTTGGGGTTATTTGAAAGACGTCGATAAGCCAGCAACAATTCAAGAGCTAAGGGATGAGATAATTCGGCACATTAACGGCATAAAACAGTGCAACAAAATTGTAACTCTGAATCAATGATTCAACAACTGGTACAGAGTATAAACATGTTCATGTCAACTATACAAGCAATGATGCAAGAATTCATGCGAAACCAGAATCAGTTAATTCAAATTCTACTTACCAAAAAATAGGCCCTCTTAAGATATGTACATGGAACGCAAACGGTGTGAACCAACATAGACTCGAGCTGACCGAGTACCTAGATCGGCAGAATATTGATATAATGTTACTATCAGAAACGCATCTTACAGAAAAATACAATTTTCAGATACCTAATTTTAGATTTTATGGTACTCACCACCCCGACGGTAAGGCTCATGAGGGCACTGGTATCCTAATACGAAAACGTATGAAACATGAAGTCGCTGAAGGAGTCTCACAAAACTACCTTCAAGCGACAACAATTCGTATCCAGATTCAAGGTAGTTTTCTTACCATTTCAGCAATATATTTCCCCCCGCGGTTCGCGATATCAGAAGATATGCTTCTGAACTTTTTCAATGGTCTCGGACGCAACTTTATTGCTGCTGGTGACTACAATTCCAAACATACGCATTGGGGATCCCGTTTAGCAAACCCTAGGGGAAACCAGCTGTATAAATGTTTAATGCGACGCCAAAATAAATTGGACTTTATATCTCCCAGTCAACCTACATATTGGCCTTCTGATATTAGCAAAAAGCCTGACTTGATAGACTTCGGTATAATAAGAGGAGTTAGTAAATCTAACTTATCTGCTAGTACCTGCACTGACTTATCGTCAGACCACTCGCCAGTTATATTTCTTCTTCACGAAAAGACAGTCATTGTAGACGACCCACTAAGGCATACTTCATACACAACTAACTGGTTAAAATACAGGAAGTACATTAGTAGTCATTTAGATTCGAATCATCTAATTTCTAACGGGGAAGAGATCGATAACAACGTATCCAACTTGAACGTGATCCTGGAACAGGCGGCTATTCACGCTACACACAGACAAATAAAAGCGACAAATAGTTTAAATACTTACACTAACCGGGAAATAGAGCACCTTGTAAGTGAAAAAAAGGAGGTTCCGTCGCGAATGGCAGCGAAATAGGTCACCAGCGGCCCGACTAAGACTGACTGAAGCTACCAAAAGGTTGCAAAGCGCACTTAGAAATGAAGACAGTAGACAGCATGCTAGTTTCATTGCAAGTTTAACTCCGACTGCTTTAACCAAATTCTCATTGTGGAAAACATTAAGAAATACTAGTATGCCCACCGAAACGCAATTTTCAATACGCGACGCAAATGGCAAGTGGGCAATATCAGAAGAGGAAAAAGCCAATGTTTTTGCAAACTATCTGTCCTAGGTATTTCGCCCAAATCCTGCAAGTAGCGACCTCCTTCCACCTGATGATAAAATGTCTGCCGTAATTCCATTGTTTACTAACGCAAATGAAGTTCTGAATGTCATTAAAGAAACCGCGAACCCAGGTAAAGCTCCTGGATATGATATTATCACGCCCAAAATGATCTTGGAACTTCCCTATATTGCTGTGAAGTTCCTGGCAAAAATATTTAACTCTATTTTGAGACATGGTTACTTTCCTAAAGTGTGGAAAATTTTTCTGATTCAGATGGTTTTAAAGCCAGGAAAGGACAAATCAATACCTTCATCATACAGGCCGATCAGTTTGCTTCCCTGCTTATCCAAACTATTTGAAAAAGTTCTTTTATCGAAAATAAAACCGTTCCTCGCGTCAAATAACATAATACCAGACCATCAGTTTGGATTCCGCGAAGGTCACAGCACTATCGAACAAGTAAACCGTCTGACCCAAGCAATTGAAATATCATTTGAACGGCGAGAATATTGCTGCGCCGTATTCCTGGATGTTGCTCAAGCATTTGACAATGTCTGGCACTTTGGCTTGACCTACAAAATTTGCAAATACTTACCGGCAAATACGCATCGAATTCTTGAGTCTTACTTAGAAAACCGCAGATTCAGAGTCAAATGTGGACTTCCCCAGGGAAGCGTCATGGGGCCTATCCTTTACCTTCTGTTTACCGCAGATATCCCTACCAGCCCAAACGTGCTAACATCTACTTTTGCCGATGATACCGCTATAATGGCCACACATAAAAAGCAGGATATTGCATCTATGAATCTAGGTGTACATCTCAGACGAGTAGAATCTTGGCTCTCTGACTGGAGAATAAAAGTCAATGAGGCTAAATGCATACAGGTAACTATCACACTGAATTTTAGCACTTGTCCGACATTGAAACTAAACAATATCCCTTTTTCTCAATCTGATCATGTTTCATACCTTGGAATCCACCTGGATCGCCGACTCACCTGAAGAAGTCATATCGAAGCCAAGAAAACTCAACTGAAACTTAAGGTCCATCAACTTCACTGGCTCCTAAACGCGAACTCAAAACTATGCCTTGAATATAAGGTCCTGCTATACAACAGTGCAATCAAACCTATCTGGTTATACGGTGCCCAGCTATGGGGCAAGGCAAGCTCGAGCAATCTCGACAAAATACAAAGAGTCCAATCGAAGACATTGCGGCTTATTACCGGTGCCCCTTGGTATATGAGGAATGAAAACATCCACCGAGACTTGAAAATACCTCTCGTCAAAGAGGCAATTCAAAAAATCAATATAAAGCACAAAGAGAAGCTCGAACGTCATGATAACATACTTGCTAGACAATTATTGTGCAGTCCAAGCTCTTTAAGACTTCGGAGAAACGAACGCCGTGTTTTCTAATCTGCACTTGTGCTTCATCCGTAACAGTAATCGCGAACACACGCGCCCGAAAGACTGTGTAGAATTCTTTTTTTACACAACTAGAGTTCTTCACTCTACATAATATCGCGAACACTCTGTAAATGACTTTAAGGATCCTCTGGCCCTTTATCACGAGGTTTAAGCCAAACTAGGTTTAAAATTCTCAGGCATGTGATCCATACCAGTTTTATACTATTTTGACCAAATTAATTAAAATTCCTGCCAATAAGCAGAGGTCCACATTACAGGAAATCCATACTAGGATTCATTATTGAATTATACTTAAGATTCATATACTTATTGTTAGGCTCCTTTGGATCAGATTCAATAATTCAAATAAAGCTTATATAAAAAAACGGCATAAAACCTCAATTATGCCTCAGCGTCATCGAAAATTTGGACCATCGGATGGAGGTGTGCCGCGGCGGATATTTGACCGACATTTTGTTCCATACATAATTAAACCATACCCATATTATCATAATAAAAAGAAATGACAATAATGTCCTAAATAATTTGTGTAGCATTCAAAATCAACATAGGCTCTTAAAATTTAACCACCCCTTATAAGGAAAACTGTCGTCTGTAACGTTTTCCATGTTCATCCACGCATATGCGACACCTGATCACAAAATTATTCATTGCGGCCTGACGGGTTAAAGTTTGGATCGCTTCAATTGTTGTTTTAATAGAACTTTTCAATTTAGACAAATTACTTAGATTCTTTTGTACGCCTCTTGCTTGAAATAGCCCCATAAAAAAAGACTGGTGCAATCGGGTCCGATGACCTAGGGGACCAGCTGAAAGTGGAATTTCAGAATATTAGTTTGTTTGGGAATTTTCGTTGAAGCTCTGCCATAACCGGTCTGGCTAAAGTAGCTCCATCTTGCTCAAACCAAATGCTGCTGAATCGGATACGTTTTTGGCGCTTTTCGTTTAAAAAAAACTTCAACATCTTTAAGTAACGATCCAGAGGCTTTAACTTGCTTGTAATTTGAACTGTGAACATGTCATCAAGAATTATCCGTTGTAATGACCTTCTGTTAACTGCAATTTACGCCGATAAATTTCGAGTCGAAACGCTTGGTTTTACCTGAATTGACATTGCTGCAGCCGCGATGGTTTTTACAACTGGAACTTAGGGATCTCGATGGTACAATCCTCGTGCAATGCTTCCAGATTCGACAAACATGTTTACCAGCCTCATTATGGTCCATCTACTCGGGGGAGTTCCGCCAAACTCCCGCCAACATTTTCTTTGGACGGAAATGCAGGACTGCAAGGCATGATACCGGTACACTATCTAAGTCCTCCTTTCGTTATACCAACCATTCATTTTAATAAATCTTAATACCAGCTTTCCCAAAAATAAAAAATAATTCGATTGCTCACACAGAAAAAAAGTTATTACGTTTTCTTTTTGTGCACCACCCTGTATGTCTAAAATAATACTCATAATAATACTCAAACGGAAAGCATCGGTAACTCGTCAGTGTAAAAACTAAACTAGACGATATCGATTCAAATACAGAAAAAAATGCTACAATAAATTCAAAGCCTTGTTAATCTGCCATGTTAAATCAACACTAAATGTTAGTAAATGTTGGTTTAAGAAGTTCCAATGATATATTTATTATTCACAGAATATTATAATTATTATTCAGATAATTTGAACGGTATATCAAAAATTGGTAACTGGCGATTAAACAAACAAGATACTCTTTTTAATCTTTAAGGTATCAGTAATAACACGCAGAAAAAAAGTATGGTTGGGGTGACAATATTCGAAGAGGATCATACTATTGTTGGGTATATGGTTGTGACACAACAATATTATGATCCTCACAACAATAGTATGATTCACACATAACCATACTATGATCCCCACAAACATAGTATGATTCACACTCAACCATACTATTATCTCCACAACCATACTATGGTCTTCACAACAATAGTATGTTTCTCATACAACCATAGTATGATCCTCACAACCATAGTATGATTCACACGCAACCATACTATGATCCCCACAACCATTGAATGATTCACACTCAACCATAATATTATCCCCAAAATTTTTTATTAGGTTTGGTTTTTGTTGTTATTCAATAAAAGAGATTTTTATTAAGTTTGTTATTTTAAATTGCATTACTATTAGTTCATATCCATATTTGAGGCCATGTTTTTATTAAACATTTCATTCAAGAAACAAAAATATATATTCAACGGTGAAAAATACTTTTAGTTGCCAGCAGGAATGAACGCTACTTCACCATCCGTAGACACCAAGTAAAAAATGTGATTAAACTCCATGATCGAAGGCTATATACTTAAATGCAGGCAGATTTTAAATAAACGAGAACCAGTCGATTTTAGAGTATTTCACCGAACAAAGTAAACACAATAAAAATCCCTCGAACTACCTTCCGATTGTTATTGTTTTTTTAATGGACAACAAACATTCACGCATCCTGTGTATGTTTTTTTGTATATCAAAAAAACATACGCACACACATCTCTCGCTCTATAAAACCTGTTTTGTTATGTTCATAGTCGCAACTATACTGTATAATTGCCGTAATCAAATTATTGTTAACGTAAATTTTAAACAACAATACTGTTGTTGCACCAACCATGTTTATATGGTTGCTACAACCATATTTTCATTTCTAAATTTGGCAATAATACTATTGTTACATTTCAACAATAGCAATATTGTCGCAATCATACTTTTGTCAAAATGAAATTCCAAAAACAATACTATGGTTGCGACGAACATGCTTTTATTGTAGAGAATATAGTATTGTTGCGTTGACCATTGTGTAACCATATCTTTTCTCTGCGTGAAGATCGCAAAGTATCGAGTAAAAAAGTCTCAGTATTGAAATGATTTCCGAGTATCCAGGCAAGTATTATTTAAAGATGTAATCTTATTCTAACCTCTAAATGCATTGATAAAATGTCCCCCCCCCACTCCCGGAGAAACAAACTCATCCCAAAATTATTACTGGGTGACGGAGGTTATTACGTTTGCAAGGAAGGATATGTATTATTTGTCTGTCTGTTTGTCTCTATGTATGTATTTAACTTCTACGCCCGACGTATTTTATGGTTTTGCTTATATGTGTGCCCGTGTGTTTGCCAGTCATCTGTTGTGTTCAACATGGCGTGAAATTATATTTTAAGTTGCTTGCTTTCCGGGCTTGTATGTCGCTTTTTTCTTTCTGTTTCTTTTCACAGTTTTTTCGGTACAATCTTACAACTTTGCCAAAAGGACTTGATTTGATTTTTTGTTGCGCTCTGCCTTTATTTTAGTCTCCTATTTCAATTCGAGGAAACACTGGCAGCGTTTACAATAGAGACAGTCCTTATATATCGGTTACAATGACACCGGCGATCCTAGGTGAATTTCGTTAAGTGTAAATGTTCTTTTTATGTCTGCAGCATTTGTTTTTTGAGTTTTTGGCAACTGAGTTTAGTTGTTTCATGTATGCCCGCCATTTAATTTCTTTATTTTGACGAAGAAAAACATTTGTAAATTGTCACGAGCAGATATTTTAAAAATACAAGTATGCAGAGAGGAATTACAAGTAACTGATGACTTTAATAGGCCGACTTAATTGGATTAAAAGTAAGGAGAGAAATTGATATTAAACTTAGAAATAAGGAGGGGTTGTGGAATCGCTCGAGACCTTAAGACCTAGAAGTGTTAATCAGAAACCTTATAAAGAATACATATTATAAATCATCGTGCAAAGCTAAGACGTGCTAGTTATGGATGCAAAAGTTGATACAACTGTACTTTTGATACATTTTAAGCATTTAAGTGACTTTTTGATACATTTTACAAGTTGTTGTTGTAACAACAATATATTTATTTTGAAGTCTTGTTCGTCTATGGGGGATCTGCTTCGATATCCATGTGAAGGAAACGCGCCATTGGAACCGGATGCGTCCACAGAGACCTGGGCGCAACTGAGTGGGCTTGGCCGGACAATTGAAGAGGTGCAGTACATCATGTGGTCCCTGATGGCAGGCGGGACAGATGTCCGGAACGTTAGCATCAATTCGTGCCCAGCAAGAATTGAGGTGGCTGCACCATCCAGATCTCAGCTGCGCCAGAACCACGCGCGCCTGCCGAGGTAGTACCTTCTCCTCAGGTGAAATCTCCGGGGGATGTTCCCCTAGCACTATATTCACACGGTAGCTGGATACTGCTGCTGCGACATCATCGGCGTGTATGTTGTTCAGACCTGCCTGATAGTTTCGATGATCTATAGGTTCTCTCTTATACCGCTGAACCTCTCTCTCTAGATCATGAAGATCGTACCTGATCTGCCTGGGTGGAGGCATCCTGTTCAAGAGATGTTGTTTAGGATGACTGCTGCGAAAACACCCTAGCAGGTATTGCTTAGACAACAGGAAATTGTTGCTGCGCACGGTAAGGACCTTCGCCTCCTCATGTAGATGGTCCTCAGAAGACATAAGAAGACACCCTGTTGATGTTCTAAGGGCGGCATTCTGGCAAGTCTGATTTTTCTTCCACTGCGTCGTACTCACGTTCGCCGACAATACAGGTGCTGCGTAGTTTGCTACAGACCGACCTATCGCTTTGTAAGAGGTCAACAAGGTTTCATTGTCGGCTCCCCAAGTACTGCCGGCAAGTGACTCGAGGACCTTGTTCCTACTTTTGAGTTTATTGCAGATAGCTGTAGCATTTTACAAGTAAGTCAATCTGTTGTCTTTTTATATCCTACATAGGGTTATAAAGGACAGAAATTCTAGGAACTTTCAGTAATTTACGCATCCCGCTTTTTGGGGAATTTAATGCCGGGACTTGGGAATTTTTAATACATCAACAAAGCCGATTTACTATAAAAATTTTTAGTGAAAGGATATAATTGCCCACATTGGTTCACTGGACATAAGGTTTCTAAGTTTTGCTTAAACACACAACCTAAATATATGTTTTTTCGTAATTTTAAGTTAGTGCCTCAAATCCGCATCTCATATTGTGATTGGAGCGTTGAAATATAAAATATAAGGTGATCCACCTAGAGGTATTTTTTTAGAACAAAAAAATAATATAAAAAATCAAATCAAGTGTGGAATCTTTATTGTTAATTTGAGAGGACATTTTATGGCATTTATTTTTTAAAAATAATTACCTTCAAATGTTGGCAACTGTATTATGGAAATGAGAGTTCGGTGAGAAACTGAAAGATCCGCTGACCAAAATTTTGTTCAGTGATGAGGCCCCTTTCTGGCTCAACGTCAAAGTCAGTAAACAAAATTGCTGCATTTGGGCTGAAGATCAACAAGAAGAGGTTCAAGAGGTGTCATTATACCCGGAAAAAACCATGGTTTGGTGCGGTTTTTAAGCTGGTGGAATCATCCGTGCATATTTTTTAAAAAATTATGATGGCCGGAACGTAACCGTGAATGGTGCTCGCTATCGCGGAATGTTACCGATATTTATGCTACCGGAAATCGAAGCCCGTAATCTTGACGACACTTGGTTTCAACAGGACGGTGCAGCTTGCCATACACCTGCTCAAACAATGGATCTATTGAGATGTCATTTTAAAAACTTATTTCACCTTTTGAACAGGTGAGTTGGCCGCCTAGATCGAGTGATATCACACCTTTAGACATTTTTCTTTTGGTTTACTTAAAGTCCAAAGTCTATGCTGACACACCAGCTACGATTCAGGTTTTGGAAGTCAACATTACGCGTGTCATTGAAGCCATACCGGTGGAGTCATCCAAAATTTGACCCTTAGAATGGAAACCCTGAGGCGTAGCTGCGGCCAACAATTTAAGGTAAAAATATATTCAAAAAATAAATGCCATAAAATGTCCTTTCAAATTATCAATAAAGATTCCACACTTGATTAGAATTTTTATATTTTGTTTTTGTTCTGAAAATTTAACTCTAGATGGATTACCCTATAGAAATTTTCATTGAAGAGATTCGACCCGAAACAATCCAAAATGTACTAAAAAATCAGGTTGATCGGATGAGGTACTGCCGAGCCAGTTGTGGTAGTCATACACACAGAGAACAGATTTGTTGCCACAATCGAATTTTTTGCCAACCGCAAGCTGGTGATTGCAGAACTATGCATGTATTCCATCGTTACAACCGAATGTAGGTTGGGTAGACAGCAATTTTCAGTAGAGGAAACTCACACTTTCGGTTGAAGAAAACCAGCATTGGTAATCCTAACAGACTAAGTTAATTTTTGGAACATAATTTCTTCATGTATTGGTTATTGTTATAGATTGTTGGTTATAAGTACTCTTTTAAAAAATGTAATATTTTACAGCCTTGTAATGGGTCACTGAACTGAAAAAAAATAATTAAAGTTGATAAGAATATTTATTGTCAAGCGTTGGGTGGCCGTTATTTGTGTTGGTTACAGAGACTTGAAAAAATAATTTGGCAAAGAAGTAAAATTTACTCGTTAACATGCGATCGTGTGATCATTTCATAATTTTCGACGTGGATTATCACGACAAACAAGACTGCATCGATGAACTTGAATCTTTGTATGGCAATGAAGCACCATCCTATAGCACTGTGAAAAACTGCTTTAATGAATTCAATCGTGGCCGCCGCTCGCTAAAGGACGAAGGTCGTAAATGTCGCCCAAAAACCGTGTTGTGCCAGGGAACATTGATGCCGTGCGTGAACTGCTAATGCAATATCGTCATGTGACATACCGTGGGATAGAGGCATCCTTGGGCATTTCTTCCACCAGCATTCATACGATATTGCATGAACACCTGGCCTTAAAAAAGGTTTGTTCTCGTTGGATCCCGCACAATTTGACAATCGCTCATAAAAAGGCTCGTGTCGATTGATGCAAAGATTTTTTTTTAAAAAATATGATCGCGCTGCTTTAAAGAACGTTTATAACATCGTCACAGGTGACGAATCATGGATCTATGCGTATGAGCCCGAAACAAAACAGCAATCGACCGCGTGGGTCTTCGAAGACGAGCCAAATCCAACGAAAGTTGTTCATGGAATAAGCACTTCGAAACAAATGGTCGCCTGTTTCTTCGGCAAAACTGGTCATGTGGCGACTGTTCCGCTTGAGCAACGTAGGACGGTCAATTCTGAGTGGTACCTCACAATCTGTTTGTCTGAAGTCTTCGGAAAAATTCGAAAACGAACATGAGAAGACGAATCATTGTGCACCATGGCAATGCGAGCTCTCACACATCGGCTCAAACCAGCGCCTTTTTGACCGACCAAAACGTCGAATTGATGGGTCGTCCGCCGTATAGCCATGACTTGGTACCCAGTGACTTCTTTTTATTCCCTAGCATTAAGAAAAACATGCGTGGTCAACGATTTTCGTCGCCAGAAGCTGCTGTCGAAGCGTTAAAAAACCATGTTTTGGAGGTGTCTCAATCGGAGGGGAAAAAGTACTTCGACAATTGGTTTGAGCGCATGCAAAAGTGTATAAATCATGCTGGAGAATACTTTGAAAAACAATAAAACCATTTTAATTGATACATATTCGCATTTTCATTGTCTTGTATCTAGGGATCTGTTAAGCTTTCCTGAAGGACATCAATTTTTTTATTTGGGGCATTTTTAAGATATATTCAGCGATTTTCTTAAAGAAATCTAAATGTTTGTTCCTCGCAACCATAGTATTGCCTTTTTAATTTTATTCTGACTATAATTGTAATTGCGGCAATATAAATATTGTTGCAATGCATCGTAATGTTATTGTCAAATTTAAAAAATTACGGTTGTTACAACATTGAACACACCCATTTCAATAGTAGAACTGAACATACCCCGTTAATGTCATATGGGTTTTGAAACCTAACCTCAATAGCGTTAGTCTGTAACGGGATTTTAAAATTGTTTCAACTTTAATCATGGAGTGGTCAGATAATAGGAACAGTAGCGCTTTCAAGTGTGAAATGAAAAAAACGATATTTTTAAACGCTCTGGCCACCAGGGAGGGATTAGCTGCATGTTCGTCTACCGATGCATAAAACTGTTTGCGGTGACGGGAGATGTAAAAGACCGCCACCGAAAACAGACAATCATCGACCGTGAGATGAATATCACTCAAAAGTCCATGAGTCGAATCATTAAAAAAGACTTGGGACTTGGTGCTTTCAAACGACGTATCGGAAATTTATTGACTGCAGCTTTGAAAAAAATAGGATTGAAAACTGCAAACGTCTTTTGGTGAAGCACGCTGATAACTTGCACAGAAAAATTTTGTTCACCGATGAAAACATTTTTACCGTTCAGGAATAATTTAACAAGCAAAATGATAAGAGTGTATGCGCGGTCACCTAAGGAAGCATCTGAACTGATCCCAAGGGTGGAAAAGGGTCAACACCCAGCATCAGTCATGGTTTGGTGGGGTGTCTCTTACGATGGGGTCACTGACCTGCATTTCTGCGAACAAGGAGTCAAAACATCAGCCAAAGTTTACCAAGAAACCGCTTTGGAAGCTGTTGTGAAGCCTCTTAACAATTGCCTGTTCCAAAGCCAGCAATGGACTTTTAAGCAGGATTCTGCGCCGGCCCATAAGGCAAAAACGTCCCAGGCCTGGCTTCGAAACAATTTGCCAGCATTTCCTCTGAAGAATGGCTCTCAGGCAGTCCAGATTTGAACCCATTGGATTACAAACTGTGGAGGGTTTTAGAGGACAAGGTATGTCACAAAAGATACCTCAACATTGGATCTCTTAAGTCTGCTTTGGTTCGAGCTGTGGCCAATTTTCCAGTGGACGAGGTTCGTGCAGCTATTGACGGTTGGCCAGTGCGACTAAAGGCGTGCGTAAAGGCAAAAGGCGGACATTTCGAATAAGTCGATTCTCTACAATACAATTTACGTCAATAAATATATTAAAAAATATTTGGTCCAAAAACATTCAGTACTTATTATTTTACAGCATAAAACGTGTGTAACAGTATTTATGTCGCTACAAAGTAAATGTGGTTGCTACGACAAAAGAATTGTTTTTTCGGTTTTATGTTTTCAAGAACATTATTACGGCAATTATACTGTAGGATAGAAATTTTTCATAAATTTGACAAAATTAAGTGAAGACGAAGAAAAATGTTCGCGATAGTGACAACCAAATTTATTCGAAATTGAGTGACTAGTATCATTCGATCGCTTATGTTATCGTTCGACATGGAGAAATAAGCTTTAAGTGTTAAATTAAATAAAAATGTTTCAGTTATAAAAATCCAACGCAGCTTGTTTTAAAAAAATGTTATTTACAGACAAAAGTACTATTATTGCGTAGGTTTCGTTACCATAACATTGCTCTAAAACCATAGTTTGGTTTCTATATGTGACAGAGCATAGAGAAAGGGACCTAAGGGTAAAAAAAATCAATTTTTGTTTTTTTTTGATGTGGACAACATCTGAGCATCGAATGAGACCGATCTCATGCCCCAAAAGTGTTCCTTCCCAGAGATATGCGCGTTTTCTGAAAGTGAAGTCGACGATTCTAAGCGCAAATAGAAAGGGACCTACCTTAACTTTAAAATGGCTCTCCTGAACAAAACTTTTCATCAACTTTTCACTTTTTTTTTTGATGTGGTCAACATCTGAGCATCGAATGAGACCGATCCCATGCCCCAAAACTGTTCCCTCCCAGACGTATGCGCGTTTTATGAAAGTGAAGTCGACGATTTTAAGCGCAAATAGAAAGGGAACTAATCTTTAACATGACTCTCCTGAACAAAACTTTTCATCAACTTTTCACTTTTTTTGTTGATGTGGACTACATCTGAGCATCGAATGAGACCGATCCCATGCCCCAAAAATGTTCCCTCCCAGACATATGCGCGTTTAATGAAAGTGAAGTCGACGATTCTAAGCGTAAATAGAAAGGGACCTACAGCCGTATTCATAAAAATTTAAAACAGCTTTACAAACGATTGTTAAGCTTAATGTATGAAAACTGTATTCATAAAAGATTATTAGCTTAATAATCGTTTTGTAAACCATTATTAAATGTGTGCATTTTAATATTCTTTCGACCCTACTTAAACAGTGTTTTAAAGTGAGGTTTGTGTTGGTTTGTTTACATTTACACACATATTTTTGGAATTTTTCGAAAACAACGAAGAAAATTTTTTTTTTTAAAATATACGATTAGAATGGATACGTTAATTTTTTTTTGCGTTTGCAATCGTCATTTTTTTCCATTTTCATTTATAAAAACTTCTTTATGGAAAAAACACAACCCAAAAAAGAGAAAATTGTAAAAAGTTCACTAGTGATGTGTAAACAATCAAAATAGGAATAATATTATTCGTTATTCGAATACCTTTTTTTTATCAGTAATACATAATTTATCTCAATTTGTCTTTTATTTAAACACGATTTTGTTTTTATTATTTTACAAGCAAGCATATATTTTTTTTTGTTTATTAAATCAGTTCTTTGTAAAATAAACAATACAAAAAATATATAGATTCGACTACTCACATAATTGATAATCGTATAACTGCATCATTAAGATTGAAATGACATGTCAAAACGACAGTGTTGCCAGCATTGAATCGACAAATTCATTAAATTGTATATTAGTTAAAGTAGTGTTTATGAATACGTTTTCTTAACAATCATTTGTTAGACAAAAAGTGTTTGTTAACTAATATGTACTTTAAATCCCAATTAAGATTTTTTTATGAATATGGCTGCTAATCTTTAAAATGGCTCTCCTGAACAAAACTGGTTTTTAACCTTAGGTCCCTTTCTATTTTGCGCGTCACATATACAGTAATTAGCACAATCTTTTCTGTTTCAGTTTATATTTGATTTAAAAAAAAAGTAGTTTTAGTTTTAGGAAAAGAAAAACCATAATTTTTTTGCGACCTATAATTCAGTTTACAAATTGCCAAATTGAAAATGTTTAAAATTGTCAAACTTCCAAAAGGTTTCACATTTCCGTCTCTACTAGATACATGTGCGCAGTTTCTTAAGTAGCTTTCAGAAACTTCACAATAAGTTTTATTTCCTCTGCTGGCGCCTAGCAATGCGAACGAAATACAATCACAAACTCAAAAGTTCAATATTACGAGTAACAATCACAACTTTTTATATGCTGCTGCTGCCTGCTACTCTCGTACCACTCGTAACAGCAATGAAATGCCGCCACCAATACTGGCAACCCAATTGAAGGAGAACAGGAGAACTACGAAATTAAGACCCACAAATGGGGCCAAAGTTCTTAGTGTTGTGGGAAAAAAGGGTGGCTGGAAGGAAGAGGAGGCTGTGGAAATATATGGAATGGTCGTAACAGTTGCCATTTCATCAAAAGAAAACAAAGTGATACATGACGTTAAAGAGCAAGAGGGAGAGAGAGAGAGCGCGAGCAATAAGGATATGAGATGCATACACTGGCAAGTCCATGCGCCGCCGTCGCTCTCTTCGTAGGCATATTTACACTAAGTGATAACCGGAGAGGGAGAGAGAGCGATACAATGAAAGAAACATGTTATTATATTTTTAGGTTGTCGCTGCTGACGCAGCGGCTACTGCTGCTGGTGTCTGGTACTTCTACGAGAGTAGTGGCTTTGGGCTCGTAGGCTCCACCCCTTTGTTGCTACTCGACACTCGAATATGCGACACAAGGGCGGAGTTTTTCTTTCTATGCCATGCAAACATAACAAATTGCTTGTATTTAGATATTCTTCTCGGTTTTTGTCCAAGTGTTGGTAACATTTCATACACAATATCAATGTGTGCGTGTGCATGTATCTGTGTTTGTGTGTAATATGAAGTTTTCTTTTCAAGGATACACATAATATGTTTCAAATCGTAGTTGAAACTTTTTGTATTCAGCCCGCCAAAGGGGGATGATTGCCTTTCAGCGAGTAGAAATGTGAACTTATTGCAGGAACATCATGGAGGGCTGAGTAACTGACATTAATGGTAAAAAAAAACTTACAAAAGTCTTTTTAATTGATCACAGTTGCGGTACTTTATTTCCTCGTAGGGGGTATTGAAGGAATTAGAGGAAATTTTAGTTGAAAATATTCTTTTATGTGTAAAGTTTTGAAGAGCTCTCATGAAACGGTCTTTTAAAAGGATTTAAGTAGATTCGAAATAATTATAATAGATTTCTAATTCAATAAACTTCTTTTTATTAAATTTTAAAAAGGCATATCAAGAACTCCACTGGTGTCCTTTTGCCCAAGGCGAGGTCACTTGAACGACTTTGGTCTATTTCAAAAACCACGTCGTTAGTCTTTTTTGGATACGGTAACAAAGTACTTATATTTAAAGCAGTTGTACATATGTATAAGAGAATATAATATGCTAGTAGATACACATACATACATACATTTGGAGACCCTTGGGCGACCTAGTGAAAGCAGGATGGTTGCATGCAACTGTTGCCATTTTCATAAAAACAAATACTCCTTAAAAACCCTAAGTATATGTATGGGAATTTTTCAAAAAAAATAACAATGAATCCTCTCCGAGTATTTATGGACCTGCGCTTTAGAGTACAGTTGAACTTCGGTGATTTCCTTTTCAGAGACGTGCGCTTTAAATATGAGCCAGAGATGTGAATAAATTCTACGACGAGTTTCTCTTACGTTTAAGGTAATAAATTTAGAAAATCGTAAAAAGAACATTTGTGCACTAATATGCACTTCAAGCTTATTTAAGTTGCACTCCCAAGTTAATTTTTGAAAAAAAAAACAGTACCTTCCACAAAACCATGTAGCTAAACCGAAATTTTTATTCTTTATATTGCTTTATTTGGTATTATTTAATCTGTTTCATAGAAACCTAAAA